>JARWIR010000018.1:25758770-27187026 GCA_029959085.1 Nemophila menziesii | reverse complement strand
TATCACTGTAATTTACACACAGAAACAATAATACCTACGATAAGATAGAAAATTCTTCTCATCCTGTCGTCTTCACTCAAATAAAATTTCCATGCTTCCGAATCAACGAGATAAAAAATTCTAGAATTACCGAGAAAGTATCTATTCCCGCTAACAAATTGCAATAGTAACCTACAGTAGTGTAAAATATTACGATTTCTTTAACATATCCATTTAAGTGGGTTTAGATCATGGATGACACGAGTAATGGAGAATTATCTGAAATAAAACATATATTAAGAAAAGTACCATTGACTATCTTTGACTTGTATACAACAACATAATGCTAAAGGGGTCGCAAATTTGTCCATTTATAAACATCTAATAAAAATAACTCCTAATTTAGAGTTTTCCGATGAAAAATCAACCACCAACTATTTAAGAAACTTTAGCCGATAAACCTTGAAAAAATTGAGAAAATGTACTAAATTACTACAACGTTAAGATACAAAGATTATCTAAGATAGAGAAGAAAAAAGAAAATTGAGAGAAAATAGAGAAAGCAAAGAGAGATTTTTTTTCTCATTGAGGGAATTACTTATATAGGCCTAAAATTCTAAACCATTATTTTTTAAGGACTAGTTAGAATTTTGTTCATTATAAGTCCTAATTGTCATATTCTAATTCTGAATGGATTGTAATTTTACTTTATTACTCTTTTTTTTTTGTGTGTGTATAAGTTTATATCTAGAAGTGATATAAATCGGTGATGGGTATATACTCATATCCAATTTTATAATTGGTATTAAATTATATATTTTATAATGACATTATAGGTCCCTACAAACATCTTGGTATATATCCATTTGTTTATAATTTATTTGTTCAAGGTCCTTTTGTTCAAGGTTATTTTGTCCAATGGTACAAACCCAATTGGTTTTTGTCCACGTCAAACTTTTTTTCCATGTCAAGGTATATGTCGGTAATGGGTATATACCCAACTGATTTTCTTCATAAGAAGGCGATAACAAAATAAAATCAGGTACATACCCATACATATTGATAAAATTTGGTATATACCCATACCCTGATTTTCTACATAAGAAGGCCATAACAAAATAAAATGGGTACATACCCATATTCATATATTTTTATACCCATACAGATTATACTGGGTACTTACCTATACAAATTCATACCCATACCTATAGACGATTGGGTATATACCCAATAAATATCATGTATAAGGATAGATCTTAACTTAGAACTAACTAATACAACTAGGTATAAATCGGTGATGTGTACATACCCATTCAGACAAATCCAACAGGGTATGTACCCATACCAACAGATTTATACCGATACCCATTAAAATGATTTGGGTATATACCCAACTGATTTACTACATAAAATAAATCATAAATTAGAAACAAAAAAGAAAACAAAAAGAAAAGAATAAGTAAACGTTAAAAAATTTCATAACAAAAAAAAAGTGAATATTTAAAAACAATAAGTTTTTTTTTTTGTTTTATGTAAAAATAAAAGAATGAAACATGATAAAATCAGAAAAGTAAAATAAATTCTCTTTGCCTCTCATATTCGGTATTGAAACAGAAAAGTAAAGAAAAAATGCTTTTCACGCTCACAATTGAGACAAAAACAAAAACAAATCTCTTCACAGCACAAGAACAAATAACAAAAAGATTCAGATCTGAGTGAGGAGGTGGTTTGTGCTAGGGCTGCACACGGAAACCGCAAAACCGCACAAAACCGACCCAACCCAACCCGTGACAAACCAACCCGCACGACCCATGGTTTGTAGTTGGCCTAACTTTTATTTTTTTGGTTTTGGTTCGGTTCACGGTTTGGGAAAAGCCCAATCCGCGGGTAACCGATCCAACCTGTAGATTTGGCCCAACAATTTTTCTTATATATATGTTAATATATAAACGGTGGGATAAAATATCCCACCTCATTTGCTCGTTGTCCTATGTAGGCTACTTCTCTCTCTCTCTCCTCTCTCTCTCTCTCTCTCTCTCTCTCTCTCTCTCTCTCTCTCTCTCTCTCTCTCTCTCTCTCTCTCTCTCTCCTCTCTCTCTCTCTCTCTCTCTCTCTCCTCTCTCTCCTCTCCTCTCTTACATGGTATAGGCTAAAAACTCTAGCCTTTATCCCTTCTCTCTTCGCTATGTTCTGTAATCCGACTCTTCATCTATCTTTCGCCGTCTCCTCTATGCCTCCTTTTGTACACCGCATTAATTATTTGGAGGGTTTTCCAACAACCTTTTAGGTCCGCATTTAATGTGCGTGACTTCTCCCATGATGTTCTTCAACTTCGATTTATCGAGCTCTATCATGGTTAATTAAATAAGCCATTGTTAATGCTTTATAGTTAATAATATGTGGAATTTTCTGGAATGGTATAAAAGGCCGATGTTAGGGTTCGTGTTCTTCAAAACCCCTTTTTACAGGTTTGAATCTTCTCTCTCTAGTCTTAATCCCCCTTTATTCAATTCTTTTGTAATCTATTTGAAGATCTAGTGTATTTTTAGGGTTTTTTTAATGTGTTTAATTTTTCGAAACCAAAATGATTCTCTGAAAATCTGATATATTTAAGGTGTTTTATATATTGTATTGGCTTATTAATAGGGTAATTTATTTTCGAAATATTATTAGGTTAGTATTCTGATTATTATGTCTAATGTACTAATGTTTAGTTTGATATTTGTTGTGTTTTGTAGATTAGTGATAATGGAGGATGAATCTGAATCCATCATTTTTCTTAATTTACAACCTACTCAAGGTGTTGATCAAACACTTGTTGGGAACTCTTCTGATCCAATTAACAGTCGCCCCTCTAGTAGTAAACCCCATGTCCCTTAAAAAACTAAGAAATAAACCTCTAATTGTTGGAAAATCTTTGAAATTATTACTCATGAAGATGGTAGTATAAGATCAGTTTGCAAATATTGTGAACATTCATATGCAGCTGGTGGGTCCTGGTGTGTTATAAAATTAAGTACAGAAAATAAAGGAACCACAATACCGCAAGTGTACGGTTGTCCAAGTAATACTCCGACAAGTCGGATTCGTTCTCAGGGATTGGACTGGTATAACCCAAGTGTTCAATAAACAAGTAGTAGTAATTGCAAATACAGAAAATAAAAGATAAGAAATATTTATTTGGTTTCGAGTTATTAAACTACTAGACGCAAAGAAACAAAATAACTAAAAATAAATACTAAAGGACTAAGATGCAGATATGAGCTATACTTGAGTCTCGCTAGGGAATCACCTAAACTTTCCTAATTGATGCTTTCTTTAAGGGCAGAACTGATATTTCTATATTAGTCGGGACTCTTTAATCTCCTAGCCCCCGTCAGGGTGGACCTAGGAGCTATTCTCAGATGTTACAAACCCTGTCAGGGCGATTATAATCCACCTTCGAATGAATACTATTTTACCCAATTGGCTATAAGGTTAACTAAGTCCGTCAGGATCAATAATTTCTACCTTACGTTTATTATCTAGTTCAGTAATTAAACCCCCCGTCAAGGCGATCACTTTGCCACTTAAGTGAATAGCCAATGATGATATATTGATAGTTTAGTTACTTACTTTCAAGTCCTCAACAATCGAAGGCTATGATTCTTCATTTCTGCATTTCTTTATGTACAACTTTTATCAAACATGGATGGAAACTTGGAAGTTGGAAAGGAATAAGGAGCTAAATATTTGTATCTTCAAACTCAGTTATTGGAGTTGGATTTTATCAATGTTGTAGTTTGTTTTTGGAAATGTTTACCCTGGATTATGGTTTTTGATGAGTAATATGTAATTCATATTGGTTTTGGTCATTTGGCTATGTAATATGTATAATTCAGTTTGGTTTTGGTCCTTTGACTATATAATTTATAACACAAGTAGGTCTAATGTTAACTAAACTTGTATTTTGTAAGTGATGGGGATTGTATCTTTAATTTCATATTTTTTTCTGATATTCTCTTTTAAATTGTACTTAAATTTTACTTCAAGGACCAAATGTGAAATATGTATAGTGAACCCGAAACCAAACCAAAACCGACCCTAACCCGTAAAAACTAAATCTGAACCCGTACCAGAGAACCTGAGTAAAAGCAACCCGCACCCAACTCAAGACAATGGATTGGTTTTCGGGTTTCAAAACCATAAACCTGCATATACGAGTTGGTTCTTCCTAAGGGTAAATGGGTCGGTTATCCGACCCGTGTGCACCCCTAGTTTGTGCAGGAAGCGCCCTGGTTAGGGCGGAGACGGTTTGTGCAGGAAAGTGGCAACTCTTGTAGGAAAGCGGCTTGGTGAGGGGCGATAACAGTTTTCTTGTGCAGGAGAAAAGCTTGGTGAAGATGGAGAATGGTCAATTAGGGACAATTGTTATCTTTGTAGGAATAGGTTTGATGGTGGAGAGATCATATTTTGAGGGGGGGGATATAATTTTTTGTTTGTTGTTTTCGTACGAGAGAGAAGAAAGAGGATCAAGAGAGAGAGAGAGAGGAAGGGAGAGAATAAGATTTATGTATATTAATATGGTTGGAATAAATATCGGGGACGAAACTAGGATTTTATATTTGGGGGGACCAGAGAAATAGTTTGGAAAATTTGAGGGGTCGAACTTTATAAATTTTTTATTTTTTTACTTTTTATAAGGATGAAAATGTGGCATTTTGAAAGAAAATTTTGGGAGGGCCCGGGCCCAAAAAACTAACCTTAGCTCCGTTCTTGGTTGGAAAAAAAGTTTTAATATGAATAAAGAGAAAAAGCGGATTGTTTAGGGTTTTTTTTTATGAACTCAGGTTCTCCAAAAGATTAGTTAGTATAGGGTTGTTTTTAGAATTTAGAGATTCTCTTAAACTGTCCCTATTTGGTTTGTGAAAACATTTTCTAGTTTTCGTCTTCAAAATATATTTTCACAAAATAATTTCTTTTTAAAATTTTCAAAAAATATGAAAATCGTCAATTTCATGTTTTCCAATATAGCAGTGATTTCGTTTAATTTTTTAGAAAACTGTTTTCATTTTCTCTAACCAAACACGTTTTTATTAATATTGTAAAAAATATAGAAAATAAAAACAGAAAACACTCATTATTTTCACAAACCAAATATAGATTTTCTTTTGAATCATTTTACTTTTGTTAAAGCCAATAAACTTGTGTGTTCGTCTATGTTAATGTAATGGTAATGGAATGGACTATTTTCAAGAATATTATATTCTTTTATGGATAATAATTTGGGAAAATGACCCAAAAAATCAAAATAATATTATTTTCAGCCCAATAACATCAATGACAAAATTTCTTCCCAATAACATCATTAACTAAATTTTGTCCTTGATGGGAATCGTCCTTGACGGGAATCGTTCTTGACGGGAATCGTCCTTGATGGGAATCGTCCTTGACGGGAATCGTCCTTGATGGGAATCGTCCTTGACGGGAATCGTCCTTGACGGGTAAACATGTAATCTTATAATAGTAAGTTAATGGATGATTCTTTGGGGCAAGTATAATATTATTTTGATTTTTTGGGTCATTGACCCTAATAATTTCAAGTTATTATTAGTGCACTTAGTACATTTATAAAGCTAAACAAGGTTTAACATGTAACGCAGTCACTAAAACATTTCTTCATCAAACAGCCATGAAAGCTCTTCTCAACCCCAACTCAAACCCAAACCCAATTAAACCACTATTCTCCAACTCATCTTCAATCTCACCCAAAACCCACCTTCAATTTCCCCTAATAAATGTCGGTACCAAATGGATTTGCCCCAAAAACTCTTCTCATCTCAAATTACAAGCCATTTCAGATTCAACAACGAATGTAATTGAAAATGAACTTGGTCTGAGCTCAGGTAATCCTAACCCAGCCGTGTCATCGTTGTATCGGAGCTCAAATCTTCCTAAACCTAATCAAACGGTTCTCGATGCTCAAACTAAAGTCTGTACTGGGCCCACACTCACTAAACCTCTCAGTGAAGACCAAGCTTTCAAAGTCTTGGATACCATTTTAAGATCCGGTAATCTTTAATTCCTTAAAACAAACCAAAATCTCCATAAATTCGCTGTTAATTGCATTTTTTTATTACGAATTTCAGTAACGGGAGAATTAAAAGATGAAGAACAAGTATCAAAAGCACAACTTGGAGCTTTTTTCGCAGGAATGACCATTAGAGAAAATGTCTTCCCTGAAGCAACTCAATGGAGTGAAGGTGAAAAAAAAGCAATGAATCATTACTGGCCACAATTACTTCGATCATTACCTCCTGATATCATGTTTCTAGCTGATCCAGAAGGGTCAATAATGGGATTTAACAATTCAATCGGTCCACAATTCATCGGAAATTGTAGTTCCGAGATGAGATTAGTAGGTGCTCTTAGAGAAGTATTAGCTGGAGGTCATCTCGGATATGAAGAAGTTCAAGGTGTATTAAAGGATGTTCTTCCATTAAAATCAGAAAACAATGTTTCTGAATCATTAATTTCCGCTTTTTTAATCGGTCAAAGAATGAATCGTGAAACAGATCGTGAACTAAAAGCTTATTGCTTAGCTTTTGATAATGAACTGGGTAAATAAACACCATCTATCTCTAATATATACAACGATTCTTCTTTTTTCGTTCTGACTTGTATACTTGTATACAATAATTGCAATTAGGTCCTTCACCTTTAGCAAATGTAAAATCGTTGACCCATTATGGTGAACCGTACGATGGAAACACACGTTTCTTCAGAAGCACATTATTTGTAGCTGCGATTAGATCATGCTATAATGAATCTAGCTTGCTTCATGGTGTTGATTATTTGTCACCAAAGGTTAGTTTCGTCTTAATTTCCAAGGGTATTTTCGTCACTAAATAATGTTTATTTTTCTAGGGAGGTATTACTGAGGAACAAATGCTGAAATATATGGGAGCTAATACACATATAACACCATTACAAGCAAAAACTCTTCTCGAGGTCATTAAATTGTCCATTATACCCCTACACTCTCCTCCTTAATTATTCTTTATATAATTTCAGGATGAAAAAGTTGGTTTCGCTTATGTAAGTCAACGTGAAGCTCGCCCATCTTTGTACGTAATATTAAATTAATTTTTAACCTCTTTATGCGTAAATTAATTATTTATTTATATTTATTTCAGATATTCATTAAATGGGTTAAGGGAACATATAAAAAAACGTCCACCATTAGCAACTACAGAAAAAGTTCAGCAAATTGTGCGGGTAAGAGAAAATTAAAATAAAAAATCTATGCGATACTAAATATTTAAAATATGTAAAAAGACAAAAATACCCTTGAGTGTTATTTTAATTTTCTTATTAGGCGACGGGTAAAGAAGCAATTGTCGCTGGTTTTTACCATGACGGTTATGAAGAATCACTCTTAATGCTTATGAGAAGACGTGGCGTTCATTCCGGTTTAGTAGTTAAGGTAATTTTTATTTTTATTTATTTTTTTGAAATTGTTTTTGATTTTTTTTATTTTTTATTAGGGTGAAGAAGGAGCTTTATCAATGACTACAAGATTACGATCTGGAAAAATTTCTAAAGGAGTACCTGTTAATTACTGTTCAGGGTTTCGCTCATTAAATATTGCACAATCTGATTCATTAGATGGTTAATCTCTTTTATTTTTATTTTTTTTATTTTTTATTTTTTATTTTTTAATTTTTTTTATTTTTTATATGTTTAGGGGTATCACGTGAGAGTTTTAATTTAGAAGTGAATGCAAAAGAATATGGTTTTGAGCCGTCAGATACACCTAGAACTGATAGATCGGTAATGCGAATTGCAAACACAAACAATAATAAATTAATTAATTAATTATTTTTTAATATGAAATTATAGGTAAAAAGGAATATAGAGTTGGGTTTAGGAGCGTTAAAAGGGGAAAAGGGTCCGGCTTATGATAGGCTTGTGTTAAATGCTGGAGTGATCGATCATTTACTTGGATGTGATGGTGCGGAAGATGTATTATCTGCTTTGGATAGAGCACGAGAAGCTATTGATAGTGGAAAGGCGTTAAATAAACTTGTTAATTATATAAAGATTTCTAATGAATTTGTGTGAAATATGACTAATAGTTTTGTTTGATCAGTTTTGTTTGAAAGAGAGTTGTTAAATTTGATAGAGGATAGGAAAACCAGGCTATTTACACGTTTATTTCTTTGTAGTCTTGTTTTGTAAGTGTACAATTGATTGTGCATTAGTTGTGGTGAGTAGTATATGACTATTTTGCTTACGAGATGATATAGATGTTGTATTATATGGATGTGATTTGCACCTTTAATGCATCATGTTTGTGCTTTTGAGTTATGTTTTTTTTTTCCCTTTACAAGGGAGATCCTAATGGATCAGAAAATAAAAACAATAGAGAACACTAGTCTAAGGGTAAGTCCGGACTAGATAGCATCCTCGGGGTCTTCCACTCCATTCGATCGCGTGTAATAATACTCCAAATGCCCTCCGGTGGATGGTCATGTCTCTTAAATTGCTCGACTTGAGATGCTCCTAGTTTTGCTAACCAATCAGCACAAAGATAACCCTCCCTAAAAATATTTCGAATCTTGAAAGATGTATTTCTATTAAGTATCAGTCGTATCTTATGAATCCAAGTTGCCGCCGGCCCTCTCCGATATTCCACACTCTCAATCATCTCTAAAGCCTCTCGAGAATCAGTCTCTACCTCAACGTTTACTAATCCAAGTTCGTAATGTTAGGATTCATCTATAATGGGGTATTGTCTTGAATATTTAAAGCGATAATTGGGAGTGAAATGGGTGTTGAGGATTGATTTTCATAATTGATATACGTATGACTCGTATATTACGTAAATTGAAAAAATCCTTTAAATTTCACATAATCAGTGTGTAGAATTTAAAGTTTAGGGTTAAGGAAGCCCAAAAAATTTGACTCGAGTCCGTCTCAATAATTAGAGAAGTATGTTCTCGTTGCACCGCTATATGTAGCCCAAAATGTAACGCAAGAAGTTTTGCCTCAAATGGGTATTTTGCAACACAATACCTGCAAAACCACCCATATAATCTCCCATAATATCACGAATAGTCCTCCTATACCCGCTGAAAATGAAAATGTGTTCGGATCATAGGAGCCATAAATATTCAATTTAAGACCCCTTTTTCGGTTTCGTCCACTTAAGTAGAGTATTTCCCACCCATGAAATAATCCAACCATCTCACTCGAATCCCCAAGCCCAAAAAAAGTTGCTAGCCGTGTTATAAATTATTGCACGTAATTCAGTGGTATTCGTTTTCCTTAATAGTGGTTCAAAAATCCGTGTGTTTGTGTCTATCCATACATACCATACAAACGCTACAAAAAGAAGTTTACTCTCTATTCCATTCACGGGTGTTTTGTTCGATAGCATTTCAGTCCACTAATGAAAATCTGCAACAATCAGCCCATGTTCGCCGCCTGCAATTAGCCCCTGATCGTCGCCTGTAATCAGCCCTTGTTCGCCACCTGTAGTTTCTACTGAAAGTGGGCTGTTGCCAGCCTACTATCGCGGTTCATCCTGGTAACGGTGCTGCTGTAGTTCAGCGCTTTCGCCACTATTTATTGCAACCTATGATTTAGAAATCGCCGCCTTGTCATAACAATCTCTCCAAGTTGAACATTCTTAACATTCACGTTCCACTTGTGGGGGGATCTTGGAGTACAGTTGCTGATTTAGAAAAGAAAGAGTTAAATAAACTAACTATGAAGCAACTACAGGGACTAAAGTGCAATAAAGAGGAAACGAGTTTGTTACAAGTTAGTTAGGATTGATTAGCTGTAAAATAAACTAGATTCCTATGTACTAGTAGCTATATAAACATACACAATGTACAATAATAAGAAAACCTCTTTATTTTCTCTCAAATTCTCCTTTATCTTTTTTCTTCATACTCTTCTTCTTCCTTACTGTTATTCTTGAAGCTTTTTAATGGCTTCTTGATTTACCTCATTTTACACATATAGTATCTATTTAAAATTCTTCAACTTTAATTATAAAATCTAATTAAAGCTTTAAAGATGTAATTATAACCAGCTGGGATTAGTTCGCTGGCCAGAGCCTTGGTCATCCAATCTGGTGGTGCAAATTCAAACCGAGTCAATGACTCCGAGTCCAAAGTGGCTCTCCTATGTAACAAAAAAAGATGTAACTTACAGAATTATTCATCCTTTATTATCTAACTAGTCAAATATTGTGTCCGAAGACATACAAACTAAATAAACGATCACACTCTTTTTTGCAAGGCAAGTAACAATCACACATAATCTAAATATTGTAACACAATGTTATTTTATATATTTATTTATTATTTTAAATAATATATAATAGTTTCATATATTTTTAACATATAATAACACTTGTTTATTTATTTATTATCTATTAATAATAATAATAGTAATTGTAAATAAAATATTTTAATTGTTACATGAAATTAGTTTTTTTTTTAACTAAAAAACAAAGATAATGAAAAAGAGTGAAAAATATTATCTATTTTAGGTATACAAATTAGGTTTATTTATGTATACATTCATATAGGTAGGCTAAACAACTATCATTGGATTAAACATAAAAAAAGAATTATATAGAACCTGCACTTATTTAACCTAGCTTGTCAAAGATTTGGGTGTATTAGAACACTTGTCTCGATCAAATTATTGACGAAGTCGAACCTACAAAGTTTAAGATCTTAGGCAGAACTTTTAAGTAGACCATTTGTAAAAATAATATTAAAATTGAAAACGAGTGACTAGGATTGAGAAAGAAATTTCGCCTGATTGGGTAATAGAATGAAAAATAGAAAACAAATAAATGATGGACATAAAAATAATTAAGTTAAAGGAGTTTGATATTCATGAAAGTTTATTACGAATTTATTTAACATTTAGATATTCATATAGAATGATAAAAGAATATTAAAAATTATTTTTTAACGTGACATTTCATTTCAAATAAAAATAAAAATTAGTTTAAAATTATAATTTATTAAAAACATACATGAAAATAAAATAATATGCTAATTTTTTTGTTATATTTTAATTATATAGTTATCTCTTGAATAACTATACATATAGATTGCATCAAAATATATAAAAAAAATATTTACAATCAATTATTATCATTAACAAACATTAATTAGTGTCGAATCAGCAAATGTTATAATTTATATGAAATTTAAATTTATAATATTGTTTCTATATTATCACGATATGTTTCTATAGTTATTTTTATAGAACAAAATAAAAGATATAAGAGTAATGATATATGTCACCCCTTTTCATGTCACCCTTTTATCACCTTTCTATACATATGTTCTGATTTCCTTGAATAGAAGATAGAGAAAAATTAAATAGGATAGAGAAATCAATTCATTGGTACATGTAGGCATACACGTAGGAGGTGATAAAAGGGTGATACAAAAAGGGTGACAAATATCATTACTCAAGATATAAATAGTCAAATTAATAAATCAAAATGTATATTACATTCCATTAAATAAAATATATGAACAATTTAAATATTTTTTAATTGAAGTATATAATATACTTCATAGATATTTATTGTAAAAAAAAATATATGTGTCGCTTTTGTTTATAATATGCATAAATCACATTAGACTGTTATTATAAACTAGTGGCGAATTCAGAAATATAAATAAGGGTGGATTTGAATAATAAGGAGGCTCAGGGGCAACACTCCGAAATTCTTTTTTTGGGTATTTGATAAAAAGAACATATAACAAATGAACCTATAGATTAAATAATATCATATAAATATAAAAAAAATTACAATTGTACTTTACGAGTTTATATTTTCTGAAAAATATTCATGATAGTGATATTCTCATTTTTCTTACAAATGTCTCTCTCTCTCAATAAAGATACACAAAGATTCATTCAACCATTCGTCACTCGTTCGATTTTTCATAATTTAGTCTTGACAATACTTATAGTTGAAAATACCCGCTCATCGAAAACAGTAGCAATCTACAATATTAATGCTGAAGTCAAAAGTAAGTAAACTAGCTAATGAATCAACTAAAACTAGAAAAAAAAATCAAAAAAATCAAAAATATAAAAAAAATCAAGTTATTATCTTACAATTAATGCCTTTCAATTATTTCTTTTTTAATAAAACATATTAAATTAATCAGTTAAGGAATAATTTTAATGATATATATATCTTAATATTTATTATATTTTAAAATAATTATACACCAAATACCTGATAATAAAAATTTAACAACATATTGAAAAAATTAACAGTAAATACCTGTTGGTCGATGATAAATTGTGAATACTAGTTGTAATTTTAATTTGTGTAATAATTATATTGAATGTAAAATAAGTTATTAAGATTAAAATATATAAGTAAAAATAAATAGGTTCAAAACCTAAAATAATTAAATGGACTAAATTATAATTTATTTATTTTAAGAATTTGAAGGTGGGCTTAATGAGACGGTCCGCGCGTTCGGAGGTTAAGAATATCAATACGGCTCGACGGGACCCACTCAGCACTATCGGAAGGCTCGGAAGACCCGGCGGGACTCGCGCGGACAATCTCGGCCTGTTCTGAATATTCTAGATAATAATAGAATATAGTAGACTATTATAGATGGTAGTAGAATATAATAAAATAATATAGATTGTAATAGATTATTCTAGAGTAGAGTAGAGAGGAAGAGAAGGTAGGAAGAAGGTAGAATCTTCTAGATAATGGGCTTGGGCTTGATGGGCTTAATTAGAAGCCTTCTAGACCCATCCATAGAGTAGTATAAATAGAGGTGTCAATCCTCATTTGTAAACCATCCAAGAAAATCTTCTCTAAAGCATACAAAGCTCTTTCTCTCAAACTCTCTCTAAATTGTCTCTTGTTCTCTTTAGTGCTCAAGTGTGCTCAAGAGTAGTGCCTAAGTATTCCAAGGGTTGTAGCAACTAAGTGTGGGAATTGTGGTCTTGTAGGCTGATCTCAAGGAAGGCGTTGGGGACTTGATTGGGAGCCGCACGGGGTGTACGAGATTTCTAGGTGGTGAAACTCTACGCACGTGACATTAAGCCCACCCCTTGTTCTATGTACGTTCGCCTCTATTATCAACCCTAAAAGGATGCCTCCAAATATTTATACCAGTTACACATCTAAGGTGTATCATTTTTTTCTACTCATGTTTAAATTCTTTCTCATGTCCTTACTCTTCTGAAGCCACTAGCCGACTCCTCTTAGGGCCATATTACCCCCTTTAAACGTCTTTATCTCCTTTTCTATAACTTCTCTGATATATTTTTCTTAGGAGATTGCCTTTCAGACACAATATCTTCTTGTATTTTGATTTGGTTCATATTTTAGATCGATGACCATAATATTTCAATTAAGGTATAATACTCATATCTTGTGTTATTTCATAATTTGTCTTATTGTTGTGTATAGAATATTTTTTTTCCAAAATTCATTGATTAGTAGTTTTACTTCTGGTCCATAGGTTTATTTGCAATTTCTCATCTTTCAAGTTTTACATTTGTATTATGCCGCTTTAAACTAAATTTAATTTTATATATTAATATATAATGATCAAATATCTATATATATAAATTGATCCTTCTTAAAAGTTCCTTTCCTTGTAATGTTTGGTGGTTAATATCTGTTTATTAAATATAATATCATCCTCACTCAACTAAGGGATGATCGTATATTTAATAAACAGGTATTAACCACCAAACATTACAAGGAAAGGAACTTTTAAGAAGGATCTATTTATATATATATATATATATATATATATATATATATATATATATATATATATATATAGATATTTGATCATTATATATAAATATATATAATTAAAGTTAGTTTAAAGAGACATAATACAAATGTAAAACTTGAAAGATGAGAAATTGCAAATAAACCTTAGACCAGAATTAAAACTACTAATCAATGAATTTTGGAAAACAAAAATAATATTCAGTACACAATAATAAGACAAATTATGAAATAACATAAGATATAAGTATTATACTTTAATTGAAATATTATGGTCATCGATCTAAAATATGAACCAAATCTGAAATCCAAGAAGAGTGTCTGAAAGGCAATCGCCTAAGAACAATATATCAAAGAAATTACAGAAAAAGAGATAAAGACGTTTAAAGGGGTAATATGACCCTAAGAGGAGTCGCCTAGTGGCTTCGGAAGAGTAAGGACATGAGATAGAATTTAAATATGAGTAGAAAAAAAATGATACACCTTAGATGTGATTTATGCATATCATAAACAAAATCGACACAGTTAATTTATTTTTTACAATAAATATTTATGAAGTATTATATACTTCAGTTAAAAAATATTAAAATTGTTATTGTATTTGATTTAATAGAATGTAATATACATTTGAATTTATTAATTTGGTTATTTATATCTTTTATTTTATTCCATAAAAATAATTATAGAAACATATCGTGATATGAAATTATTTTGATTTCCTTCGCGATATTGTTTCTATAATATCGCGAAAGGAAGTCAAAATACGCGACAACCTGGCCCCAATAGCAGAGGTCAAGGATAGATTCCACAACTCATCTTTATATTGTTGAAACGTACAAAACTCTTTGACGGATTTAGCCACTATCTCTAATTTGCAACGAGCTTTATTGGCTTGGGAATCGATAAAGAGTTTGGTAACTTTTGTCTTTCATCTTTCCTTTTCATTAACTAAGGAGCCCTCTGCTGAGACTAAAGCGACATTCATTGACTTTAATTCTCCATACATGTATATGAGGTTACCCTCAACTTTCCTCTTAGAAACTTTAGCTTACTCCACGTTAGCCTGAAGTGCCTCAAATTGCAATAGAAACTGCTTGGTTTCCGCTTTGGATGATGGGTGTTGGTTGGCCCAATAAATTCTCGGCAATCCTTGCATTGAACCATAGCCCAAATCATTACATGCAACCCAAGAAAACACAAGATATATACATTATAATAAAGAAACACTTGCGCATCAAATCATGTGATCCAACATTAAGGCCACCTCATCGTAGGACCGAGTGTTAGAGTATAGAATTTCTACCAATATAAGTTATATGCATAGAAATCAAAGTAGATCTACTTGAGAGAATGCTGAGACGATTTCCTAGCGATATGGGGTAAAGGATGGCCTGGTTAAAGTATTTTTTGGATCTACTAAGAGACCTGCTCTGCACATCTTTGGCGATACCTGAAACCAGACACTAAGTCAAGCCCACATAGAGTTTTGCTCTATTGAAAGTTAGTACTATGACCGAGATCATTTTATGACTAGGGAGAGAACTATGGATGTTTAGGTTGTTCTTGTGAACAATAAATTTAAGAGTGATGAACAATATCAGTAAGTACTTTTTTTTAAGGTTTACCTGAGGACTGGGGTATTTATAGATAACCAAGCCCCATGATGCCACTATGGACATTTATCATTATTCTTAGTTTTATTATGATGATATTGATAAGATAAACAACTTATCAAACAAGAATTGACAGCTAAGATTTATGTACAGCTCATACAAATAACAAACTGTAACAGTAATTAGTTAGAGAATGTTAAGTGTGAGTTGAATATAGACTTGTATATATAATCATACATTCAGATGTAAACATAACACATTGAATAATAAAATCTCTTTTCTATTTCTCTCTACTTCTCCATGGTATCAGAGCACAAATGAAGAAACAAGCTTCTTCATCGCCATTAATGGCGTAACTCTGAAGCTTTGCTATTCTTCGCTCAAAATCGATCTTCTGCGCTTGTCTCTTCTATACTTCTCCTGCTACATCTTAAAATGGCTTCTTCATCATCTTCTACACCACATATATCATCAAGTTCAGAAATACCAGCTGGATTACTACTACTTCGTCAAAATTGGGCGTCACTTGTCCAAATTAAGCTTGATTCCACAAACCATGTGTTGTGGAAAGCTCAGCTAGAAGCTGTGTTAGAAGCTCATGGATATTTGAGTCATGTTACTCAATCGAGCTCTACACCTTTATAAACTTATTCAACTCACTCTACTTGGCTAATTGAAGATCATCAATTAAAAGTCTCACTTCTATCTTATATGATTCCTTCGGTTTTCTCTCAAGTTGTTAGATCACACACTGCTCATGATGTGTGGGTAAAACTTGAAGAACTGTTTGTAAATAAATGTCGTTCACATGAACACCAATTAAAAATAAAGTAATGTAACATAAAGAAGGGTGAGAAAACAATGACTAAGTACTTAGCAAATATACAGGATATTTGTGATGGTTTAGACACAGCTGTTGCATCTTTACCATTTGAAGATGTGATTATGTACACACTTAAGGGGTAAACTGCTGAGTATAATTAGTTTAAATCAAGTATTAGAATCACAAATGCTCAAACCTCAACACTTAGCTTCCATTCTCTTGGGAGTTTGCTTGTCTCAGAAGAGCTTCATATGAAAATGGCTGAAACAGTTGATAATTCTCAACAACACACTGCATTATTTTTCTTCATCCACTCAAAATTCTCTAACAAATTTAAGACGTGGACGTGGTCCGTCACATCGAGGAAGAGGATATGCAAATCGAGGTCGAGGTAGACAATTCTCAAATCAAAATAACTCTATTCTTGGATCTCCATCATCTTAGAACTATGGTATGAATTCCAATGCTCTACTTGTCAAATTTGTACTAGATTTGGGCATAGTGCACTTGATTGTTGGTATAGAACTGATATGGTGAATTATCCTTCACCAAGAGCTCAGAATCGTGTTGTTTTAGCTGCTCACTCAAACAATAACTCAGCACATAATACTCAACAACAAAGTTATGATCCTGAGATGTGGTATTTAGATAGTGGTGCTAACAATCATGTCACAAATGATCCTAATCTGCTTCATCAATCTCAAGCTTATCATGGATCAAGTTCTGTCTCTGTTAGTAATGGTCAAGCACTTGAAATTGCAAATATTGGACATAGTAAGCTACTCACTACTCATTCATCTTTCTCTTTGAATTCAGTTCTACATGTACCATCCATCTCTTCAAATCTTTTATCTATATCTAAATTTACAGCTGATAACAATTGTGTTATCACTTTCACCTCCAACTCAGTCTCTATATATGACTCTATCTCACATAAACTACTTTTTCAAGGCCCTTGTGGGGATGGCTTATATCCATTAACATCTGATGCAAGTCCATCTACTACACAGGCTCATTTTTGCAACTCTAAATCTTTGATGTGTCTCTCTTCAAAAATGGTGTCCTCTTCAGCTGTGTTGTGGCATTTGAGATTAGGTCACCCATCTTCACAAGCTTTAATTCCGTTGTCTTGTACTTTGAACACTAGATTAGATCATTTTGGTCTTAAATGTAACTCTTGTGCTGTGTCTAAAGCACATAAACTTCCCTTTAATATATCAACTACTAAATCTTCTAAACCTTTTGATATTATTCACTCTGATGTATGGGGGCCCTCTCACACATCCTCTTGTTCTGCTTTTACATACTATGTACTATTTATGGATGATTTTAGCAGGTTTAGTTGGGTGTGTCCATTGAAATATACGTCAGAAGTTTATGAAGTCTTCAAAGCATTTTCTACTCTTATTCATAATCAGTTTAATACTACTATTAAGTGCATGAGATCAGACAATGGAGGAGAGTACACTAGTAATGCTTTTAAACTCTATCTGCAATCTTTGGGTATAATTCACCATACTTCTTGCCCTCACACTCGTGAACAAAATGGTGTTTCTGAGCGCAAGCATAGGCACTTAATTGAATCTACTTTATCCTTACTAACCCATGCTTCTTTG
Organism: Nemophila menziesii; assembly: GCA_029959085.1. Taxonomy (NCBI): domain Eukaryota; kingdom Viridiplantae; phylum Streptophyta; class Magnoliopsida; order Boraginales; family Hydrophyllaceae; genus Nemophila; species Nemophila menziesii. Next base: position 27,169,188 of record JARWIR010000018.1, on the reverse strand, counting down.
CCTATGAAGTTTTGGTGTGAAGTTCTTTCTGCAGCTGTGTACTTGATAAATTTACTACCTAGTCCTTCTCTCAAGAACATAAGTCCTTATGAAACTTTGTTCAATACTAAACCATCTTATGATCATCTGAGGGTAATTGGATGCTTGTGTTATCCTTGGACTAAACCATATAATCAACATAAATTTACTCCAACTTCTGAGAGGTGTGTTTTCTTGGGTTATTGCTCCTATTATAAAGGGTACAAGTGCCTATCCCTTTCCTCATCTAAAATGTTTATTTCAAGACATGTTAAATTTGATGAAACATCCTTTCCCTTTGCTTCTACTCCAGCCGTGTCACCAATTTCAGTTCCAAACTCATCCACCTTCATTGATCTTTTATCTTCTACAAACCTTTCTTCCTTAACACATCCATTTATCCCTTTACAAAATGTCACAGTTTCAGATTCTATATCTCATTCTTCTTCAAACCAAAGTTCACCCTCAAATAACTCACCATCACCTTCACCACCACCTCCACCTCCACCTCCACCACCTCCAAAACATCATATGGTTACAAGGCGCCAAACTGGCTCACTTAAACCATCTTACAAATGTCAAACATTGATTCAATCTCCACCTCTTCTTGAACCGGTGTCATTTAAAGAGGCTTCTAAATTTCAACATTGGCAAGATGCTATGCAGGATGAATACAATGCATTAATGAGTCAAAATACATGGACTCTTGTTCCTGCTCCTCATGGTCGTTCTTCAATTTCTTGTAAATGGATCTACAAAATTAAAAGAAATGCAAATGGAACAGTTGCTCGTTATAAAGCACGTCTTGTTGCTCGAGGTTTTCTTCAAGAATATGGTTTAGATTACACATAAACATTTAGTCTTGTGGTTAAGCATCAAACCATTCGAATTATACTAGCTTTAGCTGTGTCAAATAATTGGAAAATTTGACAACTTGATGTGTCGAATGCCTTTCTTCATGGTCAACTTGATGAAGAAGTTTATATGTCCCAACCTTCTGGGTGATTCAGAGAATCCTTTATATGTGTGCAAGTTGAATAGGTCCTTATATGGACTTAAACAAGCACCTAGAGCTTGGTAATTACTCCTTTACTCGTTCTTACTTAATCAAGGTTTTGTTGCAAGCTCAACTGATTCCTCAATGTTTATTAAAGGGTCTGCAGCTACTTTAACCATTATTCTAGTATATGTTGATGATATATTGGTTACTGGAGCTAATACTGACTCTATTTTGATGATTATTCAAGCTTTTAAAAAGGTGATGCTGGAATTATGCAAATACAATACCAAAGGTGCGTATATAGTTAGCAAACTAATAAGCGCACGAATTGTTAGATTTATACTTGAAATTGGGAGCTGAATTCATTCAGAATATATGTGTATCTGCAGGGTGTCATGCGAATATCCTGGAGTATCAGTAACATCCATGTGGATTCATGTTCTAATCTCTTCTATTTTTCTGTGGTTATCGAATATGAAGATGGAGATGGTGAAATTAGTGGAGTTGATCTTAAACAAGCTTCAGAGTCAGCCTGGGTTCCCATGGAACGATCTTGGGGTGTAGATTGAAAGCTCAATTATGAGCTACAAAATAATAAAAATGAGGTATTACCTCCAAATGACCTGCGCTTAATTCTGAATGATTAATTGTTATCTTCCCTTGAGATATGTATGTAATTTTATTATTTCAGGATTATCATCTTCCTCCACCGAACAAGGGTTCGAAGACAAGAAGAAAGAGCTTAAAGGCATCTGCAACCCCATCATTTATTCGACTTGAATAGCACCACAAATGAAGCGTAATCAAGAAGCACAAGTTTTTAAGCTTTATTAGCTGATGCTGTAGAAAGTCAAATGCCTATTTCCACTTCAGATGTGTTGGATAACCAACAATCGAATAACCGAAATTAAGGTAAAAAATTAATTTTCACTACTGAAACGTTAAAATATCAAATTAAATGGGTACATTATAAATATTTTGAGTTTACTAAACGCATCTTTTTTAGGAGAGGTGTTCTGATGGGTTTGGTGCAGAGAAGTTGATGATGAGTGTATTGGATAAAGTTGAAAAGGAAATTAAAAAGCCTCTAATGCTGAATGGTAAGAAATGAATTGCTCTTCTAATGACAGAGTTTGATAAAATTAATAAAAAGTATTTTAAATTATATTTTTTTTACAATTACTGTTATTGTTAATTTACTACTAATGTTTGTCATATATGTTTAGGCTTGGAATTCGGAAGGAAGATTTACCAAAGTATGAAGAGCAAAAAAGAAAAAGAAGACGCTTTGTGGATTTTTTTTCCCAAGTTTAATCATTTCCAGAAGGGTTTACAAGATAGAAAATATTTAGCTTTTATACTGCATTTTTTAAAAGTTTGTGAAATTCCATCATTATCTTAAAAGTTTGGTTAATAGATAACATATAATTTAAATTTTTGTTAGATAGATAATAGTTTATCTTTTAGTTTATCATTATCTTAACCTTAAATTTTTGTTAGATAGATAAGTGTTTATTTTTTAGTTTATCATTATCTTAAATTTAAATTTTTATCTGATTAGATAGATAGTTTATGTCAATTTTGAACTCTTCTTCTACACATGGTAGTATAAATTGACTAAATATTTTCTGAATTTTGTAATAGTTATATAATAAATTATGTCAGCTAAGTCTATTAAACTAAAGAAACTTAAACTAAGTAGTTTCTGTGTCCCTGTGTTCATAGGTATGAGTAATAATTTTGCTTAAAGAAATTGTAACATATATGCAATTTCAGAAATTAATCAGATCAAATACATCATATACACAAACGATTTGGTTACCTTTGAGCAATGGAAACGGATGGGGCCTATCATAAAAATAAAGCTACAGTGTATGACCAGTTACATCATTAATACATTTACTCGCCTAAATTATAATATTAATAAAGCAACAGAACAAATCAAATTGGGAAAAATAAGAAACCCTCCAAAAATTATAACTAATAAGGAATTTATATACTAACTAAACTATCCCACAAGATGATGCGTAAATTTTACCTTAATTTGATAGTTGGTGTAATTTGACAAGAACTTATTCCTTTTCTCTTCTTCCATATTTATTATGAGTTTAGGGTTTAACTTTATTTCTTTTTGTTCGAAGGTTTAGGGTTTAGACCATCTTCAGCAGTTGCGCCAATGGATTTTTACTACAAACTAATCCAAAAATGCAGTATAAGACCAAATTGCTCGCTCCAAACAAAACACCTTTTCAAGGGAGCACGTTTTTCAATTAATAACGTCAACAATCTTCTACTTTGTATACTCTCCTTTCCTTTGCTTCTGTTTGTCATCTCAATTATTTGAGATTTTTATTTTTTATTATATACGAGTATATTTTGGTTGATAAATTTATATGTTATGTAGCTGTTTGTGCAAAATGCATCCTATGCTTGGTTGACTATTTTTTAGTTTATTTTTATTTCAAGAATAGTTTGTTTATCCCGTGTTATATTTATTTTCTAAAATTAATACTGTTAGAGTGCCTTCAGGCACGGGTTCATACCTAGTGTGTATATATATATATATATATATATATATATATATATATATATATATATATATATATATATATATATATATATATATATATATATATATTATATATACAAAATTGAAGTGAGAAATGTATTTGTAAAATTTTATTTTATTGTGATTATTATTTGATAAAACCTTATTCAATAAAAATAAAAATTGCATTAAAAACAAAAATTTATATATATATATATTTTTTGATTATTAAAAAATATTTAAGGGGGTATAGGCGTGTTTATGTATATGTGAAAAATATATGTGTGTGCGTATGCGTATGCGTATGTATATATGTATGAAGTGTGATTGTGTGTATGTGTGTGTAAAAGTGTATGTATGTATGTTTACAAAATAATATATGTGAAATATTATGTGTGTGGAAATAAATACATGAGTACGTGTAAAAGTGGGGTGGGATGGGTGTGGTGTGCATACTTGTGTTTGTGTTTATGTTTATGAGAATGTGCGGTGGTGGTAGTGGTATGCTCATGTGCATGGGTGGTGCTGGAGTGGTAAGTATCTGTGTGGGTTGGTTGGGATGTCGTATGGTGGGTGGTAAGGGTGGTGGTGGTGTTAATCTGTCTATATTAATGGTGGGATGGTATGTGTGATTGGGGTTGTGGGTATTTGTGTGTTTATGAGTGGTGGTGGTGTGTATGGTGGTGATGGTAGGGTGTTTGTGTGGTGGGCAGTAATGGTGGTGGTGCATGTGTATAGTTTTGAAAGTATATTTATATATGTGTATGAAAATATATATGTATATATTTTTGTGTGTGTAGGTGTATGCAAATATGTTTGTGGTGTGTGGTATGGTGGTGGTGGTGAATGTGTGTCATTTGGATAATGTGTGTATGTTGATGGTTAGGTAAGGTGAGTAAGGTGGTGGTGCATTGGGGTGTATGTGTGATAGTGGTGCGCTGAGGTGTGTGTATGGTGGTAATGTTGGTAATGTTGGTATATGTCTATGGTTAGGTGGTGTATGTATGTATTGTGTTGGTAGGATAGTGGTGTGTGTGGTGGTAGTTCGATGGTGGTGTAATTGGTAGTGGGTTGTGTATTTGTATGTGCGTGAAATAAGGTGGAAGCGGTAGTGGTGGTGGTGGTGAATGTGTGTATGGACATAGTGGTGATGGTGGTAACTTTTTCTAATGCTCAGTAACTTTTTCTATGCTCAGAACTTAATGCTCAGTAACTTTTTCCGGCGGTAATCGTCGGTGGTTGTGGTCGGAGCTGGAAATTATTGATAATTAATGAAGGAGGAGAGAGAAAATGATAAAAGAGAAGAGAGATTAATGGTAATGAAGGAAAGAGAATAATGGTAATGGATAAAAGAGAATAATCTATTTTTTTGTCTTATATGCACTATAACGATAGTAACGACACGATAATGAGCATTTTAGAGACCTCTTTGGAAGAAAGAGGAATGAACTAGTTTATTTGTGACACTAAGACGCTCTTTAAGATTCTATGGAAGTATTGAAAAAAATTTAAAATAAGATCTAAAATAAGTTAGGAAACTCACAAGTAATCGATTTCCTAAATAATTTAAATTTTATATCTTTTTGACAAATCTTTAATTTGTAAGAGTGAGTCCATAAGTGAAAAAAGAAGGAAAGTGATTTGCAATTTACAATTTGTGAAAGCCACATAATAAAGATGGAAGATTTAATAACTACCAAGAAGACCAAAACTGTGAAGCTACACCACACTTCTTTACATGTGATTTTATCCCCAAACCCATCAAAAATTCCAAATTATCCAATCTATATTCTTCAGTGGCTGTGGTTTGTGACCCTTTAACTCCCATCTTTAGCCACATTTCCACATAAACACCCTTACCCCAATCATTTTTCCTCTTTAAGTTCTTCATTCACTTTATCTCACTTGTTCTACAACTTAAACTCCAGCTTTCTAGGTAAATTTAGCTCCCAATTTTATATTAATTTAATGTATAATTATTTCATCACATTCACATTGTTTAATATATCATGCGTGTTACTCTCTTTTCTCTAATTTATCAATCCCTGTTGTGAATAATGAATTCAGTGAATCTCTAGCCCAATTTGTATTTCAGATTCACGTCTTTTGATAGCTAGTTTCTCAATTTTTAGCTAATTTATTAAGCTATTTAAATCAAATTCAAACAGGGTAAAAATTGTTTATCATGTCTTCAAAGCCATTAGACTATGAGAATCTGAATGAAAATGTGAAGAAATGTCAATACGCTGTAAGAGGTGAACTGTATCTTCGAGCTTCTGAGCTTCAAAAAGAAGGCAAAAAGGTACCTTAAAACCTCAAAACTATATTTTTAATTCAAAAACTCTTCAATTTTTCAATTTTTTTCTCGTAGATCATCTTCACAAACGTAGGAAATCCTCATGCTCTTGGACAAAAACCCCTCACTTTTCCTCGTCAGGTTAATTAGACCCTCAATTATTTCTATTATTAATTCATATATAATTAATTATTTAATTAAAATAATAGGTGGTAGCTCTTTGCCAAGCTCCATTTTTGCTTGATGATCCTAATGTAGGATTAGTGTTCCCTGCTGATGCGATTGCTAGGGCTAAACATTATCTTTCTTTAACTTCAGGGGGTTTAGGTAAAATTAAATATCTCAAACTAATTCTATATATAATGTTAGACTTTGAATGTAAATTTAATGAAATAAACTTGTTTTATGATTATAAGGTGCTTATAGTGATTCTCGTGGCCTCCCTGGAGTAAGGAAAGAAGTAGCTGAGTTTATTGAGAGACGTGATGGATATCCTAGGTAATTATATTTATATATTCAAATTTAATTGTACAATACCTAAAATACCCCTATGGTAAAAAACTATGTTATTAAAAGTGATAAATACCCTCCTGTTATATATATCACTAAGGTTGTCACAAGCTAGGAAATTACAGGGGTATTTTTTACATTTTTAAAACTATAGTTTTTTTTTTAAAAACTTTTGTCAAATTACTGGGGATATTTGTCACCTCAAAAACCATAGGGGTTTTTGACCTCTCTTTGAAAAACTATGGGGGTATTTGTCACTTTTAAAACCATAGGGATTTTTTGACTTTTTGTCAAACCAAAGGGGTATATTTGTCACTTTTGAAACCATAGGGTTTTTTTAGCCTTTTGTTAAACCACAGGGAGTATTTGTCATTTTCAAAATCATAGTGTTTTTTTTACCTTTTGTCAAATTACAGGACTATCTGTCAATTTTTGACCTTTTGTCAAACCGAAGGGTGTATTTGTCAATTTTAAAACCATAGGGGTATTTTTGACCTTTTGTCAAATTACAGGGAGTATTTGTCATTTTTAAGTTCATAGTGTTTTTTTTGACCTTTTGTCAAATTACAGGGAGTATTTGTCATTTTTAAAACCATATGGGTATTTTGACCTTTTGTCAAACCAAAGGGTGTATTTATCACTTTCAAAACCATAGTGTTCTTTTCGACTTTTTGTCAAATTACATGGAGTATTTTTCACTTTTAAAACCATAGTTTAACAGAAAAAACACGGGTTATTCAATATTTTACCTTAAATTTAACAAGTAACTTAATTTTAATAATTTTCAAATTCTCAAAACTAACAAACATCTTCTTCGTGGGTCCCACAGTGATCCAGAACTTATATTTCTTACCGATGGAGCAAGCAAAGGAGTAACACAAATCTTAAACACAATCATTCGTAATGAAAAAGACGGGGTAAAAACTAAACACAAATACATACATATATTTCATAAACTAATTTTCACCCTCTAAATTCCACAATATTTACAGATATTAGTCCCTGTTCCACAATATCCACTATATTCCGCCACAATATCTTTACTAGGCGGGTCCTTAGTCCCTTATTACCTTGAAGAAACCGCAAATTGGGGTCTTGACATTATTAACCTTCGTCAATCTGTAGCTCAAGCTCGATCCAATGGCATGACTGTAATTATCTTTCATCTTAAACTAATTACAAAACTACCCCTCTTAAATTATAATATTATATTAATTACACTTTTACCCTTTTTAGGTTAGAGCAATGGTTATTATTAACCCAGGAAATCCAACTGGACAATGTTTAAGTGAAGCTAATTTAAAAGAAATATTAAATTTTTGTTACACACAAAATTTAGTCTTACTTGCTGATGAAGTTTATCAACAGAATATTTATCAAGATGAACGTCCTTTTATTAGTGCAAGGAAGGTACATAAATAATTAAATAAATAAATAAATATATATATTTTACTAATTTATTTTTATTTTATAAAAAAGGTATTAATGGGTATGAACGCACCTATAAGTAAAGAAGTTCAACTCGTTTCATTTCATACCGTTTCAAAAGGTTATTGGGGTGAATGTGGTCAACGTGGTGCCTATTTCGAAATGACTAATATACCCCCAAAGGTTTGTTTTTCTCTAAATTAAAACTAAAATAAATTAAATATTAATTTAATTTAATTTTTTTCAGACAGTCGAGGAGATTTATAAAGTCTCGTCAATTGCACTTAGTCCAAACGTACCTGGACAAATATTCGTAAGTCATATTTTAATTTTTTTTAATATATTTTAAAATTAATAATTTTTAATTTTTTTGTAGACCGGGTTAATGGTTAATAACCCTAAACCAGGGGATATATCGTATGACCAATTTGTTAAGGAGAGGTATAGTATTAATATATTTTCTATAATATTTAATTTTATTTAATAAAATAAAATTTTGACGTGATTTTTTATAGTAAGGGTATACTTGATTCATTGAGGAAAAGAGCACAAATTATGACTGATGGATTTAATAGTTGTAGAAACGTGGTTTGTAATTTCACTGAAGGTAATTTTAAAATATACTATAGAAGGGTATTTTAGTATTTTTATATTAACGTTTTTAATATTTTTTTTAGGTGCGATGTATTCTTTCCCACAAATACGTTTACCTCCAAAAGCAATAGAAGCTGCAAAAAAGGCGGGAAAAGTACCGGATGTACTATATTGTTTGAAGCTTCTAGAAGCTACGGGTATTTCTACTGTACCTGGGTCAGGTTTCGGACAAAAGGAAGGGTAAGATTGTCTTTTATTTTTTTGAGTTATTTTTTATTATTTTTATAATAAATGTTTGAATATATAGGGTGTTTCATTTGAGGACAACGATTTTACCAGCTGAGGAAGATATGCCTGAAATAATGGAGAGTTTCAAGAAATTTAATGATGAATTTATGGAACAATATGAAGATCATAAAGGGTATTCGAGAATGTAAAGAAGATAAAAGGGTTTATGATTATGATTATATTGTAATTAAACATAGTTATTTTCTATTTATGTCTTTCTCTTTATTTTATGTAATGATACTTAATATTTTTAAAACTATAACTTCTGCTTTTTATGCTTAATTTATTACTAGCCCACATGTTAAGCACATAGTTATAATATGCTTACATGCTTTGTGAGATTTATATTTATTTAAGGTGTTATACATGTAGGAACAATAATGATAACAACTACAAAATTACTCGAACCTATTACAAATAAAATGTTATTGAAAATATCTCTTTATTTCATCAACAATGTCACTTGGATTATCAACCCTTACATTAAAATCATAAAGGAGCATATTGATATTGTTTCTCCTTGGTCTTGTTTTGGTTATTGACTGAAAATGAGACGTGTTTCTATCTATGAGTCTAAACCATTTAATTGTACAATTTTTAAGCTCAAAACACTTCGTCCTGTTTCCAATGTTCCTCACTTTTTTTTTTTAATATTAGCTAAGGTGTTATAATAAATCCCAATCCAGCATATTTCTAGAATTAATACATCTTTCTAGTCCAATCATATTATTTTTTATAGAGATTTTATTCTTATTTCTTTTTATTTAATTCCAAGTAGTTAATTCATATATAACTTTTTACTAATTCTTTGAATTTCATTACAAATGATATTTTTATAGTTCAACCAATTTTGATTATAATTTTAGTATATTTCTCTTTTCGCACCAATTTTTATCAAACTTAAACCCCTTGATAATAGGAACATCCTCAATAATACAAAATAACACAAAGATGAAGTGGCCAGTACCCAGTAAAGGGAGAACAACCATCCAAGATCCTCTTTATTTTTGACGGATTAAAACATGAAAAATGTGAGATCGTAACTGATTCATTATTTGTCTTCTGTCTAGCTTCTTTGGCAAGTCTGTCCGTCCAAGATTCAAAGTACATGGTTTGAATCCCTCTCTAAACATGGTAACTTAGTTTTGACTTGGTTGGGAGTATGCATAGGCGGGGAATATTTGAGTTATACGTAAACTAGCCTAGACATCCACGTAAATAAAAAAAAAAAAGAATAGGAGTACAAACAACTCCATTCATTATCTATATAAATTTATCAGGCACCTCTATCATACTAAGATAATACTATCCTTCTTCTTCGGACAAGTAAAAGAGCATCTATTAGCATTAAGTTCAGATACTTTTTCATTTTATAACCATGTTCTTTAATTTTTCCCTATTATAGTTTAAATCTTCTTCCATTTATTCATTACTACTTTTGTAGAGGTTAAAGTCCCCTTTTATGTTCCATGATAGATTAGACATTAAATGTTTGCAGTTCAAAATGTTATATATATCTCTATCCTTCAAGTTATCATACGCAATTATATAAACAGAAGTACAGAACTACTACAAAAGCAATTCACTTTTGAGGGTCGGACCAAAAGTGAGACAGCTAAGATACACTATAATTATAAAAAAATTGTTAAATATAAATTAATTAAATGATTTCGTATTTAATGTACCTGTCCCAAAATATAAAAGAATTCGTATTTAATTTTTTTTGGTCAAATAAATTGTTTAAAAATCTATGAAGCTTGATAAAGAATTGAAGATAAAATCAAGGTTGTGGATTGAATATGTGGACCACAAGCAGACCACACAAAATAAAGATTCTCTTACATTATTGTATGGTAGAATGCAGCAAATTCAACTTATGAACAAGGACAAAAATGTAAAATACACATTTTTGACGGCTGAAAAGAAGCCATTGGCGCCAAGATTCTAAAGTCAAGATGGTCACAACTATCAATTTTTAAATGTACTGCCCGTGGTCAGCATCTTGCATTTTTATTGGGCAACATTCCCTTTATCGAGTACTACTTAGGAATAAGTCCAAAATTGCAAGAGTGAGTACGAGAAGTGGAACCTAAATATATCTTCGACTACAAAAAAACACCTAAATATATCCTTGATTGTGGAGGAATTTATCTTTTGTATAGGTTTATCCTTATATGTTCTATCTTTTATATATAAAATAGTTAATTAAAAATCATGGATCCGTTTAATAAATGAGCACCATAATCTCATAACTAATCGAAATAAGAACGACTAAATAAAATATTTAAAGATGACCTATTAAGGAGACACTAGAGAAGAGATATAATAATTTTATTGGGATTTTGACCATACGCCAAAATCAATTTTGATGGGTAATTAGCCTTCACACCTAATTTCTAATATTTCGAAATAAAATAAATGATCTCTTCAATAATACTACTCAAGAATATAAGGAAACAAATTATTATTAGAGAAAAGAAAAAAGGTACTCATGAAAGATGACATTTTATATTTACCAAATTATGTTATGTCGATCTTGATTCTTTATAAGAAATCACGTAAGGTGATCTTCAACCTCGTAACAAGATACTGGAGGGGCTTGAACTCCAAGAACCATAAATATTACATGACCACAACTTTTTGGAAGTGTGTAAGATGCTCTTTTGACTGTCACAAACATTTTTAAGCATGATTGTGCCAAATAACCAATATAATTTCATTATTTCGAGAATAAGGGGGACATTATCACACTTTCGCATGCTCTTTGAGCCAAACAAATTGAAATCAATACACAATATATCCTTCTACTCAAAATGCTCTACAATATTGTCTCGTCTTTACAAAAAAAAAAAAATCGCATACAACAAAAGTGGATGGTGAACAAGTCTTTTGAAACTTTCTTCCTTTTTGCATCTTGGAATTTAAACTCCAAAAATGAGAACCTTATTTGATAACCAAGAATGGGATGCCAACAAGGTGATTTGGTCATTAAGTCATTAGGAGTGGAGTATTCAACTAATGCATTGCTTGTATCTCCCTTTTTATGTGGGCTCAACTCAAGATTGTATCATTTCCCATCATATATCTCATTATGGATTGTTTTATTATTCATTGTTGATAAGTATTTAATTTCATATTTCTGGTTGAAGCATAATCCAGGCAGATCCTCGTTGATTAGCAAATATGCTAATGATCATGTCCATTATATAATACAACTACATTTTCATATATCATGGTCACAAACCACTTGGTCTGCAAGACTACAGAATAAGGTGCGCACGTAATATTTCATAATCACCTTTGACACCCAGTCAAATCACCTTTGACCTTATATCAAGCTAATAGTGTTCCTTAACGGTCAATATAAAGTGTTATCCGATTCTGACTAGCCTACCTAATCATGAGGAACATACAAAGACTAGTGCATTGTCATTGACACTCTATAAATATTCAATTTAACTTTACTTTATTGAAACAACTGATATCAACTATATTTACTCTACAACGCTTATGAAGATTTATTTTTAGTTTTCTTATTCAAATTATTATTTGAGTGGATCTTTTCATAATCACTTTGCAAAATTGAGCGTCAGAATACCACTGGGAGTCTTGCTCCTACGTATACTACCACTAATCTATGTTTTTGGAAGCCCCCAACGATGAGGTGAGTTGCACCTTTAGAAGTATTAATCCCCACAAGTGTACACCTCATCCTAAGTATTATAATGATAAGTTTAATCATTCTCCACAAGGAATGAGAATATAATGTCATGTTTTAATCACATATAAGTATTCGTCATGGATAACCATAATGTTAACGATGATGAATATTGGTTTGTTTCAATAAACAACTAATAATAGCAATGTGACAATATGCAAACTAATAGCAAGATAAAAAAATGGGGATGAACGTTGAAACTAGATCACCTATAATGCTTATGATCCCTGATTTAAGTATGTTAGGAATATTTTGATTAAGGGCAAAATTGACAATATTAATTAGGATTCCAATACCACCAATCAGTCTGTAACAACAATTACGGGGACAAAAAATTCAAGTACAACTCAAAGGAATACGATGAAAATATATTGGTAGACTACCATGACATCCATAACTTGTAATAGCAAAAGCTATTAAAACCTATATCATACCCATCATTCATGGGATGGGTGGGACTTTTTACTCCAACGGAAACAAGATATCGTAAATTCTTCAACTGATCATCATTCTAAAATATCTCATCAACAACAACCACCCGAGATTGAGTAAAGCAAACATAGCAAGCCTTAAACTCATATCTTATCCTTACAGCTTTCTAACTTGGACAGACAAATCTTCTAGTTGCTTTAGATTTGAAAGCACTATTGAACTGGAACCTTTTTTAAGACGCTTACCACCAACATCGTTGCACCTTTTTCGACCAAAAATAACATATTTGACAATGAACAACAAAGAAAAGGAAAAGTATAAAGACCGACCATCCAAAATTAGTATTTATTTGACAAAAATATGATGAATGTCTCAAAATATCAAAAATTATCATTCTAAAATCAATAATTACTTTAGTGTCAAGAAATTTTTGAATCGCTCACTATTAATTATATTGGTTTCATCAATATTAGTTCCATCTTTCAGTTGCGACTAATTCTAACCTGATATATAAATATTTGTGCCAATTTAGTTAAATTCAATGTTATTGTAAAATTAACGGAATTAAAAGATGAATTACTTTTTTTTTTACCGAAACACAGCAATATAAGTTAAGGACCCTCTTAAAAGCATCGATTTCGTTATCATTTAATGTGTTTTTTTGCAATATAATTCTAAAATAGGTTACATTGCAAATATAACTTAAATTGATTATTTTATTTATAGTTGAATTAATCAAAATTGTTCGTAAACAAAATATATATTTAAAATTGATAAAATAGTATAAAATTCTAGTAATCTGTGAAACTTATTCAACAAGAATTTCTCAAAGTATTTGACTTCCTCTAGAATTGTTCGGGCAGCCAACAATATTGAACATGACTCTTCTATTTCTATATACCTTTCCTTTTACACCTTTCTCACACGTCTTCTTTCAAAGAAAAAAAAACACCCTTAAACATCTTCAACTTTTCTTTCACCTTTCTCTCCAAGTTTTTTCCTTCTTCTTCCCTTAGAATATATTCCGTTCTATAACAGTAATCATAACTTTTATTAACCTTTTTTCTTTTTTCACCTTATATATTTTGAGTTAATCTATAAGCTTTTTAATATTTTCCATCTTAGCAATGGGTTTTAGTGAAAAATCTGAAGCACAAAAATGGGTAATTTCTGGAATTTCACTTAAAACTCAATTGAAGCCGATTATAACTACAAATCCAGCTCTTGAGAAAGATAACGGCTACGAAGAAGAAGGATTTTCGACTACACCAACGTCAGAAGGATCAAGAATTTTAACGAGGTTGTCATGTCCACCACCTGCTCCTAAGAAGAGAAAGTCTTTGCCGAAAAAACGTCATTTTAACGGTGTTAGAGAGTTCTTTCAACCTCCAGAAGATTGGGAATCTGTTTTCATACGTAGGGCTGAGAAGGCTTGAAGATGGTGGTGCTCCGCTGATTTGAGGTTGCTAATTTAGTTAGAAATAGTGTTCTAGTTTGACTTTGTTTCATAGAACGTTAGTTTAACTAGATTCTTATGCAGATTAGGGTCAGTAAGGAGCCCATTGTATAAATTCTTTTAAGTAATTTCTATGTATAATTAGTTAAAAATCTGAATTGTACTCCATGAGTATTCCTTAGTTGGAAGCAACTCTAGCGCTAGCTCTCTATAAATAATTAATATATCAATTTAATTTACTTTTCCGAAGCTTGAACTTTAATTTCTCTGTAGTAATAAATTCTCTTTTCTATTCTTAATTAATAGCCTCTTTTGTTGATAATGTTGCAAATAGATATTATTGCTTCTTTCCGTTGATCTAAAGTTTGCATTTTTGTTTAATTTGTGCTCTTGTAAGCTTAAGATGGAGTAACTAGCGCGGTAAATGAACTCAGCCGCTCGTGAAAAGAGCTTGTTCGAGATCGGTTCAAATATAATCAAGTTTAAGATCACGTTTCAATTTAAGCTCGTTACGTAAACAAGTCGGTTCGATCTAGTTTGTTAACGATTTGTTTAAAATTTATAAATTATATATTAATATATTATTTACTTGTAAGTATATTATTAAACTTTAAATATTAACTTGGGTATTTTTAATCTTCATAAACATTTATTTTCTCATTAACATTACGTTTCATATTTCCATACCATACACTCTATTAAATACCAAACGTTCATAGAAGTTCCGTTTCAACCATAAAACATAAATTTTTCATGAGACACCTGAGCTCGGCTCTAATAAAATTGTTCTATAACATAAACAAACAAGTTTTGATATCTCTAACTTGGATTAATGAAAGCTCGCCTCGACTCGTTTAAATTTAAACTCGACTCGACTCGAGAAATTAAACAAAGAAGTATGTACGTATAATATTCGGTACGACTCGTTACAACCCTAGAAGTAAGATATCATTTTATTTAATATCAGTTGCTTTAAAGATAAAACTACACATTTCCTTAACATTGGAGCGGTTCAAATATTGTCACTGCCATTACCATTTTAAAATAAGGTATAACAAGTTAAATCGAGTAGAGGGTGTGATGAAATAGTACATACATATATTTAATTATCCTTATATAGCATTATGATAAACACAGGGCCGACCCTAACATTTTTTAGGCGCAAAGCAAACTCACAAAATGGGGTCATCTACATAAATAAAACTTTTAGAGCATGACTATATTACCCCGATTTGCTTCACTCTTATTACCACCAAACTAACGATACTATTTTTTTTTATAGTTATTTAAATCGAAATGTATGTGTATATATACACACACATTAAACATTTAAATGGACGAAGGCCTCTAGAAACGTCAGAAAATCGAGGTCCTTACGCAACCACGTCTGTCGCATTAAAACAGGGTCGGTCTTGGATAAAAGTCAAGTAGAACCAAATATTATTCATTGAATATTTTGATTTAAATTAATCATATACTAGATATTATAAACGTGTTTGATTAATTTATTTCAAATAAGCTTTATTAATTATTGTTACAACTCTATAGAGGATAGGAAATACATTTTCAGTAATTATTCCTTCTTTAGAAGAGTTATCAAACAATGTGTACTTAAATTTAGAAGGAATATATCTGATGCGGAAAATTAGGAGGAGATGATAGAATTAATTTTTATGCAAGCTAATAACAACTTCTCTTATAATATCTGGAGGATGGTTCACTATTTATGTATACACAATTTAAAACAACAAAAATATTAATATTCACAATAAAAAATGTATTAATCAAGAGGAAGTTTACACAACATTCAAATCATTCTTTTTATAAATTCGATGAATGGTAAAAAGTTGAAGTTCAAGGATAACAAAAGAAAAATTGCAAATATTTGGAGTTAAATTAAGAGATAAATCCCTATTAAGTCCTATAACCCAACTATCCACCCCTATCAGGTCCAACTTCTAATTTTTCTTTAAGTGGTTCGGCGAATTTCATGACATTCTATTGTTACTCTTCACCAAATCAAATCTTTCCATGATTTAAGCAAAACAAATCTCTTCCAAAAATATATCAATCCATCATTATAATTATCTTCTCTCTCTTATCTCTCTCGTATGCATCTCTATCTCTCTATCTTCCGCCACCACCAGAAGACACACCACAACCGCCTCCATCACCATCGTGCAACACCGCTTGTAGATTTGAAGGTTGTAACAACCTCCCACGGTTTTGAAGCCCAACGCCACCACCCCTCTTCCACTACATCATCGGTCTTTACTTCGATCTAATCAGAGTCTCTCCACTGTTACACAAACGTGAAATCTCTTCCACCATTTTCGCTTGTTTCTCTTGTCACGATTTTACTCTCGGTTTCATCGAATGAAATATTATCTCCAAGAAGTCTCACCATTGATGCAACAGGTAATGCAGAATTTTTCAGTATCATAGATACAATACGACAAGTTTTGCTGATTTCAATTTAAATCTAATTTAAAATCTTTACAAGGCCGAGACAGAAGTGAAGAGACCGGATCAATTAAAATCAAACAAAAGGAAAAAGCTTTTCTATGAAAAAACAAATGGAGGTTGAGAAGATATGCAATAGATTTTTAATGGTGTAGGTTTTTCAAACACAAATCAGAGTTGAAGACACTGCACATCTCTGATGGGTTACGTGTGGAATGTCAGTGGTGTGTTAGTTAGTATCGGTGGTTTGTACTGATGGGTTACGTGTGGACACACTGCACATTTATGATGGGTTACGTGTGGAATATCAGTGGTATGCTAGTTAATATCGGTGGTTTGTACTGATGGGTTACGTGTGGACACACTGCACATTTCTGATGGGTTACGTGTTAAATATCAGCGGTGTGCTAGTTAATATCAGTGTTGTGCTAGTTAATATCGATGGTTTGTAATTACGGGTGCAATTTATTTTGTAATTACTACGCAAATATTAAATAAAAATATATAATCATTTATTCGTTTTATTACTTTTGTTTTGTACTTTAATTTAATGTTTTTCCTTTTTTGTTTTGCAATTAATTGATTGATTGCATATAATTAGAAGATTAGTTTTGGTAAGTCAAAAATTATTAATGGAGCAAAAGGGCAATCCAGACACAAGTGGTAAAAAGTATGGATCACCGAGTCACTGAGTATCAACACTATTCATCTCTGATTACCATCCCCGGACCCCTGCTCCGCCGCCACCCTGGACGTACTCAGAATTTTTTCTGAGTACTCAAAGATTCACCGAGTATCAGTATTGTTCATCTCCAACCACCATTGGTACCGCTACACAGAGCATACTCAGAGATTTTACTGAGTACTCAATATTGTTAATCTCTGAAATCACTGAGTATGAAAAAAACTATTGAGTATCCTCAACAATTCTTTGAGTATATACTTAGAAATTCTCTGAGTATGCTCATAAAATTCTATAGATATTTCTAAAAAATCATTGAGTATATTCAAAAAAATAAAATTATCTCAAAAATAAAGGGAATAATGCACTAAATTTATCTATATGATCAAAGAATATTACAATAGTTAATAAAAAACTATTCTACCTAAAATTAATAAAATAAATCTATTACAACAAAGTTTTCTATTATATTCTTTTTTTACGGAAACAAAGTTTATTTCAACAACCATAGATTACCTATAACTTGCACATGATATATGTTTTGTGTTTTATATGTATAAACCAGTAAAACAATATAAGAACTAATGCAGAAATAAAATAAAAGTAAATAATTAAATAACTTTACTTGTCGAGGCTCGGATTGGATCCGATGTCTTTAAGGTATTTAGGCCACGTACATGTGTCTTACGTTTGTTGGTTTCAACCTCCAGGATACAACGACAAAACTATTCAAAAGAAACTCACGAATTCTTAAGAATCTCAACGAACTTAATTATGCTGCTTCTTCCTATCTCTCTCTTATAATTTTAATGCTTTGAAAAATGAATGAATAAAATGGTTTAGTTGACCAACTATTTATAGAAAATGAAAAGGTGACTTGCCAAAGGTTGTGATATTTCATTTTGGAGTTACGTTGTATTAATTTAAGATACAACGTTTACTTAAAAAACCAAAAGAATTGGGCTGATCCAAATGGTATGAACCTAAGGCCCAAAAGTCCAATAAAGTTGATGGTCCAGGTTCATACCCCAGTTAAGGCCCAACAAAGGTATGAACTTAAGGCCCAAAAGTCCAACAAAGCTAATGGTCCAGGTTCAAACCCTACCTGGCCTTTTTTTTCTTTCTTTGCTTTATAACAAAAAGAAATAAAATAACATAAATTGTTTTTTTTTTCTTTAAATTTCTCCAAATTACATGACTCAATTTCGCATTCAGTTTCAAATAATTTTAACCAAGTGAATATATTACGTTAATCTTTACAACTTCAATATACGCATTAATATTCAAATCATTTTATTAAATTGAGTCACCGACTAACATCGTAAACATGGTCAACACTTGGGTAGAATCCCATTTGTCCAACAATCCCCACATGAATAAAAATTGACTAACCACCTTAAAAAATTATGCAAAAGAATGCTAAACACTTGAGAGAGAGCGAGAGAGAAGCGTAGAAGAATACTACATCGAGAAAGGTAGCTTTTGGCCTTGAACCTTCTGTAGTAAGAGCTATTGGATTTATTTGCTAACTAGTGAACGTGATGTCTTGAACTATACATCTTTTGTGTAAACCAAGACAATAGAACTTACATAGTATACTTCCAAACATTATTTGGTTCTCACGTTTGTGTCCATTTACGGTCCTGGACAACTCCTGGTATTTCATGAATAACCGTCGGAGAATTTCGCCTTTAAAAATTCTCGTAGGGCGGCCCTACCCATGTTATTCATATATGTTATCTAAGATACAAGAACCATTAAAAGTTTAACTTATCCTTCACTTTTACAAGTAGCGCTGTTTAATTTTGTCCTAGGAATGGTTTGGGGAGGTCTCCCCACAGTGCGTCGCACCAAGTTGCAGTTTCATGATTCAGTTTTCCCTTTGAACCTAGATTGTGTGATCTCCACTCTTCTAGGTAGGGTTCTCATCATGGCAACTCAGCTTCGTAGGCTTAACACCCATTCCCCTTGACAACACTCGCACTTGCTCTCTTTGTAGACTTTTGGTCAGTAGATTCGCTATATTATCCTTTGATCGAACATAATCAATTGTGGTAACTCCGTTTGAGAGCAGTTGTCTAACTGTTTTGTGTCTACGACGTATGTGTCTAGACTTACCGTTATACATTTCGTTTAGTGCCCTACCAATGGCACTTTGACTATCTCAATGTATGCAGATAGCTGACGCGGGCTTTGTCCAATTAGGAATATCCTCTAAGAAATTCCGAAGCCACTCGGCTTCCTCAGTAGATTTGTCTAAATCTATAAACTCAGATTCCATAGTGGATCTAGCTATGCACGTTTGCTTAGTGGATTCCCAAGACACGACTCCTCCTCATAACATGTAGACAAATCCACTTGTGGATTTTGAGTGGGTGGAGTCTGATATCCAGTTTGCATCACTGTATCCTTCTAGTACAGCTGGATATCCTGTGTACAACAACCCTTCGTTCATAGTGTATCTAAGATACCTTAGAACTCTTACAATAGCAATCCAGTGGTTCTTCCCTAGAGTATGTGTAAACCTACTTAACTTGCTTACTGCATGTGCTATATCTGGCCTAGTGCAGTTTGTTAGGTACACGAGACTCCCAATAATCTGAGAGTACTCCAAATTGTTGATCGTATCACCAGTGTTCTTAGCAAGATGTGAATTTAAATCAACATGTGTCTTGGCAATATTTGTGTCGCCATTACTAGATTTGTTTAATACCTTCTCAATATAGTGTGACTGAGATACTATAATACCTTCAGATGTTTGGAGAATTTTGATACCAAAAATAACATCTGCAAGGCCTAGATCTTTCATGTCAAACTTACTTGAAAGCATCCTCTTGGTGAATGTAATCCCATCATTGTTACTTCCAATGATTAAGATATCATCCACGTATAAACAGACAATGACATATCCCGTCTCATTTCGTTTTACATAAACGCACTTGTCACATTCATTGATCTTGAAATCATTCGAGATCATGAATCTATCAAATTTGTCATGTCATTGCTTCGGTGCCTATTTTAAACCATATAAAGATTTAACAAGCTTACATACTTGGATCTCCTTCCCTGTAACTACGTAACCCTCAGGTTGTTCCATATATATCTCTTTATTTAGTTCTCCATTTAGGAAAGCTGTTTTTACATCCATTTGATGAATTTCGAGCTTGTATATTGAAGCTATAGCGATTAGCATTTGAATGGATGATATTCTCGTGACTGGAGAATAAGTATCAATTTCGTCAAGTCCTTCTCTTTGACTATAACCTTTTCCAACAAGGCGAGCCTTGTATTTCTTAATAGACCCATCGGTCTTTAGTTTCTTCTTGAATATCCATTTGCATCCAAGTGGGTAATTCCTAGGATGGAGATACACTAGTTCCCACGTATGGTTTTTTCCTTCTCTAAAGACTATGTATCATTTTTATAAATCGATATTCGTAATTCTACCGTTAAAATGTTATATTGATATATCAAGTAACAAATGTAGAATAATTTAATTTAATTAAAACATAATATAATATAGAGAAAATAAATTTTAAAAATGAAATTCAATAGAAACGACATAATCGTCGCTAATTGCCCCGATGAACTCGTCGCTATTGATCATTTCATCAGTACAAGATTGTCATTTGTAATGATTAACTAATTACCGACAAATATTTCATTGATAACGATATAATCATTGTCGATGAAATTTTCATCATGAATTATATGAACAATATAGATATTTTGTCCTAATTAAGGTAACTAAACGTCGCCTCCATTGATAAGCGCGAGTTGTCAAAAAAAAATTAACTATCATTAAAGACAGTGGCAGAATTAAAGCCAACAAAAGGTGGCTTAAGCCCACCTAAAAACAAAAAATATACATATAAATTCATTCAAAATTAAAATATAAAAATTTCCCCCTTCTATCTTAAGCCCTCTTATTTAATATTAAACCGCTTGTTCTGCACTCTGTCACTGATTAAAGACAATAAATAGTGATTCATCGCAAAAGACTATTTTTAGCTATGAAATATCAACAATGACTTTTCATTGTTAAAAATGATAGCATAACATTAGCAACTACATAACATATCATTAGTATCCCATGTTTAATGATTAAAACTTTAATCTCTGGAGAAATTTCTGTATTATTTCTCATATTGTGATTAGATAAGGAAATCTTATAAAAACATATTTGTAAAAAGGTTAGAGCTATACTATCTATATTGGAAAGAAATTTTTATACTATATCTTGAATAGTGACCATACTTGAGTTAGAAAGTAAAAAAATTCTATTCTTAGGTAATTCATTTATTGTATTATTAATATTTGCTAGATTATTTATATTTAATCTGACAAACTAATATTTGATTTGTTAAATCCCATAGTTTAATTTATTTATTTTGTAAGATACATATATTTGAATTTTTGTTCCGATTACCTTTTATAGGGAAAATTACTTTATAATTTAGAAAAACAGAAAAAGACATTAGGTAAAAAAAGTGTACAGATGTTGTTGGAAAATCTTAGGAAAGTTTGTACTAGATTTTAAATGTGATACCACTATTAAGACTTTCTTGTTTTGATGCTTCATGTTTTTCAGTAGAGTACAACATATGAGTACTACCTGCTATCAGTGTTATGCAAGTCGCAATAATTTCAGAATGTAGCTAAGTAATAGAAAGAATTGAGTAGAAAAATGAAAAACTTTGAAAGTATGGAATCCTTTTAATAGAATGAGATGCCTTGCACGGATGCGTATATAGCTTTAAAGCTGGATTGACTCTGACAAATCCCTTGTAACCTTCAAAAAAGCCATATCACTTCAGTACTTGCTTCCTTTATATTCTCAGTCATCATCTTCTTCTTCACTTTCACTTTAGTTTTTGAATTAATATGACCCACAAAAGCAATCACTTTCTCCCACCCACCTACGACTCCTAATCACAGAGGAAAAAAAGTAAATTCTTTGTATAGATTTAAGAATTTTTTGTTAGCTAAAAAGGACAAATAACAAACGGGCTGATGGATTAGAGAATCCTATGTGAATTGCATGTCACTTATTCAATAATTGTGATTTGAATACATGCTAACCTAGTACTGGTTCTACATTCCAAAATTAAAGTTTAGCTTTTAAAAATAGTCTTACAAAATTATTATCCATCTAATATATTAAGATATTTTTTCAATTTTTTAATATTATATTTATTAAAATATTAGAATTTGTGTTTTTAATCAATATTTATGATACCAAAATATTTTATAAGAGATATTTTAGTAATGATAAATGTAATTATTATACAATTTTTATATATATGAAAAATTAAATAGATATTATTTTAAAACAAAGAAATTATTACTTGAGTAAAGTTATTCTTTTTAATACATCTAGAACCATGCATTTTGGACTATCAAATAATTTTATTAATACTTGGGTAAAGATATAACTACGGGAAATGAGTTAAAGTTGATTTGTCCAAAAAAAAGAGTTAAGTTGAGTAATTAATATATAAAATTGAAAATTTATTTGTTTCATTTCTCAAGTTGAGCTGATTCAAGGCGAACTTATATTTAAAATAAGCGAGTAAGAAATGTTCAAACTTGTTTGTTCACCTTTTCGAATGAGTTTTTATTGAATCGATTAAATTGTTCACGAGTAGTTTATCTTTTTTTAGTGAAAGTAAAACTTCCATGAACAATCGGTATCAAATGAAGTGTACCGTATGAATCATAAAGTGTGATATTGATAGAAGAAAAAAGTCAAAAAAAATTCTCTATTTAATATTTGAATTTTAGTTATAATATATTATTAAATAAATAAAACTATCAATTTACAATACACATATATATACGAGCAATTTACTAACGAACTCATTTTTTTAACGAATTTTTTTATTAAAGTTTAAATGTGTTTATTTAAACAAAGAACAAGTTCAAATAATTTTTTCTCAAATCGATCTCGAGTGATTTGTGAATTGCTTTATTTGTATATCGCCCTGATTCAGGCATACTTTTTTTGAAAAGTTATAATTGTGAAGTCATTAATATTATTTTGATCTAAACTTAAAAGGGTGACATTCAAACCTAGCATCAACAAAAGTTATAATTAAAACGAATAACTTATAATTTTAGAAAGATCTTAAATTATCTGGATATACTTAATTATTATAATTAAGTAATTAACAAATTGATTCACATTTTACTTGTGATTAGTAGAAACTTGAGTCATGATCGTCATTGAAGTAGGTTGCTAGAACATGGCTAATTTTGATGTAGATTGAGTAATCGATTATTTATCTGAAATAAAATAAAATTAATTTAGTAATATATAACTACATCAACTAGTTTTTTTAGACGAGATTACGTTTAACTAATCATTACATTGTAACTTTTTTTAGTTAAAAGTATGACTTAAAAATTACGAGATTTGAATTTCTTTGTTAAATATTGATAATTTAGTGATGATTTATCTAAAAATATATACGAAAAGACATACATATAATAGTATTAATCATAATATGCATAAACTGGCACTAATGATTTATTCAAAAGAAAAAAAAACTAAATTTGTATGTATATGGATTACATTTCAGTCTAAAATCACATAGATTATAAAATTACATGATTACACCACATATGTAATAATAAAACTGACAATTAAAAATTATATTATTAGATTCTAAATTTCCCCTCAAAGGCTCAAACTAGTTATCTTTAAATAGTTTTATATTAAATAGGAGTTCAAGCTTTTAAATGTTGATTTTCTAGTTCGATGTCTAGGTGTGACAAATGTATTTGTAACGAAACACATAGTTTAATCTTCAAAACTGCTTAATCGGATTACTAATAGTGTCAACTTATAATTTTCTACAGTATTTTCATGACTTTATCCAATATATATATCAAAAGGTGTAAAATTAAAAGCTCTCAGTTTGCGAACAAAACAATCAAAATAATTTGAATAGGATCACTAATTAAGTTATATACTTTGAGACAATGGAAGGAGAGGCTTTTTTTGTTCAAATAATGGAAGGAGAGTTCATGAATGATCAAGTTGAAGCATAGTAACATCATTTAAAAATGATAATGGGAAGCTCACCTACTCTAGCTTCGAAGGAGTGAAATAAACAATTTGATTGTTGGGATTGGAGCTATTGAAGAAGCAATAGTATTTAAACACGTCTTCAAAAGAGTTCTGCAAGTATGAATTAATTAATTGACTATTTTGTCCAAATAGATAAGTTAATTAATTCTCTAGTTTTGAAGCAATTATTGGAGACAAGCACATGAGAGGGCTTTAAAATGCTTAATTATTTAATTTTATCTATTTTCTGTTAGAGTACCACTGCTCAAATACTGCTAAAAGACAAGATAGTGAGGCATTTTCTGCATTGAGAGCATATGCTAATGGATCATATTTTTGAGGTAGAGCTTCGTTTCGTATAAAATATATAAACAACTTTATTCATCCAAAGTTCCAAACCGTCATGCACTACTTATATAAATTTGTGCACAAAATCTAAATTTCATTGTGTGACTTTTTGTGGAAAGACACATTCCATTCTCTTTCTCTTTTAATTTTCTTTATCTATCCATCTTTGGTATTCCCAAGGGAAAAGAGAAAAAAATTATTATTAGTCCTCAAATCATAAGTCATAATCTTTAAAATCCTCAAATTTCTAAAGTATCAAAATGATTCTCAAACTTCATTTTTGTCTAAGGTTAGTTTTTAAATACAATTCTGTCACTGAATTCGTTAATGCTGATGTGATGATTTTTTCTAAAAGATATTTAACAAACCATAAGAGTATAATTTTTTATTATTATAAAGTTATTTATTATTTTGAGCCAATTAGAGATTAATGCCTATTAAAAAACTTATTTAAAAAAAGGTACCTATAATAAGATTTTTTATAAAAAACAACAATTAAAAAAAAATTAGAAAAAAAACAAAACAAAAATTAATAAACACACGCGCTCGTCCGTGAATTTTTTTTAAAATCGTCTTAACTAATTCTAAAAAAATCAAAAAAATAAAAAATTTATATATTTGGATAAAGCAAATTAATATTTACGTCTATGATTTTTTTCAGAATTTTTTGATTTTTTTAAATTTTTTTGAATTTTTTAATTCACAGAACATGGAATTCCATGTTTTGATATAAGTAATTTGTTTTCCACAGACACGAAATTCCATGTTTAATCATAGACGTAAATATTAATTTGATTTATCCAAATATGATTTTTTTCGATTTTTCTGATTTTTTTTGAACTAGTTATGGCGATTTTAAAAAAATTTCACAGACGCGCGCGTGTGATGAAATTAGTAGTAGGTGGTGGTGGTGGTGGTTGTGGTGGTGGAGGTGGTGATGGTTGTGGTGGCTGTAGTGGTGGTGGTGGTGGTTGTGATGGTGGTGGTGGTGGTGGTGGAAATACCCTATTATTTGATTTGGTCTCATCTTATATATCTTTACCTCTCTTCTTTAGTTTATAAAAGTTATAATATTAATAAAATAAATTATTATAAGATTATGATTTTGGGCAAGGATAGAGAACCATTTGAGATATTAATTTATCTGTTATTGTTAATATGGTGGTTAACTGAACCCCCAAGATTAAACTCGTAAAAGAATGATATATGGCTAAAAATCAATTTTTCTCATTGTATTTGTCTATTTATAACTAAGTACATAAGATAAATAAGGTACTAACTAAAAAGGAAAATAACTAATTCAGTAAATTACATACAGTAGGTAATAATCCTTGATTAAGGAATGGTTTTGTTAATGGAATATATATTTTTCCATACGTAATATATCTTTTCCATACGTCAGAGTAGTATGAGTGTCGATAAAACTTCCATCTCTTTACAAACCGAGACAACAAGTGACAAACCAAAAATATATGAGTCGTTTCTAGGGGTGGAAATCGGGTGCGAAATTTCTGATTTTTTTCGATCCGAAAATTTCGATTTCCGAATTTTTTTTAATGTTCCGAGATTCCGATACCCGATTTTTACAGAAATATCGAAATTGAAACTACATATAAATTTTTTGAAATTTCTGGTTTCCTAATCCGTTTTTAATTTCTGATTTTTTATTTATTTTACTTTCCGGATATTTAATAAATAATAAGCTTTAAGATAAAAAAATGTATACAACCGAAAATGTAAAAACTTAACCAGTTGGGATTCGTTCAATTGGCCATAGTCTTGGTTATCCATCTATAATCTAGACGGTTAAGGTTGGAAAAAAACATTCAAACTTTAAAAATTTAAATTATCTTTTACCTAATTACATCACTTTTATTATCATTCAAAATAAAATGATTTAACTATAATTATAATCGTGATATTTAAAACAAAAAATGACAATCGTGATATCGATTATATATTTGTACAAATCCTACAATGGGCGTTGGAATACTTTGACCGTATTTGGAAAAAAAGAAAAAATACTTTTACCGTATGAGAAGTAATATGCTGAAAATAGTGTATATGGAGAAGGGATGTTGTGTTGTGGGACGGTGTATTTTAACAAAAATAATAATAATATAACGGTATGGGTATTATGGGTCCCATAGTTTGACGTGTGATTGATCAATTTGGTCTTACTGTTATTCTTGAATTGTTTTGAGTAAATATTCATTATTTTTGGAATTGATTTGTGATAAATAAATACCTATTTGATCTTATACTCTATTTTTTAAAATAAATATTTCTGATTTTTTTTTATTTTTAATCTAATAATTTCACAATTTCTGAACCAAAAGTTCTAAAATTCTAAACCAAAAGTTTCGAAATTTCCGAATTTCTGGTGAATTTCAAATTCGGAATTTTTTTAAAGTAAATTACTTATCGAAATTAGAATGAAAGAAATCTATTCCAAAAAAAAAAAACAGAAATTTTTCGAAGACTTTTTTTCCAACCCGTTCCTTTCGTTTTTCACACATAGAATTTCTATTGTAACAAACATAAATCGTTATTATTTAAATATTTTATTAATTTTGCACTCGATTAACATTTGAACAAAAAAACATAAAAAGAAACTTATTAAAGATTGATGTGCTTCATAATGATATTGCATTAGTAACTAATAATAGAAATAAGTTGGATTATAAAGCCATCTACATTTTCAAGTATGAAACTACATAGAGTATAACAAACAAAAAGAAGAAGAAAAGAAAAAGGCAAAATATTAGTAGAGCTTCAATGGGGGAAAACAAAAAGAAGGTTTAAATTTTTTCTTCTAATGAATTTGTTTTAGTTGATGTGCATTTTATAAGGAAAAATTATAAACGTGATGTAAAGTGAATAATTCAAGAAGAAGTATTTATTTTTTATCATATAATTGTTTTGAGTATATTGTATAATGATTTCTTTTGTTCTTTCAGGTTGATGAAACTAAGGTTTCATGTAGGGCTGTAAACGAACCGAGTCGAGCCGAATACTAGATGTGCAAGCTTGTTTGATAAGATTTACGAGTCGAGCCGAGTCGAGCTCAAATTTTAACGAGTCGAGCCGAGCTCAAATTTTAAGGCTTGATAACATATCGAACGAGCTTTTTTCGAGCCGATCTCGAGTAATTAACGAATAATTTATTTTTTTATAGTTTTAACAATATATTTATTGATAACTAAACCATTATTTTACAGATTATAAATTTTTAACGAGTTAACGAACGAGCTCAGACGAACGCGTTTTTTAACGAACGAGTTCGAACGAACTTTTTTTTCCCGTTTATATAAACGAACGAGTTCGAACGAGCTTTTTACCGAGCCGAGCTCGAGCGGCTCGCGAGCGGCTTGGTTCGTTTACAGCCCTAGTTTCATGTATCAATTGTCCGGGAAAAACATTTACCCCAAATGGACTTGAAAATCATAACAACACTAAGCATCGAAACCAAGAAAAAGAATGCATTGCTTGCAAATTGGTGTTTAAAACCATCGAAGAAAAAGAAAAACATGATAACGCCGAGCATAAAGTTTATTAGCATACATGTATTGTATAAATTCAGGAGTATTAGGACCATAGCATGTTACACGAAAGCGCCGCTTTCTCTGTAGTGTTGTCACACAGCTGCCCGCCTAGAAGAGCCACTCGCTCTGTAGTGTTGTCACACAAGATAAGCACGCCGCCCGCCTGCTGGCCGGGCGAATCGAAGTTCTCTTCCGGTCAACTGTCCACCCAGTCAAGTGCAAAAAACACAGTAGAATCACGCAACGCACGCTGCTGGTGTGCTTCCTGCTCGCGAGGAAAGAAAGAAGAGCGACAAGGTTAAGTTAAGATTTGACTGTTTGCAGCATGGGAGCAGATTACCCAAAAAATCCCTGGGAACAATGAAAAAAAAAAGATATCTCGGTAACGAAAACTATAGGGGGCTGTATTGGCGAGATCCAACGGTGAACTGTTGCCCAAAAGAAAAACCGCCAGGAAGTCCGAGGACCTTTAGTACTGTACTCTACCCACGAACCAGCAGCCTTCGCGCCAAGCAAGACCGCCCTTGTCCCTTTCCTTTCTCCATTCCGCCTCCTTCTTTGCTTTGTTCCAATAGAGTCTAAGGCAAAGTGGTTCGTATGCCTACTTTACCTACTTGACGAAAGGGAACGCACTTTGTTTCGTTTCCGGGTTTATGGATTGGATTCAGTTAGCGTCACGACATAATCAAAAGGAAGGAGTGACGCTTTGGTTACCGGCGAACGCTTCCAAAGGCGACCCTCTCGACTTTCCGGCTGTTTCCGTCATTGAAGTAGCCTTTCGTCGCCCTACCAAACGAAAGAAGTCACTATCAAAGAGCTCGACCTATTGAAGTACCAAAGGTGCGCTCAGCCTGGTGACTAAGAAGGTTTGCCCTTGAATTGAAGTGATGAGGTCGCAAAGAGGGAAGCTCCTATTGACTAAAGGTTGGTTCTTCGCTTTCCTTTAGAATGAAAGTTGCTATGAAGCCCCTACTACACAGCCCCCCCAACTAGTCGTATGGGGTGGGGTGCTTGTGATAAGCTGCCTTTTGGATATGAGGAATTCCTAAAAAAAAGGCAAAGTCCGGTATTTGACGAAGATCTTTCTATCAATAGATAGGAATGAGTGCTCGATATAGGGGATAGGATCCATCTGCTCTTTATCTAAAAATTGATTTTAGAGAGAGGATAGAAAAAAGAATCGGGAGATAATAAAGGATAGATAGACATCTAAAGGGATGTCTATTTTTTTCCTCGACTCAATCCGTCTCATCTCTATCGAGTTAATCTCCCTACGGTCGATTTAATCAATTACCTCTGGTCGATCTAATCAATTCCTCTTTTTGTCATCCCTGCAGCTTTCCAGATTTTGTATTGAACGCATGGCGTAGCTAGGACCCTTCAAATCATGTTTGAGTCTATGTTCAAACCAAACCCACCCCCTACTTGATTTGACTAAGGCTGGAAAGAATGCCCGCCAAGTTCAGATAAGGGAATGCTTCCCCCAACCATTAAAGGAAAGGCTCGACGAAGGGAGATGCGGCGGGGGAAGGAAAAGGCTTTCGGAGATCGAGACGAGATTTTCTTTCTTTTTCATCGAAAACGAAGAAAGCCGAGGATGGCCTACGGTGCGTCTTATCTGAAGGGAACACGCTTTTTTTACCGCCGTGGTATGATTGCCGGGCCCTCTCCTCGTTCCGCCCGCTGGCCTATTAGGATAGCAGCCTTCGGGCTTTGCCTTCCCTTTATAATAATTCCGGCTCGGCCCGGGAAAGCGCTGGAAACAACAGAAAGGAAGGGGTCCATGTAGCTGCTGCGCCCGCCCCCTTCTTAGTCAATGGGGCACAGCAGGTTCGGCATCTACTGCAAAAGAGAGAATCCACTTCAGATAACCACGCCTCTGCTAGGCAGCGTGTGGAATGGCCGAGAGCGGACCTTTTTGGATATATAATCCAAGTCGAGAGTAGAGTTACGGGAACAGCCGTCTGATGGAAAACGACTTTCACGTTCGGTTCAGAGAGCACTTTTTTCGTTGAGAATTCCTCGTTCCCTTTCGTGTGAATTCCCCAGCGGCGAATTAAAAACTTGTGGGGCCCGATCTCTCGAGCCCCGAAGAAAACCCCCCTCCCCTTCGGACTCCATATCTCTTTTGACTCTATATATGTGGGCACCTGATATCTATGAGGGTTCACCCACCCCGGTTACAGCATTCCTTTCTATTGCGCCTAAAATCTCTATTTCTGCAAATATTTCACGTGTTTCTATTTATGGTTCTTATGGAGCTACATTGCAACAAATCTTCTTTTTCTGCAGCATTGCTTCTATGATCTTAGGAGCACTGGCCGCCATGGCCCAAACGAAAGTAAAAAGACTTCTAGCTCATAGTTCAATTGGACATGTAGGTTATATTCGTACTGGTTTCTCATGTGGAACCATAGAAGGAATTCAATCACTACTAATTGGTATCTTTATTTATGCATCAATGACGATAGATGCATTCGCCATAGTTTCAGCATTACGGCAAACCCGTGTCAAATATATAGCTGATTTGGGCGCTCTAGCCAAAACGAATCCTATTTTGGCTATTACCTTCTCCATTACTATGTTCTCATACGCAGGAATACCCCCGTTAGCCGGCTTTTGTAGCAAATTCTATTTGTTCTTCGCCGCTTTGGGTTGTGGGGCTTACTTCCTAGCCCCAGTGGGAGTAGTGACTAGCGTTATAGGTCGTTGGGCGGCCGGAAGGTTGCCACGAGTAAGTAAGTTTGGGAGACCGAAGGCAGTTCTCCGTGCACCGGACACGTAGCTTACCGAATCAGTTGCAACACGGATGGGAATGCATGCTACGAAAGATAGGGTCGAGTCTGATACATCAACCGTCTACTCAATATCCTTGTACGAGTCCACAATCACTACACGAGATGAACCTTGGTTTGGTGAATTGAAGTTGGACTTAGATGTAATAGGACTCCCAGTTACTGCGCGTGATCGTATACTGAGGTGCTCCCCGCCGGTTGTTGGAACGACGCGAGCCGGGCCGGGTCTCGATTCAGAAAGATGAAGGGCCAAAAAGTCTAAATAGGGGGTTACAATTTATCCATCTCATTGGGGGCGGAAAACGAATCGACATCTCGATGTGATACAGCCTTTTCTATTTTAGTTGGGAAAGAACGGCGAAGTCCATCTGAACCGTCCAATGAAGAATAAGAGGAGAGCAAAGCGCCAATGGCGCGCGAAGCGCATGCGGAACGGGCACGGAGAAAAATAAGTGTGGAAGAGAAGCTGCCGAGCTCATTCCCTTCGCTTCCTAGGCCCAAAGCAGGGTGCAGTCTTTCCTGGCCAAATCAAGGATTTGGGGCTTCTTGCTACGCTACTTAACTATATCAAATTGTATTTCGTAATATATATGAATAGAAAGATAGATCCATCTATCTATCCTATCCGATTTAGATTTTGATATCTAAAAAAGAATCGATTTCATTCAACCTTTGATTCAAAGAACTGCGCTTAGCCCCCCCGCTCATGAAACGGCTCTGCTGCAATGGATGGCAGAGGGTTCATAGTACCCGAAGCACTGGAGTGATCCAGTAGCCAGGAAGGGGCCTAGAAGTGCCTACTACTACACCACACTAGACTTGGCTCTACACATTTACAGAGCTAACCCCTGTCCAGTGCCTGGCAGAGCTAAGGCGGCTTCAATCCTTACTCTTTATCCCCATCTTCACCCAGGCTAACGGGGCCTTACTTATTCAGGGGGAGAGTGGAGCCTCGAAAAGCACTGTTGAGAGGAAGATCCTTGGCCCCTCTTCATTCTCTACAGGGTTCCAAACCTTTCTTCAACATAGGTGACAACGAGCGAGGCAGAGATGGAAGAGATCAAACACGGGAATAAGAAGCAAGCTCGCCTTCCGCCTTCCTTTTTGATCATTTTGATAGAGGGGGATGAAGAAAGTGGACAAAACAGACTCGCATTTATATCGGGGGAAAAGAATCATATTGAAAACGCTCCTAACCCAACCCCTTCCTTCGTAGAGCCGTGTATTGTAAGTGCTCCGAACCTGCCCGGAGCGAGCCTCCCATAGAGGCAAGTGAAGTTGGTGAGCCGTATGATGGGCAACTATCTCCTGCGGTTCGGAGAGGACTCAGCTGTTAGTTAGTACCCCTTTGGTTTCGGGGTGGACCCTTTCACTCTATTTTATTATATACGCTTAGCGAAAAGAATGTTTTTTGATACACCTAGGACATGGATTCTATATGAACCAATGGATCGTGACAAGTCGTTACTACTAGCAATGACTTCCTCTTTCATTACTTCATTCTTTCCATATCCTTCTCCTTTGTTCTCAGTTACTCATCAAATGGCACTCAGTTCATATCTTTAAGTTCGATCATTGACAACATTTAAAAATGGCAGATGTTAATTTAATCATTCCTAATTTTATTATTTTTATAATTTTTTTAATTATCAGTTAAGTAAAATTATAATCGTTTTTTAAATACAAATCCTATGACCATATTATGACAGATGGAAGCCTTTTTTACAATAAGAAGTGATGCGCGGATAATAGCGTGTATTTTTTAAATTGTTTTGCAGTAAATATTCATTTGTCACCATGGTTAGAAATGGTATTATCAATGGAACCGATATTTAAGCAAGAATTTAATCAATCATTTATATATTTTTAATGTATGATATATTTTTTTCTAGAAATTCTACAACCTATTACGTTTAAGCACAGTTACTCATGTATACAGTTATGATTATATTATACAATTGGTAAAATATATTATTACGAGATCGATAGTTGGTCTAGTGGTTAGGTTACTCCGCAGAGACCAAGAGGTATAAAAACTTGTTTATAGTGCTGGAATGAAGAAGAAGAAAAATCTGCTCTGTTCTAGTTCATTCTCTTCCCTTGTGCAGATTTGAATTCTTTTTGAAATATGGTTCCTTTTTTATTTTAATTTATCACATCTCGATTTCTGCCTTCTTTGGGAAGATAAGAGACTTTGCTGCTCTCCCACCTTCAACTAAGGTAGTCGCTTAGCTAACTAAAAAAGCATCCTCTAACGAGCACACCACTGTATATTTAGATACCCTCAAAGCAAAGGTGAGGAATAGGGCTAGCTAACAAGTAAACGAGAGACGTAAGTGAACGAAGTTGGCATCTTCGAGCTAAGCAAGCAAGTACGCCCGAGTGATGTAATAGAAAGACTCTCAAGTGTTCTCATATTCATTCCTATTTGACTACCTGTTTCAATTAGAAACGTGACTTATGAATGAAGCTAGTAGTTCTTCTCTATAAGCCAAGTTAGGCAAAAAGAAGCTAAAGTGGCCATGCATGACCCAACGATCTAACCATTCCCTACCACCCGGTTAACTAAGAGGAAAGACGTCCCATCAATCTTTATAGCTAAACAAGTGAGAAAGGAGTAGCCGATTCCTTTGTTTGTCGCCCCGGGATCATTTGTATGCGCCATACCGCGCAGGCTAATTCCTGACTGAACTCAATAAAGCGGACGGCGAACAACAACTAGGAGAGTAAGATGCGTAACTCTTCACTTCTTAACTACTGCGCTTCCTCAATAACAAAGAGATTAAGAAAGTCAGTCTAACTTCTAAAATACCAGCTTCCTCTGTCGAGCTAATCAATTCCTCCATCCATAGTGAATCTCTTAATGGCACCTTTTCCAGGTTAATAAACTTCATAACTACCAGCTGCTACAGCTAGTGAGGAAGAACAAAGCCTTTAGGGATGCCTTTTCCATTCTTATTAGTTTAACTCCGAGCTTCTTAACTACTTATTTCCATGGGATCGAATCTCATTGGAGTATTTACTCCGAGTCCAGAGTGGCTCTCTAAAGGCCTTGCCATCTTTTCTCTTTCTCTGACAGAAAATCCCATCATTGTTAAAATAATCTATATTCTTAACGCTAAATTGGCTGCCAAAGCTTTCTGTCAAGCCGCCGTTAACACTCGACGGTAATTACAATAACAATCTACCACTAATTAGCTAGGCCCATTTGCTCGCACACTTATCTTACAAGGAGAAGATGGCGTGAGGGTAAAAAGCCAGTATTTATACACGGTTAAAAACGGAGAAACACAATCTGGGGATTGGCAAGATGGAATTCTTAATGCTTCAACTTCTTAGGTAATTATATTTCTGTTGAATCATATTTTTTAGGGTAATTGCACCATTGGTCCTTTATGTTATCAGATTTAAGAATATATACCACTGTGTTTGGAAAGTGTCGTTAACTATGTAAAGATTGGTCTCTTGTATATTGATCTTGATTATTTTGATGTTAATTTTCCATGGTTGATTTGTTTCTGATGCAGGTGAAGTATCATTACCTGGAAAAAAAAAGCAGATAAAGGTATGAAGGTGAATTACATAAGTTCAGTCGATTCATTCATCTTCTTTTGACTAATATTTGCTCTAATTTTGTATTATCCTTATGCACATAAATGGGATACTTAATGTCTACACATCCTGTATTTCCCTCCATGATTGATAACTCAAAAGTTCTCCATTGCAGAATCAGATAGAGAGGTAAATTTCTCCATACTATATTGAAATAAGCCTGTGATATCTACCCCTTTATCCATATTAATTGTTTGATTTATGTTTTATGCAGGTAAACCGTGTAATTGGTGGGTAATGTTACTCTGTGATTCTTGAGGTTGTGGCTCAGTGGTTAATTGGGTTTTTTTTGGTGATATAAGGGGTGCATAAAAAAGAGGATTTAGTTGGTGTTGGTGTGAAAGGGGAGGAAGGCAGTGAAGTAGGTAAAGGTGAAGTGGTGTTTTGTGTCTTTGAGTTACTGTCATGTTGTGGGTTGATTATGGGAGTTGTGTTAGGTGGTGTTTGGGTTGTGAGCTGTTTGGGTTTGTAGGAAGGGTTAAATGGTGTGACAGAGATGTGTGGTGGTGTTATAAGTTTTGGGCTATGAGTAGTAGCAGTTGAGGGTGGGAGTTTATGGTTAGGGGATTTTGTTGAGCTGTTTATAGTTGGTGGTGCAGGGGATTGAAGGATATCAGAGTATGAAGGTTTCAGAAGAAGTTTACCTGTTGGTGAAGTTGGATTAGCAGTTGGGTTGAGTTGAGGTTGAGTTAACTCCTCTTCTCTCATTTGATCAATTTTTCCTTGATTATCATTTTGAATTTCTTTGGTTTGTTTTTGTGGTTTTTCAGACATAGTAAATTCCATGTTATTAACTGAAGTGTGTTGACTTGTAATGGGCTGATGTGGATTGTGCTGATCTGGATTTTGCTGACCTTGTAAGAGGATAAAAAAGAAAAACATTTAATCCCTATCTAACTATCTATAGAACCGTTTGAAAAGAAAACCGTCTCTTTTTCTTTTTCTTTTTCTTAATCTAAAAAACCGTCTCCTCATAACTGCTTCGTAAACTCCCTCTTCTGACCCGAAACAGTTTCTCGAACTTCATCTTCTCTCTGCTATAAAAACTTCCCTCACACAAAACATACTCTAATAACTAATTTCTCCATCTCTACGCTATTAGTGCTCTACGCTCTCCGACCTAGTTTTCTGCATTACAGTATCTTAATAGTGTAAGTATATTTTCCTTTTCATTTATTTTTTGTACTGTCAAACTTTTAGTTTTGGATTTTCAACTTTTTATTTGGAAAGCTGTAAGGATTGTTGTATGCTTTTTCTGTGATGCAAGATAATGAGTTCGCGGGGAAACAAGCGAAAATTGCCTGCTCAGGAAAACAAAGAGATTGCTATATACAAGGATGATTTACCGGATATGACATCGCCACTCCATAGTGCCATTGAG
The DNA here is from genome assembly GCA_029959085.1 of Nemophila menziesii. Classification (NCBI taxonomy): domain Eukaryota; kingdom Viridiplantae; phylum Streptophyta; class Magnoliopsida; order Boraginales; family Hydrophyllaceae; genus Nemophila; species Nemophila menziesii. The sequence continues at coordinate 27,133,002 of JARWIR010000018.1, read as the reverse complement.
GAAGGGGTCTATGACGACGCGACTGACAATGACACGACTGACAGTGATAATGATTATAAAGATGCGTGCAACGAGTTGTTAGCCAAAATAAAAGCCCACGGTGTTGAATATGTTAACCGACTAGGAAAATTGTGTTGCCCTGTTTGCCAGGGGATTCCCGGAGCCTCTTACAATTTTAAGAAATTAGATAGCCTTTTGAATCACACCAAACATGTTCGAAAAGAATTTCAGGGCACAGAGATTTCTTTGATCTCTTGACTAATGCGTGTCAAAAAGGTAAGTCAGCTATACCTGATATAGAGAAGTGGAAAGGTTTAAATTTTGGTGCAAAGAAAAGGATTGTATGGCCTCCAATGGTTATTGTGAGGAATACTTCTGATCCTATAAGAGGAAATGATGGAAAGGTAGTCATATGAATATAAATTATTAGGTTAAGTTTATGATTAATAGATTGTTCTTACTTTTTATTTGTTGTGACATTTTTAGGCGATTGGGATGGGAAATCCAGAACTGAAGACGATTTTCAAAGATTATGGTCCGGAACTTGCCAAACAAGCGTATGGTCCAGAAGGTCATAGAGGTATTGGTGTGTTGGTATTTGAGAGTTCATTAGTTGGTTTTCTGAAAGCAGAGAGTCTAGCCCACGATTTTGAAGCTCAAGGCAGGGGTAAGGCTGACTATGTAAAAACTGGGGGAGCATATATTCTTTACGGTTATATTGCAAAGGAGGAGGACGTAAACGACTTTAACAAACATCCAACAAGTAAGTCCTCTCTCTCCCTCTCCCTAGCTCTCCTCTTTACCTCTGTTTGACATGTGTTTTGGATATTGTGTATAGAAAACGGAAGGCAGAATATATCTTTTGAAATGAAACTCTATGAAGAAGTTGTGGTGGAAGAGGCAAAAAGATTGTGCGAGAAGAATGTGTCTGGGAAACAGAAGGCGGTAGCATTCAATCAGTGACTTATTTGGTTTGCTTGTATTATGATAACTTGTAGTTGTTACATATGTGAACTTGTTATGTTTTGAACTTTTAACCTTGAATTGTTTTGTTTTGTATTGTTGACATTGGAATTTTATGAACATATTTTGATTTGTGGTTATATAAAGTTAATATTTCAATTTGACCAGTGATGATATTGCTACCTTTTGGACAACAAGATAAATTAAGCGGGTTAATGGTACCAGGAATCCTTGTGCTTAAACTAATAGTCACATGTAGACCTTATGATTAATTGGGTAGAGCATACACTAAGTTGTCCCCAGGTTGGGATTATTATCAAGTCGAGTAAATATATTCTCAGGTTTATCCCTTTGAAATCCAACCTTGTTTTTATTTTCTTAATCCAATAGGATTGGCCAACACGGGTTAATACCGGGTTTGACACTGGTTGATAAAAAAAATTTAACTCAAAATTAGACTTCATTAAGAGTCAAATATATTCAACCAATATTAATAAAAAACTTAAACTTAAGGAGGTCAAATAATACTTCATTAACTCTTATGAAAATAGTAAGAATAATAAACTTGGAAGGTCAATAATAATAGATATTAATTCAAAGGATTAAACTAAATTACCATACCTCCCACATTATAGGAGTTAAAAAAAAAGGTAACATGTTTAAGCACAAGAATTATAAGTTAGTGAGCCTTTGTATTTATAGACAATTTTCTTAAAACGTGTAGTAAAGTTTCGATGTGAGATAAATGTGTGTGTTCTAGAATTCTGGGGATGGCAGATGTTAATTTAATCATTCCTAATTTTATTATTTTTAAATGATGTATATTGTATACATGTGTAATAATAAAACTGACAATTAAAAATTATATTATTAGATTCTAAATTTCCCCTCAAAGGCTCAAACTAGTTTTCTTTAAATAGTTTTATATTAAATAGGAGTTCAAACTTTTAAATGTTGATTTTTTAGTTCGATGTCTAGGTGTGGCAAATGTATTTGTAACTAAACACATAGTTTAATCTTCAAACCTGCTTAATCGGATTAATAATAGTGTCAACTGATAATTTTCTACAGTATTTTCATGAGTTTATCCAATATATATATCAAAAGGTGTAAAATTAAAAGCTATCAGTTTGCGAACAAAACAATCAAAATAATTTGAATAGGATCACTAATTAAGTTATATACTTTGAGACAATGGAAGGAGAGTTTTTTTTGTTCAAATAATGGAAGGAGAGTTCATGAATGATCAAGTTGAAGCATAGTAACATCATTTAAAAATGATAATGGGAAGCTCACCTACTCTAGCTTCGAAGGAGTGAAATAAACAATTTGATTGTTGGGATTGGAGCTATTGAAGAAGCAATAGTATTAAAACACGTCTTCAAATGAGTTTTTTTTTTTTTTTTTTTTTTGGTCAAACGGAACAAAAGTTGAGAGAGTGCGAAAAGTCAGCCTATTCCGAGTCTCCGAAAGTCCCTCACCAGGGTCCCGCTGTGGGCCCTCTCCACGATCCGTTGTCTAGCAAGACGCGCAGCTTTATCAGCCCATCCATTCTGATTACGAGGAATATGCCGAAACAACACGGACCCGTGTCTTTCAGCAATCTAAATTTCATTGTGTGATAAAATATATAAACAACTTTATTCATCCAAATTTCCAAACCGTCATGCACTACTTATATAAATTTGTGCACAAAATCTAAATTTCATTGTGTGACTTTTTGTGGAAAGACACATTCCATTCTGGCATTCTCTTTCTCTTTTAATTTTCTTTATCTATCCATCTTTGGTATTCCCAAGGGAAAAGAGAAAAAAATTATTATTAGTCCTCAAATCATAAGTCATAATCTTTAAAATCCTCAAATTTCTAAAGTATCAAAATGATTCTCAAACTTCATTTTTGTCTAAGGTTAGTTTTTAAATACAATTCTGTCACTGAATTCGTTAATGCTGATGTGATGATTTTTTCTAAAAGATATTTAACAAACCATAAGAGTATAATTTTTTATTATTATAAAGTTATTTATTATTTTGAGCCAATTAGAGATTAATGCCTATTAAAAAACTTATTTAAAAAAAGGTACCTATAATAAGATTTTTTATAAAAAACAACAATTAAAAAAAAATTAGAAAAAAAACAAAACAAAAATTAATAAACACACGCGCTCGTCCGTGAATTTTTTTTAAAATCGTCTTAACTAATTCTAAAAAAATCAAAAAAATAAAAAATTTATATATTTGGATAAAGCAAATTAATATTTACGTCTATGATTTTTTTCAGAATTTTTTGATTTTTTTAAATTTTTTTGAATTTTTTAATTCACAGAACATGGAATTCCATGTTTTGATATAAGTAATTTGTTTTCCACAGACACGAAATTCCATGTTTAAAACACGAAATTCCATGTTTAATCATAGACGTAAATATTAATTTGATTTATCCAAATATGATTTTTTTCGATTTTTCTGATATTTTTTGAACTAGTTATGGCGATTTTAAAAAAATTTCACAGACGCGCGCGTGTGATGAAATTAGTAGTAGGTGGTGGTGGTGGTGGGTGGTTGTGGTGGTGGAGGTGGTGATGGTTGTGGTGGCTGTAGTGGTGGTGGTGGTGGTTGTGATGGTGGTGGTGGTGGTGGTGGTGGGGGGGGTGGAAATACCCTATTATTTGATTTGGTCTTATCTTATATATCTTTACCTCTCCTCCTTTAGTTTATAAAAGTTAGAATATTAATAAAATAAATTATTATAAGATTATGATTTTGGGCAAGGATAGAGAACCATTTGAGATATTAATTTATCTGTTATTGTTAATATGTTGGTTAACTGAACCCCCAAGATTAAACTCGTAAAAGAATGATATATGGCTAAAAATCAATTTTTCTCATTGTATTTGTCTATTTATAACTAAGTACATAAGATAAATAAGGTACTAACTAAAAAGGAAAATAACTAATTCAGTAAATTACATACAGTAGGTAATAATCCTTGATTAAGGAATGGTTTTGTTAATGGAATATATATTTTTCCATACGTAATATATCTTTTCCATACGTCAGAGTAGTATGAGTGTCGATAAAACTTCCATCTCTTTACAAACCGAGACAACAAGTGACAAACCAAAAATATATGAGTCGTTTCTAGGGGTGGAAATCGGGTGCGAAATTTCTGATTTTTTTCGATCCGAAAATTTCGATTTCCGAATTTTTTTTAATGTTCCGAGATTCCGATACCCGATTTTTACAGAAATATCGAAATTGAAACTACATATAAATTTTTTGAAATTTCTGGTTTCCTAATCCGTTTTTAATTTCTGATTTTTTATTTATTTTACTTTCCAGATATTTAATAAATAATAAGCTTTAAGATAAAAAAATGTATACAACCGAAAATGTAAAAACTTAACCAGTTGGGATTCGTTCAACTGGCCATAGTCTTGGTTATCCATCTATAATCTAGACGGTTAAGGTTGGAAAAAAACATTCAAACTTTAAAAATTTAAATTATCTTTTACCTAATTACATCACTTTTATTATCATTCAAACTAAAATGATTTAACTATAATTATAATCGTGATATTTAAAACAAAAAATGACAATCGTGATATCGATTATATATTTGTACAAATCCTACAATGGGCGTTGGAATACTTTGACCGTATTTGGAAAAAAAGAAAAAATACTTTTACCGTATGAGAAGTAATATGCTGAAAATAGTGTATATGGAGAAGGGATGTTGTGTTGTGGGACGGTGTATTTTAACAAAAATAATAATAATATAACGGTATGGGTATTATGGGTCCCATAGTTTGACGTGTGATTGATCAATATGGTCTTACTGTTATTCTTGAATTGTTTTGAGTAAATATTCATTATTTTTGGAATTGATTTGTGATAAATAAATACCTATTTGATCTTATACTCTATTTTTTAAAATAAATATTTCTGATTTTTTTTATTTTTAATCTAATAATTTCACAATTTCTGAACCAAAAGTTCTAAAATTCCAAACCAAAAGTTTCGAAATTTCCGAATTTCTGGTGAATTTCAAATTCGGAATTTTTTTAAAGTAAATTACTTATCGAAATTAGAATGAAAGAAATCTATTCCAAAAAAAAAAACAGAAATTTTTCGAAGACTTTTTTTCCAACCCGTTCCTTTCGTTTTTCACACATAGAATTTCTATTGTAACAAACATAAATCGTTATTATTTAAATATTTTATTAATTTTGCACTCGATTAACATTTGAACAAAAAAACATAAAAAGAAACTTATTAAAGATTGATGTGCTTCATAATGATATTGCATTAGTAACTAATAATAGAAATAAGTTGGATTATAAAGCCATCTACATTTTCAAGTATGAAACTACATAGAGTATAACAAACAAAAAGAAGAAGAAAAGAAAAAGGCAAAAGAAAAGTAGAGCTTCAATGGGGAAAAACAAAAAGAAGGTTTAAATTTTTTCTTCTAATGAATTTGTTTTAGTTGATGTGCATTTTATAAGAAAAAATTACAAACATGAAGTGAAGTGAATAATTCAAGAAGGAGTATTTATTTGTGATCATATAGTTGTTTTGAGTATATTATATAATGATTTCTTTTGTTTCTTTTCAGGTTTGTTGATCATGTGAATAATGTGGATTATTTGTTGATCATGTGAAAACCCCTGTCATGGATTCAGTTGCTGCATGGACCAAGGAGGACAAAGTAGAAGATCAGTGGCATTATTAAGAAAAACGTGTTCCCCGGAGAATGTGAGTGAATGCATTAATGAGGGAACTGATAGACCCTATCTATTCGCATTGATCAAATTAAAAGTAACCTAATATAGACATGTACCAAAAGGCGACTATGAGATGGCAGAAAGAACTTAAACAAAAAGCGATAAAATATCTTAACATACCCTAATAGAAGAGGAATCAAATCAAGTGCTCAAGAAAATGCCAAGCAAGCAATCTCATGAAGATCCAAACCCTTCTTACTGGTGATGTACACATCAATAATTGAATAACCATCTACTCTGTGAAACTTATCTTCATCGAATTCTATAACTGAATCGTTAGAATTAGAGCTCAAATCAGGAACCATACGAAGCAATGACACAGCCATGTCAACAACCTTCTTCGTAATGGTTCTAAAACACCCTATCAGTGAGATTGTGTATTTAGGCCATCAATTATAATCAAACTGTAACTATTTGATTTAGTTCAATTAACCAAAATTTTGATACTTCATCTTTATTTTAAGAGTATGAATGAAAGTTAGTTTAATTTTTTACAAAAATCTTGATATTTCGTCTTTATTTTAGAAGTATGAATGAAAGTTGTGGCGTTTGATCTGAACATTGACAAAGTGTGAGATATTTCCTTTTATGGTAAATTATTCCTAACACGTATTTCAGTCACTTCTTTATTGTAATACATTTCTAATTAATTACTTATCATTGAGGGCTACCATATTAAAATTATAATCATAGTAAGTGTTATATTAACGTCCACACACCAATCGAAGCATCAGTACCATTTGTTTTGCAAATAGTAGTGAGGAACCAAATAACTAATCATATATATATACATATGTCAAAGAAAGTTGCATTGAATTGTTAAACAATGGAGTACAAGTTTCATAATCTAAATTCTAAGTATATATAACTTTTGAGTTCACGGCAACCCCCAACACTTATAGTTTATTTTAAGAATCGAAAACATAGAAGAGAAGCTTCATCAAAAACCAGGTCCAATCCATATAGGTAGTGTAAAATTGCTTTGTTCTACTTCATCATAAAAATATTCAACACTTTTATCCGATAGGTGATATATGCCCGTATCTTTGCCATATGGATATGGAAGGAAATCAGCAGAAAAGTATACACAATTAGCTTTACATTTGTTAAACTCTGAACACTCTATTAAAAACGAATAGTTATGGCCTAAGAATAGAGCTTTATTTCTCAAATCCGTAACTTCCACCCAAGTGGAATCTTTGATGTTTACCTCAAAAAACTTAAACTCGTTTGTGAGATAAGAATCATCAAAATCTTCTGAATCTTCCGAATGGTCAGAATCTTCCGAATCGTCAGAATCCTTCGAAACCTCTGAAACTTCACGATATCTACTAACTATAAGAATATTTCCCCCGGGAAGCTCAACAAAATACGAAGATTCATCTGTGTCCCATCCAGGTTTAGCAAAGACTTGGACCAGCTGGGTTGGGTTTGGTCCATGTATATCACAAGTTACTATTCGACAATCAACATCCAAACCATACAATTTGTTATTGCAATACATGATATCAACTAATTGACCAGGTCCCCAGTGATTAATTGAGGTCCATGAGGTGTCACCAGATTTGTAAAACGCTAACTGAGAATCATAACCGCATATTACCATAACAATAAAATCAGAGGTGGATGCTGGATTTGCTGATAAAACAGCTTTCTGGATGTAGCTGGATTTTCCGTTGACTAAATATCGAGATAAAGTGTTTAGTTTAGGTAGATGAATTTGATTACGTGTGAACGGGTGCAAAAGATATACCTCGATTTCATCTAAAGACGTTACTAATAACCAATCTTTACATGATACACACTTCTTTTCGATAGCTTCGGGTAAGAAAAACTTAAAAGCTCTGTTTGAATCCAATGACAGGATAGATATTTTGTTCGAATTTTCATTATCTTTGACTGGTTTTGTATTTGCAGCAAACATGAGCCATGGTACCTTGAAATGGTTGAGATGTCCTTGTGTAGCCGCAGCTAGCCATGATTTGCAAACTAGACCAAAAGATTCGTAGCTATCGATACAAGGTAGCCTTTCTGCGATCTCAATTAGAAGATTATGGTCAAGCTTCGACCAATCGGGACCCGTAACATTAACATTAAACATCGGCTTTGGCTTTTGGAGTATGGATTTGATTAAATAACAACCACCAATAAATTTATTTTTCAAATCGTTTATTAATTCACCTACTAGCTATGCCTTTTTCTGTGTATCCATTCTAACTATGGGAGGGAGGGGGAAAGAAATTAAGAAATATTGGAAGACTAGTAGTTGTGCAATATTATATATATGGATAGTCATTACCAAAAAAAACGATGTTTTATACTAGGAAAGAAATATTATACCAAAAATTAGAAAATATACCATATATGAATTTTTATTTTTGGACGAGACCATATATGATTAGAAATATAATGTTAATGTAAGTGAATTATAAATGAGTAATGATATATGTCACCCCTTTTCATGTCACCCTTTTATCACCCTTCTACATATATGTTTTGATTTCCTTGAATAAAAGATAGAGCAAAATTAAATAAGATAGAGAAATCAATTCATTGGTACATGTAGGCATACACGTAGGAGGTGATAAAAAGGTGATACAAAAAGGGTGACAAATATCATTACTCATTATAAATATATAAATATATGTCAACGTGTAGTATTTAGGGCTCGTTTGGAAGTGCTTATTTTAGAGTAAAAAAGCGCTTTTAGAATAAAATTTAAAATTTGAAAAAAAAATTTAAAAAAATTTAAAAATCTAAAATTATTTTAAGTGCTTTTTTCAAGAAGCACTAATTTGGTACTTCTCATAAAAGTGCTTTTCAGGATAAAAAACACTCTTAAAATAGTAGAAGCACTTTTAAGTGCTTTTCCAAAAAAACACTTCCAAACGGGCACTTAATATTTATGTTTAGGACACAAAAATTTAAAAAGAGTTTTAATAAATCAGTTCTTTACTCTTATGCAATAAGTATAAGACATTTATTGCAATATCTTTTCAACTAAGAACGATATTGGAAAAATTAAGAAAACAGTGTTTTGATATTGTAAAGGGCAAATAATATTGGACACCTTTTTTTTAGTAAGTCGGATATATAAAGATTGACAGAGGAAATAAATTAATCGAATAAAATAGAAAGAACTCGGTTTAGGTATTCCTATAATAGATAAAGAAGAAGAAAATATTTTGTGTATTTGATGATAATAAAACTGTTACAAGAGTATTAGTTATATAGAAGGCTACGCACATATAAGGTGTTGAAATACACACGTATTACATACACATGACTTACTAGCTAACTTTGTCATCTAATGTGAGGTCTTATTCTAGTGTAACTAAGGTGCATGAGACTTTATGTAGAATAGCGTTATTGTATAGCTTATCATCCCCCTTCAAGCTGAGCGCGTGTAAGAGTGAAGCTTCGTGATAAGCGAAGTAAAGACAGCTTTTGTAAGTCCTTTAGTAAATACATCAGCTTATTGAAGATAAGAGGGAATGTGTAGGAGATGCAGCAGCTTAGCCTTTGAACAAAATGAAAATCAACATCAATGTGTCTAGTGTGAGTATGAAACACAGGATTAGAGGCCAAAGCTATTGCAGATATATTATCACAAGCTAACGTAGGTGAGACAAGTTAAATATGTAAGCTCTTAAAAAAAATAAGTAAGTCATTTAACTCTACAAAAACATAAGTCTTCGCCTTATACTCAGCTTCAGTGGATGAGCGTGACACAGTTGATTACTTCTTCGAGCCCCAAGAGACAAGATTTGAGCCCAAGAAAATACAATAACCAGTTGTAGAGCGTCGATCACTTGAGCTACTAGCCCAATCTGAGTCAGAGAACGCCTTAAGAGTTGGAGATCATACTGAAAAAATTAACCCATAGTGCAATGTACATTTAATATATCTAAGTAATTTTTTTCGAAGAATTATAATCTGAATTTGTAGGTTTATGAATTGCTTGACAAATTTGATTATTAGCAAATGCAATATCTGGCATGGAAATTGTAATATATTGTAAAGTTCCAGTTAGACTCCTCAATAAGAAAGGATCTTCAAACAATTTTAATCCATGAGTTAATTTAACTGAATACTTATTCAATATTAGTGTAGTAGAAACTTTACATTCACTCAAACCCTTTTTGTGTAATACAGAATTATCATAATTATCTTGAGACACAATGATATTATCAGAAGAGTGAGTAATATAGAACCAAAGAAAGTAAGAAAGGGGATCAAGATCCTTCATGGCAAAACGTATTTTTAGTGCCAAAATAATGGATGTTATACTAGAAGAATCAACACCTGTGACTAGAATGTAATCTACATAGACTAAAATTATAGTGAGATTATTATGTGTACCTCGAATGAACATAGAGGTATCAGCTACACAAACAACAAAACCATGAGATTCAAGAAATGATGTGAGTAAGTGATTCTACGCCCTTGGATCTTGTTTGAGACCATATAACGAGCACTTGAGTTTACACACAAAATAAGGATTGTTTTTATCAACACAGCTAACTATGTAAACTATATACACATCCTCATCTAAAAAAACATGTACAGACGCATTAGAAACATCAAGTTGATGAATATTCCACTTATAAGTAGCTATTAGAGGTAAAACAATACGAATTGTTTGATATTTAACGACTAGAGTAAAGGTTTCAATATAGTCTAATCCATACTCTTGAAGAAAACCTCTAGCAACTAAACGTTCCTTATAACAAGCAATAGAGCCATCAACATGTATTTTGATCTTAAAAATCCATTTACAAGATATAGGATCTCGTCCATGTGTGGTGGAACTAATTTCCATGTATTCTGATTATTAAGTGCATTATATTCCTCAAACATAGCTAATTGACAACACTGAGACTTAGAAGCTTCTTTATATGAGGTAGGTTCAACAAGAGAAGGTTTAAGTACAGTGGTTTGACACTTATAAGATGGTTTAAGTGATCCAGTTTGGGATTCAGTCACCATATGATGTTTAGGTGGTGGTGGTGGTGGAGGTGGGGTAGTAATAGGTAAGAGTATAACAGAGGTGGGGTTAGAAGAAAGAGAAGAAGTTGACGCAAAAGAAGTACGCAAAGGTGGTGACAAATTGTTTAGAAAAGGTTGAAATATAGAATTAGGGGTGATAGATTGATCATAAAGATCAACATAGGTAGATTAAGTAGTGTCTAAAGTAGATAACACAGGAGGATCAAGTGATCTGAACAGGAAAACACATTCATTGAAGACAACATAAGGAGAAATAAACACACGCTGAGAGGCTAAAGATAGACATTTATAACCTTTAGTGTTATTACCATAACCTAAAAATACACATGACTTGGATTTAGAATTAAGTTTATGAGGACTATGTGGTTTAAGCCATGGATAACACAATCAACCAAACACTATATGATGTTGATAGGAAGGCTTGGTGTTATATAAAACCTGAAAGGGAGAAGAATTTGATAGTATAGGTGTAGGAAGAAGGTTTATAAGATAAAATGGTAGTAGAAAGAGCCTCAAGCCAAAATTTAGATGGAATATAACTATGGGCAAGAAGCAAACAAGTAGTCTCAATTAGATGGTGATGTTTTTGTTCTATAACACCGTTTTGTTCAGGTGTATGGGCGCAAGAAGTTTGGTGCAATATACCATTAGATTGAAGAAAATATTTGAACATGGAGCTGGTATATTCACCCCCATTATTTGATCGTATAAATTTAAGATAAATTGAGTAAGAATCATGGCATCAGAAAGCTTTAAAAATATCACACACTTTTGACCCAAGAGTAAGGGTATAAACTCATGTATAATGGCTATAATCATCAATGAAAACAATATAGTACTTAAAAGATGATCATGAATTAACAGGTGATAGACCCCAAACATCACTATATATTAAATCAAACGGAGAAGTAGTATGAGTTACAGAGAAAGCAAAAGGAAGTTTGTGTGCTTTAGAGGATGCACGAGCATTACAATAAATACCATAAAAGTCTAAGTTAGTGTTTACAATGTGTGATAAAGGTGCTGAAGGATGACTGGTGGTGGTTAGGGTGTGATAAAATAACGATATAAAATAAGAGAACTAACACCCTAGCCCACTACGATAAACTCAGCGCAAGTGTACGTTTCGTTTGCAAGTAATGTATAAGTAACCTGTGTTCTAAAACAACGCTGCCTAGGCGCTCCGCCCTAGGCGTTCGAAAGTCCTTTCCGCCTAAAATTTCTCTCGAAGGTGGCTCAAAAGGTTTGTCTACGTATAATCTAGTAAATAAACTACCCAATCGGATTAATAGGTCGCCCAACCCGAATACTACCTAGCATGCTAGCCTATAAATAACTAGTTTAGTCTAATTCAACCCGGCACATAAAGAAATACAAAGTAAAAATTACTTAGTTTAGAGATTTAATGCGCGAGAAAAAGAAGAAAGTATGATTTTTTAAATTTTAAGTATAAATTTATTGAATTGGTCATTTTTAGGTCAATAATAATGAATATTATTATTTTATAATTAAATATATGTTATTTATGTTAAATTGATCTACTTTAACTATATTAGGATATAAATATTATTCAAATTAATATATTAGTAATACATATTTAATATAAAATAATATAAAAACCGTCTAGGTAAAAACCGTCTAGGTAAAAACCGTCTAGGTAAAAACCGCCTAAATTCCTATTAATGGGCCGCCTAGCCATCTAGGCGCTCGCAGGTGGTCGATCGCCCTAGTAGCGCCTATCGCTTTTTAGAACCATAAGTAAAACAAATATCGATCTCAGGGACTATGAAAGTTAGCTATGACTAATGAAATTATAGAGTGCAATAATAGAAGTTTTAAGAATAATACGCTTAAAGACTCTAAAATATATTTTTTGGTTTTCAAGACTCTGACAAATAACTAATTAAACTAAAGACAGGAAAATAAATAAGAAGAGAGAAATAGTATGAGAGTTTAGCTCGAGAAATAGCAAGTAATCCCCACTAGCCTTGTTCTATAATTATTACCTAAAGAAGAATTATGTGATATCCAATAGTCAGGATTCTATATTCCTCCTAACCCTCTCCCGGGAGGAATTAGGAGGCAACCTAACAATTACCAAGGGACTTGGGTAAGGGACCCTATGCAATGATCATTGGTTAATCTCAAACCTTAGTGACTGTTGAGTTAGGAAAGCCCGTCAGGATCACTACCGCACACTTGACGTTTATGTGGTGTTTCAATAGTTGAACACCTCTTCCAGGTAACCATCCTACTACTGTGGTAATCCTATACGGTGTACACCGCAAGAATTACATACAATATATCAAAGCACATGAAAAAAGAGTTATCACGACTAATTTCAATTAAATGTAAAAGGACATCCCAAATTAAAATAGATATATAACAAGTCTAGAGTTTATATCACATGTTATTCTCAAGCTAAATAGATCTAGTTCATACTAGAGGAAGAAAGAAAATGAATTACAAACGGGAACGATTGGAATGGCATGAACAACTTCCAAGTCCTTCTTCTCTTCTTGTCACTTGCTCTTGCTGATTTCTTGGTGTAATATCATAGTAGTCATTTTTTTCTTTTCTTTTAGGAGTTAGGTTTTAGTGTTTTTAGGGTTTATAGTTATAGACTTTAGGTTTTGTAGGGTTATTTTTTTATGTTTAGGTTAGGGGTTTTAAAGTTTGTGTGTTTTAAGGTTATAGTGTAGGGGGTAAAGTTTAGGATTAAAGTGTTTAGGGTTTTTAGGGTTTGTGTGTTTTGAGGTTATGGTGTAGGGGCTTAGGGTTTAGGATTTAGGGTTTTCCAGTTTTATACTCTCATAAAAATCATTTTACTTTTGTTATTCTATTTACCTTTTTACCATCTTTAGATTTAGTGTTAGCGTTTTTAGGGTTGTAGTAATACACAAACGTCAGTTGAAACACACAAAATGACATACCCCATCATACTAGTACTTTTTATCTTCTATGTGATTTTGCATACTACGAAAAAACACAAAATTCAGTTTTGTGTATCTTGAAACACACAAAACTCAATTTTGAGTATTCCAACTTTGTGTATTACTGGGACACACAAAACTCATATTTATGTTTTCCTGGGACCTATGGTGTAGATCTCCCCGCCTAGGCGTGCCTAGGCGCCGCATAGGCGTCAACTCCCCCCTCAACCGCTTACGCCTAGTTAAAATTCTAGGCGTTTTTGCCTAGCGCCTTAGTCGCCGTGGAATAGGCGCCTAGCCTGTCTAGGCACCGATTGATGGCAAAAAATGTCCGCCTAGACGCCAATTAATGAAAAAACATGCCCACATAGACCTTTTTGTTATTTTTTTATTCTCAAGAATTCTTTAGTTGATATTATAACTCAATTTTTAGTATTTTATATTTAATATAGTTTTGTTAGATGGATTGTATGACTTAAATAGTTACAATTGCTATAATTACTACATATATATTACTAAATATACAAAATCACACATCAGCATTCAAAACCGTATAATTCCACCTAGGCCCCGTGTAATCCTGCCTAGGCTCTAAGCCCCGATCGACTGCCTAGCGCCCCAAACCGAGATCTACAGCATAGCCTGGGACACAAAAGACTCGGTTTTGTGTATTCTTGATACACACAAAATTCTAATTTTGTGTGGTCGGTTTTGTGTATTTCTCGAACACATAAAATCACAAACCCCATCATATTAGTCTTTTTCTTCTTTTAAAATTTAGGCTGTATGTTTTTGGATTTGAAGGTTTGGGGATTAGGATTTAGGATTTAGGATTTAGGGTTTTAGGGTTTAGGTTTTTGTGTTAAGGTTTTTAGATTTAGGGTTTAGGGGTTCAGATTTAGGTTTAGGGTTATGGTTAGTGTATTCAGATTTAGAGTATATTGTTTTTAGGTTGAAGTTTTATAATTTTTAGCATCAAAATTTTATGATTCTAGTGTTTAGCGTCTCCGCCGATAAAGTGACAACACCCGACATATAAGTTTTTCTTCTTCTATGTTATTTTATATGTTTAAGTAATACACAAAACAAACTGAAATAACCAGTTAAGATTAGCTCACTAGGCAGGGCCTTAGTCATCCAATCTAGTGGTGTAAATTCAAACTAAGTCAATAACTCTTAAGTCCAAAGTAGATCTCCTATATAACAAAAAAAAAAAATTGGAATATATAAAATCATATTAGTCTTTTTTTTCTTTATAATTTTGTGTGCTACAAGAACCTTCCAAATTTATATTTCTTTTCTATCTAGTTTTTTATGTTGAAGGCCTTGTTGAATTTACTTGCCACAAATGGATATATTACAGTGGTAACAGTAACGTTTTTACTAGTCTTGGATTATTTTAGCATGATAGGCTTACTCAGAGTTCAGGTAAATAGAGGCAATAGAAAGTTTAATAAAATGATTTTATACATGTACAAGACATCGAAATTTCCTCAATACGAGCATCTTTTACATCTAAATTTATGCTCATAGATGATGTGCATAGTGTTCACATTGTAAGTGACTTTACTACCCTTCTACTTTCATTTCTAATGATCTCTAACGCAACTATAGCCAAAAGCTCCTCAATTGTGTTAAATTTAATAGTCTTGACAGCGTGATCTGTATCACAATTCAGACAACATGGTATGAAACAAAATATTTGTTTAGTGACGATTAAACAAGAAAAAAACTAAATTTTCCGTTTTTGTCCTCTTGAATCTGCAAATGAAAATTACAATCGATAACAAGAATAAATCAATTCCCAGTGCCAATCAATAACCTTCTCAAATCTGAATTACACTGTACTAAGAAGTCAAGACTCCATTAAAAATTTGGATAAAGTTGACTATCTCTGGGTAATCTAAGACTTCCGATGGGAAAAGAGAAGAGACCGAAGCAATGTTTTTCCATTTTTTGACGAACGAGATTTAGTTTTTATATTTAATTTATATAATATTTAATAGTTGTTACTCCTACCAATTTTCAAGCTAGGATCGAAGTACTTTATATTTATTACTACAAGCACATGGTTGAACATTTAATTACCAACATAGATAGATAAAATCAGTTCTTACATAGATCAGCAGAAAACGTAGAAGCATTAGATCATAAATCAACACAAAACAACTACTCCATCATCATAATTATATATACGATACGACAAACTACTTTTTTTTAATGGTAAGTACGTAGCTTAACACAAATACGAGAATTGAAAATAAAAACTAGATCACATGCAACGTACGAACGAGATATAAACACACCATCCAAGTAAACCCTATCAAGCTTTGTGTTCCGCCTTATCATGGTCTAGTTTATCTTGAATTGTTTTGAACACCTTGTTGCACACACCACATTCTTCTTTCTTACGATGTATAGCTTTGTTATGTTGTTCAAGTCCACCTTCCTTAAATCTTTTGCCCCCACAAACGTTACATGGAACCCTAACTTCATCAACCTGAAATAAAACAAAAGAACACAAAACAACTATATGGTCACAAATATATACTTCTTGAATTATTCACTTCTCGTTTGCAATTTTATCTTATAAGATGCACAACAACTAGAATTAATTTATTAAAAGAAAAAAGTTAACCTTCTTTTTGTTTTTCCCCATTGAAGCTCTACTTTTCTTTTACTTCTTTTCTTTTCTTTTTCTCTGTGTTTGTTATACTATGAAGTTTGATACTTGGAAATATAGATGACTTTAATATCAAACCTATTACTATTATTAGCTAATACTGCAATATCATTATGAAGCACATCAGTTTTTAATAAGTTCCTTTTTAAGTTTTTGGTCAAATATTAATCGAGTGCAAGAATCAATAAAAATCTGAATGAAAATGATGTATATTGTTACTAATAGAAACAACTATGGGTGACAAACGGAAGGTATTAGATCAAATACGTATTTACTGCAAAACAATTCAAAAAATAATGGATATTTACTCAAAACAATTAAAAAAAAAAGAAACAGTAAGATCAAATTGATCATCAACCATCACGTCAAACTATGGGACCCACATTACTCACACACTACATCCCTTCTCTATGGACACTGTTTTCAGCACATTATTTCTCATACGGTAAAAGACTTCCAACGCTCTTTTTTTTTTTTTTTGTCAAATTTCCAACGCTCATAAACTATGCCATTGTAGAATTTGTATAAAAATATAATAAATAATAAATATCACGATTATAATTATACTTAAATCATTTTATTTTGAATGATTGTAAAAGTGATGTAATTAGGTAAAAAATAATTCAATTTTTTAAAGTTTCACCGTTTATGGTTGTATACATATTTTTTATTTTAAAGCTTATTATTTATTAAATATTTTGATAGTAAAATTAGAAAAAAAATCGGAAATACAAATCGGATTAGAAAACCAAAAAATTAGAAAATTTATATGTAATTCCAATTCCGATATTTTTTGGAAAATTGAAAATCGAAATTTCGAAACACGAAATTGAAATTTTCGAATCAAAAAAATTGGAAATCAGAAATTCCGGATCCGATTTCCACCCCTAGAAATGACCCAAATATTTATGGCCTGTCATTTAATAGCCTCAGTTTGTAAAGATATGAAAGTTTAATCTTGGGGTTTAGTTAACCAACATTTTAACAATAACTGATAAATTAATATCTTAAATGGTTCTTTATCCTTGCTCAATATCATAATTTTATTATCATTTATTTTATTAATATTATAATTGTTATAAACTAAAGAGGAAGAGTTAAAGATATATAGGATAAGACAAAAAGAGTAGAGTATAATATGCATTCTTTCATTCAATTTGTGTAAAGAAACAATGGTAAGAGGGTCATATATTTATAGATAATATGACCTTTCATATAATACAATTATGGTATTTTAAAAGAGAATTGTGAAGGGTTTGTAACCTGACACTAATTAGGACATCCACAAATAATATTCTATTATTTATAATACTTCTCCTTGAATGTCCGTCCATTAGAATATATGCCTCATTAACACCTTGCCAAGTAGAACCCCGAGGGACAAAAACTTGGTCGCAAGAAAAATAGTACACATACATGGAACTAACCATCGTGCTTGTCAAGAAAAATCCAATGTGATAAAAATTAGACGAAGGAAAAAGAGCACAATGTCTTGTTCACGCTCCCCCTGATACTGGTAAGAGATCTCTGAGTTGTCGCATTCCAGTAGTGTGGATCAACTTCTTGAAAGTTGTGGTTAAAGATGATTTCTTAAACAAATATACAAAATTGTTACATGATTGTATTTATCGAATATCAATATTACCATTCTTCTGTAGCCCGTGTGCGTAGAAAGTTTTGGTGATATATTATCTCGCCTTTAATGTAGCCAAAATTTAAAACATGGCTAATAGGAGAAGGAATGACCAAAGTTTATGTCACTGATCACAATGATATTGAAGTGCCACCAGAAGTAAAACGTACCCACTTTGAGTTATGCATTTTTTTAGGGCCACGATGGTAATCATCATTAAAATATCCTACTGTTTGTCCTTCTAAATCTTTTGATAAAACAAACCCAAGTCAGTTGTCCAATAAGATAACACAAAGCATGTTTAAGATTTTGTTCTGGGTTATACCTCGTCAATAAGTTGACAGATAACGCTATTTGGTCTTGTGAAACTTGCAAGGTATATGTTTGCTCCAACAGTATTGAGATAAGGTACTCCAAGACCTAATATTTTTTAATTTTCCTCTTGCCGATAATAACGATCTTTCTTTGTATTTGTTGGTTGTAAAACCTTGAGGTTACACAACAAACGGTCTGTATCCATATAATACCATTTTGATATATTATGACTTTATCAGGGAATATCCACTTAAATAAATATTGTATACCACTCTCCTTGGATATTCAGTGAAGGATATGCCTCATTAATCCACTGGGACAAAACGTGATGAAATACAAAGAGTACATCACTCCATGGGGATCATGACATATTTTCAATATGTCTCATTTAGTAGAAACTTTCACTTGACTCCAAACTTGACTTTTGGTCATTTCACGCCTGACTTCGGTTGACCTTGACTTTTGTATGTCACCGCATCATCTCGGGACCTTTTATCATCTGAGTCCCTATGATACACTTAAAACGCAAATAACACATAAAAAGGCTCGAAAAGTAACAAAGTAACAAAAATAGACATAAAAATAAAAATAATAGAGAATAATCCCCTAATTAAGTCCTATAATCCCACAAAATGGTATCTCGTGATCTTATAAATTTATCATAGAACACGATATATCACCAATATATAATCTCCCATCTCTGCTAAATTATATAGCAACAATGCTTTTTGAGTTTTTTGAGCACTTCATATTCAGTTTACCACATGAAAACAAAGAGTTAGTTAGTATTCCCTACGGTTTTCAAAAGGTAAAAGTACCCCATTACCGTCTTAACTTTTTGGCCCAACCTTATTAGTAACTGGGCTAAAATAAATCGAAGGAGCATAATTCAAAAGCTCATAAAAGATACTTGAACCCGACCATTTGCATAAATCGTCCCTTCGAGAAACTGATTATTTCAAGCTGTTAGTTTCCGTCGGAGTTTCAATTACTCGTATCCAGTCCAAGCTGTGCTCATAAAACATTTGCTACGAAAGGTAGTTAAAGTTAATCGTTTTTTATACTCTTAAATTGGTGTTTTTTTTAACTTTTGCCAGGTATTAATTAAATTAGGTTTATATTATTTATTTAATTAATATTTTAGTTTGGCACAATAATCAATTAATATCTTTCTTGGTGTATGACTCAATTAACAGAAGGTCACGCTTATTTTTATCTTTCTTTTAAAGAGCCAAATTGAAGAAACGGGCTTGAGTTTGCCTTTGTTATTGAAACCCGGTTTGGGTCATTTAGATTACCGTCTTTATTTTTTGGCCCAACCTAATTAGGAGTAACTCATCTCTTCACTTCACGCATTTATTGAAACTCATCTCTTCACACTCACTTTCCCGCTCTTCTGCTCAACAAAACCGCTTCCACTCATCAATCGAGCTTGGCGAAGAACTCAACCTCAGCTCCAAGCTGTGCTCATAAAACGTTTGCTACGAAAAAGGTAGTTATCGCATTTTATGCTTTTAATTTCGTGTTTTTTTAAAACTTTTTCTACAGTTTAATCAAGTAACCCTCAACAGTTTTTTCCACTTATATTTTTATTATCGTGGTTTTTGGTTTAGATCTGAACAGTTTTCACTGATTTTAACTGTTTTGATTTTTTAGTTTTTTTTATTCTCTTAATAATTTGGTGTTAATCCTCCAATCCGTCAAAACTTTACTGTTAAGATTTATCATGAGTTTCATATATATTAGAAACCCTAATTAATGTTATATGCACACAAATTTCGATGTTAAGTGCTTGTGTTTCGATTGTTGTGGTTTGTGCGTTTGTTTAAATATTTTTGTTGCTTGATTGAAGATGGAAGCTCCTAATGATGATGCTAATGGAGGTCGTGAAATAATTGTACACCCTGATTTTGTTTTAATCCCATCTGCACAACCGTGTAACACTCCTCAATTGAATGTAAGTTTACTTAATACTCCTCCATTTTCTAGGATTTTCATTAACCAAAAGTGTTGTTATTTGTATACATAATAATATATCAGGCAAGAATTGCTGACAAGTTGGTAAATTCTCCTTGGAGAGTCATAAATAGATTTGGTGTCGAGCTTACTGAGAATGATGTCATACAAAATTTGGAAAGGGTTCAGTTAGAGTTTATTTTGGAAAGGTCAGATTTTATTGTTGACCATAAAACTATCATTGGAGAAAAAGAAGTTTTGGTGTTTCATAAACTAACTGCTAATGAAAAGACCTTCGAGGTTCCTCAAGGTCTAGTCTTTACTCCAAGGAGTTTACAGGTAATTTCAGATTGTATTATTATTATTTTTTTTTTATAGAAGATGAATTTATATTGTTGTAATAAATGCAGGAATGGGTGATGAATAGGTATAATGAGGAGAGATTTGTTCTCCATGAGGCAGGCATGGAAGTAAATGCTAACCAGCTATTATATGGTCTCTATCGCGTGAAAATCTTATTCAGTCTATCATTTGTTATTATTTGTCCAGATCATCTTAGGAACTTGTTAAGGCACATGATGAATAATGAGTAGGTGTATTTGTTGTTGAGGGAGTGTTATGGACTATTTTATTAGAAAATGTTGCTGAAAATTGCTTAGTTAGTAGTTGAGACTTTATGAGAAGCTTTTCTTGTGTATCTTTTTTACTCTTTAGTTTTAACACATCCACATTGCCTTGTATGTTTATGCATGCATTCAGTTAAACACCTCATACAAGATCCTATAATTCAAAACTTGCCAAATCAACCCCTCGAAATAAATTACCTCCAATTTAGCAGATCCGTTATTTTCCAAATTTTGCTTTCTAGTCCCCCGAATTTGTGAATTCAATAGAAGAAGACTCTGTTATTAAAATTCCAAGCTTTTTGACCATCTTATCCAAGTTTTCAAACTTTTTACCTAAACTAATGCAAAGCCAATATATTCATACATTATAGAAAAAAATGAAATCCAAAAACAACCAAAAATTCTATTTATTTTTAATTTTCTTTATCACCCACCACTACCCAAAACAGGTTTGATGCAAACATAAGACCCCCAAAATTCTAAGCATAACAGAAAAAATCCACAAAAACGAAGATTTGAACTAGTTAAATTCATGTATTTTACAAACCATGTCAGAATTTAGCAACAGTAATGCAAACTCAATTCCCTAAAACTTCCAAACAAAAAACTTACAATTTCTTTACAAAAAATAAGTGCAAAAATGGACCTACCAATAAAAAAGTAAAGGATGGGTTCTAGAAAGAATGAGGGGGGCTTTGTTTTGCGGGTTGTGTTCGAGGAAGACATCTAGTAGGTTGTGCAGGCCCAATCAGTAACCTGCAGCCAAACGAGGCCCAAAACCGATACTAAGAACTATTGATTGTATAAAGGAGAAATAAAAGCGGTACCTAAACCTAGGGCTGCAAATGAACCGATACTCTCACCAAGGGCTCGAGTTTGAGTTCGTTAAGGGTTTGTTTGAGTTCGGCTCGTTAGTTAAACAAGCCAAGCTCAAGCTTTAAATTCAGGCTCGTTTACTAAACGAGACAAACTCAAACATATATATGCTCGATTCGTTAAGCTCGTTAACAGTTTGGTAAGGGTTCTTTAAGAGCCCGTTAATAGGCTTGATAGATATATTCAATTAAAAATTATATATGTATACATACAAAAAGTCAAAACTTTTGTATTATGTAATTAATCAAACTAAAATATTTTATATCTACTAAGTAATTTTTTTATATCTAATAAATATACTACTAGTATCTAGGGCTACAAATGAACCGATACTCTCACCAAGGGCTCGAGTTTGAGTTCGCTAAGGGCTTGTTTGAGTTCGGCTCGTTAGTTAACAAACCAAGCTCAAGAAAGCTAAAGCTTGGTTCGGCTCGTTTCGTTTCAAGCTCAAGCTCGCTAAAATATTAGCAAACAAACTCAAGAAAGCTAAAGTTCGGCTCGGTTCGGTTCGTTTGCAGCCCTACCTAAACCAAACATAATAATGAACTCAACGATATTACATTAGGTTCATAGACGATTACTCTTGTTTCGGGTATCTTTACTTTATTTTTGAAAAATCGGAATCCTTGAACATATTTAAGATCTTCAAATTTGAGGTTGAACTTCAAGTTAAATTTATTAAAATTGACAGTGGTGGCGAATACTAGGGAAGGTCTAATTGATTAGAAAAACAACGTTTAAATTTGTTAATATGATACCTTAACACTCTTTGATGGTTTTGCTACCCTATCTTTAATTAGCTTACAATCCCAATCCTTTTAACAATGAAACACACATACACTCTAACACTCATCCTTAGTTAAAAGGATGCATTGACCATATTGATAATGTATATAAAGATAAGAGTTAGTGACTCACATATAAGACAAAACTTAGTGACTCACATATACAAACAAATTCTGTTAGCATCTTTATTCTCTCCTTTAGTGTAGTGATAGTACTATATATATGACAGTCTTGTAATGCAATTCATAGAGTGAAAATACAATATACAAATTTATTACTTTTCTTATTTCTCTATCAATATGGTATCATAGAGCTTAGGAGATTTTTTTTTCAGCAAAGCTTCGTTTTTATTTCTTCACCATTAATGGTGTTTTGAAGCTTTCTTCTCCGCCTATTCGATCCTTATTTGCTTTCACTTCCGCTACATATATCAATATATATATATATTTTAATTTCTATATTGCTTTAATGGCTACATCATCCACATCTGCTCCGTTGATAACCTCTAGTGCCTCTATACCTCCTGGCTTGCTGCTCCTTCGTCAAAACTGGAGCAGTCTAGTTCAGATCAAGCTAGATTCTTCCAACTATGTATTGTGGAGAGCTCAGCTTGAGGCTGTATTAGAGGCTCACGGGTACTTAAATCATGTTACAGGTGTAGATCGACCACCTACATCAACTGATACAACTTTTTCAACATGGTTTCTCGAAGATCAACAATTGAAGGTCTCTTTGCTTTCATCGATGGTTCCCTCTGTTTTAACACAAGTTGTTAAACTATCTAGTGCTACTGAGGTTTGGGAGAAACTTGAAGAAATCTTCATTTCCCAGTGCCGCACACACATTCATCAATTAAAGATGAAACTGTGTAATGTTAAGAAAGGCGATAGGAAAATGTCCGATTATTTAGCTGAAATACAAGATCTATGTGATGGATTAGAAACTGCGTCGTCAGCTCTACCATTAGAAGATATAATCATGTATACATTGAAAGGTTTGCCTCAAGAGTACAATCAGTTCAAATCGAGTATTCGAATCACTAATGCTCACACCTCAACGCTTAGTTTTCATTCTTTGGGGAGTCTATTGGTTTCTGAGGAGCTTCATATGTCAATGGCTGATAATTCTGATCAATCTGGAGTTACACACACCGCTTTGTTTACTCCATCTCAACCAGCTACTATGGCATCTCGAGGTCGTGGATCTTCACCTCGTGGTGGACGTGGTCGAGGTCGAAATCGTGGTGCTTACTCCAATACCTACTCCAACTCAAATCAGCCTCCAAATAATACAGGTTTTACATCTAATTCTTCTCAATCTCATGTTCCAACCTGTCAAATTTGCACTCGTTTTGGACATTCAGCAATTGATTGTTATTCTCGAGCTGATTTTGTTGCTTATCCATCACCTAAGGATCAACAACGAATGATTTATGCTGCTACTAATGGTCCTCACTCGGGCTATAATAATAATAATAATAATAATACCAATGCTCAGTTGAATTCTACTTATAACTCTTCTTCAGCTGGTTATACTGCTTCATCTTCTTCTTATAATCCTGAGCTGTGGTATCTAGACTCAGGGGCTAACAGCCATGTCACACCAGACTCCTCAGTGCTTCAACAATCTTCATCTTATCATGGTGGTAACTCAGTCGCTGTGGGTAATGGTCATTCATTAGATATTGCCAATATTGGGAACAGTAAGCTTCTACTCAATTCTCACTCCTTTAATTTATCATCTATTCTTCATGTGCCTCAAATAGCATCCAATTTATTGTCCATCAGTAAATTTACCTCGGATAATAACTGTTATGTGATCTTCTCCTCTAACTCTGTGTCTATACATGACTCTATCTCACATAAATTGTTGTTTCAGGGCCCTTGTGAAAGTGGTTTATATCCATTAAAGTTTGCTGGTCATAGTCCTTCTTCCAATCCACAGTCTTCAAAGCCTTGCTGTCTTTCTTCAACTGTGTCTAATCAAGCTCAATTGTGGCATTACGGGCTTGGTCACCCCTCATCTAATATCTCATCTAGTTTGTCCTCTTTATTACATACTAAGTTAATCTTTCATGGTGTACTATGTAATCCATGTGCAACTTCAAAATCTCATAAACTTAATTTCCCTTTATCCATTAATAAATGTGCTGTTCCTTTTGCTTTGATTCATACTGATGTTTGGGGCCCCTCACCCATTTCATCTTGTTCATCTTTCAAATATTATATTGTTTTTATAGATGACTTCAGTAGATTTACTTGGGTGTATCCATTAGCATTAAAATCTGATGTCTGTAACACATTCAAAACCTTTTACAATATGATACTTACTCAGTTTCATACAAAAATTCAAATGATAAGATCTGATAATGGGGGAGAATTTATTGGATCAACTTTTAAACATTTTCTTCAATCACAAGGCATAATACATCAAACCTCATGTCCCCATACCCCAGAACAAAATGGGATATCTGAAAGAAAACATCGCCATCTCATTGAGACTACAAGGTCCTTACTTGTTCATAGTTTTCTCCCCTACAAGTTCTGGCTAGAAGCTCTTTCCTTAAGTGTCTATTTGATCAACATATTACCTAGTTCAGTCTTAGGTTTTACATCTCCTTTTCAACTATTATATAATAAAGCTCCTACTTATTCTCACTTAAAAGTGTTTGGGTGTTTATGTTATCCATGGCTTAAGCCATATAGTCCTCACAAACTTGCTCCAAAATCTGAACCTTGTGTTTTTCTGGGATATTGTAATCATTCTAAAGGTTACAAATGTTACTCCTTATCCTCTAAAAAGGTGTTTATTTCTAGGCATGTGGTGTTTAATGAAAATGTTTTTCCTTTCCAGAAACTACAACCATCTAATTTACCTACCACTGACAATATATACACACCATTTATTGATCTCTTTAATTCTTCAATTAATCCCTATGCAATTTCTAAACCATTTGAGTCCTCCATAGTACCATTGTCTGAGTCAATTTCAACCTCAAATACTCCACCACAAAATACTCAATCCCCTCCTGAACCTTCCTCTTCAGCTTCATCTTCTATACCTCAAAATTTGCCTCCTCCACAACCTAGACATCCAATGGTAACAAGAAGGCAAACCGGGTCCTTAAAACCGTCTTACAAGTGTCAGTCCTTAACTGAATTTCCTTCTCTTATTGAACCAAACTCTTATAAAGAAGCAGCTCAATACCAATGTTGGCAATTGGCTATGAATGATGAGTTTACAGCCTTACAAAAACAACAAACATGGGATCTTGTTCCACCACCTCATGGTAGGACCCCCATCACTTGTAAATGGATATTCATAATAAAGAAGAGAGCTGGTGGTTCAGTGGCACGTTATAAAGCGCGTCTAGTTGCGCGTGGTTTCTTGCAAGAATATGGTTTAGATTACACAGAGACTTTTAGTCCTGTTGTAAAACATCAAACCATTCGTGTTATTATTTCACTTGCTATTTCTAATAAATGGATTATTCATCAGCTCGATGTTTCTAATGCCTTCTTACACGGCAGGCTCGAGGAAGAAGTTTATATGGTGCAACCACAAGGTTTCATTGATTCTAAATATCCTAACTATGTTTGCAAACTGAACAGGTCTTTATATGGACTCAAACAAGCTCCTCGAGCTTGGAATAAGCTTTTAACATCATTTCTTGAGTCACTTGGCTTTATTATTTGTCCAGCTGATAACTCTATGTTTACAAGAGGTAAAGCGGATTGTCTTACTATAGTTCTGGTCTATGTCGATGATATATTAATCACCGGATCAGCTACAATTGAAATATCTGCTTTAATTTCATCTTTAAAATCTCGTTTTGACATGAAAGAACTTGGACCTTTATCACATTTCCTTGGACTTCAAATAACATCGACTTCAGACTCTATTATTGTATCTCAAGAGCATTATGTATCAACTATTCTTGCTCGTGCTGGTATGAGTGAATGCAAATCTGCAACAACTCCTACCTTAAATAAATATTCGCTGAAGTCTGATTTTTCTTTACAACCGTTTGAAGATCCGTTTTTATTTCGAAGTTTAACCGGTGCGCTTCAATATCTGACAATCACTAGACCAGACATTGCCTTTGCAGTAAATCAGATATGCCAAACAATGCATAAACCCACTAATGGTGATTTTGATGCTCTTAAGAAACTGCTTCGTTATCTTAAAGGTACAAAACACTATGGTTTACGTTTTACTCCCTCATTACCTGATCTTAGTGCTTACTCTGACTCCGATTGGGCAAGCAATGTTATTGATCGGCGTTCAACTACTGGTTACTGCATATTTCTTGGCTCAAATTTAATTTCATGGGGCTCCAAGAAACAAAGTACGGTGTCTAGATCGTCTACCGAAGCAGAATACAGAGCTATGGCATATGTATCTGCTGAACTAAAATGGATAACCTATTTATTACGAAGTCTACACTGTTCAATATCCTCTCCCAAAATATTTTGTGACAATCAATCTGCGATTGCTCTTGCCACAAATCCAGTCTTTCATACTAGAACAAGACACATAGATGTCGACTTCCATTTTGTACGAGAACAAGTAAAAGCAAAGCTGCTGTCCCTTTATCATGTTTCTACTCATGATCAACTAGCAGATATCTTAACTAAAGGTCTATCTGCTACTCAATTTACTGCCTTATTGTCCAAGCTTCCTCTTCTTCGAATACTCAGCTTGAGGGGGGATGATAATGTATATAAAGATAAGAGTTAGTGACTCACATATAAGACAAAACTTAGTGACTCACATATACAAACAAATTCTGTTAGCATCTTTATTCTCTCCTTTAGTGTAGTGATAGTACTATATATATGACAGTCTTGTAATGCAATTCATAGAGTGAAAATACAATATACAAATTTATTACTTTTCTTATTTCTCTATCAATACATATTTGATTCATGATAATTACTTCAAGGACGAAATACATTACATAGCAGATGCAAATAGATAAGCAAAAATAATGTTTTAAGATTTCTCGATATAAAATAGGTATTCATTCATTCATTCATTTTTCTTATAGTCATGGGCCCATAGATGCTCTTCAATTTCCTCTTTTCCTTGAACTTCTTTATCTCTTCTTGCGTAACCTGCTTTGAAAAAAAAAAAAAAGATTATACATGAACAACAACAAAATAAAAGGAAATAATTATTATACATTACCGGGGTCATCGAAATATTTATCCAGCTCATCATAGTTGATTTTTGAAAATAGTTAATGTAATTCATGTTAGTAACAAAAAAAAGAAACTTATTTCAAAATAATACCTCCTTCCTTTTTAACATTGACATATCCATAGTAATAGTACCATTTTCTTTTGCATGACTTAGGTATATTTGTTTCAAATAATATTATATTTGTCTTAAACTACAGTAATTAATTGCTAACCTTCCTTGCTAATGTCAATAAACTTCTTCTCCTTGTACATTCGTAAAAGTTTAGTTGCAATTTCATCAACAGGCTCCACAAGATATAGTACCCCACAAGATATCGTACCTTGTAGGGATGTAAATGAACCAAGCCGCTTGCAAGCAGCTCGTGCTCAGCTCAGAGAAAAACCCGTTCGAGATCGGCTTAAACGTAAACAAGCTCAAACTTAAGATCTATTTTAAGCGCGATACATAAACGAGCCTACTTGAACTCGGCTCGTGAACTCGTTTAAAATTATGAATTATGAATCAATATATTATTGCGGCAACACCAAAATGGCCTCTAATTATATTTTTAGCGGCAATATTTGCCGTTAAATATAAAGTCAACAGAGGCAAAAATAAATAATTTGCTACAAAAAATGTCTTTAGAGACGAACTTATTGTGGCGAACAAATAAAAGCATTAGCAGTAAAATTGAAACTTTAAATGGTAAACTTTTTTGTCGCTAAAATTAATTTTTCTTATAGTGATCATGACTAGCTTTTTGCAATATGTGGGCTTGATGTTCTTGCCCTCAATATGAGCCCACATACTTTCCCTTTACAAATATGTCAAACTAAAATTTTCAACTGTATTTATTTTTGCCGTTAAATCTTATGCCTAAGATTTTATTCTTTTCAATCATTTTTACAAAGAGAAATTCCACATCTATCTATTTGATCTAATGAGTAAGATGAATAACTGAAAGAGAACTTAATCAAATTTTTCAGAAAACTTGACTACACTAACTGCATTGTTTATAAAATCTAACTATCAATGGTAAAGAATAAGTACTGCTTGATGTTGATGTCTACCTTTTTGTTCTAATTATATGCCCTTAAGAGACATCATTTTAGATGATTAATTGGCTTATTTGTTAGACTTTTAAGCTTATTTGGTTATATTGCGATTTCTTCCCTTAGATTTATACTATTTGTGTTTTAGAGCTTTTGTGCGTTAATTCGTTTGTTTTTAGTGTAAAGTTCTTAGATTTATGATTTTATTGAATATCAATATAAGGAGAAGAAACGGGAATTAAAGTCTTGGATTGTATGTAAAAATCAAAGGCGGGAAAAGTTGATTCGAAGAAATTATTAGATGGGAAGAAAATCTGGAATGCGGTTACAAATCACTGTTTTTGAACGTCTTAGCCACTGATTCAGCCTTGGAGTATAAAATGAGTATTATAGAGCTTGAAGTAAGAAAGATTTAGCAAGTTGAACGGAGTGATTTCGAGTCCGGGCGCAAAAGTTACACCTGTTTTAGTAACAGCTACACACCAGTTACGGGATTTCATTTAAGGATTTGGCTTTTATTTCATTTAACCTATTTCCTTCTAAGAGTCAAGCCCAATCCGTTTTTCCCAATATATATAAGCCTTAGACTTCATTTTTTTAGAAGGGAATTCATATTACAAAGAAGGTAGACGCCAGAGAGAAGTCGGAAGCAAAAGAAGAGAAGAAAATTGAAGCTGGAGAATCCTAACTCTTCCATCAACCGTCAAAATCATTCCTTCAATTAGGTTACCCATTTCATTCTTGTAATTGAACATGAGTAATTTACCTTTTATTTCATTTTTTCATTTAAACATGAGCTAAATAATTAAGTACTTGAGAATCGCAATTATGGGTTAAACCCTTATTTATTTTAATTGATGTTTGGGATTATTTAATTTAAATTGAATTGGGTATATCGTATTGACTATTATCGCATTTTAATTACTATTTTTATTCTGGCCAATTAAAAATATGATTGAGTATTTAGGCTATTCATTATAGTGGCGTAATGATCACCTTGACGGGAGGGTTTAAATACAGACATAGGTAATAGCCGTTGATATTCGCCAATGACCTTGACAGGCTTGACTAACCAATAGCCAATTGGGTAAGAGACTAAAACAATTCGAAAGTAGGTATAATCGCCCTGACAGGGTTTATAATAACGTAGGATAGCTCCTAAGTCCAGCCTGACGGGGGTTAGGAGATTATAGAGTCCCGACTAATACATAAATACAAATTTATCCCTGAAACAGAAGCATCAATTATATAAATATAGGTAAATCCCTTGCGAGACTCAAGTACCATTCTCATCTTGCGTCTACATCTCTTTCCTTGCATTATTTTATTTCAGTAATTCATTTCAGTAATTTATTTTCTTGCACTTTAGTTATAAAACAAAAACCAAACAAACTTTATATCTTTTACTTTTTCGTACTTGCAATTATTCTACTAATTGATTCACACTTGAGTTGTACCTAATCCGATTTATCAGTTTATTAATTGGACAACCGTACACTTGCGGTTTGTGAGTCCTTAATCTTTATCGCATTATTTTATAACACATAAAGACACCACCAGATGTTTGATTCTACTTTTAAATAATTTAACTTGTTAACACATGTTTTACTTTCTCTAAACAAGATTGCACCTAACAAAAAGATTAAGAGCTCGTTCTTTAAAAGTCCATGAATGAAAAAGACTAAGGCTTATTATTGCCGACAAATATATTGTTTGGAGACAAATTAAATTACCATTTTATCGACCTTCAACTTCAGTAATGGCATAATCTTGGACTGGATTTACTGTTGCTCTGTTCTCCAACAAGGTTGATTTGTGTATTCTTCTTCCTGTGGAATAAGCTGGCTGCTTGGGTAGATACAAGGGCATAGTTTCACTCTTAAGCATTAAAATAACATCTTCCATTTGTGGTCTATCCATTGCATTGTCTTGGACACATAGAAGACCAATATGAATGACTCGTACTATCTGGTTTTTGTTGTATGTGTTGTGTTTTATTTGTATAAACCAGTAAAACAATATGGAAACTAATGCAGAAATAAAATAAAAGTATATATAAATAAATAACTTTACTTGTCGAGGCTCGGATTGGATCCGATGTCTTTAAGGTATTTAGGCCACGTACCAGTGTCTTACGTTTGTTGGCTTCAACCTCCAGGATACAACGACAAAACTATTCAAAAGAAACTGACACACGAATTCTTGAGAATTTCGACGAACTTAATAATGCTGCTTCTTTCTATCTCTCTCTTCTAATTTTAATGCTTTGAAAAATCAATGAATGAAAATGTTTGAGTTGGCCAACTATTTATAGAAGATGAAAAGGTGGATTTGGCAAAGAGTTGTAACGTTTCATTTGAAGATACGTTATATTAAAAGACGCAACGTTTACTGATGAAGACCAAAGCATAGGCTGGTCCAGATATGAAACTCTGGCCCAAAAGCCCACCAGCCTGGAGGCCCAAGTTTGAACCCCAGCCCAGCAGTCCTATTTTTTTTTTCTTCGCTTTGCTTTGCTTCATAACCAAAGTAAACAAAAAAAAATTACATTTTTTTTTTAATTTCTTCAAATTCTATGACTCAATTTCTCATTCAATTTCAAATGATTTTAACCAAATGAATATATTACGTTAATCTTTACAAATAGAATAAACGTATCAATATTCGAATCATTTCTTTAAATTGAGGTCATCACTTGGGTAAAATCTCATTTGACCAACAATCCCCACATGAATGGAAATTGACTAACCACCTTAAAAAAATATGCAAAAGAATGCTAAATACGAGAGAGAGCGAGAGAGAAGCGTAGAAGAATACTACATCGAGAAAGGTAGCTTTTGGCCTTGAACCTTCTGTAGTAAGAGCTATCGGATTTACTTGCTAACTAGTGAACGTGATGTCTTGAACTATTCAGCTTTTGTGTAAACCAAGACAATAGAACTTACATAGTATACTTCCAAACATTATTTGGTTCTCACAGTTGTGTCCATTTACGGCCCTGGACAACTCCTGGTATTTCATGAATAACCGTCGGAGAATTTCGCCTTTAAAAATTCTCGTAGGGCGGCCCTACCCATGTTATTCATATAGGTGGTCTCTTGTCGAGAGTATTCTGCATTACTCTATCTTATGTTATCTAAGATACAAGAACCATTAAAATTTTAACTTATCCTTCACTTTTACAAGCAGCACTGTTTTATTTTGTCCTAGGAATGGTTTGTGGAGGTCTCCCCACAGTGCGTCGCACCAAGTTGCAGTTTCATGATTCAGTTTTCCCTTTGAACCTAGATTGTGGGATCTCCACTCTTCTAGGTAGGGTTCCCATCATGGCAACTCAGCTTTCGTAGGCTTAAGACCCATTCCCCTTGACAACACTCGCACTTGCTCTCTTTGTAGACCTTTGGTCAGTGGATCCGCTATATTTATCCTTTGATTGAACATAATCAATTGTGATAATTCCGTTTGAGAGCAATTGTCTAACGGTATTATGTCTACGACGTATGTGTCTAGACTTACCGTTATACATTTCATATAGTGCCCTACCAATGGCACTTGGACTATCGCAATGTATGCAGATAGCTGACACAGGCTTTGGCCAATTAGGAATATCCTCTAGGAAATTCCAAAGCCACTTGGCTTCTCCAACAGCTTTGTCTAAAGCTATAAACTCAGATTCCATAGTGGATCTGGCTATGCACGTTTGCTTAGTGGATTTCCAAGACACAGCTGCTCCTCCTAACATGTAGACAAATCCACTTGTGGATTTTGAGTTGGTGGAGTTTGATATCTAGTTTGCATCACTGTATCCTTCTAGTACAGCTGGATATCCTATGTACAGCAACCCTTCGTTCATAGTGTATCTAAGATACCTTAGAACTCTTACAATAGCAATCCAGTGGTTCTTCCCCGGATTATGTGTAAACCTACTTAGCTTGCTTACTGCATGTGCTATATCTGGCCTAGTGCACTTCGTTAAGTACATGAGACTCCCAATAATCCGAGAGTACTCCAACTGGTTGATCATATCACCAGTGTTCTTAGCAAGATGTAAACTTACATCAACAGGTGTCTTGGCGATATGTGTGTCGCCATTACTAAATTTGTTCAATACTTTCTCGATATAGTGTGACTGAGATAGTATAATACCTTCAGATGTTCGGAGAATCTTGATACCCAAAATAAAATCCGCAAGGCTTAGATCTTTCATGTCAAACTTACTTGAAAGCATCCTTTTGGTGAATTTAATCACATCATTGTTACTTCCAATGATTAACATATCATCCATATATAAAAAGACAATGACATATCCTGTCTCATTTCGTTTTACATAAACACATTTGTCACATTCATTGATCTTGAAATCATTTGAGATCATGAATCTATCATATTTGTCATGCCATTGCTTCGGTGCCTGTTTTAAACCATATAGAGATTTAACAAGCTTACATACTTGCTTCTCCTTACCTAGAACTACGTAACCCTCAGGTTGTTCCATATATATATATCTTCATTTAGTTCTCCATTTAGGAAGGCGGTTGTTACATCCATTTGATGTATTTCGAGCTTGTATATTGAAGCTATAGCGATTAACATTCGAATGGATGATATTCTCGTGACTGGAGAATAAGTATCAAAATAGTCAAGTCCTTCTTTTTTTTCTATAACGTTTTACAACAAGGCGAGCCTTGTATTTTTCAATAGACCCACCGGTCTTTAGTTTCTTCTTGAATATCCATTTGCATCCAAGTGGTTTATTCCCAGGAGGGAGATTCACTAGTTCCCATGTACGGTTTTGCATAATGGAATCTATCTATGGGGCGTCAGGGTTTGACATAGCCTGTTTGAATGTTCGCGGTTCGTCATCTAGCATGTAAGATAGAAAGTCAGGACCAAAAGACGTAGAGGTTCTAATCCGCTTACTTCTTCTTGGTTCTCCTTCATTTGGAAATGATTTTTTATCTTGCTTTTCAGTTGGCAATGATTCTTGATCTTGCTCTTCTTCAATTGCATCACGTGTTCTTTTTAAGGAACCTGATTCTAGTGTGGTCTTGTACAGAAAGGTTGTTTCAAAGAAATGTGCATTTCTTGATTCAATCACCGTATTGACGTTAATGTCAACATGACAAGATTTGTGTACCAGGAATCTATATGCAGCAATGTTGTGAGCATATGTTGTGTACCAGGAATTGCTACCTTTGCCAAGCATCCCCACACTTTTAAGTATTTGAAGGAAGGTGATTTTCCTTTCCATAATTCGTAAGGAGTTTTATCTACCTTCTTGTGTGGTACCTTGTTGAGGATGTGATTTGCAATGAGCAAAGCCTCTCCCCACAAGTTCTGTGGTAACCCTGAGTTAATCAGCAAGGCATTCATCATTTCCTTCAACGTGCGGTTCTTACGTTCAGCAATCTCGTTTTGTTGAGGCGAGTAGGGGGTCGTGGTTTGATGGAAGATTCCATGTTTAGCGCAAAACTCCTCAAAAGGAGACACATATTCTCCTCCCCTATCTGTTCTAAGATTCTTAATTTTTTTTATTTAGTTGATTCTCCACTTCAGTTTTGTATTGCGTAAATGATTCTAAGGCCTCATCCTCACTTTGAAGCAAGTATATTTGACAATACTCGGTTACATTTTGGTAGGTACTATGGTTATTATATTCATCTTAAATAAACCATCACATAGGTACCCTTTATCCACAAATATCCCACTTTTAGTGAGAATAAATACTAGTTTGAAGCCATTCTTACTCAATCACGAACCTGAAACTAGATTCCTTCTAATGTCAGGCACATGGAGAACGTTATAGAGACTCAACTCTTTTTCAGAAGTCATTATTAGAATAACGATTCCAGATCCAACTACTTTTGATGTAGATAAATTTCCCATACATAAAGTCTCTTCAGTAGTTGCAACTTTGTATGTCTTGAACATACATGTCAGGTGGCCCCAGTATTCACCCACCAGTGTTCGGTAATGCCAACCGAATTTACTTTAGAAACTACTGTAGTAAAATCAATCTTATTTGCTCTTAGTCATGGTTGCTTGACCTTATTTTCCTTTCATGGAATTGCCTTTACCCTCTGTGATTTCGGCCATCTATTCTTTTACACAGATAGTCATTTCCATTTAACCTCTTAGACTTCTCAACGGGTTTATAAGAGTCGGGATCATGTCCCACAAATGTATTTTCCATAAGTGAAATTGCTGATGGTATGTTGTTACCGATTCCATCATTTCTGGACATATTGTTTATCTTGGTAGAAATCATTTCAATTACCAAGGATTACACAATATTATAGATAATTCAAACAAACGAATTATTCAACCTTTCTCACTAAAAGACAACACAAAAACTTGATTCTTTCTTACGACAAAATGATTAAATTAATTTTAATTTCCCAAGTTTTTATTTTCTTGTTAGTCCCCCAAGTTTTTATATTCTTGTTGTAGAGGATCGAAGAAATTAAAGAGGTAATCAATTCACGTAAAAGAAGAATCTCAATCAATTAAGAATTCTTTTAGCGCAAAATTTTCAAACCACAAGGTTCGACAAGTATGCCGATTCTAGCAAGATTGATATTAGTTGTTAAAAAACACACTAATATTACAACGTAATATGACGTTAGTAAGCGAGTATTTTTCTAGTATGTATACACAAGCCTAGAAATCGGAATAAGAGAAAAGAAATAGAATGTAATATTCATGTTCAGTATACACAGACCCAAAAAAAATTTCCAAAAGTAAAGTTTATAAAAACATAAAAATAAAATGTTTTCTGGTTTATACCACGTGAATCATAAATACCTTAAATTGTTGTGTTTTATTTGTATAAACCAGTAAAACAATATGGAAACTAATGCAGAAATAAAATAAAAGTATATATAAATAAATAACTTTACTTGTCGAGGCTCGGATTGGATCCGATGTCTTTAAGGTATTTAGGCCACGTACCAGTGTCTTACGTTTGTTGGCTTCAACCTCCAGGATACAACGACAAAACTATTCAAAAGAAACTGACACACGAATTCTTGAGAATTTCGACGAACTTAATAATGCTGCTTCTTTCTATCTCTCTCTTCTAATTTTAATGCTTTGAAAAATCAATGAATGAAAATGTTTGAGTTGGCCAACTATTTATAGAAGATGAAAAGGTGGATTTGGCAAAGAGTTGTAACGTTTCATTTGAAGATACGTTATATTAAAAGACGCAACGTTTACTGATGAAGACCAAAGCATAGGCTGGTCCAGATATGAAACTCTGGCCCAAAAGCCCACCAGCCTGGAGGCCCAAGTTTGAACCCCAGCCCAGCAGTCCTATTTTTTTTTTTCTTCGCTTTGCTTTGCTTCATAACCAAAGTAAACAAAAAAAAAATTACATTTTTTTTTAAATTTCTTCAAATTCTATGACTCAATTTCTTATTCAATTTCAAATGATTTTAACCAAATGAATATATTACGTTAATCTTTACAAATAGAATAAACGTATCAATATTCGAATCATTTCTTTAAATTGAGGTCATCACTTGGGTAAAATCTCATTTGACCAACAGTATGAATCGCCAAGTAATTGATCCTTCAGTTCTAATCCATTCCCTTCCTTCCATAGCTCCCATGCCTGCAAAAATACCACTATCACTTTCTATAGCTCCCAAGTCTAAAGGATATGATAGAAGATGTAGAAAGAATGTCACAAATTGATAAGAAAAACTCACATGTCCGATTAGGTTCAGTGGGTGAGTATTGTAGAAGCTAGTATTCCTTCTACCACTCACAATTTCAAGCAGTAAGACTCCGAAACTATAAACATCGGATTTAATCGAGAAATTTCCTTCCATGGCATACTCAGGAGACATGTAACCACTATTAAAAGAAAATGTTTTACTAGATATAAACTCTAAAAATCGATACAAATCATCTTAGTAGATAAAACTTACTAAGTGCCAACAACCCTGTTTGTAATTGCTTCAATTTCGTCCTGTTTGAAAATCCGCGCCATACCAAAATCCGCAATCTTTGGATTCATATTTTCATCTAATAAAACATTACTCGCTTTTAAGTCTCTGTGAATTACTCTCATTCTTGAATATTTGTGAAGATATAATAATCCTTGAGCAACACCATCTATAATATTATACCTTGTTTGCCAGTCTAGTTGCTTGCATTTATCTGGAGCTGTCCAGAATAGGTAATGTGATGTATAAAAACAAAAAGTGTATGTTTCTAACAAATAAAAAGAGAGGACTATATATAATGTCACTAACCAAAGAGGAAGAAATCCAAGCTCTTGTTAGGCATATACTCATAGATTAACATTTTCTCTTCTTGATGAATGCAAAATCCTAAAACTCGAACAAGATTCGTATGCTGGAGTTTAGAGATAAGAATAAGCTCATTTTTGAACTCTAAATCACCCTGTCTTGATGTTATTGAGAGCCTCTTCACTGCTATTTCTCGTCCATCAAGTAATATACCCTATTGTTGTAGACTCATAATAATGATCATTCCATATGCATAGAACTTAAAAGAAGAAAATTAATATTATTATTATCTGAGAATGCTTACCTTGTACACTGGACCAAATCCTCCCTCTCCGAGCTTATTTGCACTTGAGAAATTAAATGTGGCGACTGTAATAGAGCCGAAACTAAATATCTTTAAATCATGAGGTTTTTGTCCATTTACATTGTCTGTAGTGATTAACTGAGATAAAAACTCTTCTCGTCTTTTCCGCTCCTCTCCTTCTAATCTAATAAAGCTCTCCTCTTCGACGAAGAACTAATTGACCTAATCCTTGTATAGATTCCAAGGTCAAAGTAAAAGCCCCTGAAGCCGCAACACTATCGCTTAATGAAGAAGTGAGTGTTGTATTTAAACCAGTCGTGAGGTTAAAACCGAGTCTCATTCCACGTAAAAGAGTGTCAGTTGGATGATCAAAGCTTTGCCACAAAGTCTTATTATCAATTAAATCCATTAACACAAAGTTACCCGAATCTTGAAGTATAGCAGTTGTGTTGCTTGTTCCAACATAATTAGAAATATCCATCAAGGATTTTCCACCATCGATGATCTTCAATGTCCCGGAGCTATTTAGTGTAAGTGAACTCATATTATTCATCAAAGGTGTGTTTCGATTCGCAATCCATACTGTATTCTCAGTTGAGGTTGCCAAATCATCCGTATACCAGATTGCTAGGTGAGTATAATTCGTATATTGTATAGTGAAAAATCCTAAGGTGAATCTTTTATTGTGAGAAACTAGATTGGAGGTGAAATTAAGGTATTCACCAGGCTTGAGTGTGCTTTTTGCATCTACAAGAAAGTAATCCAATACATTGTTGCACAATAATGCCAAGAACATCATGAAAATCATACTAGATTTCATGTTTGCAGGCATTAACAGTTGTATGAAATATGTTTGTATCTCTTTAGTATGTGAGTTTGTGTTCTTGGTTAGATTTGTTTCAATTTTCTTTTTATTATTATATGTGTGGTGGATACTAAACTTGTTTAAAGGCAAAGGATTTGTGAGAGTATGAAAATAAGGCGTTGACTTGTGCGTTTATCATTAAATACAGATGAATTTTTAATTTGAAAAACATACATATTAAAAACATTGCTACAACTATTACAATAAGATTACATGGATGATCAGCCAATTCCAGTAGAAAAGTTATCATTTGTCATAAATTTAATAAAGTAGGAATGGAATGAAATTATCCAATTGCTAAACAAATGACAAATGTGATTAACCATTTATTTTGCAACCCAACCAACCAGTTGCAATTCTCCAATTACTAATAAGTGATGTCAATATTGTTGGGTTTTTTCATTCATAAGTCATGGACTCATCATGGCTATGAAATAATTCAGCCACCAATGTTGACTAAATGTTCCTACAAAATCAAACTTTCTTTAGTCGTCAAATGCTTTGCAAAACTAAAGTCTCACATTGGTGAGTTATTTTTTTTTCTTTTGGAATGTTATATTATTAAAACCCAAGTCAGAGATTACAAAAATTACAACTAAAAGAAATTCAAAACACAGAAATAAAACCAACATTAATGCCATAGGTTTAAAAGACAATCACCCAATTTCTATTCTCTCCAACCGTACAAATTGAAAGTAAATATTTATTGATCTTTTTTCTTTCCCAGTTACTATCAAAAGATTATGTCAAATTGGTCAAAACATTTGCCAATAAATCAATCATGCACTGAATATGCAAAATAACACTTTAATCTTTAACTATTTCCATTTCGATATATATATACACTAGGTAAAACCCGTGTCTGAAGATACTGAATAAAAAATTTGTTCCGTTAACGGAAATCGAACACAGGTTCCAAGGGAGAAGGTCAAGGTTAAAGTTAGGGTTGAGGTTTTTCTTTTTTTGCTCATCAAGAAGAAGGTTAGGTAATGGTTAAGGTTAATGTTAGGCTTAAGGTTAGGGTTAAGGTTTAGGTCAACGTTAAGGATAAGGTAAATTGTAAGGTTAAAGTTAAGGGTTAATTGGATTAAAGTTTGAGACAAGGTTAAGGTTAAAATTAATTTTAAGATTAAGGTTACGTTAGAGTTAGGGTTTAAGATTAAACATTTAAGGTTTAACAAAATTCCAGGTTTAAGGTTGAATATTAGCGCGATGATTCTTCATCTGTTTAAGGTTAAGGTTACAGTTAAGATGAAAGTTAAGGTTAAGGTTTAAAGTTAAAGGTTTAAAGGTTAAGGTAAATTTAAAGGATAAATGTTAAGGTTAGGGTTAGGGTCAAAGTTAAGGTTAAGGTTAAGGTTAAGATTAAGGTTAAGGTTTAAGGTTTAAGATTCAAGGCTCAAGGTTTAAGGTTCAAGGTTAAGGTTAAGTTTTAATTTCAAGGTTAAGGTTTAGGTTAAAGTTAAGATAAAGGTGAAGGTAAAGGTTAAGGCTTGAGATTTAAGGGTTAAGGTTAAAGGTTTAAGGGTTAAGTTTAAAGTTAAGGTTAAGTGAAGATGAAGATAAGGCTTTAAGGTTTAAGGTTCAAGGTCAAGGTTTACGGTTAAGGTTAATGTTAGGGTTAAGTTTAAGGTTAACGTTAAGGTTAAGTTTAAGTTGAGGTTAAGGTTAAGGTTAAGGTTAAGGTTAAGGTTAAGGTTAAGGTTAAGGTTAAGGTTAAGGTTAAGGTTTGAGTTTGGTTTTGGGTTTGGGTTAAGGTTAAGGTTAAGGTTAAGGTTAAGGTTAAGGTAAAGGTAAAGGTTAAGGTTAAGGTTTAAGTTTGGTTTTGGGTTTGGGTTAAGGTTAAGGTTAAGGTTAAAATTAAGGTTAAGGTTAAGGTTAAGGTTAAGGTTAAGGTTAAGGTTAAGTTTAAGGTTAAGGTTTAGGTTAAGGTTAAGGTTAAGGTTGATAGTTAGAGGTCTAAGGTTATGGATATGGGGTTGAGGGTTAAGGTTCTGATTAAGTTTAAGGTTATTGTCAATGTTAAAGTTATGTTTAAGGTTAAATGTAAAGGTCAAGGTCAAAGTCACGTTCACGATCAAGGTCAAGGTTAAGGTTGTGTATAAGGTTTAAAGTTTAGCTTAAGGTTAAGGTTAATTTAAATATTATACGATTAACACGGTGGTCTTAGAACTTCTTTTGTAAATCGAAAAATTGTGTAGGTTAATACACTGCTTGGTTTTTATATAGATATAATAAATGAGAAAATAAAAGAAAAAAAATTTAAGATATTTATGAGAAGAACAAAAAAATTATGAGAGAAATAAGAGATTTTTGCGTAGTAATAAGAGAAGTTAAATATATTCTGTTTTATTATATAAATATTATAAATCTATATTAAATGTAAAAAGTGATTTAAGGTTTTTGTTTTAATTTTTTTATTAAGTAAATAAGAATTAATTAATAGTATTAATGATAAATAGGGCCAGAAATTATCCTGGCCACCACTTATGTTAGGGCTAGTAAAGTTGGTCTTGTATATTGAAAACTCTCAATAAAAATTTAAATTAGATCTTTTATATAAATAAAAGTAATTATATTAAAAAGAAATAAATAATTATGAATAATGTTTGTTTAACTAAAATGTTAAATATATATTCAAACATAGAATTAGTGATAAAAAAAGTATGTCGAATTAAAAGAGTTTAATCTTTATAGAAATTAACTATCCTTACCTACTAAATATATTTATAAGAATACAAGTAGAAAAACCATTGGGATTAGCTCAATGGCCAGGATGCTTGAGATTCAGGGTTCGAATCCCCTCATTAAATGGGAGTATGCATGAGGAGGCGTGTATATTTTCTATGGGAATAGTCGTGGTGCGCGTAAGTTGGCCCGGACACCCATACATCTAAAAAAAAAAGGTGACATTTAATTTTTATTTGATATATAATTTTGATTTTTAAAATTTTTATTATTTGTGTTAACCTTTCCAAGCCAAAAGAATTTGTCAGACCTTTGGGCACATAATTTTTTTCCAGAAAGATCCATTCCAACTAGTCTTTAGTTTGTACATGATATTTGAAATTTTTGGACAAAATTATAAATTCGATCATTTGTATTAATATTAAAAAAATTCAATTTTTTTAGAGTTGTGAAAAAAGTTTTAACATATTTGTGAAATTATATTTTAAAAGTAGAATCAATAGTGTGGGTTTAAAATTTATTAAAAATAATTTATTTTTATGAAAGTTGAGGATCCACGTTTTTAATATTTTCTTTTTGAGTTTTTAGCCAATTAAGTCCACCAACCCAACTATACACCCCTAACAGGTCCAACCCTTCAATTCTACCCATATAGGTCCAGATGATACTTTAATATACCATCGATGCCCCTGAACATGATCAGATCATATCAAAGACTTCCTTGATTCTCGCATGTAACCATCTCCTTATTATTATATAATTGATTTAAATCTCTTAAATATTACTTCTTATTACGGTAAACATCTTTTAATGATTCAAGAAACTTATTCTCATACACAAAATACTGCTTCTCACATCCAGCAATACACACCACGATATTCATCAGAAAGTTTATGCAAAATACGTTAGAAACTCCATTCACGCCGACCACCACCAAACTCCATTCACACCGCCCCTCTTGATCCAAACTCCGACCATCAGCCACCGCCGAGAAGATACACAACGACAACAACAAGCAGCACCCAACCTCCCGTTCTCCTCCATCGAAGCCGACCCATGCACCATCGTTCTTCCTTCAACACCGACCACCACCAAACTCCATTCACGCCGCCCCTCTAGATCCAAACTCCGACCATCAGTGCCTGACATCCAAATTCCTACCTTCATAGTCTGCACCAGTTTTTGCTAACCCAACGACTTCAACATTCACACCATCGATATTACAAAGCATTACCCATCGAGTTTAGTGGACAACCCACCATCGTCCATTTGAACAAAAGTTTCAAGTTTTTCATCAGTTGCTGCATTTGAATATTATTAGTTACTGATTGCAATTTTTCTGGGTTATTGATTTGATTGATTACATGATTTTAGCGATTTTTGTTTGTTTTAATTTATTTGTTTTAATTTTTAACTGATTGCATGATTTTAGTGTTTTAGTTTTGGTAACAAATCTCCAATTAATGGGTAACTAGGGGCAAGTCTGTCATTTGCGGTGGGCTGAACCTGATGGGCAATCACTGATTACTTGTGGACTCTATAAGGAAATCACCCATTTTTGTATGTGTAATAATATAAATTATAAAATATAGGCCCGAAGTTTAGAAAATAAAATATAACCCGAAACTTAAAAAAATATACGGGTTTTCCACCTGAAAAAACTCTTTGGATTAAAGGTAAAATTGTAGGTTTATATAATTTTTATTCTGTGTGTAATAATATAAATTATAATATATAGGCCCAAAGTTTAGCAAATAAAATATACGCCCGAAGCATAAGAAAAGAATTATTCAAAATCTAACGCTATAAGACCCGAAGCATAATATTAATTATTTTTGGTACTTGCGTAATTCGAAGTCGTCCCAAATTTAAAGAGAACAACATACTTTACCAACTGAACTATGCCATTATTTTTAATGTAAAATATTTATATATACATATATTTATGTATGGAGTATAAATTAATTGTTTTCGACACTTGTGAGATTCGACCCTGACCCGAATCAAAATTAAAAAACATACTTTGCCCAAAAAAATCTTAATTTAAAATTAAGATTCACGTTTTAATGTGTTATTTCATACCCCGAAACGAATGAAATTGCATTTCCTGAATTGAATGCAACCGGTTTATATCAATGAAAATTGACTGGATATTGGCATTAAGCGATTGGTTTGAAGATTGTAATCACTATCTCTAACCATTTCCTGAAGTAAATAAAAATGTATTTAGGAAAAGAAAATACATTTCTGGATGAAAATGCAACGTTTTCATATATATATATATATATATATATATATATATATATATATATATATATATGTATATATATATATAAGAGGGGATCAAAATTCAGTTAAACATTAAGAAATCAGGAGCTACTCTGGTTAATTTTCAAATAGAATAATCAGGTTTTATTTAATTCATTTGAAATTATAAGATTGTATATTGACAATTTTTTATAACTCGGTTTAGTATTGAATAAGTTTATGTTTTATATCATGTTTCGGTATTGTAATTTTATGATTCATATAATTTTGACTAAATTTCATATTGTAAATTGAAACGAATTATATTCTCTGAAGTGAATGAACGGTTTTTATTTTAAAATAATTCCCTAAATGAAACTATATTTCTTGAAAAAAATGCAATATTCTTCATATGTTTAGAAATGAAATTCTGGTGACCTGAACTCCAGAAGAGGCTAAGGTCGTGGAAAGAATTATCAGTGAACTCATAGTAGTAAGAATACTATTAAGGAAAATAACCATCGCCACTAGAAGTGGAAAAATATTAGAAAAGACACTTAAGTAAAATAACATCACAAAACGATAATACTGAATGTTATCGATTTAGTGGAGTTGGATTGGATGCGTATCAGATGTACGCCAAAAATATTTGGTTTATCTCAATGGAGTAAAAATGGAATCAA
The DNA here is from genome assembly GCA_029959085.1 of Nemophila menziesii. Classification (NCBI taxonomy): domain Eukaryota; kingdom Viridiplantae; phylum Streptophyta; class Magnoliopsida; order Boraginales; family Hydrophyllaceae; genus Nemophila; species Nemophila menziesii. The sequence continues at coordinate 27,089,154 of JARWIR010000018.1, read as the reverse complement.
AGAAAAAGATATCAATGAATTATTTGATGACAATGTGAAAATCTTGAACACCTAAGTGAAAATGGGATCGTGAATAATTTAATGAATATATATTATTTAAGTTCATATGTATCTATCAGACTTATTTGTACTATTCAATTATGTATATGTACTAGAGTCGTGTATATTATTCTAGATGACATGTATAACTAGTAGTCCCCGTGTAATATCTTTATGTTCCATAAAATACGTTCTCTGCATTTGCTTATCCATTAAAATTTTATGCTATAGATATCAAAATGGATAAAGTATTCTGGATGAATAAGTGTTCGAGAATTTTGTCTCAGACTTTCTAACCACGATTATATTCCTGGAGTAATAATAATCTGAGTAAAGGTTATACCAATATTATGGATTAGAATTATATTTGCTTGTAAACAAGAAAAATAATGGATTATTGATTTAAAACCGCGATTCGCTCCACTGGCTAAGTTTCATTTCTCGAAACGAATGGAGTTACAAACGTGAAGTGAATATAACAACTTTTTAATATCTATGAAAATAGATTTGATGGTCACAAAAACCGAATGAATTAAATATAATATTTTTTGACTAAAATTATTCTTAGAAGTGAATGAAATTGTGTTTCCTGAAGAAAATACAACATCTTCCAATTTATATGGAGTTGACATCGTGATTATCCAAACTTTAGTCGAGATTGAGGTTATTAAAGAATCGACTCTTAATTCATTAGTAATATGAATACTATAAGGAATAAATTTTCTACTGCCAGAAGTGGAATAATAAGAAATTTCACAAAAGGAAAAATCACGAAATAAAAAACAAGTCATCACGAAATTTAACGATAGATATTATCGGTATAGTAGAACTATATATTGGTCGCATACCTGTCGTATGTTAAACCATTTGGTCGATCTAACTAAAAGTTTTGGATGTACAAAAGTTATGCGACCTTGTGATACAAAAATAAAATAAACCGGCATATTATGTTTTTAAGTAAATCTCGGATAAATTTACTAAAGTCAAGGATATTCGTTGAAATGAATATTTTGTATAAACCATAAGTATCGGTAATAATATATATCGTTTCATTTCTTTGGGGGTTGTATTATATACAAATTTAAGTGGTTTAAATGCACATTATGCAAAAGTAGAGATATTACAATCCAAATAACTTTGTATTAAGACATGATCGACTTGGTCACCCAAGGAAGCTAATTATATACCGAATAATAGATAATTCACTTGGACAACACTTAAAAGAATCAGAAGTTTCTTTTACCAGGTGACTACCCATATGTTCAATATCCTATAGTAAAATTTACTATGAGATTATCTTAACGCGCAGTTGAGATTTATGTTGAGTTTAATACTCTTTTATTTTTCTAAATCTTGAAAACCTGAGAGGTGATATCTTTAAAAACACTTTTTATAGAGTTTTTTTGATGATATAATTTATCCACTAATAGGCAGAGAAACAATGTAACCTGAAGTATCGTGTGGCATATCGTGGAATACAATTTATTATCTTATCTCAATCAACGAACTAAAGAATTGGAACTTTAAATTCAAGAGAGAAGTCATTTGCAAAGTGTTGCAAATAATATACCAAATGCGTTTACAGGAGACATATAATATTGTAAAATCCCATAAATATACTGTTAACCCTCAAGTATAGAATATTGTAGAATCCCATAAATTGATTAGGTCGTATCTCATTCGTTACTTATCGGAATTAAGTGTTTTTTAGATGGAAACGACCGCAATCAAATAATCTATAAGATGATCTAAGGACTCCTCGAAATTCGTGATCAACTTTCTACAACAATTTAATTAGTGGACGTATTTGCAGTTTTGGAAGCTTCTTTACTTTCCAAATATATCCAAACTTTTCATTTTTGCTTATGACTAAAGGATTTTCCTTACTTTTCTACTTCAAATAAGTTTCCATAGGTGTAATAGCTTCCATATACCTAAGTGCTACACAAATAACACACAAATTACGCGCAAAATCTCACAAAATATCAAAATACCTAAAACAAGACAAGAAAAATATAAAGTAAGAATAAATTGAGAAAATTCCAAAATTAAGTATTAAATATCCCTAAAATGATGTCTCAAGTATATATATTAATATATCATAAATATGGAGACATCATGGAGCAAAAGAAGACAGAAGCGATGATTGAAGTCGTAAATAATGTAGTGTTAGATAACAACGTACGACTTGGGGTGAACAATCAACAAAACCAATCTCCCAAGTAGTATTTTAGACCCTAAAAAAACTTTTGGAAACGCACTAAATCTGTGTTTTTGAAAAAAAAAGCACCTACAGTGATTCTAAATTTCAAAATTATTTTTAATAATTTTTTTCAAATATTTAACTTTATATAAAAAAGTATTTTTTACATTAAAATAAGTACTTCCAAACGGACCCTAAGAGCAGTATAAACTAGATCACAATAGGATGATAAGCTATGCAATAACGCTACTCTGCATAAAGTCTCGTGCACCTTAACTACACTTAAATAAGATCTCACACTAGATGACAAAGTTAGTTAATGAGTCATATGTATGTAATGCGTGTGTATTTCAACACCTTATGTGTGTTTAGCCTTCTATATAACTAATTCTCTTGTAATAGTTTTTTATCATCAAATACACAAAATATTCTCTTCTTCTTCTTTATCTATTATAGGAATACCTAAACAGGGGTTTTACGTCCCTCCTAAGCTATCTTTAGCCAAATGGTAACCTTAATTAATTTCACTTTTCTTTCTAGCTATTTTATTCGATTAATGTATTCCCTCTGTCAAACTTTATTTGTCTAACTTACTAAAAAAGTGTGTCCAATATTATTTGTCTTTTTACAATATATCAACACTTTTTCCTCAATTTTTCTAATATTGTTCTTAATTAATTTGTTGAAAAGATGTTGCAATAAATGTCTTATACTTATTTAAATAAGTAGGGCTATGAACGAGCCGAGCCGAGCCGAATAGTAGATGTGCAGGATTGTTTATTTATTAATAGATTTAAACGAGCCGAGTTCAAGCTCGAGCCGAACTGTGAAGTTAGTGTTCGAGCTCAGCTCGTGAAAATATAACAAAATTCGAGCTCGAGCTCGGAAACTCGTTTAAAAGTGTTTCGAGCTCGAGCTAAAATGTTTGTTTAAATCTATTTCGAGCTCTAATTATTTTTATCTCATGCTTATTTGGATTTGTTATAAGATAGATTGTTGCAAATCTTTTAATTTATATATTTTCAATTAGAATATAATTGACTATTGTAAACTATCATTAAATACAATCACATACTTTTTTTTTTTTGGATTGTTGGATTTTGAATGGTCTTGTATAATTGAGTAGGTAGAGGGGGAGAGGGAAAGGTAAGTGTTGGGATAAGATAGGTTTTTGAATATAGTAATTAGTTTTAATTTTTGAATTATCAAATATTAAAAAAAAATCAGTAGATATTTATAACTTGATTATATTTTTCACAAGCTTTTCTGAAAAATCCGTGAGCAAACGAGCTCGTTTTCAGGCTCGAACTCGACTCGTTTAATTTAACGAACGATCTCGAGTTGAGCTTTTTTAAAGTTAAGCTCGACCTGCTCGCGAACGGCCTGGTTCATTTACAACCCTAAATAAAGGTAATATTAGGGCTGCACACGGGTCGGGTATCCAACCCGCGGCCCCTAAGTCACAAACCAACCCGCACCTGCGGGTTCCAAGTTCTTAAAACCGAGAGTCAAACCATTTTATTTTTATGGTTTCGGGTTGGATCTACATGGTTTTTCACTGAGGGGCTCAGGTTTGGTTTTATGCGGGTTGGTTCGGGTTTGGGTTGGTTTCGGGTTTAAAATGCGTATTTATTATTTAGTCCCTGAAAAATTTAACAACTAAAAAACTACATCTAAATAATACAAAATTCTTAATAAACCACAATGATCATCCAATAGTCTAATACAATACAAATTCATTAATTCAACTTAACAAACTGAATTACATTGCATAAAATAGGCTATTACAATTCAAAAGTTACAAAATTACATTTGATATTAATAATACATCCACAAAACATTTCCAAAAACAAACTATACCCTTGATCATAGTTTCCAAAAGTTAAGTTTGAAGATACAAACATTCAACTGCTCAGAACCTGCAACTTTCATATCTTCTTTTCATTTCTTCATCTTTTCCATCCTAAACCATGAGAATTGTTCAAGTCCTCCTTTTGTTAGTTTCATTTCGAGTGTTAAAAGAAGCATAATCATTCATGTCATTATCCTTATATTATAAATTAATCATTGGATATAAAATTGTTAATTTTCTAGGGACATATAATAGAACTCGCAATAAGGTTCAATGGACTACTTTTGCCACCATTCATAACAACATTAACACCACATTGCTCTTCTTGTCACCATAGTGTTATTGGTGTTACGAATGGTGATAAAAGTAGTCCACAAACTATTGAAGTTGAGCCTCAGAATTAGCTTAAGTAATTCATCACAGGCCCTTGATAAATCTTAGGGACAAGGGACATATAGAACTCGCAATTAGCCACATTGTACTTCTTTTCCACCATTCTAAACAGCAATAACACCACATTGCTCTTCTTGTCACTAAGATGTTAATGCTGTTGAGAATAATGAAAAAAAAGTTCAACATCTATTGAAGTTAAGCCTCAGAAGTAGTTTAATTTTCATCACAGGCCTTTATAAACCGAGGGACAAGGGACTTGGTGAGTTTAACAAAAAAACCTGCATAATTTCAACTACAAATGCATGACAAAAGAATGCCATCTCTAATGGCTTCCTCAGCTAATATACATATATAAATAAACCTGTACACATCTCTTTCATATTTATTTGCATCATTGGAAGCTCATGAGGTGCTTTCTAATGTCTAAATGCAAATGTTCAAAGAAATGCAAGTTGAAATTGTAACTCAGAAACTCACATTAGGTTATTGGCTAGGTCATTGAATCAATTAGAGTGGATTGTGAAGTTTCACTCATGCTTAATTCATCAAGTCCAAAATAACCTACAAAAGATAGATACAATTCAAGTTAGGTAGTAGAAATGTATTGAATTTAGCCTCGCAAATTAAAAAAAATAAGTAGAAAAGTAAATAATTTACCTATTTCAGCTTCCAAATCTTCCACTAGTTGTTTAGATGATCCAAGATTAATTGGTAGTGAAGCTCTTAGCCAATTTTGAGTACATATTAAAGCCTCAACAGTTTTAGGGGACAATGAACTTCTAAACTGATCTAGCACCCTCCCACTAGTGCTAAAAGCACTTTCAGATGCAACAGTTGAAACTGGAATAGTCAAAACATGTTTGGCTAATTGGACAACACTTTAAACCTCATTGCATTACTTTTCCACCAATTTAAAATGTCAAATTGTGAAGACATCTCTTCAATGTCCTCTTTTAAATACTTATCCAATTCAGTTGCTTTAGAGGGATGTGTTTTAGCCATAAATGATTGAAACCTACCACCAAGAACACAAGGGCTATCACTTGAACTTGTAGCAGAAGTGGAACTAGCCGCTTCACCACCACTTGAACTAGTAGGAGCAACTCTTTTTTCATAAAATTCAAACATTCTAGTTAAGGCATCTTTAACTCTTTTAAGCAATACTTCACTTTCAGAAGGTGAATACATAAAACTGAAATAACATTCTAGGTACTGCATTTTTTTCCTTGGATCTAAAGCTAATGCAACATTAAGAATAATGTTGATACTTTTAACACCTCAATATATGTTGAACTTTTTCTTCATTTCAGTAGCCATTTTACTTAGCACAGGATTCTCATTTGCACACAACTCGACAATCTTTTCCCATATTCTAACAATTTCATCAAAGAACAAATTGGTGGTAACAAATAAGGTGCCACTGAATTTCTTAGTCGAAATATAGAACAACTTAAGGAACTGAACAAAACACCTAGCATTTTCCCAATCAACATTGTTTGGTGTATTTCTTAAAGCATCATTAAAGTGTGTTTCATATCCTGGATCATCAAGTTTCATTCTCGAAAAAACACTTTCAAACTTTTCTGCACACTCCAACATTTTATAGGTGGAATTCCATCTTGTAGGGACATCAAGGCATAAATTAGACTTACATTCAACCCCACACAAAGCCACAAATCCTTTAAATGCTCTAAATCTGGCTGGAGAACCTCGAACATATTTAACTGCCTCTCTAATATTTTTGATACAAGCATCTAATTCAAGCATACCCTCCTTAACAATAAGATTCAAGATGTGAGCACAACACCTAACATGAAGAAATTCATGTTGAAGTAGAGATTCTGGTTTATCCCCTGCAACTTTCACCAAATACTTAATAGTCACAGTGTTAGAAGAAGCATTATCAACTGTCAAGGTAAGGAATGAAAGAATATTCCAATCCATAAGTATTGACTCTACTTTTCTACCAATTGTTTCACCTTTATGATCCTCAACTGAACAAAAACCTATGATTCTTTTATTTAACTTCCAATTACAATCAACATAATGGGCAGTCAAACACATATAGTTCAAGTTTTGATTAGAGGTCCATGTATCAGTGGTCATACTTATAGTTAAATCTTTCAACTCTTTCTTTAACTTAAGCTTTTCTTATTCATAAATAATCATACACTTTCGCATAATGGTCATTCTAGATGGTATGGTTTTATATTTGGGTTGCATTACATTACAAAATCTTTTAAAACCTATGCCTTCCACAAATCTAAAACTCAATTCATCTATTATGACCATTTCTGCGAGAGCTTTAGTACAAGCTTCAATAGAAAACACATAAGGAACAACAACATTCTTTCCATCATCAGTTTTTGTAAAATTTAACAAAGATTGACCATCTTCTGCTGGAGGATAATGGGGATATTTAGGGCATCTTTTAAGATTAATATGGTTATTCATATTGGTAGTACCATGTTTTCTAGTATTAGCAGCATATGAATATTCACAATACTTACAAACTGATCTAACACTACCATCTTCATAAGTAACAATATCAAAGTGTTTCCAACAATCAGAAGTTTCTTTTTTAGCTTTTTTAGGGGCAGGTGGTAAACTACTACTAGAATTGCGAGTGTTAAGAAGAGGATCAGAAGAGTTACCAACAGGTGTTTGATCAACACCTTGACTAGGTTGTTCATCTTGTAAAGTAAAATCAATGATGGAATCAGAAGAATCATTTTCCATATTCATTAATCTGCAAAACACAAAAAACAAAAAACAAAACAACAAAATAATTAGTAATATCAAAAAATGAAAGTAAAATTGAAATATATTTTCGAAAATCATTACAATGTTTTTACTACTTCAAATTAATTCAGAAATTAGAGGAAAGGAAGAAAGGTAGAGGATTAGAAGCAGATTAGGGTTCATACCTTTAAAAGGGGCTTTGATGAACACGAACCCTAGCTCGGCCCTTTTATACAAAACCAGAAAAACCCTTAACCATATCAAAATAAGTATTAACCATGGCTTAATCGATTAACCATGGTAAGTGGTAACCTCGGAAATCGGAGGCTAGAAACTCAGAAACAATAAATGCGGACCTCAAAGGTTGGTGTAAACCAGCATAATAATTAATGCGGAGTACAAAAGAAGCCATGGAGGGATGGAGAAGAGACGGTGATGGGTGATTGAGAGGGGATGGTTTCAGAATCGTAGCGAAGAGAGAGGGTGCAGGCTAGGGTTTTTAGCCCCTTTTGGGGTAAGAGAGAGAAGAGAGCGTTTTAGGTTTTACGCGTGAGTGAGAAGAGTGAAAATGGGGTGGACAAATGTTGACCACCCCTTTTATATCGAGGTATATAAAAAAAAAAAATTGGGCTAAATGTGCGGGTTGGGTTGGTTATCCGTGGTTTGGGCTTTCCCCAAACCGAGAACCAACCCATATCCACGAAAAAAATTATTCAGGGCCCATAGCAAACCATGGACTGGGCAGGTTGGTTTTTTCGGGTTGGGTTGGGCTGGTTTTGCCGGTTTTTGCGGGTTGGGCGGTTCCTTGTGCCGCCCTAGGTAATATAGTAAAGAGTTGACTTAATTGGAACAATTTTTTAGTATTTATGACATAAAAAGTAGAATATAAAAAAGTGTTCAAGAGAAAGTACTTAAATATTACACGTTCAAATATATTTATATTTTTTTATTTTACTTAAATTAACATTATATTTCCAATCATATATAGTATATTATCTAACTTTTAGTATAACATTTCTTTCCTAGTATAAAACTCCGTTTTTTTGGTAATGACTTGAGTATGGAAAAAAACCAAATAATATATATATTTCACACAACTACTAGTCTTCCAATATATCTTAATTTCTTCCCCTCCCTCCCATAGTTAGATTGGATCGACAGAAAAAGATATAGCTAGTAGGTGAATTTATAAACGGTTTGATAAAAAATTTCAGGTGGTCGTTCTTTATTCAAATCCATACTCTGAAAGCCGATGTTTAATGTTAATGTTACGGGTCCCGATTGGTCGAAGCTTGACCATAATCTTCTAATTGAGATCGCAGAAAGGCTACCTTGTATCGATAGCTACGAATCTTTTGGTTTAGTTTGCAAATCATGGCTAGTTGCAGCTGCACAAGGACATCTCAACCAAACAACTTTCGAGGTGCCATGGCTTATGTTCGCTACAAATACAAAACCAGTCAAAGATAATGAAGATTCGTTGGTTGTATCAGACAACGAAATTTCTATCCTTTCATTGGATTTAAAGAGAGCTTTAAAGATTTTCTTACCCGAAGCTATAGAAAAGAAGTGTGTATCATGTAAAGATTGGTTATTAGTAACGTCTGTAGATGAAATCGAGGTATATCTTTTGCACCCGTTCACACGTGTTCAAATTCATCTACCTAAACTAAACACTTTATCTCGATATTTAGTCAATGGAAAATCCACCTACATCCAAAAAGCTGTTTTATCAGCAAATCCAGCAACCACCTCTGATTTTATTGTTATGGTAATATGCGGGATAGAGTCTCAGTTAGCGTTTTACAAGTCTGGTGACACCTCATGGACCTCAATTAATTTTTGGGAACCTGGTCATTTACTTGATATCATGTATTGCAATAACAAATTGTATGGTTTGGATGTTAATTGTCGAATAGTCACTAGTGATATACATGGACCAAACCCAACACAACTGGTCCAAGTCTTTGATAAACCTAGATGGGCCATAGCTAACTCTTCGTATTTAGTTGAGCTTCCTGGGGAAAAAATTCTTATAGTTCGTAGATATCGTGACGGTGACAGTGACGACGATTCAAGCGATTCAGAGGATTCTGAAGATTTTGACGTTTCTTATCTCACGGACGAGTTTGAGTTTTTTGAGGTAAACATCAAAGATGGCACTTGGGTGGAGGTTACGGATTTGAAAAATAAAGCTCTATTCTTGGGCCATAACTATTCTTTTTTAATAGAGTGTTCAGAGTTTAACAAATGTAAAGCTAATTGCGTATACTTTTCCGCTGATTTCCTTCCATATCCATATGGCAAAGATACGGGCATATATCACCTATCTGATAAAAGTGTTCAACATTTTTATAATGAAGTAGAACAGAGCAAATTTACACTACCTATATGGATTGGACCTGGTTTTTGATGAAGCTTTCTCTTCTCGGTTTTCGATTCTTAAAATAAATTAGAAGTGTTGGAGGTTGCCGTGAACTCTAAAATTATATATATTTAGAATTTAGAGTTTGACACTTGTACTCCATTGTTTAACAATTCAATGCAACTTCTTTGACATATGTATACATATATGATTAGTTATTTGGTTCCTTACTAACTGGTGCTTCGATTGGTGTGGACATGTTAATGGTTCGGATAGGAAAACCAGATCTTTTGACTCAAAATTTGCATCCAAATTTTTTTTTTTTTTTTTAATTTTGATATAAAACTTACTATAGTTATAATTTTAGTATGGTAGGTATTATATCATGCAACGAAGAGATTACAATCAAGAAGAGATTAAAATATATGTATATTAGAAATAATTTACCATAAAAGAGATATTTAACATTTGATGATACGACCTTTAACATTTAGCTGAGTTTATCTTGTACCTTGTTTGGCATTAGGAAGGCGGTTTTTAATTGGGGAATCTTGTAAATACTAACCAAAAGACGATAAACACATGATTATAAGCTTGACTCTTTTTAAAGTAACAAAAGAGAAACACATGCGCAGGGACTAACAAGGCAATTTTTAATTCTGTTTGAGACAAATTGAATACTTGGGCCACTGGTGATCTCAACTGTAACGACTCTATCAAGCTGCAAAATCAAGAAAGATAAACAACTAAGATGGAAAACTATTAAAATCTATTTCTTATATGAAACATTCATGTATATTTCCACGATAACCAGGGACCAACTGTGATAAAAAAAAACTATTAAAATTTACCAAGCCAATACCTTGTAGAACCAATTGAACACATTTATTTATTCACATGTTATAAGAGTCTGACCTTACGAAAACGCAATACAACTTTTCTTCTCCACATATTTGATAATTGGTACACGAACCCTTGAAATTACCTATAATTACGGAAAAAGGACATTTATTAGCTAGACACACAAAAAATGAGGTAATAATTGGCACAATTATTACCTATATTTTCTCAGTGATTCTTCTTTGAGATGAAGCTCAAGAAAGAGCATTTTAAGCCAATTTGAGAACTTTTGATATCTGATTCTAGAATTACCACATCAATATAACTACTAGGTAAACAAAGGCATGTTTAGAACTATCCAAAAACTTCTGATTGTGTGAATTATAGGTTGACACATGTAGTCACATGTAGTCGCGAATAAATTAGTCGCTAAAGAAGCGCGTTGTAATAGTGCATGACCAGGGTAGGTTGAAGGTCGATTCTGAATAGGCATTTAATTCTTTTCTACAGTGGGTTGTGCGTGGTTCCATACTTTCTACGGGAAAATCCGGTTAATTTATCGAAGTTTGCTCAAGGTTCTAAAAGCCTCTAAGTCTATTCAATTGATTTTTCTATCTAAATTATAGGTTGTTATTACATTTTTTAAATATCATATGTTGGTATTACACATATTATTATATAAAAATATAATTTGTTACCATTGACATTGAGACTAGCTCAATGATCAATACCTTGTCTCTTATCTAGGAGATACAGGGTTTGATCCACTCAACTTCTGATTGTGTGAATTATAGGTTGACACATGTAGTCACATGTAATCGCGAATAAATTAGTCGCTAAAGAAGCGCGTTGTAGTAGTGCATGACCAGGGTAGGTTGAAGGTCGATTCTGAATAGGCATATAATTCTTTTCTACAGTGGGTTGTGCGTGGTTCCATACTTTCTACGGGAAAATCCGGTTAATTTATCGAAGTTTGCTCAAGGTTCTAAAAGCCTCTAAGTCTATTCAATTGATTTTTCTATCTAAATTATAGGTTGTTATTACATTTTTTAAATATCATATGTTGGTATTACACATATTATTATATAAAAATATAATTTTTTACCATTGAGACTAGCTCAATGGTCAATACCTTGTCTCTTATCTAGGAGATACAGGGTTTGATCCACTCAACCTTGTTATTTTGAATCCCTTTCCTGAACATGGGTGGCCCGTACACCCATTACCCATACATCAAAAAAAACCTTATTCAATAAGATTGTGGAGAAGGCAGGGAAGCAAGAGTTGGTCTATTCTTTTTCAAGAAAATATAATCAATATAAATAAATCACTCGACAATTAAAGAGTAAAAAGCTATCTAGCTAATTGAGCGGACACTAAAATAGTTGTTGTAAATCACTATCAAGATTATCTTCAAATCACACCACTCAATAATCACAAACACAAGAAATTAAAGCGAGAAAGTAAGAACACAGAATTTATCGTGGTTCAGTCCAAATCAGACCTACATCCACGTTGAGCTCCGATGAGAGGTGCTCAGCTACTAGAAATCACAAGAGATACAATATTTCAGTTCACCTTACAATACACACCACACAATCGAATGAATACCACTTCTAATCTAACTCTCGAACCCTAATCTAATGAATAAGGCTATCTAGTGATTAATCAAGATGATTATCACAAATTACACGAGATATTATACTGAAGAAGTTATCTAATCGATTACAAGAAGAATCAGAGGATGATCTTCTACAAAACTAGGGTTAGTGTATGAGAGAGGCGAGAGAGAACGCGGAAGTTGAGAGAGTAAGGGTTATGACTTCGGTCAACCCTCTTTCCCTTATATAAGAGACAAAAGCCAAGAGCGAATGAGAGCCATCGGATGATAATAAGATCAAACGCACGAGATTCAGCCACGTATATGCCACGTCAATAAGTAATCAGCCTATTAGAACATAACACTTCACATAATATATATACCCACATATATATTCTTCAATCTCCACCTTGAAGTGTTAAACCTCCACCTCCACTTGAAAACTGCACCTCAAGGATTTCTAGCCAGCCTAAGCCATCTCCATCATCATCTCAGCCCAAAACACCTGCAAAATTTCAACCAATAGAAAGCAAATCCAAGCAATGCTTGAACTTGACATTAGTAACAATTTTAGTACCAAAATCAGCAGGATTATCCTCAGTAGCAACTTTCAACAACTTAACTTCACCACTAGCCAGTATATCTCTTGTATAATGATACTTAACATCAATATGTTTGGTCCTTTCATGATATACTGGGTTTTTACTCAATTGAATTGCACTTTGACTGTCAGAGAATATAGTAACTTTACCTTTCACTATACAAGCCTCAGATAACAGATTTTGAAGCCAAATTGCTTCTTTAGAAGCATCAGTTATAGCCACATATTCAGCCTCAGTAGTGGACAAAGCCACTAAGGGTTGAAGTTGAGACTTCCAAGAAATACAATTACCTCCAAGAGTGAAACAGTAAGAGGTAGTAGACTTTCTTGAGTCTCTATCTCCAGCAAAATCTGAATCTACATATCCAACTAGCTCAAAAGGTATATTATGGTTTCCATAACACAGTCCAACACCCAAAGTACTTCCAACATATGCAAGAACATGTTTAAGAGCACACCAATGATCCCAACCCGGATTTGACATGTACCTGCTCAATAAGGATATAGCAAAAGACAAATCTGGTCTAGTACTAATCATAGCATACATGAGGGACCCTATAACATTAGCATATGGGACAGTATCCATCTTAATAATATCAGACTGAGACTTGGGGCACAAATGTTTAGATAAAACAAAATGACCAGCCAAAGGAGTCATAACAGTTTGGCAATTCAAGCTACCAAATTTTGAAATTACTTTTCTCAAATAAGGTTCCTGGTGAAGCTTAATCATGCATTTATCTCTATCTCTATCAATCATCATCCCTAAGATTTTCTTAGCATTTCCAAGGTCTTTCATATCAAATTCCTTACTAAGTTTCCTCTTTAACTCAGATATATACTTAAGGGACTTAGAAATAATGAGCATATCATCAACATAAAGTAGAACATATACATGATGATTAGTTTTAACAGATAGATACAAGCAGGCATCATACTCAGATCTCACATAGTCACATTTAAGCATAAATGAATCAAACTTCTTATACCATTGTCTAGGGGACTGTTTTAAACCATAAAGAGATTTTTTCAACAAGCATACATGATCAGGCAATTTAGGGTCAGTAAAACCCTCAGGTTGTCTCATGAAAATAGTTTCATCTAGGTCACCATGCAAAAAGGCAGTCTTAACATCTAATTGCTCAATTTCTAGGTTATAACAAGCAGCAAAAGCTAACATAGCCCTAATAGTCTTAAACTTAACCACAGGAGAGAAAATTTCATTGAAATCAATACCTTCCCTTTGAGTATAGCCTTTTGCCACCAACCTAGCTTTATACCTTGGAGGGTCAGTCTCAGAGATGCCCTCTTTGAGCTTAAACAACCACCTACACTCAACCACCTTTTGTTTATGGGGTAGTTCAGTGAGAATCCAGGTGTTATTATCATGTAATGATTTGATCTCTTCCTTCATAGCTTTTTCCCACTGTATGCTATCCTCTGCCTCCATAGCATCCATATAGGATGTTGGTTCAGAGTTTGTGACCTCAATTGAAGCATTCAAAGCTGTATATACTAGATCTGCATATGAGTATCTTGAAGGAGCTCTGGTTTCCCTTCTAGTCCTATCTCTAGTGAGTTGATAGTTCTGAAGTTGCCCTGTTGAAGACTCAGGATGATGTTCCTCACCCTCATTGTCCTCAGTAGCTTCAGCTTCATCATGGGGAGGGCTTGGTTCATCTCCATGATCATCAACTGGACTGGAAGACTCAGACTCCACCTCTTTCTCTATTCCCACCACTTGTTGAGGTTGTGCAGGTTCAGGTAACCCATCATCACCTGTACCTGTACCATTTTTGAAAGGAAATGTTAGTTCATCAAAGATCACATCTCTACTAACAATAACTTTGAAACCCCTACTGTCTTTTTCCCACAATCTATAACCCTTTACACCATGTTGGTTTTGATAACCCAACATTATGCATTTGATAGACCTAGGATCCAACTTACCCTCCTTTGTGTGTGCATAAGCTGCACACCCAAAGGGTTTAAGAAATGATAGATTTAGTTTCTGCCCCTTCCAAATTTCCATAGGAGTCTTAAGTCCTATAGACCTGTTTGGGCTCCTATTAACAAGGTATGTGGCTGTATAAAGAGCTTCTCCCCAAAATTCTTTGGGTAAGCCTGAGGTGAAGAGCATACATCTGACTTTCTCAAGGAGTGTCCTGTTCATCCTCTCAGCTACACCATTTTGTTGTGGTGTATGCCTAACTGTCCTGTGTCTCAGAATTCCATTAGTCTTACAATATAAATCAAACTCAGTGTTACAAAATTCAAGACCATTATCAGTTCTCAACACTTTTAAAGTTAAACCAGTTTGATTTTCTTCCAAACACTTCCATTCTTTGATTTTTTGAAAAGTTTCATCTTTAGTTTTAAGTAAAAAGGTCCAGACCCTTCTACTAAAGTCATCAACTAAAGAAAGGAAGTATTTGAAATTTCCATGTGCATCATACCTCTCAGGACCCCAAAGGTCCGCATGAACATACTCAAGACAAGCCTTGGAATTATGAGTTCCAGGCTTGAAACTTACCCTATGTTGTTTACCCAACACACAAGTCTCACAGAAAGGGAGGTCCCCAACTGCATCTTTTCCAAGCATACCTTGTTTGCTAAGGACACTGAGTCCTTGTTGACTCATATGCCCTAGCCTTAAGTGCCACTTTTCAGTGGTTGCCTGAGATGAAGCATTAGTAACAGAATTCACAGAACCAACTATATGCGTACCATCAAGAACATATAGACCAGCATGTTTAACACCAGATAAAATCAATTTACCATTCTTATAAACATGAATAACACCTTTAGAAACATTGGAAACGCAACCAAGATCATCTAAAGCACCCAAAGAAATTAAATTTCTTTTCAAATCAGGAATATATCTAACATTAGTCAATTCAATACATTTCCCAGAACCCATTCTCAATTTAATCTTCCCAATACCTTTAACCTCACAAGTGTTGTTATTGCCCATATATACAGTTTCATTGTTCACATAAGACAAGTCATGAAATAGTTCAAGTATGGGACACATGTGAAAGGTACAACCAGAATCAAGTATCCAACTAGCATGCTCAGACAAATTGCTCACATTCAGGACTTCAAACACATCATCAGTGGTCTTAGGCATACTAGCAATATTAGATTCATTATTGTTCAACTTGTTTTTCAACTTATAGCAATTTTTCTTTAAATGTCCAGCTTTCCCACAATGAAAACACTTCCTAGTTTCTTTATTCTTAGAACTAGTGGTTTTCTTTCCTTTCTTATTCTTAGCTAAATCAAGTGATTGAGTAGTATCTGTTCTAGGGTTAACATACATGTTAATACCAGTTCTTTTAAGGGACTTTAATTCATTTTCTCGGGTCTTAAGTGCAGTAACAACTTGATCATACGTAGGGACAGTACTAGCATATTGAAACACATCTTTCACAACTTGAAAAGATTCAGGTATAGCATTCAAGAGAATCATACATTTACTAGTGTCATCTAAGGCCATAGGAGTTCCTTTCAGAACAAGGGACATCTTAGTAAATTCATCTAAATTCTCATCAATAGATTTAGAAACATCCATTTTATAATTAAACAAATAACCTTTCAAGAAAGCAAGATTAGGAACAGATTTAGAGGCATAGAAAGTTTCGAGTTTACCCCACAGCTCAAGAGCTGTATCAGCACCATCAACTTGTCGAATGACAGAGTCAGAGAGATTCAAGAAGAGGATATTATATGCTTCTTCTTTGATTTGTGCTTCTTTGTCAAGTTCTCCTTCACGCCAATCTTTAATGTCCTCAATAAGAGCACTTCCCACTTTATGATGAGAGAGTAGAACCCTCATCTTTTTCTGCCAAACACCGAAATCCATCTTACCATCGAACACGGACATATCGATACGTGTAGAGGTAGTCATCGTATGATTGAAACAAGAACGGAGAGAAATCGAAATAAAACCCACGAGATGAAATTAGGCGAAACCCTAATTTTCCAAGACACCGATTTGAAAACCTTAATCTGATAGCCTGGTGTCGCCTAGGGTGTGATAAAAATAAGATCAAATTAAGTATGGAAAACTATGCACTCTCACCCTAGACAGGCACAGTACTGCAAGTATTACAGGACGTATGCAAGTTTTAATGATAAGTAGAGTTCGTTCTCAGGGACTTAAGTGTGTTAAACGCGTAGGAACAGATAACGAGTAAAAGTAAATAATTAGAAAACAGAAAATTAAATATTTGGTTTTTCGAATTTATGAATTAAAACTAAATTAAAGCTAGGAAAATAAAGACAATAAAGTAAAAGATTAAGAATATGAGATGAGAAGTATAGCTTAGGTTTTGCTAGTATGCACTAATCCTTCTAATTCTATCTATAGATCTAGTTCATAAGGGAGAATATTAGCTCTTGGTAATACTTAGTCAGGATTCTAAATTCCACTACCTTAGACCTTGAGAGCGACTAAGGGGGCTACGTCACAACCAAGAAGTGATTTAAAATAGGGTTATCAAACGCCACTAAGGCCCTAAGCAAATACTGCAAGTCTTGGTGATACTGTGGTTAAAACAAACCTTAATGACTATCTAGTTAGAAGTATGTTTTGTCAGAACTGCTATCGACACTAGACATTATGTGGTGGTTCAATAGTTAAACACCCTGTCAAGGAGAACATCTAACTACTCTTAAAACAATCCTAAAGTGATCAATTCTAGGAAAGACATTAAATCAAAACACATAAGCAAATATAAAGTAAGTAGCTAATATCAGATTAAAACATATAATTCCCAAAGAAACTTAGATAGAAGAATTAGAATTCATAGATTATACATATGCAAAACCCAAGCTATGGGAAGTTTAGTTCATACCTGAAGGAAATAAACTAAAAGAAATAATAAAAGACATCATCTTGCTCTCTACAATAAACTGGAAGAATAAAACCTTAAGAACTAATTACTATGAGGCAAGGATAATTTACAAGTGATATAAGGGTGTATTTATAGGTGTTTAGAAGACCTAATTCGTTTTCTTGAGGAATTGTTAAGGTAATGGACTTCTAGCCCAACTCAAATTCGTATGGAAATAAAGATAAACACTGCTGCGTTGTTTTGGTCATAACTTCTTTATTATTGGTCCGATTTTGCTCCACAAGATACCAAAAGAATCGCAACAGAATTATCTAGGCCCTTTAGGAGTAATCTACCAAATTCGGCCTCTTTATTAGGTAAAAACGCCTATCTTTGCAGAATCCCAGATTTAGGCAGCTTTTCCTTTTCCATCTTTTTAGCAATTCTTTCCTTATCTCCAATTACCATGCATATCTCTTTCCATAAGTTGTTGTCTTTGACTTGGACTCTAATTAAACTCCATAATTATCTTTAAAGCTACACACTAAATAAACAATTAAACCCAATATGCTCTAAAAACAATAATTCTACAAATCAAGACACAAAATAGGAAAGTGCACTAAAACTCAAGAAAATCGACATTATTGACTTCTAAAACACTAAAAATGATGTCTCATCTTAACATAAATCTATCACAAATGAGGAGACATCAAGACCCCCAACTCAAAGTTGTATCGTCCCGACACAATAAAAGATAAAAACATAGGGAAGTCTAGAAATACACACTTATAAAATTCTCAACACAAGGAAAAAAACATAGCAGAATATATAGAATAAACCTAAAGCACACAGCTCAGAAAATTTCATGCAATAATATTCATAAACTACATACCTGTACACTTCTCATATCTACAGTCAACACGGCTTGATTTCAAGATCAGATTAGTTTCGCAATGTAAGAAGGATTGGGACTTTACTCAGTTCCCCAAGAGAGCTATAGATTGTTCATCAAACCTCACTAGTATCCAAGAATCCACTTAACTAATCTCTAATGGCTCAATCACTTCTCAATTACATAACAAAGAATCACAAGGTCTTTTAAGGTTGTAATGTAGGCTTAGGGACGGTATGATCATATATTTGGATAATTTGGAGTGAGCTTTTGGCTCTCTCCTCACTAGCCATCAACGAATCGCCCTAGAGCTTGAGTTACTCTCATAAACGTTTCTCACTCAACCCAATGAATTCCTTGATGCACAATTTAGCATCCCCAATAACCCAATTAAAGCTTAAGATGTTCACATAAAAATCCACTTTGCCGGTCCGAATATATATATTTTCTTTTCTTTTCAAATCAATTCTCTTTTCTATAGATATGACTCTCTTTTCATGTTGAGATATCACGCTAATTTTCTCATATATATATTTTTCTTTTAATGCCCTTGTTGGCAAAATTAGCTCGAAGCTTCTTTTTCATTCACTATTACCCCGGCAAAGGGTTACAATACAATGTTGTAAAGCATCCTCAATATAAAGCACAGAGCACAATAATAAGCTCAAAATTCCCAACAAAATAACAATTCCCATAATGGTGGACCCACCACCCCAAACTCAAGCTCTAAAACAACTGTCTAAGCATCGCGATTCGAGTGCGGGTCATATGGAAAAGTCCTAAAAATCTAAAGGATATGGCTTATAATGTGTTTCAAAAAAGGCTTTAGAAAGGCTAGAAGGGGCTAAGAAGGATATAACTTTTAAACTCAAAAATCACAAGGTGAGAAGGTCTAAAAAGGCTTCAAAGGCTTAAAAATATGAAAGAACCGCCTTGATCACTTTCTACACTATGTAATTCAGAAAATTTCTTACCTTTAGCACTTTCATCAAATGGTTTTTCAACTAGCTTGGATCTCACGGCCTACACACTTTCAAGGTTCCCTGAGATCGAACATACTTTCTATCGCATTGCTCACTAATCTTTTCTTTACTATCAATGTGTGTTTTCCTGCAAATACTCAAAGCATACAAATACATAGCTCATAAACATATCACTTACTATCATTAATCTACTGAGCTTATGCTTTCAAGTTATTAAACACACTCTACATCTAATTCCCATGCATCAAAAATTTTAATTTCACTCAAAAACTGAAAAATGGAGATGAGAGACAACGAATCCCCACACCCCCAACTCAAAAATGAGTCGTGTCCCCACGACTCGAAAAAAGACTCGAAAACAGAAATTAAAATTAGCAGATAGACATATTTACAGAAATGGTAAGGAAGAAAGAGAACATACTCTCGAGGCTATTGCCTCGCGTCATTGATATCCAAGATTGGAATTGCTGGACCTTTCGTTAATTGCTCAAGGAGTTTCATGATGTGCACTTGATTAGCATTGATTTGTGCCACATCATTGACTAAGGAAGTTTGAGCTGCTTC
Organism: Nemophila menziesii; assembly: GCA_029959085.1. Lineage (NCBI taxonomy): Eukaryota > Viridiplantae > Streptophyta > Magnoliopsida > Boraginales > Hydrophyllaceae > Nemophila > Nemophila menziesii. The sequence goes on along the minus strand of JARWIR010000018.1, from coordinate 27,069,242 downwards.
AAATTTCGTTAAACGCTCCTCCATCTTCTCTTGCCAATTTTGCTCCTTTTCTTCCTTCGAGACTTGAGTAGAACCCGCTCTTCGAAGGCTTTCTTTGATCCAAGCATTATCAATATAACTCGTCTTAAACTCGAGTTTCTCTTCTTCACCCAATACTACATTCGCTTTTCGCATAAGACACGTGATCATAGTTGGAAATTTAACATTATAAACCGATTTAGGAGAGACCGAGAATCGTATCACCTCCTCATAGATCAACTGTGCCACATCAACTTCTTCTCCTCTCAAAATACAGTCCAACAGTAGCGCGTACTTCATGGTCACCTCCAAAGTTCGTGTGTTTCCAAAGACATTAGGGATAAGGAAATTATGCCAAATTCTAGCATCTGCTTGAAGATATTTGTAAGGCCAAGGTGCCTTCAATTCTCCCGTATGTAATTGCACTTTCTCCTTGTCTAAAACATGCTCAAAAAGTAATTCCTTATCAAAGATTTTTCGTTTAGCAACTGCTTCCTCAAATTTGCAAAAACTTTTCAGTTTCTGAAACTTGAAGTGGTTCCTAATCTCCTCAACTGTGAAAGGAACTAACTTTCCTCTAATCGGAACACAATCACTATCTCGGCTAAAGAGGCCTAGATAGAACTCCAAAACTAATTTATGACATAATTCAGAACGGCTTACCATGAACGTAGACCAACCCAATTTCTCACCAAGCTCAAAGAATCTCTTGTAATCTCCATCTCTAATTTCCTCCTTGAATACTTTCTCATAGGCAAAAGGTAGTTCTTTTAATTGTTTCTCTGCAGAAATCTTCAAGGAATTTGAAGTATCCACTCTCTCTATAGGTATAGGATTTTGTTGAGGTTGTGTTCTTTCCTTTGCATAAAAATAAAGCTTTTTACCATTACTATCATACGAAGGTTTCCCACTCTTCAATTTATCTTTACCCTTTGATTTAGAACTAGCTCCTTTGTCAATTGATTTCTTCTTGTTTAAATCCACTCCCTTATTACTCTTCACCTCCCTCTTGCTAGATAAGATTGATGTTCTATTAGTCATCTTCAATTAACTCCCAACTCAAAGCTTTAGCAACCCTTGAAAATTAAACTCTTGAATTAATGGATGAACAAGCTTGATTTGTCCTAGGATGGGTGAATTGGTGATGAATCTCTATGTGGGTGAGGATGATTTGTAATGGGTAGGCTAGGATTTTTAGAAATTGTGTGATGAATTTGTGAAATTTGGCTCTTTGATTCTTCAATTTGAATGAAATTGGTGATGATTGGTAGCTTGATTCTCTCTTGTAATGATGTGGAGAGAAGGTTTGATGTGTTTTCCTTGATGATTGGGTAGTGTTTTGGTGATTGGTGAAGGTTTTGATGAGCTTCAATGGAGTTAGGAGAGTTGTGGAGTAGAAAGAGAGGGTTAAGGTTTAATAAATTCGGAATAATAGCTTCAATACCTCCTTTATAACTCAATCCCGTAACTTTCTCTCTCCTCTGGCGGCGCTGCGGACTACCCCTGCGGACCATGGGGTGCACCGCAGGGTAGTCCGTGACATCTGATGCTCGAAAATTTTTGCTCACTGATCTAAACCCGTGGTAGGACCCCGTGGTACGGGTTTTTGGCTCGCGGACTAGGGTCCGGTGTACCGGAGGGTACACCGCGGCTTCTGTTGTCAACTCCGTCAAAATACCCGTGGTACTCACCCCGTGGTACGGGTTTTTGGGGCGCGGACCATGGCGCGGTGCACCGCGGGGTAGTCCGTGGAATTTTTTCGTGTTTCTGACCTAAACCCGCGGTAGCTACCCGTGGTACGGGTTTTGACCTCGCGGACCATCCGTGCGGACCATGGGGTAGTCCGTGGGGGTAGTCCGCGGGGTACTTTCTTTCGCTCCAAAAATTTTCCTCGCGTTCCCTAACTTGATTTCTCCGATTCCTACACACCAAAAACACTAATACCTTTCTCAAATATGCATTATCAACTAAAAACAGCTAAAATAAACTTAAACTAAGAATGTAAAAGACATGAAAACATAAAAAAAACTTCGGGTTGTCTCCCGAACAGCACTTTTGTTTAACGTCTTTCAAAGTTAGACGTGTTACCTCTGTCAAGATTTGCGAATATAGCCTCCCCAACAACGAGTAAGGCTATGAACGTCAACTAATCTGCGCTTGACCCCAGTTTTGGGGCGAATTTCTATCACCGTGGCTGAAACAACCTTCGTGACAATGAATGGTCCCATCCACGAGTCTTTGAAACTTCGTGGCCTGTTCTCGTGTTTGTGGGCTTTCCATAGGACTTCATGGCCAACCCCAAACTCAATGTTTGGCTCAGTGTCCACAGGTTTTAAGTGGATTTCCTCAGGAGGGACTTTGTGATGTGAAAGGCTGTGGATGATAGGCATGGTGGGATCCAACTTCCTCGGTTTCTTACCCAAGACATAGAAGGTCTCAGATACATTTTTAGCATGAAGGGTGATGGTCCCATCTTGGAAGTTGATCACACTTTGACTTGTGGCCATGAAAGGCCGTCCAAGTATGATTGGAACCTGCTTATCTGCATCAAACTCAAGAATAACAAAGTCAGTAGGGATGGCGATATTACCTGCTCGGACTAAGACGTCCTCCACTGTTCCCCATGTCCTCTTCACCGAGTTGTCAGCAAACTGCAACTTCACTGGAGTTTTCTCTGATTTTTGAAGTCCAAGTCTCTCGAACACGGACTTAGGCATAAGATTCACACCAGAACCCACATCGTACATTGCTTTCACTTTGAGCCTACCATGCAATTGAATAGGAAGGTTGAAACTTCCCGGATCTTTAAGCTTGGTGGGTAGCTCTTTCTCACTTCTTCTCGAAACCCTCAGGTTCTCTCTTGGGATCTCTACACTCGCCTCTTTTTCAGGAATAACTTGCGTAAAAACTTGTTGCGGTGTAAGTCCTCTCTTCGCAATCTCAAGCATTTGGGCGTTGATATTTTCAGGTTGGTACGCCTCTACAAATGTCTTGAGAATAGTGTCATCTTTAGGATTTGTATCAGGAATAGTTGATGACACTGGTTGAACACTAGGTGGCGATTCCACCTTCTCTTCTTCTTTCTCCTCTAGCACAGCAGGTGCCACTTCATCCTCTTTCGATTCTTCTTTTGAGGCTTCTTCCTCTTTCTCTCTCGCTAACTCCGCTGCATACTCTACCATCGATCGCATCTCCTCTTGCACCTTTTTCAGTAGCTCTATGAACTCGTCTCTCTCTTCATCGCTTTCCAGATGATAAACTTCTAGACAGTCGGACTCCTCGGGGTTAGACTCGGTTGGCTCTTCTTCAATACTGGGAACTTCCACGGCACTAATGGCAGCATGTGGTGCTTCCTCCTTTTCTTTTTCGATTTCAAGGCATATAGCCTTGCAAGCTTCGAACCCAACATTGTTTTCACCTCCTTCGATTGCCTTTACTTCCTTTTGTTCTGTTAGATGCTTGTTTATTTGGGCTAATTGAGTATTTAGCATCTGAAGTATGGCATCGTGTCCTCTGACCTTTTCTTCTTGAGCGTTTACAGTGGTGTTCAAACGTTCTAGAGCTTGTACTATCTGTGTATTGTCCATAGATCCTTCTTGCGGATACTGAGGTAAAGCTTTTTGATCTAAAGTATCGGTATAGGCGTCTTGAGCAGGTTGTTGTGGAGGAGTAGGTCGATTCTGATATTGGTTTTGGTACTGACCTCTCTGTTGGTAAGAGTTGTTCTGGGGTCGCGATTGATATTGACCAGGGTTAGCGGCCCCTTGTGGATTTGAATACTGCATACCCGGATGGTTGCGGTTGCCCCATCGGTTGGATATGAAGTAAACAGATTGCGGATTTGATTCGCACTCTTCCCATGAATGATCGTTAACTCCACATTGTTGACAACCTTGTGCCTCTTGAACTACCTTTGTAGCAGCTAAATTCTTCTCCATCGCGATTCTCAGCTCCTTGATTTGATTTTCTAACGAGGATATTTGAGCTGAGTTCGCAGTTTCTGCATCTAAACGAAGCGTTCCTCGGGTCTTTGCTGCAGAAGCTCGCGTTGAAGGCCAACTTCTTTCTTGTTCCATAATATTTTCTAACACCTCGGAAGCTTCATTGTGATTCATGGACACAAAATTACCCTTTCCAATGTTATCCACCTTGTCTCTACCCTTGTCATCAAGACCTTCATAGAATATAGCAAGTTGTAGAGCAGGTGTATAACCATGGAGCGGGCATCTAGCTAATTTTTGTTGAAACCTTGTCCATGCTTCTCCCACTGTTTCTCCATCTTCTTGAGAAAATCTTGCAAGCTCGGTTTGATCTTTAAGTCTCATGCTCTTTGGATAAAATCGGTTAAAGAACGCGGCTTGAAGCTCTCTCCAAGAGTGAATGGTTCCATGTGGTTGTCTTTCTAGCCAATCGCTAGCTCTTCCGGTCAAGAAAAACGAAAACATATGACAATACAGTTGCTCGCGTGTAATGCCAGGAGTAATGTAGGCATCACAAATCTGCATGAACTTCTGAATCGCTTTTACCGGATCTTGAATTGCAGTACCAGTATATAGTCCGAAACTTTGAAATTGACTAAGCATACCCGGATCGGGTCTAAATTTGATATTCGGAATCTCAGGAGGGCGGTAACCGATGGGTTGAACATGGAATGGTATGTTAAGGCCAGGTAGATCTTGTTCAACTCGGTTTTGTTGATTATTCTGCCCATTACCTTCTCCTACTGGCAGTTGTACACCAGGTGGAACAAACGCAGGAGGTCCTCCTGGTGCAAAGTAAACTAACTCCGGATCATTGTCTTGAATGTCTGCCATAGTTCTTCTCAAGGCTCTTTCCTTACGAATTCTTTTGTTATAAGCTCTGAAGCTCCTCTCAGGCTCTGGTAAGGGAGGCCAAGAATTAAACACTGTGAAAACCTGAAAAGGACTAAAGCAAACCCAAGCGTAAATCTGGAAAAATAAAAACTAAACTAAAAACTGAAAAGTAAAAACTAATTAAAAACTAAAACTCGAAATAGATAACCCACACGCTAACGAGACACAAGTCCCCGGCAGCGGCGCCAAAAACTTGGTGTCGCCTAGGGTGTGATAAAAATAAGATCAAATTAAGTATGGAAAACTATGCACTCTCACCCTAGACAGGCACAGTACTGCAAGTATTACAGGACGTATGCAAGTTTTAATGATAAGTAGAGTTCGTTCTCAGGGACTTAAGTGTGTTAAACGCGTAGGAACAGATAACGAGTAAAAGTAAATAATTAGAAAACAGAAAATTAAATATTTGGTTTTTCGAATTTATGAATTAAAACTAAATTAAAGCTAGGAAAATAAAGACAATAAAGTAAAAGATTAAGAATATGAGATGAGAAGTATAGCTTAGGTTTTGCTAGTATGCACTAATCCTTCTAATTCTATCTATAGATCTAGTTCATAAGGGAGAATATTAGCTCTTGGTAATACTTAGTCAGGATTCTAAATTCCACTACCTTAGACCTTGAGAGCGACTAAGGGGGCTACGTCACAACCAAGAAGTGATTTAAAATAGGGTTATCAAACGCCACTAAGGCCCTAAGCAAATACTGCAAGTCTTGGTGATACTGTGGTTAAAACAAACCTTAATGACTATCTAGTTAGAAGTATGTTTTGTCAGAACTGCTATCGACACTAGACATTATGTGGTGGTTCAATAGTTAAACACCCTGTCAAGGAGAACATCTAACTACTCTTAAAACAATCCTAAAGTGATCAATTCTAGGAAAGACATTAAATCAAAACACATAAGCAAATATAAAGTAAGTAGCTAATATCAGATTAAAACATATAATTCCCAAAGAAACTTAGATAGAAGAATTAGAATTCATAGATTATACATATGCAAAACCCAAGCTATGGGAAGTTTAGTTCATACCTGAAGGAAATAAACTAAAAGAAATAATAAAAGACATCATCTTGCTCTCTACAATAAACTGGAAGAATAAAACCTTAAGAACTAATTACTATGAGGCAAGGATAATTTACAAGTGATATAAGGGTGTATTTATAGGTGTTTAGAAGACCTAATTCGTTTTCTTGAGGAATTGTTAAGGTAATGGACTTCTAGCCCAACTCAAATTCGTATGGAAATAAAGATAAACACTGCTGCGTTGTTTTGGTCATAACTTCTTTATTATTGGTCCGATTTTGCTCCACAAGATACCAAAAGAATCGCAACAGAATTATCTAGGCCCTTTAGGAGTAATCTACCAAATTCGGCCTCTTTATTAGGTAAAAACGCCTATCTTTGCAGAATCCCAGATTTAGGCAGCTTTTCCTTTTCCATCTTTTTAGCAATTCTTTCCTTATCTCCAATTACCATGCATATCTCTTTCCATAAGTTGTTGTCTTTGACTTGGACTCTAATTAAACTCCATAATTATCTTTAAAGCTACACACTAAATAAACAATTAAACCCAATATGCTCTAAAAACAATAATTCTACAAATCAAGACACAAAATAGGAAAGTGCACTAAAACTCAAGAAAATCGACATTATTGACTTCTAAAACACTAAAAATGATGTCTCATCTTAACATAAATCTATCACAAATGAGGAGACATCATAGCCCAAGATTTATACTCAAGCTCTGATACCACTGTTGTAAATCACTATCAAGATTATCTTCAAATCACACCACTCAATAATCACAAACACAAGAAATTAAAGCGAGAAAGTAAGAACACAGAATTTATCGTGGTTCAGTCCAAATCAGACCTACATCCACGTTGAGCTCCGATGAGAGGTGCTCAGCTACTAGAAATCACAAGAGATACAATATTTCAGTTCACCTTACAATACACACCACACAATCGAATGAATACCACTTCTAATCTAACTCTCGAACCCTAATTTAATGAATAAGGCTATCTAGTGATTAATCAAGATGATTATCACAAATTACACGAGATATTATACTCAAGAAGCTATCTAATCGATTACAAGAAGAATCAGAGGATGATCTTCTACAAAACTAGGGTTAGTGTATGAGAGAGGCGAGAGAGAACGCGGAAGTTGAGAGAGTAAGGGTTATGACTTCGGTCAACCCTCTTTCCCTTATATAAGAGACAAAAGCCAAGAGCGAATGAGAGCCATCGGATGATAATAAGATCAAACGCACGAGATTCAGCCACGTATATGCCACATCAATAAGTAATCAGCCTATTAGAACATAACACTTCACATAATATATATACCCACATATATATTCTTCAATAGTAATTAATTGTAAATGGTTCATGCTGGAGTAGAGTTTTAGATAGAGCATTGTTATATATCACTCTTATTTGCTTCACCTTTATTTTATCTTTTATGTATCACCTTATGTGGTATTAAACAAATGATAGAGAAACGATTTGACTGGTGAATTAAACATCCACATAGGAGGTGATATAAAGGTGAAGAAAATAGGGATGAAATATATCTTTACTCTTTTAGATATACAATTGTTCGGGCTAATAGTTTACTCTTTTAGATATAAGGCAGCGCCAACAACCTCCTAAGCCCCATCCATGCTCCTTCGGTATTTCTAATGACAACAAATACTAAACACCTCCACTTTCACCTCCGTCAACCATTAATGATCCCATTACCCCAAAACAACCATATCATTGACCACCAACATCCTGACTTATCCACTCTATCATACGACATCATATCAAGAATCAAAACCATTTTTACTCTACATGAAGTATAATTGGTGTCGCTTGTGTGCAGAGAGTGAAGAGATGTGATCAAACTGTTAAGAGAATCCCTGGTGTTTTTAAAGTGAGGCGGAGATTGAAGAATGGCCAGGATGTGTTGAAGATCGATTCTGGATAGGCATTTGATTCTTTATTACATTGGACATTGCTTGGTTTCATGCTCTACTAGGGGAGAGTATAGGTCAGTTTTACTCGGTTTTGAGGTCCAGATAGACCAAGTGTAACAAACCAGATGCAAGAAAATGTTAGGGTAACCCAAGGGTGGGGTAAAAAAAAATTACCATATCGCATTGACTTTCGATTACCTTTGGTTATCTCATTGGTCAACCTTGCTCAAACTTTTTTTAACATATAAAAAAGTATATAAATGACTAAAATACATAAAAAACCGTAAATAGTCATCATATCAAATTTAAAAATGTTACCTATTATAAACGAAGAAAATGAAATATAAAAATTAAATATTATAGACCAAGAAAAGCGTTACTAATCTAAGAAGCCAAGGAGATACTGGCCTAATGAGCCTCTCGTCGGTTTTAACATATTTTGTATTTTTTAAATAAAATACACTAACGGGTTTTTTGGTTTTGGGTTGAACAAACCAAGGCAGGGGTAACCCAAAGGTAAAAATATCGGGTCAGCAATGAACGAAGATAGATCTAATTTTACCTATTTTTTTTGGATCGGTTTGGAGTAACACTGGGTCGGTTTTCGGTCAATATTATGCTTAGCCCCATGGTTCTAAAAGGCGCTAGGCGCTACTAGGGCGGTCGACCACCTTCGAGCGCCTAGATGGCTAGGCGGCCTATTAATCGGAATTTAGGCGGTTTCTACCTAGGCGTATTTTATATTAATTTACATTAAATATACATTACTAATACATTGAATTGACTATTATATACATCCTAATATACTTAAAGTAGATCAATTTAACAAAAGTAGTATATATTTAACTATATAACAGTAATAAAATATTATTATTATTATTACTAACCTAAAAAATTACCAATTCGAGAAATCTAGACTTAAATTTGAAATATCATACCTTCATTTTTCCTCGCGCGTAAAATCTCGAACCTAAGTAGTTTTTTCTTTATATTTTCTTATGTGTTGAGTTGGATTAGATTAAATTAGTAATTTATTGGCTAGCATTCTAGGTAGTATTCGGTTTGGGGACCCATTAATTTAATTGTGTAGTTTATTAATTAGATTATTCGTCGACGAACCTTCGAGCCACCTTCGAGAGAAATTTTAGGCGGAACGCACCTTGGAACGCCTAGTCGGAGCGCTTAGGCGGCTAGGCGGCCTTGTTTAGAACACTGCTTAGCCCTACTCTCTACGGTGAAAGAAACATTTGTTTTACTGAGAAATGATTAGAAAGAAATAAGCTATTGGGTTATATGAGAGAGCTTCGCAGCTTGATTATCCTACTGCTCAATGCAACTTAGCCATTTTATTTATTAATAATTGAATGGTAATAAACAAGATTAGTACCGATTAATTTATCTAAGTTTGCTCAAGGTTCCAAAAGCCTTTAAGTTGCTATGCAGGTGAAGTGTACCATTAAGACTGCCTAGACGTTTTACCCAGGCTAGGCGAGGTCAAGAACTTATTTTAGGCTAGGCGAGGTCAAGAACTTATTTTGTCTATTTGATTGTTTTCTCTATCAAATCATATGTTGATGATATTACGGATTTAAAACATATTAATGTATCAAAGAAATTTGTAAGACCTTATTCATAAGATTACAGAAAAGATAGGGAAGCAAGAGTTAGTCTTGTTTTTTTAAGAAAATATAATATATATATATATATAAATAAATAAATTGTCTGCACGATTAAAAAGTAAAAAACTATAAAATCTATAGTTGGTTTAGTGATTAAACTACTCCAGGTACTAAGATCGAATTTTAAAAGCTATTTAACTAATTGAGCGGACAGTAATTATTTGTAAATATTTCATTTTGGAGTAGAATTTTAGAAATACAGGCATACATGTTTTAGGTTTAAAGTAGGTGGTATGTTTTGAGAATGATATACATCACCATACATATTACCCATAACGTGGCGTAATTTGACCTATAACGTGGCATAATTTGACTTTGAGTAAATTTTTAATATATTTATTTTCTTGATTTGATTGACGATATACTTCTACTTCAATCATGCCACGTCATAGGTGGTATATATCACTCGTACATTTTATGTTTGGCTCGATAATTGCTGTATACTTGATCTCAACTTAAGATAGTCAATTATATCTGCGTACTAGAGTGTTACTAGGACCCTATGTTTTCTTTTCCCCAAGTTATCACCCTTTTGGTTAAAAAAGTACTTTTTGAATCTTGAGAATGCTTCAATAACACTTTAAATAGTGCTGTAAACAAATCGACCGATCGAGTAGAGCCTAATACTACTTCCACGTTAATGTTCAAGCTTGTCAAACTTAAGACGATTAGAGCTTTGAACTCAATGTTCGTTCAAGGTTGGCTAGTTTATTTCTCAAAAGAGTTCTTCCTAGCTGAATTTGATTTGTTAAAGAAAGTTTGATTATAGAAACCTTTCAAGAATTGATACCATGGTTTCTTTCGTATCAACAAAAGTAATTCATTTTGCAAATAATTACTTGATATGTCTTTTCCTGACCGTTTCTTCTCTATGCACCAAACTACGTGAATTATCCGTGTATAACGTATTATACCTCAATCTGCTACTTGTTTGGTGAAGGCTCAACACAGTCATACAAGTTAACGAGAAAATGGATGAAGATGGATATGGATTATGGTCATGACCCGAAGCTTAGTTTAAACATGGACCAAGTCTTTTGTATGTAAGTAGTCTTGGAAATCAGTCCTTTTGCCTTTATGTTACGCTAAATATAACCAAATACACCATGTTTAAAAGTACAGTACTAGTACTAAACAAGGATACATGTGTTATTTCACATAATACAGGGACCAATTGTGCAATTAAATCATTTTTGGAGGTGAAGGAAATGGAGCAGGAAGTAATGAAGTTGTATTTTTAATTTTGGACAGGAAAGTAACATGATAAACACTTGGGTGCACCTAGAACTTATTGTCCAAGAAAAGCTGTAATAGAGTTTTTGAAAGAGATGATAAAGAATGATTTCAAAACTAGAGTAGTTTCATTTCTCTTGCTAGCTTAATATAGATGTTCAAACTTCTAGCGAACTTAAATGACAGATTAGAGTTTTGAACTCCATGTTCAAGATTGATTCACTTGCGACGAATTTCAACTAGTTTTTATTTTCAAATTGAGATTGCAGTTTACAACAACTTGTATTACTAAATGTGGAGTATAAATAATGAAGTGTGGTATTGATGGGAAAAAAATATCTCTGAACAAACGAGTTTTTTTTTATTTTTTATGTTCGTATAGTAATTATTAACTTGGAGAGAATTGTTTCGAACTGATTTTATTTTGTTCCAGAACTAACTTTTAACTTCAACTGAATTGTCAACAACCCTAGATGCGAGGACGCACCTTTCACTAATAAAAACTTTAGATGACGTGGAGTTTAAGTTTCACGCACGCACATATGCACAATCTCAAATTTTTGTAACATGCTAGATCATTCTTACCTCGATGTTACAAGCTATATAATTATTTATTCCTATCATTTGCCGAAAGAAATAACTACGGATTAATTTTCTGAAACATATAACAGAGCTAATATGAATTCAAACATGTAGTAATCTAATTTAATACCAACTCATTTACCCAAACCAACAATCAAATCCAATACAAAACAACATTCATAACACAATACTCCTTTCCTTCTCCTAACAACTATGCTATGCTGCACATTTATCGAAACCCGGACCTAACAAGAATTAAAAATAAAACGCTTCAACTATTATGATATAAAATCCACTAATCCTGTATAATAAAAATTACTCAATTGACATCTTACCAAAAATCTTGTTGTTTAAAGTTCATATACTGAGTGTTGAGGCAACACACCACTATGATAAACATTCAGATTACTCGAAGCTTTCAAAATCATCTCATCTAATTCTCCATGCTTAGTAATTAATGCCCGATCTATCCCTTGAAGAGCGTTCAATACATTAGCTTGATCAAGCGCTTCATAACTACCCGCATTAATCGCAAGGTAGCAAAGCAGAACCGCTCCACTAATCTTCGCTCTATCGTCTCCTCGTACTAACATTTCCATTAAACTCGAAACCCCATCGAAATCTATAATAGTTCTAGAATGTTCCACACAAAGATAATTCTCAATCGCCACAAATTTCCCAAGCGAATACGCCGCTTCTATAGACAAAGCTTGATTCAAACTACCCAATTGCTCAACTAAAACTCTTATCACCCTCGTTTCTCTTGCCGGAAAAGTTCTCGCCAGAAAACCAATACAACGTATAGCCGGAACTTGTATTCTTGGTTCACCGGAATCTTTAATCACCCTTAGTAACTGTTCCAGGAGAGCTTTTCTTGCCGGTGAATTATTTTTAAAAGCCACTTGTCTAAGTTCAGCGTCCATTTCAGCTGAAGATGTGATTTCCATAATTGCGTTTAAGCAATTAAATCGTAAATCTCCTTCTTCTTTCTCGACTAGCTTTACCAAACAAAGTAGCCCTTTTGTCTTGGTGATTCTCTTGCTAATTGATATATTCCCACGAGCAAGCATTGTTAAAGCCTTTGCGCAATTTATCTTCATCGCAAGTTTCACTTCATCTTGAGAATCACACATTAACATATCGAATGATAAAAATTTAACGAGCGGGCGAATCACATTCTGTCTCTCGAAAACCTCTTGAGCTAGGGGAGAATTCTCGGCCATTTTCGCGACTAAATTTGCTAAATGTAGTTGAACCTTCATTGGTGAATTGTTTAACACTTGGAGAATTATCGGAACCCCAAGTTCATCGATAATTACACGAACTCTCTCCTCATTGGTTGATAAATTATAAAGTGCGATGGCCGATGCAATTTGTGCCTCAGGGGAGGAATTCTCTTTCAACAGTTTTAGTAACGGTACAATACTTCCTTCTTCTATTATAATCATTTTATTTCTATCATTATCTATTGCTAATGAAGCAAGTTCATTTGCTGCTTCGATTTTATCATTTAATTCGTTAATATATAATGAAGCAGTAAATGACCAAACCCATGAAATCATGGGATCATTACTAACAATAGGTGGTAAAGAAAGGTTGATACCTACACCACCACCGCCGCCGCTTCTACCATCGGAGGGATCAAAGATAGTGAGTAGCCATTGCATATCAGCAACTGAGGATTTAAGCACGTCCAGTAGCTTCTTGAAGTCATCATTTGAAACGATGGTGATGCAACGGCGGAGTTTGTTCAGTCGCTTGCATTTCTTCACTAAAGATAACGCCCGGTTGAGATTCCTAACGACGTTCGAAACAATTCTCTGAAGCGGACGTTCATAAATTGGACCGCCGGTTGACGCTGCTAAACGGGCCAAAGATCGGAACATTTGACAGAGGTGGTCGGAATGTATGGCTATGTCGGAGCATTCTGACTTGAACGTCTCGGCTTCATTGACGGCCGTTCTAATTTGGTCCGTCAACAAAATCGGAGGTGATAAAATGAGAGTTATACGTTTCTCTTCGTTTGATGATGATGATGATGTTGAAGCTGCCATATTTTGTGTGTGTTTTTTTATGAGTGTTTTTATTTGTTCAGACAAGTCATTCATCAGTCAAATGATGTTTCAATGGTAAGTAGCGTTTATATTGGCTTTATTTAAGGTTGTATTTTTTATTTTTATTTTTGTAGTAGCTTAGTTGGTAAGATTATCCAAAACCGAGAAAGTTTGAGATTTTTAATAAGTTTTTAGGATTGACCATAATTTTTTTTTTTTTTTTGGACGGGGGATTGACCATAATAATAATAGTAAAGTTTGAGATTTAGTGCTCATAGCGGGATTTAGAAGTCACGGTTAGAAAAACGATTATCGATTTTAAAATTTAGTCGGAATATAATTTACGATAACAATTTAAAGGTGATTGGATGACAACTGTTATCGACTTTAAAATATAGTCTGAATTTAATTTACAATTACAGTTTAAAAGTGAGTGGACGACAGTTGTTATTGACTTTAAATATAGTTTGAATTTATTTTGCAAAGACAGTTTAAAAGTAATTGGACGGCAGCTGTCATCGATTTTAATATATTGTTTTATTTTACAATCACAGTTTAAAAATTGACTAGACGACAGCGGTTGTTGATTTTGGATTATAATCATAATTTATTTTACAATGACGACTCTTAAGTGATTGGATAACAACTGTTATCGATTTTGAAATATCATTCAAACTAATTTTAGAATGAAAACATTAAAGTGATTAGACGATAAATTTTATCAACTCTGAAATATAGTCAAAATTTATTTTACAATGACAATATAATTAAAATAGATTGAACAACAATTATTATATTTCGGGGTATGTCTCTCTCTCTCTCTCTCTTTCTCCTTTTTTGGAACACTTTTTCCACTCTCTAAGAAAACCCCCTATAATGAAAATATTAGGATTAGATTGTCTTTTCTCATGGTGGATCTTATTTTGAAGAGGAGACGGAGAAACCTTCTCATTTGGTCTCTCGTAAAAGAAAGTACTTGTATTCTCTCACCGGCTACTCGGAGAAGAAAAGATGATATGAGAAGGAGAAGAAATTTTTGGTTATTCTTCTAAGCGCACCTTCGTATGTCGTCTCATACGAGGGGTTGTGGGGAGGGATGGTAAGCTTTGGTCGATATGTGTTAACATTCCCTCGTTGAAACGGTTGTTGACTTCTACTTAAAGAGATTTTCGACTCTTCTGGAGTTTTCGTGTGGTCCTAGATTTTTTTCGTATCGATAAGGCTATTTGGTATAGGTGGTTGAAACTTCTCTTAGACAAGATGTGTTTAATCCATGATGCAATGCCATAAGCTTCTTCTCCCGACAAGAAGAAGACTAGCAGGTCTCAGCCTAGTATGGTTTTTACTTCTTATATATTGGTGATATATCGTGTTCTATGATAAATTTATAAGATCACGAGACACCATTTTGTGGGATTATGGGACTTAATTAGGGTATTTATTCCCTATTATTTGATTTTTTTGTGATTTTTATGTCTATTGGAGCCTTTTTAGGTGTTATTTGCATCCTAGGGACTCAGATGATAAAAGGTCTCAAGATGATGAGGTAACATAAAAAAGTCAAGGTCAACCAAAGTCAAGGCGTGAAATGACCAAAAGTCAAGTTTGGAGTCAAGTGAAAGTTTCTACAAAACTTCAAAGTCAACTTAAGAGTCACCAGTCACCACACATATTTTGTGAGGTTTCTCATCAAGACCCTGGAGCTCAAGATATCCCTCTGAATGCGGATCGCAATGAGAGGAAACAATTTTTGATTTGGATTTGAGAAGGAAAAGTTATGCTAATGTTACCACAATGGCTCAATCCAACCTGAAATAAGTAAAATCAGTTTTTGGTCATTTTTGGCCCACCCAAGGGGATCCCACAACCCAAAAACGTTTGTTCCACTTAATATATTAGAATAGGAAGATTAAAAAGTAGAGTCTTCACATTGTAGAGGAGAGAGCAAGGAGAATTCCAAGGGTTCAACACAATTCCACCATTTCTATCATCATTTCATCTGATTTTTAGTGTAATCATTTTTGCTTTTAATTTCTAATATTATATATGACTATTTCTATCTTTGTAATTCAGTATTTGAGTATGAACTAAACCCTTTTTTTGGCTTGAAATGCTTTTGTATGAACCCTAAAATATGATTTGAGCATTATTTTATTTATATTTGGGATTGTTTTCAATTTAAATGAATTGAGAAACATTGTTGTTTATAATTCTTGTGATAATTGTGGAGCTCAATTTGTTGGCAATATGGTTGGGTGTGATAGTTGTTGAACTACACTCGGGATGGGAGTTGAATAGTGGACATAGAATTATAGAGGTTCGACGTAGCTTAGAACCGGGAGGTCAAACTAGTCGGATAATCACATAGGATTTAAGATTAAAGCGTTTGAAGACTTTGTAAGGTCACAGGGGAGAGGTCCCTGGAGTTGGATAATATCCACCTAATTACCTGGGAGGGACTTAAGTTAAACCTAGAATCTCGATTAGAAATAAATTTCCTTTTTCCCCTTAAGACAAGAATAATCCCAAGGCAAGACTAGCGGTGAATACGGAGTCTCGAGCTACCTTCTCATAATCACAAATTTCTTACTTGTTTTACTATCTTATTAATCTATGGAAATTACATAATTTATTTTTAGTCCTCGTCTCATATCTTATTACTGCACAAAATCCTAAACTTATATATTTACATTCTTGTGTATTTCCAACAAATATCCTTAACATAACTTAAAAACACGAGCTTAACTTCATAGGGAGAAAGACACATATGGTTATCACTTTATTACTTGGGACGACTCATACACTTGCAAGGAATAGCCGTGATGTCTATATATTTGTGATAGAATAATCTAGTCATGAGACATTATTTTAGGCATATTATGTGCTTAGCTGGTGGAATTTTTCCTATAATTTGATATATTCGCGTTCTTGCCTTGTTATGGATATTTGTTGCATATTAGGTGTAATTTCTGTGTTAAATGTGAAGCTATTAGGTACAAGGATAATATTAGATGCCAAAGATTAGATGAGAAGTCAAAGAAATAAGATCAGGGGATAAAACACGAGTTAAAGAACAAAGGATCCATTTTTAGAAAGTGCAAGAGTTGTCGGCCATATTTAGAAAGTGGCATGATATTGACAACGAATTTGGAAGAGCCCTTTCGTATCCACATAGGACTCTAGGTTAGGAACGTGTGGCTGCTAACAATTCGTGATTTGGAGTTGTAACAAAGAATTTATTAACTTTACAGTTGATATGGGCCAAACCAGTCCATTTTTTACGGAAAACGTGTTTGGGTTGGATTAGGCCACTTAAATATAGCCCACGACCCTTATTTCGTCCCATCACGCAACACACACACAAACACACACACACACACACACACACACACATATATATATATATATATATATATATATATATATATATCAGTATACGACATTAGAAACATGTCATCACCTTTATTTTATTAAGCAATTCATCATAATTAGAGCAAGTTGACTTGAGGAGGAAGCAACAGAAGCTAGAAGCATCACAACTTCATTTCTCCATCCTTCCACTGCTACCATTAGGGTAAATAGTATTAAATTCTTAGCTTAACTATGTTTCTAATCTCTTTACTCTATATTTTTACAT
The DNA here is from genome assembly GCA_029959085.1 of Nemophila menziesii. NCBI lineage: Eukaryota > Viridiplantae > Streptophyta > Magnoliopsida > Boraginales > Hydrophyllaceae > Nemophila > Nemophila menziesii. The sequence continues at coordinate 27,052,196 of JARWIR010000018.1, read as the reverse complement.
CTTTAATTACCTTTTAGCTTACTTCTATGTCCTTCCACCGCTAACATTAGGTAAATTTCCTACAGAACCTCAACCCTCCTCTGACATCTATCTCTTCTTCGACCAACACCTTCCACCACCCAACCTCATGTCTCCTCTGACCTTCATCTTTTCTCTGACCATAACCCCATATAAACTAAACCAAAATTCTTCTAATCTACACCCAATTTTGATAGTCTCCCAAACCCAAAAAGATGAAAATGATGAAATCATGGGGATTCATGAGCTCTTTGAATCTTATATAGAGGAATTTAATCAAAACAACCAAGAAATGCAAGGTTATAAGAAGAAAGCTTACGCCAGTGTGAAGTATGGTAGTGACGGAGGGCTGGGGCAAAAGAATACGCCAAAATGGGTTGGGTTCGATAACCATCTAATTCAAGGTGATTTGAAAAGGAAAGGGTTGATCTGGTCTATCAGGGGTTCGTTAATGCTTTTGATTTCTAAAACAGATGAAGAACATATTTTGAAGGACAACTTAGTAGAAGTGGCTGGAGAGATTACAACCTACTTAAAGAGGGCAACGGGATTGATTCGCATCAATCCCAATTCACTAAATGATACACCTTGCATGGAGCTGTCAGGGTATTAGTAACCCCCTGACTTTCCAGACCCTCAAGAAGATGTGTGCAAAGCATCTCCTCCAGGTACTTTTTCTTTCAAAAACCAAAAAATCTTTTAATGTGATTGATAATTTAGCTAAAAATATTATAATGGATTTGTTATGTAATGTTGATCCTATTGGGGCAAAAGGGGGTTTAGCACTTTTTGTAAAAGATGTTTTTTAAAAAAAAAAAGTAATAACTAGTACTCTAGTAGTGAAACTATATACACTCTTGTATTAAGAGTACTGATAAGAACTACCTTCTATACCACTTTTTTTATGCTAACTCATACGCAAAAATTTAAAAAGTTTCTCTTGCTAAAATTAGTAAGTGTGTACCTATTAATGCTCTTTGGAACTTAATTGGGACTTTAACTACATAGGTATCTTAGTGAAAAATTAGGGGGTAAAATTAAACATAAAAAGTCCAATAAAAGACTTCAATAAACTCATAAACTTCAATCGGTTTAAGGAAATAACCTTTTATGATTGTAAATATACCAAAAATAATAGAATGTCAAAAGATAATTCCATAAAAGCCAACTTAGATAGGGCATTACATAATAAACAATGAGTTGATCTCTTTCCCAATGTTTGGATAATTGTGATTCTAGTTATTGGGTCGGATCACTATCCATTAGTAATTCGTCTTGATATCCATTAGTACTTCATCTTGATAAGAATGAAATTAAAAATTAAAAAAAGATTTATTTAAAAGTTTTTGAAAAAAAAAGAAACTAATTGCTTAACTGAAGAATCGTAGCATCCAGCCCAAAAAATTATGGAACCCAAACTCCACAAGAGCCACCCACCAATTAGGCCCAATTAGCTTCCACATAGCAGAGTTGATTATCGAATTGGCCCAACTTCTTGTAACAGTTTTATCACTCTAATCCAACATTCATCCTTCGACATAGCAGTTGGACTTGAAAAGATCAGACCCAAACAATATCCTTATCTATCAATAACACCATTGAACCAGATTTCAATAATCGTTAGTGTGAATAGTACAAACCCTTAAACCCAACAAAGTCTTCTTCATTAGGTAAGAGAGAGGTGTTGATTGCAATAACAAAATAAGAAAAAGCCTTTGTTTCCAAGTAAAAGATAGACTTCTCAATTCCCATTTTCCCGAATAAAGGAGTATAAGAGAAGACTTGCGGTTTCAAGCACTGAACAGTGCGCACAAGCTATGAAGAGTGGGAAATTCAAATACTTGCGTGGTCTTTTACCACAATTCTGATAGAAAGTTGTTTGTTATATGAAATTTTGTTATCGTTTTATCGTTCCACTTTTTAAAATAGCATTAAATCAATAACTAATTTTTTTCTTTTTAAACTTACAGTTTAAAGATCAATTCTTTTAAAATTTGATTAAAACTTAACTTTTTTCTTTGAGAACCCTTCTTGATCATCTTAGCTTGACTTGATTTTTTTTTTAAAATTAAAAACAAATAATTCATAAACTTGTAACTCTTTATTCATTCATAATATATTTGAATCACTTGATCAGGTAAAATTCGATCTTAATATGTAAAAACGATATATTAAATTAAGTTAAAGGTTAAACTAGGTTAAGATATTTGGGGACCTATCTTCTTTTAAGTTTTTTAAAAATAAATATTTTATAACTTTTTTAATTAAAATAAGCTTATGATCTTAAAAAAATCAAAACATTTATTTAGCCTTCCATTTTTATTAACGGTAAAACATTCGTTTAAAAATTTGAGATACATTTATTGACTTCAAGTGATTAAAAAAAATTACAAAATACATTTTTTTTTTAAAAATGATTGTTATACTGTTTGAAAAAAAATAGGAGGCCAAATAAATATTTTAGATTTTGTAAAGATTGAAAGCTTATTTTAATTTTAAAAAACAAAAAAAAATATATTTTAGAAACCTTGGGGAGCTAGGTCCGCAATAGGTTTAACCTAGGTTCATCCCTTACGTAGTTCAATGTATCGTCTTTACATGTTGAGTTCAAATTTTACCTGAGTTAAGTGATTCAAATATATTACTGATAAATAAATTATAAATTTATGTTTTTTGTCTCTAATAATTTTAAAATATTGGTCCCAAGCTAAAATAATAAAGAAGGATTTTCAAAGGGAAAAAATTAAGTTTTGACAAAAAATTAATAAAATTAATTTTTGAAATTAAGTTTAAAAAAATTTAGTGTAAGATGATTTATTAAAATAAATATATTAGTCATTAATTTAAAGTTTTTTTTTTGGTTAGTCTTGGATGACCATCTTTCTTCTCTATAGAGTATGGTCCAGGAATTTGTTCTTATTAGGGACCTCAGTTTTGGTAATTGTCTTTCCTACCCTTACTAACACTAAAAGACAAAGAAAGTGTGATGTCACTGTTTCTCTCTCCACTACCACTACCCACCTACCTCCGACCTCCGACCACCGGGCACCGACCTCCGACCACCAGTCACCGGTCACCTGAAAAACATAGAGTATCGGAAAAACTGAGAGTACTCTATAAATTTGCTGAGTACTCTATATATTTAAATGAGTACTCTATATATTTTGATGAGTGCTCCGGATAATTTTGATGAGTACTCCGAATAATTTTGATGACTACTACGTAAATTTGATGAGTATAATTAAAGATCAAAGAGTAAAAAGCCAAAAATAATATTTTATTCACATTTCTTTAAATTTTCAAATAGATTACAAAAAATGCACAATTCAAATCTAGCTTTTACTTTGACCAGATTTGGTCAAACCAGATCTAAAAAAAACCCTACACCAAGCTTACTATGTACGCTAGTCCAAAAATAAAGAAAGTGCTCGATCATAATTGCTGAAACTAGAAATGCAGCGAGCACCACCTCGCGCCCTTGCGACAGCAGCACAACCTCACGCCACCACCAAGACCACCGCAGAAACGCGAAACAGCAAACCCCACTCTGCAGCTTCATCTTTTTCTTCTTCACAAGAGTGAAGATGCTGTGAACTCAAACCATGGAAACAGAGCAATGGAAGCTTGAATCTCCTTCGATCTGCAGATTTGCAGCTGTGAAGCTCCATGACTGCTCCGATCTGCTACTGGAAAACGTTGCTCACGGATCTCGACGAGTTTCGTGGATGTTTTATGGTGAAGGAGTGCTCGCCGGAGCCTCAAGAAGAAGAAAGAGTCTCGCCGGAGCTTCAAGAAGAAGAAAGAGTCTCGCCGGAGCTTCAAAAAGAAGAAGGAGTTTCAACCTCCATGGAAGGAGAGAGGTGAGCTCTGTGGTGGTGGTGGGGTGGCCGTTGAGTGGAGAGGGAAATCTTGGTGGTGGTGTCGGTGGGTGTTGAGAGGAGAGAGAATTAGTGAGGTTTATGAGATTTTGTTTTCTATTTCAGAAATGCTATATTTAGTTTATATAGGGAGAAAAAAACAAAAGAGGGTAGTAAGGTAATAGGGATTTTGGGTTTCATGTGTTAAATTCCTTTTGAGGTCTTTAGTTAGAAGAGAAGGTAAGAGTTGTTTCTATTTAGAAGAGGGGTGTGTGTTCAAGACCCTAAGTGACATTTTCTCTTAAAATATAGGAAAAAATGTACACTACACAAAGCTAATCTACCTAGACTCGAAAGTTTAAGGTAGTAACTATCTCTTTGCTAGTCTAAATGTTACGAGAGACATACAAAAATCCACTATCATCTTTGAAAGCATGATGGTGGTACAACGCAAATAAAATAGAAAATGTGCATACTTTAATCTCCTTTAACACTCTTTCCTTTAAGAGAGTTTCACCATTCATTGCAAGACTATTTTCCATCCGCCATATATGATAAATATTCGCGGCAAATGCAACTCTCCATGCCTTTCTTCTCCAATTTTCGCGAGACTTAATCTTTTTAATCTATTTGAGAGCGTTCAATATAGTATTTATCTCTCTTCCAATACCTAACCATTTTCTCATATCGTCCCAAATACGTTTAGCAAACCCACGCTCAAATAATAAATGCTTAGTATATTCAAAATTTTCACCACATAACTCACAAAGTGGATCCAATTCCATGTAACTTATTTTATCCTTGGCGCGAAGCCTTTGTTGAATTGCCATCTATAAAATAATAGCATGTTTTGGAATAACACAAAAATCCCACACAATATTCACCCAAGTTTTTGAAAAAGATCGGTGGCGAAAAATATCATAAGGAGATTTATAAAGGGAAAGAAAGTCACCACTTCTCGGCTCGCTAGCCGTCGGTTGATCCTTGGAGGTGGAAAACCAATGATGCAACACCTTAAATTCTCCTTCATACCCAACCGATATCTCAATTTGTTTCTTCAACTCCCACAATTGTTTAAAAAATGGAAAATCCAAGTTTTTTACTTTCCAATTTCAAAAGTTATTAATTTAAAGTTATTTTAAGAATACGTTAGTAAAAAAAAATGTAACAAAGTTTGATATAATTACTTGCACTTTCTCTTTCTTAATATTATAAAAAAGAACTTTTAAATTTTTTTAAGGTTATGGTCTTCTAAATTTTTCGTAATCTAACTGGTCCTTCAAATATAGTTTTTAGTTCCATCCCTGGTTAAAGCTCCTATAATTTTCATATTTCCATCAAAATTAATTCAGAGACATGTAGCCTTTAATAAAAACAACTTTTGACACTTACTATTAAACATGGTATGCGCATGGATGGTTGACATTTTAAAAAAATTCCAATGCTTCGACTCGTGAAACACGATGGTTTGAAAAGTTCCTATAACTACTACTAAAAAAAAGAGGCAAAAATTTTGTTGAAAAGAAAAGAGGCAAAATTTTCTATTACGCCATGACAGTTTGCCTCGAGAGAAAAAAAGAATATTTATATCGTCCACTACAAGAGGAAACATAGAATGTACAAATATCAATGTCCAAAAAAAAAAAAAAAAAAATGTACAAATATCACTGATTTTCGATAAACTCGTTAAAAAAACTAATAAAAATTATTTTTGACAATATACATACAAAAATCATCAAAAGAAATAGGGTAAAACCTTCCTGAAACCCTTTAACTTTCCCCAAAGTGCGCGATCCGCCCTTGATCTTCATTTTTACCCTTTCTGGCCCTCCATCTCAATACTTTGTGACGCCGTTAGCCCTTTTTTGGTTTTTTCTGTTAGTTGACCGTTAGTCAAGCCCATCTGGCGCCATGTCACCGCCAGGTCATCGCCACGTCGACTCCACCTAAGCGGGTCATCAGCAATTCCATGTAATTTTTTTTTAAACACCCTTCTTCTTCTTCGTTCCACATCAATCGAACCCAAATTAAGGTTCATAATAACTCACTCCAACCCACCCTCACGCCAAGCCGTTCTCTACACAAAAGGAAACCGCCGCCACTCATGGAAGGAAACCGCCGCCACTCATGGTCCCTTCTCCACCATCATCAATCGACTTCCAAACGCCATCAACCGTTGAAGAACGCTCTCTAAACATTTTACTCAATTACTACATGTTCATCTTTATCTTCTTCTTTGCCATTACCACTAATTAAATCAACAAGTATATGGAAAAACGCAAACGCTCAAACGACAATTCTTCAGATCGAGAGAAATGGAACAAAGTATTTAACCAGTTGGTGAACGTGCTCCAAACCCAGCTTCAATTTCTCTCCAAGGAGAGAAAACTTCTTGAAAGTAGAATTCATTCGCAGTACAAACGTTGGGTCTCTGATGTTAATCTTTTCAAAGATCAAATTTCTCAGATGGAGAAGGTATTTACAGCGAAAGAGATGGAAAAAATGGTTGATGAGATGAAATCTGATTTATTAGTGGGTTTAAAGCAACGAGAAGCTTTCATATATAAACATAAGCTAGACAAATCACGAGATGAGTTAGCTGATTTCAGAGAATGGTTTGATTTACTCTCCAGTAAATTGTCTTCTCAAGATATACCAAAGTTAGGTGAAGAAAATCGAGTACATGCCCTAGAAAATGAAATAATAAGGTTAAAAAGTGAACAAAAGAAGCTTACCTTAGATAAAAACTCAGAATTCTCAGCTTTATTAGCAGAGAAAAACTTCATATGGAACCAATATAACAAGGTATATATTTGCAAGTTATTTGAATCACCGAATCACTTTTAAAGTGACGATGTTAAGCTATGATATGAATTTAACTATGAAAGTGAGAAGCATATTCTTAGCAACACGAGTTTTCTTTTAGTTTGAGTAAAAGTAAAGAGACGAATTTGAATTTAAAATTGTTATACTTGTCAAAAGGCCAAACGAAACATGGAAAATCAGTAGAATGGACAAGTAAAGATTTACTAAAAGCTCTAGAAGAATTTGTACCAATCTACGAAACAAGTTCTGAAACAAATTTAAGGGGGGCAATTCCGCAAAAAAACAAAGTTGGAAAAGCTTCAGGGGGCAACTCGGAATTCCCTAATAATATAGGGACCAAACTGTATTTTTCTGAAACTTTAGGTGTAATTCCAGAAATTTCAGAAAGTTTTTACACAGGCTTTGGGTGAGCATGAGATTTTTTGTATTGAAAACATTGTTAATGAGATAGAAAATGTGGGTCCATATTTTAGAGAGGTAACGAGATTTCTTTGTCCTTTCGTACTCAAAGCCAGAGAAAGCATTACATGGTAAGAAGAAACGTTACGAGGATGGTGGTGACACTGGAAATCGCAAGGATCTCATCAATGAGTTGATTAGCAAAATGAATTTAAATTATATGTATTTATTTCTTGTCTTGTTTCTAAAAGCAATATGTAGTTTATGTACTCTGGTTCTGAAGTTGAGAATTCCTGGTTCTTCATTTCGTATAAATGACTACTTGTGCATTCTTTTGCATAACATAGTTAATTTGAAAGAAATATAATTCAGGGACTTATAGTGTAATTTTTGCATAAACTGGAAACTGTAATACAATCACCTATAAAATTTAAAGAGGGACTTGTAGTGTTAGCCATAATATAAGGACCAATAATGCAATTTTAATTTGAAAAAATATAATACAGGGACTTATAGTGCAATTTTAGCATAATATAGGACCTAAAATTAAAATTTAACTACAAGCTGTAAATCAAAATTAGCTCGATTATTATTGGCAATCAACTTGTGCAATTCAGTATATTTTATAAAAAATCTAAATTAGTATTTAGTTACATAAATATTCAACTCATGATCAAAGAGATCAAAACTCTAGAACTATTACATCCTCTTCGGAAGGCGGTGTCAAAATCCAATCTCCAATTTCATGATCAAAGACCACTCCTTTATTCTTCTCACATTCCTCCACCTTTGCTTGTATCAATTGCTTCTAACATTTGCACTACCTCATCCATGAGAGGTCTTTTATCCGGATTTGCATCCCAACATCTTTTCATTCATTACATTTGCTAAAGCACTTGGACAACAACGTGGAATCTCAGGTCTCAAATTCTGAAAAACAAGTAGATAGCAATAGGATACACTTTAGTAAATAGCACAATACACATGTCAATTACAATATAGGAGATGATCACCTCTTGCGTAATTTACCGGTAAGCTCGACTTTTTATTATATTTACTATTTATCTTGTGAATTATGATTGAATTTTCATGAAATTATTTAGTGTTAATTGCACCATTAGTCCCTAAGTTATCTATTTCTTTCTGAAATGATTCAGATGAACAAATCACCTAATTGACATGGTGTTCAGAATCTATCCACTCCTTAAATTCCTTTACCCTTTTTGTATCCACATTGCTTGGTGATTCAGCATCCTCATTTGCAGGTGAATAAAATCCAAAACTAGCAGGTTGTTTTTGTCTACTTGCAATGATAATTTGCCGCTTCATCACTTCTTGTTTACAGATTTTCATATCATCTAGCTTCAACTGTAAATTAAACAAGCCAAGCATACACTAAAATCAATACAAAGTTAAAAGTAAAAAGTGCAAGAGGGGCTTGATATAAAGAAGCCTTTATTTCCAGAAAATCAACAAAAATGCAAGACATTTTGATACAACTTACCTCATCTGGACAAGGAAAATAGCTGAAAACTTGAGCTCGACTCCCTATTCGAATCCAAGGCTCATCAACCATAATAACCTATCATACTCTAAACCAAAATTCACGTAATAAAACAAATTTCATATCAAAAAATACAATCAAATTACTCTATAGAAAATCTTACATCACACGTAAAAAACAAAACTCAGCAATCGAATCCTTGGGTACAACAATTACTATAGTAAAAAAAGGTGAGTGTGAAAAGCTTTGTTTTTTTACCTTAATCTTCAATTGTTGATGGCGTATCCAAACCGGTTGATGATGGTGGAGAAGTGATGAGTGGCGGCGGTTTCATTGTTCAGGGAGCGGCTTGCGTGGGACGGTGATGATGGTGGAGAATGAAACGCTCGAGTGGTTTGTTAATTTTTGGGTTCTTTGATCTTGAAGAAGAAGGATAAAAGCCCGATTAATTTTGGGTTTTTTGATTTTGAAGAAGAAGAAGATTGATGATTTAAAAAATATATATTTAATGATTTAACAAAAAAAAACTAATGACATGGAATTGCTGATGATTTAATGCTGAGTTGGCGGTGACGTGGAGCGTATGTGGCGATGACCTGGCACCATGTGGCGTTGACTAACGGTCAATTGACAGAAAAACGAAAAAATGGCTAACGGCGTCACAAAGTATTGAAATGGAGGGCCAGAAAGGGTAAAAATGAAGATCGAGGGCGGATCGCGCACTTTGGGGAAAGATAAAGGGCCAGAGGAAGGCTTTACCCAAAGAAATATATCATAGATGTTTTTTGGGTTACATGAATGATCCGGGCTAACTTTCGTGCACATGACTAATCCATGTTCAGGGAGGGGTTCGAGCCTTGTACCTCTTACTTTACATCCGTTAGGGAAGAGATTTGAACCTTAGACCTCTCCTTTAAGACTAAGTCCAAGAGGCTCCATAGAATAGTGTTTCCTTACAATTGTGGTTTGACTAATGCATTTTAGGTCTCGAATAGTAGGGCACAGCAAAAATTAAACAAAACTGAAAAACCGTATTAATTTTTAACCAAACAGATCCGAAATTAATGTTAAATTTACCTTGACCAACCTTACCCGTCAGGTTACCTTATGAATTTTCGGGTCCATGTATTTTACCTATATATTACCCAAGCTATTGGGCTGGGTTACCCAAACCGAAAAATCGAGCAAGAACATGTAAATTAGAGAAGACGTTTCATTTGGCTTCTTGCATATTCCAAACATGCATAATTTATTTTGAAGTATTCGATTTATGATTTTTTTGGTTTGTAATGTGAAGATTGTATCTTTGATCTTTAGAAGTATAATAATATCAATGTTTTCAAATTTTCTTATTTATTTAATTTTTTTATACGTTGAAAAAGAGTTTGACTAATATTGACTAACGAGGGTAAACCGAAGGAAGGGTCCGAAGGTAAACTTTTGTTTACCCTACCCTTGGGTTACCATATCAATACCTTAAACCGAAATATATTACCTTTGGTTTACCCTAACCTCAAAACCGGGTAAAACCGACCCATGCTCTCCCCTATCCAATAGCCTCCCAATTGTATTGAGCCATATTCTATACATCCCTATTCATATAATTTTATCAACACATGTAGCTAACATTCATTCTCCGCACATTCTTTTTTGATTTTTTTTCCACTTCATAATATATAAAATATATTTACTTTTTAAATTTTACAATAAAAATAATATATCAATTTTTAGTAAATAAAATAATTACTTATTTTTTTCTTAAAAAAAAACTAATATTTATCTTCATTTTCACTTTGCTACATTTTTTATTTTTAAAATTTAACCATGTCATATATATATATAAGTTTTAAAAAACAATTATTAATATTATATATGTAAATATTTTATTATTAGTTAAAAAAATTAAATAAAAAAATTATAATTATTAAAAAAATTATTAGTTAAGAGACTTCTTTAACAAAGAAGTTAATAGTCAAATTAATTGAAATAAATCATACCGTCATAATTTATCAAATAGTGTTAATATATTTTAGAGTTAATTGCTAATTAGGTCCACAACCCAACAAATCATGTCTTAAGAAGTTCAGCTAAAAAGTTTGGATAAATAAGGTCCAAAATATTATTTGAAATTTATGACATGCCTAATATAACCTTACAAAATAGAATAATAAATCAAAACAAAAAATACAATTCAAAACATTAATAAATTTTTTTAAAAAAAAATTAAAAGAAAAAGTAAATGTTGATTACAAACATTAAACCTAACACTTCACGACATTCGAAAAAAAAAAAAAACAGAACTTCACCTTCATCTTCCCACCAAGCCTCTGCACAAAATAGACTGCCGCAGGGACTTATTCTACACCATTATCATCAACAATTGAAGAGCAAAAGGTAAACTGAAATTCTAAAAGAATATTTAATTATTAATCTAATCTCATTATTTTTAAAATTTTTCAAATTATATGAATCTTACAATGGCCATTTATTTACTGTAAGCCTTTACAATAGCCATCACTATTTTCTTTCCACCAAATCGTTAACCAGGGACATCACCAATCTCTTCCCACCAAACCGCTAACTTGCACACGAAACCGTCGCTACTAATGGACCATTCTCCACCATTTTCATCTGGGCTTGGCTATGCCATTAACAATCGAGCCTACAAGCCCACCATTTTCAACTGGGCTTGGCTATTCCATTAGCAATCATAACAACCTACCATCCCAGCAGCCCACTATCACCACCATTTTCCGATGAAGATTCAACCGATTGATTCTCAGATGCTTGGAGAATCAACGATTCGGAATGACGTCGTCATAGGAAAGCTGATATTGAAATCAAGGCTGAAAAGACTCTTAGATCGGCCGTTACTCACCGGATTCGACAGTGATGTAATGGGCTGTAATTGGTTAATGGGCTCACCACCAATTGGGCTCAACATGGCCGACTCATTCTCTTCTTCATTTACCAGATTTGGTCTTTTCATTCAGCAGATTTGGTGGACGATTTTGTGTTGCAGTTTGAACATTTATAAGTGTATTTAAAAAATCTTTTAATTAAGGCTGGTAAGAAAATGGGCTGTATATACATCATTAAGGGTATTATAGACCAGAAATATTATAGAAATGGGTTGGACCTGCTGAAGAAAATTATTTAAGCTGTGGACCTTTTGAATTAATCACCCTTGAATTAATCACCCTTGAATTAATCACCCTATATTTTAATCTTATTAGATATTCACAAAAAGACTCTTTCTATTGAAAAAAAAAGACAAAAAAAACTAGTTTGATTTTTTTTTTTTGGGACAAAACTCGTTTGTTTATTCTCTTGAGAATTATAATTTAAATATGAACATTTTACATTTTTTTTGTTTCGAATATTTTTATAAATAAATATAAAAGTAAAATAATAAATAATTGTGTGAGAATTCAAAAATTAATGAATTAATTAATTTAATAAATTTGTAATATAAAATTAAAATAGAGTTTTTTGAAATTGGGAGTTTAAAATTAGGAAACTGTTGGAGTAGAGTTGTTTTATGGGTTAATATTTGATAGGGAATATGTGTTTGACTCCCAATTCTGGCAAATTTATTGGGTAGCTGTTGGACTTAGCCTAAGTGCTGAAGAAATAGCAAGACTCTGGCCAATTAAACTAACCCAACTAGTTATATATCATAAATGTTTCCAAACAATCAATATAGTTTTACAAAATAATATTTTCTTAATTGAAATCCGAGAATATAAAAAGACATATATAATAAAGAAAATACAAAATTCAACCTATTATGTTAGCTTGTGCTAACAATCTAGTTATTTGGGATGGGTGAGAATTGTCAAATGATAATATAAAAACTCGTGTATATTTTGTTTTATGATCTAATCGGCCACCAAAAAAAAAGCCTCGAAAAAGAACAATTTTTTTTATAATAATTAATTCCAAACTATACTATTACATATTCTTCTATCGCTTTTAAAGCACGGGTCCTTGGCATCTAATATAATGTTTGCATAATCATTTTTTAGGGTGATGGATCCATTTGGGTAATGTTTCGCCATTTTACACACAAAAACTACTCAAAGAGCTCCTGCCTCGACTAGGGATCGTGCGTTATACCTCCATGATTTACCAACGATCATATCTCCATCTGAATTCCTTACAATACAAGCAACCGCTTCAATACCGGGAGTTGCATTCCAAGTCGCATCGCAGTTAATCTTACAATAAAATTATCCGGGGTGGTGTCCAAGAAGGGTCCGACTTTTCATTCCCCATTTCCCTTTTAAGATGTTGTACACCACAAACAAAGTTTTAAATATTATAATGATTATTTAACCACCCCCCCCCCCCCCACCCCCACCGGATTGTCAACTTTAAACTACCAATCAAAAGGAATACATTCCCGATAAGGGAGAAAGGGGCCACCTGAGCATTCAAATGATAATTACTAATTACTTTATTACTTTTTGCAATAGAAGACAAAGTGTTAAAAAAGATAACCCTTTGTTCAATATTATGGAAATTATTTTGAACTTCATCATGTGTATTTGAATTGTTATCCTCGGGTAAAGTTGAAAAAGCCATATTAAAGTCGTCATAGGATTGTAACGCGTTTTTAACCGTAGGCATCAGATTAGGTCAAACATTTTTAAAGATGGCATTGTTTCTTGTCAGCCATAAATTCAACACAAAGAAGGGTGTGTAACAAAGAGTTTCACTCCCTTTTTTAACATGTGAAAAGATTCTCGCCTACTCAAAGAGGGGGTTGGTCTATCATCAAAGTTAGAGGTAGAAAAATTAAGCGTAAGATGGTTTAAAGGTCTAGCTATCTAAGTTTTGTGCATGGTGGCAACAAAAAAGAACGTGTTCAACCATTTCAATTTTGTCATTGCATAATATATATGTATACTTGTTGTTATATGCCTCTTGAACCTATTATCGTTTGAGGGAAAGGCATTATTTGTTGTCTTTCAAAGGAAGATTCAAATTTTTCGAGTAACTTTAAGACCCCATATTAATTTCCATAGATTCTTGGGGAATAATTTAGAGTGATATCCCCTTTTCTTTATTATACTTTTGTATCTCTATATTTTTATCCTTAAGGGTACGATTAGACTCTTTATCTGAAACTTGAGCCGAAGTAGCCAATCTCCAACTCGGGCTATCGACCCCTCCTGAGGGTGGCATGTAAACTAAAGCAATATCATTAACTTGGGAAGGCGAGAAAAGATCTTGAATGAACCAAAGTTCTAAGTCCTCTCGTTCAAGTTGATTAAGTTCCTCACATATTTAAGAGTGTTGTTAGAGGAGTTCACCATATTCCTTCCATTGGATATCCAAACATCATTCCAAATACGGATGAAATGTCCACTACCAACTACCCACTTAATATTATATTTAAGAAATCACTCCTCTTAACGAGGCTCCACCAATCCCACGATGCATTATTCCTATCTCCATTTTCAAGGAAAGAGGTTTGGTAGTAAGATTTTCCTCTAAGAACTCTAATAATTAGAGAATCTTGTCAATAAAATATATTCCACGCATTAGAGGCTAGTAGTTCTAATTCCATCAAATGGGAATCCTTTAGCCCAAAACATCCCTCCAGTTTTAGTTTTGAGAGGATATCCAACTAGCCCAATGGATTTTGGCCTTATCATATTCATCCAAAAAGAAATTTTTAACTAAAGATGCAGGTGCAACATAACTTGTTTGGGAAGACAGTAAGAAGATGGTTAAGAATAACATTGATGACTACCTTTAACATCACTTCATTATGGCTCTCAGAGAGGAAGGAATAAGGCCAAGTTTCCATTGTTTTCCTCACACTTTCAATTGGCAAATCTAATGCTTTGAATTTTTACCTCCCCCGGTCAAAGAAGAGGCCTAAGTATTTACCTAAATCAAACAGATTACACATAATCATAAAATTTGAGAGGTCTCTGTAATGAGGATATGTATTCCTACTTAAGAGAAATTTTCTCTTGTTTAGATTTATTATTTGTCCCGACTCAATCCCATTTTAATGATGCTCATCCTGAAAGAACATAAAAATATTTTTATCAACTTCGAGAAAGAAAAATGACATCATCAACAAAGAGGATATATGTCACCATAGGATAATTCATGGCGACTCTAAAGCCCTTTACGAGACCACCTATTTCACTTTCTTCAATAAGGGGAGATAATGCATGGGTTCCGTTAACAAACAACATAATAGGACATGCTTTTAATATATTTCTTAATTCATGAGACTCGCATCCCTTGGTATCCTAATTTAGTGAGTAAAGCCTCCAGGAAGTCCCATTCCACCCTCTCATAAGAATTTGAGATATCCACTTTAATCGTAGCATGGTATAGATTATAGGTTAAAGACAAATATCCACTTTAGCTAATATGTGTCTGTGTTATGTTTTGGGCAAATAACCTTATAAAGTTAAGCTTTGTATGTGTTTTTAACTCCATGATTCCATACAATTGAAATATGGTCCCTAAAAATATCGAAAACAATGATATAAAACCGGACTTTTTGTAAAAGTTTGCAAATTAGTGCCCTATACTCTAAAAAATTGAATGGAACTAAAAGTTGCAATTTATGTGATACATATTTTCATAAAGTGCAAACAAGACCCTTTATTGCTTAAATGTGTGATTTTAATTGTACATGAATTATGCTAATGGTAAGTATATGTCTTGTCAAAGGTAGATGAGATTCTTAAAATTTACAATTGTTATTTTCTGATACACTTTGAGTTTCTTTTTTGAGAAACCTTTAAATTAATGGATAATGGTCACGTCAATTTACTCCCCAACCCCCACCTTTATGATTATTCCATTTGCCTATATATTATATCCTTATATTCATTATGAATAAAAAAACTTATAGAGAACCTTTAAAAAAAAACTTTTACTATTAAGTTGAACTAATAAACGCGTACTAATCTTCTATTTAGAAACTCTTACTATTTTGCTCTATTCAGCAAGTACTAATATATACTTGTCAATTTTAAAGCAAACTTACAAGAAGTCTTTCTATCACATATTGGAGAAAGTAGTCTAGGGGTCCGTCTTGTTCCCTATGGAACATGACTTGCTAATGATTCCCGCCTCCTCCGTTTGATATGCATAAGCTTTTAGCGAAGGAAAGAAATAACTATCATACCAACAAATAAACATGATTGGGACAACGTTGTAGCAGGTGGACCAGTTACAAGATTGAGTTAAATTGGATGATTGGACTCAGGATCAACTAGATGCGTTATCCGACAAGGAGGACTTCCGTTTCAACCTTTCGAGTTCGAGTGAAGTATCTAGACCTTCGACCTCTTCCGCTCTCTTTTACGAAACCGATGAAGTCGAGTAGTGAGTAATTTTTCAAACTCAGCTCTTTCAATTTTGTAGTTAATGTTATACGATCATACTAATGCTTTTACCAAGTCTATTTAAAGAAATACGTGGTGACGTGATCATTTCTGGGTATGCGTTTTACGCTACCTATAAAAAAGTACGTAGACAACCTAAATTCCATGGGCACAGACACCCCTCCCGGTTCGACCATTTGAATTTAGGGTGATTTACCCATGAAGTCCATAACCCACCAATTCCGGCCAAGAAGGTCCAATCCAAAAAAATATTTAAAATACCCTTTTTTCAAATTCCATAAAAAAATACTTACTTTCCATAATTAAATAAATATATAATTAAAACATTTGTATAATTGCAATATTTCTTATTCTAAAACTATTCATAATTTTTTCTATTGTATAACATAGAATTAAATCACTTTTTTGAATCGTCAAACATTTATTTTCTTTTTCCGTAGTTCTAAAATTATGCCAAATTTTTTAACTATCTCCTAACTAATTCTAAAACTCAAACAACTTATTGCTAATACCCTTATTTTCAAAAAAAAAATTGAAAAAACGGTCAGAGATATTATAAGTAAAAACCCTTAAAAATAATCCAAGTAATTAGTCTCCAAACCAGTCTCAAACTAGGTTCCAAACCGTTCATAAACCAGTTTCCAAAAACCGGTCAATAAACCAATAAAAACCGTTTAAGACCCTACCATTTAGTAACCGGGCCCGAAATGAACCGGGCCCTAAAAACCAGGTTTTCTAATTGGTTCGGTTTCATAACTTGTCCTTTAGCATCGAACCAGGACCATGACCGGGACCGATATGTATAAAACCTTTAGAGTGGATCGGCTCGCTAGTGCTTGCAACCGTCAAAAGTCGAAACAAACCAGTCTGGTAGGCTGTTTTAGCAGTCTGACTCTTTATAGAGATCATCGTTAATATGTTTCTTTTTTCTCTTAAGGTAATAATGTTATGGAGTAATAGAAAATTTAATTTCATAAGTTCATAGGAGTTTTTTTTTGTAAAATATACTAAATTTAAAAATTATTTGCAATAACATACCATTGAGAAAAGTAATTGCACAAATATATCATTTCGGTAGATATTTCGGCAACTGGGTTACCGAAATGGATTTATAATATTTTTTTTTTGGTTACATGGGTTCCGGGCTAGCTTGCACGCACCCGACTAGTCCCACGGAGATATACATGCCTCCCCATATATATATTCTCATGGTAAATCTGAACTAGGTTGTCCATGTTCAGGGAGGGGTTCGAGCCTTGTACCTCTTACTTTATAATTTCTTTTAGTTATAGTAAAGCACTTAGATGATAAGACAGATAATTTAAAATCTTTTATATTAGGTAGATGTATATTATAGTAAACATTTTAATTTAGCTGTCTATATTATAAAAATAAAATAGATATATATTTGTTATATAAATTAGTTCTCATAAAAAAAGTTGAAAACAAAATTATTATTGTTGTACCACAAATTGTCTCCTTTTCAGGTATATATTATTGTTTTGATTTATTTTATTTTATACCTAATTTATATAATAAATATATATCTATTATTTATCTTTTAGATAATATAGACAGACAAATCAAAATGGTTTACCGTAATATATCCCTACCTAATATAAAGATTTTAAATCATTTGCTTTATTAAAATGTATTACCATAATTAAAAAACAAATTATAAAACCATTTCGACAAACCATAATTAAAATAAATTATAAAACTATTTCGACAAACCAGTTGCAAAATGTCTTTTGTTTAATTTTTTTTTAACTTTAAAATTATTTCATAGAATAAATATATATTAATTAAAAAAATCATTTCAGTAATTGGGTACTGAAATGGTACATTTATGCAATTATTCATGCAAATATTTTTAAAATTTAGTATAATTTAAAAAAATACTCAAGTTCATAAGCACGTATCAACCATCCTGTTTCATAAGTCTTTTTTTTTTTTTTGGGACATAACGTGTTTCGTAACTAGTGTCGGCACTAAAGAATTCATACCTACAATATGTCAACCATCATAAATGTTTCTAGAATTTATAAATAGTAACACGTTTTTTAGCCCATTTATACAATAATATAGATATAATTGATAAACTTATCAGCTCTATCTCTGGAGTATTACTTATAAAAGGTTCAAGTTTTTCTAGATCTCAGTTCACTAGCTTTCTGATTTCTAAAGCTGTCAAGTGCCAATGAAGGATTCTAACCTCCCCCTTCTGCTCATTAATGGCGATAATGATGATATGGACCCAATCAATGGAGTGAGAAGTTTCTTTGAAAACTTCATTACTGAATCTATAAAGCTTTGGTATTTAGCTGGTCCAGCTATTCTCTGTTTAGTTTGTCAATTCTCACTTGGAGCCATCACTCAAGTATGTGCTGGGCATGTCGGAACCATTGAACTTGCAGCCGTTACAGTTGAAAACTCTGTTATTGCTGGATTTGGATATGGCATCATGGTATAGTATTCTTTTTATGTTTTTTCTGCTAAAAATCCTTATTATTCTCGTGATTATTGATCATGAATTAGATTAGGTATTTTGTAAGATCAGAATGTTGTTACCATATATGCTTTCTATTGCACCCTAAAAATTATAAGCCCCTAGACTAATGTTGTTATGTAGATGGTAATTGTACCCCGGCCAAAAGTTAGAGAAGATGTCGGACCCCATATTTGGAGATCCCAAAAATATTATATACTACACTGAATAATATTATACTAATTTACTCTGAGTCATTGGAGTCATTGACTCCGAGTTCAAAGTGGCTCTCTCATATATTAAAAAAAAAATATTATACTAATTTATAATAAAGTATGTGTTGGATCCACACTGAATAATATTTGGAATAAAAATAGAATTAAGCGTAAATGTAACGGAAACCATGATTATTTTGTTTGATTCGTTAAAATAGGTTAATTAGTCTTCTAAATCTATACCTTCTTTGTTTTTAGTTTTCACTGAATAGATTGTATGATTTGGGGAAATAACCCCTTATTATAATTATGAACGCGTGTTAAGATAAAAATAAGAAGTTTTTAACAGTTAATAACTTGATTCGTTGAAATAGGTTAATTAGTCTTCTAAATCTATACCTTCTTTGTTTTCAGTTTGAGTAATGATATATGTCACCCCTTTACATGTCACCTTTTTATCACCTTTCTATATATATGTTTTGATTTCCTTGAATAGAAGATAGAGAAAAATTAAATAGAAGAGTGAAATTAATTCATTGGTACATGTAGACATACACGTAAGAGGTGATAAAAGAGTGACACAAAAAGGGTGACAAATATCATTACTCTTTCAGTTTTCACCGTAGATAAGGAATTAGAGAAATGAATAGATTGTATGATTTGGGGAAATAACCCCTTATTATAATTATGAACGCGTGTTAAGATAAAAATAAGAAGTTATTAACAGTTAATAACTTTAATTATGTTCAGTTTGACTCCTCATTAAACTATAAATAACGTAATAATATCTAAACAATAATTCTCTTAATCTAATTATAAGTCTTATTAGACTATAATTAATTAGATTTAACTTTTACAATATTACTATACATTTGACAATTACATATATGAACCCATAATTATTAAAAAATTTCAAACAATCTTCCACTTGGGTCATATGTGTTACTTTATGAATGTGTACAACCTTACGAGCGCTCCAATGTGCTATCACATATAGAGGTATTCCAAACAATTTCGTCCATTAACTATAACGATACAGGACTAAAGGGACTTTCGTCACATTTAGCGCAACTAAATCCATCAATAATCACATATACCAATATAATCAAATGACATAGATCAATTATGGATGCGTAGGATGGAAATTACATGTAATGTGGTTTAAACATGCATATTTTCAACTTGTCTAACTTTAAACCTTAGTGAGATTAAACATAACTGAGCTGGTTTAGTGTAAAAGAACTAAATGCTTTACTTATATATAAAAGAGCCAATTACATAATGTTTCTAAATTAAAACATAGAGCAACACACTAAAAGTCCCACTAAAACATATCATATTCATGTAATATAACCCACATAAGCGGTATGCTCATGACAGACTTTGGGTGGTAATCCTTTAGTAAGCGGGTCCACAATAATAAAGTTTGTTCCAATGTGCTCTATATATATTTCTCCACTTTGTACCCTTTCTTTCACAACAAAGAACTTTATGTCAATATGCATTGACTTAAATGAGCTCCTGTTTTTGTTTGAATAAAGCACCACTGATTGATTATCACAATATAACTTGAGTAGTCTTTCTGCATTTTCTAAAATACGCAACTTAATGACAAATTTTCGAAGTCATATTCCTTGATTAGATGCCTCATAATATGCTACAAACTCTGTCTCCATTGTGGAAAAAGTTACGAGTGTTCATCTAGCACTCTTCCACGAAATAGCACCTCAAGCTAAGAGATATATGTAGCATGATGTAGATTTTCTACTATCTTGGCATCCCGCAAAATCAGAGTCTGAATACAACAATCTCTAACTTATCTGATTTCTTATATGTGAGCAAAAAAATCTATTATTCTCTTCAAGTATCTCATACTCGCTTGGTTGCTTTTTGATGTTCCATACCAGGGTTGCTGAGATATTTGCTTAACATGCCAGCAATGTATGCAATATCTGAACATGTACACACTTGAGCATACATTAGACTCCGAACTGTCGATGCATATGGAATCTTCTGCATTTCATGTATTTCAAGGTTACCTTTTGTGCATTGACTTATATTGAAGTTGTCTCCTTTAGTGATAGGGGTGTCACCTGACCTACTGTCTTGCATGCCAAATCTTTAAAGTACTTTATCAACATAACTCTTCTGTGATAATACAAGAATACCTTGAGAACTATCACGTTATATTTGGATTCCAAATACAAAAGAGGCATCTCCAAGATCTTTCATCTCAAAATTCTTTGAAAAAAATTTCTTAGTATCATCCAAAATGCCTATATCATTTTGTTTCAAGTAGTATGTTATCATACAAAAATAGGAATATGAACTTGCTCCCGCTGAACATGTGATACACACACACACACACTCATCTACTACACTTATCTCAAAACCTAAAAAGATAATGACTTGATGAAACTTGTGGTACCATTGACGAGAAGCTTGATGAGTCCATATATGGGTCTAGTTAACTTGCAAACTATATTTTTTGGATCTCCTGAAAGAAAGTTTTCTCATTGTACCATATAAATTGTCTCATAAATGTTTGCATTCAAGAACGCAGTCTTGACATCCATCTGATGTAACTCAAGACCAAAATGAGCAACAAGTGTCATAATTGACCAAAAAGAGTCTTTTGATGATACTGGAGAAAGGGTTTCTTTAAAATCAACGTCTTCCTTTTAAGTAAAGCCTTTAGCTACAAGTCAAGTCTTATACCTTTCCATATTACCATTTTCATCCCTTTTGGTTTTAAATATTCACTTACAACCAATTGGTTTTGCAACTTTTGGTGACAGAACAAGTTCTCAAACCTTATTGTCTTGCATAGACTTATACTCATCATGCCTTGTTTCAGCCCACTTTTGAGAGTTATAACTTTACTTGTCATGATGAAAGTTGATTGGATCATCTTCCATCATCCAATTTTCTTCCTCATGTTCTTGAAGATACACTATATAATCATCTGAAACTGCATTTCTCCTTTCTCTAATGGATCACCTAATTGGTATAGGTTGTTGAGGTTGTTGAATTTGTTCTTCTTGAATAATTATTTCATCTTGAATAGTAAGTTTTTCAACATTGACTTGTTGAGGTCCTAGATCCATTTCTTGATCAATGAATAGTGTAAGAACTTGTACATTGTCAAAAGTGGTAATAGAAATAGGATTTGAAACTGATTCCTCCTCAAAAGCAATGTCTTATAACGTTATTTCTCCCCCTAAACTCAACATCCTCAAAGAATATTGCATTTCCCGTCTTAAATATGTTCTTCACTGTAGGATCATAAAATCTGTACCCTTTTGATTGCTCAGAATAACCAATAAAGTAGATACTTACTGTTAGAATCTAGAGTTCTTTCGTTTGGCCTATAAGGCCTTGCCTCAGCTGAACATCCCCAAATATGGAAATACTTTAGATTAGGTTTTCTACCTGTCCAAAGCTCATAAGGTGTTTTAGTAACTGCTTTAGTTGGTACTCTATTAAGAATATAAGTTGTTGTCTTTAATGTTTCTCCCCAGAGTGATTCTGGTAATGTGGGATGACTGATCATAGTCCTTACCATATTCTTAAGAGTCTTATTTCGTCTCTCAGCAACACCGTTCATGCTAGGTTATCTTGGCATAGTGTATTCTGGAACGATACCATATTCCCTTAGGAATTTAGCAAAAGGTCATGAACGTTGTTCACCTGATCCATCATTGCTTCCGTAGTATTCACCACCACGGTCAGACCTTACGACTTTTATTTTTTTGTTGAGTTAAATCTCAACTTCAGATTTAAAAGCCTTGAACACATCCAGAGACTGAGACTTCTCATGAATTAGATATAGGTACCCATAATGAGAGTAATCGTCTATGAATGATATAAAATATTGTTGACCATTCCACAAAGACATAAAATATTGTTGACCATTCCACAAAGACGTAGGAAATGGTCCACAAATATATGTGTGAATCAATTCTAAGACGTCTGAAGTTTTTTTTTCGGTAAGCAAGCAATTTTTTTATTAATAACTCAACAATTCGTCAAACATTACATCATAATATCTATTACAAATAAAGTAAACATAAGCTATCTACTCCCTTTCTAACTACTTTCATCTAATCCTTAAACACATTACTTAGCTTCCAACTAACAGTTATGACCTCCCTACTATTCCTTCTGCTAAACCTCCTGCAGTTACAAGATTTAATATAAAGAAATCTTTGGATAGCACATAATCCTTCTTCTTCAGTTTTGACTTTTCCCTTATGAATATGAGCGTTTCTATTGCACCAAATAACATATATAAAATCTGTAACCCAACCTCCAGTGTGAAATTCAAGAACTTATCTTGTGTTTCACCAAGGATAAACTCGATGAATTCGTCCCAAGACTTGCATCCAGGCCATCTTAACCCACTTCTTTTCACACATTCCATTACCATTCTTTCAACAAATGAACACTCCAGGAAAACATGATCTCTATCTTCAATACCATTATGACAGATCTCACAACCACCATTAATACTGATACCTCATCCAAGCATCCATTGTTTAGTGGGAAGCCTATTGAGATAGGCCAGCCAAGATATAAAACTGCATTTAGGAACATTCATTTTATACCATACTAACCTTGTCCATTCCAGTATTGCCCCTGATTCTTTTATCTTCATCATTGTTTTTTTAAATGAAAACTTCCCTTTACAACTCCCAGTCCAAGTAATTCTATCATCACTAGACGTCTGAAGTTCTATTAGCACCCAATCTCTTTGTTTTGGTATGTTATTTCTTAATGCATTCAATACAAATATTGAAATCCAAAAAGTCAAGGAAAGTTTAATTGCCATCGGACATAAGTCGCTCAGTTCTATTTTTCTGAAATATGACCTAAGCGCTTATGCCATAATGATGTTGAACTTCCTAATTTATTTTGTGTTTAGTACCATGTGATTCCATGTTCAAGGTTTAATTATAAGATGTGATTGTATCAAGTAAATATAGATTGTCATATTCACTTAGTAAACCTGTTCCCACAATATTGGAATTTAAAGATAAACTAAATTGATCGTATCCAAATGAGCAACAATAACCTGATTGTCTAACAAAGAAACTGAAATCAAATCACGCCTAAAAGAGGATACAAAAAAAGTACTTTTTAAATCCAAATAACAACCAGTTCCTAACAACAATCTAACCAACTGCCTTTACTTCTACCCACTTTCATTCACTTACAAAGATGTGTCTTTCACCATCACTTGGATTTAGGTAGCTCAAGCAACCCTGCATAGAAATACTTATATCAGTAGTAGCACCAGAAGCTGTCCACCAAGTATTTCTAGGCATTGGAGCTAAATTAACCTCATAATAGATCAAAGAAAGAATTGTACCTTTCTTAGCACGCTAAGCGTGATATATTGTACATTCTTTCTTCATATGTCCAGGCTTTTGACAAAAGTAACAACCACTTGATTCTTGATATTGTTTCTTTTGTGTTGGACCCTTAGCAGTTTTATTCTCTGATTTTCTTTTCTTGCCCTTATCTTTAGAGGTGCTTGCCAAATGAGCACTTTCAAATCTTTCTTGCTTCAACCTTTCTTCCTCTTGCACACAGTATGAAATGAGCTCATTAAGAGTCAATATATCTTTTTGACAGATATAACTGACCTTCAATTAGTTGAAAAGTAGAGGAAGTGATATGAGTACTAAAAGCACAAGCAAGTCATCGAACATGTCGAGTTTTAGAACATAAATTTTGAAGCAATGTGTGACATCTCCACGATGTACTCCCTTGTATTGTCTTTTCCCTTATGCTTCATCGAAATCAAGCTTGCCAGAAGAGTGCTTGTTCCAGCCTTATCGTTTTTGGCAAAATGTTTCTCAATTTCAACAATATATTCCTTGGCATTAGTAATTACTTCGGATTCTACACCTCTAAAGGCTTCTGTAATGTCGCACTTGATGATCATTAGACTCGTGTGATTTGAACGGTCCCACTTCTCATGTTCCTTTTTCTCTATAAGAGAACTTTCCTCAGTGAGAGGTTGGGGTTGTTCAACCCTTATCCATACAGTTGATAACAATTATAATGTTTCTTTTACAATCCTTAAAAATTATATCCATTAAGCATTGGAATCGAGTTAACATTAGCAGATATTTTAGCAGACGAACTAGATGGGTTAAAAAAATGACAGTGCTCACATTAGTATCCTTATTTTATAATTAGTGAATTCAAATAATGATTTATTTCATCTCAAGATACCAAACACAATATTAATATCAAGTTTTTGGACAATAATATTAACTACAATTAGTATTCTTATTGTAATAATTAAATACTGACAATAGCGCATGTCAAATAATGAGTTTATCTTTAGATCAAGTCATTATTTACATGTACACTTAATATTCGTCACGTATACCAGTTTATGTGTAACCAATATAGTGGTCATCTTCCTTTAGGCGACTAATACTCACATGAATGACACATTCACATATATCAAACATTTTTCCTGAATAATCTACACAAGAGTGGTCACTTTGGTGACATCTAATTTAAACTATTACATCCAAAATGATAGATCTGGATTATTTATATTTGAATAAAACTTTATACCAACTAAAGATATAATTAACCAATCTACTATATAGTTAGATTAAAAATAAAATTTAACCAAAGCCATAATAAATGAAAACAAAAATTCACCATAGTTTAATTCATACAAAAAATGTAATCTGTCATTTCATATAAATAAAGTAAAAATAGAATCATGCAGTATATAGTATGTTAAAGTCATAATTTAGTTTTTCTTTAAAATTTATTTATTAGATACTTACATATTTGTTGAATAGAAAAAGTATTCAAAGGCGGACGTGAAATTAACTTTTATCATTGGAAAAAACCATAAGAATAACAATCTCCTTAATCATATTTGGGCACTTATACATAATAAAAATAAGCAAATACACAATACTGACACAAATTATATTAAAAATAAATTAATTCTCATCTGAAGATGTATCAAAAAAAAATTGATATATATGATATTGGTGAAAATCATAAATTTAAAGCAAAATTATCATGTTTTATTCAAAAAAAATTTAATGTGGGAGGCTTTGATACCACTATTGAGTTCTAGTATTTAATAAAAAAAATGCATAAAAAAATTAAAGATACATACTAAATAATTTAAAATAAAAGAAGAGATAAGCGTAAGCGTACTGTATGCCATGATTGTATGCCATGATTATGTTTAATCTGTTGGAGTGGGTAAATTAGTTTTTTTAGATCTAAACCTTTTGTGTTTGAATTATAGAAATGAACAGACTATATGATTTGGGGACCATAAACCCTAATTATAATTGAGAATGTATGTTAAGATAAGAATGAGAAGTTAATACCCATTAATAACTTCTATTATTTTTCCAGTTTGACCCCTCATTAAACTATAAATAACTTAATAATATCTACACATTAGTTTCGTGACACTTTTATTCTCCTAATCCAATTATAAGTCTTATTAGACCATAATTAATTGTATTTAAGTTTTACGAATATACTACATATTTGATAATTACAAATGTGAGTCCATAATTATCATTTTTTTCAACCAGTTGAGCTAGCTCAACATGCCAGGGCTCTGTCTCTAAGCTAAGAGATACAGGGATCTAATCCCGAAGGTGGAAGAAAGTTAAGAAAGTTAAGAAGGTTATTGTCCAGGGATTCATGTATCAAAAAATAATTATAATATCATTTTTTGGGTCCGAAAACGGTCTCAGTTAGACATTGTATCTATAAAATTATCTTATCCCTAACCGAGAGAAAATCTGAGATATACATCATTGAAGACCTGAAGCGACCCTCTTCTAGCTGATTTGGCGAAGTTGTCTACTCTACTATTCAAATTTCTCGGAATATGGTGGAACGTTAGTGGCCGAAACGTTATGACATCTCTACAATCCTCCTTAAAGCAGGTTGAATAGACCACCTTTCTACTGACAGTTGCCTGACTTAGAATTACGTCAATGTTATAAGAGATGACTTTATCTGTAGTCCTAAATTGTTCGTAAAGTTCGACCGCTTAAAGTAGCGCACGATCCTTTCCAAAATATAGTGCTAAAATAATATGAAGGTAAAAGGACTTGTTGAATTGATAGTACTAGACCTTTGTTTTTTTTTTTGGACAAGGAAAGGTGCCAAGGCACCGAAAAGAAAACCAAAACAATCAACCTATTCCTAATTTACCAAACAGGATAGCGAGGTCGAAATGACTCAAAGTCGATCGACGAAGAGAAGTCGCCTCTTGTCTAACTTCCTTAGCAATCTTATTCGCACGGCTGTTGAGCTTCCTATTGATGTATTGATAAGAAATTTGACCGATCTCACCAGCCTTGTGGATAATCTTACGTAGAAAAGGTTGGATATTCCAACGCACAACTGACACCTGCTGAATACCTTGAATAATCTCAAGGTTATCTGAATAAATAACTTTTTCTCTTCCTGGAAAAGACGCACATAGTTCCATTGCTTTGAGTATTGCCTGTGCTTCTCCTTCCACTGCGCAGTTACATTCCTCACTAAAGCTGCTAGTAAAGAACTCGCTAGAACGATTGTGCACCCCGACAACTGCTAGCCCCGTAGGCTCCCATTTATTCAAAAAAGATGCATCGCAGTAAAAGGAATATTCTTGATCTAATTCTGTTGGAGTATTTGCGTTGTTCTCAATCCCTTGTTTCTTGAAACTATTATAGTCTGTATTCCCACACTCTATTCCATGTATTTCTTCCATGAGCTTTTTTGTAGCTATGTTGATGCCTGTAGCACAAATCTTTGTTCCTTCGTGTATCACTTTCATTTTCCCTTTCCAGATATTCCACAGATTAATCATAATGAAGTCTCTCACAATATTCTCTTCCCATCCTCCTTTCACAAAGCATTGTATTATTTTTAGGAACCATTCTTCAAAACTTTCTTCGAGATTATCTTGTATTCTAATTTGTAGAACTGATCCTGCCTAAATATCTTTACACATGGTGCATTGAAGTAGTAAATGTTCAACGTTTCTACTAGGTTATTACACCAAAGACAGTTTGTTGAGTTTGCACATTTTCTTGTGTATAGGTTTCTCCTTGTGGGTATAGCATTGTTTATAATTCTCCACATAAAAAGTTTGATTTTTTTTTGGTATGTTAGAGCTCCATATTGTTTTCCATATAGGAGATACATGTGTTGGAGTAGTAGTCGTTGTTGTAGGTTTATTGATAATTTGACCTTCAGTTATAACTCTATATCTGGTTTTAGTATCATAAGATCCGTCCTTCGAGAACGGCCACACAAATTTATCAGTCTGCTCACTATTCATGTTTTTAATCCTCTTAAAGTGGAATAATCGGTTCCGGAAAAATATTATCAATCAGTTCCGTATCCCATTTTGTAGATAATTTTTTCATGAGTTCGTTGACTTTAGCTATCGTGATTCCCTCGGGTTTCTCAATTTTCCAATTTGTGTCGATCCATATATTTGTATCTTTCCCGTTTCCAATTATATTGATCCTGTGTTTTTTTATAAAATCTCTTCCTTCTATAAGGCTTGCCCAACTCCAAGTTCTGCTTTGTCGTAGTTTACAACTCATATTATAAGATTTGTTAAAGTAGATACCTTTTAGAAGTTTTGCAGCAAGATTGTTTGGGCTATTCTTTAATCTCCAAACTTGTGCCGCTAGAAGAACCGTGTTCATTTTCTTGAAAGTTTTAAACCCTAATCCTCCTATCATTTTGCTTACATCTATCTTTTCCCAAGCAATCCAGTGAATTCTATTTCTCTCACCTGAGTTCCACCAAAATTTAGAAATAGCTTATATCAATTTATTATAAAAAGTAATCGGAAATGAAAAATAGACATATAATAGTTGGGAATGGCCTGTAAAATAGCTTTGATAAGAATTTCTTTGCCCCCTTCCGAAAGGAGTTTAGCCTTCCATCCTTCCATGTTTTTGATGATGTTCCTTGCAATCCATTCTAGTGATTCCACTTTCGATCTTTTATGGCATAATGGGATCCCCAAATAGTATCCCAAATCATTTGTTTCCTGTATATTTAAGATTGTCGAGACTGAATTCTTCATCTCAGGAGGGGCTTCTTTACTAAATAGAATAGCAGATTTCTGAAAATTGATCTTCTGACCTGATCCAAGACAATATAAGTTCAAATCTTCTTTAAAACGATTTATATCCGTCTCCTCCAGATTAATAAAGAAAAGGGAATCATCAGCAAAGAGTAAATGAGAAATACTATGGCAATTCCGGTTGATTTGGATACCTTTAATCGAACCATCATTGACAAAGTAATCAATAATGCTAATAAGAGATTCAGTCATAATTGAAAATAAAAAAGGGGACAGAGGGTCGCCTTGCCTAAGGTCTCTCCCTGGTTTTAAATTATCAAGTCTTTCCCCATTCAGATTAATATTGAATGAAACTATGGTAACACAGTTCTTAACCCACTTTATCCAAGTATCATGAAAACCTAATTTATCCAATACTTGAATGAGAAACTCCTATCTTACTTGATCATATGATTTTGCCATGTCTATTTTAATTGCTTCCATATGCTTCTTGTTTTTTCTTTTACGACTCATAAAGAAAGAAATTTCCTACACAATGATGATATTATCTTGTATAGCTCGTCCTTTAATGAAAGCAGCGTGTGTAGGCGAGACTATCAAATTCATAAATCGACTGAGTCTATTATATAAAATTTTTGTAATAATTTTATAAATAAAGTTGACATAGGATATAGGTCTATAATCGCCTAAATTTTCTTGAGTAACCCCTTTCGGAATGAGAGTAATCAGCGTATCATTAATAGTTTCCATAGAACAGTTATTGTCAAAAAATCCACAATTATGTTAAAGACATCATCTTTAATTATATCCCAGAATTCTTTATAAAACTTACCATTCAAACCGTCCGGTCCAGGAGCTTTAGAAGCAGATAAGTCACAGACCTCATTCTCTACTTCTTCTAAAGAGGATTTTTTGTTAATTATTTGTTCATATCATCCGTAATCTTAGGCTTAATATGTTCTAATGCTTTCCCCATATTAACTTCACTACTCTCATCTTCAGTAAAAAAAAATTGTAAAAGTTTTGAAAACATTTTTTAATATCCCCCGAGTCCTCTTTCAAAATTCCAGCGTTGTCTTTTATTCTTATTATACGGTTAAACTTTCTTCTTTGTATTGTTGCTAGATGAAAAAATTTAGTATTTTTATCACCATAAATTAGCCAACTCTGTCTAGCTCTATCACTCCAGTATTTCTCTTCTCTCTTATGTTCAATATTTATTAACTCTTTAATATCATTTTCTTCTTTGGTGTTATCCGTATTTGTATTATTCTAATTAAGAAGAATTAATATATCTTGAATGGATTTAATAGTTGTTTCATGAATTTTGAAGATCTTAGGCCCCACCTTACTAATTCTTTCTTTGTATGTTCTCTTTTATTAATAAACTTTGTAACAGGAACAAAATCATTAAGCACTTTCCAACTGTCATTTACTACAATCCTACACTCGTCACTTTCTAGCCACCTAGTTTCGAATTTGAAGTGTTTCTTCCCTACTTTCATGTTAATATCAAAAGGAAGGATAAGGGGAGAATCGTCCGACCCAATAGCTGGAGGGATAAAGATTTGGGACCTAGGTAATTTTTCGATCCAATCATAAGTGGCCATACCTCTATCAATTCTCGTCTTGACATGTTTATCACCTTCTATCCTGTCAGACCAAGTAAAAAAGCATATGTTAGATTTAATTTCGAGAAGGGAATTATAATGAGTAAAGTCTATAAAAGCATTAATATGATTAAGATTCGCTTGATTCTTGCTCTGTTTCTCAGTTGTGTTAAGAATTTCGTTGAAGTATCCAATAATCATTCATGGATCTCTAATATCCCTACGCCAGTTTGATATTTCATCCCATATATCCACTCGTTGATTAAAATCATTTGGTGCATGTAAGAAGATCATGTAATACGAAAAGGAAATTTCATTAATAAGAGCAATAATAAAGAAATTACAAATAAAGACAACACTTAAATGCACATTAGAGTACCACAAAAGAAGAAACCCCCCCAGAATGGAAAGAAGTTCCAGTGGGTTCCACAACAAACGAGTTACTGAAGCCAAACCGAGCCAAAATGTCTTGAGAACCGACCTCTCTCAGCATTGTTTCACAAAATTCCGCTACCCTAGGACGAAAGAGCTATCATCGAGCTAATTCTTGCTAATGTTAAGGGCGCTCAAATACCCTAAACATTCCAACAAAGGGTCGTCATTTGAACTTCGCGGCTTTCTTGGAGTAGCCGCCTCCTTTCTTCTCATCTTCTTGTTCCATCTCATCTTCTTCAGTATCAGCATAATTAAAATATATATCGTGATCATCCCTACCACCTTCATAATCTTTCTCAAAAAAATTCTCACTATTTTCGAAGCTTCCTTCCTTCTCTTCTTCAGGTTCATACTGTGAATCATAATCATCTATCATTTTTGATATATCATCTATCTTTGACCCATAATCATTTTAATACAACTCATTACCCTCCCCTTCTCTCTCACTCTCTAAAATGCTAAACTTATTATTGTTTACAAAGTTCTCAATGGGGTCCACTACTCCAAGTTTCTTAAAACTACCAGAAATTTTTGAATTAACAATCATACTACAAGCCTCATTTGTACCAGCCCTTCCCTCTCTTCTTCTTTTGATATTGTGTTGAAGATTTAATGAGTTCTCTTGATTAGACTCATGTGCTTCATTACCATTAGAAATTTGCTTGCCTTTTATCTTCCTTATTTCTTCTTCAAATGCCATCAAAGCTGCTCTAATATCACCTTCATTGCTGGTTTCTCCCTCATAATTGATTCCATGTGTTTTTTTGAACGCTTCTATCTTCAAGGCTGACTCGTGAAGTTCATTTCGCAGGTCATGAATTTGTTTGTTCCAAGACTCCCACTCATTATCTTTGTTTGCTTTATCTTCTTCAACCTCCTTCTAATTAGCAGCTTTGCTAGTGCTCCCTTTCTTAGTGTAGTTATACTTACTCAAGATATTCTCGCCACCTTCATTGATAACAATTCCCGTGACTGGATTTGCACTTCTATAATTATGACCTGCACTCTTAGTCAAGTTATCATTATATTGAAAATTAATTAATTCACCATTCACTTTAATGTGTAACCCATAGATAGGATTAAAAGGGGGAAATTTGGCGACATTATCAATGTTCCACGTAACCTTCCTGCGTTCATCTATATCGTCCACCTGCTTGATATTTTTTACCGGGCATTCACCGTATTGGTGACCTATCTTTCTACATCTAAAGCACAAAGAACCTGTGTTTTCGTACTGAAATACAACCCACGCCGCTCCTTCTTCTTGATACAAATAAGTCCCTGGAGGAAGTGGATACTTGGTATTGAATTTGACACGAAAGCGCAGTATTTTAATATCGCACTTGATGGTAGAGGGAAGATCAACAACCTCTATCTTAATAAAGCATTCCTCCAGCGCTTTTACTGTGGTAATATTGTTCTGTTTGAAAGCCAATCCTCTGATTTGTACCCATATAGAAGAGTAATCAGTAGATAATTATTTGAAATCTATCACATGTGGCCAGATTGTCATGCTCAAGTGCATTTTCTGAAAAATACTCGGCCTCATCTCCCAAACTCTTTTAAATTCCCTTTCATTGAATACTTCAAGCTTGAACATATTATTCTTGACCTCAGAGAGTCTGAAATGGCCTTGAATTCCCCACCTTTCTTCTATGAATTTTTTGAGGTGTACAACATAAATGGTGGAATCGCCTATAACCTTGAGAAGGATAGCCTTCTCCTCCTTCATGCTTTCAGCTAGCCTTGCCTTCATACCAATATTAATGACCCCAGCTTCCTTGCTTTGTGTTCATTTAACGAGACTATTGGAAGAGCGTGAAAGTATCTTGTTCCATTGTGAAAACTGCACACCAAAAGAATAAACACAAGGGGCTACTGTTCGATAGGATGGGATTAGCACAGATAAAAGGATAGGAAACAATGTAGTGAGATACGGAATAAATTAAGAGCTTAAAGGGATTGTAAGAAGTATAATAGTAGAGAGGGTTAAAGGATAAGAGAATCTTACACACTTGAAAGTATTTATAATGAATTCTAACCCTTACCTCACCCTTTAGCTTCCTAATCACGAAAACCTTCACAGGAGTTGCAAGCTGTTGTTCTTAGGTATAGCAATGAAATCCTGCGCTGCATATTTCCTTGGAATTCTTCTTGTCATAATTTCTCTCTGTAATAATTGATTTTTGAGAAATAAAAATGTAAACTCCGCCGTTGTATCTTGCCCCAAGGCGCTTGTGGCTTTCGGTGACATGCAAGACCCTCCATCTCCCCGAAGTACCATCATATATTTTTATTTCTTCTTCCTGACCTATTAATGACACAGATATAGGACAAAGTAGAGTAGTGATTACACTTACCTTGTTAACGAAGAGACTAATCCCCTTTCTGAATATCGAAATTAGGTAATCGAGGTGTGGCTTCAGATCGAGGTAAGGCTCGTCATCATTAGCTTTGAAACCATCAACCGAGCCTTCTTCCCCTAATTTCCATCTAATTTATCTCTTCATCAGATAATTTTGTAGCTTACCCATACTAGCTAATTGAAACCATAGTTCATAGTTTTGCTGCCCATCATTAGAAATAATTAATATTTGAAATAACGGTACAAAGTAAATACCTTCACAAAATTATAAGACAGTAAACTACATAAATTTACAAGTCTTTCTAAATAGTAAAAGAACATTAATAAACCTATAAATTTGCCTATTCCTTAATAAAATTCTGGCAGGCCATAAAATACCAGAAACAATTTTAATATCTGCAACTCCATCTTAAATATGCAACTCGGTAAATGATATTCTAGTGACACTCGGCATATCATAGAACCACTAAATCTTAAAACGGCTCACTTACAAATGGAGTTTCAAAGCTTTTAACTACGTTGGAAAAATTCATGACTCTATTATGAATGAATTTGCTTTATTTCTGTCTTAAAGTTTTTATTATAAAAATAGTCTTTTAGCATCGTCTAGGTGGGCTTCAAGTGGACATTCATCTTATTTAAATGCAATTCAAATTTTGATAGCTTTTAACTTTCTCATGCATTCTTAAAGAAAATTTTACAAGAAGATTTATTAGTGCAACCAAATACAACATCAACAAGTAAATATCAATATATAGTACAAATGAAGATTAATTTCCAAGAACATGGTATAAGAAGCATTAAATAATTTTTCAAGAAAAATATTTGATAAGATATTCAATAAAGTCATTTCTAGAGGAAATTCACAAAACTCTTTTTACAAGATGATGATGATAGCATGAAGATACACAAACTAGTGAAAGATCAAGAGAGGGATAGACACAATTGGTTCCCCTATATTTTCTGCTTGAACATCCTCTAATAAGATTTCAGGGGACTCTTGATTCTCAATGGTTTGATGCAAGTGATAATTCCATTCCAACCTGAGCTAGTAACATTTCTACATTTTAAGCTCTAACATTTTTCTTAGCTTCGAGAGGAGACATCTTCGGCTCAAACTTGAGATTTTTCATAGATTACGATCTAAACCTCCCAATCCTCGAGAATTTTCTATGCACGCAAATAAATATAATCAATAGATTTTGGCAAGAAAGATTAGATTAAAAAATTGTTAACTCTACTAAGGTTAAGTCATATACATAGAGTTAGTCTCTGATACCACTTCTTAGTTCTAAAGGGGGGGATAGATCTAATCTAATCAACGCCTGATTAAAAATTAACTAATCCTAATCGAAGGTATAGTAAGGTTAATCGAACCTATAAGACAAACTCTAATGAAGGATACTACACAAGGTAGTAAGGAATTTGTCTATCAAGAAAGAAATGTGCCAGCGAGTTAGAATGCTAGTTATAGATGTTATAGAGTTAGAAGCACTGTGATACCACATCATTTTTTCATATAATGCTTGACTCTTTACTTTATTTCGACTATTTTTCTTCTTATAAAGATAAAAGAGTTAATTTTTTCCATTGTTTGTCGCACGTAGTACTTTAAAGATTTATGTGACGGTAGTTATCGTGATCATAGCCGAAAGCAGTTCCCTGCCTATCTAAGACCTGGAAGACTGGTTCTCTCATTAAGACTTCCTTAGTCTGGGAACAAGAAGGATCAATCCCTGGCGGAGTCGGGAGAACTACGAAGAGTTCAATGTAGAAAAAGAATAGGGTGTAAGGATAGGGTGCAAATCCGATGATATTATCAAGGAATTGTTTGGTAAAAACATATCAAAATTAAGTACCTAAAAAAATCTGATTCTTATTGCTTTTGATAACTCGGTTTACTCGACCTGACTCTAATTATACTCTCTTTGATACTGTAGAGATGATAACGATAAACCTTTGTGCTGAAATGTAAAAGGGAAAATCCAATCATAAATGTCTATTTAATCGTTGTTAAATTGGGGAAGTAATGTAAAACGAGTCATGTATATACATATGGGCAACATCAAGGGAGTTTAGGAGGGTTTTTTCTACATTAAGTGATTCAATTCTCTTAGACCTCATACTGAAAAAGCCTAATACAATTTACTAAATGTTAAACATAATAATATAATATTTTATTGAATTCAACTTATGATTGTAATAGCATAAAACATATTATCAATAACAAAAATAGGCAAACATGTTATCAATAATAATTATACAAGGATTATCTACAATTACTATATGTTCTTCACTTGATTCATATCAATGATACTTTTATGATCATGAAATCATTTGTGACACAGATGGGTATGGGAAGTGCCTTTGAAACACTTTGTGGACAAGCCTATGGAGCCCGCCAGTTCAACATGCTAGGCACTTATATGCAAAGATTGTGGATTATTCTCCTTGCAACATCATTACCATTAGTGATTTTGTATATTTTTGCTATGCCAATCTTGCAATTCATTGGTCAAACACCTGATATATCAAGATGGGCAGGTAGATACATCACTATTTGTTAAATCTATAATAAAGTTAAGAGAAAATATAACAAATCTATCATGGATCAAATTACCTTTTATAATTCATATTTAAAGTTATTTATTTTAACTACCTATTTGCTAGAAGAGTAATGATATATCCCACCTAAAATCATACCACCCAACATACCACACATGATATGACGTTACTTAATTGGAAGTGAATTATGATTAGACTGAAAAAATAAAGGAATTATAATTAACTTGCAATCCAATCACACCAAATCATAGGTGGTATGATGTGTGGTATAATTTTTGGTGGTATATATCATTACTCTTGCTAGAATAGTAGTTTTAATTTTTAATTCTGTTCACATTTCTATCACATGTTGCATCCTTATGAGGGTCGACTCATCCCCTAGGCTTGTCTAGAGGGACAATATTAAAAATGGTATCAAATTATTAAAGAAATTATAGATATATAAGGCCCAAATAAACACAAATAATTTATAGGGTCCAAAATAATAAGAGTGCTTAAAAAGAATAGAAAAGAAATATGTGAAAAGTAAAGACAGAGGAACAAAGCATAGAAAGTTCATTTATTTGCTTACAGTTTCTTTTGAATTGAAAATTCCGAATTCATTTTGCTCGGCATAAATATCCTCCGATTTCTCAAAGTATTTGAAATTAATATCTTTGGATTCTTCATTGATTTTTGTAGCAAGATTGTTTATTTGTGATATTTTATGTTATTGTGTATGTTGATTGCTTGAACTCCTTATAAACTTGTAGAGTTATAATATAAATTCTTGAACGCCCTTTAAATGAATAATTTTTTATTTTAAACTTTTTATTTCTGTTATGATATATTATATTTAAATTATTTATTGTTTTCTATATATTTCAACATTAATTTTTTATACAATATATTAATAGTTGATAGTTGTTCAAATATGTTTGAAATTAGGTTTGTTAGATATATTGTGGTGAATATATTACATATGTTATATGGTTGATTATGAGCTAGTTGTAGACTTTGTGAATTGTTATTATTGATCATCCTTTTATATTGCATGTGGAATTCCTTTTTTATGTTTATATTAATACATATACATATTTGTATTTCAATAAGTAACACATATAACCATGTAAATTCTGGTTCACTTAGTTTAAAAAGTGATATTCCAAATATATTGAAAAGTAGCGAATAAGATCACATGCAATTAAATTAACATTGTTTAATATTGTTTCACTTATATGAGATTAGATATAATATATTCGAAAACCTAGAAAAATAGACTTTAGATAATAATATATATAATGAGTTCTAAATTTGGTTTCAACTAAAGTCTCCAAAAAATTAAAGAGGAGTACAATCCTCACCTACCCATCATCCCCACCATCAACACTTCATTGTCTTCATATGTCAACTTTTTCGAGCATTGGACGATGGTGCTTCACCTATTTTTGAGTATCAAAACAAGTTGGTGGTTTAATAATCATTAATATTGAGGGTGCTTCAACAAAGCTCTATTGTTGGTGGTGTACTATTATGGTAATAGAATATCATCACCGTTGCTTCAATCAATTAGCATACTATTTAAGGATGAAAGAAGATGAGGAAGAAGGGATATGTGGGGTAGCTTTGGTGGGTTGGTATTGGATTTGTGGTATGGGTCGCAGATAGACTGAGATGAGGGTCATAGTGATGGTGGTGGTATACCCGATTAAAATTGTGTGAGATAGAGAAGAAAGAGAAAAGAAAAAGAAATGATTAGAGATAACTCTCAAATCAAAAATGTGTTTTTTTTGTTTCTCTTAAAAAAAGTAATGATGGATAACACCCATCATTACATAAGTCAAATTATCAAACCATGTAAGAGAAAAAAGATTAGGAAAAGAGAACAACCTCATTGGTTTATTGAAATATCACATTATTTGTGATATTTGAGTGATGGGATTTTGGTAATATCCAGCATTACTTACAAAAATTTGATTATAAAAGAAATTTATATTCAAGGATAATGTTTCTCTATAGATTTTTCATGCTACTTTTACATGCATTGCTCTTGATATATGAATTTGGACAGGCATATTTTCTATCTTGATGATTCCACAACTCTTTGCTTACGCCATGAATTTTCCAATCCAAAAGTTTCTACAAGCCCAGAGCAAGATTCTCGTGATGGCTGTAATATCATCAATCGTTATGTGTGTGCATGGTTTACTTAGTTGGTTCTTAATGCTGAAATTAGAGTGGGGATTAGTAGGTGGTGCTGTGGCTTTGAATACCTCATGGTGGTTAATAGTGATTGCTCAACTAGTATATATTTTCAGCGGGAGATGCGGAGAAGCTTGGTGTGGGTTCTCTATCAAAGCTTTTGAAAATTTATGGGGATTCGTTAGGTTATCTCTTTCATCCGCTGTAATGCTTTGGTGAGTTTATGAAATAAGCTTATATATGCTTATAGTATCATTTTTCTATTATATATCACATATTTATGATTTTTGAAATATTATTACAGCCTACAGTTTTGGTACGGCATGGTGTTGATTCTTATGGCCGGTTACTTGAAGAATGCAGAGGTCGGAGTTAGTGGCCTTTCCATATGGTCAGTAATAAAACTATTTGGAGTTACTTTTTTTTCTGGGATTTATTTGGGTCTATCTATCTACTTAAACTATCATGCACAACAAGATAAATAACATAAGAGAGGGAATATCTCGCTCAATTTATTGTTTTAATAATCAAAATATGTATTTAGAAACTACAAAACGACTTGATAACAATATTTTAAAAATCTTTAGGCGATAGTGAGGTTGCCGGTCACCTTCGAGAGTTTATTTGACTAGGTGACCATTCATTGGATTCTAGGCCAATGTGAGTAGGTGGTTTTAAATATATTTTATCAAAAGGATGCTTAATTTAAAGGGCCTATGTAGAAAAATTATTGCCTAACAAGAACCACACCAAATACACACACGTAACCCATTCAAAAAACATATGTGGCCCATTAAAAAATACGTAACTCATTAAACAAAACTCGTAATCCATTAAAAATACAAAGATAACTCATCGATAACTGGATCTTTTGGGACAGAGAAAAATCTAGAATAGTTGAGTCCAAGAAAACATAATTTTGGACTTTTTGAACTATTAACTCTTTATTAAAAGAGATATTAGCTCATTAAGTCCTACAACCCAACTATCCACCCCCATCAGGTCCAACCCTTGATTTTTCCCCTAGCAGGTCCAGCGAATTTTACAATTTTCCATCGTTACCCTTCACCATAATCAGATAATATCAAATCTTTCCATGATTATCGCAATTAACTAATTCCATTTAAGTAGCATATCTCTTAATGGAATCTAATCCGGTTTCTTCTCTTCCACCCCCTCCGACAACGAGGACAACCATTTCTTCCAATCTACCCGAAGCCAAGCCGCCCTTCTCCACCTTCTGCACTATGAAATAACTCTGACGAATGAGCTGCACTCCGGTGAATGAGTTGCACTGTCGCTGGTGGTCCTTCGTTGCAGTGGTGCATTGAGCAAGACGCAGTGAGGTTGTTGGTGGTCCTTCGTCGCAGTGGTGCTCCATTTTAGTGCTCGCCGGAAAGACTGCTGCTGCATCCGATGGTGCTCGATCTGTTCATAGTTCTTCTTTTTTTCGTGAATGGCAGATTGTTGCAGGATTTTTTTCAAGATATCTACAAACAAAGTCTTATAGATAAAGGCTTAAACAACAACACGAACCCCAATCAAATCGGATTGAATGTGGTTTCGAAGAAGTACAGATTTGACGAATCTAGAGCTTATATTTAGTTGTTCAAACTTGCTGAGTTTTTACATAGGTAACTTATATGTATCATCACTCTTAACGCACAAACCATCAATATAACAAAGGTAACCCACCCCTTTTAACTCGACAAAAAGCGTAACCCATCAATTTGCTCGAACACACCATCAAAATAATAAACATTACCCACCAACTAAAAATTAGACTTTTATAGTTTTCCGTGTACCACCATTTTTAAAGACAGCCCATCACAAAAACAAACATTACCCATCCCCGTTTTTGTTACCCAATACAGAATATTTGTGCAACTAAATTCTAATTAATGGGTTACTAATTTTTGCATAATTGCATGGAATCAGGAAAATTTGTTTTGGTAACTAAACTCTAATTAATGGGTTACTAATTTTTTAGTAATTGCATGGAATCAGGGAAATTTGTTTTGGTAATTAAATTCTAATCAATGGGTTACTAAGGGCTGGATGGTCATTTAAGGTGGGTTGGAACTGATGGGCAATCAGCCATCCTTCGTGGACTCTCTAAGTCAATAACCCTTATTAAAATGATATAATATTTTTTTATTTCAATTTGACAAGTAAATTTATGAAAAAGAATATTTAGAAACATATTTCAAATGACTATATTGTTAACTTAAAAAATTTAAAATAAAAATATAATTTTTTTTTATTAAAAATAAGTAAAAAAGAAGGTGAATAACCATTAACATATCTTATAATTTTTTTGACAAGTACTTATCTTATAATTAGAAAATAGATTATAATTTTATAGAATTTATGATTCAATGGTTGTAATTTTTTTAACATGGTTTGAAACACGGTAATTAAAAATTTGTTACTTAGATGGAAAAAAACATGTTAGGTGGACAATTAAATGGGTTAGGCGGTCTATTAATCGTCCTATTTCTAGGTGGATGCCTAATTGCCTATCAATCTTTTAGCCTATTCTTTAGACAGTTATATCTAGGGCCGTCTATGCGACTAGTCAACCGATTTTTAGAGCACCGCCTATAAATACTTAAACTAAAATCTCGAATATTATACCTTTTAGAATTAATTTAATTTTTGTTTAATAATGTTTATTTATTATGGGTATTAACATAATTTATAAAAGAAAATGTATAACTCGTATGTAGTATTATCGATAGTTTTGTAATATTAAACGTCAAATTTTAATGATTAAAAAATAAATTAAATTGGTACTCTTGCTATCAATGTTCTCTATCGACCAATATCATTTATCTTAAACTAGTTGGGGTTAGCTCAACTGGCTATAGTCTTGGTTATCCTTCTAGGTGGTACAGGTTCGAACCGTGTCACCGACACCGAGTCCAAAAATTGGCTCTCTCATGTAACAAAAACGATATCATTTATCGCAATAATATGCGTAACAGCTCTACATCACTATTCACTAACTATCCGATTTTTATTTGAGCTTGTTGGTTTTGGGTATTCGTAATAATTACCTAACAAAATTGCAGCATGAACATTTTTGGCATTACAGACATGATAGCTTCCGGATTCAGTGCAGCAATAAGGTTTGTAGTTCTACAAAATCTTGGAAAAAGATTGTATGTGTAGGACACGCACGATTGTGTTACATGTCAATATTCTTTAAAAAGGACTTAATTTTTTTTTCAAATGCAGCGTAAGAGTTTCTAATGAACTTGGGACGGGTCATCCAAGAATAGCAAAATTCTCAGTAATTGTTGTTATAACGACGTCACTTATATTGGGATCCTTTCTTGGAATTCTTTTGCTTCTTCTTAGACATCAATATCCGATTCTATTTTCCAATAGCAAAGAAGTTCAACAAGTTGTATATGAGCTTACACCTCTTCTCAGTGCCCTCATGATCATTGGCAGTGTTCAAAGTACCTTTACTGGTCAGGAGAATTATTATTTACATGTCATATGTTAAATATTATGATTTTTTGTTTTTTAATCTCTTTTATTTTACATGAATATTGCACAATATATTTCAGGGGTGGCTGTTGGAGCTGGGTGGCAATTCTATATGGCTTATGTGAATATAGTTTGTTACTATGTATTTGGTATACCTTTAGCACTTACCCTTACCTTTGTGTTCGACATGGGTGTTAAGGTATTCATAATCTCTCTCTTCATATATTTCATAGTCTGGAAAATACTTGACCAAATAGTTAAAATATTTTGCATAGTTGCATCTTAAATATTTATCGAGTGTATGATGGTTTGTAGGGTATTCTATATGGCATGTTAGCAGGATTAACTACTCAAACGTGTGTTTTGTTATGGATGGCGATCTCCACCAATTGGATCAAAGAGGTACTCAAATTGATCTTATTAAAAGAAAAGTAATTATTGTTAATCTACTGATTAACGATTACTTCCACTCAAATCACGCCATGTCATTGGTGCTATATTTAGTGGGATAAATTTAGGTGGTAAATATCATTACTCTTAAAAGAATTAGAATAAGTAGGTTCAAAGTAATATGTATATATATACATATATACATACATATATATATATATATATATATATATATATATATATATATATATATATATATATATATATATATATATATATATATATATATATATATCTAGAATATTAATTTGTTTGTTATATACGTGGAAAATTTAATGCATAATATTCGTATTTTGATATTATCAGGCTTCAGTTGCTGGAGAAAGAATTAAACGATGGGGAGGAAAAATAATAGAGGATGAGCATACTGTAAACTAACGCAATTTCCACGTTTCTATCAAGTTAAATGTATTGAGTGAAATTTTCTTTAAATACCTTGATTATGAAATAAATTATTATAAACAAATATTTTATATAATTGCAAGTATTTAGATTACTAATACATAAGATGAATGACTTCTTTTTGTGATTGATATAAGAGTTTTTTACTCAAAAGGGTCATAGACCAATAATTTTTTTTAATTAGGTCCAACCCATTTCACTAACAATCCAAATTCATAATACCCTTCATTGGGCTGCAACACACGAGCCATTACCCAAACCACATACAGTTGGAAAATGTCCCATCAAATGGCGCCGGGTTGTACGACACAATTTAGTCGGGGTTGAAACCATCTTCAGCAGTTGTGTCAAATGAAAATTTGCTGCAAAACAATTCCAAAATGCAGTGTATGACCAAATTGCTCACGACAAATCATGGGA
This sequence comes from Nemophila menziesii, assembly GCA_029959085.1. NCBI lineage: Eukaryota > Viridiplantae > Streptophyta > Magnoliopsida > Boraginales > Hydrophyllaceae > Nemophila > Nemophila menziesii. The sequence goes on along the minus strand of JARWIR010000018.1, from coordinate 27,009,473 downwards.
CCCACAAAACTCTCACAACAATTCCTCCCCATATACTCAATTCTCAGTGTATCACTTTTTAAACGGTAAAAGGCTTCCAACTGTCATAAAATGGTCATTGTATGATTTGTATAAAAATATAATAAACAACACTCTGTAATTATAGTTAAATCAAATAATTTTGGAAATTGTAAAAGTGATGAGATTAGTTTAATAATTAAATCAATTTTTCAAAATTTCAATGGTAAAAAGTATTTTTTTTTATCTTAATTGGTTCTTCGATTGTTGATGAAATTGGTGGAGAATGGTCCATGCGGAGGTTTTTTTTGTGCATGAGAGAGGCTGGGTGGAAATGTGAGTATGAAGAGATTTTTTCTTTTCTTTTTAAATACGAGAGTGAAGAGATGAGTTTTATGTTTCATTGTTTTTCAAACTTTATTTATTTATTTATTTTTGTATCTTAAACTTTATTATTTATTTTATAAATTTATATTGGATATATTATAAAACCAAAATAATTTTTTAGACCTTATTTATCTGAACTTTTGAGATGGGTTTCTTAAGACATAATTTGGGTATAGACCTAATTAACAATTATCTCTTAATTTAATTATATATTGGTCTTGGTTGTGCTCTCTATTTCTTAGTTTATTTTTCTATTTTCTTGTAACTTTTTTTATCTATATTCCATATTAGCAATTAACTGCTTATCCTTGGTCTAAAGCAACTTGGTTCTCTTCACCTATCACCCTTAGAAACAAAAATAATACAACCTCAAAGATTGGAGGCTTCTTTTTGAACCTAGTCACATCTTTAGATGGTCTTGAAATTGGAAAAAGACTGGATGATGAGTTTATTAGTAATATTTGCAAGCATATATGGAAAGGTCGAAACCATTTTGTTTTCAATGGGATTCCCCTGATCCATTATATACTTGCAATTTAGCACATAAAATTTGGATGGAAACGAGGTTATTGATTGTCCTCCTAATGATGCAAATAAAACTAAGCTGAAGGAAGTGAATACTAATAATAATTACAACAATAAAGAAAATCCTCTCTTAATCAGCCATAACCTTGTTAAGGATACAACATATGAGAAAAAAAGTGATTGGGAACCCCCTTTTAATAAGTTCAAAATCAATACTGACGCTTCTTACTCTGTTTCCGGATGTGTTATTGTTTTTGTTATCGGGGACTCTTTTGGCAATTTGGTAGGAAGAGACTCTAAAAATAATGAAGCACGTAATGCTAGTGAAGCGGAAGCGTTTGGAATTTTGTGGGGATGCGAGATAGCTAAAAGATTTCCAACTAACTCGGTGATCATTGAGAACGATTGTCAAGTTATTATGAAATCTTTATCTTCTTCTTCTCCTAGTAAATTTGATTGTTGTAATATTTTAAAAGCTATTCATGGTACTGCTGAAACTTGTAGACCTCTATTTTCCTTTGTTAAACACAAGGGTAATTGTGCTGCAGACTGGGTCGCCAAACATTATCTAAGTGGCTCTTTGTTTGGTGATTGGAGTGTTCTTTATCCTCCCCAGTTAGCATATCTTCTTCACCATGACTTTGCCTCTTGTGGCATTGGCTAACTTTTTGTAACCGCTTTTCGCTACTCGTATTATATATAACCGTTTGACAAAAAAAATTAACTGCTTATCTTATTTTCTGAACTCCTCGTTTAGCCCAAAAATCTCACCTTTAGCTCCTTATACTTCTCATAATTTTAATTTTCACCTAAACATATAACTCATACCTCAGAATTAATTCTCATTCTCATTCTCACGGCTCTCAACGAAATTCTCTCTCAACAAAATTAAAATTACTCTTTACATCTTCCATCTTTCAATTAGTCACACGAAAATCTAGATTTTTTTACCTCCCACTAAAGTCAGTATACTCAGATAATTACATCACACGAAAATTACATCTCTTCACACTCGCACTTAGAAAAAAAAGCAAAAAAGAAATCTCTTCACACTCACCTTCCCACACCAAGCCACTCTTATGCCCAAGATACTGCCGCCACTCGGGACCATTCTCCACCATCATCAACCAAACCCAAATTAAGGTAAAATATTTAATTATTTTTAAACTAATTTCATCACTTCTACAAATTTTCAGAATTATTCGAACAAAAAAAGAATCTCTTCATACTCACCTTCCTAGACCAAGCCGCTCTCCGTCTGAATTGTAAGTACTTTCCTGAGATGGAATCTCACTTATTTAACCTAAATTAGTCAATAGTTGTATGATACTTTATTGTTTTCTTAATTTGGATCCACTGATTATGTAATGGCAAAGATGGAATGATATTGTTGTGGGATTTGGCAGAAGGGAAGAAATTGTACTCTTTGGATGTTGTTAGGTCATTCACACATCAAGTAAAAACATATGATTTCTATTTTCCTCTTTTATAGTGCGATACTGGTACATCAATATGGGATATATTCTTTTGGAGAATGGAAAATTTCTGTAGATATGAGAATGATAGAGATACTTATCAATCAATTATGTGTTGATCAATCAATTCTTACATGTATATGTCCAAATTCACATACATACAATTGAAGTATTTTATATTGATGATTATACCAGAATATAAGAAGTAGAATAATTAATAAATGAGATGCAAATGATGAGTGAAAGTTGTTTGGTTGAAAAGGAGCTGGAAGTGAAAATTGATGCAAATTATGTATATCAGGATAAGACTAATATTCTCTTCTCGGTAAGTTTATTTAAATGTTGTACAATGAGATTAAAATTGAATGATTTAAGAGAAAATTTGTTTTAAACTATGCATGTGATATCTGGTGGGGTCCACTGATGCTGGAAACAATTGTGGTTGTCTTTGTGTTTTTCATTGTCTTAAGATTGTGTTAGAAGAGAAATAACATTGAAATAAGTAAAAGTAATATCTAAAAAGAACAATTTAAACCAATTATCATATGTGATTTGGTGGAATAATGTTCCTTTGATTTTTCTTTATTGTGTAATTGTAGAAATGTCAGAGAATGTTATGTTGCACATCTGTAAATAACTTCAATTTATTTTTCCAGATGCACAATGTGTTTTTATTTGTTGATTCTATTGATTGATAAAAATTGTATTTATTATTATGTGCAGTGGTGAAACCCTTGAAAATGTAAATTAGAGTTAATTGGTGTATACGTATATTCTCGACTCTATTACTACTTTGTAATATGTTATTTAACGATGTTTAAAAACTGAAAATTAGATTAATTGTTTTTTGTCAATAATGCCATGAATTAAGGTATATTTTTTTTTTGAATACATATGAGAGCCACTTTGGACTCAGGAATCATTTTGACTCCGATAAGATTCGATCTCAGGACCTCTCGGTCTCTGCGGAGTAGCCTAACCACTAGGCCAACTATCAATCTTAGAATTAAGGTATATTATTCTCTTAATAAGTTTGGTTTTTGGTAAATCATGTATGGAGCAACAATCAACTTGATGCGTGAGAAAACAAAAAAAAATTACATGATACTCCTTATGGATCTCAAAGAGGATATCGGTCTTTATGAAAGTGTTCTTAATTTTATGGATCTCAGAATGTTTCATTGATTTTTTTAGACCATGGTGATATAACCAATAGGATTTAAAAATACTAAAAAATAATATTATTTTACTTGACATTTTTTGTTTTATTTTTAAAAATAAAATTGCATTTTAATAAGCAATATAAATATTATAAAAAAATTATATTCCGACATATGATTTATCACAAACAAATAAGACTTTAATATATACAACACCAAAATAGAGGGTTCATCCCCTATGGGAGGTGAAATCTTATCGCGCGATTTTTAATCTTTGTTGACTTCCCAACGATGGCAGAGTCAAACACATGACTTTTTTACTTGGATAGTTACTGGCGACTAGATATTTATTTTCTATTTCGTTAATGTTAATGATTTGTCTGTTTTTCTTCTTTTAGTCAACTCTGTTAATTATCCTTCCGTTTAATGGTTGTTGTTATGTATAAAAATCTCTTTTCTGACAAAAGAAAAATAATAGAGGATTCCAATCATGATCTACAATTAACAATCGTGATTTGAAATAGTGAAAAATACTAGAAATTTATCAACATACTTATCAGCGTATGTTCAGACTACGAAGGTCATCTGGAGTGATAAATTATCCAAATACAACTATCTTAAAAAAGAATACTTTCAACTATTTTCCTCATCCATCAAAATAAAATAAAATAATAAACGACCACATATCCATCTATATCGAGCATTGCATAAGACGAAAACCCCCACAGAAGGTTGTCATGGTCAGATCCGTGCTAAACTGAAAATCTTGGTCTACGTTTATTAAGGAGAAAAAGAATGAAAAGTTTTCAGTTAGATAATTAGTGTAGAAAATGACAATAACGATGTTTTGTATATAATAAGAACGAAATAAGTTAGTAGTTGATATAACTTTTTGTCTTTTTCAAGTCAGTTTCTCCAAAATTTGTAATTTTATATTAGTAATTTGTTTTGCAATTACAAACTGAGGTTTTCTATTATTTTGTAACTTTTTTTAAATTTTTTTTATAGTGGACTTAACATGGATGATACCTAGTTTATTTATATATGACAATCAAAGTGCATATATTATAAGCAAATGTAAAACACGTCAGGTCAAACTAATTTTTCAAAAATATATTAGAAAATCATTTTGAATTCAGAGTTTAGTCTGTTCAAAATACTATATACACTTCTATCTAACATCATGTCATATCGTGCCTCGAAGGTATTATTACTCCATATACTCCTACTAATTATATGAGACGACTCTTGCACATGCTTCCCACAAAAAATATCTTTGCAACAATACATCTTAAGCCTAGAAATTGAGTTCATCAAATGCAACTTGCATAATCTAAACCCTCTTCTTATCTTAGTATACATAGCATACACCATCTTACTTTAGCACTTTTTGCATTATTACTCCCATTCCATTAAGAAGCATCTATCTTCTTCTCCAATACCTTAATAACAGCCTTAGGCATTACAAAAACACACCAAAACTACATTGTGTTAGTTAATACAACTTGCACCATTTAAAATAGCCTACCTCCAAATGACAGTCACCTAGTTGTCCAAGGAGAGGTCATGCTATTCAGTTTTTTTACCAGTGACTCACACTAAACATTCGGGGGTGTTTCTTTGCACTTAATGAGATCTTAATTTGATTCATTAAGATACTAGATTAATAAGAACGTTTGTTTTTACTGACAAATTTAGATTTGAATAACTCTTAACCAGTTTATTTCATTAAGGGGGTATTTGTTTGCACTTAATGAGATCTTAATCTGGTTCATTAAGACATCAGATCAATCAGACTGTTTATTTTTCCTGGCCAATTCAGATCTGAATGCCTCTTAATTGGTCTGTTTCATTAAGATTTCAAACTAAGTCTGAATCATTCAGACACTGCCTCTTAACAGAATAAGTTCTACTCTAAGTCTGAATCATTCAGACACTGCCTCTTAACATGATAAGTTCTATTCAGCTATTCATTCAGCATTCATCACTTATTACTTAAAAAAACAAACGACACCTAAGATTTAAAACCAAGACTGATTCATTCAGATCCTACCTCTTAACAGAATAAATTCTATTGAGATGTTATTCAGCATTCAGTACTTATCACTTAAAAAATCAAACGACACCTCAATTTACCTGGGAACTCCAAAATATTTAGTCGGAAAAGTGGTATCTTCTGAGTGATGAGGTGAACTACACCGCTCGAAAGTGTGCCTTCTGCAAAAAATGTATAGATCGTTTCAAATATAATTAATAAAATCAATTTTCACAGGGATTGGTTGTAAATTGTATATTTCCTCGATAAGATCTACTAAAATTGAGAATTCTTGAACTCTATATGCAAGAACAAAGCTAGCTACAATGGTAAAAACTAAAAAGGCTCATAATTAAGTATTCGACTTAGAAGTACGAACAAGAAGGAACAAAAGATAGAAATTTTGCAACAATTTTATTAATTTTACGGCTATTTTATGCTTAACCTCCAACTTGATTTTTAGGACCAAGGCTTTAAATAAAGGATTCTTCAAATGCTCAAGTTAAACATCCTAGTCCCACATGTTAGATTCTATATTCAAATATTAGAAGAAAAAAAAACTAAATTTAATTAAAATCACGAATATGGATAATCTTTATTGTGTTTCCCGAGGCATGTATCCAAAACTACTAACGCGTCTCACCCAAAACACTACTCCAAACATAGCCAACCTTTATTATATATATACAGAAGGCAAAGTTTTCGTATTCTTTCAATTCTATTTTCGTTAAAGATTACAATGAAGCAATCTAAACTTCCCCTTCTGCTCATTAATGGCAATGAAGATGATATGGATCCAATTAATGGAGTGAGAAGTTTCTTGAAAAACTCCATTGCTGAATCTATGAAGCTTTGGTATCTTGCTGGTCCAGCTATTGTTTGTTCCGTTTGTCAATTCTGTCTTGGAGCCATTACTCAAGTCTTTGCCGGACATTTTGGAACCACTAAACTTGCAGCCGTGACCGTTGAAAACTCTGTTGTTGCTGGATTTGGTTATGGCATAATGGTAAAGTATTCTTATATGTTTTATTGTTAAAATCCTTTCTCTTTTCATGGAAATCTTTGATAAAATTATACTCGAATCAAAATAACTTTCTAATATAATTTACAAAAGAAAATACTTCTTACTTCCTGTACAACTTATAAGTTTCAACTTCGTAGTACTTTTACTCGTTCCACATGAGTTACATGATTGTGTTTAATTAAACTAAATTCTAATTCATTTTAGTTTTTAGTACTCATACCATTGTTAAAGTCTTTTAAAATTAAGTTATATATAGTTTAAATTGTGTAAGGATTTCATGATGAGATTTTACATAAATGTTTTAGTTCTTGTGGGCATACTATTTTTTTAAGATTATAATCTAAAAAATATCTCAAATAATATATTAAAGCAAAATATGAATCTAAATCAGTATTAAGGGAGGTTTCTTAATTCATAATCTCTTTTAATAAATCTATAAATTTTTTGAAAAATTAAAATACAAATATAAAAAGAAAATAACTCAATCTTCTATGTTAATTAATTATTAGAAAATGATAAAAATCAATACATGACGAAATACATAAACTTTTACACATTAGTTAGAGTTATCGACCATGACAATTCTATATTAAGTAAATTACAAAATAAATCGTTAGCTATTCACAATTTATTATCTAATAAAAATATTTCTAATCTATTTTCAATTTCAATTTTTTAAAAATATTATAAATTTAGAATTATTAAAATGTATTTAACATTGCTATAATTAGTATTTTTATAAAATACTTTGATACCAATTTTTTTATACAACGAAGGTCAAAGCCTGTATTAAGAGCAAGTCTAACTTAAGTCGTTGATGTACCACGAAAAATAGCTATATACCAATCTTGAAACCTTTCAACCGATTTTGTTTTGAAAAATAAGTCTCCATACACCATCAGGTTGGTCTCTATATACTAACTGGGAAACCGCGATAAATACTCTATTGTGTGCAATCCAATATACATACGAATTTACTTCTATGTATATCTTTTTTTCTTGAACTTAGTTATTTCTTCAAAGGATCGTTCGAAAGTAAGATACCCACAAAGCCTTGGTCTTATACCACTTGTTGTATATGCCAATGCTATGACACTTTCTTGTGAATCTACATCTCAAGCTCCTTTTCTCCTAGTTTCTTTGCTAGGAGTTTCCTTCATGAAGCATTACAAATGCCGAAATCAATGGCTAAACAAAAGTAATCTTCATAGATATATCTCATATCCTAGACCTTTTTGAGTCTCTAAATATCCATCCCCCGGCACATCCTCTATGTCAATCCATACTCCCATCAATGTTGATCTTTCACCTTTTGAGGGATCTTTCCCACCCTACTAATTCGATTCGCTTATGAAACTTACGATGCTCGACCATTCAATCTACTCCGAACTCTTACGCGTTCCCACACAACAAATTTTGCTTTACTTATGATAGTTGATGATTTAGGAAATGTCATATTTCCAAACACACATTTGTTCCTCAAAATCCATATCATTCATATAATGTCCCTGGAGAACACATTCCATGGCACCACGGGCGAAAGGTTCTACATCCATCATTCGACCATTGTCATCTCAGAATTTGGCAAGAGCGGGTCCGATTGTCGGTCATCAACTGTAGTTCTTGCAAATGGAACTTTGTATAACCTAGTGTGACTACCTGGAGACTTGTTATATTATGAAATTTGAGCCACATATGCAAAATAATGGTACATGTTTCTGTTATGTTGAGTGTTACTTCTAGAAAGATCATCATCCATGGCTCCTCCAAATCGATTGCCATATCAAGAATTGGTGCATGTATGCTCGCTTATGACAGATGTCAATTCTTTCGGCACCTGTCCGAGTTCGTTGAATCGATTAGTTGTTGGAACTATTCTGCTACACTCCTGATAAGTCAACCCCAAAGATGATCCCTGATCAATATTTGTGAATTGGTCCTTAGAAGGTTCATGTATCTGTTTCTCAAATAATCCATGTAATAGTTGGTTAGTTTAGTGAATATCTTTAAATAAAAAGAAAAAGAGGAAATAATGTTTTTCTTCTATGTGTAAATAACCTAATGATAATCTAAAAATAAACTATAATTACATATACTAATATGTGTATATAAAATTTAAGCTCTTGCATATAAACAAAAATAATTACCTCAAGGGTCTGATTAAGAAGTCATATACTATCTTTTTATTGTAAAGAGACCGTTGAAGTAACTCTTTGAACCTCAAGGTGTTCTAGATTTTCTCCACCAAGATCTTAATATCTACTCCTTTGATCTTATCATTTATAGTGTGTTAGTATCAATTTGTGAGACTGAGCTTGCAGTTACATAAAAATAATACAAAGTTATTGGAGATATTAGGGTGTGATTGGTATGTAGTGATGAATTTTGGTAGGAATGAAATAAGTAAATTAATAGAATTATTGTGCGAATAAATAGACATTGGTAATTATTATACCACACTTAATATGTCATTGGAATAGAGGTGGAGAAAAACTAATTTTATTTTGATCTCAAACTTAATATAAAATTTGGTTGTTTTGTAATTAAAAATAACTTTATAAATCACAAATATACCCTTATCAGGTTGGTTCTAACAATTTTTTTTTTATTCTACTTTAATCATGAGTTATGCTAGTTTTAATTCTTTTTTAAATATCATTTAAAAAATTAAAATTTTGGAGAAAATTTAGGTTTAAAATTTTGAAAATCAAATTCATGAAAAATAATAGAAATAATTGAATTTTTTTTAATAAAGTAGAGAAACTATAGAATATCATTTACAAAATTTTAGAAAAATGATTTTTGATTTTTAGTTCATGCTTGTATGTTTTTCTTGTAATTTATTTTAATCTAGGTGTATTTAAAAAATTTCATAAATTTATTTCTCACATCAACAATTATGTTAATAAAGTACAAGTTTCCAAAGTTTGATTATAAGCTAGGATTTTTATCTATTAAACTTCAAATCCTATTCCCATTCCCAGTGTAATTGGAATGACTAATACCATAGAGGATTGATGGAATGGCTATTACCATATTTGTGGGATTATGTTTCCTATAGTAATCAAAATCCTACTTCTTTAAACTCCTACCAAACATAGGAATAAAATACACCCAAAATTTACATTCCATTCCAAAATCTATTATTGCGTACACTCTCGATAATAATGGCGTTGCGAACCGACACTTGGTGTCTCCATCACCAATACCATCCCTTTAACTTAACACCGTCTTCAAAAGATCATTAAACTATTTGAAATATTCACAAATGAATCATTCAATATTCAAAAGATTCTGCAGAAAATAATTAAAGGCCAAGCCCACGAATAGGTAACAAACTAATAACATTCAATAGCAAAAAATGGACATCGTATTTCTTCCATGGTTTTACCTCACCAAATTTTCCATATGATTGTTTTGGCACTTTACCTTATTTATACTATTTTTCGTCATATAAAAGATAAAATAATTGAAGAATTAAAGTTGTTATCTCACATAGTACTTTAAGGCAACATGTGTCCGGTTATGATGATATTAAACGCTAAAGAAAAACAAGGGTGTAAAGGTGGGTGAGGCGCATGATTGGTGATATTTTTGAGGTTTTCTTGGTTAAAATGAAAAAAGAAACATGTCTAAAAAAATCATTCTTATTGATTTAGATGACTAGATTATAATAACACACATTTGAGTTAAAATGTGAAAGGGATAATCCAATCATGCATGTCTATTTTATTGTTATAAAATTGAGATGTAAAAAGAGTCACGTATACACTTATGGGCAACATAAGGAGGGGGGGTTTCTTATGGTTTTTTCTATATTAGGAAATTTAGTGCTTTTAGACCTCATATTGAAAAATCCTAATGCAATATACTCAATTTAAAATAATAATGTAATATTTTATTGGCATTCGACTTCTTCTTGTAATATCATAAATCATGTAATTAATAATAATCATAGGCAAATTTGGTAATAACATGAAAATATGCTATCAGTACAGTGAATTTTTTTTATCTACAATTACTAAATGTTCTTCACTTAATTTATATAAATCATACATTTATTACCATAAACTTATTTGTGTCATAGATCGGTATGGGAAGTGCTTTGGAAACACTTTGTGGACAAGCCTATGGAGCCCGACAATTCGACATGCTAGGAACTTATATGCAAAGATCTTGGATTATTCTTCTTGTGACATCACTACCATTAGTGCTTCTATACATATTCGCAATGCCAATCTTGCTCTTTATTGGTCAAACACATGATATATCAAAATGGGCAGGTAGATACATGATTATTATATATCTATAATAAATTACAAGGCAAATTTATCGATCTATCATGGATCAAATTACCTTTTATAATTCATATTTCAAGTTATTCATCTTTCACTACTATTTGTTAGTAGAGTAATCATATATCCTGCCTAAAATTATACCACCATGATGTGATGTGATTTGATAGGAAGTGAATTATGATTAGATTGAGAAAATAAAAGGATTGATAAATTACTTCTAATCAAATCACACCACATCAAGAGTGGTATAATGGGTGGTATATATCATTACTCTTTTTAAAATAATAGTATTAGCTTTAAATTTTTTTCACTTGTCTCTTCCCTATTGCACCCTCACAAGGACAAATTTATCCTATAGACTTGCCTAGAGGGACGATATTATAAAGGATGTCAAATTTGAAAAAGATATTATTGGTATATAAGGCCTAAACAAACACATAGGGTCCATAATAAGAGTATTTAGAATAGAAAGAAATATGTGAAAAATAAAGACGAAGGAACAAAGCAGAGAAAATTCATATATTTGCGTATAATTTCTTTTGAATTGACATTTTTGAATTCATTTTGTTTGGAAATAGATATTCTACAACTTCTCCAGGTTTTTAAAATTAATATTTTTGGATTTTCCATTAAAATTTTGTAGAAAGATTAAAAATTTGTCAGATTTTGTTTTATTGTGTATGTTGATTGCTTGAACTCCTTATAAATTGGTAGAGTTGTAGTGTGAATATTGATCACCCCTTATATGTCTAATTTTGATTTATAATTTTTTTTTTAATTATTGTTCTGGATAGAGTATCTTTAAATTATTAACTTTCTTTATGTTTCTGCATTAATTCTTTACAAAATAAATGGACACTCTTTAGATATCCAGATGTGTTTGAAATTAGGTATTTCATTATATATATTATGATGAGTATATTATGTGTTGCCTGGTTCATATATGATCTAGGTGTAGACTTAATGAGTTATGGTTATTAATAATTATTTTAAAGGGTTGGTTACCTAAGAGGTCCACGACCCATCAAAATTGGTAATAATGAATACCAATTGGTTATAACCCAAATTCACTTTTAACATAGTCTGATTACAAAATTGTATAGAATATTATATATTTGATGATCTGGTTTACTTAATTCATAAAAACAAATGCTAACCAGCAAATAAAAACTAACCTTGAATTGAATTTTGACGAGTAGAAGCTTGCTTACAATATCTCTTCCGCACTTGAATTGGATGTCTTGAAACTAATAAAAACAAACAAACGAACGGAAGAAGATGAAAAATATCAATGACTAATATCTTTCCGTTGATATGCATCATGAATTGAGCCTAAAAAAAGGGGGGTGGTTTAATATGGTAAATGCTGATATTACTTTGAATTGATTAAGGTAATGAATATCTTTCCTATATTAAAATATTTCACGTAATAATATAGAAAACATAACCATAAAGTGTAATATTGGTAAATTGCAATTATTGTTGTAATATTGGTAAATTGCAATTATTGTGGATCTTTTGAGGAGATTAAAAAACATGGACTTGTTAGAGGTGTATTTTTTAGATTTACAGTTTTTAGGCTATTCACTTTATTTTAAATTGCACGGGTGTTCCTCTTTTATGTCCAATAACTAATATATTAATACATACGGACACAATTTATATTTAAAAAATTAACGGATATATTACCATCTTAACTTTGATTTACTTATTTAAAAAAAATGAAATATTCCAAAAATATCAAAAAGTATTTCATAGAAGCATATGGGATCAACTTAATATTGATTCACTTATATGAGATCAAATTTACTTTTATCCAAAAAATTACATAAATAAAATTTACACACACATATATATATATATAAATAAAATTTACATAAATATAAATTACATAAAAATTACATAAATAAAATTTACACATATATATATATATATATATATGAAAAGAGATATAAATTTTGGGTTCACCTAAACCTCCCCAAAAAGAATAAAGATGACCCTTATACTAACCTACACATCATACCCACCACCAACACTTCTGTATCCTTATTTGTCAACTTTTTCGAGCACAAGCGACAATGCTCCAACTATTCCGAGTAGCAAATATGGAGATGGTTTAACATAGCACTATTGTTTATGGTACTTCAACAAAGCACCATTGTCGGTGGTTCTCTATTGTGTTAATATATCATCGTCGCAATGATTCAACCAATTGGAACACTACTGTGGGAGGAAAGAAGATGAGGAAGAAAGGATGAGCGTGGTAGGTCATGTGGGTTGGGTTGGATTTGTGTTATGGATCACAAATGGATTGGGATGAGGGTCGTACTGGAGGTGGTGGTGGTAGTGATATACACGGGTTTGAATTGTGTAAGGCAAAGAAGATAGGAAAAAGAAAATATAATGTTTAGACTAGAGACACGACTCTCAAATCAAAACAATAATGATGGATAACACCCAAAATCACATAAAAATGACCTAATCATGTAAGAGAAATTAGAAGGTAAAGTCGGAGTTGAAAATAACTCTATTAGTTTATATAATATTTACATCATTTATGATTCGGTGATGGAGTTTTTGGTAATATCCAGAATTACTTAAAAATATTGATTATAAAGTAAATTTAGGTCCAGGAATATAACTAATTGTTATCCTCACATTGTTATATATAATGTTTCTATATAAGTTTTTCATTCATGCTACTATTACATTCAATAGTCAATTGCTTGATGTGTAAATTTTTGGACAGGCATATTTTCTATTTGGATGATTCCACAACTCTTTGCTTATGCCATATATTTTCCGATCCAAAAGTTTCTACAAGCTCAGAGCAAGATTCACGTGATGGCTGTAATAGCAACCATTATCATGTGTTTGCATTGTTTATTTAGTTGGTCGTTAATGTTAAAATTAGATTGGGGATTAGTAGGTGGTGCCGTGGTTTTGAATACATCATGGTGGTTAATAGTGATTGCTCAACTAGCATATATATTTAGCGGAAGATGCGGGGAAGCTTGGTCTGGGTTCTCTATGAAAACTTTTCAAAATCTATGGGGATTCGTTAGGTTATCTCTTGCATCAGCTCTAATGCTTTGGCGAGTTTCCCAAACAATTCTATATATGCTTATAGTATCATTTTCTATTATATATCACATATTAATGATTTCTAAATATTATTATAGCCTACAGTTTTGGTACAACATGGCGTTAATTCTTGCCGCCGGTTACTTGAAGAATGCAGAGGTTGCGGTTAGTGGACTTTCCATATGGTCAGTAATAATAATATTTGACTTACTTTTTTTCGGTTTCGTTATTTGTGTTTATCCATACTATTTGATTTACCTTTTGGGAATGCTTAAGGGGCTAGTCGACTGATTTTTAGAACATTGCCTATAAACCCTAAATTTTATATTTTTCTAAATTAATTCAATTCTAGTTTTATAGTGTTTGTTAATTAAGAGTACTGAAATAATTTAGTAAAGAAATGAAATGTCTATTTGTAATATTATAGGTAATTTTGTACCATTCAAAAACAAATTTTGATACTCTCGCTACTAATGTTCTCTTTCTACCAATGTTATTTATCTTAACGTGCTTAATGACTCATTATCTATCTGATTTTTATTTCGGTTTGTTGATTTTGACCTGTATTTGTAATAATTACCTAACTATATTGCAGCATGAACATTTTTGGCATCACATCCATGATAGGTTCTGGATTCGGTGCATCAATAAGGTTTGTATCCTAAAAAATCCTTGGAAAAATCTTGTATGGAGTTGTACACAATACATATGGATCCTACATAGTAGGACCCACGCGATTGTGCATCTCACTTTTGTTTGAAAAAGAACTTGATATTTTTTATAAATGCAGCGTAAGGGTGTCTAATGAACTTGGGACATGTCATCCAAGAAAAGCGAAATTCTCGGTAGTTGTTGTTATAACGATGTCACTTATATTGGGTTCCTTAATTGGAATCCTTTTGATTCTTCTTAGACGTCAATATCCGATTTTATTTTCCGATAACAAAGAAGTTCAACAAGTTGTATATGATCTTACACCTTTTCTCAGTGTCCTCATGATCATTGGCAATGTTCAACAGACCTTCATTGGTTTGTAAAATCATCATTCACATGTCACATGTTAAAATAATAATATGATATGATCTTTTTAGTATTATTTTTTTACATGAAAATTGCACAATATATTTCAGGGGTGGCTGTTGGAGCTGGTTGGCAATCATATGTGGCTTATGTGAATATAGTTTGCTACTATGTAATTGGTATACCTTTAGCGCTTACCTTTAGCTTTGTGTTTGACATGGGTGTTAAGGTATTCATAATCTTTTTCTTCAAATATTTTTTAAAAATATATATAAACCAAATAGTGAAAATATTTTGCATATATGGATCTAAAATATTTGATGAGTGTTTGATGTTTTGCAGGGTATCTTATATGGCATGTTAGCAGGATTCACGACTCAAACATGTGTTTTGTTATGGATGGCAATCTCCACTAATTGGAACAAAGAGGTATTCAGATGATCTTATCAAAGGAATAAAAATAAATGATGAATTAAAGTATATACAGAGTAAAATACCAATATTCTCTATAGTTTGACAATTTTTTTTAAAAACTTATGATTTTAAAAGAGACAAATACCTCCTTATGGTTTTCCAATTAATGACAACTCGCCTACTAAATATGACACTAAAATTTATGCCATGAGTTGCGCCGAGTTACACACAATTATCATCAATAGTGGTAAGTTGTCAAGAGTTCGAAAATCATAAATGGATATTTATCCCTTTCAGAACCATAGACGGAGTTTTGTCCTCTTTCAATCCATAAGGGGGGGGTGGTATTTAGGATTTTACCATAAAATATATATGCAGTATAAATTTTTTATTGTTATATATGAAAATATTTAATCATAATTTAACATCGTATTTTATATTATCATGGCAGGCTTCAATTGCTGGAGAAAGAATAAAACGATGGGGAGGACTAAAAAATTAAAAGTGGATGAGCATATTGTAAACAAAAACTAATTACCACATCTCTATCAAGTTGAATGTGTTGGGCGAAATCTTCTATAAATCTTTGATTATGAAATTAATGATTAGAAGCTAATCATTTTATTAAAAATAATTGTATATAATTGCAGGTAAAAAATACTGGGTTTTTATCTCATACACCCCTGTGCTATTCATTAATTGAAGACACTCCCTTTATACTTTTTAATAAGTTGAAACACCCCTTGTGGTACCATAAATATTGTTGATACACCTGTTCATTCAATATTTCGTTAGGCGGGTCACACATGGCTTAAAGTGGCTATGAGAGGCATTTTCATTTTTCTTTTATTAACAAAAGGGTATAGAATACCTATATTTCCCTAAGGATGTATATATAACCAAAAACATATTTCCTTATTTTCTATAATCTCTCTTTCCTGACACTCTCTCACCTATGCTCTCTAAAACTCTATCTTCTCTGCCCATTCATATGCCCTGTTGTGACTCTTCGCTTCGTTATTATCAACCCTGTCACATGCCCTATCGCGATACTTTCCTTCTATGTTTGTATATACATACGTCTAGAGAGATGGTGTCCTTAGTTTTGTTGATTCTGCGGTGGTCGGATGTGCGATGGTGAGCGACTTAGAGATCGGTGTGGCCGCAAGCAGAGAGAGGTTAGTCATTTAACTATGGATATGTTTTAAATCCAATCCATTAGATTTAAATTCATTTAGATTTTTAAGTGTTTAATTTCATTATTCGTTAATTCATTTAGATTTGTTGTGTATTTAATTTTGTTAAATGTTTAATTCAAAAGGTTTCATTTGACTTTTGGGATTATATAAGTTAGATCATTAGATCCCTTAACATAATATTGTGTTAATTTTATAATTTAGATAACATAATTAATTAGATAATTTTAGGGTGATTAGGTTAGGGGTTTTGATCCATAATATTGTGTTTTCCGGTGGCGTAGTTGTGTTTTCTGACGGTACTTGAGCTTGAGCTTGATTTAATTAATTTGGTTATGGTGATAGATTCTGGTTTATTTGGACTTAGGCTTTGGTAATTTTAATTGTTTAGAATTGGGTCTATGTATTTTAATTTATATTAGTGGCCTATTTGTATTTGAGATTTTTGTATTTATTATGACAGATTTTTTTTTGTTCTAACTAAAACCAGGCTTGTGGACCAAGACGACCAAATTTTGTTTGCAGTGTCTATATCCTTGTTTTACAAATGAATTGATGTATAGTAATTATCGGCTGGGGATTTCAATAATAATTATAACCATTCTTTGGTTGGGTCGATGAGACTATGCACACCAATATTTACTAGCTTCAAACGCCGGAAACTCATCCAGGGTGACTTATTAGGTTGGTAAACTATATTCACTTCTTCTTCTCTCTCGTTTGAGAAAGTACACAAATTACAAAAGAAATGGCCAATAGTCCGCCCCTCCACCAAATCTACCGTACAATAATTTTTTTCAGTTTTCCCATTTCTATACTATTGTTAAGAGATGATATGGTTATATTTTCATTTTTAATATGTATATACGAGATGCGTGTTATGAAATGAAATGCATGTTATTTTATGGTTAAGTTGCGTTTTTATGAAATGAATCTAAATGCATGTTTGCTAGTTGTTATGTTTCCTCGATTTGCCACATGTTTATACTACTTATCAAAACGATGTTAAACTAATTTTTATAAAAGTAGATAAATGTTGTTTGGAACTGGGGTAAATCTAACAATAGTTGATATAATATATGCCCCTTCTTCTTCTTATCAATTTCCAATATAGGTATTATATACCCTTTCATTGATAGAAGAAAAAAAAGTCCCCAGTCACTTTTAGTCGCGTATATATCACCCCTAACAGAATATTAGATGGAAGGGTCTGATGTATCCTATTTTGTGATAGATTAATCTACTCACGAGACATATTTTTGAGGGTTTATGAGACCTAAGTGAGGGATTTTTCTCTAATAATTGACGTAGTGTATTTTTCTACATTATTTTGGATAATATTTCATTTATAATGTTTTGTGCCATAATTGTGTGTTAAGTTTGTAGATTTTAGGTACATGGTTGACACGAGGGTCCAAGAGGATGAGGAAAAGTCAATAATTTAAGTCCAAACCCAAACCAAGGCGTAAAGAGAGCTAGAAGTCACCTTTGAGAAGTTAGAGCGTTTACCAGAAAAGTGCATCGTCAAATTGTTTCTGTCACCATAATTAATTGGTAATATCTATGGACCCGATTCTTTCCGATATGGAAGTATCTCGGAGTCAAGGTCGTGTGAGAGGTGACAGAAGTCAATTCGGAGTTGAGACAAGAAAGTTATGGCATCTTTACCAACGTGACTCGAAGTGATTTTTGCAATGTGTATGAACCCTAAGTGATTTTTATCTGTGTTTTTGGTGATTTGGGTTTTTTATATGTATTTAAATGAATTGAACTTATTTTCCCATTGTTTATATACTTGTTCTTGTTTCCTATTTATACCCTGATCAAGTATAGGTAGTTTAGGTCTTTTCGACTAACACCCGGGTAGGGGGTCGAGATTTCGGACTTAGTATATAAGCGCCTAGTACCTTTTATCGGACGATATAGTACACTAGGTAATCTATAGGGCCAAGAAATTTAGCCTACCCAAAATCCGAGAGCATGAATAAGGTAAAGAGCTAAGATTGCCCGTAAGGGTTTTAGATGCAATTGTGCGAACCATTCAATTCTTCCTTATACCTTAAACAAGATAATTATCAGGTGGATTACTCGCAAGGATCAAGCATTACCTCTCATACTTTATAATCTCTATTTAGTATTTTTACTTATTTTCACTTTAGTCTAATATTTATTCATTTGCAAGTTAGTCCTTTTACCTATAAAAACCCAAATACAAATCTTCATTATTATTGTTTCAATTGCAACTCAACATTTTATTACATTCAAAACGAATTATTTACAGCGTTAGTAGTCCATGTGGATCGATAGCCCTTAGGCTTATCATATTTTTGCTTGGCGACAAACCGTACGCTTGCGGGGAGTCCTAGTTCCATTGCTACCAATCCGTCATATTTATATAACACCTGGAACTGCAACAAGGTCATACAAGTAATATTTATGTATATATAAGATGTGTTTATTATGGTTAAGTTGTAATAAAATGTATGTTATGCTAGTTGTTAAGTTTACTCATTTTGCCACATAGTTATACTACTTATCAAAATGATGTTGTTAAATTGGTTGTTAGAAAAGAGAGTATATAAATATTGTTTGGTATTGGGGTAAACCTAAAAACAGTTGATGTCTTGTTAATAGTTTTTTGTTCATTACAACCCTTGTGTTATTAGTCAATTGCTGAAACACCTCTTATGGTTTTTAATAAGCTGATACACCCCATTGTGCAATTGATTTAAACCCCTATTCTGTCCATGATGGTAAACATCCAAAAACAAAAGATAGGTACTCAAAATACCCATATTACCGCATGTTACGATTAATTCAAAATTATATGTGCATTACGAAGTTTCCTTACTTTACCATATGTTTATACTACTTGTACAAAAATTAAATGTTATTTGGTATTGGGGTACAGCTATTGGATTTATGTGAGAACACATCCTACGCGGAGAAGATAGGTTTTAGAGAGAGTTGGGTAGATAGAGTGTATGAATGAAGAAATAAAGTTTGTACTATGTGTAATTTGTACTGCGCATTGGTGTATCAATGTTGTTAAATACCAACGATGCCCCTTAATACCTAAATTAGCCAGTTATAAATACTAGTAATTGTCGTTGTTAATCATATTTCCCATTTATTTACCAATCAAATGTACTTGAAGATGTGTTTATAGACTTAAATGTAAGGTTTCTTTGACTAATAACAACAAACATGTGGAGTATTTTCGTAGGCTTATATGATATCATCACTAATTATGAGGTTATAAGAACATACGTCTTTTAGTCTTTCATTTGGTTTTTGTATTAGCATGTCGTGTTTGATTGCGCTTTTATTTTATATTGGGAAGGCACTTTCACTAAACAAGTCTATTTCGGTGGGACGATGGAGCAGCTCCTCGGTCGATATTTAGGTTGGGAATATGCGTACATTTATGAATGCCATTGTGATATGATGACATACAAGTTCCATACAAATTTGGCCTTCTTCCTCGGGTATACGAGGCACGATCTCTTTGAGTTTTGGTATGTAAGGTACCCATGGTCTTAAGTGAAAGATATACAAGGCAGATGGGGAGAATATTCGAGCCTTGGGATATATGTCCATCTACATAGACACCATTAGGCAGGCACCATGTTGTCATTGTAATAGTCGTTTGAAGGTGAGGGATGTGGCCCGGATACTGCCCGAGCCAAGGTAGATTAGGTTATGTTTGACCTCGTGACAAGTGATAGAAATAGTGACCTTGAAGAAGGGCAATACAGCCGTTAGGCTTGTTTTGGGTGTTAAGTTTGTTGTGGTTTTTGTAGTGAATAACTTAATTTTATTCTGATTGTTAATGACTTTTACTTTGAAACATGTTATTCCAAGATTTTCAATGACTTTAAATGACTTGTGGTTATATTTATTGTACTGCATATTTTAATATTAACGTTTTAATTATTAATGAATGACTTTTAGTTAATTTTAATATTTTAGCTAAAGTATTTCATTTATCGAAGTGAGCTTTCTAGAGACCTTGTGCGTGAAATATATATTTAAACCTAATATAGTTGACGAAATATTTGCGAAAATTTTCAAAAAACATAAGTGTTGGCATATAGCCTCCCTTCATAGGTTGTTTTAATGTGACAACTCCTCTTGTGTTTAGTGTGCTAACTTCACTTTAATTTTATCCTCTCTATTGCACTCTATTTTCATCAAAAACACTATCTTTATTATTTAGATCAAAGCTTTATTATCATATCCTAAGAAGCTAATTTTTATACAAATACTTTTAACCTTATCTTTGTATACATTGAGAATTAGCCTTCATGATCAACTACAAAGTTTCTTAGAATGATGTTTCCAACAACTCTCGTGAAGAAAACTTTTCCATCCGAGTATCATAGCAAAATGTCGAAAATGCGCAAGGCAGAAGATAAACGGGAACCCATTTGGTTCTAACCGGGAACCCGCTCACCACCGGGAACCCGTTCAATGTTAACCGGGGTACCCGTTCAGTATGATTTTCTTGCTAGTCAATGCCACGTCATTTCTTACCGTTGCCACTTGGAAAAGAGCTGTTGGGGAAGTTAAACGGGAACCCGGTTGGCTCTAAACGGGAACGCGTTTAAGCACAAATTGTCCCACAAATTTATAGCCGTAGGGGACTTTCTTGTGCTATAAATATGACCTCTTTCAAGGAGAAATTCACCTCTTACACTTCAACTATTATACATATCATTCTCCTACAAAATTAGAGGTCTCAAGCTATCAAAGTTAATCATCCAAGCTTGATCAAGAGCTTAAACCAAGAAGCTTCAAAGTTATTGTCTACTCAAGAGGAGTTTTCATGCTTATAGTTATATCTACTCTTTAGAAGATTGTTTAGCAAAGTTATTTCACCACTTAAACACTTTGTATCTATCCTCTTAAGTTTAGTTCGTGTAATAGATAGATGAAGAGAGAATTAGAGTATCGGGAGCATACTCGGTGTCCTTGTATTGCGATAGCACAAGAGTTTGTCCTTCGTGGTATCGAAGAGGTTGTAAGGGTTATTGTGTTCTCGACCCGGATAAGAGAGACACGGGAGTTTAGTGAAAAGCTTGAAATCCTAACGAGGCTTCCTTAGGTAGTGGATGTAGGGATAACCGAACCACTATACATCGTTGTGTACTTTCTATCCCTACTCTATTTACTTTCCGCACTTTATATGTTTGATTATATGCTAGTATAAATATTGTAATAATCTTTACCTAGTTAATCAAACCTATTGTCATCTAGAGTAGTAAGAGATTAGAAACTCGTTTTACTTGTATCACTTATATATCAAACCTCTAGTTTATCCATTGCATGATCCCTTAAGAGTTTGATATATTTAGTTGACCTAGTAGTTTCTCTCTTAAACTTATTATTGTCCAAAAGATTTTTAATTAGGCATTAATCTTATTAGTAATCCTACTCACCCCCTCTTCAATGACTTTAAATGACTTGTGGTTATATTTATTGTAGTGCATATTTTAATATTAACGTTTTTATTTTTAATGAATGACTTTTAGTTAATTTTAATATTTTAGCTAAAGTATTTCATTTATCGAAGTGAGCTTTCTAGAGACCTCGTGCGTGAAATATATATTAAATCTAATATAGTTGACGAAATATTTGCGAAAATTTTCAAAAAACATAAGTACTACATAAACGTGTTTAAAATATTAATTTCATGATAATACAATAACAACAGTCATGTCAGATCAAATGTAGATCCAGTTTGCCATCAACGCCAATTTCAAACTTGTATTCTGATTTTTTTTGTGGAGTACGACGGGTCAAGTCAATAAAAGAATTCACATGGTTTTACAAAACACTTTGGTAGGGGTATGTTTCATAATGGAAGCAACGAAAATTTATATTACTATGCTCATATATTTAGGTCATAAAAGTCAATCCAGGCATCCCACAATTGCATAAAATGCTACTATCATGGTAATTGTTTGAAGATGTTGCCGTAATTGGAGATGATACCGATGGATCTCATGTTGTGATAGATTTAGATACATAAGATACATCATTTGGGTTGGTTTTTTAGGTTTAAATATGAGATTTATCCCTTTATTTGATGTTATTTGAGTTTTAGCTAAACTTGGTTGTTATATGTAATTTTGGAGCAATTTGAGATAATTTGTGTGTTAAGTGTGAAACTCCTAGGTACATGGATGATCTTAGACCCCAATATGAATCTAGGAAGTCAAAAAGTCATGAACAAACCCAATATAAGGCGTAAAAAGAGCCAAGAAGTTCATTTAAAACTCATAAGGAACTGTCAGTAGAATGTTTCACTCGACTTTTGAAGATCATTACTCATAATTGGTGAAGATTATGATCATGAAATATAATCTCTACAGAATTGGCGAAAGACTAACCACATGAAGCGTGATTATAGAGAATGACGCACATACGATTATGCACCTCCTCTCAATAAACGAGGCTAGTGGGGTAGGTTGATTGTAATATTTTGAATCTTTATCTATCTATATTAGTATTTATTTGAAGGAAAAAAGATATATTGCATGAGAAGAAAGAGTTTGCAATTTGGATTTAAATCGAATAAATTATATGCGTTTTACAGACAAGACCCAAAATTATCTAAATTTAAAAAAGTCCATTCGACCATTTTTTTTTTGCATACATAAGAGGCTTTAAAAAGCCGGTAAGAACATTAAATTACAAAAAGAACATTTTTGATTCATTGAGATATGTTTACTAGTAATATTAAAAAGTCAATTCTTAAATAGTCTCATACAATTTTAAGATATTTTTTTAATAATTTAAATCCAAATATAAAGAAGTAGGTGATTATTAAATTTTGTAGAAGTTTTTACTTAAGAGTCTTGAATCTCCTTATCCAAACCTAAACACCCCAACTTATGGAATGTTTTTCTAAAAAAAAAGGCTAAAAAGAATTAAAACTAATACAACTAAATAAATTTAAAACGTTAATTTTTAGAGTAATGATTTATACCATCTAAAATCATATCATTCAAATATCATCTAATGATATAGTATGAATTGATTGGTTATAAATCGTTAATCTAATTAACGATTTATTACCAACAAATTCACGCCACGTCATTGAGTGGTATATAGATAATATATCCCTACTTTAATTTTTGAGTAATGCTATATATCACCCCTTCACCCTTTCACCCCTTATGTGGAGCCTATATGGAAATTTTAAAAACCAATTATAATGTTTTTTTTTCTTAAATAACTTTTTATTCTTTCTTTTATTAAATTCCATATAGGCTCCTCATAAAGGGTGAAGAGGTGAAGGGGTGATATATATCATTACTCTTAATTTTTATCTCTCCAATACCCCTAATTTGTATATACTTATGACCCCAACCATTTCTCATGGATATCTTTTCATGGTTAGAAAAGAAAAGAGGATTGAATCCTCTAGTATAGCCCTCACCAATATTATCCTGCAACCCAATGGCAAATTAGAGCTAAAAGCCTAAAACCCTCAATACCCCGATCACACACAAGCCCAACTGAAAATCCAACAACTCTCAGTATGGATTTTCAACAACCACCTAATCAGCACACACCACCACCACCACCACCACCACCTCCTCCTCCGTCCATGGCGGATCCCAATCAACGTCCACCCGTCCCTCCACCAACTAACCCCTGGTACTCCACCCAATTCCAGTATCAACACCACTCTTCCTCCTCTCCTCCTCCGCAACAACAACCACCACCTCCACATCAGCAGTGGGCCCCACCTCCACATCCTCCTTATCCTCCTCCTTACCACCACTCTCAATTCCCCCCTCCGCCACATCTTCCACCTCCTTCACCTTACCCTCAGCTCAATCAGGTAATTTATTTTCAATCAGATTTCTTAATTCACTCTGGATTTCAACTTTACCGATTTATTTACCAAGCTTATAAATATTTCTATAGAAATGACATTATTGACACGAAATTATATATAAATGTGTGTATAATGTATGCATATTGAAATCATATGCGTAATTCTTATCCTGATATAATGAAATTTATATATTGATGTGTGTAATTAACGTATATTTTTGACATTTTATAATCTATATGTACTAAATTATGTATATATTATAGGGCTGGGACAATTCAAACTATGGTCATCATCAAACTTGGGAGTATCAAGGTATATGTCACTTTTAAAAACCATAGGGGTGATATTTGTATTTTATAATACTATAGGGGTATTTAGTATTTTAAATAATCATTTTATTCTTAATAGCACAAAGCAAAGAAGAAGATTGGGCAGCAAAGGCAAAAGCATGGGCAGCTAATAATACTGGAACAAATCCTCCAGGCCCACCTACATCAACAAACTATCAACATTATCCGGGCCCACATTATCAGGGCCCGGGCCCAACTTCAGGGTCCACATTCCCTCAGCAAATAAATCATCAGCAGGAGGTATCTTCTAGTTATTCTTCTATTGCAGGTAAAAACATTAAAATTATTATTTTGATTTAATATGGTTAGGTGTTACTTACATATAGTTTCGTTTACTTAAATTAATTATTTTAATTTCTTTTAGTTAAATTTTGTGTTTCTTATTTGATTATAAGTTGTTAAGTTGATTTTAATTAATTGATGGTTTGTTTGAGTTAATTTCACTTTAGGTCCCTATATTATGCAATATTTGCATAATAAAAGGACCTATATTGCATTTAACTTAAAAATTTGCACTACAGGTCCCTCCCTATATTACATTTTTTTAGTGAATTGCAATTCAGGTCCCTATATTATGTAGATATTGCACTAGAGGTCCCTATATTACATTTATATAGTGAATTGCAATGCAGGCCCCTATATTATGCAAAATGGAACTACAGGTCCCCATATTAAATTTCTTTTTGAGTTGATTGCACTATAGGTCCCTATATTAAGCAAAAATTGCATATTAGATCCCTTTTTGAGTTGATTGCGCTATAGGTCCTTATATTAAGCAAAAATTGCACTGCAGGCCCCTATATTACATTATTTTGAGTAAATTGCAATGTAGGTCCCTATATTATGCAAATTACTATGCAATAGGTCTTTTTATCAAGATTTATCAAGTTAATTTCAGTATAGGTCCCCCATTAGTATGCAAAAATTACAATTCAAGTCCCTATATTAGCCAAAAACTGCACTTCAGGTCCCTATATTACATTTTTTGAATGAATTGCATGAAGGTCCCTGTACGAAGCAAAAGTTGCACTACAGGTCCCTATATAAAAATTTATTGATTTAATTGCAGTATATGTAGTATGTACACATTCGTATGCAAAAATTACAATACAACTACCTATATTAAGCAAAAATTGCACTGCAGGTCCCTATCTTACAATTTTTTTTGAGTAAATTACAATATAGGTCCCCTATATCATGCAAATATTGCACTACAAGTCCCTTTCAAATTTTAATGAGTTAATTGCAATATCTGTCACCATTACTATGCAAAATTACAATATAAGTCCTTATATTAGGCAAAATTGCACTATAGTCTATAAATCAACCTGTTTGACTTTTTATTCCAATAACAGGTCAAGAAAATACTGGAGAGACAAGCAACTACTACACACAAGTGGGTCCCACAACAAATATTACCGATCAGCCCTTAGATTTCACACCACGGTTCAATCCTCAATCTTCCTATCCTAATCCAGGTGGGCCCGGGCCAGGTCCAGGTCCCGTAGGAGATATTACTAGTACTACTAACTATAACTGGGTCCCACCTGTACCTGGACCTTCTTCTCAAATTGATCCTTCAATGAATTTACCGGGTCCCACTATGTATTCGAGACTACCTGGTCCTGGGGTACCCTATAATGTGGGTCCCACAGGTGGTTCATTTCATGGAGATTCATTTGGTGTTTCTGAACGCCCTAAAAAGGTGCACATTTCTTTTGCTTGTATAATTATTTAATAGACTTTTTGAACATTAATACTTTATTATTGTATAATATAGGGACCTATCGTGCAATTAACTCAAAAATTCCTGACTAGAGCATGCTCAGGGGCAGAGCCAGGAATTTTTGTTCTATAGGTCCCTATAAAATGCAAAAATTGCAATATCAGTCCCTATATTATGTAAAAATGACATTATAAGCTTTAATATCAAGTTCAGTCAATTACATAATAAGTACCTATGTTATGCAAAATCCCGCTATAAGTCCCTATATTATAGTGCAGTTTTTTCATAATATAGGGACTTATAGTGCAATTAACTTGAACAAAAATTTCTGACTAGATCATGCTCAGGGGCAGAGCCAGGAGTTTTGTTTGAGTTATTGCACTATAGGTCCCTATATTCTGCAAAGATTGCAATATCAGTCCCTATATTATGAAAAAATTACACTATAAGCTTCGATATCAAGTTTAATAAATTATACTATAAGTCCCGATTATTATGCAAAATTGCGTATAAGTCCTTATATTATATTGCATTTTTTGCATACTATAGGAACCTATATGCAATTTAGTCCAAACTAAATTTTCATATCTTGCTTGTATAATAAATAGACTTTTTGAGCCAGGAATTTTTGTTCGACTTAATTGCTCTATAGGTCCCTATATTATATAAATATTGCACTATAGACCCCTATAGTATAGCGACCCATACTGCAATTTTAGCATAATATAGGGACCTATAAAGCAATTAAGTCCAAAATATTTTTTCGGGTCCTGGCTTTACCCCTTGTGCCAAGTATAACATTCTTAAAATTTAAGGGACCAAAAAGATAAAAACACTAATATAATTAATTTTATTTATACTGATATAATTTTTTTTTTTAATTTACTTTTAGGCATCTGTACCAAACTGGCTTAGAGAAGAAATAATAAAAAATAAATCAATAATCACAAACACTGAAACAGAGCCATTAATAGAAGAAAGTCAATCATTTGAAGCAGATTTAGATAACAGAAGCGTTGATTCATCTAAATCTATCGAAGAAGAAGAAGATGAAGATGATGAGGTGGCATATAGTTACAGGGGCAATATTGTCTTTTTGTCCTTTTAGGGTTTCTTAACTTAAACACGGTTTTCTTTGTAGGATGATATGGAAGCTGCTAGAACTTTAGCTATTAATCAGGAAATAAAACGTGTTCTTACTGAAGTACTTTTAAAGGTTAGTTTGTTTTATTTGTTTTTAAATTTAGAGATGTAATTTGACCTTTTTGCCCTTTTTGCCCTTTTATAGGTTACTGATCAACTTTTCGATGAAATAGCTACTAAAGTTATTAACGAAGAAGATAATAATCCTATAGTAAAAGGTGATTTATTTATTTTTATTTATTTATTTATTTTTTAATAGTTAAATTAATTAATTTTTTTTTTGGATAGATAATGAGGTATCAAAATCAGAAAGTGTTCCAATTGTGAAGAAAATTAATTCAAAATTAATTTCTGGAGATTTATTGGGTCTAGCTAGTTATGCTTCAGATGATGAAGAAGATGATAATAATATAAATGAAAAAGAAAAAGAAAAAGAAATTAATGGAGTTAGTGTGTCTGAAGAGATTAAAGACAAGAATACCCTTCCAGAAAATAATAAGGTATCTGAAGTTAGAAATAAAAGTGTAAAAAGTGAAAGTAGGAGAAATTCTGAAGAGAAGGGTAAAGATGGAAGGTATAGAAAATATGAGGATAGAGAAGTAAAAAAGGAAAAAAATGGAGGAGAAAAAAGTAATTATGATTCGAGTTCAAGGAAAAGAGAAGAAAAAAGTGAAAGAAAATGGAGTAATAATAAAGAAGATAATAATAATGGAAGATATAAAGAAAGAAGAGAAAAATCGAGATATAATAATGATAAATATAGAAGACATAATAATAGATCTTCTTCGATTGAAAGAGATAATAAGGTTAATAATCATTCAGATGATGAGTCATCGGAAGGTTCTAGAAGGTATGTTTTTAGACATTTTGTTTTGTTTAATTAGTTAATTAATTAATTAATTATTTGTTTTTAGGAGGAGATATTCTAGAAAACATGAATCATCAGTATCACCTGTGAGATCAAAAAGAAGGTAATTAATTAAATTAGTGATAAAATATATATATTGTGAGTGAAAGAATAGTAGGGGTATATTAGTAAAATTGAGTATATAATGTTTAAATGATTATTTTAGACAAGTTTCGAGGTCACCTCCTTATAGCAGACAGCACAAGCCTTCTTCTCATACTACTCATGATGGCACAAGGTATGTATGTATGTATGTGTATGTATGTATGTAGTTAATATTTTGTATGTATGTATGTATGTATCAGGTGAAAGATCCGGTCCGTCCATGATAGTATAAACTTTATTTATTTCTATTTTGTTAATTTTTTTTTAAATTTTTTTATTAGGTCAAGGCGGTCAAGGTCAAGGTCAAGTTCAAGGTCACCTGTCCGAAGAAGACGTTAAATAAAAGCAGAAGCTGAGAAAAGGAGACAAAATGATGGTTTTTTTTGTTATTATTGAGATAGGCAGGTTAAGTTTTACTGAGTTATTATGTATGTTTTGTTATTTGTGTGCAAGAGTACATGTATTTTGTTTCGTTGTTAAGACAAAAAAAAGAGTAAGAAGCAATTAACTTAATTGGTTATATCGATATCTTTGATTATTAGTAGTAAGTAATCTCGTAAAATGAAAAAAAAATTATTAACATTGAATGAAATCCTTGAAAGATGGATATTTCTCAGAATTTTTTGTTTTCCCACAAAATTCATGAGATGATAACATGTCTTTCAAGCCACCATGAGAGTAATAATGGGAAAATCTTGGTATATATCGCAATTCTTCGTAGACATGTTATATCCTTTTTCCAGAATTTCTGATGTAGTAATGAATAAAATCATGGGATCTCGAATTACAACTGAAAAAATTATTTAGCATTCTGAACTCCCAAAAAAATACTTGAAAATGGTTACTATTCGTACAAAATAATGGAATTGTGCTAAATCTTTCAAATGCACATTTGGAAAATAAAATGAATGAAATTGAGTATACAAATGCACATTAGGAAAATAAAAAGAATGGAATAATGCTATATCTAACAAATGCATATTAGACAATAAAATAATTTCACACATGTTTTTATCCTATCAATAATAATCTGAGGTATTTGAATAATGTCAAAGATTGACCTCCAAATTTTTTTTTTTTTTTGTCATTGAATAAAATTTTAGTATATGTTACAATGCTTCAATGTTTGGCTAAGATATTCAATACTATCGAATACATTTATAGAATTCCGTTGGGATGACTCTCCTATTTTCCTAGTACATTTCGCCGCTAAGTCAGCTATAACATTAATATCTCTTTTAATATGACAAATTTTCCATTCAGGGAATCTCTCGATCCATTTTCAGATTATTTTAATCAGAAGTCGGATCTTCCAATCGATTCCTTTCTTGTTGTTAATTCCTTGAACAATTTCAAGGTTATCTGTGTAGATGGATGCCCTTCTACAGTTTAAGAATTTTGTTGCTTTCATGGCTTGAAGAACAACCCAAATTTCTCCTTCTTTTGCACTTCTAAAAAACTCCCTTCTACAGTGCTTCTTAACGATTTGTCCCTCTTTATCAATCGCTATTGATGCTATACCACTTATCTCGTTTTCACCAACAAAAGAAGTGTCATTGTGCCATATAATGTCTGCTGAATCAGTCATGATTTCTTCTTCATCATTATTCTTGGTTTGGATATCCCTCTGGATTACACAGTTAACAATATGATCATGCTTCGTTTGATAGAGTCTATCAATAATTATTATTGAATTATTGATAATCTCTGAAATATCGCACTCCTTCTTTTCCAAAAAACCTTTCATTCTAGCTTTCCATAAATTCCATAGTATCGCAATCATATTACTTATTAACCTCTTTCTATCCCACCCATTCCCTGAATAACTTCTAATGATATTAATGAACCAATCTCTAAACTCAATATTCTCCTCCTTATTCACCTTTATTTGGACCGGAGATTGGGCCCAAACAGCAGCGCTAAACAGGCACTGGATAAATAAGTGTTATATCGTTTCTTCTCCTTTTTCACACCATTCGCAATCTGTAGATCTAGTACATTTCCTTTTCTTTAGATTTTTCTTTGTAAGCAGCGCATTATTTCAAATTCTCCAAACAAAATTCCTCATTCTTGTCAGAACATTAGAAGACCATATCATTGACCATAGCGATGTATTCCCTCCTCTTCACCTTTAATTGAGGACTGTGCTTCCTTGCTTATTTCCTTATTCATCACTACATGGTATCCCGACTTTGTCTTGTACTCACCGTCTTTTGTCAAGGGCCAAATTATTTTATCTTCTCTATCAATATTAACTAGCGGTATTTTGTTTACCTCGTATTTTTCTCTTTCATTGCAAACTAAGTTAATAAAAATTTTATTCCAACACGTACAACCATTATTAAATAATTCTGTAACTTTATTAATTGGTAGCTATTCGCATTTATCCATCTTCATTCCTGGACCTATCCACGCGTCATCCCAAATGTTTGCCGTAAGTCCATTCCCGATCTGCCAGCAACATTCTTTTTTTAGAAATTGTATTCCTTTCACTATACTAGACCAGCTCTAGGATCTCTTTAGTTTCAATTTAGCATTCCATATGTCCGTTCTTGGATGATAAATTCCTTTAATAACTTGGGCCACTAAAGAATTTGGGTTATTTATAAGTTTCCACGCTTGTCTTGCTAACATCGCCAGATTCAGTTTATGAAAATCCCTAAACCCTAATCCTCCAATTTCTTTTGATCTAGTAATTCGCTTCCATGATACCCAGTGTATTTTTTTTCTTTTCCATCATGTCCCAATAAAAATTAGATACAATGCTTGACAATTTTTCACAAAGCACTTTTGGGAACTCAAATATCGACATAGCATAATTGGGTATAGCATGTAATACTACCTTTATTAATACTTCCTTACCACCTTCCGATAAATATTTTGATGTCCAACTAGCTGTCTTGCTAATTAATTTGTCTTTGATATAGTTCATATCTCTGTTTTCGATCTTTTGAGTGTTAGTGGCAATCCTAAATATTTTCCCAACGAATTCGTGCTAGGAATTCTCATTATTTCCTCCAACTCTATTTTGATTCTTTCATTGATACCATTACTGAAGAGAATTGAAGATTTATTATAGTTGACTTCTTGACCCGATGCTCGACAGTATTTTCCTAATATCTCTTTAAAGTTATCAAATTCCTCATTATTGGCTTCCATGAAGAATAGCGCATCATCAGCAAATAAAAGATGTGTTAAAACTGGGCAATTTCTTGTAATTCTTAAACCCTTAAAATTTCCTGATCTAGTGTAGACTTCTATAAGATGAATTAAAGATTCTGTCATGATTGAGAAAAGTAATGGTGATAATGGGTCACCTTGCCGAATACCTCTTACTGGAGTGAACTTTTCGAGTCTCTCCCCATTTATTTTAATTTGCATACTAATTGTTGATATACATTTATAAATCATTGCCCTCCACTTTTCACAAAAACCCATTTGTTCTAAAACCTTCATCAGAAATTTCCACTCAACTCTATCATAAGCCTTGGCCATATCAACTTTAATTGCTGCAAAATGTTTTTTTCGATTTCCTTTTACAAATTAAAAATATGAAACCTCCTATGCCACAATTATATTATCTTGAATAATTCTTCCGTTTATAAACATTGATTGTGTTGGTGAGATAATTTTATCCATATTAGGTTGTAATCTGAGAGCGAGTATTTTGGCGATGATTTTGTAAATGAAGTTAATACACGAAATAGGTCGATAATCCTTAGGGCTTTCTTGAGTTTCACCCTTAGGTATCAACTTTATTATTGTGTTATTAATTTTACCAAGATCACAATTAAGATTAAAAAAGTCAGATACTATTCTCACTATATCTTCTTTCACAATATCCCAATCTTCGTGATAGAATTTTCCTGTTAAACCGTCTGGACTCGGTGCTTTCGTTCCCAACATACTGAACACTGCTCTTTTAATTTCCTCATTATCTGGGACTTTGACTAAATCTTCATTCATTTCTTTTGTAACTTTACTCGGTATACAACACGTAATATCATCCTCTTTTCTCCTACCATCTTGTTTGAATAACTTGACGTAATACTTCTGAAATATCTTTTTTATTTCATCCAAATCCTCCTTCCATTCCCCTTCTTCATTTTTAACTGCTACAATCCTATTTATATTTCTTCTAACTTTTGTAAGATCATGGAAGTACATTGTATTTTTATCACCACATTTGATATGGTGATCTCGCGCTTTATCCGCCCAATAAATCTCTTTCTTTGACCAAAGATCTTCCATTTCAACTTTTATCTCTTTGATTAAAGATTGTTGATCTTGATTATTGTCACTATCTTGTAATGATTCTAGCTTACGTTGCAATTCACTAATTCTTTTCCTACTATTGATTATTGTTTTCTTACACCATTTCGTCAATGATTTGCAAGTTCTCTCTTTTCTCGTTTGAAAGTTCTCTATAGAATCTTCTATATTATTGTTCTTCCAAGAATTTTTAATCACCTCACAACAACCTTCATTATCTACCCATCTAGAGTCAAAAAGGAAGTATTGTTTGTTTATTTTACTTCTAACTTCTTTCTCAAGTATAAGAGGCGAATGGTCCGATCCCATCGCAGGTGGAACTTTAATGATAGCATTAGGATATAGATCAAAAAATTTGACATTACCCAACCCTCTATCCAATTTTTCTTTAACATTTTCCTTCCCTTCTCTATTGTTATTCCAAGTATAAAAACAACCCTTCGATTCAATTTCAATTAGGCTATTATCATTAATAAATTTGTTAAACTTCAATATTCTTTCTAGATTGGCCGGGTTTTTACCTTTCTTTTCTGCGAATTTGGCCACCTCGTTAAAGTCTCGCATCATGGTCACGGCTTCATCATGTGTTGACATCCAATTTGTTGGTCCATTCCATACACAGTCTCTTGCAGATTCATCACAATGAGCATAAACAAACACTAGGAACCACTTCCTATTACACACTTCATTAACTTCACAAATTACATAGGAATTACAAGATACACTAATACTTAGGTTGATAGTTTCTTTCCAAGCCACAACAATCCCACCTGACTTAAAACAAGAGCTAGTGGGATCAACAAAGTGGTTGTACTTGAAAGACTTAAGCTGTTTTACAGAATTAGCATGACACCTTCTTAATTTAGACTTTACTAAACATAAAACAGAGACATTAATCCTAGATAGAAGGGACTTTAAGCTATGTTTCGTCAAGGTTTCCCTAACACCTTGACAGTTCCACAACATAAAACTATCCATTGAACGCATTTAGGTTAAAGTTTTCAGCACTTATTGATGTCTCCTCATTTGTGATAATTAAATATACTTCAGAGGCATCATTTTAGGCTTATTTATTAGTTTATAGGTCGATCTTAGCTTAATTTAGTGCACTTTCCTATTTTGAGTCTTGATTTGTAGAATTATTATTTTTAGAGCATATTGGGTTTAATTGTTTATTTAGTGTGAAGCTTTAAAGATAATTATGGAGATTAATTAGAGTCCAAGTCAAAGACAACAACTTATGGAAAGAGATTTGCATGGAAATTGGAGATAAGGAAACAAAGGCTAAAAAGATGGAAAAGGAAAAGCTGCCTAAATCTGGGATTCTGCACACACGTCTAAAGATTGGTGTTTTTACCTAAGAAATAGGCCGAATTTGGTAATTTCCTTTTAAAGGGTGAAGATAATTCTGTTGCGATTCTTTTGGTATCTTATGGAGCTCAATCCGACCAATAACGAAGAAGATATGATCAAAACGGTCCAGCAGTGTTTATCTTTATTTCCTTACGAATTTGAGTTGGACTAGGAGTCCATTACTTTCCTTCTCCTTCAAGAAAACGAATTAGGTCTTCCTATACCCTATAAATACAGCCTCTTAACACTCTAAAATCATCCTTGGCCAGACCCTAAGGCCAAGAGGAAGCTGCAACACAAGAGAAGAAGTCTGGAGGGAGCTGTGCAACAACTATGTCTCCTTCAACCTCTTATTTTGTAATTCTTTCTTCTTCTTTTCTTTGTATGAACTAATTCTCTTAGCTTAGGTTTTGCATAATGTATAAACTATGAATTCTAATTCTTCTATCTAAGTTCTTTGGGAATTATATGTTTTAATCTGATATTAGCTACTTACCTTTATATTTGATTATGGGTTTTGATTTAATGATTGTTTTCCTTGCTAGTGCACGAGTATAGGATTACCTTAATAGTAGTTAGATGGTCACCGTAACTGGGTGTTTAACTATTGAACCACCACATAACGTCTAGTGTCGATAGCAGTTCTGACAAAACATACTTCTAACTAGATAGTCATTAGGGTTTGTTTTAATCACCGTATCACCAAGACTGCAGTATTTGCTTAGGGCCTTAGTGGCGTTTGATTACCCTATTTGAAATCACTTCTTGGTTGTGACGTAGCCCCCTTAGTCGCTCTCAAGGTCTAAGGTATGGGAATTTAGAATCCTGACTAAGTATACCAAGAGCTAATATTCTCCCTTATGAACTAGATTTAATAGATAGAATTAGAAGGATTAGTGCATACTAGTAAAACCTAAGTTATATCTTTCATACTATCTTCTTTTCTTTTCTATTATTTATTTTCTGTCTTTAATTTAGTAGTTTAGTTTTCTTATTAAAAACCAAATAAATATCTATCTTTCTCTTCTTTATCCTTGCGTATTATTATCTATCTTTAATATCTGCACTTGATAAATTGCATAAGTTCTCTCTAACTTTCGTCAGTCCCTGAGGAACGAATCTTCTTATCATTAAAACTTGCATACGTCCTGTAATACTTGCAGTACAGTGTTAGTTTAGGGTGTGTATTTGCAATTATTTTATACATCTTTTTATCACACCTTAGGCCACACCACTTATCTTCATGTAATTGATGAAGCCACTTCTCACAGGTGGAACCTCGGAAGTAGCAGCATCATTTGAGTCCCCTTCTCTCTCGCAGTCTCTCTCAAAGTGCCCATCACATGGAATGCCCTTGCAGAAGTATAACTTGCCTTTGTTAGAGTCTCCATTCACCATTCCCACATTTGATTGAGGATATAATCCCTCCTTCAACATGAACTGAAGTTTAACATCACTTAGATAATCGTATAAGTCATCTATGAAAAGCTGTATTTCTCCAATCTTTTTCCCCATGAGTTCAAATTCTTCCTGTTTTCTTCTCTTGCTAACAAAAATCTCATAGTATTTCTCATCTGGAACCTTTCTTTTTGGGTTATCATTCCTATTCCATGAAAAGAAATCACTAGCTCCTTGAACTCCCACCCTTGTTGTTTGCATACCATCTAGGTTCAGACCATTCCACGCCACAATGTTTTGATTATTATATACCTCTTGAAGATCATCAATATCTGGAACAACAGCCACATTGTTTTCCCCATTACCCACAATTCTTAACTTACCGTCGTACCTAAATTTCGTTCTTCTTTCACGATCAACACTGGTTTCGATAACTATAGCTTTTCCTTTGTCCTGAAATCACATCTCCTGTCCAATTTTGTCCATGTTTTCGACTTTATCCCCTGTCATAAAGTTTTTGTAAAGCTCATCAATATTGCTAAATTTAGCGTTAACCATTTCCTTCACACTATCACTGTTAACAATAAGACTCTTTCCCACATCAGCCCATTCACTCTGATATGCTCTATATAACCCAGGAAACTTTGTTGATGAGATCTCGAATGATTCTTCGGGAAGTTCAATTCCATTCGTGATATCACCAAGTAGCCCTGTGTTTTCCCTTTTCCTTTTGCTTGACTCTGCACCATCCTTTTTCTTATCTTTATTAGAAGTGTCCTCAACTGTTTGCACTGGTACTTGAATAGCTCCAACATTGAAGCTCAAGATATTCCACGTTGATCCTCCATGATGTGAGTCTCTATCTGTGTCCTTATCATCTCCATCAAATCTTCGAAATGGATGGAACCTGATTATCTCGTCAAATACTCCCCACCTGTCTCGTTTCCTTATAACAAAAAGAGGTTACTTTTCACTTTTAATCGCCACTTCTCTACTCCAGTTTGTATATTTGAAGGAATTATCATTCCACCTAGGTCTCACAATACACGTAGAACAAGCATTCTTATTGTGTTCTAAGACTCCACAGTTAAAACAATACATTCCTATGTTTTCATACACAAAAGCCACCCATGCAGGACCTTCAAACTGTTCAACATACCCACCTGTCTTAAGGGGTTTCCTAGTATCGAATTTAACCCTAAACCTGATAAATTCTTGATTATCATTATCAACAACTAGGTGGCCTATCTCAGTAACTTCGCTAATAAAGTTTCCAAGAGTTTCAATAGTATCAATCGCAAATTGATATCCAGCAAGCCCATAAACTCTAATCCACGCGTAAGAGTTAATAAGATCCAAGCGACTAACCTTTTCACCTTCATTAAGCCACATTATAACCACATGCATCGACTGAATGAGGCAGAATTTGATGAAATACAGCCTATTCGCTTCTTCTTCGTCGTACAAGGTGATTTTGAAGATGTTAGGAGATAATTCTTGAAGATCAGTCAACACCTTATGTTCCAGTTGTCCAGCACCGCCTTCTGAATACCGGAAGTGGTATGATTCTTTCTGAAACAATTCTCGCAACCAGATTGAACTCCTGAACTTTTGGTTTCACAGCAGCTGCTTTTGTTGAGAGTGATAAAATGACAAATTTTTCCAGATTATCTTCAGAAATTTTTGCGATTGGGAGGGCATGATTAATTTTTGTCGCCATTTTCTCGATGGAATTTTTGCAATTGAGGATGAAATGAAAGAGGTTTTTACTGAACTGTGTAAATGAACTCCTTATAAATAGGAATCAAAGAGACTCTTCACCTACTACTGAATCTTCTTCACTGCATGGACAACAGTAAATTTTTGACACACGTTTAATTATTGCATTGAGATAAGCAAAGTGGGGCGTGCAAGGATTTGTGAAGATTTTGATAGCAGCTAAAAGACACTTTTTGATTATTCTTCTAATGTGGATACCACACACAACACCTGAAGTATCTATCCAAAGCCTACGCAGCGTATCATAACTAGGTTTATTCTTCTTGGGTAGCGAATAACGTGCTTTCGTATGTAGTAATTTCACAAAATCGAGGTCGTAATTAATAGATGTAATAATATTAAGGCCAGCATATGAAGCGTCTCACTTAACCTTAAGTCCATTAAACCCAATTCCATACCTAATATAATCCATTCGAGCCCATCTACTGAGATAGTCCATCAAGATCATAAAAATCATATTAATAAGTGGTGTCGCCTAGGGTGTTAGAAAAATAAGATAAATATGAGCCAGAAAACAATGCACTTTCACCCTAGACAAGCACGGTACTACAAGTATTACAGGACGTATGCAAGTTTTAATGATAAGCTAGATTCGTTCTCAGGGACTTAGTGTGTTATACGAATGAGTAGAATAACGAGTAAGAAGTAATAATTAATAGACAGAAAATAAAAGGAATAGATTCGAGATATTAAATTAAACTAAGGAAAAATAAGGACAATAAAATAAATACGGAGAAATATGAGATGAGAAGTATAGCTTAGGTTTTGCTAGTATGCACTAATCCTTCTAATTCTTTCTATCAAATCTAGTTAATAAGGGAGATAATTAGCTCTTAAATACTTAGTTAGGATTCTGAATTCCCATACCTTAGACCTTGAGTGCGACTAAGGGGGCTACGGACACATCATGAGGCAGCCTAAACCTAGGGTTATCAAGCGCTACCAAGGCCCTAAGCAATTCAACTCCAAACATGATGATAGTGGTTAAATTATACCCTAATGACTATCTAGTTAGAATTAGTGTTGTCAAGACCAATATCGACACTAGAAGTTATGTGGTGTTTCAATAATTAGACACCCAGTTAAGGTGAACATCTAATTACTATTAAGATAGCCTAAAGTGATCAGTTCTAGGACAGGCAATAATTCAAAATACATAAACAAATATATAGGTAAGAAGATAATATCAGATTAAAACATATAATTTTCAAAGAAACTTAGATAGAAAGAAAATATAATTCATAGATTATACATGATGCAAAACCCAAGTTATAGGGAAATTAGTTCATACCTGAAGGAAATAAACTAAAAGAAATAATAAAAGACTTCATCTTGCTCTCTACAATGACTAAGAATTAATATAAGGTTTAAAACTGAGCAAGGATGATTTACAAGTTATATAAGGGTGTATTTATTGGTGTATAGAAGCCCTAATTCGTTTTCTTGAAGGAGAAGGTAAGTAATGGACTCCAAGCCCAACTCAAATTGGTAACCCTAAAACATGGAATCAGGCCTGTTTTTGTTTTGGTCCTAACAGTTTCAATTCTTATCCGTTTGACGCATATGAGTAGACAAAATTCATCGTATCGGAAAGATCTTCAACCTTGCTCTTGACCGTTTCTCCAAATTCCCCACCGATTTTGAGATATAAGCTGATTTGTGGTCGTAGGTGGTGAAATTCAGGATTATGGCAACTTTTCCTTTTCCATATTTTTAGCTTTTCTTTCCTTATCTCCAATTTCCATGCTAATCTCTTTCCATATCTCTTAATATTTGACTTGGAATCTAATTAATCTCCATAATTATCTTTAAAGCTTCACACGAAATAAATAATTAAACCAAATATGCTCTAAAAACAATAATTTACTAAATCAAGACTCAAAATAGGAAAGTGTAACATTTCTCAAGAAAATCGACTAGAAAGACTTCTAAATCACTAAAAATGATGTCTCATCGTGATATTAATTCATGACAAATGAGGAGACATCAAGACCCCCAACTCAAAGTTGTATCGTCCCGATACAATAAAGATGAAAACAAAGGGAAGTCTCTGAATACACGCCTAGGTAATTTTAACACAATGGGAAGAACATAGCAGAATATATAGAATAGACATAAAGCAAATACTCAGAAAATTTCATGCAATAATATTTACAAAATACATACATGTACACTTCTCATATCCATAGTTAACACGGGTTTGAATTCAAGATCAGATTAGTTTCGCAATGTAAGAAGGAGAGAAACTTTACTCAGTTTACCAAGGAAGCTATAGATTGTTTATCGAACTTCACTAGTATCCAAAGATCCACTTAACTACTCTCTATTGGCTCAATCACTTCTCGATTACATAGCAAAGAATCAAAAGGTCTTTAAGGTTTTAATTTAGGCTTAGGGACGGTATGATAGTATATTTGGATAATTTAGAGTGAGATTTTGGCTCTCTCCTCACTAGCCATCAACGAATTGCCCTAGATCTTGAGTTACTCTCATAAAACGTTTCTCACTCAACCCAATGAATTCTTTGATGCACAAAGTAGCATCCCCAATAACCCAATTAAAGCATAAGATGTTCTCATAAAAATTCCTCTTTGCCGGTCCGAATATATATTCTTTTCAAATCAATTTTTTTCTTTTTGTATAGCTATGACTCTCTTTTTAATGTTGAGATATCACGCTATTTTTTCATAAATTATGCCTTTTCATAATATTAGCTCGTAGCTTCTTTTTCATTCACTATTACCCCGGCAAAGGGTTACAATATAAATCTGTGAATCATCATCAATATAATAAAACGAGCACACTTAATAAGCTCAAAAATCCCAACCCAATAATATTTCCCATAATGGTGGACCCACCACCCCAAACTCAAGCTCTAAAACAATTGTCTATGCATCGCGATTCGAGTGCTGGTCATATGAAAAAGTCCTATAATCTAAAGGGATATGGATTATAATGTGGCTAAATAAAAAGATTTAGAAAGGCTAGAAGGGGCTGAGAAGGATATAACATATAAAATCAAATAACACGGTGAGAAGGTATAAAAAGGCTTCAAGTGGCTTCAATATGAAAGAATTGCCTTAATCATTTTCTACACCATGCAATTTCGTTATTATCTTACCTTTAGCACTTTCATCAAATGGGTTTGTCAACTAGTTTGGATCTCATGGCCTACACACTACTCAAGGTTCCCTGAGATCAAACATACTTTCTATCGCATTGCTTACTAATCTTTTCTTTACTATCAATGTGTGTTTTCCTGCAAATACTCAAAAGCATACAAAATAACATAGCTCATAAATATACTACTTACTATCATTAATCCACTGAGCTTATGCTTTCAAGCTATTAAACACATTCTACATCTAATTCCCATGTATCAAAATTTTTAATTTCTACCTAAAAACTGAAAAATGGAGATGAGACAACGAATCCCCACACCCCCAACTCAAAAATGAGCCGTGTCCCCACGACTCGAAAAAGATTCGAAACAGAAATTAAAATTAGAAGATAAAGCATTTACAGAAATGGTAAGGAAGAAAGAGAACATACTCTCGAGGCTATTGCCTCGCATTATCGACATCCAACATAGGATTTGCTAGATCTTTCATTAATTGCTCAAGGAGTGTCATGATGTGCACTTGATTGGCTTTGATTTGTGCCACATCATTGGATAAGGAAGTTTGAGCTTCTTCAAAAATTTTTAAACGCTCCTCCATCTTCTCTTACCAACTTTGCTCCTTTTCTTCTTTTGAAACTTGCGTAGAACCCGCTCCTCTCAAGACTTTCATGATCCAAGCATTATCAGTATAACTCTTCTTAAATTCGAGTTTCTCCTCTTCACCCAATATAACATTTATTTTTGCACAAGACACGTGATCATAGTAGGATATTTAACATTATAAACCGATTTAGGAGAGACCAAGAATCGCATCATCTCCTCATAGATCAACTGTGCCACATCCACTTCTTCTCCTCTCAAAATAAAATCCAAAAGTAGAGCGTTCTTCTTAGTCACATCCAAAGTTCTTGTGTTTCCAAAGACATTAGGAATAAGGAAATTGTGCCAAACTCTCACATCCGGTTGAAGATATTCGTAAGGCCAAGGTGACTTCAATTCTCCCTTATGTGATTTCACTTTCTCCTTGTCTAAAACATGCTCAAAAAGTAATTCCTCGTCAAAGATTTTTCATTTAGCCACCGCTTCACTATACTTGCAAGGTCCAATTAATTTCTTAAACTGGAAGTGGTTTCTAATCTCTTCAACTATGAAAGGAACTAACTTTCCTCTAATCGGAACACAACCTTCACTATCTCAGCTTAAGAGGCCTAAATAGAAATCTAAAACTAACTCATGACATAAATCAGAACGTCATACCATGAACGTAGACCAACCCAATCTTTCACCAAGCTCCAAGAATCTCCTATACTCTCCTGTACCAACTTTTTCATCGAATACTTTCTCATAAGCAAAAGTTAGTCCCTTTAATTGTTTTTCTGCAGAAGCTTTCAAGGCCTTTGAAGCTTCCTCTATATCTACGGGTGTAGGACCTTTGAATAAAAGAGGTTGTGTTCTCTTCTTGGGAAAAA
Organism: Nemophila menziesii; assembly: GCA_029959085.1. Taxonomy (NCBI): domain Eukaryota; kingdom Viridiplantae; phylum Streptophyta; class Magnoliopsida; order Boraginales; family Hydrophyllaceae; genus Nemophila; species Nemophila menziesii. Next base: position 26,967,383 of record JARWIR010000018.1, on the reverse strand, counting down.
GTGAAACCCTTTTTCCTATTAAATCAAACATAGCCGGCTTACCTCCTTCTTCAACATCGATTTTACCCTTTGCTTTGGAACTAGATCCTTTGTTACTTGATTTCTTCTCAATTTAACCCAATACCTTGCTTTTCTTCACCTCCCTCTTGTTAGATAATGTTTATGTTCTGTTAGTCATCTCAATTAACCCCCAACTCAAAGCTTTAACAAATCTTGAAATTTGAAACTCTTGATTATAGGTGAACAAGCCTGATTTGGTTTAGGAAAGGTGAATTGATGATGAATCTCTATATGGGTAAGATGAATTCTTGATGGATTGGTATGGATTTAAGATATTGTAGGATGAATTTTGAAATTTTAAGCTTTTGATTCTTCAATATCAATGTGTTTGGTGAGAATTGGGTGCTTGAATCTCCTTTGTAATGATGTGGAGAGAAGCTTTGATGTGTTTCTATGATGATTGGGTAGTGTTTTGGTGTTTTGGGAAGGTTTGAATGATATTTAATGGAGTTAGGAGAGGTTTGGAGAAGAAAGAGAGGCTTAAGGATTAATAATTTCGGAATGTACCAACCTCTTTCTCTTTTATAACCTAAACACGAAGCTTTCTTCTCTCTCCAGCGGCGCTGGGCGGCATACCGGCCGTAGGGCCCGACATGCCGGTACAGGAGCTGCTGAAATCCGAGTTACGTCACAATACCCGAGGTAAGAACACGTGGGCACGGGTTTTAGTCTGGTCGGCATACCGGAAAAAAACCGCCGGCATACCGGTGCTAATGATGTTTGAATTTTGACCTCTCGACATTAAACGCGTGGCCTTACCCGTGGGCACGGATTTTGACCTGGCCGGCATACCGGAGATTCTGACCGGCATGCCAGTGGTGAAATCTCTCGAAAGCTGACCTCTCGGCATTAAACGCGTGGCCTTACCCTTGGGCTCGGGTTTTCTGCTCGCCGGCATACCGGTGTTAATGGCCGGCATGCCGGTGTTGGCATCTGAATATGTCCAAAAAGTTCGTTTTTCCTCCCAAACTCGATTTCTCTAACACCTAAACATCAAAAACACTAACACCTTTCTCAAATATGCAATATCAACTAAAAACGACTAAACTAAACACAAACGAAAAACATAAAACACATAGAAACATAAAGAATTGCGGGTTGTCTCCCGTACAACACTTTTATTTAACGTCTTTTAAAGTTATATGTGTTACCTCTATCAAGATTTGAGAATATAGCCTCCCCAACAACGAGTTAGGCTATGAATGTCAACTAATCTGCGCTTGATCCCCTTCTTGGGTCGGATTTCTATCACCTTAGCTGAAACAACCTTAGTGACGATGAATGGTCCCATCCACGAGTCTTTGAAACTCCGTGGCCTATTTTCGCGTTTGTGAGCTTTCCATAGTACTTCATGGCCAACCCCAAACTCAATGTTTGGCTCAGGATCCACAAATTTTACATGGATCTTCTCTGTAGGGACTTTGTGATGTGAAAGGCTGTGGATGACAGGAACGATGGGATCTAACTTCCTCGGTTTCTTACCCAAGACATAGAAGGTCTCGGATACGTTTTTAGCATGAAGGGTAATGGTCCCTTCTTGGAAGTTGATGACACTTTGACTTGTGGCCATGAAAGACCATCCAAGTATGATTAAAACCTGCTTATCTGCATCAAACTTAAGTATAATAAAGCCAGTAGGGATGTCGATACTACCTGCTCGGACTAAGACGTTCTCCACTGTTCCCTAACTCTTGGTAACTGAGTTGTCAACAAACTGCAACTTCACTGGAGCTTTCTCTGATTTCTGAAGTCCAAGTCTCTCGAACACGGACTTTGGCATAAGATTCACACTTAAACCCACATCGTACATAGCTTTCACCTTGAGCATACCATTCATTTGAATCGGAAGGTTAAACTTCCCGGATCTTTGAGTTTTAATGGCAACTCTCTTTCACTTCTTCTTGAGACTCTCAAGTTCTCTCTCTTGGCTTCTACACTCGCTTCTTTCTCAGTAATAACTTGCGTAAAAACTTGTTGCGGTGTAAGCCCTTTCTTCGCAATCTCAAGCATTTGGGCGTTGATATTTTCAGGAGTGTACGCCTCTACAAATGTCTTGAGTTCAATGTCATCTTTTGGATTTGTATGAGGAATGGTTGGTGACACTGTTTGAACAACATGTGGTAAATTCACCTTCCCTTCTTATTTCTCCTCTTGCACAGCAGGTGCAACTTCAACTTCAACTCTTGGTTCCTCTTCTGAGGCTTCTTCCTCTTTGTCTTTAGCCAGCTCAGATTGAAACTACATAACCGATCTAATCTCATCTTGCATATCCTTCAGAAGCTGTATAAATTCGGATTTTTCTGAATCTTCCTCCACATCACTCTCATAAAGTTAGAGTCCACGGGGCTAGACTTGGTTGATTCTTCTTCGGTACTCGGAACTTCCACGACACTAACGGAAGCATGCAATACTTCCTTCTTTTCTTCAATCTCAAGGCAAATAGCCTTACAAGCTTCGAACCCAACATTGTCATCACCTCCTTCGATAACCTTCAATTCATTTTGTTCCATAATGCTTGTCAGAACTTTGTTCATTTGTTCTACTTGAGTAGCTAAAATCTGAATTGAAGCTTCTTGTTCTCGTAACTTCTCGCTCTGGGAATGCATATTAGTGGTCATAAGATCCATAAATTTCATCAATTGTTGATTATCCATAGCTCCCTCTTGAGGATACTGTGGTAAAGCTTTCTGAGCTAATGAATCGGTATAGGCATCTTGAACAGGTTGTTATGGGGGAGCAGGTCTATTTAGATATTGATTTTGATACTGACCTCTTGGTTGGAAAGAGTTATTCTGGGAGCGTGGTTGATAATGACCAGGATTAGCGGCCCCATGTGGATTTGAATACTGCATACCCGGATGATTCCTATTACCAAATTGATAACCTCCTCAGTTGGATATGAAGTAAACAGATTGTGGATTTCCTTCGCACTCTTCCCATGTATGATTCATTACTCCACAATGTGGACAACCTTGTGCTTCTTGCACTACATTTGCTGCGTCTAAGTTTCTCTGCATCTCAAGCTTAAGTTATTTGATTCTCTAATGCGGCTAATTGAGCTGAGTTTGCAGTTTCTGCGTCTAATCGAAGCGTACCTCGGGTTTTTGTAGTAGGAGCTTGCAAAGATGGCCAACTCCTTTCTTGTTCAATGCAATTTTCTAAAACCTCGGTATCCTCAGCAGGTTCCATGGACACGAAATTCCCTTTCCCAAAATTATCCACCTTCAATCTACTCTCTCTGCTGATACCTTCATAGTATATAGCTAATTGTAGAGAGGGGGTATAACCATGGAGCGGACATCTAGCTAACTTCTGTTGAAACCTTGTCCATGCTTCTCCTACTTCTTCTCCATCTTCTTGACAAAACTTTGCAAGCTCGCTTTGGTCTTTGAGTCTCATACTCTTTGGATAAAAACGGTTAAAGAAAGCGGCTTGAAGTTCTGTCCATGAATTAATTGTCCCTGGTGGTTGCCTATCTAGCCACTCACCAGCTCTACCGGTCAGAAAGAACAAAAACATATGACAATACAGTTGCTCACATGTAATGCCTAGAGTAACATAAGCATCACAAATCTGCATAAACTTCTGAATCGCTCTTACCGGATCTTGAATTGTTGTACCACTGTAGAGTCCAAAACTTTGAAACTGACTGAGCATACCCGGATTGGGTCTAAATTTAATATTTTGGATCTCCGGAGGACGGTAACCTATCGGTTGAACATGAAACGACACTCTCAAGCCAGAAAGGTCTTGTTCAACTCGGTTTTGATTGACATTGTTGTTCCCGTTATCTCTTCCTGTTGGTGGTTGTAATGGTGGTTGTCCTCCTGGTGGGACAAGTGGTGGATCTAACTGACCTTGATTGTCTGCTATATCTCTTCTTAAGGCTCTTTCCTCTCGAACACGTCTGTTATAAGGTCTAAAGCTTCTCTCAGGCTCCGGTAACGGAGGCCAAAGATTCACTGTTAAAACCTGAAAAAGACTAATGCAAACCACAAGCGTAAATCCAAAAAAATAAAAACTAAATACTGAAAAATAAAAATGAACTAATAACTACTACTCGAAATAGATAGCCCACACGCTAACGAGACATAAGTCCCCGGCAGCGGCGCCAAAAACTTGGTGTCGCCTAGGGTGTTAGAAAAATAAGATAAATATAAGCCAGAAAACAATGCACTTTCACCCTAGACAAGCACGGTACTGCAAGTATTACAGGACGTATGCAAGTTTTAATGATAAGTTAGATTTGTTCTCAGGGACTTAGTGTGTTATACGAATGAGCAGAATAACAAGTAAGAAGTAATTAATTAATAGACAGAAAATAAAAGGAATAGATTCGAGATATTAAATTAAACTAAGGAAAAATAAAGACAATAAAATAAATACGGAGAAATATGAGATGAGAAGTATAGCTTAGGTTTTGCTAGTATGCACTAATCCTTCTAATTCTTTCTATCAAATCTAGTTAATAAGGGAGATAATTAGCTCTTAAATACTTAGTCAGGATTCTAAATTCCCATACCTTAGATTGAGAGCGACTAAGGGGGCTACAGACACATCACGAGACAGCCTAAACCTAGGGTTATCAAGCACTACCAAGACCCTAAGCAATTCAATTCCAAACATGATGATAGTGGTTGAATTATACCCTAATGACTATCTAGTTAGAATTAGGGTTGTCAAGACCAATATCGACACTAGACCTTATGTGGTGTTTCAATAATTAGACACCCACTTAAGATCAACATCTAATTACTATTAAGAAAGCCTAAAGTGATCAGTTCTAGGACAAGCAATAATTCAAAACACATAAACAAATATATAGGTAAGAAGCTAATATCAGATCAAAACATATAATTCCCAAAGAAACTTAGATAGAAAGAAAATAGAATTTATAGATTATACATGATGCAAAACCCAAGCTATGGGAAAATTAGTTCATACCTGAAGGAAATAAACTAAAAGAAATAATTAAAGACTTCATCTTGCTCTCTACAATGACTTAAAATTAATATAAGGTTTAGAACTGAGCAAGGATGATTTACAAGTGATATAAGTGTGTATTTATAGGTGTATAGAAGCCCTAATCCGTTTTCTTGAAGGAGAAGGTAAGTAGTGGACTCCAAGCCCAACTCAAATTCGTAACCCTAAAACATGGAATCAGGCACGTTTTTGTTTTGGTCCTAACAGTTTCAATTCTTATCCGTTTGACGCATATGAGTAGTCGAAATTCATCGTCTCGGACAGATATTCAACTTTTCTCTTGACCGTTTCTCCAAATTCCCCACCTATTTTGAGATATAAGCTGATGTGTGGTCGTGGGTGGTGAAATTCGGGATTATGGCAGCTTTTCCTTTTCCATATTTTTAGCTTTTCTTTCCTTATCTCCAATTTCCATGCTAATCTCTTTCCATATCTCTTAATCTTTGACTTGGAATCTAATTAATCTCCATAATTATCTTTGAAACTTCACACTAAATAAATAATTAAACCAAATATGCTCTAAAAACAATAATTTACTAAATCAAGACTCAAAATAGGAAAGTGTAACATTTCTCAAGAAAATCGACTAGAAAGACTTCTAAATCACTAAAAATGATGTCTCATCGTGATATTAATTCATGAAAAATGAGGAGACATCAATAAGACTTCCAGTCCAAATCAGCAGTTTTGGACTTTTCATTCAAAGACCTTCAATCCAACCCAATTAGCCTTTCCGACTTAAACCAAAATCAAAACATTAGCCCAAATCTTGCTCTGCATGTGATCAAAAGACCATTAATTTTCCTCCATGAATCGTACACCATCGAATTTAACCAAGGACCGACGTGCCCATTGAGAAACCATCAAGACAATCCAATAAGCCAACTCGACAAGGAAATGACCCCAATCATACAAAGCCCCAAGTCGGGCATAGTAGCAGAATAATATTATGTTTCAATGTAGTTTTGAAGGTTCTGGATGAAACTTTGAATTTCATCCTCTATATTAATATATATATATATAATTAAATCAAAATGTAACAAAATTTTAGAAGAGTGGTAATAGATTATATTTGGCCTTAAATTTTTAATTAAAATATGAAATCAATGACATGTATAAAAATTTGAATTAAATAGTGTTAATATTTATGAAGGTTTGATGACTATTTATGATATTTTTATTATTTATTTAAATTATTTCTACTTTAGAGTAATAATAGATATTTATAAACTATTCTTTAATAGGACAACTGTTATAATATGATTAAATGAAGATTTGTCATGACAATTATGTATAAATATTTATAAGATTAATATAAAATTGTAGAATATCATAATATAATTTCATTCTCTCTCTCTCTCTCTCTCTCTCTCTCTCTCTCTCTCTCTCTATATATATATATATATATATATATATATATATATATATATATATATATATATATATATATATATATTGTGTAAAATTTAAAATTTAGCTTGGTACCCCTCGCATTTCTAAAAGGTTAAGGAATGACCCCTTAACGAGGAATCTTACCGAATATGCTAAGTCATGAAAAACTCCTTCGCTCTCTTATGTCGGAAGATTGAAGTTGATTTGATCGGTCTTGCAAGGGGTTTCTTTTTTTGGTTTTTGAATTTTCTAGTACTGATTGGGGTGATCAAGAGCATTACTCGTAATTGTCGCACTTTAGTTTGGAACGCAAAGCCAGCTAAGGTTAAATGGAGAGATTTGCATGCCAAAAAATGAAGGAGGACTTGGTTTAAAGGGTTGGTTCCTTGGAACTATGCTTTACTCTAGAAACTTCTTTGGCAGATTAATCAGAACCGGTCCTAACATTTTGGGGGCCCAACTTTAAAATATTGGGCCCTAAAGAAATCTTAGGTGTATTACAAATAATAATTTTTTACTTAACTTAATTAAACAATTCTTTAAAAAAAATAAAGGAAACAGACTAGCATTTTTGTTTTGAATTGGGTTAAAATTAGGCAATAAGAAAAAAAATACTATATATGAAAAAGAACATCTAGGGCCATTAAAGTGATAAGTATTGAGGAGGGGGGGGGGGGGCAAGGCGATGGCCTCCTTGGCCTCCCCTCATGACCGGCTCTGAGATTAATGAACAATGCACCCCTTTAGATAAAATGGGTCCATAGTGAGTAGTTACGCAATCGAAATGTATGTGATTAAGAGAAAATGATTCACCACTATTCAAAGGACTACATCGCATAAAACACACACTTAATGCCTATGGACATGACTTAGCGGAGAGTGAAGTTAAAAAAATGGGCCGGTCACATCACCAGAATCAGGTACCCAATCTTGACTACAACCGGGCACCCAATTTTTATACTGAACCAGCCAAAAAAAGCATATGAGTTTTTCTACCATAAAGCTCTCAAAATCCCTTGAGAAAATGTACTTTGGAGCTCGTGCAACACCCCAAAGCACACAACCATTCTTTGGCTCACATACATGAAAAAATTAACACCAAAGACCAAATAACATACATAGACCTTGACATGAAATGTGTGTTACGCAAGGAGGAAAATGAAACGAAAAAACACTTGATCACTGATAATATATGGACCACTATAGGGAATATGGTGGAAATTAGGGTGCGCTATGCCCACCATTCAAATCACCGTTAAGTGGTTGAAGAAAGAGAAGACTCGAGTGGATTGGAAAACAAATGCATGTGAGATTGATTTCACATCAACTGTGTACTTGACTTAGCAAGCCCGGAACAAGATTAACATTGATGGCGTGCCCCCAACCCAGAGAGTATAGTAATAACATTAAAAAAAATTATTTTTCGTACCCTTTTTCATTGGATCCCATTTTGTCTGGGGTGATAGTGGACTTGTGTTTCCATCTACACAGATTTATTGTATAAATTTATGTGAAAGAAAGCCATTTTAACTTTTAGTTAATTCATTGTTAACATCTATTGCCATAGCAATTCGGTAATCTTTATAAAGTATACATTCATTTTCATCGTTTTAATATATGTAAATATTTATATCATAAAAAGAAGAGTAATGATATATACCACCCAATGACGTGGCGTGAATTGGTTGGTTATAAATATTTAATCAAATCAAGAAAATTAATACATTAACGATTTGTAACCACCAATTCACGTCACGTTATTGAGTGATATTTGGGTGGTATATATCAAATACTCTAAAAAGAAAACCAAATAAGAATTAATTATTGACAAAAAAAGAAAAGAAAAAGGGAAGCCAAAAACTTTTAGACTTTCCGGTAACTCACCACTACTTCTTAGTTAGTGGGTGCTAAGTCAAACACTGACAATGCCATCAAAATGTAGATGAAGAAGAATGAAGAACAAAATCTACTTTGTACAACAATGTTTGCTGACACCATGCTGACATCACTCCTCACATTTCTTACAAGATTAGCAGCTCCCTTTACCCATACTCTTCGCTCCACTGTTTGTGGTTTCCTCACATTTTCCACCTTTTCACTTTTCTTTTCTCTTCCTGTTAAAGTTACACAAAACACACACATTAAATCAGTAATCTGAAACAAAGCTTATGGTTCTTCATCAATGGCGATCCAAACCCATTATTCTCTATTCAATAACAACAAGGTAAACTTAGTTTCAAATGTTTCGTACTTATGCTCATACATATATTATCAATGTGAAATGTTGTGTATTTTAAATGTAATATACTCATATTCACTTTTGTTTTAAAAGTAATTTATATTTTAATAGAAATATTATGCAATTTTGTAGTTGAACCTAGTAAATATATTTACACTCTTAAAACATCATAGGGTATATCTTCCAATTTAACATAACACAAGGACTAATTTCGCAATATACCCTTAATTTTTCTTTGCACATAGCTAAAGTTTCGTGCATCTATAAATAAACTTGGTTTTACTGTAACAGGGTTTACAAATTGAACTATGGATGGTTTGGCTATGTGGATTTCTATTAATTACCATATCTTTTTACGCTACTCAAATATTACCCCCTTCTAAAATCAAGCATCAAATCAGTAATTTTAACGGACCAACTATTACAATATTTACAGCTCCAAAACCATTTACTGGTTTAATCGGTGAAAAACAAACCCTTGCTATAAATTCATGGCTTAGTTTATCACCTAATCTCACAGTTATTCTTTTCAGTCAAGACCCATCAGTTTTCTCCTTCGCAAATTCCTTTAATTCTCGTGTCTCAATCGAGCCTAATATCGATTTCACGTAAGTTATTTTCACTTTTTACTACAACAAAATAAATTATCATTAGTTATCTCATTTCTCTCCACTCTTATCTAGGTTTTTAAATACACCATTCTTTCATTCAATGATAGCAAGATCACAAGCTTCTTCATCAAATATATCAGTTATAATCGATCCTCAAATCATTCTTTTACCAGATTTTATTTCGACTATTAATTTCGCTCATAAACTCGATCAAGATTGGCTACTCTACACCTCATCATTACTCGCATGGAATAATCAAAATATTCATGTTCCTCTCCATAAAGGAATACTTCCTCCTTTTCAATTTTTTGGAAAAATATATTATAATTGGGTAATTCATGAAGCATTATCATCAAATATTCGGTTTATATTCGATGCAAGTTCCACTATTTCAAATCTCTACATGCATGATCATATTAGTAATGACTCGGAGTTGGCTATTAATTCTCATTTAGCTTCTATATACGGATCCATGTACTTACACGAAGCGAATGTTTCAAACTTGTTTAAATCATTTGAGTGTAACGGACACTATATGTTTATAAACATAGTACAAAATATTGTTTATTTACCTAATCGAAGAAGATCATTGAGTTTAAGGAGATTAAATACACGGAGAAAGATATTGGATTGTATTGGGAATAAAGAATGGTCTATAAATAATGAGATAAAATTGTCCGCTTCTAATTTGGATTATGATCCTGTATCGTTAGAGTACTTGCTTTCAAATCGTGCGGATGAGAATAAAACGATCGTACTTGCAATTGCGGGGTATAGTTATAAGGATATGCTTATGAGCTGGGTTTGTAGATTACGTCATCTTCGGATTTCTAATTATTTAGTTTGTGCTCTTGATCATCAAATTTACGACTTTTCAGTTATTCAGGTAATACAGTTGGAGAGCAAAAGCTCAAATTTTTGTTTTTCTCAATCAAAGTTTTTTTTTTTCTTAATTATTATTCTTTAATCTATTTTTCGAAAAGAAATTAAAGTTAGTTGACTATAGAATTATGATTTTAGAGTAAATTCCAATTTTATGATATCTTTAGATATTAAAAAATGTCTACTTTTTGTATTTAAAATTTATAAAATATCACATGGAATTTATAAAATAGTCTAAAAATGAGCATTTTTAATAATTTTAAAAATAAATATTATTAAATATTTGGTCTAAAAATATTTTTAAACCAGTTGGGGTTAGTTTAACTGGTCAGAGCCTTGGTTATTCATCTAGACGGTACAGTACAGGTTTAAACCGTGTCAATAACGACGAGTCTAAGGGGAAGATTCTGAAATTGCATTTTATCTCTCTACATTTGCAAAAATTGCACTATAGGTCCCTATGTTATTTAAAAATTGCACTATAGGTCCCTATGGTATTTAAAAATTGCACTATAGGTCCTGAGATTATTTTTTTGAAATAATTATATAATAACTCTCTATATAATACAAAATAAATAACTAGCCTATAGTTTGTTATAGAAAAACAAAATATTTATACAAATAAAATAAATATAAATCTAATAATCTTTTTTTTGTAACATAGGAGAGCCAATTTGGACTCGGAGTTATTGACTTGATTTGAACCCTGTACCATTAGATTGGATGACCAAGACCCTGACCAGTAATCACAGCGGGTTATAAATTTTTTTTTTTAGATAATATTCTATAACAAAAATTTAAAATTAAATTAATAAAAATATCTCTCTCACACACGATAAACTAAAATCAACTCAATTTTGTGTTGATAGGGACTGCCTATATTCAAATATGCTAATCCTCCAACAAATCAAAGCTTCGATAAGTGCCATTTCGGAACTGAATGTTTTCGAAAAGTAACAAAAATAAAGTCAAAATTGGTGTTACAGATCCTTAAACTAGGATACAATGTACTCATGAGTGATGTTGATATTTATTGGTTCAAAAATCCACTTCCTTTACTTAGCTCCTTTGGACATGGTGTTCTCGTAGCACAATCTGATGAATACAAAAGAACCGGTAACTAAAATAAACTCAACCTCCTATAATTTGTGTCCGAAATTTTATCTTATATTTTTTATATATCCAGGACCTATAAATTTACCTCGTCGTTTAAATTCTGGATTTTATTACGCGAATTCAGATGATGAAACAATTAATGGTTTGGAGAAAGTAGTGAAACATGCTTCTAAGTCAAATCTTTCGGAGCAGCCGAGTTTTTACGATACGTTATGTGGAGAAGGTGGGTCCTATCGAGTAGGTGAAAATAGATGTTTGGAGCGTGAAACAAATCTGACCACATATTTCTTGGATAGAGATTTATTCCCGAATGGTGCTTATCAAGATCTATGGTTAGAAAAGAATGTGAAATCAACTTGTGTAAAGAAGGGTTGTTTTGTTATACATAATAATTGGATTAGTGGGAGGAGTAAAAAGTTGAAACGGCAAATTATGTCGGGGCTTTGGGAGTATGATATTAGTTTAAGAATGTGCTTGTGGAGTTGGCATAACACTAATTTCACTACCTATTTTTGAAACATCATAAGATAATCATGGGTGGGTCCACATCTACTATTGATATGGGTGGGCCCCACCGGTCTCCGGTGAATTTTTTTAGCCACGACGGGCTCAAAATACATGAGAATTAGTTGTTCATTCATAAGCCTCAAGTAAAAGCCGCATGAAATTCAATTGTAATTAACTTTCTCAAGGAATGTAACACCATGTATAGATAACTCTCGAATATCTTGTAAGAGAAATAAGTTATATTTATAAGCGATACGGGTTCCATTTTGATTATGTGACTAATTATGAGTCTATATTGTATCATTCTTTAGGTGTGTATTCTAAAAATCCCATATTCACCAAAAAAATAAAATAATAAAGTCCCCCATCGATCAAGAAAGATATCCAGTGTTAGCATAGTTGTCGATTTGAGATGTATCAAGTATTTGATCCATTCCGCTTGGTTCCAAAAACCTTCAAACCAACAAATGTATAAAACTTCTACGCAAATATTCAATTATATATGGACCAATTATGCATTTTTAGTTGTGTGAAAAAGTTAGTTACATACTTTTGTCGAAGAAGTTTAGCCATGGCTTGACAAGCTCCTGGTTTAGTGGATTGGAAATTAACAGCTACATTTGGATTGTGTATACTCTGTCTAAGGTGTACCCAACCATGCTCCTCTCCATTCTCATCTGATACTTTAGCTCTGCATTCATGGTGCCAATGTAAAGATTATTAGTAGTAGTAGAAGAAGAAAGACACATGGATCTCCGGGATGCAATGTAAATTTGTATGACTTTTTTCTTTTAGAAAAAAATTCAATAAATTTATATCAAAAATTCATTCATCTTTATACAAGATTTAAAAAGAATTTACCAAAATCTGTTAGAATCTATTTGAATTTAAAATAATTCATGAAATTTGCAGAGTTTATAGATTTTTTAAATCCAAAAAAATCTATCAAATTCTCAATTAAATACACCCCTTATATTTTGTCCCCTATAATTGTTTTTCTAAAAAAACACGAGCATACAAATATATTAATTTTCATCATATATAAATTTAAGTTTGATAATTTATATTTTATGAATTTAAACCCTCTAACATACATGTAAAAATTAATTCCAATTTTTTATAAGAATATAAAAACTAAATCCAACATTTTTTTTAATCAATACCTAAAATTTTACTAATTATTCTAATTTTTATCTCGGACTTATAAAATGTTCTAGATCAGAAGAGAAGAAGAATGTAGGATCTACCTATACATAAAAGCATCAACAACCGCTGGAGTCTCATTAGTATCTACAAGACAACCTTCACTCACCCAACAATCTCCACAAGTGTCTAATTCCCATCCGGGTAACTTTCCTTGCTACATATAATAATAAATTATGCATCAATATGAATTTAACGAATATCACAATGCCCTAAAAGGGTATCAAAATAAATATATGATATACCTCAAGATAATCTTTAAACATTTGTATCACCTCCACGGCTTTAGCCTTAGCGTATCGTGGTTCTGAAATAACATCCATCCTTAATTCAGCAGAATCAACTGGCTCCTCAAGATCCTTTATTAGCCGCCCAATCCCTTCATTCGATCCTTCAAGTTTCATTTTAACCATTTCGATTAAAATCTTCACCACCATATAAGCACCATCATCAAGAAAATGATTTTCTTTCAAAGCACCATGTCCAGAAGTCTCCATCATTAGATGAGTTTCGATACCATCTTTATTCAACTGGACACCTTTATCAATAACATTCCTATACCCAACTCGATATAAACAATGACTACCACCTTTCTCAACAATAAATTTTGTCAATCCCATACTTGTTCGAGCATCCGTAACTATTGTTGTACTAGGATGTTCTTTTAAAACAATTGAAGCCATTAAAGCTATAAGCTTATCACCATTAATAGAGTTTCCTTCGTTATCAACTACACCGCTTCGATCCACATCAGTGTCGAATACAATACCCAAATCCGCTTTGTATTCGAGAACTGCAGATTTAGTTAAGGACATTGCAATTTTATCTTCGGGATTGGGAATATGATTTGGAAACATTCCGTCTGGGTTTAGGTGTAGTGAGCCGAATGTGTCTGCTCCAAGTTTGTCTAATACATCCCATGTGAAGAACCCTCCTGATCCATTTCCAGCATTTACTATTATCTGTATTCATCCCCGAGAGATTTCATAATTAAAAGTACATATAAAAATCTTGCAGTTTCAGAGTTAGTGCGTACAGTATTCTATTATTAACTAACTTTCATGGAATTAGCTTTATGTCCTCAATTTTTAAATAATACAAAACCACATCCCAACACGGGCCTAACAATCACCACCTTAGTGGTTGTGCTTCTTTGAAGCCACAATATGCACAGTTCTTCTATAGTTCTACCTTGCCAAAGAAAGTTCTCTTAAGCGAGTTCCTAATTACAAGGTATTGGTCTATCTATTTTTATGTGTTTAATTATTACAAATCATTATTTATATTATGTTATTCTCTATAGTGTTAACCAATATCAATATCATATAAGTTGTTACTCTCCGTTCCACGAAAATTACCCACTTAGCTTTTCACACATACTATTAAGAAACATAATAATTTCATTCACTATTACAAAAACACTCTTCATAAAGTATCTTAATATTTTAAATGTGTATTGAAAATATGAATTTTAATATTTTAATAAAGATAATAGTGAAGAAAGTAGAAAAAAAGTGTCTTAAAATTCTAACTAAATAATGTATTTGGAACATTATTTTTAGTAGGTAGAAAAATTCCATAGAATCGAGGGAGTTTGAGTTTTTAAGTTGACTTAATCTCTAGGTGAACCATCTCATATTCTCAATTACTCCACACATCCGGGTTTTAATTTATTTTTTGAAATTCACGTCTGTTTTTTTGTCCAAATGTCCCTTTATTGTTTTACGTTAATATTCAAAAAATGACCCTTAAATTCAAATATACATTTCAATAGCACTCCTTCTATTTTAACATAATGTCCATTATTAAAGTGGTGTTCCAAACATACTGTCCACTTAGAATTTTAAGATATTTTTTTCTACCTTTTTTCACCCTTAGTAAAATATTTAAATTTATATTTCCTGTACATATCTAAAATATCATGACACTATATATGGGGTATTATTCTAATGGTGAATGCAATTATTATGTTTCTTAATATTTATGAAAAGATAAAAGGACATTATTTTTGGAACAGAGGGACTATATGTGAATATAAAAACGTCTTAAACTTATCTAGGGACTGAGAGATTGTTTGGAATGATTGGGGGTCGTCAAACATTTGTCGTATGTCTAGAAGAAAAACCGGTCTCAAACCTAAACATCACGGTGCCTCGTGAAGTTCACTTGGCAGTCCAAAAATTCTAGAACTTGTATTATTTAATCACGGTGCACCACGTGAACACTGATGGCCCACCGTTTGGAAGTCAATACTTTGTTTTCAAAATTATTAACAGTCTATCGTAACATTCTAGCGCAAACTACACAATTCACATTTAACTGCTAAAATACTGTCTTTTTTACAATCAAGTGGATTATGACAGTTGGGGAAAATTCTAGTATAAATATTTCATCCCATTTAACATGAAAATTATCTCCAACTACACATTTTCAAGCTATTGAATACTAACCATTTAGCAGAATTCTTTTGCAATCAAAAGTTTATCATCATTTTCATTGCAACATAACTTATATTGTGCATCTAAAAGGCGGGACCCTTACCTTGAGAGTTACCTATGCATATTTTCTTAGGAGCGTAGGAGAGTCAAATTGTAGTATGTGCATCAATCAGTAAGGCTCCAAAAGCTTTCAACACTACTTTGAAAGATTTTTTTTGCGAGATTTGAACTGCCACCCAACAACAACACAAACATTACAGCCATACCCTGGTGTTTTGAAATTAAGTTATGCTCTGGGGATATATTGTGTGTATATACTCATTTAGGAGTTTGTACTAATAAGGCTTTGTGAGAATAAAGTGGTTGTATCCGGTTTGTAGTCTCACTTTTGTTTGACGAGTCACGAGTAGTATTATTAAATAAACTTGAAAATCTTAAAGGTTGAAGAACTTAGGTGGTAGGTTATGCTCTTGGTATTAAAACGCTGGAAATACAAACCACTAGAATCGTTATGTATTGTTTTTATCCTTACGATATTACATTATGTGTATATTATGATTATATGTTGTCTTAATCGTTTTTCTAAACTAAAATTGTTATTATCCTAAGCGTTTAACAAAAATCGTCTTTCTCTCTCCCGTATTCCCCAGCCTCTGTAATTTACCCCTTACGCCAAAAATTTGCCTCCCAAGTCCAAAATGACCCTAACATTTTTTCGGACCTACTGCTCCAAACCCCACTGGTATTTTGCCTTCCGAAAATCCATCATGGATCCACCCCTAAGGTATAGCCACACTAAAGCTAGCCTTTAATTTTGTTTTATAAATAATTATATCAAAATCTCGAGTAATTATATATATTACTAAAACTTTATATTCTCAATATCATTAATGACGAGACATGTTTTACTTGGATATAAATTGTCATTTTTTTAATTTTTTAATCTAACTCTATTTAATTGTTAATTCATATCAAATTGAATTATGTCATTATATTTATTTCATTTTGATTTTATATATAATTAAACTTTTTTTTACCTTATATATAGTTTTTCACAATTTTTCATTAGCCTCCAACTTTTCTAAATCTTTACTTGTCCCTTTCTTAACTTAAAGAAAAAATCTCATGAACATTACTCCCAACTTTTCTTATGCATGTTACTTACTTTAACAAGTTTTAGCCATCCTTATGTTTCTATTATAACACCTATTAATAAATAATTTTTTTTGGAATTTAAGTTAATTATGTAAAATACATAAACACCCCTTGCTTTACGTCATTATGTATTACTTTATGTCAGCCAAATATGTGCCTCTTTCCTATTAGTCACACTCTCTTTCCAGTTATATAGTGAAAATATAATATCAGCAAACTCTTTTCACAATTACATTATAAGTCATTTTTCGTACAAAAATACCATACCTGCTAAATAGGTACATACCCACTGTTGTCCACATTCATACCCACAAACTGGAAAATATCCATCGCTGAAACTACCCACTACTAAATGGGTATAAGCCCACTGATGTACACATTCATATCCAAAAAATTACCATACCTTTTAAATAGGTATATACCTACCACTGTTCTCATTATCCTTTTCTATATAAATGGGTATATACTCACCGTTGTACATATTCATACCCACAAAAACCCAAATTCATACCCACAAAATCCAAATCCATACCCACAAATATATATATATATATATATATATATATATATATATATATATATATATATATATATATATATATATATACCCACTAAAAATACAAATCCATACCTACAAAAAAAATCCATACCTAGAAAAATAGAGATTTATACCCATAAAAATATTAATTCATATCCATAAAAGAAAAACCAAAAATAAATTTTATGAGCCCTTACTATAAAAAATGAAGTTTAAACCTATAACAATAGAGGAAGAATGGAAGTGGGATTTGTATTGTATAAATTTAATATATTAAAGAAACAATGGAGGAATAATAGAATGAAAAAAGATACAGAGAGAGAATTGAGAGATAGGAGAGATCGGTAACCTAGAGAGAGAGAGATAGAGAGAGAGAGAGAGGGAGAGAGAGAGAGAGAGAGCATTAACCAGCGTGTGTATATTAACCAGCGTGTGTATATATGCTTTAAAGTTTTAAAGATAATGATGTATAATTACCCCTCAACTTGGGTTAAGAACACCTTAAACAAAAAATATTATGAGGGGGCCTTTTAGCTTATATATTAGGATTTAAGGTTGGTATAAGTATATACCTCTTCTTATCCGTTCGTCTTCCCTACACACACCACCACTACCTAGTGTTCTAAAATAAGGTCGTCTAACCGCCTAGGTGCTCCTTGTAGTCGTTCCAAAGTACGATATGCCTAGAATTTCTCTTGTAGGTGGCTAGAAGGTTCATATACGCATAATGTAATTAATAAACTATCCCGTCGGATTAATGCGTCGTCCAACCCGAATACTACCTAACATGCTAACCCATAAATATCTAATTCAATCTAATACAACCTAACACATAAGCAAAATATACGGGACAAAACTCACTTAGGTTAGAGTTTGAACGCGTGAGAAAAAGAAGAAGGTAGGAATTTTCAAATTTCAAGTCTAGATTTCTTGAATTGGTCTCTTTTTAGGTTAATAAGAATGAATTATTATTATTTTATAGTTAAATATATGTTAGTTATGTTCAATTAATTTAACATATATGGTGAATATAATCAGAGATGAAGCTCGTGAATATCACCAAAGAATCGAAGCTTCGAAGCTCGTCGTTCGCGCAACCATGGTGGAAGTTTGAAGATCCAATCGAGCTTCTTCGCTACGTCACCGAGCACTTCGACGATGGATCTGTGAGGCTCGTTCCCGAGTTTGAAATCGAGCTTAATTAATGGTAAAGCTCTGGCTACGGATGATTTGTGCAACTTTGCTCATGAGTCAAACAACCATTGTGTTTCGAACAAAAAAACAACCATTGTGACGTTTGGTTAAAACTTCTTGCAGATGCGTGCTGAAGATCCATCTTGCTTAGAAGGTTTTGATTGGTTGTAGGTTCTTGCAGGTCAGTGGAGAAGCTCCTTTGCCGGTCATACTCAGAAGAACATGCTCGAGCAGTGAGGAGTATTGGCGAAACCATTGATACTTAGAATACCGCCGCTCCATCTCCTTCTCCGACGAACAAACTGATACTCAATATCTTTCTTTTTCTTTTTTCTTTTTATATATTGGGGCAACCATTAACAAGAAGTGATGCTCACTTTTATTTTTTTATTTTTCTTCTTCTCTTGTAATATGTAATACTCAAAGAAGAAGCTCGCCTTTTTTTATGTTCGAAAGTATTTAGCTGATTTTCCTTCTTTTGTTGTAATAGTGTATAGTGTTTGAAAATTTAATAAAATATAACTTTATGGATATTACTCTAAGTTTTTGAACATTACTTACTATTTTTTATTGAGTACTCTGTATTTTTGAATATTACTCAGTGTTTTTTAATGAGTACTCAATATTTTTTCACTACGCACTAAATTTTTTCGATACTCAACACTTTATTTCTGACATTTAGTATTTTTATTTCGATACTCCGTATGTTTTTCGATACTCAGTGTATTTTCCGATATTTTTGTGTTTTTATTCTCCGAGTATTTTGCAAAATCACTAAATACACCATTGGTGGTGGTGAAGGTCGTTGGGTGGTGGCCGAAGTTGAACAGTGCCAACACTTAATTTTTTATATCATTACTCTTTTAGAAATTACTGTTTACTTTGTCAAACACCATAACAATAAATGATTGTAAGAGAAAATTTTTAAAACTCAATTAAAATATAATTAGAAGAGACAAAATAAGAATACGAGTGAAAGAGTAAGGTCATGTGGACAACATTGTTTCGCATTTAGATCCTTTTAACACAAATTTAGATAAGGCGCAGGACGTGTGGTGCTGGTTATTAAGTGGCTATATATGCTTCTATAAATTTTCACATGCATGCAGCCAAGAAATTATAACGAGCCAGATAGTCCAATATCGTACGTGTGGTAGAGAGGGAAAAAAAGTTTTAACTCTTGTTAGTTAAATTATTTATTTTATGCCAAAAGTATTTTGACCTATATATCAGATTCAGATTGTATAGAACGGATGGAAATGAAAGGCTTGGAGATAACCTGGAATCCTTTGAGAGGAGTGTGATAATGCGTTGGATGATTAACTCTCTCGATAATAATATCCCGTAGATGCTTTGCATAAACGCTCATGAAATCCACTTTTGTTGGAGGTGTTCTAAGTAACGTTGACACCTTGACCAGCCTATTAACGTACTTACGAGCTGCTTTCTCACAAATTTCCTCCACATCTGACGATGTTAAACCACCTTTCTTTGTGAAAAATTTAAGACCATTCCGAGTGTAAGGTAAATGAGAAGCGGTCATCTGCACCATAAAAATAATTTTTTAAAGAATTTAGAAAGTTATTAGAAGTAATTAAAGTGTTCAAAGATTTTGTAAAACTTCAGCAATAAAAGGTTTACTGTAAATTTAAGACCATATACCCGAAACATTCTGTAAATTTGAAAAGTTAAAAAAACCTTGCTTCACACTATTATACTCCTCTCAAATATACTAATTAATGTACACTTATATAATCTCAATGGTTTTTGCTTTTATGTGTAATTAATTTATTATCGTAAAAGAATTTTGTTTCAAATATTAAATTTGCAATTATTTGGTAATACATATTCAAATATATGTTACTCACTTTGGATATTAAATAAAGTAATGATATATATTATAAAAAAGAGTTTTTAGCCAATTAAGTCCACCAACCCAGCTATACACCCCTAACAAGTCCAACCCCTCAATTCTACCCATATAGGTCCAGATGATACTTTAATATACCATCGATGCCCCTGAACATGATTAGAGCACATCAAAGATTTCCTTGATTCTCGCATGTAACCATCTCCTTATTATTAGCTAATTGATTTAAATCTCTTAAATATTACTTCTTATTATGGTAAACATCTTTTAATGATTTAACAAACTTAATTCTCATACACAAAATACTGCTTCTCACATCCAGCAATACACACCACGATATTCATTAGAAAGTTTATGCAAGGTACGTTAGAAACTCCATTCACGCCCACCACCACCAAACTCCATTCACGCCGCCCCTCTTGATCCAAACTCCGACCATCAGCCACCGCCGAGAAGATACACAACGACAACAACAAGCAACACCCAACCTCCCGTTCTCCTCCATCGAAGCCGACCCATGCACCATCGTTCTTCCTTCAACACCGACCACCACCAAACTCCATTCACGCCGCCCCTCTTGATCCAAACTCTGACCATCAGCGCCTGACATCAGACCCACCGTAACCCATTAGTTTTAAAATGCAACCCATCAATATCATACACATAACCCACTACCAATAGACGACAGCACTAAAGGCTAACCCACCGAACTCAACATTCACACCATCGATATTACAAAACATTACCCATCATCTTCATTCCCACCTTCATAGTCTGCACAAGTTTTTGCTAACCCAACGACTTCAACATTCACACCATCGATATTACAAAGCATTACCCATCGAGTTTAGTGGACAACCCACCATCGTCCATTTGAACAAAAGTTTCAAGTTTTTCATCAGTTGTTGCATTTGAATTTTATTAGTTACTGATTGTAATTTTTCTGGGTTATTGATTTGATTGATTGCATGATTTTAGCGATTTTTGTTTGTTTTAATTTCTTTGTTTTAATTTTTAACCGATTGCATGATTTTAGTGTTTTAGTTTTGGTAATAAATCTCCAATTAATGGGTAACTAGGGGCAAGTCTGTTATTTGCAGTGGGCTGGACCTGATGGGCCATCACTGATTACTTGTGGACTCTATAAGGAAATCACCCTATAAAAAACTCCATAATTTAATTAGAAATAAATATTTTTTTCATTTTTTTAATTTAATTTTAATTTATATTCAATTAAAATCATGTTGTGATGGTAGTAATATATTTAGTGGTAAAATTATCGAATCAATTTAACCAAATTAATTAAGATGTAGATAACTCTAAGCATGGTTTTTTTTGGTATGTGGAGGATTTCGAGTAATTTGTACACCAGGACTAATTTAGGAAGAATATGTGGCTCATGTATATTTTCAGATAGAGTAAGTATATATACTATTTAAAATTATACTACTTAAATACTGATCTAATTAAAGATTTGTAACCAATTAATTCAACCATGTGTGATTGGTTGGTATTTAGATAGTATAATTTTAAGTGGTATATATCATTACTTTTCAAGTAAATCAACTATTAAGTTACTCGTATTTTTTTTTTGACAATAGTTACTCATATTTAAAAAAGAATTTAAATCATAATACCACCTACCTTTTAAAAATATAGAAGAGATATATAGTAACACCCGTTAGTAATGGTTAACTCTAAGCATTTTCCTTGAAAGAGCCCATGGCTATAACAAACTAATAACTAATCTATAAATTGTAGCATATAGTTTCTATTATTTCATTTGCATGGCCAAATAGTAAAACTTATAATAAAGGAGCTTACAATGTAAATGTTTAGCAAGACAGAAAGAAATACACACGCTTACCTAATTAAAGGGCCTTTCTTTTAAAATATATTTTTAAGTTCTAAGAAACAATTGATTTATTTTCTTAGCAATTTTTTTTAGGACTTATGTCTTTAGTGGCAAGTTTACCACTCAGAAAGATGTACAAACACTTTTCTTAGTGATAGGAGGTCTAAAATTAAAAGTAATGATATATACCATCTAAATTCATACAACCCAAATACTCATTCAGTGACGTGGTATAAATTGGTTGATTATAAATCATAATCTATTTATTTTCTTGATTTAACTAAAGATTTTTTACCAAACAATTCACGCCATGTCATTGGGTGGTATGATTTTGGATGGTATGTATCATTACTCTAAAATTAATTAGAAGTAACCTAAAACCTTTCTTTAGTTTTATCTCAATTAAAGCATTATTAATTACCTCTTAAAAGATATAACAAAATAAAGAAGGTGTTTTATGATACCATTATGGAAGCATCGTACATAAATGGAGGCAATACTGTACTCATAAAACAAGCTGGTGTAGTAGCTAGTCCCATATCAAATACCAAACACCCACCACGAGAAAGACCCGCAAATATAGCTACACTTAACAAACCACCTGAAATCCTAGGGTCTCTTCCTAGTGAAACCCTTATAACAGGCTTCTCTACTCTATCTCTTTCTTTATCCTCGTCCATTAATCCATTAATCACCCATTCTGCAAAGCTTTCTGCAATAGCTTCCACAGCTGGTGGTGTAAGGTCTACTGTTCTACCCTTTTCGCCTTTTAATGCCACTCCACGAACATCGGACCCGTTCTGTAGCCTTCTAATCTTATCCATTTCTTCATCCCCGATAATTTCATTGTATTTTGAAGTAGTAGAAGAAGAAGACTCAACACGAAATGAACTTCGAGTAAAAGAAAAGGGTAGTGAACAAGTATTATTAATTAGTTTTGTCGTTTGAAATGTTATGGTTTTTGGCAATGAAGCGAAGTTTTTG
Source organism: Nemophila menziesii (assembly GCA_029959085.1). Lineage (NCBI taxonomy): Eukaryota > Viridiplantae > Streptophyta > Magnoliopsida > Boraginales > Hydrophyllaceae > Nemophila > Nemophila menziesii. Next base: position 26,944,356 of record JARWIR010000018.1, on the reverse strand, counting down.
TGTGACAAGAAAGTTGAAGCCATGTTTAATTGTTTTCTTGCAAGCTTCCCGCTCTGTTAATTGGAATTTTTAAAAGCTTATTTTTTGACCACGCAAGAGGAGAGGTTTTGGAAGATAAGATTGTCTTACTAACCATATAATCATACACTTGATGGATATCCAAGGTGAAAATATCTTAAAGACAAACTTCCAAAACCTTACATTGTTTCTTCTTCATATTTCTCGTTGATGATTTAAAATTACATAAAAGAGTTTCTTACCTACACTCGTTTGAAAATTTCGTGTTGTTTATATAAAGGACCACATCCTGTCTAATTTTTTTTTCTTCTTATTTTTTTCTTTTTGGTTTCTTTGAAGAAACAATGTTGGGCGAAAAGGCAATTCTTCTTTATTAGGGGTGAGCATGGTTCGGTTCGACTCGGTTTTTGGGTATAACCGAAAGCAAAACCGAAGGGTTCGGTTTTTAGGGGTGCCGGTACCGAACGGAACGGTTTTTATCGGTTCGGTTTTGTCGGTTTTCGGTTCGGTGTATGTTCACTTCAGTTTTTTTCGGTTTCGGTATTAGTTGGATAGATTTCAAGGGCATTTACTTTAGACATTTTGTTTTCTAAAAATCCATATATGAAGTGTTTGATTTTTATGTTATAGACCCTGTAGGACGATTGCCTTTTTTGAACTGAAATATTATGCATTAATTGCAAACACATAATTTTAAAGGAATATTTATATAAGTTGATGTGTATGGTTTACTTTCAAGAAATTTCAATAAATGAAAGATCTTCTAAGATATATCGCTTAATGATTTATATAAAGATATGTTGTACATTATGACATTTTTTGGGGCGGTGCACGCCATATATTAGCAATTTTGTTTTCAATATTTACTACATCTTTTATCCCTTTACTGTAATCTCTTCAAAAATATAAATTAAATTCAAGAATGCTAAGAGGTGCCGTGTTGAGAGTCCGATTGTTGGTGAAAGTTGGGCTCTTCTTCTTGCTATGAGGAAATCAGCTCACCTCAATCATCGGACTGTGTCCTTTTACTCCGACAACCTTGAATTAATTCAAGGACTACGCAAGTTAGCTAGGACTAATGCAAATATAAAGTGCAAATAAAAGAAGTTAGATGAATGATACGCTAAAAGACTCTGAAATATTTTCTTTGTTTTATGACTCTAATAATTAACTAAATAAACTAAAGACAGGATAATAACCATGTGAAGCTAGCTCATCTGGCCAAGGCCCTATCTCTCAACTAAGAGGTACAGGGTTCAAACCCCGAAGGTGGAAGAAAGTTAAAAAAAGAAGGTTGTTGGCCAAAGCTCTATTGTCTCATCCATGAGGTCCAAGGTTCGAATCCCGAAGGTAGAAGAAAGTTAAAGAAGGTTGTTGGCTATGCTAGATTATTAATTGAGAAGATTTGTAATAGCTAGACAAAAAAAAAGTGTAAAAAACTTGATGTTTAAGCTTCATATTAGTATGAAAGCTTAGCTCGAGATATAGCAAGTAATCCCAACTAATCGGTGGTTAATCTTAAACCCTAGTGACTATCTAGTTAGGCAAGCCCGTCAGGATCACTACCACACACTAGATGTTTATGTGGTGTTCTAATAATTGGACACCCCTTCTGGGTGACCATCCAACTACTTTGGTAATCCTATGCGTTGAGCACCGCAAGAACTACCTACAATATATCAAAGTACATAAAAACAGTGTTATCACTACTATTAATTAAATGTAAAAGGTCATCCCAAATTAAAATAGATTTAAAACACGTCTAGGGTTCATACACATATTCTAATCTCAGGCTAAATAAAATTAGTTCATACTAGAGATAGAAAGAAAATAAATTACAAACGTGAAGGGTTGGAATGACATGAACAACTTCCAAGTCCTTCTTGTCTTCCTGCTCTGATGATTTCTTGGTGTAATATGGGTTAAGGACTGAGCAAGAATGCAAGGATGATTTCTCTAAGGTAGGAATGAATATATATAGGTTTTTGGTCGAAATATGGAGTATTCCCCAAGTTAAGGAGTCCCAATCATACCAAAATTCATATTCCTAAATGTAGGACATGATAAACCTTTGCAGATATTGATTTGGTCATATCTCCTTCGTTGCTTATTGGATTTCAGTGCAAGACCAATCAAAACGACCGCGATAACAAGATATATCAGTTGGTTGAAGAGCTACTCCAAATTTGTGACTAATTTTCTACAGCAATTTAATTAGTAAACGTTTTTCCAGCATGACATATTTGTTACTTTCCAAATATTTTAACTTTGACTAAGCGATTACCTTTATTTTTACACTTCAAATCAGTTTTCATAGGTGTATTAGTTTCGATATACCTAAGTGCTACACAAATAACACGAATCACGGGCAAAAGCTCACAAAATAGCAATACACCTAAAACTAGACAAGAAAGTGTAAAGTATGAATATATAGGGGAAAATCTCGAAATTAATTACTAAATACCCTTAAAATGATGTCTCAAGTATAGATTAATATATCATAAATATGGAGACATCAGTTATTTTATCACACCTACGGGCCCACCACTATCCCTTCTTAAACCATAAAGGGACACCTTTCCCAATGAATAAAAGATCACTTTTCTTACACCGAATAATCACTTTCTCAAAAATATTTAGTTACTCATCAAAATAATCCCCAAATACCGAGAACCATCCATAAAAACCTCTTAAATTTATTGATCATTTCCTAAAATTTAGCCATCATGCATCGTGGAATGGAAGTGAGTGCATTACACAAACCAAAAGGCATCTTACGATAAGTGAAAATACCATAAAGGCATGTGAGTGTAATTTTGTGTTGATCGCTAGGATCCATACAAACTTTATTATACCCTTAATACACATCAAGAAAAAAATAGTACTCACAACCCGCAAGCATATACAACATTTGATCAATGAAAGACAAAGGAAAATGATTGCTCTTTGTCGCCTTCTTCAACTTTTAGGTAATCCATACAAACTCTCCACCCTACAACGGTTATTGTCGTATTTTATCATTTTTTGAGTTACTAACATGAAACGAGTTTTCCGACTTCAACATAGGGGTCCACGGGTCACAGCTTAACCTATTTTACCCACTTTATGTCCCATCAATGAGAGTATGAACTTCAATTTTAAACATTAGTTTTTTAGAGTTACAAAACACTTCTTTACTTTAATACTTTAAGAGCAATGGAAAGAAAGAAAAAGTAATTCCGTAAGCGAACAACATAAATAGAACAAGTAAACTCTCGTTCAATCAAGCTCTACTAACATAAATAACTAAGAACCCGTAAACCACGAGGTAACACATGCATAGCAAGAATGAGTCACAAAAAGTACGTCCTAAGCTAGATTGGAAATCAGCTCATATTGAAATAATTAAATAATCATGATAATAAATTAAATAGACTGAGAGAAAGCTATATCAGAAAGAGTAGTAACCTAATCCTTGCTCATAAATGGTGGAAAACTTGGAATAAAGTTGCATAAAGAATAAAATGGAGGAGAGAGAAACTAGATTTAGGTGTTGCATCTCCTATAAATTAAGCTAATACTCAATAATGATTGTATCTAGATAATATGAAGGGTTCTTATCTAAAATGGGTAAACATAAAATATACAATGCTCTTATTTTGCTGATCAAATTCTAAGGTAGAAAGAGTGTTGAGAGGACTCCAAATCTGATGCTTCACATTTTAAATATGTCATGTCGTGGTAAGCTATGTACCATGATGTGTTATGAACCAATGATGTGGAAGCCTCCGTTTTAGAGGAAAATACTTTTGAAGGCCTAGTTTTTGCCCACTTTATGTTTTAACACCTAACTAAAAAACCTACTTTTAAAGGCCTTTAGTTACTTTCTGATGGAAGAACGTTTACTATTATACCCCTATTCAGTCTAGCGTGAGGGTATAGACCCACGAGGACTGAACGGGCTGTACCCATGGCCCTTTTACAGTCCATGTTGCTATATTTTTCAGTAGTCTTTTTTTGTTAAGTACAAATACAAATACAAGGAGAAGCTGGCTCCATAATGAACAAAAGTGGGGGGAGGGCCGTACCCATAATGAACAAAAACAAGAGAGGGTTGTACCCATAACGAACAAAACAATAAATGCAATAAACAATATACATAATGTATTCAGTGAACAAATACTTTGTAAAGCAGGTGGGCTTTAACCATTTTAGAACAAAAACACACACAATACCCCAATGGGATGTGCAATACCTATTGCGTACAAAAAAAATAAAAAACCCTACGATGGGCCAGCCCCATCACAACCAACCTCTACACTGGGCTGGCCCCATCAACCAATTTCACCTAATCAGCTACAATTACATTACTTGGGCCTGGCCCCATATAGAACGGAAAAAAAAAGATTCGATCTGTAATCCAAGAACTCGATGGTAGTGGGGATGATTCGTTCAGGCTTCAAAACAGATTTGCTGGTGTTGGTGGTGGATTTAGCCATACAGCAAATATGGTGGTGGTGGTGGGTTTCGCGTTTTGATGAACAGCGGTGGTGATGCTGCATCAGCGAAGGCGGCGCTGTATCAGCGGTGTGCAGCAGCGGTCGTGGGAATGTCGCGTTGGGGTGAGGTGAGAAGATCGAGCGTCACTGGGCTTCGAGAATGTTTGGTGGAGAATGCTTGGGCTTCGATCTGATTCTGCTTTTGTTGGTCCTGGGTGAGCACGGTGGTGGTGGAGTCACGAATCACGACCTGCTGTTGGTGGTTCTGGATTCTGTTGATGATCTGGAAGGTGGATCTGAAGGGGGTGGTGCAGTGGTGCGGTGGTGCAGTGGTGGCGTGGTCAGTGGTGCAGTAGGTGTCTTCTGCAACTTCTGTTCGCAGCAGCATCAATGGAGGGGGGTGGACGGTGGCCTTCTTCACTCAGGTGACGGTGGTGTGGTGGTGTCGTGGTGATGTTCAGAGAGCAGCAGGGTTGGAGGGGTGGTGGATCTCGATCAGAGGGGGGGGTGGACGGTGGTGCTGATGAAGGTGGAATGTAATTATGGTGATGAAGGTTTGGTGGGGCTATGGTGATGCAGGTGGTGTCCATGGTGATGTTCGTGGTGGGGGCGGTTTCGGTTTTACACAAAGAAGCTAGAAGGGAGATGAGAGAGAGAAGAGAGAGGGAAGCGGGGGAGGTTGGGTGTCTTTTGGGTTTCCAGATCTATATGGGTTTGGGTTTTTTGTTTTGCTGTTTTATCAGTATACAAAGGGGGAAGGAGGATAAATTGGGGGTTTCCTCCTATTTAGTTAGCTGCTAACTATTACCTAGGAGTGTGGCTTTATATTATAAACCAACATAGTGTGTAGGCCTCCGTAAATAAATGTCCCTCCGTTTTATCACTTGGTTTATGATGTGGATTATATGAGTAGGCGAGGTGGCCTACTTTGGTCTCTTTAGAAACTCCATTCCTATGCCTTTTCCTATCTCTTCGAAGCTTTGGCAAGACCTTCCAATACGCGTTCCGAGTCTCGTTTATCATACACTTGGTCATGTATAATCAATCAAGAGTTCCTTACACATATTCATCTATATATGAACAAAAAGTACAAAAACTAGACTAAAATTATAAAGGACTCAAATGACCAATACTACACAAAGTACTCAAAGATAGTTATAATTCATGCTTTTAACTCAAAATGACACCTAAACTGTTGTCTCGCGCATAGGAAACTCTCTCACACAAAACGATACATCAACATGACTCCTCTTTGCGGGGCAGTATTGCTTTACTCGTATTCCGTAGCTATAAGAATGGCTCGCAATCACCTTTCGAGTATTGTTAGACATGAGGCACCACTTCCTTTATGTTGTGCTTATTTTGTTACTTTAAGCGTTAATTTGTTGAAGAAGTTTTTGCATGTCCCAGTATTGGTTGAATAGGGTGAGTTTCAACCTTTTCCATTTGCTTTGTACATACTTTCTTCTATTAATAAGTTATACCTTCATGTTTGAACAAATAAAAATAAATCCTTATAATATTTTTCCAAAAAACAAAAATGAAGTTTCGTATATATAGAAGATTCAATCTTTGATGGTATCATTGAAAAAAGGGTTTGATGGATCTTTCAAGTTGGTAGGTTGATACGTTTTATGTAAATTGTCAGTTCTCAAATGAATTAGTGATTGTAAATAAATATTACCACCACACTCAGGAATTGATTTAGGAATTTTAATGGTGATTTCTTAACATGTTATTGTTGAAAAATTAGTAGCACTTGAGGCAGAGGTGATGAGTAATTTGAAGGCAACTGAGACAACTTGAGACTATCCACAAGGCAAGGTCATCATTGAGAATGATGTGAATTGTATTATGCAGTCTTTAGCTAGTAATCAAACTATTTTATGTAATAGTATTCAAAACATCGTTTGTAATAATTATGGGTTTGCTGAACAAACTAAATTCATCTTCTTCCTTATTATTAGGAGTAGAAATATGTTTGCCTATTGAGTTGTCAAACATAAACTTCTTAACATATTTGGTAATCAGAACTTTCGTATTCCAATGCAGTTAACAAGTATCTTAAACCGTGAATAATGAGTCCTCAAGCGTGGAATAATTTATAATTGGTTTTATCTATCTATTTAATATATATGCTTTTGAAAAAAAAAATAGAAGTGGACGTGGTCCACTAATTTCTGGTAATTAAAATAAAATTAAATGGTTAATTGTTGACCATTGAAATGTTTTTAACGGTAAAATATGATAAAAGCTATGAGCAATATGTATTCAATAGCTTCAAATTCACATGTTATTTTTGCGATATTCAAGGTTGGACTATGCCCGGCGCAAGGCGACTTGAGTCCACCTTGACTTTTAAAAGAAATCCTTATAAATCTAACAAAAAAAATCTCGTTATATATACTGAATAAAAATTTATTATAAATATTAACAACTTCACTATATTAAGTAACAAAAAGTTGAATAATAATCATAAATGTTCGTACTTCAAAAATATATTGTGTTTTATTTGTATAAACCACTAAAACAATATAAGAACTAATACAGAAATAAAATGAAAGTAATTAATTAAATACCAATAATTAAATAACTTTACTTGTTGAGACTCAGATTGGATCTGATGTCTTTAGAATATTTAGGCCACGTACACGTGTCTTACATTTGTTGGCTTCAACCTCCAGGATACAATGACAAAACTATTCAAAAGAAATTGAAACACGAATTCTTAAGAATCTCAACGAACTTAATAATGCTGCTTCTTTCTATCTCTCACTTATAATTTTAATGCTTTGAAAAATGAATGAAGAAAATAGTTTAGTTGGCCAACTATTTATAGAAAATGAAAAGGTGGCTTGCCAAAGGTTGTGATGTTTTATTTTGGAGTTACGTTGTATTAATGTAAGATACAACCTTTGAGAGGTCAAAGGACGCGAATCGTAGACATACACAACCTTACCCACTGCTGGGGAGGTTACATAATCAAGGGATAATGGAGGTAACCCGTCAAACTTTAAATGACGTTAAATAAAAGTGCTCTTGGGAGACACCCCAAGCTTTAATTGCTTTCTTAGTTTAGTTTTTTTTAGTGTATATTATTTAGTTACGCATTTTTTTAGTTGATATTGCATATTTGAGAAAGGTATTAGTGTTTTTGATGATTAGGTATTGGAGAAATCGAGTTAGGGAAGCGAGCAAAATTTCTCGGAACGGAGAAACTTCGGCAAGTCATATCTTTGCGCTCGGATGTCGAAATCAGGTGATCTTTGAGCCTAAATTGCATAACTTTTCGAGATCTAGCTGTTGGGGAGGTTTTTGACGAGTGCGGTACACCGGACCTCAGCCGCGGTGCACCGCAGAGGAGAAACCCGTGCCACGGGGTAGAGCCACGTGTTTTATCCAGAGACGAAAAAAAATTGGAGCTGTTGGCTGCGGTACACCGGACCCTAGTCCGTGCCCTGCACCGCAAGCCAAAAACACGTGCCACGGGGTTGCTGCCACGGGTATTTTGACGAAGGATGCTACAGAGCCGCGGGGTACCCCTGCGGACTACCCCCTACTTCGCACCATGGTCCGCACGAAGCCGCTGGAGAGAGAAAAAGTTGCGTTTTGAGCTTATAAAGGGAGGAAATTAGGTATTATTCCGAAATTACAAATCCTTAAGCCTCTTTTTCTTCTCCAAACCTCTCCCAACTCCATTAAAGCTCATTCAAACCTTCACCAACCATCAAAACACAACCAAATCACCATGAATTCAAATCTAAATCCTTCCCTACATCACTACAAAGAAGTTTTAATCACCCAAATCATATCAAACACCTAGAACCCAAGAATCAAGATCTCTAAAGTGTTATTGATTGGGATGGAGCACAAGAGGATGTAAGGGAAAGCGAAATTGGTGATACATGGAGTTTACATACAAGGAAATCACTGCACCCTATCTTGGGTATTAAGTACGCGAGGCAATTGCCTCGAAGAGTATGTTTTCTTTCTTCCTTACCATTTCTCTATATGCACTATTTGCTATTTTTATTTTATTGAGTCTTTTCGAGTCGTGGGGACACGACTCATTTTTGAGTTGGGGGTGGGGATTCGTTGTCCCTCATCTCCATTTTTATGTGATTTACTGTTTTTTTAGAGAAATTTGAAAATTTTGAAATTTTTAAGAGATGGATTCGATGTAGAATGTGTTTTATAGCTTGAAAGCATAAGCTTAGTAAGTTTATGATAGAAAGTAGTATGCTTATGAGCTGCTTTATTTTGTATGCTTTGAGTATTTGCAGGAAAACACACATTGATAGTAAAGAAAAGATTAGTTAGCAATGCGATAGAAAGTATGTCCGATCTCAGGGAACTATGAGTGGTGTGTAGGCCGTGAGATCTAAGCTAGTTGATGAACCCATTTAATGAACGTGCTAAAGGTAAGAGAATGACGAAATTGCATAGTTTAGAAAGTGATTAAGGCGGTTCTTTCATAAGCCCCTTGTTGCCTTTTAGCTTGCTGTCCATTTTATTATTATATCCTTCTCAGCCCCTTCTAGCCTTTCTAAAGCCTTTTTATTAGCCACATTATAAGCCATATCCCTTTAGTTTATTAGGACTTTTCCGTATGACCCGCACTCGAATCGCGATGCGTAAACAATTGTTTTAGAGCTTGAGTTTGGGGTGGTGGGTCCACCATTATGGGAAATATTATTGGCTTGGGATTTTTGATCTTATTAAGTGTGCTCTGTTCTATATATTGATGATGATTCATAGGTTATTATATTGTAACCCTTTGCCGGGGTAATAGTAAATGAAAAAGAAGCTAAAAAGCTAAAATTATGAAAAGGCATAATTTATGAAAAATATCGTGATATCTCAACATCAAAAAGAGGATCATAGCTATACAAAAGAAAAAAATTGATATGAAAAGAATATATATTTGGACCGGCAAAGAGGAATTTTAATGTGAACATCTTATTGCTTTAATTGGGTTATTGGGGATGCTAATTTGTGCATCAAGGAATTCATTGGGTTGAGTGAGAATGTTTTACGAGAGTAACTCAAGCTCTAGGGCGATTCGTTGATGGCTAGTGAGGAGAGAGCCAAAAGCTCACTCTAAATTATCCAAATATACTTATCATACCGTCCCTAAGCCAACATTACAACCCTAAAGACCTTATGATTCTTTGCTATGTAATCTAGAAGTGATTGAGCCATTAGAGATTAGTTAAGTGGATCTTTGGATACTAGTGAAGTTTGATGAACAATCTACAACCTCCATGGTGAACTGAGTAAAGATCCTCTCCTTCTTACATTGCGAAGCTAATCAAATCTTGAATTCAAGACGTGTTGATTGTAGATATGACAAGTGTGCAGGTATGTAGTTTGTAAATATTATTACATGAAATTTTCTAAGTAGTTGCTTGAGTTTATTTTATATATTCTGTTATCTTCTTCTCCCCTGTGCTTCATTGACTTAGCTGATATTTTCGAGACTTCCCTATGTTTTTATTTTTATTGTATCGGGACGATACAAGTTTGAGTTGGGGGTCTTGATGTCTCCCTTTCTGGTCTAAATATAAGCCCTTAGGAGACATCATTTTGGGTTGAAAATGGTCTTTTTATATTGACTTTTGTGCTTAAATCGTCATATTACACTTTCTCCCCTTGGAATTAGACTATTTGCATTTATAGAGCTTTTGTGCGTTAATTTACTTATTTTTAATGCAAAGTTAGTAGGTTTATGAATTTCATGAGAAACCAATCCAAGGAGGAGAAGTGAGAATTAAAGTCTTAGAATATTTCTAGTGTGTTTAGTCGAGTTTCCAGAATTTAAATTGCACTTTCTTATTTCTAGTCTTGATTTAATGATTTATTATTTTTAAAGCATATGCGGTTTAATTATTTATTTAATGTGAAGCTTTAGAGATAATATGGAAATAAATTAGATGCTAAATCAATGCTAAGGAGATAAGGAAAGAAGATCTTGAAGAAATCTAGAGATAGAAGGAAGTAGAGTCCAATTAGGAAAAGGAAAAAGCTGCCTTATGAATATGAAATTCCAGCCACGTTTTAAAGATAATTCCATAACTAACGATTGGCATGGATTCTGGACGAATGGTCTGCACCAATAGAAAGCTCTTTCCAAGACAAGCAGTTTCATATATTGGAACTTCTCAAACGGATAAGTATTGAAAAAGATATGACCAAATCAAATCAGCAGCAAATCTTACCTTTCCTAGATTTTAGGGTTACGAATTAAAGAGTCTTTGACTTGTTTTCCACTCCAAGTAATTCGACCTAGGGCTTGCTAGCACCTATAAATACCAGCTCTGAACCTTAGAAAATCATCCCTTGGCTGCATAAGCTTAATATACACAAATAAATCATCATAGAAGCAATCAAGAGGATCTAGAGGAGGAAGAAGCAAGAGCTAGAGCTTAACTACATCAATTCAACACTTCTCCATCTCTATTCTTTGGGTAAATTAGTATTAGATCTATTTTGTCTATGAGGTATTTCTAAGCTATTTATTCAAGAAGATTTATTATGCATAATTTCTCTTTAGGATTGTAATTTTATGAACCTTTGAGTATTGTTTTTCTGTTTTAATTTGAATCTGGGATTTTAGTATTTAATTGAATTGGTTCTTAATTTCCATTGACTATATTCTTGTGCTTGTTCACTATTTCTGACCTAGCTAATTAGAAATAGGTTTTAGTAATTAGGCTATTCCATATAGTGGCGTATGGATCATCCGACAGGGGGGGTTTAATTACAGAACTAGAATATAGACGCGTGGTATCCGTTATTTGACCGACAGACTTGACTAACCATGTAGCCAAAGAGGTAAAATAGTATTCATCCAAAGAGGCATATTCGCCCATACAGGGGTTTATAGTACTTTAGGATAGCTTCTAGGTCCACCCTGACGGGGGCTAGGAGATATTTGATTCCCGACTAGTGTGAGATTTCCCATTCACCCTTATTCTTAGTAATCATAGATTCAATAGGATAGATTCATACTTGCATATCCTTATCTTTCTTGCATAATTATTAATTGTTTATTTTATTGTCTATTTTATTATTTAGTTAATTAGAAAACAAACACCTTTATTATTTATCTTTTTATTTAAAGCAATTAAAACTATCTATTCTGATCTTGAACACGAATTTAGAATAACTTCTTAAATCCCTGTGGAGACGATAATCCCGATTTTACTTATCTATTACTTGGTACGACCCGTACACTTGCGGTCTGTGGATCCTTTATTCCTTTGCTTTTATTTCATTATTTTATAACACACAAGGACCCACCAATATCCTGTGTACAACAACCCTTCGTTCATAGTGTATCTAAGATACCTTAGAACTCTTACACTAGCAATCCAGTGGTTCTTCCCCGGATTATGTGTAAAGCTACTTAGCTTGTTTATTGCATGTGCTATATCTGGCCTAGTTCTGTTTGTTAGGTACATGAGACTCCTAATAATCCGAGAGTACTCCAACTGGTTGATCGTATCACCAGTGTTCTTAGCAAGATGTAAATTTACATCAACAAGTGTCTTGGAAATATTTGTGTCGCCATTACTAAATTTGTTGACTACTTTCTCAATATAGTGTGACTGGGATACTATAATACCTTTAGATGTTCGGAGAATCTTGATACCCAAAATAACTTCCGCAAGGCCTAGATCTTTCATGTCAAACTTACTTGAAAGCATTCTCTTGGTGAATGTAATCACATCATTGTTACTTCCACCATATCATCCACATATAAACAGACAATGACATATCCTGTCTCATTTTGTTTTACATAAACGCATTTGTCACATTCATTGATCTTGAAATCATTCAAGATCATGAATCTATCAAATTTTTCATGACATTGCTTCGGTGACGGTTTTAAACCATATAAATATTTAACAAACTTACATACTTGGATCCCCTTCCCTGGAAATACGTAACCCTCAGGTTGTTACATATATATCTCTTAATTTAGTTCTCCATTTAGGAAAGCTATTTTTTATATCCATTTGATAAATTTCAAGCTTGTATATTGACGCTATAGCAATTAGCATTCGAATGAATGATATTCTCGTGACTGGAGAATAAGTATCAAAATAGTTAAGTCCTTCTCTTTGACTATAACCTTTTCCAACAAGGCGAGCCTTGTATTTCTTAATAGACCCACATGTCTTTAGTTTCTTCGTGAGTATCCATTTGTATCCAAGTGGTTTATTCACAGGAGGGAGATACACTAGTTCCCACGTATGGTTTTGCATAATGGATTCTATGTAAGAGGTGTCAAGGTTTGACATAGCATCATTGAATGTCCGTGGTTCGTCATCTAGCATGTAAGGTAGAAAGTCAAGACCAAAAGACGTAGAGGTTCTCATCCGCTTACTTCTTCTTGGTTCTCCTTCATTTGGAAATGATTCTTTATCTTGCTTTTCAGTTGGCAATGATTCTTGATCTTGCTCTTCTTGAACTGTATCACGTGTTCTTTTCAAGGAACCAGATTCTGGTGTGGTCTTGTACGGAAAGGTTGTTTCAAAAAATGTGCATTTTTTGATTCAATCACCGTATTGACGTGAATGTCAACATGACAAGATTTGAGTACCAGGAATCTATATACATAACTATTGTGATCATATCCAATGAAGACTCAATCAATGGTCTTTGATCCTATTTTGACCATTTTATGAGCAGTAATTGATACCTTTGCCAAGCATCCCTACACTTTTAAGTATTTGAAGGAAGGTGGTTTTCCTTTCCATAATTCGTAAGGAGTTTTATCTACCTTCTTGTGTGGTACCTTGTTGAGGATTTGATTTACGGTGATCAAAGTCTCTCCACACAAGTTTTGTGGTATCAGCAAGGTATTCATCATTTCCTTCAGCATGCGGTTCTTGCGTTCAACAATCCCATCTTGTTGAGACGAGTAAGGGGCCATGGTTTGATGGATGATTCCATGTTTGGCGCAAAACTCCTCAAAAGGATACACATATTATCCTCCCCTATCTGTTTTCAGATTCTTAATCTTTTTATTTAGTTGATTCTCAACTTCAGTTTTGTATTGCATAAATGCTTCTAAGGCCTCATCCTCACTTCGAAGCAAGTATATTTGATAATACCTTGTGCAATCGTCAATTTATGAAATACTTTTTACCACTTCTAGTTTGCACAAATTTCAAGTCACATATGTCACTTTGAATTAACTCTAAAGGTACCAAAGTCCTTCTATAGATTTAAATGAGGTTTTTGTTAATTTTGACTCAACGCATACTTCACATTCCTTTTGAGAATTGAAGTTCACATTAGATAGTAACCCGACGTTTACTAACTTATTTAATGAACCAAAATTAACTCCTCCTAATCTATCGTGCCATAAATAAGGCGAGTCAAGGATATATTACTTTCTCGGTTACATTTTGGTAGGTACTATGGTCATTACATTCATCTTAAATAAACCATCACATAGGTACCCTTTGCCCACAAATATCCCACCTTTAGTGAGAATAAATTTATCAGACTTAAATACTAGTTTGAAGCCATTCTTACTCAATAACGAACCTGAAACTAGATTCCTTCTAATGTCAGGCACATGGAGAACGTTATAGAGACTCAACTCTTTTTCAGAAGTCATTATTAGAATAACGATTCCAGATCCAACTACTTTTGATGTAGAGAAATTTCCCATACATAAAGTCTCTTAAGTAGTTTCAACTTTGTATGTCTTGAACATACTGATATGCTATATGCGTCCTAGAAGGGGGGTTGAATAGGACAATAGAAATTAATCGGCTAATTTTATTTCAAGTAAATAAAATTAAAAGCTAATTTGAATCCTATTGTATTAGCAAACTAAATAGTATTAAACTAGATAATCCTAATAGACAATATTATCAAACTATTCAACTAGGCATTTTATCAAGCATATAGAGTGCGGAAATATAAAGAGTGTAGAGATAGAATACGATACACAACGATGTATAGTGGTTCGGTTTCCCTACATCCACTACCTAAGGAAGCCTCCTTAGGATTTGCAAGATTCTCAACTAATCTTCGTAACTCTTAACCGGGTGAGATACAAACCCTTACAACCACTTCAAAAACCCTTTGAAGGAAATACACTTGTGTTATCACCAACACAAGGAACCAAGCATAAACCTATGCTCACACTACTCTCTTAATCTATTACAAGAACTAAGAGGAAAAGAAAAAGTGTTTAGGGGTGCTTGTTAAAGCTTTGTAACTAAACTCCTAAATGAGTAGATAGAACTAATTAGCTTCACAATGAATATGACTTGAATGCTCCTTTGAAACCTCCTTGAATGATAGAATTAATTGCTCTTAAGATTGGTAGATGGAAGGCTTAAGTTGTGTCTTGAATGAACTCCATTTTATAGCTGAAAAGATGGTCCAACGGTCATAAAGCTTCTCTCTAACGGATCTATTAATCTCCCAACGGATATAAGCTTTGTCCTCTAGTAATAGTGCTGAAACCCTCTCGTGCGGTGTACCGCGGGTAGGGTCCGGTGCACCGCGTGACTGTTCGACTGACTTTTGAGCTTACTGGTCGGACTATGTAGTGTACCGCATGCCTGCTCCGTGTGGTGGTCCGGTGTACCGTGACAGAGGTCCGGTGTACCGTGCAGATTTTATGAGCTCACTGGTCGGACTATGTAGTGTACCGTGTGACTGGTCCGTGAGCTGCGGTGTACCGCGTGATTCATCCGGTGCACCACGGAGCTGTACTTTTGAATTTTAAGCTAAGTAAAATGGAATAAGCACAACTAATCTAATGAGGGGTTTTGGAAAACATCTAAAGTGATATAAAAATGAATTTTAGTTTAAAGGATGATTTGTCGAATATTAAAACGGGAATAAAAACAAGGTGAGGCTAACAATCTCCCCCTTTTTGATGTTTGACAAATCATAAACTTTTGAAGATGCCTAAGATTAAGTTTTGAACAAAAACTCCCCCTTAACCTAATCACTAGAGTTTTTATAAAACTCCCCCTCACAAAATGCATTTTAAAAAGTTCAACTAAAATTTCTCCCCCTTTGTCAACAACAAAAAGAACACATGAAACAATTTTGAAAATCTTAAGGGGTCAAAACACATTTTGAGTAAAAACAAGGACTAAAGAAATAAATGGATAACAATTAGAAGCTTCAAGGAACCTATAACATCAAGAAAAGATTAGCAACAAGATTATATACACAAAAAGCTCTAAACAAAACAAAACATAAAAGAAAGGTTAGAGAATTTGCATGCCAATCTCACACCGAATTTTCTCAAAAAGATCTTGGGGTAGAGGTTTCGTAAAGATATCGGCTAGTTGATTTTCGGAAGTGACAAATTCAAGAACAATGTCCCCTTTTTGAGTGTGATCACGGATAAAATGATGACGGATTTCTATGTGTTTTGTTCTAGAGTGTTGAATAGGATTTTTGGTAAGATTAATAGCACTAGTGTTATCACAACGAATGGGAACACGATCATACTCTAGGCCAAAATCTAGTAATGTTTGTTTCATCCAAAGAACTTGAGTCACACAATTTCCGGCCGCAACATATTCGGCTTCGGCCGTGGATAAAGCAACACTATTTTGTTTTCTACTAGACCAAGAAACAAGGGATTGACCTAAGAATTGGCAACTACCACTAGTACTCTTCCTATCAAGTCTACAACCGGCATAATCGGCATCCGAATAACCTATAAGCTCAAAGGAGGTAAATCTAGGGTACCAAAGTCCTAGACTAAGGGTTCCTTTCAAATACCTAAAAATACGCTTAACGGCACTAAGATGGGTTTCTTTAGGAGAAGATTGAAATCTTGCACAAAGACATACCGGGAACATAATATCGGGTCTAGAAGCGGTTAAATAAAGTAAGCTACCAATCATACCTCGATATAGTTTCTCATCAACATCCTTACCATCTTCATCTTTGTCTAATTTTGTGGATGTGCTCATTGGAGTTCCAATTTCCTTTGCATCTTCAAGTCCAAATTTTTTGATCAACTCTTTTGTGTATTTGGCTTGATTGACAAAGATACCATCTTTCATTTGCTTGATTTGAAGTCCAAGAAAGTAATTTAATTCTCCCATCATGCTCATCTCAAATTCCTTATGCATGCTTTTAGAAAAATTCTCACAAAGATTTTCATTAGTAGCACCAAATATAATATCATCCACATAAATTTGAACAAGAAGGATATCTTTTGAAGACCTTTTGATAAACAAAGTGGAGTCAATTTTTCCTCTTTTAAAACCATCATCTAATAAAAATTTGCTTAATCGTTCATACCAAGCACGAGGTGCTTGTTTTAAACCATATAAAGCCTTTGAAAGTTTAAAAACATGGTTTGGAAATTTTGGATCCTCAAAACCCGGAGGTTGTTTAACAAAAACTTCCTCGTCTATAAAACCATTTAAAAAAGCACTTTTGACATCCATTTGGTAAAGTTTAAAATTCATATAACAAGCAAAAGCAAGAAGCATACGAATAGATTCAAGTCTAGCTACGGGAGCAAAAGTTTCATCGAAATCAATACCTTCTTCTTGATTGTATCCTTGAGCAACTAACCTTGCTTTATTTCTAGTAATTATGCCGGTGTCATCTAGCTTGTTGCGAAATATCCACTTAGTGCCAATGATAGTAGGGCCAATTGGTTTCTCCATTAATGTCCAAACTTTACTACGCTCAAATTGATTTAATTCCTCATGCATGGCGTTAATCCAATGATCATCTAACAAAGCTTCTTTAATATTCTTAGGCTCAATTTGAGATAAGAACGCTTGATGAGCACATAGAGCAATAATACGAGAGCGAGTGATAACACCTTCTTTTGGATCACCTAGAATTAGTTCACTTGGGTGATCTTTGATATGTTTCCAACACTTTGGTAAATCCGTACTAGCTTCATTTTGCATTTGATCATTTTCCTTTGGAGATTCATCATGAGATTTCACCTCTTGAGTAGGAGATTCTAAGGATTTATCTTGTGGAGCATCTTCATGTAATTCAACATCTACTACTTTCTTGATATTGAAAGGATTGGTCTCATCAAAGTCAACATGCATAGATTCCTCAATAGTACGAGTACGTTTGTTGAAAATGCGATAGGCTTTTCCCTTAGTGGAATAACCAAGAAAAATACCTTCATCCGATTTAGCATCAAATTTTCCCAAATAATCCCTAGTGTTTAAGATAAAACATTTGCACCCAAAAACTCGAAAATAAGCAATGGTTGGTGGTCTACCATTCCAAAGCTCATAAGGAGTTTTGTTAATAAGGGGTCTAATTAGAACTCTATTTAACACATAACAAGCCGTATGAACGGCTTCACCCCAAAAGTATGTAGGCAAACTATGTTCTTTTAGCATTGTTCTAGCCATTTCTTGTAGAGTTCGGTTTTTCCTTTCCACTACCCCATTTTGTTGGGGAGTTCTAGGGGCCGAAAAATTATGCTCAATCCCAAATTCATCACAAAAATGCACAAAAGGAGAATTCACATATTCACTACCATTATCACTACGAATGCAAGTAATAGAGTAGCCTTTCTCATTTTGCACCTTTCTACAAAGTTTTGCAAATTCATTGAAGGCATCACTTTTTAAAGCAAGGAACATCACCCATGTGAATCTAGTGTAATCATCAACAACAACAAAGACATATCTAGACCCTCCTAAACTAGTGACATCAACGGGACCAAAAAGGTCCATATGCAATAATTGAAGTGGCCTAACGGTGATGACCTTATTAATGGATTTAAAAGATGAACGATGTTGTTTACCAAGTTGACATGCATCACATAATTTATCTTTATCAAATTTGTAAATAGGCAAACCAACAACAAGATTTTTCCTAGATAATTTTGAAATTAAATCCATGCTAGCATGTCCTAAACGTCTATGCCAAAGCCAACTATCATTAACCACGGATAAGCATTTAATATTTTTGCACATAAGACTCTCAAGATCAACAACAAACACATTATCCGATCTTTTTGCAATAAACATAGTATCTAACTCATCATTTTTGAAAACAACACATCTAGATGCTTCAAATTTAACACTAAAACCAACATCACAAAGTTGACTAATACTAAGCAAGTTAAAAGAGAGACCCTCAACAAGTAACACATTAGAGATAAGTAAAGAGTCCATATTACCAATGTTACCTTTACCCAAAACGCGTTTCTTAGTGTTGTCGGCAAAAGTAACTTTATCACCTTTAGTTTTATATAAATTTGTAAATAATGAAGGATTTCCGGTCATGTGTCTTGAGCATCCACTATCAAGTAACCATATATTTTGCTTCTTGATGCTCAACCCCTACAAACAAAAAGTAAATTAAGCTTTAGGTACCCAATTCGGATTGGGTCCATGAGGGTTAGTGGATTTTCTTTTTAAGACCCATTTAGGTCTTTTCCAAATTGGCACAAGCGATCCCAAATCCAATAATTTACGATAATAACAATGAGATGCATCATGACCAAGTTTTTCACAATAGGTGCAAGTGATAGAAGATTTTGAAGAGGATGGAATTTCATTTGAAATTTTTGATTTTACAAAGACATTTTTCAAAGGTTTTTGGTGAGTGAATGGATCATATCCAACACCACTTTTTTCACAAGCCATTCTTTGAGAACCTAAAATCAAATCCAAGTTTTCTTGCCCACTAGTAAATTTCAAAATAATAGCATTTTGATCCAAAATCTTTTTCTCTAATAAAGCTTTTTCTTCCAAAAGATTTTTCTCAATAAGATGAAGTTTTTCATTTTCATCTATACATTCATCACAAAGATTTTGACAATCTTCCAAAGCTTTCAAAACCTCTTTAGTTCTATTTTTCTCAAATTCTAAATCTTTTGTTAAAACTTTGTTTGTTTCAATAGAATTTAAAAAATCATTATAAAGAGAATCAAATGCCTCATGAATATCTTGTTCACTAGCATCATCATTAGTTAAAGAGAGTTTGGATTTTGGAGTTACCTCATCATGATTTGCCATAAAGGCAAAGTGAGTAGTACCGGTATCATCATCCAAAGAAGCATCTTCATCATTCTCAACTTTTCCCATAAAGGCAACAAGATTAACATTTTCATTATCACTTTCTTCTTCATCCGAATTTTGAGTGTCCCAAGTAATATTAGCATGCATTGCTCTCTTAGGTTTCTCCTTTTGAAGAAGAGGACAATAGGTTTTGATGTGACCAACCTTTTTGCAATGATAGCAAGTGGGTTCATCTTGTTTGATAGCTCTATCATTCTTCTTGTAAGGTGAGGAAGAACTTCCTTTCTTGGCAAAGCGTTTGTATCTCATGAATTTTTTCATATCTCTTGCCAACATAGCTACTCCTTCATCTTCGCTAGTTTCTTCTTCATGTGAATTTTCTTCTTCACTATCCTTCCTTTCTTTTCGTTCTTTCAACTTAGAACTCATGGCATGAAAAGCAATGGATTTCTTAATCTTTTTCTCCTCATCATCTCTTATCTTTTCTTCTTCAAGCACAAGTTCTTCCGTCATGAGGTTGCAAATGAGTTCATGAACCGTCATTTTTGAAAGATCTTTAGTATCCCTTATAGAGTTGATTTTTGTCTTGTATTTCCTTGGAAGAGCAAATAAGATTTTTCGACATTGTTCCTTGTTGGTGTACTCTTGACCAAGAGTCTTCAAAGTGTTAACAATGTTAGAAAATCTTTGATGCATAGCATTCAAGGCTTCATCGGGCTCCATACGAAAAAGCTCATACTTAGTGATAAAGAGACCAATCTTGGTTTCCTTAATATCTTCCGTTCCTTGATATGATAGCTCCAAGAGTTGCCACATTTCATGAGCGGAATTGCATTCACTAACTCTAGCATATTCCGTGACGCTTAATCCATTGATGAGGATGTTCATAGCTTTGTTGTTTTTGGTAAGTTTAGCTATGTCTTGATCATTGTAATCATCTTCATCTTTTACTTCCGTTGTACTTCCGGCAACGTAAGGAATATAAGGACCCTTTTTGATAGCCATCCATAGAAAGTAATCGATCCCTTTCACATGAATCTCCATCTTCTTTTTCCATCCAAAATAGTCTTTTCCTACAAAAAGCGGAGGTCTAGTAGAACATGAACCTTCCGGTTGATTAGAATCCATATCGTATTAACTCTAGAAACGATTAAGTACAATAGAGCTAGGCTCTGATACCAATTGATATGCTATATGCGTCCTAGAAGGGGGGTTGAATAGGACAATAGAAATTAATCGGCTAATTTTATTTCAAGTAAATAAAATTAAAAGCTAATTTGAATCCTATTGTATTAGCAAACTAAATAGTATTAAACTAGATAATCCTAATAGACAATATTATCAAACTATTCAACTAGGCATTTTATCAAGCATATAGAGTGCGGAAATATAAAGAGTGTAGAGATAGAATACGATACACAACGATGTATAGTGGTTCGGTTTCCCTACATCCACTACCTAAGGAAGCCTCCTTAGGATTTGCAAGATTCTCAACTAATCTTCGTAACTCTTAACCGGGTGAGATACAAACCCTTACAACCACTTCAAAAACCCTTTGAAGGAAATACACTTGTGTTATCACCAACACAAGGAACCAAGCATAAACCTATGCTCACACTACTCTCTTAATCTATTACAAGAACTAAGAGGAAAAGAAAAAGTGTTTAGGGGTGCTTGTTAAAGCTTTGTAACTAAACTCCTAAATGAGTAGATAGAACTAATTAGCTTCACAATGAATATGACTTGAATGCTCCTTTGAAACCTCCTTGAATGATAGAATTAATTGCTCTTAAGATTGGTAGATGGAAGGCTTAAGTTGTGTCTTGAATGAACTCCATTTTATAGCTGAAAAGATGGTCCAACGGTCATAAAGCTTCTCTCTAACGGATCTATTAATCTCCCAACGGATATAAGCTTTGTCCTCTAGTAATAGTGCTGAAACCCTCTCGTGCGGTGTACCGCGGGTAGGGTCCGGTGCACCGCGTGACTGTTCGACTGACTTTTGAGCTTACTGGTCGGACTATGTAGTGTACCGCATGCCTGCTCCGTGTGGTGGTCCGGTGTACCGTGACAGAGGTCCGGTGTACCGTGCAGATTTTATGAGCTCACTGGTCGGACTATGTAGTGTACCGTGTGACTGGTCCGTGAGCTGCGGTGTACCGCGTGATTCATCCGGTGCACCGCGGAGCTGTACTTTTGAATTTTAAGCTAAGTAAAATGGAATAAGCACAACTAATCTAATGAGGGGTTTTGGAAAACATCTAAAGTGATATAAAAATGAATTTTAGTTTAAAGGATGATTTGTCGAATATTAAAACGGGAATAAAAACAAGGTGAGGCTAACACATACATGTCAGGTGGCCCCAGTATCCACCCACCAGTGTTTGGTATTGCCAACTAAATTTACTTTAGAAACTACTGTAGTAAAATAAATCTTATTTGCTCTTAGTCATGGTTGCTTGGCCTTATTTTCCTTTCATGGAATTGCCTTTACCCTCTGTGATTTCGGTCGTCTATTCCTTTACACAGATAGTCATTTCCATTTAACCTCTTAGACTCCTCAACGGGTCTATAAGAGTCGGGATTATGTCCCACAAATGTATTTTCCATAAGTGAAATTGTTGATGGTATGTTGTTACCGATTCCATCATTTCCGGACATATTGTTTATCTTGGTAGACATCATTTCAATTACCAAGGATTACACAATATTATAGATAATTCAGACAAACAAATTATTCAACCTTTCTCACTAAAAGACAACACAAAAACTTGATTCTTTCTTACGACAAAATGATTAAATTAATTTTAATTTCCCAAGTTTTTATATTCTTGTTAGTCCCCCAAGTTTTTATATTCTTGTTGTAGAGGATCGGAGAAATTAAAGAGATAATCAATTCACGTAAAAGAAGAATCTCAATCAATTAAGAATTCTTTTAGCGGAAAATTTTCAAACCACAAGGTTCGACAAGTATGCAGAGCAAGATTGATATTAGTTGTTAAAACACACACTAATATTACAGAGTAATATGATGTTAGTAAGCGAGTATTTTTCTAGTATGTATACACAAGCCTAGAAATCAGAATAAGAAAAATGAAATAAAATGTAATATTCATGTTCTGTATACACAGACCCAATTTTTTTTCCCAAAAAAAGTAAAGTTTATAAAAACATAAAAAGAAAATGTTTTCTGGTTTATACCACATGAATCATAAATACCTTAAATTGTTGTGTTTTATTTGTATAAACCAGTAAAACAATATAGGAACTAATGCAAAAATAAAATAAAGGTAAATAATTAAATAACAATAATTAAATAACTTTACTTGTCGAGGCTCGGATTGGATCTAATGTCTTTAAGGTATTTAGGCCACGTACATGTATCTTACGTTTGTTGGATTCAACCTCCAGGATACAACGACAAAACTATTCAAAAGAAACCGACACACGAATTCTTAAGAATCTCAACGAACTTAATAATGCTTCTTCTTTCTATCTCTCTCTTATAATTTTAATGCTTTGAAAAATGAATGAAGAAAATGGTTTAGTTGGCCAACTATTTAAAGAAAATGAAAAAGTGGCTTGCCAAAGGTTGTGATGTTTCATTTTGGAGTTACGTTGTAATTTAAGATACAACGTTTACTTAAAAGACAAAAAAACTTGGGCTGGTCCAGATGGTATGAACCTAAGGCCCAAATTCCCAACAAAGATGATGGTCCAGGTTCATACCCCACCTAAGGCCCAACAAAGGTATGGACCTAAGGCCCAAAAGCCCAACAAAGCTATTGGTCCAGGTTCAACCCCTACCAATCCTTTCTTTCTTTCTTTCTTTCTTTCTTTGCTTTATAAAAAAAGAAATAAAATAACATTACTTTTAATTTCTCCAAATTACATGACTCAATTTCTCATTCATGATTTTAACCAAGTGAATATATTACGTTAATCTTTACAACTTGAATAAACGTATTAATATTCGAATTATTTCATTAAATTGAGTCACCGACTAACATCGTAAACATGGTCAACACTTGGGTAGAATCCCATTTGTCCAACAAAATATCCTCAAATTAGTATGGTTAGCCCAACTGGTTAAAACCTTAGTTTTCCTTTTAAATGGTACAGATTCAAACTGAATCAATGATTCCGAGTCCAAATTGGCTATCTTATTTATTAAAAAAAATATCCTCAAAAAAATTCGAACTGAGCCAATGACTCAGAGTCCAAAGTGGCTCTCCGATTTATTAAAAAAAGATATCCTCAAAAGATTTACTTTTTCAATCGAAAAATCATTTATGTTAGTCAAATAAGATGATCTCTCAATTCTACGCTGATAGAGTACAAAGATTTCATAACAAAATTTGTTAGCATAGGAATCAGAACTGAGTGACCTAAGAGATGTTGAGAAGAGTTGTAGAAAGAAATAGAATAGGAGAAGGTGTTGTCCGAGGTATCTACTTGATGCGAGAGTATTCTTATGACCCGAAATAGAATTATGGAGGTTTCTATTGTATATATGAACATATATTTTAGAATAATGAGTACCCTTATTGGGAGACGTGTATGGTATTTATAGATTATTGGGGTGCATAAGGATTTTGTGAGCCCCACTAGAGACGCTATCTGCGTATATTCAAGTACACACATGTGTGTTCCATCGGCTAACTCAAGTTAGTAATCATTATCTTCGTCTAGAGCAGTTATGTTTGGTTATTGCCTTATCTTGACCCATTATTCTTGATGCTTCATTATTGCTTATGAATACCCCCCATTTGAGTTTGTATGATCGACGTCGTTCTATCTAACTATATCAAGAAAAATTTGTTTACCTATTCATGAAGTGCCTATGTGAAATTTGGTTTTTTAGAGTCTTTTGAGTTTTGCAAATGTAGGAATCGGGATTTTCGAATAATGTTACCAAGTGCCAACATAGAGGTAGATCTTTTAAATGTCTTCATATTATACCTGCACAAAGACCAGACTTTTTGAAATATGTGTTGTTGTGACTATGGATAACAACGGTTTGTTTTTTTGCAAATATATCAAAAATTATAACCATTTATATTATAAAAATCCAAAACCTAACGGTTTTAACCATCAATTACACTTTTCAAAACCATAACTACATCATTTGATTTCAGTTTTTAAACGTTTTTACGGTTTTTAACCATAAGGAATTGATAATTTTATAAATATATCAATTTTAACAAAATAGTGCCACACAATAACAGGTTTTGCAGTAGCCACCGTTGGAACCAATGAAGCAAATAATTGACCTTATACAAAACATATCCAATAATCTTCATAATATATAAAATATTGTCTTTGTCTTTCATTAAATTGCATATTTATTACTTAGTTGGTTAATTCTAGTATTTGGATTTTGTCTTTAGAATTTCAATATACTATTTTACCTAAATTATTATAGAATTTGAAAATACATATTCTAACAAATGGTTTTTGGATATTCGGTTTATCTTTTTTATCTAAATCCATAACCAAACGGTTTTAACCAACGGTTACACTTTTCAATATCATAACCTAATGCTTTTAACCATGGTTATGTAATTTTGTTTTTAATCAGTCCAGTTATCACCGGTTTTAGTTTTTAACCGTAACCATTGCCATCCTAGTTGTGACCACTTTACTTTAGACAAGTAGTTTTTCTAGTAACCCGGTGCTCGCTCAGACGAACTTATTGAGAGCATTCTGTATACCCAATGATTAGTGCTAATGTTTTAATGAGGACTGAGCCGAAGTATTTAATTTTTTAACTTTGGCGACAACTAATTATTGACATTGTTCTAAAAACCAGCTTAGACGGCCGCCTAGGAGTTAGAACGTAATCCACCTTTCAGAAAATGTCCAAGAGGTCCTTAGCGATCTCTAGGCGGACCCAGGTGACCGTCTAGGCTATCTGGACTCCTTAAAATTGAGAAAATTGATTGTTTAACCAAAAAAAAATACATAAAAGTATTTTAAAAAATAAAATCAAACCCAAAAAATTAAATTAACACAACTAATTACATGAACAACCAAATAAATAATAAAATGTAATATTTTATCTTAAAAATCGTCTATATTAATTATTAAATTTAAGAAGTAATATATAATTGTGTGAGATTTTTCAAGTGTGTTTTCCTATTCTTTTGAATAAATTATGTATATTTAAAAAGTTGATAAGTTGATAACATATACTTGATAAAACAAAATTCAAAACCACCTAGAAAGAATACACCTAGGCTTTGTCTAGGCGCTTGCATAGTTCCCTAGGTGCTCGAAGGTGGTCGATCGTTTTCCTAGAGCCTACCACTTTTTAGAGCACTATTTTTTGTTCCCGTGATTTTCCTATTCGATCCTTTAATACATGTAATAAAGGGATTGATCGGAATATTTCTCCTCATAAAATTGTATGGAGTAATGTACCTTATGCCACGTGGAATTTTCTTAATAGGGTGTCAAATAATTATTACCATGAGAGCATGAATTTCCAGTGTTACTCAATATATGAGGGCTTACCCTCATTCTTAACTTGTACAATTTCTCTAGTATTAGAGTACTTATTCAGAGTTGTATATGTTTTTTGGGCAATTTTGTGGGATAATCGGCTTATTATTTTTTCAAGCTTTTATCTTATATATATATATATATATATATATATATATATATATATATATATATATATATATATATATATATATATATATATATATATATATATATCAATGGTATTGGATAATTATTTGAGAGTAAGTTCGGGGAATGAGAATACTAAGGAGATTTCAAGCAAGCTACTCCTTGATACCTCGATACCCGAGACTCCCTCGACACCCTAGTTTTTAGATGATTCTCTATCGCGAGTGTACTTTCTTTGGATCCGAAGGTCAACCACCATTTCTTCTTTGGAGATAGAGAAGGAGGTTTACCCCTCGAGAGAGAAGGGGACTTATTCACAAGAGGGGGAATATATTCCTAAAGTTATGTCTCTCTTCCTTCCTCTGGTCCTCAAGGGATGATCATGTACGAATTGTACCGTATTCATAGGACATGTCTTCTACAGTTAACAGAAGCAACAACACTTAGCACCTTAGAGAGAGTTCTTGAGCTTAGTTGTGATTAATTTCATCAATTTATCTGTGAGGGGAATATCTTATAGAGGATGGAGATCTGATACTAATGTGGCTCCAGGTATGATATAAATATGATAGATTGGTACTGATGGAACTAGGACTCCTAGCAAGCGTACGAGTTGTAGTTAAGTAAAAATATGATAAACCTAAGGGCTATCGATCCACATGGACTACTAACGCTGTAAATAATGTGTTTCGAATATAATACAATGACGAGTTACTAAAGAAACAATAATAATAAAGAGGATTTGTATTTCGTTTTTATAATTAAAACAGATTAACTTGCAACAAAACATTATTAAGCTAAAATGAAATTAAATAGAAATACTAAAAAGATATTATAAAGTATGAGAAGTAATGCTTGATCCTTGCGAGTAATCCACCTAATCGAAATTATCTTGTTTATGGTATAAGGGCGAATTGAATGGTTTGCATTTGCAGGGATGCAAATGCATCTAAGTCCCCGCACGGGGATCTTAGCTCTCTACTTTATTCACCCTCTCAGCTATTAGGTAGGCTTAATCTCTTGGCCCTATTGACTAGACTACCTAGCGTGCTAATATCATCCGATAAAAGGCACTAGGCGCTTATATATTATGTCCGGAATATCTACCCCGCACCCGGGTGTTAGTCGCAAAGACTCAAACTACCTATACTTGATCATGGTATAAACATGCAACATGCACAAATATATAAACAATGGAAAGATAAAAATCAATTCATTTCAGTACTTTAAGATATCCCAAATCACAAAAACGTAGATAAAAATCACTTAGGGTTCATATACATTGCATGTCTCAAGCATAAAATAGTTTAACTCATACTAAACAAAGGAATATAAAATGAAAATAATACTAGAATCATGTTTAAAAGACAATGGAATCGAATTAACCTAAAATACTTAATTGATAGGTTGTGGAATGGTGGAGAATGATGAATTTTGTGTGTAAGCCCTTCTTCCCTCTTCTCCAGGCGCTTGAGCTTTCTCCAGTTGAAATAAGTTGATTAAAAAAATGAAGCGTTCTGGAAATTAGGAGCTCAAATAGACCTAATGGGTTCACATAAGTGACTTAAAATTGGCCCAACCTGTTTTTGACCATGTTGTTCAGGTTCGAACCACGTTGGTAAAATTGTCATAACTTTCTTGTCTCAACTTCGAATTGACTTCCGTCACCTCTCACGTGACCCTTATTCCAAGATATTTCCATGTCAGAAGGAATAAGGACAATAGAAATTACCAATTAATTATGGTAACAGAAACAATATGATGATGCACTTGTACGGTAAGTCAAAGTTTTGTCGTCCCGACAAAAAAAATCAAAAAGGGGCCTAAGTCCAAACAACTAAGGAAGAAATGAGGGAATAGAAATATAATGACTTAATCTCAAGCAATTATTCTAACAAGTCTTCTATAGTGGTGTTCAAGAAATAAAAAAACAAATATGCATAATATACATACAATCAACATCTAACAAGTTCAAAAGTGGATTAATTTTGCAATGCAACGGGATAGGTTCTCTCTTAAGCTGATATGACAGCTATAGGGTTCTCATAGGTTTTCCCTAATGTCTAATGGTCCACTCAGTTACTCTCTAATTGTTCAATTGTTACATACCTAATAGTTAAGAATCCTAAGGTCTTAATGTGTAGCGTAGGATTGAGGTAGGGTGTGATAAATATTAGGATAATTTAGAGTGGGATTTTGCCCCTCTCCTCATTATCCATCAACTGATCGCCCTAGAGCTTGAGTTTTTTTATCATGATCGTACTCACTCAACCCATTTGATGTTATAGTGTTGCATTCATGAATCCTAACCAATATCACAAGATGTCCAATGCCAGATTTTATTTTATTCTTTTCATATATTTTTCTTTTTCATTTTCATATCTTTTATCCATTTTTTTGTAATCAAACACAGGGCCCCTTTCTTTTGAATGAGTCTTTGTGTTGCTTATTTTCAATCTTTTTCTTTTCTTTCCATCCGTCATGGATTACAATTTAGCACACAATAAATAAACGTGCAATAAATATCTGCCCACCCAATGTATCCCCTGATCACGTACACCCACCAACCCAAACTCAAGCCCCAAGACAACAAGTCCTAGGCACGTGATTCGAGAACGGATCATATGTTAAAGTCCTAAAACTTAAGGGTATAGGCTTATAGCATGGTTATCAAATAAAATGCTACAAAGGCTAGAACTTGGCTAAGGTGGATATTACAATTTATTAATGGTAGGCAAGCTAAAGGCAACAAAGGGCTAACAAAGAAATGCCTTAATCCTTTTTCTAACTACTAGGGTCGTTACTTTCTCCCTTTTAGTTCATAATTTTAGTGGGTTACTCACTAGTTCCAACCTCACATTATACACACCGCTCACATCTTCCTAAGTTTGAAATTAACTTTTATGCATTGCTCATTAATCCTTTTTATCCCTAATTAAATATTTTCATGCAAATACACTACATAATTTGTCAAAAAAGTTCAAGAACACACATTTTCCTATCATTAACTTTTTATAATTTATGCTTAAAAGGCACATTCACTAAATTTTCTACACCTAATCATTATTCCAAACTTTTTTTATGTTTTATTGATTTTTGAAAAGAAAGTAAAAACAAAACAGGAATGAGGACAAAAAGTACCCCCACCCCCCCAACTCAAAACTGAGTCATGTCCCTACGACTCGGAAAAGACTCAAAAGCAATAAAATTACTAATATACACTAACACATAATAAGCAATTAAGGAGAAGGGTTAGAAGATGGTACGTGTCCGTAGCACATCCTCTCGAATTCGCGATCGAAAGTGGTTTGAAATATCTTTATTCCAATGTTTTTTTTATCATCAAATCAAATTTTATTTAATTGTAGAGTCAACAACCCATTATCTTTACATACTCTTCAACCCACTATGACATAAAATAACGTAGGCTGAAAACATAAAATACTGTTACTCTACGGGATTTTAAACACAATAGCCCAACTAGGAGAATATAAAGTAAAGACCAACTAGATATAAATGGGCCTTTACAGTATTACATTAACTAGATCCATAACACATATCTTTTTAAACTTCTTCTTCTTCAGTATAATACTCGCTTGAGAGCTAATATTCTCTCAAATTTGCTCTTTGCTCAATCCACTACCACCATGATTTCTTTCACTTATATCACACCATATCCAGTATATATAAGTAGTAATTAAGGCACTTACAATTGTGATATATTCATCATTCGGGTTTTGACAGATGATTTTGATCAATTCATTCAAATCAGCTGGGGATCTTTTGATATCACAGCAGTCAAGAATTTTAGATAATAACCTCCTGTAGAAAGAACAATTGACAAAAAGTCGATTAACATCTTCATATAAAGCCATACAGAATCCGCATAGTGGATTAATCTGCAACCCCCATTCAAGCATTCGAGCTTTAGTAGATCGATATTGAATTGCAAGCCACGAGATGAAAGAACATCTAGGAATACAACATTTTGCCCATATAATTTTACTCCGCTTCACACATTCTTTTTCCACTATAATACTCAATAGAGTTTTCTTGAATGAAAATCCTTTACTATTAGTTTCACTCCAAACCTTTACATCATGTCCAAGAGTTAGGCTTAAATGTTCAATTTTACTAAATATTTTACCAATACATGGTGGTAATCTCCATTTATCTCTACCAAAGCATGAATTAACTGTTTTGTTGGAGTTTATATCTGATTATCAAGTTCGATATCAAGATTTTCTTGTACACTTCTTCCATCAATCTATTTGTCCCAAATGATAAAAGTACTCTTACCATTATGAAGTTTGTGAAAAATGAACTTATATGGAACTAACCTTATTTCAATAAGCTGCTTCCAAACCCATGTGTGATATTTATTAACATATAAACTCCAAATGAACTTCTCCTTAACGATATTATGATGAACCACATACTCCACAAGTTATGATGATGAGAGTACATTATCCAAAAAGTGAATAACAAACATACTTTATTCATGTTTTCAATTTTAGGAATCCCAAGTCCACCTGTTTCTTTTGTTGTACAAATATTATCCCAAGCAATTTTAGCTCCTTGCGCACTTTCTACATTACATGTCCATAGATAACTAGCCATTTTTTTATTAAACTTATAGAGAACTTGCTTAGGTGTAGAAAAACTCTACACCAAAAAAATTTTTACTGACCAAGTGATGACTTTCTATTTGTTATATAATAATCTAAGTTGGAGACATCAATTTAGGTGTATTTGAATAATTCTCTTTAGATTTTTATTCGTATTTTGATAAAATCTTATTTCTTGTCTTGATTTGATGATTTTTTTAGAGCATATTTGGTTTAATTTGTGTGTTGATGTGAAGCTTTAAATATATATGGAATATAATTAGATTCCAAATCAATTCCAAATCATATCACTTGCCTTCTACTCCAAAATGTTGACCTAGGATCTTCTTAACACCTATAAATACACCCTCTTATCATTGTGAACATGTCCTTGCCTCTTCTTAACTAATCCTTAGTATTATTCATCATAGAAGTCATTTAAGAGAAACAAGTTGACAATATGTATCTTTATTTTAGTTTATTTCTTGTTAGCATGAACTAATTATCCCATAGCTTGGGTTTTTGTATATGTATAATATTTGAATTCTATTTTCTTCTATCCAAGTTTATCTGGGAAAACCTTTTTAAATTGATTCTAGCTTATTAACAATATATTTGTTATACGTGCTTTGATTTATTTTCAGTCTTAATATTGATCACATTAGGATTGTAATCTTGGTCCCCTTACCCAAGTCCCCTGGTAATTGTTAGGTTGCCACCTGAGTCCACCTGGATGGGGGTTATAAGGAATATAGAACCCTGCCTACTTATCTAAGAGCTTTAATCACCCTTATTAACTAGTAGAAGAAATAGAAAGATTAGTGCATACTAGCAAAACCCGAGCTATACTTTCTCATCTCATCCTTACATATTTAATTTATTGTCTTTAGTTTACTTTCGTTAATCATTAATCTCCTCATCAATCATTATTATTTACTTTTCTTGTCTTTAACTATTTATTGCTACGCTATTATGTTAAATCCATTCGTATAACACGCCATTATCGGTGCCTCAAACTTACTAGAGGACTCTTTCAAGGGAACCCTACGCAATGATCAGTGCTAAAGTGTCTTACCCTATTCGATATCAAGCTAGTCAAGCCAGTTAGGATCACTAACGCACATCAGATGCTTATGTATCATTTTTTCGTAACCCGAACCCCCTGGTTGGGAGACAATACTAATTACTAAGGGAAAGTCTATACTTTGCCATAGTAAGGATGAATTCAAATGGAAAATACATAATAAAATCAATAATAATTCAATTCATTTCACTAATAATCCCAAATACAATAAAATTGTGATTCCATTTCCAAGGTTCATACATTTAATGATTCTTAAGCTACTGGAAAATTAGTTCATAATTAAAGCAATACAATCAAATGATAAAAGTACACGAATCATGTTTAGGACAAGACACTAATACTATGTACACTACGATCGATAGTCGAAAGGTGTAGAAGTGGTGTAGTAAGGCTCCAGCTTCTATCTTCTCTTATCTAGGAGCTTATGCTCTCTCTTTTTGGAGTTTAATAACTATATGGAATGAATGCGGTCCCTTTTATAATGAAAAAATTTGATATTTAAAGGGTACATCACGTTTTTGGTGTTGTGGGCCCTTTTAAATGAACCCAAGTCAACCCAAAAGCGTTTTAATGAAGGAGTGGATTGGTTCGAGCCACGACAACTACAAATTTAATAACTTTTCAATCTTAACTCCAAATAATAAACTATAAACTATCACGTGCACCTGACTTCAAGTACTACCATGTAACCAAAAGGCTCTTTCGGAATTTTCGTAAATTACACTTGGTAACTCTCTTAAGTTGATTTCCATGTTTTGCTCATAAACCCTCTAGATTTCTGATGTCTCCTCATTTGTGATAGATTAATGTTAGGATGAGACATCATTTTTAGTGATTTAGAAGTCATTAATGTCGATTTTCTTGAGTTTTAGTGCACTTTCCTATTTTGAGTCTTGATTTGTAGAAATAATATTTTTAGAGCATATTGGGTTTAATTGTTTATTTAGTGTGTAGCTTTAAAGATAATTATGGATCTTAATTAGAGTCCAAGTCAAAGATAACAACTTATGGAAAGAGATTTGCATGGTAATTGGAGATAAGAAAACAAAAGCTAAAAAGATGGAAAAGGAAAAGCTGCCTAAATCTGGGATTCTGCATACACATCCAAAGATATGCGTTTTTACCTAAGAAATAGGCCGAATCTGGTGATTTCCTTCTGTAGGGTCAAGATAATTCTGTTGCGATTCTTTTGGTATCTTATGGAGCTCAAACCGACCAATAACGAAGAAGATATGCTCAAAACGGTCCAGCAGTGTTTATCTTTATTTCCATACGAATTTGAGTTGGGCTAGAAGTCCATTACCTTAACTCTTCCTCAAGAAAACGAATTAGGTCTTCTAAACACCTATAAATACACCCTTATATCACTTGTAAATCATCCTTGCCTCATAGTAATTAGTTCTTAAGGTTTTATTCTTCCAGTTTATTGTAGAGAGCAAGATGATGTCTTTTGTAATTTCTTTTAGTTTATTTCCATCAGGTATGAACTAAACCTCCCATAGCTTGGGTTTTGCATATGTATAAACTATGAATTCTAATTCTTCTATCTAATTTTCTTTGGGAATTATATGTTTTAATCTGATATTAGCTACTTACTTAATATTTGTTTATGTGTTTTGATTTAATGTCTTTCCTAGAACTGGTCACTTTAGGATTGTTTTAAGAGTAGTTAGATGGTCTCCTTGACAGGGTGTTTAACTATTGAACCACCACATAATGTCTAGTGTCGATATTAGTTCTGACAAAACATGATTCTAACTAGATAGTCACTAGGGTTTGTTTTAACCACTATATCACCAGGATTGCAGTATTTGCTTAGGGCCTTAGTGGCGTTTGATAACCCTAAGATAAAACACTTCTTGGTTGTGTCGTAGCCCCCTTAGTCGCTCTCAAGGTCTAAGGTATGGGAATTTAGAATCCTGACTAAGTATACCAAGAGCTAATATTCTCCCTTATTAACTAGATTTATAGATAGAATTAAAAGGATTAGTGCATACTAGCAAAACCTGAGCTATACTTCTCATCTCATATTCTTTATCTTTTACTTTATTGTATTTATTTTCCTAGTTTTAATTAGTTTACTTCTTGAATCTCGAATCTACTTGCTTTTATTTTCTGTCTTTAATTATTTACTTCTTACTCATTATTTCTACTCACGCGATTAACACACTTAAGTCCCTGAGAACGAACTCTATTTATCATTAAAACTTGCATACGTCCTGTAATACTTGCAGTACTGTGCCTGTCTAGGGTGAGAGTGCGTAGTTTTCTTGACCTTTATTTGTATTAATTCTATCACACCCTAGGCACCACCAATTTCAGAAAGTGAATTTTTGGTCCTTTAACGCCTTAACCTGAGTTTGAACTTCCTTTATCATCTTATTATCCTCCTATTAGGGTCTCATATCATCAAAGTACCTAAGAGATGCACACTTAACACAGGAGAAGAATAATAAAAATCTACAACGGGAAAGAAATGTGAAAATGTTTAAATATAGGGAATAATCCAACAAATAAGTCCAAATAACCCCTAAAAAATATGTCTCATGACTAGATTAATCTATCACATAAAAGGAGACATCAAGACCCCCAACTCAAAGTTTTGTCGTCATGACAAAATAAAACCAAAACTAGGGACCTAAGTCAAATGAATATGGGAGAGAATAATGTAAAGAATGATTCCAAATAAATAACTAAACAAACCTCATGTAATAATATCTACAAGATAAATCAAACATACACTTATCAACCAAACAATCAACATGTTATAATTTCAAGAATAGATTAGCTTCGCAATGCAAGAAGGATAGTTTTTTCACTTAGTCTGATATGGTGGCTATAGGTTGGTCCTCGATCTTAACAAAGTATGTAATGGTCCACTCAACTACTCCATATTAATTAAATAGTTTCTTAACCACATAATTAAGAATCATAAGGTTGTAATGTTATAACATAGGCTTAGGACGGTATGATAAGTATTTGGATAGTTTTAAATGAGCTTTTGGTTCTCCCCCCAATAATCCTAATATCTATTCCCGATGATTACATAATTATTCCCTTTACCGGTTCTTTTATTTCATTGTATTTGTAAGTTAGACCTGACAACTTTTTATGTGAGATGTCAATCTACTTAATTTTCTTGCTTTTCTTCTTTTGTTTTTATTTTTCAATAGACACCTACAAAGGGTTATAAAAAATAGCATCATCAACATAGCTTGCATACACGCTCAACCCACCCAATATGTTTCCCATAATCGAACCCACCACCCCAAACCAATCTCAAAGAACGATGGTCTTAAGGCATTGCAATTCGAGTGCAGATCATATGGACAAGTCATATAATCTAATAAGTTTGGCTTATAATGTAGCTACAAATAAAAGAATAATGCTAGAAGGGGTTAAGAATGATATATCAATTATATTTGGTTAGCAAGATAAAAGGAAAAAAAGGGCTTATCAAATGAATGTCTTAATCATTTTCCTAACTACGTGATTTTGTTACTTTTTTATCTCTAGTACATTCATTTAGTGGGTTTTCAACTAGCTCAAATCTCACGTTCTACACACCACTTGTTCTCCCTAAGTTAAAAACTCACTTCTACCACATGAGTTATTAATCCTTTCTATCTTTAATAATCCCTCCATCTCATAAATAATGTACACTTACTAAAAATGGTGTCCCAAACATATTGTCCACTTAGAATCTCAAGAAACTTTTTCCCAACTTTTTCCACTATTACCCTTATTAAAATATTTAAATTTATATTTCCAATGAACATCTAAAATATCAAGACACTTTAAGAGGGGTATTTTGGCAATGATGAATGTAATGATTGTATTTCTTAATATGCGTGAAAAGCTAAGTGGACATTATTTGTGGGTTTGAGGGAGTAGTGTGTTTTCATGTTCGTACTGTAAGCACGTTATGACTAAATCCTTATATTATACACTAAAATACTATTTTTTTTAATTTTCTTAAAGAAAGTAAAAAGCATATAAACTGGGAGTGAGGACAACTAATCCCCACTCTCAACTCAAAAGTGTATTGTGTCCCCACGACTCAAAAAGACTTGAAAAGAAATAAATTTTAAATATGTATAATTAAACATATAAGACACAAATAATGATATGAATGGTAGAGAAGAAAACGTACTCTCTAGACTTACTGCCCAGTATGATCGTCATCCACGGTAGGGTGAGGTGGATGCTTCGCTAGATCGCGATGAATTTGTTCAATAAGTGCGATTATGTGCGCTTGATTTATGTCACATCATTCACCAAGAAGGTTTGAGCTGCCCCTATTCTGTCGAATCGCTCGCTCATCCATTCTTGCAACAAATGATCCTCATATCTCAGAGTTGATTCCTTCTTGATCTTCTCCTTAGAAGTCTCCATGCTTGAAGGATTTTTTTGTCAACACTCCTTTAAGAACTTTTTATTGATCCTTTTGTCATCAATGTTGTTACTTGACGTGTACACATATACTTCATTCTCACGAGTCACATTCGTTTTCCCAATCAGTCTAATAATCATTGTTAGGTACTTTAGATTAACCACCAACGGCTGTGCATGCGCGAAACGCATTACCGAATCAAATATCACTTGCGCTACATCTATCTCCTCCTATCGTAAAACACAATTTAGGAAAATGTTAAAATTCTTACTTACATACGTGGTTCAAATATTTCCAAAGATTGTTGATGCAAGATGGTGGTTCCATACACGTGCATCGGGTCAAAGGTTCTTGTAAGGCCAAGGTCCCTTCAACTCTCTTTGGTTTTTGAACCAACTCCTTATACAAAGCATGTGTGTATAGTGAATAACACTTGTAAGTATACATATTATTTACCGTTTCTTGGTACTTGCATCATCCAACTACTTCTTTGAACTTGAAGTGGTTTTGAATATCTTTAAATCTGAACGGGATCAGCCTCTCTCTAAACGGATCTCGACCCTCGCTATATTGGCTAAAGAGGCCAAGATTGAACTCAAGTACTAACTTTGTGCATAAACTCAATTGCCTCTTCATGATTGTTTCATCCTAATCGATCACACAGCTCACCTTCTACAATTTTTTGTTGAAATACTCTCTTATATGAGGGGGTCAATTCCGGCATCTATTCTTGTGTGACAGCTAATAAGCGCTTAGTAGCTTTGCTCATCAAGGGTATCAAAATATTTACTTGTAACAGTTGTCGCGTTTTATAATATGAAAGCACAAGCGCTTACTCTTGAGGATTTAAGCTCACTATAACCAGTTCTTCTCTTATCTCTTGAATCGTATTACCCTTTCGCTTTTTCATCGAATTCAGAGGATTTTCCTTAACTTTCCTCCCACCAACCCGTTATTTTTCTCGATTCTTTGCCATCTCCTAAGCATTAGCTGACGTCCTCATTCTACTCTCCATCTCAATGGACCTCCAACTCAAAGTTGTACTACTCTTGAAAGTACCCCTTGATTTTGGGTAGTCCAGGTGGTAATTGGATTGAATCCGGCCAGTTTGGTTTCTAGCCAGTAATTTCAGATGTAACATTCTCCCAATTAACTGGTTGTCAGTTTAAATCCTTGATCGGGTAAAAGTTATAGAAGATACTGAAAATTGAACTGGAATTGGCTAATTTACTTATAAACTCCATTTTATTTTATTTTATAACATGCTATTGAAGAAAAAATATTTTCAACATCATGATCCTTAGATATAATTCTCAACTATCAGAAAAGCTATTAAATTTATAAAATCTTGTCAATTAAGTAATGTGTAAAGTTAGAAAAATTAGGTGGTTAAAAATATTTTCAATTAGTTTAAATTTTTGTAATAAATTTTTGGAGATAAAATAAAGTTTCAAACTTTCAAACTTAATATTTAACCAAAAACTTGTCATCTAAGCACGGTGCAAAGACCCGTTACTACCGAATCTACAATGAATCATGAGATGCAATTCCCAGATTATTTATATTCAAGAGTCTGACTTTAAAAAGTCTTCCTTGGTGTTAAAGCATTATACTCAATTAAAAATTAAGTCAACCCATCCACAAAAGAGAGTTGTTCCAATTTTCTTTTAACTAAACTTTGACCATATTTATTATTATGAATTCCACAAAAAAAGAAAAAAAAATTGGTCAAAAATGCAAAGTATTAGGTTTCCACAAAAATTAGAGTTAGGGGGCTTGTAAGGCGAAATCGGTATTCCAAGCTGAATTTTTTGCGCTTCATTTTGGTTTTCATATGACGGTCAATCAGGGGTACGAGAAGGTGCTCGTTGAAACTGATTCGCTCGAATTACATGCGTTATTGAAGGACGGTGAGAACAAGGGAGGTTGGTTTGATGCGTACTCGTGGACTGTAAAGACATACTTGAGCGGCACACTAATTTTGAGCACATACATGTTTAGGGAGGCGAATTCGTACGCGGATTGGTTAGCAAAAATGGGTGAATCCTTGAGGGAAGAAATGGTCCAGTATAGGATCCACCAGAAGGACTATGAAGATTCTTGACGCGTGATAGGTACGGTTGGGACACACCTCGTACCATAGTGGACACTCTCTCGGGAGTTTAGTAAGTTTAGATGTACTTACCGGTATTGCATAAGGCCTTAGTTGTAATAAAAAAATTAGAGATAGTAATTGAAATTGTAAACACACGACGGAAGTCAGTGGCATGGCAGAGCCAAGCCCTCCCGATTTTAAAAAGAAATTAAAAAAATATATATATATAATTATAAGTATTGATTCCAAAAAAATCCAAAATTTTCATTGGCCTCACTCAATTTTAAAAATTTAATTTATTTATATTTTCTTTATTTTTTACAACAATGATATGTTATTTTATATTAAAAAAAGAATTTATAGGGTTATTGATTTAAAATATTAACATCAGGATTTATATTGTAATCTTTACACAAAATAAAGACCTATACTGCATTTTTGCATTATATAAAGACCTATTTTACAATTTTTACATTAATATATAAATTTATGCTGCAAATAAGATAAAAAAATTGGAGATATTATCTTCAAATCCCCTTGACCCTCTTAGAAAATTTCATAACAAGTACTATAATCAACTTATATGTTTAGAAAATCAAATATTATTTTAAGAAATTATTAGGTGAAAATAATAATTAGCCATAATTTTATTTTAATTCACAAACTAGAAACCTGTAATCCCCCATCATAGTGTTTTCTTTGATTTTGCATATATATAAAGAAAAATCATTTATAAATATCATAAATACTAAAATACTTTATATAAAGTGTCTTAATTCCTTAAATATATATTAAAATAATAATTAGTTAAATATAATTAAAAATAAAATAAATATAATTAAAAAAAATATCTTGTGTTTTTATTTAAACACATATTATGTGACAACTATATTGTGTTTTAATTCTATAAACTAGCAAAAAAGAAATTCAAAAATTAAATGAAATAATTTAGATAATAAATAATGTTATTAGATGTACAAAACAAAATTTACTTGTCGATATTTAGATTGGATCTGATATCTTTAAGGTATTTAGGGCATGTATTGGTGTCTTAAATTTGTTGGTTCCAAGTTTCAAGATTAAACGGTTAAGCTATGCGAAAGAAGCAGATACACGAATTCTTTAGAATTTCAACAAATTAGTAATAGGGCTTCTTGCTTATCTCTCTCTAATAAATTTTAGTGATTAATGCTTTAAAAAATTGAATGAATCAAATGTTCAAGTTGGTCAATTATTTATAGAATATGAATAGGTGGCTAAACTTCCATTAGAAATGGTTGTGAAATAATGAATTTGGAGTTGTAAACATCCATTAGAAATGGTTGTGAAATAATGAATTTGGAGTTGTATCTTTTATATAAAAGATACATTATATAGTAAAAAACATAACAATTGAGCCTAACTTCAGCCTGGCTATCGGTCTGTCCCGGACCGGTCCTTAGCGGACCTAGACCTTATCGGTTTGGTCCGGCTTACCGGTTCCACCGATACCGGTCCTGTTCGGTCCGGTTTTCGATAGCATAAATGGGGGATCTAAACCATCATAGGGGACCGGTTCCACCGGGTCCGGTCCGGTTCCTAACGGTTCCAAACGGTTCTCTCTCTCTCTCTCTCTCTCTCTCTCTGCTAGAAAGTAGAGAAGTTTTGATATAAACCTAGATAGATTACCATTTAATATAATCTGATGGAGATCAAGAATACCCGAAACCGAAAACCCACCATAGTTTCTAATCATAACCTTACAAAAATCATTACAATCCATCGTACATAGTATACTACATACTTTAGAATCAACCATTGGATTAGGTTGAAAATTACAGAATAATCGATAGATGAGAAGGAGGAGATTAATTGATTCGCAGAGAGCCACAGAGATAGTAAAGAGACGTACGCTGGGGTGGGTGAATAAAGTAGTTGTTATGTTTAAGTCGGTGGGTGGATTAATGGATCAATATAAAAAAGTTAAATCCTTAACGGTCCGGTCCTAACTATTGTTTTTTAGAGAATCGAACCTATATTAATAAAACAGGTTTGGAGCGGTTCAGGACCGAGCCTCAGCTCCGGTTCGGTCCAGTGGACCGGAGAACCGGATTCGATAGCCAGGTTGAAGCCTAACTCATGTATCTTTAACAAAATGCTTGTGCGTGATAAAGATTACACAAGTATTGAGACTTACATTAATAGTAAGAATCAAATTTTCCATTTTTCTTCTCACATTTACTATATATATGAACATGTAAATAAATGAACACTTATTTATTTATTTATTTCAAAATTCATGACACAATTTTCATTCAACTTCAAATGATATTTACCCAAGTGAATATACTACGTTAATCTTTACAATTAGATAAACGTTTCAATCAAGCCATCATCAACCCGGTTTACAATTGGGGAAACCCTATTTGACCAACATTTCCCACATGAATGAACTTGACTAACTAATTATAAAAATATGCAAGAGAATGCTAAACACGAGAGAAAGTGAGAGAGAAATGTAGAAGTATACTAAGTCGATAGAGTTACCTTGTGGCCTTGAACCTTTTCTAGTAAGACCTATCAAATTTACTTACGAACCAGTGAACGTGTATCTTAAATTGTTCATATACTATGTAAACTAAGTCAATAGAACTTAAATAGTATCTTTTCAAACATTATTTGGTTATCACATTTGTGTCTATTTACGTCCTTGGACAACTACAACTATTGTATGAATGACCGTTAGATAATTTCACCTTAAAAATTTCTCGCAGGGTGTCCTAGTCCATGTTATTCATATATGTTGTCTCTTGTCGAGAGTATATTGCATTACGCTATCTTATATTATCAAAGTGTTGAGAAGAAAAAATAAAATGGAGATAAAAAATGACAGAATAGTAAAATAGACACAAGATTTACGTGGTTCAGCAAATTGCCTACATCCACGGAGGTTCACACCGTTTCACTATAATATAGAAAACCTTGAACAAGAAGAACAACCCTCTTCTATGTTCTACAAGAATCACTCTTGTGTTTTCTCTCAAGTGTATCACTCACACTCACTTTGTTGGTCTCTCAGAAGTCTATATAATTCCTATACAGACAGTTCATATATATAGGAGAGAAAACTTGGAGCCAAAGATAACTTGGTGTCCAAGACAACTTGGAGCCAAAAATAACTTGGTGTCCAAGACAACTTGGAGCCTAAGAAAAACTAAATTAGGTACCAAAGTTTCTTGTAACCAAAGTTACTTGGTCCCCACCAATAAGTCTCCATAAACATAACATTCTCCCACTTGGAGACTTATCCATTAACAAATCGCGCTTGACCATCATATGAACACGACATGAACCTCAAACCACCTTCTATCCTTGAAGGCCAATTGAAACCAAACAGTAGTTCAGTTTCTCAATCGTAACCACCTTAGTGAACATGTTTGCTGGATTCTCACTTGTATGGATCTTCTTTAGACTCAATATACCATCCTCAAGAAGAGATCGAATGAAATGATAATTCTTCCCAATATGCTTAGTCCTCTTGTGAAATGTAGAATTCTTAGCAAGTTGAATTGAACTTTGACTATCACTGTACAACTTGCTATTACCTTGATGCATGTCTATTTCCTCCATTAAGCCTTTGAGCCAAATCA
Source organism: Nemophila menziesii (assembly GCA_029959085.1). Lineage (NCBI taxonomy): Eukaryota > Viridiplantae > Streptophyta > Magnoliopsida > Boraginales > Hydrophyllaceae > Nemophila > Nemophila menziesii. The sequence continues at coordinate 26,902,405 of JARWIR010000018.1, read as the reverse complement.
TTTCCTTTCTATCTTCTGTAGCTGCAATATAATCTGCCTGTGTGGTAGAAATGGCAACTACCTTTTGTAACTGAGAAATCCAACTGATTGCTACACTACCAAGGGTAAACACATATCCTGTGGTACTCCTTCTTCCATCTTAGTCACCAGCCAAATCTGAATCAACATAACTGCGCAGACAAACCTATGGACCTACATAACATAATGCCCAATCTAATGTAGCTTTCAAGCATCTGAATATCCACTTGACTGCTTGCCAATGATCTTTCCCTGGATTACTAATAAATCTACTGACTACTCCCACTGCGTGTGCAATGTCTAGTCTCGTGCAAACCATAGCATACATCAAACTTTCTATGGCTGAAGAATAAAGTACTTTAGACATATACTCATTGTCTTCAACTGTAACAAGACCTTCTTCCCCTGATAACTTGAAATGAGCTTCCAATGGAGTGCTAATAGGTTTGGAATCTTCCATATTGAATCTTTTCAAGATTTTCTCCATATAGTCAGCTTGAGACAACCGAAGCTCTCTTTTATCTCTATTTCTATATATTTTTATCCCAAGTATTTGTTTAGCTGAACCCAAATATTTCATTGAAAATTCTGTGGGTAGATCCATCTTCGGTTTTTCAATTTCTTTCATATTTGATCCTGCAACAAGCATGCCATCTACATACAAGAGTAGTATAATAAATGAATTGTTAAACTTCTTGTAAAATCAACAATGCTCCGAGTCACATTTCATGTAACCATTCTGACTCATGAAGTTTTCAAACCTCAAATACCACTGCCTCGGAGCTTGTTTTGGTCCATGCAAGCTTTTCTTCAACTTACACATCAACTTCTCAGTGCCCACTTGTATATATATATCCTTCTGGTTGATGCATGTAAATATCTTCGTCAAGATCTCCATGAAGAAAAGTGGTTTTGATATCTAGTTGTTCTAAATGTAAATCCTTAACAACAACAATATTTAAAACAACTCTAATAGTAGTTATCTTCACAACCGGTGCAAATATTTCAGTATAGTCAATACCTTCTTTTCGCTCATAACCTTTCACCACTAACCTGACTTTATAACGTTGTGAACCATCATGTTCCTTTTTTAGCATGTATACCCATTTATTGTGAAGTGCCTTCTTTTCCTTTGGCAGTTACACTAGATCCCAAGTCTGATTAGAGTGTAGAGATCACATTTCCTCGTCCATTGCTTCATTCCACTTACTTTTGGCTTCAACTAGAAAAGCTTCTTCAAAACATTGGGTCACCATTGTCAGTCAACAATGAATAATGAAGAGATGGGGAAAAACAGTCTAGAGCTCTACGAACTCTAGTAGACCTCCAAACCTTGGTAGGAGGTGTAGTGGGTTCCGCCCCAATGTTTATATCTTGCAATTTTAGAACATTCTTGTCAGGAATTTCATCCATCTCAATATAATATTTTTCAAACTCTTGCACTAATTTACATTGGTCTATATCCTTGTATAGATTATTTTCATTAAAAACAACATCCCTGCTTCTAATAGTTTTTCGACTATCTTTATCCCAAAAGCGGTACCCAAACTCATCGATACCACAACCAATGAAAGTGCATTTTCTAGATTTAGAATCAAGTTTATTTCTATTCACGGGATCAATATGAACGTAAGAGGTACAAATAAAAACTTTTAAATGAGAAAAATTTACCTCTTTTCCGGTCCAAGCTTCCTCAGGAATTCCCCATCCAAAGGAACTGAAGGTCCTTTGTTTATCAAATTTGCCGCGGTACTAACTGCATCTGCCTAAAATTGTTTTGGCAATCCAGCATGGAGTCTCATACTTCTAGCTCTCTCCATAATGGTCCTGTTCATGCGTTCGGCTACACCATTTTTTTGGGGAGTACATGGAACAGTTTTCTCCCTTCTAATACCATTTTTTGAGCACTAGTCTTCAAACTCCTTGTTGCAATATTCTCCTTCATTAGCTGACGTCAAATATTTTAATTTCAACCCTGTCTCATTCTCAACAAGTGCTCTCCACTTTTTACATATTTTCCGTCAGATTTATTTTTCATGAAATAAACCCATAACTTTCTTGTAGAATCATCAATGAAGGTAACAAAATAAACAAAGCCTCCAAAAAAAAGGTACTTGAGTAGGAACGCAAACATCAGTGTGCACCAATTCAAGTATGTGAGACTTTGGCGTTCTTCCAACCTTTGTGAAACTAACTCGTTTCTGATTCCCATAAATACAATCTTCACAAAGATCAAATTCAACAGATTTTAGACCGGGAAGCTTACCTTTTGAGTGGAGTATTTTCATACCCTTCTCGCCCATATGTCCAAGCCTACAAAGCCATAATTTTGGATACATACCATTGATTGCAATCGAAATCTGATTGTTCTTACCGGGTGTAAGATATAAGCTTCCTTCTTTCTTTCTCCGAGATACTACTAGAGCTCCTTTAGTGATTTTCCACGAGTCCGCAGCGAATGATATTGAATATCCATCATCAGCTAGTTGTCCAACTGAAATCAGATTTCTTCTCAAATCTGGAACAAATCTGACATCTTTTAATTGGAACGTTGACCCATTTAACAACTTTATTTGTACGTCTCATTTTCCGATAATGCTACAACTCGCATCATCACCTAAGTATACCTTTCCAAGGCCTCCTTGTACAAAGTTTGAGAAAATATCCTTTTGACCAGTTGCATGAAATGAAGCACCAGAATCTATAACCCAAGACTCGCTATGTGTGTCTAATGATAAAATTAATGCATCCTGTAATTCTTCAGTAATATTGAAGGCATTAAATTTCTCACCTTGATTGTTTCCTTGTTTATTCAGGGCAAAACAATTTTGTTTGTGTCCCATCTTGCCACAATGCCAACAACCTTTGCAACATTACCCTTTCCATCTTGACGATGTTTGGAATTGCTTCTACGATATATTGAATTTCCTTGTGAAAAACCTTGATCCTTGTTGTTATGTCCACCACGTGATTTAGACCTTCCTCTACTCTCAACATTAAGAACCGTTCAAGAAGATTCACCAGAATTTCTTCTTTGCATTTCCTCAATGAGAACGACATCAATAACATCTGCAACACTCAATTCGATTAGACCTTGTAAATTACTTAAGGCCATAACCATATTGTTTCACGAATCCAGCAAAGAAGACAAAATTAAGAGGGCCTTGACTTCATCGTCAAAATTGAGACCTACGGAAGACAACTGACTAGTCACATTATTTACCTCATTTAAATGTTCAGCAACATCTACGCCTTCATCCATCTTCACGTAGAACAAGCGCTTCATTTAATAGACTTTGTTTGACTTTGTTGGTTTCTTGTACATCCTTTTTAAAGTCACGATTACGTCTTCTGTGGTCGTCTACTTTTTAATGTTGAAAGCAACTGATGTCATTAGAGATAAATGTATTGTCCCTAATGCCTTTCTATCGAGGATCTCCCAATCTGAGTCGCTCATTGTTAGTGTTTTTTTCTTATTTCCGCCAAGAGGTAGAAAAAGATCATTTTGATACAAATAGTCTTCTATTTGCATCTGCCAGAAACCAAAATTTAGACCATTGAATTTCTCAATCTTGACCTTCCCTTAGTATCCCATTACTCCCACTTGAATCGAAACTCTGATACCAGATGTTGGGAAGAAAAAAAATAAAATGGATATAAAAATGACAGAATAGTAAAAGATACACAAAATTTATGTGGTTCAGCAAATTGCCTACATCCACGGAGGTTCACACCGTTTCACTATAGTATAGAAAACCTTGAACAAGAAGAACAACCCTCTTCTATGTTCTACAAGAATCACTCTTATGTTCTCTCTCAAGTGTATCACTCACACTCACTTTGTTGGTTTCTCACAATTCTATATAATTCCTATACACACACTACATGTATATATAGGAGAGAAAACTTGGAGCCTAAGAAAAACTAAATTGGGTAACAAAGTTTCTTGTAACCAAAATTACTTGGTCCCTACCCAATAAGTCTCTATAAATATAACAAAAGATACAAGAACCATTAAATCTTAACTTATCTTTAACTGTTACATGTAGAACTGTCTAATTTGTCCCATGAATGGTTTTGGAGGTCTCCTCACATTGCATCACTCCGAGATACATGTTCATGATTCAATTTTTCCTTAGATCCTAGACTATAGGATCTCCGCTCTACTAGGTAGGGGTTTCATCAGCTCAACTCATTATCATATGCTTAAGAACCATTACCCTTGACAATGCTTATACTTTCTCTCTTTGTAGACCTTTGGACATTGTATCTATTATGTTATCCTTTGGTCGAACGTAATTGATTGTGAGAAATTCGTATGAGAGATTTCGTCTAACAATATTGTATCTACGATGTATGTGTCTAGACTTGCAATTATATATCTCGTTTAGTTCCCAACCAATGACACTCTGACTATTGTAATATACGTAAACAGCTGGCACAAGCTTTGGCTAATAAGATATATCCTCTAAAAAGTTTCACAGCGACTCAGTTTCCTCGTCAACATTATCTAAAGCTATAAAAATTCAGATCCCATGGTGAATCTGGCTATGCACATTTTCTTAGTGGATTTCCAATATACCAATGCTCCTTCTAACATGTAAACAACTCCACTTGTGGATTTTGAGTCAGTGGAGTTTGATATCCAATTTGTATTGTTGTATCCCTCTAGTATAGTTGGATCTCATGTGTACAACAACCCTTTGTTTACAGTGTCTATGATATACCTTAGAACTCTTAAATTAGAAATCCAGTGGTCCTTTCCTAGATTATTTGTAAACCTACTTAGCTTGCTTATTGCATGAGAAAATCTTGCCCAGTACAGTTTGTTAGGTACATGAGACTCCCTATTACACACGAGTATTTCATTTGGTTGATCGTATCACTAATGTACTTAGCAAGATGTAAGCTTATATCAATAAGTGTCTTAGCGATATTGTGTTTCCATTAAAATTAATTTTAATACTTTCATAATATGGTATGGCTGACAAAATACTATTATTCGAATGTTCTAAGAATCTTGATGCCTAGAATCACATCTGCAAGCCCTAGATCTTTCATGTCAAATTTTCTTGAAAGCATTTCTTGATTGAGGTAATCACATCTTCATTACTTCCAATTATCAACATATCATCCACATATCCTTTATCCCTATTGAGTTTCAACTTCTTGTTGTTATCATTGTTTGACTGTCCTTGCCTCTTGTGATTGTTATTTTGGTTTGAGTTCCCTTATTTAACAATATTAGCCTGGAATTTATATAATCGAGCGTTGGTTGACTTTTCAGCTATTCAATTGTCTTCCTCGAGTCTCAACCTAACAATTAGATCTTCAAGACTTATCTATTTTGCTTGTACTTGAGGTAGTTCTTGAAGTCTTTGTATAACATAGAAAACTTTACCACGGGTGCACCAACTTGGAAAGTGTTTACCATATGAATTCCTTCATTTCTAATTTTATATAAAATTTACTAGTATAGTTGTACATTAATGGTTTTATATCTACCATTTTTAAATCATGGAATCTACCGATTATATATTTCTTTGTGCATTTGGTCTTGTATTTCTTCTCTGTAGATCCATAGTTGATTTAAAGTAGTCATTGTGTTGTATACATTATATAAATAATTCTACATAAAATTCAGAATATATTTTTTACATAAGAAGTCAGAATGCTTCCAAACATCTACTACGTTGTAAATTTAAGCGTCTAGACTAGATCCAATTTTCGTGGATATTCCTTTAAAAATTAAAAGCTCGGAGTGGTCAAACAAAAAACATCTTTACATATCTTAAAGTCAGATCCATTGAAATTTTCAAGCCTATCGGCATATACAAGTGGTTTTAGCACAGGCCCACAAAATTCTGTTCTTCAGGTGTTATCCATCTCAGATTGCTTTTCACATTGTTCAGATTCTTTTCCCATATTGTATATAGAGCATAAATTTGACGTTTAATAAGCAAGTAATTTATGGTATGTATACACAAGCCTAAAAGATAAAATAAGAGAAAATAAGTAGAATATACTTTTCTTGTTATGTATACACAATCCTAGAATCCTTTCCAAACTACAGTTTATAAAAACATTCTTTGGTTTATACAACGTATCATAAATATCTTGAATTATTATTTTTTATTTGTATTTTCCAAAAATTAAACGAAGAAATGTAGATAATAAAGATCGTAATTAAATCTACAAAACAGATTTTACTTGTGGAGACTTAGATTGGATCTGATATCTTTAAGGTATCTAGGCCACAAACCAGTCTCTTTGCGTTTGTTGGCTTCAACCTCCACGTTACAACGACAAAACTATTTGGAAGAAACATACACACAATTTTTTTAGAATTTAACAAACTTAATAATGTTGCTTATCGTTGTAAAAAGAATGTTGCTTATTATCGATCTCTCTAATAATTTTTAATATTTAATGATTTAAAAAGTTGAATGAATCAAATATCTTTAGGCCATTACCTATGGCCTAAAAATATCTTTAGGCCAAACGTTGCAAAATTATCATTTTCACTACTGGAAATGCGGTGTTTACCCACGAGAAGTTAGCGACGACACGTAATTCGTCGTTAAACGGACTAAATTAGCGACGACAGAAAATTAGCGACAATAATTTACTGTGTCGCTAATTAACGACAACGAATTTGTCGTTATATTTTAGTTTTTCGTCGCTAAGTGTTTTTTATTTCTTATTGAATTTTTTTTTTCTTGACGAACTACCGTCGCTATTTTAGCGACTATGTCTGTCGTCGCAATGTTGAAGATTAACGACGACTAAAGTAGTTTACCCACGACCCGTATGTCGTCGCTAAACGTCGATCCTATTTAATGGCTGCAGCAGGTTTTTTAACCCACATAACACACAAAACACCCAAAATAATCCTCCGATTTTCTCCCAAAAAATCAACAAAATTCCATTTTTTTTTTTGCAATTCCTTCTCCACTTCATCTTGCATTATTCTTGGTTCAATAATCAAAGTGGGGCTCCATTAATATCATCTTTCATCAAACAATTTAAGGTATAATTGCATGAAATTCAATTTTTTTTTTTTTTTGAATGCTAATTGTGTTTCATTCTTTCTATATGCTTTGATTAGGTGAATTAATACAACTTTCTTGGTAGGGAATTAACATCACTCTTCAATTTATCCATCCAATTCAAGGTATTTCCATTAAATTTCATGTTTTTTAAGCTTTGTATTTAATTGATTATATTAGCAAGTTGATATACCATATGATTAGGTTAATGAATTAAATATTTGTTGGTTGATTATGCATGTGTTGTGTGAATTTATATTTTGTGCTCATATATTTTTACTTGTTTATTTAATTATTTGTTTTTTTTTATATATTCATTCATTAATTTAATGGTTTGTAATATTTATTCATTTAATGGTTTGTAATTTTTATTCATTCAATGGTTTGTAATATTTATTCATTCAATAAGTTTGTAATTTTTTTATTTCGTTTATTGTGTTGTAATTTTTATTCATTTTATTCATTAGGTTGTAATAATTATGTATTTTTATTTTTTTATATTAATGTAGTCGCATAGTTTACTCAAATTGTTGTTAAGTGATGGCATCGAGTTCGGGCATGAGTATCGATAAGAGTTGGATCGAATCGACGAATGTGTTAGATGCTGAATATATTTTTGGGGTTTATAAATTTATCGATTTTGCTCAGAAAAGTAGAGGTTATACCGGTTACTTGTCTTGTCCGTGTAAGAAGTGTAATAATTTTTGCCGATTAAAAACCAATGATGTTATGGCCCACCTTCTAAGAGAGGGGTTTAACCATGATTATAAGGTTTGGACAAAACACGGTGAGGAAGAGATACAAACACATACACCCCCTGCAAGTAAAGATCCAGTTATAGTAAATGAAATCCAGCATGTTTATGACGATGTGAGACAGAGTTACGATGTTGGTGGACATCCGGGAGACACCGAGATGAGAGATGCACATATTCCAAGTCGAAGCAGTTTTGACACGTTGTTCGAAGAACTGGAGACAGAATTATTTCCTGGTTGTGAATCGATGGGTTCGTTGAATTTTATTGCCAAGCTAATGCACGTAAAAGTAAAGAACAAATGGACTAACACCTCATTCACCGAGCTACTGGAGTTGTTGGGTCGTATTTTGCCTAAACCTCACAATTTGCCCGAATCTTATGAAGCATGCAACAAGAAGTTGAAAAGTTTGGGTATGGGGTATGTTACCATCGACGTTTGTTTGAACGATTGTGTTATTTATTACAAAGAAAACAAAGACCTTGACAAGTGTCCAGTTTGTAACGAGTCTAGATGGGACCCAAAGAAGGGTATCAAAGTACCGCATAAGAAGCTTCGATATTTTCCGATTGCTCCTAGATTACAGCGACTATTCGCTTCAAAGCACACCGCTGAAGACATGATTTGGCACCATACCGGTAACAGTGCAGATCCGGATGTGTTGCGTCATCCGGTTGATGGTGATAGTTGGAAGAGATTTGCAGCGCTACACCCTGAGTTTGCTAGTGAACCTCGTAACGTATATCTGGGTCTTGGAATCGATGGGTTTTGTCCTTTCTCTATGCAAAACAACTCGTATAGCATGTGGCCAGTCATATTAACCGTATATAACTTGCCCCCGTGGGTATGCATGAAGGAAACCACATTCCAGCTTTGTTTGTTGATTCCGGGACCCCGGTCACCCGGTAAGGACATGGATGTCTTTCTTCGTCCTGTTATAGATGAGTTGGATGAGTTGTGGGATAAAGGGATCGTTACGTATGATGCCCACAAGAAAGAAGAGTTTACGATGAAGGTTTGTTTGTTGTCTACCACTAATGATTTCCCCGCTAGGTCATACACTTCGGGATGGTCGGGTCAAGGTTACAAAGCTTGTCCCGAATGCATGGATCATACTCCGTCATTGAGTGTCAACAAAGGGATTGTTTACTTTGACCATAGACGTTGGTTACCTGCCGGACATCCATTTAGAAGCGAACGTGTTTTGTACAAGGAACCCGATGATAGGTGCCCACCGAAGAAATATAGTCCTGCAAGTATTCAGACACAGTTAGATGGGCTTCCAATTGTGTTTCCCGGTAAACACAAGGATTTTGGGGGAAAGATCGTGAAGCAAGATGTTAACCGGCGATTCAATTGGAAGAAAAAGAGTATTTTTTATCGTTTACCTTATTGGTCTGAAAACCTGTTGAAACATAACATTGACGTTATGCATTGCGAGAAAAACGTGTGTGATGCTCTGCTCGGTACAGTTATAGGTCTTGATGGGAAAGTTAACAAAGATAACGTGAAAGCGAGACTGGATCTTGAGAAATTGAAGATTAGAAAAGAATTGTGGTTGACTGAGAGAAATGGTAAAAAAATATTGAAACGGGGAAAGTACACTCTAACACCGGAAAAGCGGACTATTTTTCTTGACTGGCTGAAGGCACAGAAGTTTCCCGACGGTTTTGCATCTAGTATGAGAAACAATGTTCAAAGTGATACGGGTAAGATTATCGGCATGAAATCTCACGACTGTCACGTGATGATGCAATATCTTTTCGTGGCTAGTCTCCCCGGGCTTATTGAAGACAAAGCGATTAGTGATGTGTTTATTGGGTTAGCGAACGTGTTTAGAGTCGTTTGCAATAAAAATCTAAGCAGGAAACAGTTAGTATCGGGAAAGAAGAAGGTGGTTGAACTTATGTGTAGGCTAGAAATGATTTTACCTCCCGCGTTTTTTGATATAATGATCCACTTGGTGATACACTTATACGATGAAGCATTGCTTGGTGGCCCGGTCCAAATGCGGTGGATGTACCCATTTGAAAGGTATTTGAAAAAGTTGAAAGAGTATATCCGAAATCCGGCTAGACCAGAGGGTTCAATAGCCGAGGGGTACATTGCGGAAGAGACGTTGAATTTCATATCAAGATATCTTAGTGAAGAAAAAACAAGGTTCAACGATCCAGACAGATACAACGAAGCACCGCTGGTCCCAAAAGAGCTATCCGTTTTCAATTCCCAATGCACTCCAGTTGGCAAGATAGAGTATGTTTCTTTACCGTATAAGGAGAAGGAGCACATAAGTTGGTATATTTTGCATAACTGCGACGAACTCGAAACATACATGACGTAAGTAAATATTATTATCTTATATAAATATATATTATATAAATATATAATATATAATATATAGTTATATATAAATATATATTATATGTTATATATTTATATATATATATATATATATTTATATATTTATATATATATATATATTTATATATTTATATAATATATATTTATATATAAATATATAAATATATATTATATGTTATATATTTATATATATATATTTATATATATATATATATTTATATATTTATATATAAATATATATATTATATATTTATATATTTATATATATTATATATATTATATATTTATATATAAATGTATATTATATATTATATATTTATATATATTTATATATATTATATATATTATATATATTATATATTATATATTTATATATATTATATATATTATATATTTATATTAGTTTATTTATACTCATGATTTACAATTATAGTGAACACAAATCAACACTTACGGGAACGAGTGGTGAAATAGATATTACGCATCGTCGAACATTTAAGGAATGGTTTTTGGAAAAGGTATGTAATTTTAGGCATTGGTTTATAACTTATATATTTATTATCAAAGTACTAACTATTATTGTTGTATATTAGATTCATGGAATGCATTCACGTGGAGATCCATTAGCTACCCCCGAGATGGTGTCCTTGGCAAACATGTCTTATGGTTCGGTGCATAAATATGATTCATGTGTTGTGAACGGTGTCAAGTGGGTAACTAAGTCCAAAGGAGAGAAAAGAGTGACGCAGGATTACGGAGTGTGTACCATTTACAATGAAGAACCCTATTATGGGGAATTAATCAAAATCTTGGAGGTTATGTACACTGGAGGGTGCTCGGTTGTGTTATTTGTCTGTAAGTGGTATAAAAAGTCTGGATCGAGGCAAGAACATGGGGTAACATTTATCAACACAACAAACTTTGAGTGGGCTGACGAACCATACATTTTAGCATCGCAGGCCAAGAAAGTGTTTTACATCGACGAGATTAGTTCAAAGAAATCAATGAAAGGGTGGAAAGCCGTTTGGGAAATAAACGATCGTCACGGATGGAGTCCTGAGTTATGGGGTTCGGAATCACTCCCTACTGGAAATGAGAGCATCAGCATACCATTGGATAGCACGGGGAACGAGAACATCAGCATGCCACTGGCATCCACCGAGGAGATCGAGATTGATCCTGCTCATTTTTTTATTGATTTGTCTTTTGATACGGTTATTGATGAGAATGAGGAAATTCATGATGACACCTTGGATGAATACGGTGATGAAGAAGAACCTATAGAGGTTGATAGCGATGATGAACCCATAGTTATTAGTGGATATGATAGTGATTAGGTTTTATTTTGGTTTATTTGTATTAACACATTTTGTTGGTTTTTTAACACTTAACATTGACTCTAAACACTTAACTTTGACCACAAACACTCAACTTTGACTCTAAACACTCAACTTTGACTCTAAACACTTAACTTTGACCACAAACACTTAACTTTGACCACAAACACTCAACATTGACTCTAAACACTTAACTTTGACTCTAAACACTTAACTTTGACCACAAACACTCAACATTGACTCTAAACACTCAACTTTGACTCTAAACACTTAACTTTGACCACAAACACTCAACTTTGACTCTAAACACTTAACTTTGACCACAAACACTTAACTTTGACCACAAACACTCAACATTGACTCTAAACACTTAACTTTGACTCTAAACACTTAACTTTGACCACAAACACTCAACTTTGACTCTAAACACTTAACTTTGACCACAAACACTCAACATTGACTCTAAACACTCAACTTTGACTCTAAACACTTAACTTTGACCACAAACACTCAACTTTGACTCTAAACACTTAACTTTGACCACAAACACTCAACTTTGACTCTAAACACTTAACTTTGACCACAAACACTTAACTTTGACCACAAACACTCAACATTGACTCTAAACACTTAACTTTGACTCTAAACACTTAACTTTGACCACAAACACTCAACATTGACTCTAAACACTCAACTTTGACCACAAACACTTAACTTTGACCACAAACACTCAACTTTGACTCTAAACACTTAACTTTGACCACAAACACTCAACATTGACTCTAAACACTTAACTTTGACTCTAAACACTTAACTTTGACTCAACATTGACTCTAAACACTTAACTTTGACTCAACATTGACTCTAAACACTTAACTTTGACTCAACATTGAATAGCGACGACATTCAAAGAAATAGCGGCGACCTTCAACCTTTGAATGTCGTCGCGAAACTTTAACGACGACCTTCAATGGACTGGTCGTCGCTAATAAATAAATCAATTTTTAATTGGTCATCGTGGGCGGTCAACTTTCCCGCCCACGAAAATTAGCGACGACATACCAAATATTAACGACGAGCTGTCGTCGCTAACACATGACACGCAAGGTGCGTGTGTACGTGGGGTGACGCGTGTCAAAATTCGCGACAAACATTCATTGATTAGCGACGACCCGTGTCGTCGCTAATCTTTTTTTCTATATAACCCTAACCGAGCTCATTTCTGCAACACACCAACACTCAAAACTCACCCAAAAACGCCATTTCCGACCATACGAAGCTATTCCGAGGCATAACAACAACAAATCCGACATCAAGGTAATGATTCCAATCCAATAACACATTCTAATCTATTATTTTTCAATTTTTTCATAACTAATTTCTAATATCTTTTCTTGTGTTTTTTTGTATGATTCCTTCTTCTTGGCATGGATTCATGGACGAAATCTACACCATTTCTACGTAACAGGTTTCAATTTCCGGATTAAACTTGCAATTTTTTTTTTTGATTTTTTTTTTTGTAAAAATTCATGAATGTTCTTAGTAGTTTGATGAAATCCGAGAATTATGTGTGTGTTTGTGGGTTGTTTGGTAATTTTTTGGTGTTAAATAACAACATGTAATTGCAATTTTATAAAAATTAGGGTTTTGGTATGATTTTTGTAATTTTAATGTAATAGTTGTTGGATTATTGATTTTTGATTGTGTTGTAAGATATAGGGACCTATTTGCAATATGTTTGATTATATGTTAAAGGACTAAAATGCAATTTTGTAAGTTTAGGGACTAAAATGCAATTTTGTAAGTTTAGGGACTAAAAATCAATTTTATGAAAAAGAGGCCTAAAATGCAAATTTTATGAAAAATTAGGACTTAATTGCAATTTTTAAAAAAATTAGGACTTAATTGCAATTTAAAAAAAAATTAGGACTGAAATGCAAATTTTAAAAAAATTAGGACTTAAATGCAAATTTTAAAAAAATTAGGACTTAAATGCAATTTTTAAAAAAATTTGGACCTAAATGCAAATTTTAAAAAAATTAGGACTTAAATGCAATTTAAAAAAAAATTAGGACTTAATTGCAAATTTTAAAAAAATTAGGACTTAAATGCAATTTTGTGAACTTTTATAGATGGCTGCTGTCATGGGTAGGAGTCATGACGGAGACGGGAGGGGTAACGATCCCCCGAGGGGTCCACCACGTTCCAATGCTAACTGTGCCCAACCATCCGGTAATAAAAATTTCAGTTAATGTTAATTTTTTAATTGAGTCAATATATAATTACTAAATATTTGTCACTAAAACAGGTGAACGTAAAAGAAGGAGACCGAAAGCTGCCACCTCTATCCGGACAGCTCAGGAGACCCTGAAGAGAGTCGGCTGGCCCATTCCAGTTGACTTTTCTGTCATAGACGGCACCTGGAACTTCGTCGGCCCATATAGCAAACACGTGGGTCAGGTGGCTGGTAACGCTGTTCGAGATGCTATTCCCCCTTGCTACAAAGAATGGAAACACGGGAGGTGATTATTGAGGTATACGTTTTAAAAATTAAAATATAATTAGTATTTTATTTAATTTAATTGTTAACTAATTTGTTATTGTATACTGTCCAGGGGAAGCTGAAGACGGTGACGAAAGAGCCGTTGACTTTTACAGATGACGAGACCCAGGAGGAGATGGAGCTTCCTCCTTTAAGCGGCTATTTCGACCACCTCTCCTATGATGCTGCTAAAGATAGCTGGCGTGACGAGTGTTTGGAGAAAGCTAGTGTAAGTTTTTTTTTTAAATTGATTTAATTTAATTTATTATTTTAAATTTATTTTTTTATTAGTCTAATTTATTTTTAAATTGAAATCTAATTACAGGGTGTTCTCCGGGAGAAGATGAAGAAGAAGGTTGTGCAGGCCGGAGCAGAGGGTACTGAAGTTAGCATCCAGGAGCAGATGGATGCCATGCTCGAGACAATAATGGAGGTCCTACACCCACCCAAGACTAAATACTGGGTGCCTACCATTGGTCCGGTCCGGAAACGATCCAGGACTCCTACACAGCCGGACAGGGAGAACGATGAGCTGCTTAAGGCGGTTCTGGATGGGATGAACGAGCTTCGCGCGGCTCAAAATCTTCCACCTATACCGGATCCATCCTCCGCATCACCCGGGCCCACAGCTTCTTCTAGTCGGCCGAGTCAGCCCCCGAGCATGGCAGAGACTCTCTTCGAGGCATTAAACGGGATGAGAATCGCCAATGGAATGCAGCCGATTAGCAAACCCGGGCCCACTAGACGAGATGAAGAGAGAGAAGATGAGGAGAGAAGAGGAGATGGAGAAGATCGTGGTGACGATTGAGATTTTTATTTATTTATTTGGTTGTTTGGTTTGTAATTTTAAGAATTTTACGTTTATTTCGTATGTTTGACTTGCATTTTGACTTTGACTACGTTTGACTTTATTTCACGTTTAGTATTTGAATCGATTTATCGTATTTTAGATGTATTTTGGGATTTTTATTTATTTATATTTTTGCATTATATTAAAAATCAAAATAATAATAAAATAGTAAAATTTAAATAATAAAGAAAAATAAAATGTAAAAAAAAAAAAAACTATTTCATAAAATAAATAAATAATGATTTTCGATAAAATGTAAAAAAAAAAAATAATAATTATTATTAGCGACGACATCTCCGTCGCTAAACCTTGTCGCTATTTAATAAAAAAAATAAAATTGAAATCGATAAAAAATTAATTAAAAACTAATTAATCAATTAGCGACGACATGTCGTCGCTAATATGTCGTAGCGAATTCATTAAATCTGCGACGCCCATCCTCGTGGGTAAATTCCTAAGGAACTAATCACGAAAATCACAATTATTCGTCGCTAATCTCAAATTAGCGACGCCAGGATAGAGACGACAGTTTAGCGACGAAATGTCGTCGCTAAGCGAAATTAGCGACGAATAATCCCGGATTCGCGACGACGCCTGTCGTCGCGAAATCACGCGAATCCAGTAGTGTTTCAAGACAAACGTATTTAAAACATCTATTTTTAAGTAATTTCATTAATTTCTTGAAATATTTTATAGATTTTTAAGGATAATAACATTTTTAATAAACTATATTTTTATTTGGATACAACAAATTAGGAATTATATTTAAAATATCAAAAATTTCTTTAAAATTTATAAAAATATTTTACAAAATTAGTGAAATGGCTTAAAAATATGTATTTTGACTATGTTTGGCCTAAAAATATTTTTACCCCTTAGTTAATGGCCTAAAATGGAATTTGATCAATATATAAAGATATAACTAAATGAACACTTGTTTATCTATTTTTTTTTTTCAAAACTTAATAATCTTAATTTCAAATGATTTTTAATTAAAGAATATATTATGTTAATGTTTAAAATTAGATAAGCGTGTTAATCAGGTTATCATCAATCAGATTTTTACTCTAATGAAATCCATTTTTTTGGGGTCGATCATAAGAGCAGGTATAACTATTACAAATCTCAGCCAATTCCAAGTCTTGAGAAGGCCGACCCCAAATCCAAGGGGTCAACGTGAACTGACGCCGATTACCTTGCTTTACACGCGGCACTGTTAGCTAGACCGTTTAATTTTCGCGGAAGATGCTTGAAGAAGACAGACCCGTTCTCCTCAGCCATCTTAAGGATCTGCTTGAAGAAAGGTCGGACTTTCCACCATACTGCTGGCAACGACTTAATTCCTTGAATCAAATCAAGGTTGCTCCAGGCTAAGTCGGGTAGCTTCCAGGACTGCGATAGCTTCCCCTTCGGCCTTAATGAAATCCATTTAAACAACAAACTATTAATGTAAACATTTTTTTGGAATATCTAACTTAACACTAATATAATTCAAAAATAAATTCTGGCGCATACAATTATACATCTTACTTATAATGCAATCAATAATTGTCAAGTTGTTGTTATTTTACCTTACATGAACATGCAGTGAAAACTTTTTTATTCATTATAAAGAATTTGAGTTATGATGAAACCTATAACACTTGCGTATTATTTTTGTACTTATGAATTTTATCCACACTTTTATTGAAATAAAACACATTATTCAGATTACTAAGAAGACTTTTGCTAAAAGCACGGGCGTAGCCTTCTAACCGAGGGAACCATGCCCTCTCTTGAGATTTTGAAAAAAAAAAAATTTATCTCGAAAAAAGGAAAAAAAATCCAAAGCTTCCCCCCTAGATTTTGGGAATCTTAAATAATTATAGAGAGGATTAATTTTACATTTAAAAGTTTCATGGTAAGATCCTATTATATCCATACAAGATCCTTAGACACCTTTTTTATGTGTCACAAATTAAACTTAAAATACCTTTTTATATTAAAAAAATATAAAAAATCAGAAAAGACATGTTGATGAATTATAAACAAGTGAAATATAAAACAAAATATATTTTTTAATATATAAGTGTAAAAAAACATGATTGTAGTAGCGTGGTGAAGCGTCACCTATAAAACGATTTATGGTGCAACCAGAATGTTAAACTGTATTCAACGGATCTGTCCCAAAATACGACCACTACTCCCCTCTTTAGAGTGCACTCTCTAAACGAGAGTTATAGTATTGCTTGAACTATCCAAAAAACGTTTGAATACTAGAGAGAATAGACCTTATGAATTCCAGTGTCTCTCGTATGATCTACCCAAAGAGGTTTATGTAGCTACAAAATAGGACAACTCATGAATGCAAGCACTTAAACTAAAACGTTATATAATCACTCCTTTATCGGCCCATTACGAAAAGATCGGGACCAGGCATTAACTTTTGTAACAACAAACAAGAATCAATGGTAAGGGAATCAACTTTGGTCAACATAAAAATTTTGTAATAACAACTAAAAAATGTTTTGAGTTTTGATAAATCCTTTAGTTGTTAGTATGCATAACGCCACCCATTCCGGGGGGGGCCCGAGCCATCAGTGAGATACCACTCTGGAAGAGCTAGAATTCTAACCTCGGGGACTTTCTTAAAGAGGAACCTCATGTAAATACCATGAAATAAGGTTTGATCCTATTCATGGGGATTCCGTAACTATTCCATTCCAAAAATGGAAAGTTCGACACAATTGGGGTTTTTTTGGAAATTGGATGCAATTACTAATTCATGATCTGGCATGTACAGAATGAAAACTTCATTCTCGATTCTACGAGAATTTTTATGAAAGCCTTTCATTTGCTTCTCTTCGATGGAAGTTTGATTTTTGCAGCCAAACAAGTTTTTTTTATCCCCCAAGTGTCCGCAATTTCCCACGATTCACGACCATACCATGCCACACCTTGCCTCGCCTCGCATCGTCGACCAGTCGTCATCGCCATTGTCGGTTTTGTGGTCGACTGGGTGGTGGTGGTGGTGGAGTGTGTATGGGGATAAATCCATAAGGTCCTAACTATCATAAGTTTAACTCTTCTGGAGGTAAGTAAAGGAAATTAATATAGAAACTAAATATAAAGTTCCTTTTTCACTGATATGGGAAACAAGAATGAAAAAGTTCACACTAAAGTTTTAAGCAAAAGTTAACTATGAAGTTTTATTAAACATAATCCAACAATCAACCATATAGGGTTATTAGAGGAAAAGAAGAAGTTCGCAAAGAACTCATGGGCTAGTGATGATTTAAATTGTACTTAAGAACCAATGTCCAATTAGCGACAATTGGGATTTATAAGTAATGAAGTGATGCAACAACTAGATATTTCACTAATAACTTTTTCTAGCTAAGAACCCCACAACACATACTTGAACCGGGTTTAAGTTAATAACCTGCAATATTGTTTTACCATGCATTTGGGAAGGCCATGTATATATCTTGTTTCTAGTGAGTTCTATAGAAACTAGTCAATGTTTCTTATAAAATGCGGCGCCCACCTTCAGACTCACATAAGTGACTTTCAGAAGTGTCTGTCTATAATAGACTACCCTTATTGGGGTTTTGAAATAATTAAGAGATATAAATATCAATCTCAACATGTGTAGATGAGTTGATCAAGTCCTCCTAAACATGACTACCTCAACGAGGTTATGAACGTATGAAGAGTATAAAATCAACCTTATATCAGTAGTCAGTGATTCTATCAATTATGTCTCACTATGGACACCCACTTAGGCTATGAATTTGTTAAGCGTATACACTTATTTTTAGTTTCACTAAGACAAAATTAAGATTATGCATTTTTTTGTAAAATTGCACTTTTGTCCTTAAAACTTAAAAAATGGCATTTTAGTCCCTATGCTTTGTAAAATTGTATTCTAAAATCCCTAGAATTTGAAAAATGATACTTTAAGTTATCAATACTTGAAAATTTACAACTTTAGTCCCTCTAATTTCAAAAAATCACATTATAGTGCTCAAATCACTTTCTCTAAAACAATCTTTTGATTTTAGTCCATACACTTTGTAAAATTGAACTTTAGTCCCTAGAATTTTATAAATTTTCACTTTGGTCCCTTAAACTTTTATTTTGACCGAGTCCTTTTTTTCTTTATTGAAAATGTTTTTCAAATCCCCTTATTTGTGAAATCTATCTCTTTAGATCATTAATATTTGAAAAATGGCACTTAGGTCCCTCAAATTTTGAAAAATTTCACCGAGGTCCTTCATTTTTTTTTAAATTGTATTTTCAACTCCTTTGTTGAGTCCGTCAGTTCTTTTTGTTGTTGATAAAGGGGGAGAAAGATCGAAGATATTCAATCACATTTTTTAAACCTTTCTAAAATATCTTTGAAACACAATTTTGCCATTATCTTATGCCTTGTGTAAGGGGGAGTCTTTTAAAGAATTTAAATTTGTGTTTACGAAAATTTTCAAAACCCTCATTATTTCAAAAATTATTTTATGCATAGAGAAAGGGGGGGGGGGGTTCTTAATTTACCAGTCATTTACTTGGAAATTGTCTAAAATCATTTTTAAAAAGAAAAATTTGTTAAAAACTCTTTTCTGGTAAACTTGTGTATTTCGATTTGTCAAACATCCAAAAGGGGGAGATTGTTGGCCTAACGTCCTTTTAATCTTGTTTTAATATTTGTCAAATCTTGTTTTAATATCACTGTAAAAATGCATTTCATGTTATACGGTTTATACAATTCTCTATTGTTTTTATCTCTAATATATAAACCTTTCTAAGCTCTCTTTGTAGAACCGGACCAGTTTACCAGTAACAGGACCGACTTACCGGTGGAAGAGAGTCGTTGCCCAACGGTCAAATGCCACGTTGATCCAACCGTTGGACTAAGAGACAAACCACACCGCTATACCGGTCAAAGGACCGGCTAGCCGGTGAAGAGGCAGAATGTGCTTATAAAAAGGAGCTTTATCATTTGCAACAACTCACCTCTTAACAACACATTATATACAATCTTATACATTCATTAGAGGTCTCAAGCTATCAAAGTATTAATCCAAGCTTAATCATTCAACTTGTTATATCTACTCAATCAAGGAGTTAATCCAAGAATCTTCAAAGTTCTAATCTACCCAAGAGAAGTTTTAAGCTTAAAGTTATATCCTCTCCTTAGGAGTTCTTAACAAAGTTGTAACAACCATTCAAACACTTTTTTTATCCTCTTAGATCTTGTCTTTGTAATAGATAGATTAAGAGAGAGTGTGAGTATAGAGAGTATACTCGGTTTCCTTGTGTTGCGATAGCACAAGAGTTTGCTTTGTGGTATCGAAGTGATTGTAAGGGTATTGTGTTCTCACCCCAGTTAAGAGAGACACAAAAGCTTAGTTAAAAAGCTTTGAAATCCTAAGGTGGCATACTTAGGGAGTGGATGTAGGGATAACCGAACCACTATACATCGTTGTGTACTCTCTATCCCTTGTCTATTTACTTATCGTTTATTGATTGCTCGTATTTCTAATTATATCAAACCTAGTTACCCTATTGCATGATCCCTTAGTTTTTGATATATATATTGACTTAGAAATTATTCTTTAAACTTATAATTGTCCTTAATTAGGCATTAATCTTTTTAGTAATCCTATTCAACCCCCCCCCCCCCCCCCCCCCTCTAGTACTTTCACTTGTCCATATAGGTACTTTAGTTATACCAACAATTTTTTTTTGTTTTTCATAGTATTGTGGGCCAACACATCCCATTGATACTTGGGTGTCCATTCTTGGTGAAAAGTCACAGCCTAATCGATATTCATGAGGGAACCGTGACTCTCTGAACTGAAGAAGAGTCCAAAATATTCCATTTCGTGGAAGAAAAGCATGAGGAGTACGTGAGGTCCTAGCAATCTGAGTTGGGACCAAAGAGGTTAAAAGAAAGTCCACCATAAACCCATGAATAAAATAGTTGAAAATGAGTTTAGGGTTGGTGACGAGGTTGCTTAGGAATCCCCTAAGCTTTTCTTTAAAAAAAGGAAGCCCCTAAGCAAGAGAATATGCCACGGGGATTCAAGAATTCATGGATGGGTCTGTTTGTTGTTATAAGTTGTTTTGGCAAAACGGATTGAAATTCAAGCTAAGAAAGGTCACAAGCTTCAGATAGTAGATGTGCATAGACTCACCCGCTGTTGGGGAGGCTATATAATTAAGAGATAATTTAGGTAACCCGTCGAACTTTAAAGGATGTTAAACAAAAGTGCTTTCCAGGAGACAACCCGATTTTTGTTAAAAGTTTTGGTGTTTTGGTGTTTTGGTTTTCTTTAGATTAGTTAGTTTATGTGTTTTTGATTGTATAGTGCAGTAATGAGAAAGGTATGTGCGTTTATGAGGTGTAGGTATGCAAGGTTTCGAATTCGAGGTGAAAAATTGGAATTTTTTGGAAGTTAAGGAGTGCTGGAAGAGAGAAATTGTGGTAATACAGAAGCTACCCGCGGTATACCGCACCCATCGGCTAAAGAAATTAACCGAAATTCTAACTGACAAAACTTTGTGCTCGGTTATTGGAATTCACTTTTCTCGAGTCTAGATCGTATATTTTTCCAAGATATATCCAATGGAGCAAACAACAACTTGATTGGAGATATAATATAAAAAAGTTACAATTGGGTAGAGTTACTGAAAAAATTCGTGCACAACAGCAGGGAGTCATGGTACACCGCACCCTCATGCGGAGCCCCACATGAAATAATACTATCACCATGGTACATATAATCAGGTCCACATGCAAAGCAAGACCACTGCTGCGGTACAAACCGTCAACATGGCACACCGCAACCCAAGAACTGTTGGCACGGTAAGGAAAATCAGGTCAATACGCGAGACCCGACATGTTTTATGCGGTATACCGCGCCAGCCTGCGGTATACTCAAATACCATATCGTCAATTGCGGCATATCGTCACATAATGGAGAATCAGAAGCTTTGTGCGGTACACCGCACAACGACACAAATCAACTAAAGAGGTGAGGTTTGTTCACAATACAACTCCTAAACCTGAAGCCTCCATTCTTCTCCAAGCAACCCAAAATCCATTACAACTCTACTAAACCTTCACCTCACATCAAAATAACACTAAATCACCATAAATTCATATCCAAACCCTTTCTTAAGCTCTTACAAACAGAATTTACCCACCCAAATCTTTCCAAAACATCTAGAATCCAAGAATCAATATCCATACTTTTCCAGAACCTTTTTCTAAATTTTTATAAACATTTCTCAACCATTCAAGATTCCATCATACCCATATAAAAGAAATATCCTCCTTACACATTTCCTAACCCAAATAGAACCATATTCACACAAATCAAAGGTTATTTCAAGAATGTTTAAACCTTTGAGTTGGAGGTCAAACAGAGATGATGAAACGAACAAAAACACTATCTAGTGTTAGGGAGATGGAAAAGAATAAAAGAAACATATTGGGAGAAAGAAATAAATAAATTGGAGAATGTGAGAACAAAAGATATTTATCGGGGAATGATTGATTGGGAGGGAGCTCACTAACAGGTAAGAGAACGCGAAATTCGTGATTCACATACAATAACAGCACTGCACCCTATCTTGGTTAAGTATGTTTCATTTCTTCCCTAACATTTCTTTATTTGCAATATATGTGTTAGTTTTTAATTTTTATCGAGTTTGTTTCAAGTCGTGGAGACATGACTCATTTTTGAGTTAGGGGTGTAGGATTCGTTGTCCCTTTTCCATTTTATGTGTTTATTGATTTTTAGGTAAAAACTAAATTTTTTTAGTGATGGAATTAGATGTAGATTGGGTTGAATGGCCTAAAATCATAATTTAGTGAGTTAATAATAGTAAGTAATTTGTTTATGAACTAGTTGTTTTGTATGCTTAGAGTATAAACTTGAAAACACAACCTTAATAGTAAGGTAAGGATTAGTAAGCAATGCAATAGAAGTAAGTTTGATCTTAGGAAGCCTTGAGGGTGTGTAGGCCGTGAGATCCGATCTAGTTGATAACCCCATTTAATGGAAGTGCTAGAGGTCAGAAAGTAACAAAATTACATAGTTTAGAAAGTGATTAAGGCGGTTCTTTTATAAGCCTTTGTTTCCTTTTATCTTATTGTCCAAATTTAATTTATATTATCCGTCTCATCCCCTTCTAGCCTTTATAAAGCCTTTCTATGAGCTACATTATAAGCCATACCCCTTGGATTTTAGGACTTTTCCATATGACCCGCACTCGAATCGCGATACTTTGACAATCGTTTTAGAGCTTGAGTTTAGGGTGGTGGGGTAGATTTATGGGAAACATTATTGGGTTGGGTATTATAGAGCTTAGTATGCAATTGTGCTCTTGATTAAGCTCTTGATGATGATTAAATTTTTATTATATTGTAACCCTTTTCCGAGGTAAATGTAAAAGAAAACAAATATGTCGAGAAAGAAATAGCATGATATGTCACATCAAAAATAGTCATGGCTAACTTACAAAAGAAAAATTAATTGAAAGATTATATGATTTGGACCGGCAAAGAGGAAATCTTAGGTGATAATCTTTTTATTTTTTTCTTAGGTGATAATCTTGATGCTTATTATTGGGTTATTGAGGATTCTAATTAGTGCATCAAAATATTGGGTTGAGTGAGAACAGTTATGGGAGTAACTCAAGCTCTAGAGATATTCATTGATGGCTAGTGAGGAGAGAGACAAAAGCTCACTCTACATTATACAAACATACGGTGATACTGTCCTTAAGCCTAACCTTACAACCTTAAAGATCTTATGATACTTCACTATGTGATCTAGGAGAAACTGAACCAATAGAGAGTATTTAGATGGATCATTATAGACTTTGTTAGGATCGATTAACAATCTATAGTCTCCATATCGAACTAAGTGAAAGATCTCTCCTTCGTGCATTGCAAAGCTAATCTAATCTTGAATTTAAACTGTGTTGACTGTTTATATGATAAGTATATATAGATTATTTAGTTTGCAAATATTATTACATGAAACTTTCTAAGTAGTTGCTTTGGGATTATTACTCATATTCTTCTATCTTTTCCTCTTGTGCTTAATTAACTTAGTAATATATTTTCGAGATATCCCTATGTTCTTATCTCTTATCGTATCGGGACAATACAACTTTGAGTTGGGGGTCTTGATGTTTCCATATTTGTGATGAAATAATCTATTCAAGAGACAATATCATAGGTGTATTATATTCTTAGCTAAGGGATTTTTCCCTATTAATCATTAGTTTCTCAATTTTAGCCTTGATTTGGAAGATTATTACTTTTAGAGCATTTTTGTATAATTCGTGTGTTGAATGTGAAGCTCATAGGTATAATTATTATATTAGATTCCAAATCAATGTCAAGGAGTTAAGGAAAGAAGATCCAAGGCGAAAATAAGAGTTAAAAGGAAAGAAAGGTAATTTAAGGTAGTAGAAATCTGCCAATAGTTATTGTCCAGCTGTAAAAATGTCTAGTATATCGAATATTTCAGAAAATCGATAATGAATTGGAAGGATCCCTATTAGTTTCAAATAAGTCTTCGAATTGCGGTTGTTTTTATATAAAGATCACTGTATTTGGATAAGTAACGATGGAGTTATGGATTTTACAAACTCCAAAAGTCAACCAGACCCTATTATTAAAGAATACGAGTTAGAGTTGGATTTGGACTCTATAACTTTGGGAACACTCTAGATTTCGACCATACACCTATAAATATAACTACTTACCTTTAGAATCATTTCCTTGCCTTCATAGTCTTCATATTATCATCTTAGAGAGAGCAAGTTGACCTAAAGAAGAAACAACAAGAGTTGATAATCACAACACAAATTATGTATCTCTCCTTCTCTATCAATAGGGTAATTAGCTATAAACATATGGCTTAACCATATTTTCTAATCTTTTATTCTTTATATTTATTTATTAATTGTTTGGGTTATTATTCAGTCTGAATCCTGGAATACTATTTTGTTATTTTAATTGATTGAGCTTCTTATTTACATATATATATATATATATATATATATATATATATATATATATATATATATATATATATATATATATATATATATATATATATATTATGTTCTTTGACTCATTCCATCCCTAGATCAGGCCAATCTTAGGACTTCCCTTAGTAGTTGGATTGTCGCCTGACGAGGAATTTGATTATTGACAACACCACATAATCGTCTAGTAAGCGGTAGTCATCCTGACGGGCTTTCCTAACTAGATAGTCATTAAGTTTTAATTTAACCACCGATCATTGCGTAGGCCCCCTTACCCAAGTACACTGGTAGTGTTGATAATGCTTCCTAAATCTACCCTAACGGGAGTTAGGAAGACTATAGAATCCCGACTATTTATAATTGCTTAATTTACCCTTATAATTAGAATATCGACTTGATAAGATAGATCATACTAGTAACCCTAATTATTATCTTATTTGTGTTCATATTTAATTATTCACGCTAAAAATATATTGTTGTTATTGAATACAAGTTTGAGCTAACTACCTAAATTCCTGAGAACAGACTCTTACTTATTTTTTATTACTTGTGTACGATCTGTGCACTTGTGGAATGTTTCTCGTAGATTTCCATAGGTGTGTGCTTGTATTATCTTTTGTTATTAATTTATTTATCACGCCTTTGACCCCACCATATTTCATGTCAACCATGTACCTAAAAAGCTACACACTTAACACAAATTAAAGCACAAAATACTCCAAAAATAGTAAAATCCCAAAATAAGACAAGAAAGTAAGAAATGTCATATATTAGGGAACAATACCTCTATTAAAGTCCACTAATCCCCCTAAAATATGTCTCGTGATACGATTTTTCTATCACAAAAGACAAGACATCAGTTAAATAAAATAAACATTTTGTTAATTGTAATTTAGCAATATGATTTTACTTCCAATTTACTTGAGATATATGTTTTATTATTCAAATTTAACATTTCAAATTGTTCATTGGAATACTAATATAATATTAAGATGACTATTGTACATCCTACATACCATGGTGGGGACAATGATGGTAGAGATCCTACATGTACCCATAATTGATCATCAGCTAATATAATGCCCAGTGGTATACAAAATTTGTAGTTAGGATATTTTTTATTTTTAATCAGTTACATATTTATTAATTGTGTTTAATTACAAAAAAGAAAAAAAAGAAAGCCTAGGGGCAAGGCAACCCTGGCAACTACGCTAAAGGCGCTGTGTGATTTAGGTACAAAATTACCAGTTGACTTTTGCATATTAGATGATACATATAACCCTAATGGCATTTACGATAAACACGCCAGTCAGATTGTTGGGATCACGGTCAGGGAGAGAGTCCCACCATGTTACAAGAAATGAAAAGAAGTCCCAGATGATTTGAAGTGGTCCATCCTTGATCGCTTATCGGTAACTTTCATTCTAAATTCATTTTTACATCATTCATGTATGTTCAACTTTAATAATCGTTGACTTGTTTCTGTTGGTTACAACAATTCTTTAAAATCACATAGAATGGATGACTGGGATAGAGTAGATCAAAGCATCAATAAAAGATGTTAAGGGACATACAAGGACTACAAGTACAACATCAAAATAATACTACTATATAAAGAGGTTGAAATCCGTTGACGTGAATGACAAGGAATGGGGAAAAAGTTGTGTAAACTGGGACGACAAGGAGAGAGGTAATAAAAATTTAACTTATAATACATGATTTTACTATATGTTATAAATTTTTTTCAAATTAAAATAAATTAGAACCAAGCAAAGGCTAACGCGGAAAATAAAGCGAAACACACACGCCCTCGTGGAGGTACATATAAAATAACTATTTACTTATTAAATTTTTTTATATTAATTACTATACACTGGAATGCAGCAGGAAAAGTTAAAGAAACTCACCTAATCATTTATGGTGGTCACCGATGAGGAGACCCAGCAGCAAATCTCACTTCCACCATTGGGTGGATTCTTTGAGCACGTTGGTTATGACGAAAAGAAAATTGAATGGCAGACCCCAAAGTACAAGAAGGCGGACGAAAGTCTTTCTTTATAAAAAAAATGCTATTTAAATAAATAAATGGTTTGGTGTTTTAAAATTTAAAATGTATTCGTTTAATGTAACAAGTTGCGCTTCGCTCCATGCTGAAAGAGAAAGTCACCAAGACCCAGTCACGATCTGGTTCATCTACATCTCCATCATCCACACCTTCTTTGACGTTGAAGGAGAAGGTCGGTGATGTGAAGGAAGCCTCCAAGATAGGGCGCCCATCGACTAATAGTTGGGCACCCAGAGTGGGACCGCCTCCCAAGACCAGACGCATTATAAGACCTGTAGTTTTGACACGTGAGCAGGATGAATAGCTAAGCACGATGATGGCCGTCTTGAATGACTTTCTTGTTTCATAGGGTCGTTCGACCTACACTCTTTCTAGAAATTGATCCACGAGTGCGATTGTTGACACCCACTCCCCCACTTTTTATGATGGCCGACATTACCTGCTGTAATGAGGTTTGTTCAACAGTGAATGGAATCCGCGAGACTTTCAACTTTCACTTTTGGCCAACCGAACAACCCTCCAAACCCTCCTTATGGCGTATTTGGTAGCCTACGGGTTGTAGACGAGAAAGTTGAAGGTGAAGAATAAGATAATGCAGAACGTTTAGATGATCTTTAGATTGTGATGTATTTGATCTATTTCTGTTAACTTTATTATATATTAGTTGATTTTATTAATTTATGCATTATTTTAGTCAGTTTAAAAGTAAAAAACAAACTCAAATTGAATTTTGTAAAAAATAATTATTTAATTAAATATATATTTTTTAAAGTATCATTGACAACTATGAAGTCGTCGCAAATGATAGAAACGATGTAGTCGTGAATTATATAGTTATTCTCGATGACACAAATGCCGTCGAAAAAGCACAAAATTATAGCGATTACTAATATGGTCGCTAGGAAGAAAACAACAACTACAAATAAGCAGTCGCTAAAACCATATTATTGGCAAGGACTTTCTCCGTCGCAAGTAACATAGACTTCTGACGACTACAAACCAAAAAAATAGTTTCCAATAATGATCGTTATCGACAAATTTATGATGCTCGAATAACGGTGACGACATGTTGTCGTGAATAATCAAATTGGTCTTTAACGACGAAAAAAGTCGTAGCAAGTAATACCATACGTAGCAGTGTATATTAATATTCTAATTTATAAATTTGAAAAATGAGTCATCTACAAAAATAAAACATTAGCAATTTATTTAGTAATAAAAATATAAAATTATAGAAATATTAAAGAATAAGGATTTTTTTATAACATCAAAATATAAAAATAGAGTGAAAGTCTTATTCAACGCTAAAATTTAAATACCCAATCTCTATTCTAATATATCTAAATAAAAAGATAATAAACTATTAAGTCACAGTGACTTGTGTGTCTTATCTAGCATGCTTTTATACAAATATAGATATAAGACTTTCATCTAATATTGGATGGTTCAATATTCATATAACAACCATTGATTATACACATGTCTTTAGATTAATAAGTTAGTTACTTTTGCAAGTTTAAAACATGGGTATGTGTATTAATATAATTGGTGTATGATCATCCAATATTGAATAGAAGAATTTTTCATTTAGAAGAGGTTAATTATTTTTTCGAAACAAAATTACATTTATATATCATAAGACTTACGGATTAGGGAAGTTTGAGCTCCCCCGAGCCTTATAAGGATCTGCTACTGTGTGCAAGTAACCCATAAATTAAATTAGCATATGATAATATCATCTATAAACGAATTACTATTGTTTCAAATAAAAGTAAACTGTCTAGAAATAGAAAAGTAAGAGAATTGCAAGTTAATATCGTCTATTTCTACTTTTTCTGTGTATTAAATGAGTTTGAAGAATGGCGTTAAAGATATATAGAAGGAATGATATATAACATTAGGCTAAGTCCAATGGATACCCCATTCTAGCAAAAAGTTAGAATTGGGGGTTGAAAATGAAAAAGAAGAGCTCCAATAGCATCCCTACAATTGGGTACCCAATTATTGGCACCCTAATATTTTGGTTTTCTTAGCCACATCTAGCAATCCCTATTCAATATTGTTACATATTTTTTCTTTTAATTAAAATATGTTGTATATTTATTATTTATATTTCAATTTTAAAAATAGATAATATATAATTATATCTTTTATATATATATATACACGTGTGTGTAAATTTATATTAAATAAATCTTTTTTCTAAAACTAATAATCGAATAGATTAAAAAATAATCATCATTAAAAAGATTTCTTAACAAAAATTTAGTAATCAAATTATTGAAAAAAATCATACATTATAAATTATTAAATTTGTTTGATTATTTCGTTAAATACCATTATATAAAAAAATTAATAGAATAATAGAATTTATAAAAAAAAAAAAATAGATATCCTTTATTATACATAAAAAGCAAATATCTTTACTTTTAAAAAATTTATATTAAAAATAAACAAATTGAAATAAAGAAAAATAATTACTAAAAATTATAATTATTTTTTCAATATTTTATAACAAGTTAAGAAATAGACATATGAATTGAAAAACTCAATAAAAAATTAAAAAATTAATGAATTAATTATAAAATATATATTAAAATAAAGCTATAATAGAATTTTTAAAATTTGTTTGACAGAATTGGGAATTTGTTGGGGTAACCTTAATTTAGAGAGTTGTTATTTGATAGAAAGAAAGTATTTGACTCTTAATTTTGTTAATAAATGTATTGATATGTTGGATTTTTTTTTCTTTCTTTTTTTTGAGTCACTTAGCCATAATATATAATAGATAAAACCACCTTTATATTTATATTAATAGTGTCCAATTTGAAATATTAAAATTTCATTACACAGGTGGAGTAGGCATGCATGCATGTTACTTTTAGCTTATAAATAGACCAGGAGTGGGTCTAGTCTCATATCACTTACTACTCCTTTGAAGTTCTTTTAGAATCTTGTAGAAAGTGCAAGACTTTTTCTCGTAAGTTTTCAAAAGCTATATTGCTATTCAGTTAATACATGTCTAGATTTTAGTTCCAATTTTTCCAAATTTTCTTTAAACCCCAGGAGAGAATAATAGTATATTCATTTACTTATTTACACCATGTTCACATAAAGTGCAAATTTTTTAGCCCGGCGTGATATTATTGCTCGAGTAATATGAATAGGCTACATTTTAGTTAAATTCTAATTAATAATTTTATATATAGGACAATCCTTATAAAGTTATAATAAACTAGTTATGGTCAGCTATAGGTTATAGTTTTCGTTTTCTTTAACTTTTGTTAAAGAAAAATGATCACGTCTGTTAAATGATTACTATTCATGGTATATATATATATAGTTGCTTCTACTTTTTCCTTCGCTTTTCTAGTAATATTTTGCTTGCATTGCTTCTTTAACAATGACAATGCTTAGTTTTCTGGAAAACATGATTACTTTTTCTACACGTCTGATTTTTTTTTCAAATTTCTGAACTAATTAATTACACCAATATATTTTGAACTGATCAAAATTTCTCTAATTTGTTGCAGAAAATAAGAATGGTGATCTTACAAGCAGCTCGAACGAAGCTTAATTGGTGGCAACAATCTGCTGTTGCGGTTGGTTCAGCCGTTGGATCAATAATCCATCCAGAAAGAGGAGATCTCGTCGCTTCTTTGGGTGAAACAACTGGAAAATACGCGTTTCAGAGCGTTAGTGAAAGGATGAAGGAAAGTCCAGAAGGCCGGGTAAGGATTTTATTTATTACCATTTTTTATTTTTTATTTTAATATATCTGAACGCTATTTTGACTGATCAAGAACTATTTTTCTATCATAGGTAATACTATCAGAGCGTCCTCGTATCATCTCTCCTAATCTTAAGGATGTATGGGACCTTCCTCCACATACATTTGGTGGTGCATATGCAAGTTTCATGAGAAAAAGAAACTTCTCTCCAGATGATCGTATGCCGATTCGTTTTTTCGACACAGAAGATGATGAGCTTTCCTATGTGGCAATGCGTTCCCGTGAGGCTCATGATCTTTGGCATACTTTGTTTGGACTTAACACAAACATAACAGGTGAAATAGTACTCAAAGTGATTGAGTATCAACAAATGCAACTACCTATGGCGTTAATCTTTTCAATAGGTTCATCTGTAGTGAAGATGAATGCGAAACAATTCAAAGTTCTTCACGAGCATTATCTCCCTTGGGCACTTAATGCTGGAACTCAATGTACAGATCTCATGTCTGTGCATTATGAGAAGTACTTCCATGAAGATTTAGAGGATGTTCGGAAAAAATGGGGGATTACTCCTGCACCACGCCCACCTAAATTAGATTGACGCGTTTATATATATTGAAGAATTATATAGGTTCCAATCTTGAACTATTCAATGTATATGAATCATATACATATATAATGTTATAGTAACTTATGTCTCTTATATAATGATATAAGAGTTTCGATTATCATATATTAATAAAGTTATTTCATGCTTAGGCGATTAAGTAACCCTCTCATCGAAGTTTATAAAAATCATAGTTCAAAAATACACTCGGCTACTTGAAGCACCACTTGTGATGACAATTATTGTCGCTAGCTAGTGGTAAAAAATTAATCAGAAAAGACTAATATTTATCATTCACGACTATATGTTGTCGTTGTTATATAGTCGTTAAAAAGTCATCGATAAAGATCATCAATTACGACTATGATGTGCTTTGTATTCGCCAAAGCATATATAATAACCAATTACAACGACAAATGTAGTCGCAATTGATAGATTACTAGCTACTATAAATTGTAATGCTTAGCGACTACACGCGTAGTCACTATAGTCCTATATTTTTCGATGACTTTTGTATAGTCGCTAAAAACGGTCTTAATCGCGACTAAGTAGATTCTTTCATTTGCAACTATGTTGGAGTCGTAAATAGCCTTTTTTTTAAAATATTCTTTTTTGCTTTTTAATTTATTTATTAATATAAATAATGCATAAATAAATAAAGATAACTTATATTAATAGATTAAATAAAGTCAACATCGATTATAACAAAAAGTCAGCACCAAATAAAAAGTCAACTGAAATATCAAATAAAGTCAACAATAATAGATAATAAAGTCAAGAAAAACATCGATCAAACAACTCAAAATACTAGGGATGAAATAAACGTTCTTCTTCCTCATTTTCTTCCTCAACTCTTTCTTGGCTACTAGATGCACTACCTGGAGATGGACCTATTGGAGGATTCTGTTGGCCTGGAGTGAAAGGGGCTAGTCCTGCTTTAGTCATCATCTCATTGACATACTCCATCGATGCGGTAATGTCGGCCATCGTGAAAACAGGGAAGGGGTTCCCAAACAGTCAAAGTCGTGGACCGATTAGCTTGAGGAATGTACCGCGGATGGCTCGGTGCAACGCGAAACTCATTCAAAGAGGCCATCATATCCTCAATTGTTGATCATGGTCACATGTTGAAGGACCAGCTTTGGAAACGCGTCTTTCTTAGGAGGTGGTCCCACTCCGGGTGCCCAATTCGTCGATGGGCCCATCGCTTCCTTTTTTGCTTCCTTAACAACATATACTTGCTCCTTGAGCATCAATGAGAGGGTGGAGGATGGAGCTTAGATGACCCATACTGGGTCTACTTGCTCCTTGAGCGTCAATGAGGGAGTGGAAGATAGCGATTCAGATGACCCAGACTGGGTCTGAGTTACTTTCTCTTTCATAACTTCCCAAAGAGTTGTCTGTTACATTACAGAAATGCATTCAAAACAATTATTATCTTAAATAATAAGTTTTTATACAGAAATAGTTACATCGGCCTTTTGGTATATCTCAGCCTGTCACACCCGGTTCTTTTCATCCTACCCGACGTGCTCGAAGAAGCCACCTAATGGTGCAACTGGAATATTCCACTGTGTTTGCTCATCGATGATCACCAATGATCTGGATGTGGGTTTCTTTAACTTACCATGTTCTCCATTTTGTAGTCATTATTCTAAATAATTGTAATACTTAAATTCGGATATGTGTTAGTAGATATTGACTCTACACCTCATCGGGACTCCACACGTTCCGATCATTAACTTCCCATGCGACTTTCCGTCTAGTTTTTCTTTGCATTAACTTCATCGATGTAAAACACTTGTTGGCTTTGGTGGCTAAAATGTAAGGCTATTCTCTCCACCAAAAAGAAGTTTTGTTCATAATAGTTACCCATGGTCTTTCTTCACATATTTTGTGTTATACCACTTACACTCGAACAATACAACTAAACAATCACCATCAAATTTAATCTCTACAATCTTAAATAATTCACCGTTAAAATGGTCCTCCACCTGTGATGGTATATACTCTGTAATCCTGAGTCAGCTTTTTTTCTCTCTTTTCACGAGTAATCCATTTGACACCGTCTATAACACATGAATCGTATCTATATACCGGAACATGAGACATGTTCCTTAATGAAATTGTTGTATATGTGAAGTATTATTATGTTATAAAGGTTGCTGAGCTTTTATTTGACACACCACGTGGACACATGGCATTTTCTAAGTGGTCTGGCGTGTTTCGTATGTGGCACACTCGGAGCTTTAGATCTTGGATGAGTTGGACAGCTGAGATTGCTTCTCGCTTATGTGTCTTATAAAAGGCTTCTTTTCAGCCTTTGTGCAGACTTACTTCTTCGATTACTCTTCATCTCTACTCTCTCGCGAATAAACCCTAGTTTAGTAGAAACCCTTGGTTTCTTCATTAATCCTTCAATAGATTAGTTACGATTTAGCAAATCTTTGTAGATTGAATCCACTGATTCAATTCTTAGTTGTATTTCAGCGTAGATGTTATACTAGATAGATTTGTGGAAGAATTGTAATGAGGGGTTCCTTGTGAGGTGTTTCAATCTTGTAATCCGAGGCATTTAGTGGAGCAGAGCCTTATTCATCTGGTCAACGTGGATGCAGGTCCTTTTGTGACTGAACCACGATAATTTCTGGTGTTCTTTACTTTCTGTGATTTACTGTTTTTCTCTGATTAAAATCTTTCAAACTTAAACTATATTTTCTATTGAGGTGCTAAATTTACATCAGTGGTATCAGAGCTTTGTTCTTTAAATCGATTCGGTTTTTCACCTCTTTCGGAAAATTAGGGTTTTGGTTTTCTTAATTAATTTCTTGGAGATCTCTTTTGATTTCCGAAATTAATTGAAGTTTCAAAATCGTTTCAGTGCGGGTTTTCTTTCTTTATTTTCTTGATTAACCTCCTACGATGACGACGTCAACTTGTATTGATATGTCGGTTTTTTATGGGAAAATGGATTTTGGTGTTTGGCAGAAGAAGATGAAAGTCTTATTATCTCATCATAAAGTGAGCAGTGCCTTGTTGAAATATATAAAAGAATGGCGAGAGGGCGAGCTTGATAAAGAAGCTGAAATTAAAGAAGGGGCTTATAACATCCTATTCTTGAACTTATCAGACTCTGTAATACGCCAGGTAGATGGTGCAGATACTGCTCTTGAACTGTGGGGTAAACTCGATTCCCTTTACTCTACTAAATCTGTGCCCAATCTTGCTTTCTTGAAAGGTTCTTTGTTCAATTATAAAATGGATAGTACTAAATCTATTGATGAAAATCTTGATGAGTTTACTAAGATGTGTCTTGTTTTAAAAGGAACTAATATGGCCCTTGATGATACTAGTAAATGTATGATTCTTCTAAATGCTATTCCTGATTCTTTTCAAGTTGTTAAAGATGTCTTTCAATATGCTACCTCTGTCCCTGAATATGATCAAGTAGTAACTGCTTTGAAAACTAGAGAAAATGGACTTAAAACACAGAAAAGAACTGGTGCAAATATGTTTGTGAAAACAACAGATACTACCTTTGTCCCTGAGCCTGTTAAGGATAAAAATGATAAGAAAAATTCTAAGGGAAAAGAAACAAGAAAATGCTTTCATTGTGGTAAGGTAGGACACTTAAAGAAAAATTGTTTTAAGTTGAAAAACAAAATGAACTCTCTGAATAATGAATCAAATATTGCCTGTATGCCTAGATCTGATGATGTATGTGAAGTACTGAATGTTACTAGGCTGTCTAATGGTGATAGTTGGATTCTTGACTCTGGTTGTACCTTTCATATGTGCCCCAATGTTGAATTATTTCATGACTTGGTTGAAACTTGTAATGAAACTGTATACATGGGAAATGATAACACCTGTGCTATTAAAGGCATAGGAAAAGTTGAATTGAAATTGAATAATGGTAAAAGAATTATTCTGACTAATGTTAGGTTAATACCTGAGTTAAAAAGAAACCTTATTTCACTTGGTGCTCTTGATGATTTAGGCTGTGTGTCTAAAGTTGAACATGGGTCTATGCATGTCTATAAAAATTCCAAACTGATCTTGACTGGTACTAAACTGTCTGGTTTATATGTGTTAGATGGTTCTCATTTATCTGCTTGTGCCAATCATGTTACTAACAAGTTATCACAGGGTGTCACTGAAAAATAGCATCTAAGGCTTGGTCATATGAGCCTTCAAGGTTTAACCATACTCAATAAACAGGGTATGTTTGGTAAGGAAACTGTAAGTACCCTCTCCTTCTGTAAAACTTGTGTTCTTGGAAAACAACATAGACAAAAATTCAGTGCTCGTACTCATAAATCTAAGTACTACCTTGAATATGTCCATTCTGACTTGTGGGGTCCTGAAAAGGTGTATGCTCATGGAAATTTAAAATACTTCTTATCTTTGGTGGATGATTGTAGTAGAACTGTATGGACTTTTCTCTTGAAATATAAGGATGAAACCTTTACTAAAATCAAAGAATGGAAATCATTACAAGAAAAGCAAACTGGTAAGGTACTTAAGGTCCTTAGAACAGATAATGGCCTTGAGTTCTGTAATGAGGAATTTGATAACTATTGTAAGGAGAATGGTATATTGAGGCATAGAACAGTAAGGCACACACCACAACAAAATGGTGTGGCTGAAAGGATGAATAGAACCTTGCTTGAAAAGGTAAGGTGTATGTTATTCACTTCTGGTTTACCTAAGGCATTTTGGGGAGAAGCACTTTACACAGCTACCTATCTGGTGAATAAGAGTCCTAACAGGACTCTTGACTTTAAAACCCATGTGGAAGTTTGGAAAGGAACTAAACCTGACTTACATCACCTGAGGGTCTTTGGGTGTGCAGCTTATGCACATACTAAAGATGGAAAATTGGATCCAAGGTCACTCAAGTGTATCATGTTGGGATATCAACAACAACATGGTGTGAAGGGTTATAGGTTATGGGAAAAAGATGCTAGAGGCATCAAAATTATATGTAGTAGAGATGTAATATTTGATGAACTGACTTTTCCCTTCAATGTTTGTGATGTTGCAGGTAGTGATGCTCAGCCTGAACCAGTACCTCAAACTGTGGGAGTAGAGCTGGAGGTGGAGCCTGAAACTGCAGCTGATCATTTGAGTACAGATCCAACTGATGAACCTGAGGGTGAAGCTCAAGTCAACCAACCTGATGATGCAACTGAATCTGAGGGAAATGAGCCACCTGTACAACTCAGTGAGTCATCAGTGTGGAGCTTCATGATTACCAGTTGACCCGAGATAGGCCAAGAAGAAATATAACTGCCCCCTCCAGATATTCCTATGCAGATTTGGTATACACAGCACTT
Organism: Nemophila menziesii; assembly: GCA_029959085.1. Lineage (NCBI taxonomy): Eukaryota > Viridiplantae > Streptophyta > Magnoliopsida > Boraginales > Hydrophyllaceae > Nemophila > Nemophila menziesii. The sequence continues at coordinate 26,865,704 of JARWIR010000018.1, read as the reverse complement.
AGTGCTGCAGTTGAGGTTAAAAGTTCTGAACCTTACTCTTATTTAGATGCTCTTGAATCTCCTGATTATAAAAAATGGTATGATGCCATGTTAGAAGAGATGAACTCTTTATATCTAAATAAAACATGGGTTTTAGTTAAATTGCCTGAGAACCAAACTGTAGTTGAATGTAGGTGGTTATATAAGCTTAAAGATGGTGTCACTGAGCATGATCCCCCTAGGTATAAAGCTAGACTTGTAGCTAAAGGGTACACCCAAAGGGAAGGGATAGATTACACAGAAATTTTCTCACCTGTAGTTAAGTTTAAAACCATCAGATGTATGTTGTCTTATGCTGCTTGTTTTGAACTTGAGATAGATCAGATGGATGTGAAAACTGCCTTTTTACATGGGGAGTTAGAAGAAACTGTTTATATGAGACAGCCTAAGGGTTTTGTGAACAAAAAGTTACCTGATCATGTGTGTTTATTGAAAAAATATTTATATGGCCTAAAACAATCACCTAGACAGTGGTATAAAAGATTTGACTCTTTCATGATTAGTATTGGGTTTGTAAGATCTGAATATGATCCTTGTTTGTACTTCTTACTGAAACAATCTGAAAGTGTGTATGTTCTCTTATATGTTGATGATATGCTTCTTATTAGTAAATCTTGCCATGCTATAAAATCTTTGAAACTGTCCCTAAGTAAATTGTTTGAAATGAAAGATTTAGGTGGAGCTAGTAAGATTTTAGGCATGATTATCAGTAGAGATAGGAAAAATTGCATGTTAAAACTTCATCAGGGACCATATTTGAAAAAAGTAGTATCTAAATATGGAAGTTTGAATTGCAAAAATGCCTTGACTCCTTTGACTGGTCATACTGCTTTGACTAAGCAGCTTTGTCCCAAGACTCAGTCAGAAATTGTGAGGATGAGTACTGTCCCTTATGCAAATGTGATAGGTTCTTTAATGTATGCTATGATAAGTACTAGACCAGATTTATCTTTTGCTATATCATTACTTAGCAGGTATATGTCTAATCCTGGTTTTGAACACTGGCTTGTACTGAAACATGTGTTATCTTATGTTAGTGGTACTTTGAATATTGGGTTGTGTTATGGAGATCATAATATTCCTTTTGAGTTAATAGGTTATGTGGACTCTGATTTTGCTGGTGATAAAGTTAGTAGAAAATCTACAACTTCATACTGCTACACTTTAGGAGGCAACTGTATTTCTTGGAAATCACAGTTGCAACCACTTGTAGCACTATCCACAACTGAATCTGAGTATGTGGATATCACTGATGCTGCTAAAGAAGGATTATGGTTACAAAACTTGTTAAATGAATTAAAATTACCGAAAGGAAAGGTTACTCTCTATTCTGACAGTCAAAGTGCTATTCAACTGAGTAAGAATCCCGTTTATCATGAAAGAACTAAGCACATTGATGTTAAATTCCATTATATAAGGGATGTGCTTGAAAGTGGAGAACTGAGGTTGTTAAAAATTGCTACTGAAGAAAATCCTGCTGATTTTGGAACAAAAATTGTGACTAATACTAAGTTTAAGCATTGCTTAGACTTATTATTTCTTGGTTGAGATTTGTGCAGGTGTCCAGATGAAGGAAGGAGCTGCCCTATGCCAATAAGGATACAAGGAGGGTTATTGCGAGTGGTTTTGGGAAGGAATAATACTTCAAGGTGGACATTTTTGTATATGTGAAGTATTATTATGTTATAAAGGTTGCTGAGCTTTTATTTGACACACCACGTGGACACATGGCATTTTCTAAGTGGTTTGGCGTGTTTCGTATGTGGCACACTCGGAGCTTTAGATCTTGGATGAGTTGGACGGCTGAGATTGCTTCTCACTTATGTGTCTTATAAAAGGCTTCTTTTCAGCCTTTGTTCAGACTTACTTCTTCGATTACTCTTCATCTCTACTCTCTCGCGAATAAACCCTAGTTTAGTAGAAACCCTTGGTTTCTTCATTAATCCTTCAATAGATTAGTTACGATTTAGCAAATCTTTGTAGATTGAATCCACTGATTCAATTCTTAGTTGTAATTCAGCGTAGTTGTTATACTAGATAGATTTGTGGAAAATTGTAATATTGCGATACTTTGAGGGGTTCTTTCTGAGATGTTTCAATCTTGTAATCCGAGGCATTTAGTGGAGCAGAGCCTTATTCATCTGGGCTCAACGTGGATGTAGGTCCTTTTGTGACTGAACCACGATAATTTCTGGTGTTCTTTACTTTCTGTGATTTACTGTTTTTCTCTGATTAAAATCTTTCAAACTTAAACTATATTTTCTATTGAGGTGCTAAATTTACAACATAAATTATCTCATGGTTAGTTAATGCATCACCAGCATTGTGCATTAAGTAAACCTACCAACAACTACACTTGATATTTTTAATATAGTCGTGTTTACGTTAAAAATTAGATGATATATAACTTCTCCATAAACCACTCCCAAAACATTTCTCGGTGAATCCTTTCTCTATCAATAACAAAGACCGATAGCGTGGAATTATTTTCACTACATGTTGAGAATAGTGTAAACATCTTTTACAAAATATATTAAAAAATGCAAATATTGTTACTTACATCATGTATGGTTGGATCCTGTCGCAATTAAGAAGGATTTACCAGTTGATTTTCTCTTTCTCTTTTTATATGGCAAAGCATCAAACTCTTTTTTACCCAATGGATTACATTATCTCTTAAAAACAGACAGGTATTTAGATTTAGGGATCGTCTCATTGTATCCACCGGGATCGTTGAACTTCGTTCTTTCTTCTTGAAGATAATGTGATATGAATGTCAATGTCTCTTCCACAACGTACCCCTCGGTAATTGAACCTTTCGGCCTAGCCTGGTTCGGAATATACTCTTTTAACTTCTTCAAATATCTTTCAAATGGGTACATCCATTGCATTTGAACCATACCACCTAACAATGTTTCGTCGTATAAGTATATGACTAGGTGAATCATTATGTCAAAAAAGGAGGGAGGCAAAATCAGTTACATGTTGTTGGAAAATGCATGTGGGGTTAGCTGTAGCCCATACGGCCTAGGTAGCCATGCGAATTTGTCCCTTTTCCTTTTTAGAAAAAATGTTAAAGAGAAAAAATATAATAACCTTCTCAGTCTCTATATTAGCCCTTTTTTATTTAAGTATTACATTTTAATCCACTATGAACTAGCAATTAATATCCAATTTGAAATATTATCTAGCATCATTATCCTAAATAAGAGCAGAGTTTTTTGTAGTAAAAACACTTTGTCTCATATTAGAACATCCCTTTCAAACGTCTTGAATATGAAAATTTTCAAATTTATTACGTGTAGACCAATTTTAATTCATTAATATTTATTATGTTCTTGTAGTTTTACTTGTACTACCTTAAGGTTGAGTCTAAATGCTTGTAACAACTTGAGATTGTATCCACACCATTATTATATAATAAAAAGATAACCAATAAGAATCACCCACACTTAGAATAACAATAACATAATTTTGAAACTATATATATATTCTTTCAGATACCGTTTATGATTAAAACTATCAGTGTTGCCCAGATTGTAAAATCATATTTATAATAAATTAGTGTTTTTGGGGCATGAACTAAATTACGAAAAAGTAAGTGTTTTGTTTTTACCATCTATCTAAATTTATTAATTGTATATGATTAGATTGGAAGAAAAAATAATTGTTTCACCGATGAAATTGATCGGTTGCTTTTTCTTCTAGGAGGGAAGAAGGCGCTATAAGCGTAACTGCGTAAGGGAAGAGATAGTGTCTTAATTCTTAAATGATAAACCACTCTTTTTACTCCACTATCTTATAGGTTATCATTAACCATTATTTTATAGGTAATCATTAATGATAACCTGTATTGTGTGTTCATGTTACCCATGTCAACCATCAATTGACATGGAATAAAAACATATAATAATTTTTATTTCCTTAAATCCAAACTCGACCTATAGTTCAAAAAAGTGAGAAATTATCTGTACAAGAGAGAATTAATGATCAGAGAGTAAGCCATGGCGCGGTGGAGGAGTTCTATTCATTCAATTATTTTTGTTCTCACTCAACAACTAATTATTCTCTCATTAAGTCTCACTGTCAAATTTATTTTTCCCAACTGTCCTAATAAGTGCTTTTCATTTTAATTTGCTACTTCAACCACATACCATAGAAAATTAGCCAACTGAGTTCTCGTTGTTTCCATTTAATTTGCTACTTCAACCACATACAATAAAAATTAGGAAAAATTGTTCGACACTGAATTAGATAGAAGATGGTTTTGAAAGTTTACTTTACATAGAAAACCAGCATGCAATACCAGGAATGTATCCCAAGCTCTGCAAATCCATTTCAGCAAATGCATGCTACATTAAACATTATGAGGCAATTGTATGAACATATGACACTCAGCCTGGTTATCGGTTGGTTATCGGTTGTCCAGAACCGGTGCGCCGGACCGGAACCGGACTGAACCGATAAGGAAGGCGGTCCAGAACCGGACCGGACCGGTATATGCCGGGGTAGCGGATCGGTTCTTAAAAAAAAAAGATGTATGTGAAAAACGGTCCGATAAGAACCCGTGTTCTGAGCTATTTTTTATTTTATTTATATATGGTAACCAAAACCGGTTTAGGACTAGACCGGGACCGAAACCGATAAACCGGTCCCTGTTAACGGTCGGACATTTGATTTCTAGAACTGAAAAACCGGACTAGACCGGGACCGATAGCGGAGGACCGGTTTAAACCGGTCCGACACGATAGAGGGGAGGACCGATAAAGACCGGTCCGAAACCGGACCGGCACGCACGATACGCACCATCTACAAGAAAGGGTTAATTTTACAGTGCTCTCTAGTTTCAATATTGACGGTTTCTCGTAAAATATGGACCAATACTTCAATTAAGATGATGTATAGCTAAGTCTAAAAATATTGATTGAGCTCATGACCCATACATTCTCAGAAAGTATTTATTGGTTTTCAGACTATAGTGATCATCACATGAGTATGTCCATGTTGTTACAGTTGCGACAGAGTAATGATAAGATACTAATGAGCTATATCCTCCTCGATTTTTGTGAAAATAACTTATGGGTCCTGATTGAATTTCGACATGTGTTGTCTTAAGACATGCATTTATTTATGGGAAAAGGAGAGTTTATGGCTTTTTGGAGTCCCTCGAGATTTGATAGGAAACCAACTAGAGAAACCGGTGAGTGTGCTTCGAATTTTATTTTGGCCCCTCCGCTCCAGTACGTGTTAATATGTTGCATTTGCGGAGATAAAAGCTATCACAGATGATGACTTCTTTGGCATCTTCAGTATGAAGCAAATAGAGAAAACAACAGCTCGCAAGGGAAATTGTAGAATAATAATTATACCGTATGTAAATATTGTAGACAAAATTTTAGCTTGGGGGAGGGCAAAAATTGGTTTTATTACAAATGCTTTGGGGAAGAAATGGGTGTGGGGTAGTGAGTATCACTACTATATTCGCAAGAAATAGCGATCACTCACATCGTCGATAAAGTTAATAGATTTCGTCGTTACAAACCTGTTTGGGCCATTATCGACGAAATTTCGTCGCTAATCCGTCGTCGCTAGAAATTCGTAAGGAAAGATATTTCTTGCGATAAAACGTAGTGGTTGTGCCGCTATTAATTGAGCGTGATTGGCGATAAAAAGAATTCATCGCTAATGACCCTTTTCTCAGTGACGAACTAAAGTCGTCGCTATCCAACTTGGCGCCAAGATGTGTTTCTTCGTTAGTGGATTACATCACTAGCGATGAATTTTTATTATCTTTTGCGACAAATGTTTCGTCGCTATTCTTTTTTTATCCGAATTTTAATTTTAATTTTGTTTTTAATTTGTAAATTTATTTATATTTTTTTATTATTTTTTTATTATTTTTAATTTGCATTTGTATTTTGATTTGTTTTATTTATATTTCTATTTTATTTTAATATTTATTCAAATATATTAAATAATTCTCAAAAACATCAAATATTAATAAAAAAGCAATATTTAAATTAATTTAACATTCGATAATAAAGTCAAAATCCGAGAAATATAGTCAAAAAAAGTAAAAAATAACCAAAAGTACATCAAAATCAAAATAAACACAAATCAATCTATGGATCATCCAACCTACGGGAATCTTCTTTTCGATCCTCTTCATCTTCTCTCACTTCTTCTCTCGCTCCTTTGGATGGACAGGGGGATCATGGCAAGTCCTTGTTGGACCCTCATGCTATTTAACGCCTCCATAGCTGTGTCTATAATGCTCATCGAGTAATGACCCCGAGTAGTGCTACCTATGGAGGCAGATGATGATAGAGTAGGATCACTGGGGGGGAGACCTTGAGCTGCGCGAAACTCATTCCTAGCTGTCATCATCACATTGAGCCTCTCCTCGTTCCGCCTAACCAAAGGATCGGGCACGAAAGTACAGGCTTTCTTCTGAACCATTCCAATACCGACTACCCAAGCCGTCTTCGGTTGGCCCATTCCTTCCTGAACTGCTTCTTTAAAGGCGTCGATTTAAACTTCAAAGGGCACTTCTATAAAGTAGGTCTCGGATACCGTTCTCTTTAACTTTTCCTGATAAAATTCCTGTTACATGGCAATAAAAGGTAATTATTAATTAATTAAACTAAAAGGCAAAATTTAAATCAAAAGAAAAAATTTCTTTTTTCCAAAGTTTCCAAATAATGAAAGTTTTCGAAAAAAATTATATAGTAACTAATTAAAATATAAGGTAAAAGGTTAAAATAAAATACTCACATCACACTTTTGGTAGCTCGGATTACTCCACTCATCCTTATCTGAATCATAGCCCATGTACTCAACCCGCCCCCCCAAATCAGGAATTCCCTCTCCTGCTGTGTAGCCTCGTCATAAAAAGTCAACGACTCCTTCGTTTTTTTCATATTCCCATGATCAATAACATTTCAAACCAATTATATTAATAATTAATTAAAATGATTAATATTATTTTTAAAAATAAACATCGTACCTTATAAATGACCTCCTGAGTATGGGAAAATTTTCTCGATCCAACCTTGCCCGTTTTTTTTTTTTTTTTTTTTTGCTTTTTCCAATTTTTTTTGTAATCTTCGCTTGGTTCTGTTTCAATATAATTTCAAAAAATTAAATACGAATATTTTATAATAGTTACAATAATATTTAAATTGTATACCTGGGAGTCCACATCATCACACATCTCCCGGCATCTTCTCCAAATTTCCGGGACAACATCAAAGGGTGTTTTATTCGTATAATATTACTCCTTATTTAAATCACCCTTCCAACCCCTATACCTAGTAGATTGGCTTTTCCTTAGGTTTTTTTCATTTTCTGGCCAATCTTTTATCTTCTTCCACCCTTCGATATCAAAAAACTTCTGTAACCGGGCCAAAATAGTCTCTTTCATCCCGTCGGCATATCTTTCCAACTTATGTAGCAAGGCAAGACATTTTCTTGAACAGTCGCCCCTACCACTTGTGCCACGTGGTGCCCATACTCTTCAGTCGGGTTCCACATGTCGTCTAATATGCAAAGATCTATGGGTAAAGGGTGCCCTAATTTGGCTAAAGCAACTAATGTGGACTTAAGGAAGAAGGGCCTCGGGGTCATTTTTTTCGTTTTTTAGTTTGAATAAAAATTTGAATTAATATTACATTGATAAAGTTATATTAGTTAAAATTTTAAGTACCGGGTGGTTGAGCGCAAGTGGATAATGTGTGGTTGGGATTCCAGGATGGATCCCGCCCGTCACCGTCTCCATCGTGACGACGTGACAAAACATCAGCCATCTATTTATATAACGAAAGTAAATAAAAAAATATTAAAATTGTTACGAGTAAATAAATTATTACAATCTAAAACGAATAAAGAAATTGTTACAAAGAATACATATATAATAAATTAAAATAAATATATTTAATTCAATCTGGATGAAATCTATAACAAAAAATAACAAGTTAGTCCAAAAATTGATATTTTATTCTAAAAAGGAAAGTTTCCAAAAAAAAAAACTTTCCTTTAAATGTATAATGGTCTTTTTTTAATATCTTAAGCTTATTTTTTAAAGGATAGAAATCTTTTAAGGTTAATATTTAAAGGTTTTCTTTCTAATAATTCTAAACTATATTTTTAATGGTTTATTTTTTCCAAAAAATAATTTAATCATTTTTTCACATTAGTCCTTACATTTTTATTAAAACTAATAATATTACCATAAACCCTATAATTTTCCAAAAAACACTTCAAATGTAAAACTAATTTTAAGAATTCCAAAAATCACAAAATCGCTCCTAAGAATGACAACTTTAAATCCTAAACATATAAACAACTAATCACAATCAATGAAATTCCAAACCAACCCTAATTTCTAGAAAAAATTATTTTTTTTAGAAATTAATTAACACAAAACACAAATAGATGTAGTTATACACTAACTAATATTGCTAAACAACCTAATATAACCTACTGAAAATTCGAAAATCATCGAAACATACAACAATTCAACAAATTTTGAAATAAAAATAAATTTGAAAAAAAACCCTAAAAATAGCTCGAAAATTGTACTACTTTTATGTGGAAAGTGTGGTGTTGATGTTGATGAAGCCATGCCAATCAATCGGATTCAACAACAACAAATCAAAAAAAAATTATTATTATAAAATGCAATAAAAGCAAACAATAGAATTAAAAATAGATAAGGGAGTAGTTTTGATTACCTTGAGTATGTAATGGACAAGATATTGGCTCTGATTTTGGGTGGATTCGGTGTTGGATTGACCAGCTCTGGATTTGGAATTATTTGGATTGGTTTTAATGAGAAGAAATGAGCTACGTCTTAGGTTTTATAGAATAATTGTTTAGCGACGAAAATTTTTCGTCGCTAAGTAATAAAATTTTGTCGCTAGAAGGGGGTACGTGTAACGAATCGTATGCACGACTGTTACGTGTCCATCATTAGCGACGACACGTATCGTCGCTAACTTTTCGATTCGTCGGTAACTTCAACAGGCGGGAAATTGGACCATGCAAATTGACCAATCGAATTTTTAGGCGGTCTTAGCGACGAGAAAAGCCGTAAATATATATCATTTTTAGTTAGCGACGAGTTCTTGAGTTTGAATATCGTCGCTAATTTCTAGGAACGAATTCTTGAGTTTGAGTATCGTCGCTAATTTCTAGCGACGAGTTTTTGCGCAAGAACTCGTCGCTAATTTGTTTTCCCCTATTTTTTCCTTATTGTTGATTAACTTTTTTTTTTCGATTTCTTATATATTAACATTTAAACTAACACATTTAAACATTAAGATAAAGCAAATAACAATATTTTAACAACCTTAAAATTCAAATCAAATAACATTCGATTATCAAAAAAACATAAAACGATAAAAAAATCAAATAAATAATCAGTTTTGTATCTGCTAGTGTCGATAAGTTCCTCATCACTATCAACGTCAATAGGTTCCTCGTCTCCATACTCGTCCCATGTGTTATGAAAAATCTCCTCGTCTTCATCAATAACTAGTTCAACACACAAATGAGATGGGTCAAACTCGATATCTTCACTAGTTGACAAGTCCAGTCGCGAGTAATTTGTCTCTGTGTTCACCAAAGGAATCGTGATGCACTCGTTGTCAGTAGATAGTGACTCTGCACCCCATAACTCGGGACTCCATCCGTGATGATCTTTGATTTCCCAAACGGCTTTCCATCATTTCATTGTTTTCTTTGTATGAATCTCGTCAATGTAAAACACTTTTTTGACTTGCGTTGCTAAAATATATGGTTAATCCACCCACCAAAATGAAGAGGTGTTGATTAAGGTTACCACGTGTTCATTCCTCACATTCTTCGTGTTATACCACCTACAAACAAATAACACAACTGAACAACCACCATTGAATTTAACCTCTATGATTTTCACTAGTTCACCGTAAAAAGGTGTCCCATTATACATGGTAGATACTCTGTAATCTTGAGTCACTCTTTTTTCTACTTTTATATAGTAACCCATTTCACACCATTCACAACACATGGATCGTATCTATGAACCGAACCATGGGCCATGCTCGCCAAGGAAACCATCTCAGATGTAGCTAATGCATCACCAGCCTTGTGCATTGCATGAATCTACTAAAAATAATAAGAATTGTAACTTTGAAAATAAATGTGTATTATTCCAAAAAAGGAAACTTTCCTAAAAGGGAAACTATTTAAAAAAGAAAGTTTCCTAAAAAGAAAACTTTCCTAAATGGGAAACAATCCAAAAATTAAGGTTTCCTAAAAAGGAAAGTTTTTGAAAAAGAAAGGCAAAAAAGGAAAGTTCTCAAGGAGTATAAATGTTATGTACCTTTTCCAAAAACCATTTCTTAAACGTTTGTCGATGCATCTTCTCTATAGTTGTAGCCGTGCCCGATAGTGTGGATTTGTGTTCACTACTCAATAAAACACAATGTATAAATATATTAACAAAAACAAATTAGTGTTACTTACGTCATGTATGGTTCAATCTTGTCGCAATTATGCAGAATATACCAGTTGATTTGCTCCTTCTCTCTATATGGTATATGACCAAACTCTTTCTTACCGACTAGAGTACACTGACTCTTTAAAACGGATATATCTTTCGGTTTGGGTAGTGCCTCGTTGTATCTACCCGGATTATTGAATTTTGTTTTTTCTTCTCGAAGATATCGTGATATGAATGTCAACGTCTCTTACACAACATAACCCTCTATGATTGAACCCTCTGGCCTAGCCGGGTTTCGAATATACTCTTTCAAATTTTTCAAATACCTTTTAAATTGATACATCCACCGCAATTGAACCGGGCCCCTTAATAATGCTTCATCGTATATGTGTATCACCAAGTGGATCATTATATCAAAAAAAACGGGTGGTAAAATCATTTCTAGTTTACACATCACTTCAACCACTCGCGCCTTACCAGTTTCCAAATCTTTCCTACTCAGATTCTTGTTACAAACGACTCTAAACACGTTAGCTAACCCAATAATCGTATCGCTAATCGATTTATCTTCAATAAGCCTGGGGATACTAGCCACAAAAAGATACTGCATTATCACGTGACAGTCATGAGATTTCATTCCAATAACCTTTCTCGTATCACTTTGAACATTATTTCTCAAACTAGATGCAAAACCATCGAGAAACTTCTGTGCCTTCGACCAGTCAAGAAATATTTTCCGCTTTTTCAAGTTGACAGCGTATACTTTGCTCGCTTCAATATCGCTTTACCTCCTTTTGATGTCAACCACAATTCTTTCCTGATGCCCATATCTTGAAGATCCATTCTCGCCTTCATGGTATCTTTGTTTATTTTCCCATCAAATCCTACAATTGTACCGAGCAAAATGTCGCACACATTCTTCTCGCAATGCATAACATCGATGTTATGTTTTAACGAGTTTTTCGACCATTAAGGTAAGCGATAAAAAATACTTTTTTTCTTCCAATTGAACTCACGAGGACCTGATTTCTTCGTCGCCTTGTCCCCAAAATCCTTGTGTTTACCGGGAAACACAATGGGCAAACCATCTATCTGTGTCTGAATATTGGCCGGACTATGTTTTATTGGGAGGGGACCTAAATTTGCTACTCGGGTACAAAACTTTGTCTTTTCTATATCGATGTCTGGGAGGTAACCAATGTTTATGATCAAAATAAACCCCCTTTCTTCACCATGTCGACGGAGTAGAATCCATGCATTCTGGGTAAGTTAAGTAACCTTGGCCCTACCACCCCAACGTGTATGACCCAGCGGGGTAATCATTGGTCGTGGACAACAAACAAACCTTCATCGTAAACTCTTTCTTTGTATGATAATCATACGTAAGGATCCATGTTTCCCACAACATGTCCAACTCATCTATGACAGGGCGGAGATAGATATCCACGTCCTTACCGGGTGAACGAGGACCCCAAATCAACAAACAAAGATGAAATGTGGTTTTCTTCATGCATACCCATGATGGCTAGTTGTAGATGGTAAATAGAACTGGCCACATTCTGTATGAGTTGTTCTGCATACAAAAAAAATGGACAAAAACTATCAATAACTAGACACAAAAATACATTCTGAGGTTCACTAGAAAACGCATGATGTAACTCTACGAATCTTTTCCAGCTATCACCATCAACAGGATGACATAGCACATCTGGATCGGTACTCTTTCCGGTATGGTGCCAGATCATGTCTTCGGCGGAGTGCTTTGAGTGTATAGCAGCAACCTCGGGGCAATCGGTAGCAAAAGTTTTTATGGGTTACTTACTAACCCTTCTTTGTATCTCATCTAGACTCACTGCATCCTATACACTTGTCAAGGAATTTATTCTTCTTGTAAAAAAGGGCACAATCATTCAAGCAAACGTTAATAGTAGTGTAACCCATGCCCATACTTTTCAACTTCTTGTTGCATTCCTCGTAAGACTCAAGTAAATTGTGAGGTTTGGGTAAAACACGACCACACAATTCCAAGAGTTCGGTGAAAGATGTGTTAGTCCACTTGTTCTTTAACTTTATGTGCATAAGCTTGACAATGAAGTTCAAGGAACTCATCACTGTAGATCCTAAATATAATATGGTTTTCAATTCCTCGAACAAAGCTTCGAAACTGCCACGACTTTTTTGATGTGCGTCTCTCATCTCGGGATCACCCGAATGACCACCAATATCGTAACTGTGTCTCAAATCGTCATACACCTTAAAGCTTTAATTTTCTAAATTTGGCACAGGTTCTCCAGGAATTACTGATTTCTCACCGTGTTTTGTCCAAACCTCATAAGTGGACAAAATCTTGTGTTGTAGAAGGTGACCTCTAACCGTGTGGATTTGATATCGACGATTATTCGAACATTTAATACACGGGAAAAACATATAACCATTAAAACAATCTTGATTTTCAACAAAAGCGATAAAATATGTTACACCAAAAATATATTCTTTAGTAACAAAACAGACGCTTTGATCCAACTCTTATCAAGACCGGAAGTCATCTTTTAATAGCAATTTGATATAACTTAGCAACTAAAATAAAATAAATAATTATTACAACCCAATTAATAAATAAATTAAAAATTACAACCCAAATGAATAAAAGAATTAAAATTAAGAACCTATAAATAGATAAACAGTGTCATATAACTAATTAAATAGATACAATTATATAAGAAAAACATAAATACATGAACAATTGCATGATTTACAACATACTAATCAAAGAGAAAATCATAAAACAAGTATTTATTTACCTAATCAAATCTTATAGAATGTAATCACAATTATAATTAAAAAAATCAAATTTTAAAATTTTTGAATATTATTGAAAATACCTTGAATTGGCTGGGGAGATTGAAGATTGACCATGTCCCACCTTGAATATTGACCCGGTAATGGTGTAACAATTATTTATTAACCTAATTAATCATTAAGTCATGTAATTCACCATTATATTCAACAAAATCAAAATTTAAAAAGTTTAAATTTATTAGAAAATACCTTGATTTGGTTGGAAAAAATGAAGATTGACCTTGTCCAACCTCAAATATGGACCCGAGAATGATGTTAGATGATTTGGAGAAGCAAGTGTTAAAGATATTGATGTGGTATTTTCTGGTTTGAAAAACCTGCTGTCTTTTTATTTTACGTTTTTTAGCGACGACAACTTTCGTCCCTAGTTACTTAAAAATTCATCGCGAGAAATGACTACTAGCGACGACTTTATCCGACGCTAGTACTAAAGGAATTTAGCGACGATTTTTTTGCTTAAACAAATCAAAAAGAAAAGGCGATAATTGCAACGACACATGTATTATTTACCAACGAAATTAGGTCGTCGCCAACAAGGAAGATTAGCAGCAACAAATTTTTAATTCTCTAACGACGAAAACGGGTCGTCGCTAATAGGAAAGATTTTTTCAGACGACTTTCTTCGCCGTTAACCATGTGTCGTCGCTAATAGTGTTTTCCATCGACGAAATACAGGTCGTCGCTAAATCTTCTGTCGCTAGAAAGTCAATCTGTAGTAGTGTATGTGTGTAAAGAAGATGAGTGATACGAAATTTCGGTCAGGGGAGGGAAAATATTAGACTCTAGGTGAGGAGGAGCAAATTTTGGTTTGGTTATGAATGCTTGGGGAAGAAAATGGGTGTTAGGTTAGTATGTGTGTTAAGAAGATGAGTTGAATGTAGATAAAAGACTTTGTGTAAAATTTAGAAATTCTAGGGTTTACTCGAAAAAAGGGGAGGATTTTGGTTCGGTTACGAATGCTTGGGGGAGAAAATAGGCGTGGGTGAGTATGTGTGTGAAGAAGAGATGAGTTGAATGTAGATAGAAAGGTCTACGCAAAATTTAGAAATTTTAGGGGTTAATTTTAATATTTTAAAAAGAGTAATGATATTTGTCACCCATTTTTTGTTCACCCTTGTATCACCTCTTACGTAGAGGTTTTAAACACCAATCAAAGTGTTTCTCTTTCCTAATTACTTTTTTTTCACTTTCTTCAATTTAATGTCACATAAGGTAACACATAAGGGGTGATAAAGGGTGAACCAAAAAGGGGTGACAAATATCATTACTCTTTTAAAAATTATAAGTTAGATTGGAGATGTGAAAAAAATTTATGATTTAAAACTTTATTTTGATTTTTTAAATTTTTTATGTTAAAATAATAATTTAATAATAACTTAATGGAGAAATGAATTTTTTGGAAAAAAGTACTCTAGTTAAATGGGTGAAGGCGAAGACTGGTATTTAACTTAATATTGATGGTTGTCTAGTAAATGGTTTCGAAAGGGTAGGAGTCGGAGGGATTTTCCGGATGGTAATTGAGACTACGTAGGAGGGTTTGAAGGGGCGTGTAAGGCGAAATCAGTTTTCCAAGCCGAATTGTCACTATAATTTGGGCTTTACCTGGCGGTCAATCGGAAATACGAGATGGTTATCATTGAGACTGGTTCACTCGAGCTACATGCGCTAGTGATAGGCAATAGTAACAAGGAGATTGGTTAGATGAGATAATAACGGATTGTAGGAATATATTCAAGAGACACGCTGGTTTCGAGTTCAAACACATATATAGAGAAGCGAATTCGTGCACGGCTTGGTTGGCAAGATGAGAGCATCGTCGAGAGAGGAAGTGACCCCTTACATGGACCCACCAGACGAACTATAAAAGTTTTTAACGCATGATAGGAGCAGTTAAACCACACCTCATACTATAGTATAAGCTCCCTCGAGAGTTTAGTAAGTTATACTTATAACTGATCTTGTTTTAGACCCCATTTGTATTAAAAAATGAATAAATTATATGTATAAATTATATCTAGACGCCGTATTTTGAATTACTTGGGACACACTTGCATAATTTAGAAAAAAAATAACTATAAAAAATATACAAGTACATAGATTAAAAGGATATTTACTAAAAAAAATATTAATAAGGTATCAAAATATAAAATATTTTATGAAATTTATTCTAGTAAATACTAGTAATATGGAATTCAATTCTTGACAAGAAAATTGAAGTAATGTGGAATTGAATTATTGAACTTTTCTTTAATACATGAGAAAGCTATTTTGGCTTCGGAGTAAATGATTACAATGAGATTCGATTCAGAACTTTTTGGTTTCTGTGGAGTAACCTAACTATTAGGCCAACTATCGATCTCAATTATTGAAATTTTATATTCGCCTTCTCATAAGAATGTTTCTCATGAATAGAACCATAACCGATTTATTATTAAAAAACCACTTTATGTGTAATTAATAACTCTTAAAACTATGAGCCGTTTAGCCGTTTATATATAATCCTTTTATCAATTTAGGTGGGTGGGGAGCGGGAATTATCCCCCATTTTTTCCGAACATCCTCTAGATCTTCATCGAAGTACTTCTCATAATACACAGACATGAGATCTGTACACTGGATTCCAGCTTTAAGTGCCCAAGGGAGATAATGCTCGCGAACTATTTTAAATTTTTTGGCATTCAACTTCACCATTGATGCACCTACAGAAAAGATTAACGCCATAGGTAGTTGCATTTGCTGAAACTCTATCACTTTGAGTACTATTTCGCCTGTTATATTTGTGTCAAGATCGAACAAAGTATGCCAAATATCATGAGCCTCACGGGAACGCATTGCCACGTAGGAAAGCTCATCATCTTCTGTGTCGAAAAAACGTATCGGCATACGTTCATCTGGAGAGAAGTTTCTTTTTCTCATGAAACTTGCATATGCACCACCAAATGTATGTGGAGGAAGATCCCATACATGCTTAAGATTCGGAGAGATTATACGAGGACGCTCTGATAGTATTACCTGTGATCAAAGACAAGAATCAAAATGTAACTGTAATTATAAAAAACTAAAATCTCTAAAATCCTTACTCGGCCTTCTGGATTTTTCTTCATCCTTTCACAAACCCTCTGAAACGCGTATTTTCCCGTTGTCTCACCCAAAGAAGCTACGAGATCTCCTCTTTCTGGATGGACCACTGATCCGACGGCTGAACCAACCGCAACAGCAGATTGTTGCCACCAATTAAGCTTCGTTCGAGCTGCATGTAAGATCACCATTCTTATTTTCTGCAACAAATTAGAGAAAGTAAGGACTGTCAGTAAAAAATGTTTTCGAGAAACATAAGCATTGTCATGACTCATTGTAATTGTAAGAACGCAAAAAATTTACTAAAAATGCAAAGGAAAAAGTAGAAGCAAGTCTATATACAAAATAGATGAACAATATTATCTGAACTATTATATCGATATATTTCATCTGAAAAGCTACAGATCATAATATATTTGAAGTAAGAATCAGTACATTACTCTTCAAGGTAAACCTGTCACATGATATTTAATAATCCAGAAAAAAAATTAGACTTACTCTACAAATGGTGTACAGATCGACTCGTGAGATTTCTTAAGAGAGACCAAGAGGAGAGCAATAAGTAATTGGGGGAGGGGTGGTAGGTTTGTATTGAGGAGTAAAGTAAATAAACAAGACACATAATCCGACCAAATATAAAAGAACAGGACACGTAAAATAAGAATTTTTACCATGAGATGACTAACTTCGATTAGAATGTTATTTAAGATTATGTTTATTCAATTCTTCTATATAGATTATTGTAGGTTACGTTCTATATTGATTAACCATTTATGAATTATAACTTATTTGGAATTCCCAGTTAATAACTTATATCAATACAATTGACTATCTATCGTTCAAATCAAATTTAATTCTAATTATGCCACCTTAATTTGTATCTAACTTTATAGATACATGAAAAATTAAAATACAGTTAATCATCTACAAAAATAATATTTGATATATTATTTTTATTAAAAAAGTGGAACAAAAAATAGCATAGTTCCATAATAATTCAGAAATATTTTCAGAAAAGAAATTTTTATTTTCTATCAAAGAATTAGTACTCTGATTTGTGAAAACATTTTCTATTTTTGTTTTTAAAATATATTTTCAGAAAATAATTTTTTGGTTTTCGTTTTCAATATTTTTAGAAAATATAGAAAACGTCGATTTCACATTCTCCAATATTGCATCGTTTTCATTTAATTTTTCAAAAAACTATTTTCATTTTCTTTAACCAAATACGTTTTTATTAGTATTTTGAAAAATATAGAAAATGAAAACAAAAAACATGCATTATTTTGACGAATCAAACGGATAGTTTCTTATGATTTTGACAAAAAGAATTCTCATAACAAAAATGAAGAGATATGATATAGCAGGAAAACATACTCATAGACAGATCGATAGTTTTTTTATTTTTTATGATTTTTCTTTTTTTAAAACTAAAGAAGTAAAATATAAATTTAAACTATTTAAATATTAAAATTTGTAACATAAATAGTTCATGAAAGATATATATATATATATAAAATCATATATAAATAATAAAAGTAGTTTAAAGATATATATAAAATCATATATAAATAATAAAGGTAATTATTATTTTGGAAAGAAAGTAAATCCTAATAAAGAATTTTTTTTGAAAAAGTTGGAGATATCTTTATTTGTTTTTTATCTTTATTTTGTCTTATCTTATTTTGTTCGTGGACGTATTTGTCTCTTTTCTAGACTAAAGATTTCGACCTGGTGCCTAGTCGTGGCCGAATTTTGGTTTATTTACGTCATTTGGTTGATCCAAGTGGGTCTCTTTTGGAATAAGTCTAATATGAAAACGGTTGAATTTAAAGTTATCCTAAAATAACTTTAATAGGTTTCTATTAAACACATTTATCTTTAATTAAAAAGAAGATCCTAAAACCGTGGAAATAGAACTATTACATGTCTAATAACTCCCGAAATGTTTGAACTGAACACCTTTCTAGGTGTTTTTCATCCCATCGCATCTTTAGCAAGGACTTTCGAAACCCCATCTGAAGGATCCGAGAAAATAGAGTGGACATTAACTAATTCAAGCCCCAATCTTGCAAGCCAATCGGCACAAGCATTCTCTTCTCTTATATATTTCTTGATAACAAACAATGTATTTCTTTCCATGATCCCTTGGATCCCTTCTATCCAATGCGGGCTGACCCTCTACCCTTCTCCACATGAAATATCGCATTAAAAGCATCTTGGGAATCCACTTCCACCACCAGTTCTCTAACTCCCATTGCAACAGCCATACACATACCTTCATGTATTGCGGCTAATTCCGCAACTACTGCCCCAGAACAGTTAACCTTCATGGAAAACCCTTGCAACCATTTCTTTCATTGTATCTTAGCAATCCTCCCGCCCTTCGTATGTCACGTGTCTCGATACAACTACCATCTGTGTTGAGCTTGAATCCTTTATTCGTTTATACCAACCTAGCCACTCAACATGGTTCTTATGCTTCAACGACTTATTTAGGTGGAACTGCCATGCTTGAAGATAATCTGAGGCCATGTGTTTTGCTTTCTTGATTAGGATCCCCCCTTAAGGAAAACTCTCATTATTAAAGACCACTTCATTTTGTCCCTTCCATATAACCTCAATTAGCACTCTAAAAAACACATCCCAATAATACCTACGAAAAAGCTTTTAGTCGCAAGAATAATTTTCCACCACTTCACCACCTCGAGTTGACCTCCCCCGCCAAGGTCCGATTAATGCAGCTGTCTGGGACGGTGAGCTACATTTTCAACAGCATGGACGCCCTCCATGTTCTCACTGTTGTCAGAGATATTCCTCAGCACATTGTTATCCCTTACATGAGCTAGTTATTATCTTCCAGGTACATGTTGTCCACTTAGTAAATTGCACAGATCAGTCCATGTTATGTCATTACCCATAGATGAGCTTGTCCCAAAATTGCACACTTCACTCACTATCTAAAATTTCACACACCAGACCCTATATCTGAATTGTTGCTACTACTCCCTGTTTTTATATTCTCGACACCAAGCCACACACCCCAACAATTATGCAAGCCCCCATTAACCAATCCGGTACCTCCAAGTCCTCCTCACCCAAATTGATGCCCCTCACAGCACCAGCCCTCCCATTCCTCATGGTCTGGATAGCCCACCTAATCATATCCCGAATATGGACTCACATATCTTTTTCCAAAAAGCAATCTCTGAAAAGGTGACTAGCGCTTTTGTCCAGCACCCCGCACCATGGACGTACGATTGAGACATCCATCCCTCGTTTTACTAGATTTGCCCCGGTAGCTAATCTCTCATAAACCGCTCTCCAGAGTAATGGCCTAATATTTTGAGGACAACACACCTCCAAACTCTACCCCAATCCATCTCCTCACCACTCCTAGATTCCTTGAGGGATGACTTTACTTAATAGACGATGTTCGTTTCATTTAGCCATGATTGTACATCCCAATATTTACTATCTAATGATGGCCTAACCTTAACAATCTCCATGAGTTTATGGACATGTAATTTTTATTGGAACATATCCCATTTTCCAAGTTCCATCATCCCTCACATAATACACAACCAAATTGTACCGGATATCACTTCCAATTCCAACCAACGTTCCCTCTATAAGTGGTTCATCTCTTAACCATGTATCTAACCAAAATGATATATTTTCCCATTTTTAAACACCAATCTGGATCCCTGAATAACATGGATAACCTTCCACAATGGCGCGACAAATCTGTGAGTTATACGATTTAGATATGTATTGAAGAATGCTCTTTTTGAAGTACTTCTGTTAAATTGTCACCACCCACAAGGATGAATTATCATGGATTAATTTTGTCAAGAAAAAGACTTCGTGGGTACCCATGGAATTCGAAAAGGGACTTCTGAGTACCCATACTATAAAATAGGACTTTTAGGTACCCAACCTTTTTTTTTGTCCAACCGTTAGTGTTTTCCGTTATCTCATACATTAAGTATGATGTGGAGCTTATGTGGACTTTTGAAAGGTATACATAATGTGTGAGATAATGGAAAACACTAACAGTTGGACAAAAAGAGAAGGTTGGATACCTAAAAGTCCTATTTTATAGTATAGGTACTCAGAATTCCCTTTTCGAATTCCCTGGGTACCTACGGAGTCTTTTTTCTCAATTTTGTCCTAGCTTTCCCAAGGAGGGTGGTTCATGTCCCCTGCCTTCGGTAGATCAAGTCCCCCTATATTTGGCTCACATAGCTTATCCCACACAACCCAACTGATTTTTCTTTGTCATCTATTGCTACTAATATAAAGTCTCTCACAATCATGTCAATTTTCTCACATACATAACCTGGTAAAACCTCCACTTGCATTATATAGATATGTATCACGCTTAAAATTGACTTGGCTAGTGTGATATGCCCTGTTAGTTAAAGAGACTTACCCTTCCAACTCGCTAGTTTACCACGTAAAGCATTAATCATCTCTCTATAAAAACCCTTAGGCCTCCTTGCTGTTAAGATCGACAACCCTTAAATATTTTTCTAGTCCATCACTGAGATTATAGCCACTCCTTTCCATGATGCTTTCCGAAGACTTTTATCTATATTTTTGGAAAAGTAAATCAAAGACTTCTCCCTGCTAATGGATTGCCCTGTTTTAAGACAAAACCTGTTTAAAGACTCCTTCACAGGATCAAGATTAGCATTAGAGAGTTCCGAAAATTAGATCAAAACATCGATAAAAATATATGTGATAGGGGAACCCCTCCTGAACAGATATGTAGAGGCTTCTATGATCCTTCCTGCACTCGACGGTGAATGAGTAAAGAGAAACACTCCATGCATAACACAAATAGATAGGGTAAGATTTGATCGCCTTCTCTAATTCCCCTCTTCGGGGTGAATGGCTCCAGATGGACGCCATATCATAGTACGCTCAGCTCATTATCTTCCATGCCTGACATTATTAGAGAGGTCCAATTACGCGAAATCCCCAATGACTCTAGTGATTTGTGAATAAAGTCCCAACTGATTATATCATAAGCCTTCGCCAAATCCAATTTAATTGCCATGTAACTTTTTTTCCCTCGGCGTGTCTTATAACATAATCAGTCTCGCTCACCAATACCACATTATCAATCGTGGATCATTGGGGGGGGGGATTTACTTTGATATGAACCTATTCATTCTGAAAGCATAAGCCTTATGCGATTCACCAAAGCTTTTGTACATATTTTATAGCACACATTAATCAAACTTATCGGCCTAAAGCTCGTGACATACTCCGGATTACTAGTCTTCGACAGTAGATGTATCAACGTTCCCACGATCTCCTCTAGAAAATACCTTGTCCCTAGTGCGGACCTAATAATAGCACATACCGACTCTCCCATTATATCCCAACACAACTGATAAAACCCTACAGCCATCCTATCAGGCCCAAGCGCCTTGTGAGGATGCATCTGAAAAACCGCGACGTGAATCTCCTCATCTGAAACAGCCTCCTAAGTATTCTAATGTATTCTAGACCAAGCGATCTAAGGGGGAGCAGAGCTCCTCTCACTAAATTATCTTCTACCAAATAAAGTGACCTGTAAAACTCTCAAACCCAAGCACCTTCTTCCACCTCATCTGGAATTGACTCTTGGTTGTTACCCTTTATACTAATCCGCTTCGCTTTTTCTGTTTTTACAGTTGCCGCCAAATGATAAAACATGGTATTTATCTTTCGTGAATATATTCAATCTACTCATTCCCTTTGAAACCAATGCATATCCTTTTACTCTAGTACTCTCCCGTACTCTTCACTAATACTTTTCTCTAACCTCACAAACGAGCCATTATATGAGATTTGAGACGCCTTTTGTATCCCTTAAATTCTAGCTAGCAACTTCATCTTCTTGCAAAATATGTTACCAAAAGATTCAAATTTCCAACTCTCCAACTCGGATCTCATGGACACAATATTCCTCCCTAGACTGAAGGAACCATTCCTCCACTTACTCCTTACGAAGTCCCTGATCCCTCGTGCCTAGTCCAAGCACTTCTGAACCGAAAACGACGCGGGTCTTTTCGACAACTGGTGAATTAAGTGTGATAAGAAGTGGGACATGATCTGAATGAATGCGCGATAAATGTCTAACTCTTGAATTCTCAAAACATATACTCCAACGATCATTTTCATAGGCTTTATCCAGTCTCTTCATGATCCCCATCCTTGTATTCCACGAATTACTCAAGGTAAATCTTGGCCCCCGAACCCCAGGTCAACAAGACCACGTGTTACTCCTCAATTTCTCAAACTTAGTCATGAGCATTTTTGTACCTTCTACTCCTCTAACGTTATCCTCTACATGGCCCGTTTAACTGAAATCACTCAACACTATCCACAGCTCCATGACCCCACACGATGCGGCCTCTAGGGCATCCAAAAGGTATTCCTTAATCCACTCCCTTGGGCTTGCATACACTTCCGACAAAATCCACAAGGGAGGAGTTATTAGAAATTCACAAATTGATAACCTCCTTACCTGCCGATAAAATCAGGACCAAGATATCTTGTGAGTTCCACATAACCCAAATTCCTCCCAGAACCCAATCGCATCTACTCTAATCGATTTTATCATGTGTAGAGACTTGTATATAATCTTTGTTTCCGCCTCCCCTGTCTCTTTAGTTTTGCCCACAATGGAAATTATCGGCTTGTCTGTCATTGCCATATCGTTGAAGGATTGTCTAAAACATGCACTATTAGCTCCACGATAATTCCAAAATAAAACATTGAAGGGGTGCCTAAAATTAGACCAAGCCCCAGAATCATGTGTATTTGCGCAATACATAAGAAACAAAAAAGTAAGAAAAAAATAATTCAAACCCCAAAATAATTACTAAGAACCTTTATAGAAGAATCACTTGCCGAAAAGCTGTAACTCTTCCTCCGATCGTTTAGTAGGCTGAGCACTGTCGTGTTCTACATGTTTTGTAATGCCATTTCCCCTTCGTTTTGCCTCCATGTGGTCGCTCCTACCTACCTTTTGAGACGGGGAATCTTCTAACATGAAATCGGCGTAGTTCGGGTCATCTTTTTCATCTGAAAAATATTCCTTCAGCGCCTCTTTACCCATTATCCACTAGTCTTTTTCGCAAAAATTAATCGCCCTGTACATTTTACTAAATTCACCATCCTCTCCAAATTCTTCCGGATTAGTTAACAGAACGGGCACTGCTACATTCACATGGTGTTGCACTTCCACTTCCATCGAGTTGTCCACCCCCACCTTTTTGTCATTGTCCAACTGACTACCCAAAATTGTACCAGTAGTTGTCATAGAAGACTCTTTATTTTAATTCTTAGAAATTGCACCATAATCCATGTCACTCAATGACTCAGCTCCATCTATGCCTCTAAGTATATTACTCATCTCGTCTATTGTGTTGCCACTTCTCGAAGCTCCACCAAACTCACACCCGTTACTCAAACCAATATTCCGCTGGTCTTGAACTAATATCGATTTTGGAATCATTGTTTCACACTCGTTCAGGTCCTCCAATGGAAAAATGGGGCAAAGTCTTCATTCCAGTAACTCCCATAAACTATCCAATTTCACTTTATCTGTATTGCTGTCCTTTCTTTTCTGCTTCACCGTCGGTCCCACTATTTCTCCATCTACAATATTCTGAGAATATGAGCTAAAGAAACCTCCCGCCAATCCATTCCATTAGTCTTTAATACCATGTGCAAGACCGCCACATTATTTCTACCAATAACGATATCTTCCTATCTCCCCATAGACAGCCCATTATCTATCATTATCCCTTTTCCGTTATCCGTTCCTGGTTTATTTTGTATGCGCCAAGGATTATTCTGTAGCTCATCCCCTTCCATTGTATCCACCAATACTTCGAATCTAGACCCTGTTCTTTATTACTTATTTTCAGTTCGGACCTCTTTATTTCTGGTCTCCCTACCGGTTCTTTTGAGTTCACCATCACAACTCTCCCACCCGGTTTTTCCCCTTAATCTGATACATTGCCTCTTGGCCTACCACTAATCCAATCAATTGTCATCCAATACCAATATATTTCCTGTGTACTTGGTTTATGTTGTCGCGGATCCTAATCAACTGTTACTTGAGTATTTTGAGAGTCCATCTGATTCCTGAAATTATTATCACCCGCAAACTCATTCTTTAGATGACCAAACTTACCACATTTGAAGCACATGAGATGTAGCCCTTCTTACTCAACATTTACAAATGATTCTGAATTTGGATCTTGGATACTAGTGGTATATCCAGCTCTGTTTCCACCGCAAGTCTCGTAACTTTCCCTCTGTCTCGATCTGGTGAACGTATCAATTCGAACCATGTTACCAATAATGTCACCAATTACCGTCAAGATCTCTTATGTATAATTAATTAGCGGGAGCCAAGGTAACCTGACCCAGACTTTTGTCTTAATCACTGAAGTGTCTTGCGGCATGAATTGAGGATCCCATGGTATAACAGTTAGATATTTATCCAACACCATCCAAGCCCCCAAGCCTATTTCATATCCTTCATACTAGTAATTCGGACCATGAGATAACTAAAACCAAGATCAACTAATTATATTTTTGCTTTAGGTGACCATATATTATTCAACTTATTCAACATATATGTATACCTGACACTGTAACCAAGTAAACGGACAATTAGAGATTTTTTCCATAACTGAAAACCATTTTGCTTTTGCGCGGCCGTCTGAATGAGTTGTTGATACGTAATATCGTCCACGAAAGTATCATGTTCCATCGCATATGACCCTAGACTCGCCTCCTTTGGTGCCGCCTCTGATGTTTTTTTGGAGCCTTCACCCTTCTCGGTGGCTGACGTTATCAAACCCGTTCCCTTTTTCAGATAAAAAACCATACTACCCTTCCCTGGTGTCGCCTCCTTATAGGTTTTGTGGCAACTTTCGAATTCATTCTTTAATTTATGTGGGTTAAATTTTGTAGTCATTGCTTGATTTGACATATCCATCTCCCTGCACGCAATACTTTTCTCCCCACTGTTCATTAGAAGAGGAAATTCACGGTTATACTTACATGAGTTATCAGAAGTGTTCAATCCAGGAGGTATTTGAGGTTGATCATCGTTTTCTAGACCTGGCACAAAATCCATGTCCGTGCTATCAAATGGTGATTTGTTCCCCTCATTCCTAATATTCTTTGGGTGTTCCAAGAATATTGGATTTCTTATCACCATCTTACCAGAATCGTGAGACCCGCTTTCTTTATTCACATTCAGTGACTGTTGTGCGCTTTTCTGGTCTCTAGCAATCATGGTAGAAGTTCCATTCGCCACAGCCTTCGGACACTTCTCCTCCACCGGCAACAACACATCACGATCAACATAGACTAAGGACCACTTAGGAGGACAGAATTTGATTCTCGTCTCTTCTTCTCACCACAACACAATCATCTCCACCTTATCCGCTATTTATCAATATTATTTCAAAAAAAATCTTGATTCTTTTGGTTGAAAGTCTCTTAACACTATGTGATATATCCTTCGAAGCATCAGTGGTTGATTTTGGTGTATTTAGTACTGAAGAAGAGGTGTTATTACTAGGTCCTGGTATAGTGTTGCCCCTCCCTCTGCCACCTATGGCCGGGATATTTGACGGCTTTCGCCTCGTATTTTCCAGAATGAATGAAATTGATACGGGTATAACAGTAGATGTCCACACCAACCCAAACCTGGTCTCCTTGGGTGCACTCGGAGTTTAAGACGAACCCTTTTGAAGAATCTTTTGATCCTTGTGGAAGTCCGCGTTTAAGACAACTAGTGCTACTATATTAGATCGAGCAATGATTGTATATTCTAAAACACAAGGAAACCCGACAACAACTATTGATTATCCAACAACCGGGCCAAAGGCATAACATGAGTGAAACTCAAGCACTCGAATATCAGTAGATTGGCCTCATGCCAACGCAACTCTCAAAGCATCGGCGAGAAGAGAGATGAGACGTAAATTTATAACACATTTCTCCATTAATGGCTATTAATCTTCTTTTTTAATAAATTCATTTAACTTTTCACACATATTAAGAAATATAATAATTGCATTCACCATTACAAAAATACCTCTCATAAAATGTCTTGCTATTTCAAATATGTATTGGAAAAATATAAATTTTAATATTTTAATAAAGATAATATTGGAAAAAGTTAGAAAAAAAGTATTCTGAAATAATAAGTGGATAATATTTTCGAGAACACCATTTTTAGTATGTAAACATTGTTTTTTGCAATAGAGGGAGTAACACATTACAATAAACTAGAAATGTCATAAATAATAGGTTAAAATACCATATGATGTGGACACATCAAAAGCACATGTGTGAGACACGTATTTATTTTCAAGGGTAATGTCAATATTTAAAATTGGATGAACTACAAAAATGGCTCATTATGTTTACCATTTATTTTTACCAAGCAAGACCATATATTTCAGACATATTAAGAAATGTAATCATTACACTTTCTATTACACAGCTATCCTTCATAAAGTGTCTCAATATGTTAAATGTATATTGAAAATATAAATTTTAATGTTTTAATAGTGATAATAAAAGAAAAAAGAGGGAAAAGTATCTTACTGTTCAAACTGGATAAACATTTCGAAAGCATATTTTTAGTAAGTGGACAAACATTGTGAAACGAATCAAGTATTATTTATCATATAGAAAGTGTGTATCTCATTATTGTAAGCTCGAAACACGGCAAAAATACAACCAATTGACCATATATATTGAAGTGCGTTCATTGTCACAACATATGAGGAGCTCAATATTAACTAGTGTATAGAAAATACACTTGCAATAGAGATTATATTATACATTTGATCCCTATTATGGAGCTTCAAACTCATAAGGGTAGGGTGGGTAGGGGAGAATACATTTAAAAGAATTAATAAAAAATAAAATTGATAGAATATTGAATTAATTACATTTGAATACAGAACATACAAATTTTTGAAGTTGTCTTCCACAGGGGTGGAACTCTTGTTCATCAAAGCTCTCATTTTGTGCATGTGGTGGTCGGGTGTATATATCCTTGAATTTTCTCAGGAGTACGCCCAAGGCCATATGCTAGATTTTGTACCATAAAGTCTTGCGCCCACAAACGTATTTCATCAGCGTATTTTAATCGCCAATTTTTGCTTGACTTGCTTTTTCGTTCATGGTTGTATAATATCGATCTTCGCTTTGATCAATTGGAGCTGGGATATTTTGAATGTAACCAAATTGTCTCAAAATGCGGTCGGGGTGGTACCACTCAACATTTTTGAAATGTATTAATGGTACAATACATAAATATACTTCACGTCATTTCAAACACGTTTGAGCAATAAATGTGCTTCGATAGTCCTTGTAAGGCCTCCAAGTAACCTGATCGGAGAAAATAAAAAGAGTTAGCAAAAAATAAAGTCCAACTAATACAATACAACACACCACACCTGCTTGGGTTCTTGAAGATCTAAATCATCACGATAAATTTTTTGGCTCCGACCGCCATTTTCGGCCCACGTTTTCGATCCATTACGACTAATACAATAATAGTACATTAATATTAATGTCAATATAAAAAATGTAAATAATCTCAACACCATATCTATACAAAGTATAACAAAACAAATGTGAGTTTATAAAATTTCGAGAATAAATTAAAACAAATACTTGCAAAAAGAGACCAAAATCCTTAAGTGTTCCCATATCTCCCTCGCAAGTTTGACATAGTATAATATACAAGTAAGATAAGGTGGTCGAACCCCAACTATAGCCACCCGACTCCCTCAAATCCCTCAACAATGGGAGATACATCGTAGCCACGTGATTTTGTTTGCCATAGGGGAAAATGATGTACCAATCACGTAAAGAATATACCATGTTGCGTAATGGCGTAAAACATCTTCATTGGCGTTGGCCGGGGCACAGTTTTACCAAATCTTTCCTTTAACCATGCAACTTTAACAATCTTTCTTCCTTCGTCAACAATACATCACCCTCATCCCCCCTTGATCTTCCACCTGATTTTTCCTGACCTCGCCGAACTCTACATACGGGTTGTGGAGGTAGCTCGCCAAAAAGGCGATAGCAAATTTCTTCTAGTCAAAATAAGCGTGATCCGGATCCGTGACTGCACGACCATCTGTTGGTAGCCACAATATCATCGAAACATCACACAAAGTGACAATCATTTCACCAACAGGCATATGAAAAGTATGTGTGTTGCGTCGCCACCGTTTGACCATCGCAGACATTAAAGCGTGGTCTAATACAATTTGTTCAATTTTACGTATCTCACCGGACCCCGCTAAGTTAACAAATGGAATGACCCGATCATCCAATTTCTACGGTTTAGTAGAAATTGTTTTGACCATAACACCTGCTAATTTTAGTTTATTTATAAAAAAAATTACATTTTCCCACACTTGTTGACTTTTATGGATGAATCTCGTTTGTCTTCATAAAAGAGAATTTGCATTAGGACCGCTACTTGATGTCGCCATTATAGTCTATCAATAAATAAGGATCAAATATGCAATTAAATAAATATTACATATTCTATTTATTTTAACAAAATTAATACAAAGACTATTTATGTAATTATATTTATAAACAAAGACTTCTTTTGCAATTAACTAAAATGACCAATTGTGCAACAATATAAAAGGACCAATAGTGTAATCAAATACAAGGACCAATTTTGTAATAAAAAATACAAAACAACATAAAGTTGCCTAAAAATAAAAACCATGCAATACCTTATTCATTAATAAAAGGACCAATTAAGCAATAATATACAAGGACTAATAGTGTAATTAAATAAAATGACCAATTATGCAATTAACTAAAAGTATAAAATAATTAAAAAAAATCAACATCATAACACTATAGTTAATAATCTAACATCACATTGCAAATATAAATTACATAAATAAATCTGATATACTAAATTTAAAAAAAAAATGGATATAAAAAACCCTAACCTTGATTTTTGAGGTAAATATGGAGAGTTGATGATATAGGACTTGATTAGAGAATGTTCCGGTGGCTGGATGATAATGAACGACGGCGACAAGGCAAGGCGACGGTGGTAGTGGAGGGTTTTTGCAATTCTCGTTAATGAAGAAGAAGGCCCGTACTTCAAACTTAAGGAAGACGGTGGTTCAATCACCGCGTGCAGAATAAAATATTTTACAAAATAGGCGGTCTTTTAATGACCGTCTATCATTAACACGGGATTAAGTGAAAGACGGTCACTCGATAACCGCCTTTCACTTAAAACGGTTTATTAAGAAAAGACGGTCATTGAACGTCTATGCCTAAAACGTTGGTCAAACCGCATCTAAGGTGTTGGGTTGCCAATTGAAGTATTTTTCTATGTTTTTGCCAATTATTTTTTATATTAATGCTAAACTTAAAAGAAACTCACAAAGAAATAAAGAAAAAGTTTTCATTTCATCAAGTTTTACAAACAATATATTTACTGAAAACGAGAGAGGTTAGTTTTTATTTTCGAGTTGGTTGAAGTTTACAAAATTATTGCGCCAATTTAAATAATATATGAGTAATGATATATATCACCCAAATTCGTACCACCCATGTGGCGTGAATTGGTTGGAAGAAAATCGTTAATCAAATCAAGAAAATAGATAGATTAGCGATTTTTAACCAACAAATTCACGACACGTCATGGATGGTATACTTGGGCGGCATGAATTTGGGTGGTATATATCATTACTCATAGTATATTTGTTGTATTCTATAAGTTGACGCCATTAATTGAAAAATATAGTGTACAAAATATCCAGGGGCGGATGTAGGGGTGGGCTGAGGTGGGCTGCAGCCCACCCCAACTTACTAAGCCCACTATAATTTAACCTATTTTTTTTAAATAGATAATAATACAACTAAAAAAAATTATAGCATAAAATTAGCCCTCCCTAATTTAAAATTTAGAGATTGATTCTATCAAATAATAAAATTTATTAACGAAATTGGAACGTAAATACCATTAAATATTCAATTTCTTGGTTCGTTTTAATTTTTTTCATAGATTTTTTTGTAATTAACTCTTAAATGTTTTAAAAAATTTCATTTGGGCCCCCTAAATTTTAAAATTTATTTTATTAGACTATAAATGATTTTGTTTATAGGATTTTTTGTTTTTTTACAACAAAATGTATGTTATTTGAATAAAAAAAAGAAATTTTTCGAATGATTAATTTAAAAAAATAATATTCAGACTTATATTGCAATCTTTACACAATATAGGGATTTATAGTGCATTTTAGCATTATATAAGGATCTATCTAGCAATTTTTGCATAATATGTAGACTTATCGTGCAAATACGGTAAAATAATTTTTTCGGGGGCGTTACCCCCGAACCCCCTTAGCCCCCCTAACAAAAAATCCTGGCTCCGCCCCTAAAAATATCTTTAAAATATTTAATCCGATCAAGTCTTGAATTAAATTTTTCTACATTATTTGTAAGATCTTTTTAATTTTATCTTGTCTTTCATGATATTTCACTTTTAAAATCCACTGGTTTTTTATAAACTCTACAGTTAAGTTGCATTCTAAAATATGGAATAAGTATAGTACTCGTAGCTAGGCCGGTTCTTGGGGGCAAGTAATCAAGGCAACTACTTTAAACCTTATAATTTTTTCTTTAATAAAAAAAGGTCTCAATGCTATCAAAAACAAAATTTTTATAGTTACAAAAGATCCCGAAAAGAAAATTATTTTAGATAACTAAACATATTTAGTTTTCTGGGTCGGAATAGACTAGCTACCATTACCATGGATATGTCGGTTGCTAGCTTCGGGAATGTATTTTAGTGGTAGGGAGCATATCTTTTTTAGTGCTCTTTTACTAAGAAAATTCTACAAAATTGTGTAGAGGAACATAATCAGACTTGTTGCTAACTGTAAACAATAAAAGGAAAGGATTATGAGTTATCTCCTGTAGCGGAAACGAACTGTATCGTCTTGTCAACTACGTATGTCCTTACACGATCATTTAATCCATAAGCTATAAGTACCCCTTTCATGTTTTGTTTGATTGGGAGATTGAAGAGAATTTTGTAAAGAAGAATGTTATTTTTTGTTCTCTGATGCGCTATCTCTTTTTTTCTTCTTTTTGTTCGAAATGATGTGTTATCTCACAAAAAAGGCTAACTCCAACATCACTTTCTGAACTACATGGGAATAACCAAAAAAATATGAGTCATGCTACGGGTTGGTTTGTCATGAACGCTAGACTCGACCCAATTTCTAACACTAACAATTGGATGAGCTGGTTGATAGGCTTGTCAAGAAAACTGCAGGTAAAACTCTCAGTTCTAGTTTAATTGCTGGTGAGTTTGCTTTCACACTGTGTAACTTAATACTTTTTGGAAAATGTGTTTCGTTTGCATATCCTAGAAGTAATATGTATTGTACGGATCACTTTTAAAAATCTGCTTGCTTGAAAAAAAAAAAAATCTGAATCAAATCGTTGTTTTAAAGCAATTTCATCCTTCAAGTGAAACCTGAGACACCAGAAAACACAGTATATGTTCAATAACAGAGGATCTGTTATCAAGAAAAAAATAGTATATGCTCAATAAAAAACGTCAGACTGTTCAATAACTTGTCAAGAAATAGATCAAACATTGATAAAAACATTTTAAAACCGCGAGTATATGTAGTCATGTAAACCATGTATGCAATTCTTTAGCTTAACAAACTAATACACAAAATAACTCTCAATTTATAATATCATTAGGCAAGTAGTTCAAAAGATTCCATCTCAATCTCAATACTTAGAAACCGCAATCATATAGATGAGAACACAATTAACTCCGACTTCCTCTACTACTTCCTAAAATATCAGTCCATTCAATTTCAATATCAACCTCGCCACATTCAACGTTTTTAAGCCTGAGGATCATATCTTGAGTAATTTTGCCGTCATTCCAAACAATGCAACTCTCATCAGAAAGACAATTATTTGGGTTTGGCTGAACTCTACCAATTTTAGTACCATTTGGAAGGTCTTTTAACCCCATATTGTAACACTCTAGTAAAGGTATTATGCTGAAATTTGCTTCTCCTATTTTGTCATCTTTAGTAAAGGAGTCACTATCATAAATAGTCTACACAACAAAGTACATAAGATTAGACAACAAGACTTATAATGTCCTATACTTGCTATACATTACTATCACAATAATGTGTTACACTCCAAATTTGCCCAATTTTCTTTTTTAAGGAAAAAACTTAGTAAACTTGGCCTTTATAAAACTTTTTTTTTTTTTGAGATTTTAAGCCCAATATACAAATTAACCCCAAAAAATGTCCAAAGCCACAAAAATTCCTAGATCCGTCCATTGGTGGAGCTATACTATTCTTGGGGCTAGATTTAAATTCAGTCCGAACGGAAATTCATAACCAATATTATTTTTCAGGGGCTAGATTCTTGAAAATTCTCATGTCATAAACACTATTTCATGGTTGACAAAAAAAACACTATTCATGGAGTGATGGAGATTTAGATGGATCAGGGTACATGGTTCGAGAGAACTTTATATGGTTTGAATAATGAGAAGATACTTACTAGAGTAATTGGAATGTTTGGATCCTTGACAGAAAGAGTGAGCTTCTCGTTCCACACAGGGTTGCAGTTACTACGCACAACACCAGTCTTTACTTTCTGTAACAAAAAATAAACAGGGAAAGTCAACTTATTGGACGGGATCTCGTGTATTTAGGATAATTTACAGGGGTCCAGTGCAATTTACCTTCGGAACAAATAATTGAAAACTAAAGAAATCACGATAACAATAATCAATGAAAAGGTAACATTATCAGATTAATTCTTAAAGTCAGCAAAGTGTTTTAAGTTGACAAACATTCTTAAGGTTAACAAAGCTAACATTACCATTTAATAGAAGAAGATAAAAGAGGAGATTATTTATATGATAAATCATCGAAAGTACCTGTTCTCCCATGGCACAAACAGCATAAGGGTCACTGCTATGAGAGTCACGAACAGCAAGGTTGATGCCTCTTCGAACACGAATTCTTACAAGACCTAAAATGGATTCCATTACAGAATAAAAACTATCCTCAAGAACTTGGCAGTTAAGGATAGAGATATTTTCCAAGCCGCCACCTAATCGAATTGAGTTGTTAGTTCTTGTTTTACTTCTGTAATGTTTTATGTTACTTGTAATGTTGCGATTCTATTTATATTGTCTCGTTGACAAAAAAAATGTATTGATGTGCCCCGTACAGGGGCTGAGTCACTTTGGCTCTTCTAGAACAAGAAAAAAAAATCACTTTTGGCTTTTCTTTTGAGTCATAGCTTAAGTATTAAGCTATTTTGAGCTATTTTATTCTCCTATATTAGTTTTTTTTTTTTACAATGTAAAGCATTTTTTTTTTTGGGTCAATAATATGTAAAGCATTCATATTACAAGAAAAGTGAAAGTCTGAGATCGATAGTTGCCCTAGTGGTTAGGTTACTCCGTAGAGACCAAAAGGTACTGGGACTGAATCTCATTGAAGTCAAAATGAATCCGAGTCCAAAGTGACTCTCCCATGTATTCAAAAAAAAAAAAAAACGAAAGTCTATGGGTAGGATCCAACTGGTAATCATTATTAGTTTTGTCTTTTTATTATTACTTTTTCAATTTATTTTTATTTGTCTTATTTTTATGATATAATAAATAAAAAATATTAAATATATACGTTTCTTTATTATATTACTCTTATTTATTAAGTGCCCGTTTGGAAGTGCTTTTTTGGAGAAGCACTTAAAAGTGCTTCTAGTATTTTAAAAGTTTTTTTAACCTTGAAAAGCACTTTTTTGAGAAGCACCAGATATGTGCTTCTTGAAAAAAGCACTTTCAATAATTTTAGATTTCAAAATTATTTTTAATAATTTTTTTAAAATTTGAATTTTATTCCAAAAGCGCTTTTTTACTTTAAAATAAACACTTCCAAACGGGTCCTAAGTATATTGTTATTTATTGCACTATTATTTCTAATTAAATAATGAGTAATGATATATACCACCCAAGTATACCACCCATGATGTGGCATGAATTGGTTGGTTAAAAGTTTTTAATCAATTTATTTTCATGATTTGATTAAGGATTTACTTCCAACCAATTCACGTCACGTTATGGATGGTAATTAGGTGGTATGAATTTAAATGGTATATATATCATTACTCTTAAATAATTAAAGATGATATTAGAAAAAATAAAAAAATATATCTTAATAATATAAAAAAACAAATATTGTTGGTTATCTCTTTTATTAAAAGTGGACCAAGAAAGTACTTTACTAGTCTAACTTGGTAAAACCTCTTTCTATCTTTATTTTTCCTACTTTATAGCATAATAATTAAAAATAAACATTAAATATACTTATTTTACTTTTATTCATTGAATATAAAGTAATTTATTATACCATTATTTTAACTAATTGAAAAAAGAAATATTAAAAAATTAAGAAAAAAATATGAGCCAATTGTTAAGAAATGCCCATTAGAAAACTTATTTAGAAAAAGGTGCCCCCAATAAGACATTTTATAGAAAACAGCCCCACCCCAAAATACCCTTACACATGATAATTAAAAAAAAAAAAAAAAGATAGAAAACCAAGTATTGGCTGATTTTTAAATCGGTTATTAAAAAGAAAAAAAAAGAAAATCAATATACACACGCAAAACAAAACACACACAACACATAGTAAAAACATATAGTACAGAAACGAACGGTCTTTGAGAGAGAGAGCAAATCGGCGACGACAACAAGAAGCGGCGAACGGCGACGGCGGTGCACACAACCAGGAGAACTACTCCGGCGAGCAAACTACGAAACAAACTCACTCGATCACCGAAGAGATTCGACTCAAAAACACAAAAAAAAACAATAGGTAAATGAAAACTCAAATAGAATGCTATTTCTATGTTTATTTCGAGGTTTTTGATAGTATTTCACAATTTAGAACCTGTGTTTGTGTGATTCATGAAGAAAAACACAACACAAATATAGTGTATGTGGATTTTGTTTAATTTCTACCGATTTCTTAATGATTTATAATCAATTTTTTACTGATTTCTATATAAAAACCGAAATTAGAAGTTCCTAGGGTTGAAAATATGATTATTTGATGAATGTGTTCAATAAACTTTGATAAACATGAACGAATGTGTGAAACAGGGACCTATAGTGCAATTATTTGAAATTTTTGAGGAATAACTGTCAAATATATATATAAACAGGGGCCTGACATTGAAATTTTGGTATATATTATGAATATTATATACATAATGCGTAGTTTAGGGACCTTATAGTGTAATTACTGTATAATATAGACACTTAGAAGGTAAAAAAAGTGTGTTCTGCAGAAAAATTTGATAACTGTACAAAACATGGAATTCCATGTTTAATATAGTTATAAAAACATGGAATTACATGTTTTGATAACTGTATTATAGACAAAATGTGTAGTTTAAGGACCTTATAGTGTAATTAATGCATAATATAGAATTCTGCAAAATATTTTTAGTAACTGTATTAAACATGGAATTCCATGTTTAATACAGTTATTAAAACATGAAATTCCATGTTTTGATAACTGTATCAACTGTATTAAGCATGAAAATAACTCATTTCAGACTACTAATATGTTTACTTATGCTTGGAGTTTGTGTAAAAACAGGTGAAAATGGCACCAAGAAGAAAAGTGAAAAATCAAGCAAAAGATGAAGAAGAAGCAGAAATGAGGACATTTAAAGAAACGTATAAGTCAACTCTAGCTCCAATTGTAAAGTTAGTGACTGAAAACAAATTTACTGAGCAACACGTAGAATGGTTATGAAGAAGAAAAATGAAGAATTTGTTTATGTTTTTTAATATTCTGGTGAAGTTACTTATTATTTCGTATTTTATTTGACTTATTTCGGAAGTTTTAGTTTGTAATGTTTAAGATGAATTGTTAGACTTGATAAGTATTACCAAGGATTTGATTACTAATGATATTGCTATGGTTTATTATTATTTTTGTTAAAAACTAAGTTTTAAGAAAAAAAATGAAAATGTTATGTATTGTTTAACTTTTCACGATACAAACTACAACATAAAAAACAAACAATAGGCATAGTTGTGTATGTATAAGTATGTCTCACAAATACAAAGTCCAAGGGAAAAGTGAAGATCAGTAAAACACGGCGGAAAAGTCAAAACAGAGAGAAATTCCATGTTAAAAACATGGAATTCCATGTTTCAAACATGCAATTCCATATTTCAAACATGCAATTCCATGTTTCAAACATGCAATTCCATGTTTATAACATGGAATTCCATGTTTAAAATATGAAAATGAGATAGCGACTTAAGTTACAAGGCTCGAAACCTGTATTAAAAGACAATAATACTAACATAATGAACAACGAGACAAATATAAACACAAAAAAGTTCAAAAACTTAACAATACAAATGTAAACAATGTTAAGTACGTGAAATTAATAGACCGTTACAAGAATATAAAGATCGTAAAAATAAAACATCACTCATAGAGGAGCTTGACAGGATTTAGCGTTATGGTGCCCTCGGTCATAGACTGAGACGCGTCTATTTCCCGATCATCCGTGACGTATATATCCATACGCTGCAGAGTTGACTCGTTCACCAAAAGCTGCATGTTCGAGAAGTCTTCTTCGTTGTTCAACACACAGTTAACGTCATGTCCGACTGAATACAATAAACGAGTGGAGTTTAATACCAAGGAAGGCCATTTAGAAGTCACGTACTCGAGAACAGAACCGAGACTCGGGAAAAGATCAAACGAACGCATAGAACGTTGGGAACCGAACCTAACAACAGCCATAACCATCTGCAGTAAACAATTCATAACCTTAGGAGTTGGACATAATCACATACACAAGCAAACAAGGCATAACATTGTTGCAGTTGCAGAATTCCATGTTTAAAACATGGAATTCCATGTTTTATACAGTTTCCATGTTTTGATAACTGTACAAAACATGGAATTCCATGTTTTAAACATGGAATTCTGCAACTGCAAAAACAAAGGCAGAACATAACAACTGAAAATCAAACTCCAATCAAATCAATGCAGCTTAAACACGAAATTAATCAAAAGTAAAGCAACATATCAACGAAATGAAGAATATACTACACATACATATAAAAAATGCAGGAGAACGTAATCAAAAAACAGAAATATGTATAAAATGAAACAAAAAAAAAATGAAGAACAACAAACACATAACACAACAGAACATGTATATGAACGAATTCAGAAAGTATTCAAACAAAAAAATCAAGTTGCAGTACAAACCTTGAAAAACAGGGGAAAATGAAGCAAAATGGAGAAGAAAGAGTAAGAAACTTCAATCAAATTGCAGTATCAATGAACAATTCAAACACTAAAGCTCTTCAATATATGAATTCGTAACAGTATTACAAATCTGCAACAAAAAATCGAACAAATGAAAGCAAAAATTAGAAGAAAAACAAAAGGAAAAAAAGAGAAATAGCAGGAGAAATTATGGAATGAAGTAATGAGCCGAGCTAGAAGAAGATAGAGGAGAAGAGAATAAAAGAGAACCTGGCTTCACATGAGAGAGAGAAGAGCTTGGCAGCTATGGCGAGAGGGATAAGAAGGTGAGCTTCGGCCGTTATGGAGAGAGAAAGAAAAGAGATAGAGTGGAAGAGAGAGAAGATCTAAATGGATTATGGGAATAATTAATTAATTGTTAAATAAATATAGTATATATATGGGGTAAAGTAGGAAACAAAAATAGATAAGGGATGTTTTTTACAAATAAGTAATTAAGAAGGTATATATGTACAAATAAAATAATTACAGGCTTAAATAAAGAATTAAAAACCTTAATGGGGATGTTATCAACAATAACCTCAAAAAATATCTCAATAAATATAAAAAACAAATAATATTAAACACTATCTTTTTTAAAATTGGATAAATAAAAATGAACTTTTTTCATTCAAAAGTTACTATTTTGATTGATTATTAATTACAGCAAATATAGAAAATTGGTTTGAAATAGACGAAATTTAATTTAAAATAATGAAATGATTGCTTTTTGAATAAATTACTTACCAATTTATACCAGATACTTTTGCTTAAAAAAACAGATACTCATTATTGAATATGTGTCCGTTTGGGATTGCTTTTTAAAATAATCATTTAAAGTGATTTTGAATCCATAGTAATATTTTAGACTCTAAAAATCACTTTTAGGAAAAGCACTAGATTACTGATTAACGAAATAATCACTTAAAGTGATTTTAGATATCAAAATATTTTTTAATATTTTTTACAAATATTTAAATTTTAATCAAAAAGCGCTTTTAGCTCTAAAATAAACAATCCCAAACGGGCTCTATATAAAATTATTCGTCGGTTCGGTACGAACGAAGAAATTTCGAACTCACTATAGTAGGTCTTTAGCGGCCGTTTATTTTGGACACTAAACTTACACCTATAATCTAAAAAAATTCTAAAAAAAATTACACTTAAATATTATTTTGTAAAAAAAAGTTACACTTACATTCTAAAAAGAGATTATGACCCAAAGGGTCTTGAATACACCCCTATTTTCAATCCCATCCTTAACTCCCTTCTCATTTTACTAAAGACCAAAAATCATATCTTACAATAAAATTCAAAAAACCAATTACAGTATACCCTCTTTTGTTTTTTTCCTTATATATATTGATTATATAATTTCTAAATCATAAAAAACTTTCCACTTTCCCGTTAATATTTTTCTCTCTCTTCCCACTCATCTTTCTAACCAAAACCCTAGAAAGTCTCTCATCTATCTTTCCATCCAAGCCTTTTCCATGGCTAGAAGCTTACCCTTTCGAGAAATGACCAACCACTGATCTCTCTTCATCACCTGTTGCTTTCGTGTGCAAGAGATCTCGCCGGCAAAAGCTCCGTGAAGCTCCGGTGAGCCACCAATCCGCCATAGCGTTCACGGTAGCAGCTTTCTCGAGCGCACGCGGTTCAAGGTGGTAAAGCCTTAAACAACTTCCTCGCAGTTTCTAGTGGTTCTCGGTCTTCGTAGCAATGGCAGCGAAGATCCATGGCAGCAGATCTGCTCGTCCATGGAAGTAGTAGTCGAAGATTCGTTGGAGCCTTGGCTGGAGTTGGGAAGCTTCTGCCGTAAGATAGTGGTGGTACTGTTTTGCGGTGGTGATCTGCGAAAGGAGTCACTTAGGGCAAGCTTGGACTTGGAGAAGCAAAAGAACCCCCGAAAAGCACAAGCACTCCATTGATGCATCTTCTCCTATGCTCAAGAACTCCGATTACGGCTTGAACACGTCAGATCTGGTCAGCAATGAGAAGCTTCAAAACTCGAGGCTCTTGTTCGCCGGAGTGCTGGAACCGAGAAACTGTAACAATGGCGGTGGTAGGGGTTGCTCTAGCTCACGGAGCTGATGCATTTTTATTTATTTTTGTAAAATCTGGTCAAACCAGATCCAGGTTTTTGCTTTTTTTCTTTAACTTTGTAATATTTACTTATTTAGTTTTGTTGTTAGTGTAATTTATTTTTTAAATTTTGAATTGTACTCTTTATATTTTATGAGTACTCTCTGTTTTTTAACGAGTACTCTTTATTTGTAGTGAGTACTCTTTATTTTGTAATGAGTACCATATTTTTTTATGGAGTACTCCGAAACTTTTTGAATAATACTCAGCAATTTACTTCGATACTCACTGTTTTTATAGAGTACTCCTTAACTTTTTTTAATAATACTCAACAATTTATTTCGATACTCAGTGATTTATAGAGGACTCCGTAAATTTTTGAATAATACTCAGCAATTTATTTCGATACTCACTGTTTTTATAAAGTACTCATCAATTTTTTCTAGTGGTTGGAGATCGGAGGACAGTGGTCGGAGGTCGTTGGTCGTAGATCGGAGGTAGGTGGGGTAGTGGAGAGAGGACAGTGCCTCACTCCTTTTGTCTTTTAGTGTTATTAAGGGTATTTTAGTATTTGGTCATCCTTGAGGTCCCTTGAAAGAATTAATATTTATTTCCCTCCTTAAAGAGAATAAACTTTGTCTCCAAGACCCTATGTCTCATTCACCCTTCTAAATAAATTACACTTATATGAGAGACCCTTTAATGTATCACTCACTAAGTTTTTCCCTCGCGCATAGGTATTACCAATGACGCACCATAAACTTGATTTTTCTTTTAACACCATTTGATAGACTATGTAAAAAAGAGAAATAGAGAAAGAATTTTTTTTTAAATCATTTGTTTATAATACACCTAAGATTAATTGACCAAATTTTTTTTACTAAATCCTAGTGGAACGTTTAAACTTATTTTAAGTATACATTACTCATTCCTGTTTCAATTTATATGTTTTCATAAATATTTGATGGATCTACACATGGAATCGTACCTACCATTTGTGTTGCGTATATTTTTGCCATCTAATCAACACAAATATTTGCCTCTCAATATATAAGTGTGAGGTCAAAGTTCTCATATTTTATCATAATTAGCCTACTAGACAGAACTATCACATCAAACTAACCCCTCACATTAACAATGTCTTTCACTAATGTGTGTAATTTTAACGAGTCTGTCTCAGTAGTCATTGTCTTACATCCCCGTTCCATTGTCATATGAAACCCACAAGGTAAGGTGTATAATCTAATCAGAATGCCAAAATAACCTCGCATGACCTTGCAAATCCACCCAAACACAAGACTTCGCATCACGGAAAACACCATCAACTCTCACCCTCTATGGATGATAACTTACCAACCATCTATGTTCAATTTTACACTGGAACTTGGTTTAGTCCATTTGAATAATATGTTTTGCTGATACAGTTAGACCCATCACAGGCGTTACTCCAAAAGCTCATACATAGTCCCAAGCCATATTTACGCAATTGCTCTGAATCCAACTACCAATTTCTTCTTCACGTTTTGTTTGAAACAAAATTCGTTTTCCATCTAGCCAAATATGCTGAATTGCTACAAGTCTGATGCACCTAACTTCGACCTTTACACCACACTATTAGAAGTAAGGACTTCTCGCTACTAGTCTTTAGCCCGAAGCAGTGAGAAGAACCTAAATAGTAGCCCTGACATATTGATTTCTAGCGCATGCAACACATGTCCAGGCAAGTCCGACCCCCATTTGGTTTCCACCAACAACCATTTTCCACATGTCCCGTAAAGCTACAGTTTGAGGCATGTAAGAAGCTCTCACCAATATTCAGCTATGACCTCAACTGGTTTGAGGCATCATCTAGGTAAACCGATGTGACATGGTCAAGCCACTACAACCCTGACCTTAGCCTAGTCATCTCGACTCTTGGTCAGCTTGGTAGTTCGTCTTATGTGTTCTTTATACATTAAATAGGGGAAGGAAAAGATCTCATGGATACTCGGTATTTTGTATTTTGGACAAATATATATCTAACGTTTCAGAGTTGGACAAATAGGTCCCCAACGTTTTTTTTCCGTTAGTACCTAATGTTAATTGGGGTTATTGTTGATAACATCCTCATTAAACTCTCTAATTATTGTTTTAAGCCTTCAATAATGAGATAATGACACTTAGGGTCTTGAAGACAACCCCCTCTTCGAGTTAGCACCCCCACCTAGAGCCTCTTCTTACTAAAGACCTCAGGAACTTTTTAACACATGAACCCCAAAACCCCAATTACTAGACTACCCTTCTTTTGTTTTTTCTATACCTATATATACTAATTGCTATTTCTAATTTCATTCACGTTCTAATTTCATTTACTCACCTCACTCTCTCTCCTCTCTCCTCTCAACAACCACCACCACCTCCGAAATGGCCACCACCACCACCACCACCGCCGAGCACACCACCACCACTGCGAAACCTAGCACTGAAGCACCACCACAGCATCTAGTTTAGCTGCGAGCCAGATCTGGATCTTTTCTTTCCAGATCTGTACATTCGATGACAAAGCGAGACCACCATTGAAGATGTTCGTGCGTTGCAGTGAAGGTGTCGCCGGATTTTGCAGTGTAGCTGTTCGCCGGAGTTGCAGGAGAGCCGTTCGCCGCAGTTGCAGGGAATCTGTTCGCCGCATCCATGGCAGATGAAGCACTCGTCGGTGCTGGTCTCGCTCGCTGCTTCTTCTTCTCCAGGCTGGCGAGTAAAGAGTGGATCTATCGGTGGTCTCGCTGCTTCTTTCTTCTCCAGGTTGGTGTTCGCCGGAGTTGCAGGAGAGCCGTTCGCCTCAGTTGCAGGGAAACTGTTCGCCGCACCATGGCAGATGAAGAGCTCGCCGGAGGAGAATGTTGGAGAAGAAGAGCTCGTGGTTGCTGTGGAGCTGCAGTGGAGGCTCGATCTAGATGTGAAGATGAACAGGAAATAGGTTTGTGCTTCGCCGGACTGCTTTTTTTTTTTTACTCGCGTACTGTGTACACGTTAGCTTTAGTTTTTTTTAATTTCAGATCTGGTTTGACCACTGGTCAACTTGTAATTAGTTTAGATTTTTATTTATTTATCTATTGTAATTGGGTTTAAATTTTGAATAGAAAGGTATTTAAATTGCTACACATGATTTTTGTAGAGTATTTATGTAATTTCAAAGAGTACTCTCTCTATTTCATAGAGTACTCTCTCTATTTCATAGAGTACTCTATCTATTTTATAGAGTACTCCGACCTTTTTTATAGAGTATTCGTTTAAATTGTGTGAGTATTCTTTTAATTCTCGGAGTACTCTCTCTATTTCATAGAGTATCGGAAAAAACTGAGAGTACTCTCCCTTTTTCATAGAGTACTCTCAGTTTTTTCCGATACTCTATGTTTTTTCCGGTGACTGGTGACATGAGGTCAGTGGTCGGAGATCGGTGGTCGGTGGTCGGTGGTTGGTGGTCGGTGGCCGGAGGTCAGAGATGGGTGGTAGGTGGGTAGGTGGTAGGTGGGTAGTGGTAGAGGAGAAAGAAACAGTGACATCATACTATTTTGTCTTTTAGTGTTAGTAAGGGTAGGAAAGACTATTGTCAAAAATGAGGTCCTAAGAATAACAACTTTCAAGACACTACTCTATAGAGAAAAAATAGTGCTCCTAAGACCCTATATATAATTCACCCTTCAATAATTTATTTTATAAAAAAATGCCTAATGAAGTAATTATTTGTAGAAAACATCCCCTTTATATTTTTCATACCTTTACTATCCTTATTATTAAATATATTATTTTATTTTAATACAATATTAATTTTAAATATTAAACAAATAATAGGGTACTTCCACCACCACCACCACCACCATGTATTTAATCACCATTACAACCACCACAACCACCACCATAACAAGCACCACCACCACAACAACCACAACCACCACCACCACCTACTACTACTACTACTAATTCCATCACACACGCGCGTGTCCGTGATTTTCTTTTAAAATCGTCATAACTAATTCAAAAAAATCAGAAAATTAAAAAAATTGCATTTTTGGATAAAGCAAATTAATATTTACGTCTGTGATTTTTTTGGATTTTATTTTTTAATTTTTTTCGCAGACATTCCATGTTTTAAACATGAAATTCACTTTTTTGAAATAGTGATTTTTTCCGCATTAACATGGAATTCCGTGTCTGCGAAATTTTTTAAAAAAAAAAGTCAAAAAATTCCAAAAAAAATTCATAGACGTAAATATTAATCTGATATATCCAAATATATAAATTTTTGATTCTTTTGATTTTTTTAGAATTAGTTAAGACGATTTTAAAAAAAAATCACGGACACGCGCGTGTGTTTATTAGTTTTTGTTTTGTTTTTCTTTTTCTAGTTTTTTTTTTCTTTTTTTTAATTATTAATTATAGAGGTAGTTTGAGATGAG
Organism: Nemophila menziesii; assembly: GCA_029959085.1. Lineage (NCBI taxonomy): Eukaryota > Viridiplantae > Streptophyta > Magnoliopsida > Boraginales > Hydrophyllaceae > Nemophila > Nemophila menziesii. The sequence continues at coordinate 26,821,278 of JARWIR010000018.1, read as the reverse complement.
GCTGTTTTCTATAAAGTATCTTATTATAGGTACCTTTTTTTAAAATCGTCATAACTAATTCAAAAAAATCAGAAAATTAAAAAAATTGCATTTTTGGATAAAGCAAATTAATATTTACGTCTGTGATTTTTTTGGATTTTATTTTTTAATTTTTTTCGCAGACATTCCATGTTTTAAACATGAAATTCACTTTTTTGAAATAGTGATTTTTTCCGCATTAACATGGAATTCCGTGTCTGCGAAATTTTTTAAAAAAAAAAGTCAAAAAATTCCAAAAAAAATTCATAGACGTAAATATTAATCTGATATATCCAAATATATAAATTTTTGATTCTTTTGATTTTTTTAGAATTAGTTAAGACGATTTTAAAAAAAATTCACGGACACGCGCGTGTGTTTATTAGTTTTTGTTTTGTTTTTCTTTTTCTAGTTTTTTTTTCTTTTTTTTAATTATTAATTATAGAGGTAGTTTGAGATGAGGCTGTTTTCTATAAAGTATCTTATCATAGGTACCTTTTTTTAAATAAGTTTTTTAATAGAGATTAATCAACAATTGACTCATGTTAATTCTGGTTTTAAGTGATGATGTAGTAGAGGTAAAACATGTATTTTATAATTAAAAATGGGAAAATGACCCAAAAAATCAAAATAAGATTATTTTCAGCCCAATAACATCAATGACAAAATTTCTGCCCAATAACATCATCAATTGAATTATTTTATACATTATTTGACTATACTATCCCTACTTATGTTATACATTATTCGTCGCGTTGACGGGATTCGCCGGGTGATGGGAATTGTCGGTGACGGGAATCGTCGGTGACGGGAATCGTTCGTGACGGGAATCGTCCGTGACGGGAGTCGTCTGTGACAGGAATCATCGTGTGACGGGAATCGTCCGTGACGAGAATCGTCGTGTGACGGGAATCGTCCATGATGGGAATCTTCGTGTGACGGGAATCGTCCGTGACGGGAATAGTTCTTATGGTGTAAGGGTAGATATGTAATCTTATAATAGTAAATTAATGGATGATTCTTTGGGGCAAGTATAATATTATTTTGATTTTTTGGGGCATTGACCCATTAAAAATAGTTTAATAATTAAATAAAAAATGCTATGCCACGTCAACCAGCATTTAACATGTATGTAACACGGTTACTCACGGAAGGCAAAGATAAAAACATTGGGCAACCGGATACCCATTTTCGAAAAGCTTGATATCTATTTGTCAAAATTTTAACACTGAGTATTTGTCAAAATTTTAACACGGAGTATCCAGGAGGTCTTTTCCCTTATAAATAGCCATCTCTTTATTATGGTTGAGGTAATTAATACATTTATCATTATCTTATGCTACAATTTACAAGCTTTTTCTCTAGATTTTCTCATCATATACTATCTTGTGGGCACTATCATATAAACCACCACTGAATTGAGTTTCAAAGTATCTTCGGGAGCCATGATCCCATGTAAAGTGAGGATCTTGTTGAGTTGTACAAGTTCAATCGCAGCATTAATAGGCAAAGTAGACAATGTTAACTCTATAGGGAGGTAAGGAGCCTTTCTTTTATTGTATAGATTGCTTTCTTTTATTGTATAGATTGGGGATTCTATCAAAAGGAAAGCCGTTGTGTTTTCATGATAGAAGTTAGTATGAAATCTACTAGCATCCCTAAGCATTCATTTTGCTCTTGGTTTGTTTGCTTGGGTATATTACCAATTAAATACAGGTTGTTAACTTGGGGGTATGTCAGTTCAGTTGCAAAGATTAGTAGATAATTTGCTATAATATGTAAACAACACACATTTCGCAAGTTCTAAAGTAAAAGAGAAAACATTCTTTACATATTCTTTCTTACAACAGAACCAATATCTTCCCAATCATAAGGCTACATTGTTTACTTCCAATACTACGTAATAATCTGAACCAACCTATGCAATTCTTTACCTTAACAAACTAATACACAAAGTGTCAATTTATTATATCAAATATCTAAACATATCATTAGACTGAGTAGCTCAAAATAGACCTTCTCAATACTTGAATCGACAATTGTATAAATCCGTGTACATCAACGTGGAATCTCAATCCATTCGATTTGAATCTCTACCTCACCCTTTTCAACGTTTTTCAGTTTGAGGATCATATCTTGAGTAATTTTGCCGTCATTCCAGAGAATGCAGCTCTCATAAGCAAGACAATTATCAGGGTTTGGGTGAATTCTATCAACTTTATGACCATTTGGAAGGTCTTTCAAGTCCACTTTATAACTCTCTATTAATGGTATTATGCTGAACGTAGCTTCTCCTATATTATCATGAGCCGTGGCGGAGTCACTATCATACACAGTCTGCATAGCACATTAAACAATAAGACTTATAAATTCTATGCCCGATAGTCGCTGTATATATATATTAACTAATCACTTGCTTATGTAATATATTCTACACGATAATTATTATTTAATTAGAAGAAAAGGGATAACATGCTTTTTGAAGGTATGTGTAATTTTAGTCTAATAAAGTTACTAAGCACCCTTTTTTTCTTGTGCCACCAAGTTTCTTTGTAACTATCCAATCGATCAGCTATACAATTACTGTTTCTCATATACAGGAAAACAGTAACTTACCAGAGTCATAATACATAACAATGAATTTCAAAATATTATAGAAACAGGCAAAATAAGAGAATTTATTTCTGACTCAAATGATGCAAGATTTATACATAGTCTAACCATTACTCATACCCATGAAATCACAGTAAAGTAATAACTAATGAAACAATTTTACAAGTTCAATGAAATCCCTTACTGAAATGGACTTGAAACAAATTATTATCAATGAAATGAACCAGTTGGGTTAGCTCAAGCGGGGCAGAGCCTAGCTATTTTTTCGACACATAAAAAATGTAAAGTGAGAGATACAAGGTTCGAAATCCCTTACTGAAATAGTTAACTTAGTTGTGATTTACCTGGATATGCATAAGCCAAAAAAAAAATCAATGAAATGAGAAAATACTTACTACAGTAACTGGAATGTTTGGATCCTTCACCGAAAGAGTCAGCAGCTCGTTCCATTCAGGGTTGCAGTTGCCTCTAACAACATTAGTCTTTACTTTCTGTACCAAAAACAAAGATTACAAGCTATAAAAAAATACTTTTAAGACTCTCAAAACACACCCTATTTCCAGAATCAAGAGCCTTGGAAATGTACTAGCTACTACTAGATAAGGTATTTTTATTACTTCCTTGCACCAAAGTCTACACATTTTTAATCACAATTATCCTCTAAGAAATATATACTCCGAATACATGAACTATATTATAATTATGTTAAAATCCAATAATCAAGAAAACCAATGTGCATAAACTTTTGAAGATTCATTAATCAACAAACAAAGCTAACATTAATTACTATTTATATGATCATGCTCTGTTAAATTTTGTATCATCATAAATTTATTGATAAATCATTTTGATGATTAAAAAAAAGATTATATTAATAACCACCAGTTTTACAAGAGAAAAATGGTTTCCGAAAAACAAAAACAAATGAAAAAGAAAAGGTTTTGAAATAGACTAACTATTACAATAAATAGAAATGCGATTACAAAAATCGAGTTTAACTATTACACGGAAACGGAAATAACAAAGCACTTACACGGAAAATGGAAAAACAAAGCGTCACCGTTGTTAAAAGATATTCCGGCGTGACCGGTATCTCTAACAGAGAATTTCCAACGGAAAAAATATAGAGAGAGGGTGGTGAGGCAGAGTGTTTTTCTTTAGTGTTATTTTCGTAGCTTCTGAACGTGGAGTGAGTCCTCTTTATATAGAGGTGAGGAGTGGATACACAAGCTTTCAGAAAACGTCCCTATTAAATCCCATGATTCTCTCCCGGATTTCAATTGATTGGGTTGACGTTTTTGATTGCTTTGTAACCCCCACGTTTTTATATTATTCTGTAACAGCCCACGTGTTTGACTTGACCAAGTAACAGCTGCAGAATATCCAATCCTTACGTTTGATTTGGAGCTCAACCTGGTCCAAAATCTGCTTCATTTTTCATTTTTTGACTCCCCACGACCCACGACCCACGACCCACGCCGTCGCCGTCGCCGTCGCCGGGCCGGGCCGGGCCGGGCCGGGCCGGAGGGTGGTGGTGGTGGTGGTGGTGCGCGCGTGTGGGCTAGATCAATGCCTTGCCATGTGCATGATTATTGGATTATTGGACTTAGATGATATCACATAGTATAAAAGTAGCTTTTTTCATTTCTAACCCACCGATGTGGGAAAGATTTAAAAGACAAAACTTCCACTATCATCTCATATGTCCTCTTGATGTAGCAGCATTTGTTGACTATCAAATGTCTACTTTGACATAGCATATGTCCAACAGCCACCACCTTAACTTAAACTTCGGATAGTTTATGTTGTTAATTATATAATAAACTAGATAAACTGTTTCTTAATTTATCGTCAAATTATTGAATAAATAAATTTGTCACACTTTTTTTGTACCATTTGCAATTTTACATTAATGGAACACCACTCATTACTCGCACGAACAAACAAATAAAAGCACGTAAAGATCGGGGTCCACATTAAAAATCTATTGGATTGCATGCCCATATATAATCCCTGGTTTATGCTTTTCATGTTGAGTCTTAGTCCGTTCTCACAGTTGACAAAAAAAAAGGTCCGTTCTCACAGAATCCACTGTGACCGTTGGTTATCGTCGACATTAGCCGTATGTACAGAAATAAAATTGAAGCCTGTACTATCAAAATTGGCGAATATGACTTATTTAGAAATCTAGGAACAATGTAGTCATTTATTTTTTGTCAAGCTCTTAATATATATATAGATAGATCAATCAAAAATTAATTACTAATCAAATTTATGAATAAACACTAACCAACCGAAGTGTCAGATATCTTTTTTTTTTTTTATAATACATGAGAGAGCCATTTTGGACTCGGAGTAAATGACGACTTCAATGAAATTCGATCCCAAGACCTCTTGATCTCTGCGAAGTAACCTAACCACTAGGCCAACTATCGATCTCAGATATCTTTTATTTAACAAAATGATCATATATTCTTTAACCTACGAATTAGTACAAAATGGGTAAAATAAAATCTGCTACATGTAAATGTCATTAATAAAATTAGAGATAGATAGATAAGACTAAAAATAGGTTAATTTTAAAATTTTTTACCCAACATGTCTCACATACACATTCTTATAATCTTTCGCCACCTCACTTACACTCTCTTCTTACTAAATACCTCAAGCAAATTTTAACGCTATAAACCAAAATCTTATTTATATTGTTACCTTTTCTTTTTATATTTTTATATATATTTTTTTATTTCAGAAATTTTAAATCCTAATTTTATTTTTCTCTTTCCTCCTCTCTCTTTTTCACTATTAGTCAAATTTCCTATCTCTTTCTTCTTGAGAGTCGTCGTTCGAGATCTAACTACCACCATGGAAGGCAGAACCATCCCCAGATCTCGAAGAGAGGTCACTGTCATAAAGATACGAAGATCCCAGCGTGACAACCACGAGGAACCACAACATTCAAGCTTAACAACCGGAGTTTGAGCTCGCCTGCACAAGTAAACCGCCATTGCTCACGGAATGAAGCTTAACATTTTTTCTTGAGGCTTCGAGCTCCGCCTCCTTTGTTTTCGGCTGCTGATGGCTGCACATGGAACCTCCAACAAGAGAAGCTTATGACCTCTGAAGTTGTTGTCCGTTCGAGATCTGTCCTTCGAGAGCGGGTGTCGTACGTTTGAGAAACCCGACGAGCAGGAATGGTATCTGACTTCAGAGTGGCGTCAGTTTGAACTCCAGAATTGCTCTTCGTCCGAGATTTGTTCCTCGCGAGGGGTTGTCGTCCGTTCGAGCACTCCGGTGAAATAGGGATAGGTTCTGGCTTCAGAGTGGCTTAGTTTTCTTGTGCTTTCCTTTTTCATAGCCATGGCAGTGAAGCAGTAGGAAGACACGGTAGGAAGACACAGTTTCTTGTGTAGAAGAGAGGAGCTCCAGGAAGAGTTGTGTAGAGGAGAGGAGTACGACCTTCACCATCCATGGAGCTCTTCTGCAACCAATCGAAGCTCAGAAACAGATCGAAGCCCAATAATTTTTTTGTCTTTTAGTGTAATTCGTATTATATAAGGGTTATCTAGTATTTGGTCATACTAAAGATCCCTTTGAAGAAATAAGATTATCACTAGTCTTTATAGGACGAAAATCTAATCTACAAGATCCTATATGTCATTCACCCTTAATTTTATTATCTCTAATTTCTTTGATATTAATGACACATATCGAGTAACATGATAACCCTATATATCTCATTAATCTCATTGTTCCCTTGTTGCTATTGATGCATATATATGGCTACCTTTTATGCAGGGGTGGATCCAGAAGGCAAATTGAGGGGGGTTTGAAATAAATAGGAGTTTAGGATCAACGTTTCCCGAGTTTTCTTAAGGTAAAAATAAATACATAAATATATAACTACCAATATCAAAATACATATATGGAAATCCAATACCATTACATTCCTCGAGTCTTTAATAGATAAAATTATCAGTTAGTAACCCAAAAATATACAAACCAATACCATTACACTTAATTTATATAGTAATATATTAATATACCTTATGTTATATTAATATTCTAATTTATAAATTTGAGGAATAAATCATCTACAAAAATTACACATTATAATATTATATGAATAATATAATAATAAATTACTTAGCATTATTATCCTGAAACTCAAAATAGAGTTTTGTATACAAGAATTACAATATTTAATAAATCGGTCTTATAAAAACTGACAACTTTATAACTTAAATATAGTATGTTAAAGAACAAGGATTTTTTTTTATAACATTCAAATATAAAGATAAAGTTGAAGTCTTATTCTTATTTTGTATTGAACAAAGATTTTTTTTCTACATGATTTTCTATTGTAGGTGTATTTGAGAAAAAAAAATACTAATATTCAAACACCTAACCTCTATTCTAAAATATATAAAATATAAAGATACTGAATCTCCAAGTCATAGTGACATGTGTGTCTTCTTGAGCATGCTTTTACATGATTCCGCCTCTGCCTCTATGTATGATAATATAAATATTGACTCGGGTGCAATATTTGGTCCTCGTAAATTAATGATAGGGGTTTTAGGACACAACCACACAAGTTGTAGTTCATGGGAAATGGTGTAGCCCCTTGTTCTTTTTTTCCATACTAAATACTTAGCGACCCGAATAAACGATTTTATCTACTGTATATGGATTTCTAGTCTTATGTAATAAGTTGTATATGTGAATATAGAAATGCTTAACTATATCTTTGAATAAGTTTACTTTAACTGATAACGCTTATTTTGGTGTTATTATCTGCTAGTAATAACTCACCAGCTAACATTGATAAGAATCCTAGTGACAATGTACCTTCTAGTTTACCCTTATTATTTATGAGTTTATCCCAAATAATGAACCCATAAGGAGTAAAAGGCAGAATAGCATGATCTTGTATTGAGGAAAGCACCTAAGATGTTTGGTGAGACTATTAGTAAATACTAGCTTTGGTAAGAAGCCATTAATAATAAAACGAATTGTGCTATCAAACCTAGAGTTTGATGGATTTGTTTGTGGGTAGTAAACTAATTAATAGCAAGTGGATTTCAAAATCGAGTCACGGTGGTTGAATGAGAAAATCCAAGGCTAAGTAATTTGAGGTTTCACCCAAAAGAAAGGTTTACTAAGGACAGGGGTCCTGGAGGCGTCAATAGGGATAGGGTTAATCCCCATTGATGAAGGGTGAACAAGACCATATGTTGCACTACCTTCTCATCCATATTGCATACACAATGCAAATGCATTTACATCTCTTAGTGAATTCATAGTCTTATCGAGACAAACTTGATGAATTCACATACGATAACTAAAGTATGAGTTTGAGAACTCTTAATGAATTTATAACCATTAAATGGTAGTCATGTTGAGACGAACGTGATGAATTCACCAAACTTTGAGTCAATATTGGATCTGAGAACTCTTAATGAATTCATAACCATTAAACGGTAGTCATGTCGGGAAAACGTGATCAAGACACCAATTATTGAGTAAAGGTTGAGTTTGATAACTCTTAATGAATTCATAACATCAAATCGTATTCCTGTTGAGACTGATGTGATTAACTCACCAAATATTTACTGTAGTATGATTTAAATCCTTAACTGAACTCATAGCCAATGGGGGAGGCGATCCTAGCAAGAACAGACTTTAAGAATACATTAAGAATGATTCTTGCGCTTAATTAATTTATAGCCTAAGATGCGTGGTACTAGTGAGAAAACTTAATGAATTGATTAATATTGACTCTTGACCCTTAATAAATTCATAGCCCAAGGAGGTCGTCCTAGTGAGATCAAACTTGATGAATTCAACGACACTGAAAATACAATCTAACACACTGGTTGTGCCGAAAATCTTTCATAAGGTAGTGATCGAGTGACACTATTACTAATAATTTATATTATGTATTTTATACTTTTAGTAAGTTGTAAAATCATAATATTATTTTCAATAATATTTACAAATTGTTCTTAAATTTTGGTTCTAATCCATTATTTTCCAAAAATAAGGCCACTACACGTTGTAGTTAGCTAGTTTGTTTGGATATAGATATCATATTTGTTGTTATATACATATACTATTTAGTGAAATATATAGATACATATATACATACATCACATGTAATTGTAATGATCTTATTCATATAGAGAGGAGTTTTGTATTTCTTTTATTCACAAAATAATAAGAATATATTTTTGTATATGTTAAATAAAACGTTTACCAAACCAATACATATATTTCTCTTCATTCTTATATCTTCTTCGGTTCCCATATTGTGCCTTAAGATTGATACTTTACTCCATTTACGTAGTTTAACTCTATTTTGGTATTTGACAGAACTCTTTTTGGAGTTGATGACCTTTTTCAATAATACTATATTCTAATATTTAAAAAAAAATATGTTTAGCCTTAGTCTCAATTAATCTTTGTGATTTGAGAAAATAAAACTAATGTATGTGACAGATATTGGATGAATTGTGGACTCACAAAAGTTATTTTCTTGATCAAAACTGCCTTGATAAGCCATCAAGGCAGCAAATAAACAAGGTTCAACTTAAAGGTTCGGCATCAAAAGATAAAAGTTTAGCTAATTGGGAAGGGGAAAAGACACCAATTAACTAAACAAAAAATCGTCTATCTTTTGTTTTGCCACCCAACCGGCTACTTGATTGTTCTTTCACCATACAAAAGCGAAAGAATTATTACACGACCTTTTAAGGTAATCAATTTCTACTAAACTATTACAAAATCTCCTATCGATTTTAAAGCTTGAGTCCAAAACGGTTTAAATAAGGCTGGAGCAATCATTTTCCATGGGGACAACACCTCTTGGACAGAATCTAGCAATTTTATATGCAAAAACTACTCCCAATGCATCCACTTCCACTAGTGATCGCGTGTTACACTTCCAAACTTTGCCATTAATTAAAAGTCTTTTTCATTCCTAACAATACAACCAACAACTACTAAATCATTAGATATATTCAACTCTGCATTGCAATTAATTTCAAAACAATTAATACGAGATGGGAAAATACAAAAGTAGTCATTACTAAATTTATTAAAAAAAAATCATTTTAATCCATAATGGTTTACAAAACTTTGTGTTAGATCTCTATATTCTTCTAAGTGTAAGATAAATTTTATTACTTTGATTTTTTATCCATGTATCCCTTTTATCCAAAATTTTGTTACACTTAACTGATTGCAATGCATAATATGTCTTCTTTGAACCACGCTTAAGAGATTTCTTGATTGGAAAATTCTAGCCACCTGGATCATGATCATGATTTGAAATATTTGAGTCACTAGAATAAATAAGATGTTTGAAAAAGTTAAATGGAATCCCAAAACTATCGGAATTCTAGTTGACAGATTGATAAGGGAGATCTTTGGAGTCGGCTGAGAAATGTTCCGGAATTCGGAATCGTCAGATATTCCCCCACCACTGTCTCAACATCATGTGCCACCCTTGACATACTTGGATATTTTTAGTGACACTTCCTTCACCAGCTAGCAGGAACCTCAGGTATTGCTACTTTTGGAATGGATTGACGGATACTCCATTATTCTGTGACGGTGAGGCCATATGGTGTAACACTGCTATAGATGGATGAGAGACTACCACAGTTTATAAGACGTGAATAGTGGCTGGAGCATTCAAAGATAGGAATAGTATGATCCAGACTGATTGTCTCGGGATTCACCAAGAACATGGAGAAATTAACCTCTGAATTAAAGACTTTATGTGTACTAGATCCTTTATTAGGTATTGGAAGGCCTTGATGAATGATCAGATATCGGTTTAACTCGGTATATATTTGTTCGTTTCTCTCTCCTTTTAATACATTGCTTTTGAAAAAGAACAAAAGAACTTGATCGAGTGTTTCAAGAGCCTTTTTCGGACTTATGTACATCCTCCTAGGATGACATTAACTTTATTAAATAACAACCTTTATCCTTGATCTAATGTAACCTAACGATTAAACTGAAATTCAAGAGACGGGTTGATCTCATGGATTGACTAGAATATATATTACTCCAAGCCTTTGGAAATTTTCCTCTACTTACAAGTTACAACATATGCAATCAACAATTCATAACATTTTAGTCAAACATTTAGAATATCTATGCAAAAAGTTTGCTACAATTGTAATAAGCATAACATATCGAAAAATAGCCTCGATATTGTTCGAGGATCACAACAAACAAACGAATACTTTGAACAGAGGAGAGAACTATTTCTTAGAATTGGAGTTTAATTAATTCAATATGAATTTGAAGCTCTCCACATTCGACTTTTTTCAGTTTGAGGATCATATCTTGAGTCATTTTCCCATCATTCCAGACAATGCAGCTCTCTTCAGCAATACAATTCTTGTTATTTGGATAAACTCTATCAACTTTTGTACCATTTGGGAGGCCTTTCAGTCCCAATTTTATACTCTCTATTAAAGGTATTATGCTAAACTCTGCTTCTCCCATTTTGTCATCGCGAGTGAAGGTGTCATAATCGTAAACAGTCTGCATATATAGTACATCAGTCGTATAATTTATCGATTTAATCTCCAATAAATGCTATACAATACTGTAGTACTTGTAAATGTGCAAGATGTAGTAATGAAAATCCTATTTATTTATTTCTTTCTACAAATATGCAAGTGAATAATGAATTTTGTAGCTTGAAGCCTGATAATAAAGAGGAAATACTCACAAGTTTAATTGGAGTGTTGGGATTTGTTACAGAAAGAGTCAATTGCTCGTTCCACACAGGATTGCAGTTTCTTTTCACAACACGAGTCTTTACTTTCTGCAAATATAGAAATTAATGTTTCCTATTAACATATATACATAATTCAACTATGGAAATCACAAAGCATGAATATATATGATCATGTTCGTTCTAGCATCGTTTAATATCTAGTATTGTTACATAGGTTTATTGATAAGATTATTTCAACAACAAAAATAAGTAAGAGAAGTTATATGATCAGACAGCGAACTGACCTGTTCACCCAAGGTAACAACAACATAGGGATCACTTGTAAGAGCATCACGGACAGCAAGATTGATGCCTCTTTGAACTACAACTTTTAGAAGGCCTGAAATTGAATCCATTGGAGAAGAAAGTCAAACTTGTTGCACAGAAAGAAAGGAAAAAAGTCAACCTTGGTTTGCACCAAAACTTGGTATCTCTAAGAACTGAAAGAATGTTTTTCGTCAAGATCTACAATTCTGCACAGTTTAATATAATATGCCAATTCCACGACCTGAATTTATACTCCGGTAAATTGCCGTATTAGTCTTTGTATATTGTAAAAATAGTAATGACTAAAGGTTCCTGTTTTTCACCCGTATGTCATATTATATTTATTATTTAAAATGGTTTAATAATCTGATTTCTCATTTCTAATTAATTTTCTTTTCCTCAATTTGATTCAGAAAATCCATTCAACAAACAAATTTACCCAGTTCAAACAATTCTATGTAAAATATTTACACGAAACCTATTAAAACACATACATCCATTTAAAAAAATATTTACTACAAGATCTACAATTCAATTTTTTTCTATTAAACAAGTACAAATAACTTAACATACCCGGCCCTTATTATCAATAAAACATTTCACAGCTAAAAACCACTACACATGTTTCAATTTAAACAACAAATATTTAATACCTAAAATATTTTATAATGTTAAAAAATCAAATCACTTCTTGAAATCACTCCAATAACACAAGCAAAACTCATCCAAATATATATATATATATATATATATATATATATATATATATATATATATATATATATATATATATATATATATATGCATAAAACAACAAAAAAAATGTGAATAAAAGGTAATAGATTGACTGTACGAAAAAGTGGACTATTTCAACAAAATAATAGGTTAACAAACATATTAATAGATTGTAAGTGTAATAAAATAGGTTGTCTCACCCAATATAGTGGGTTGATGACGCATATCTAAATAATATGGTGGCTAGCATGTACAAATCTAGTAGATTGTCTATATAGAGTAATGTGTTGTCTAATAACAACAAAGAAAACCGATGTAGATAAATGAATTATAATTAACGGAAACTTAATAAAAATAACACCAATGATGTAATGAAAACAAAAAAGCAAATAATGATGAAGAATATACTTGAAAAAGTGATAACTCATACTTTTGTATGAACTTTTGGATGAACACTATAAATTTTGATGAAAAAGTCAATCAAAAAGAGGATTTCACACCAAAAATATATATAACATTTTCTTAATTTTAGGATTTAAATTCAAAAGGTTGTTATGCAATTTTTTTTATTATAGTGGAGGACCATTGGTCAATAACCCAAGAAAATTAGCTAATCTAGTAGGTGGGTCTTCAAGTAGCGTATAGTCATCACTTCCATGTGAACCTGCTCATGCCAGCAAATCCGCATATGAGTTAGCTTCCATATAGATACCTTTCAGCCTGAATCCTGAATTCCTTGCTAGAATCAAACGAATATAATGGATCCATTGCGCTCCTGCCCCTCTCCCGCTATCAACCTTCTTTATTGCATCAATAGCCTCCCAAGAGTCCATCTCTACTTCTAGCTCTCATGCTCCTAGATCTTCCACAATCTATAATCCCTCATATAGCGCAATCAACTCAACAATTACAGGAACATCATGATTAATCTTCATCCTGAGCCCTCTTATCCACTCAGCATTTTCGTCTCGAATCACTCCTCCTTTCCTCCTTCTTTGCGCCACCTATTGCAGCTACCATCCGTGTTCAATTTTAGCCCCGAACTAGTTTTTTTCCAACCTACTAAGGACACCCCAGACTTGTGAGAACCTGCTCCACCCAGCACTTGACCCCAAGCTCTAGTATACTTATCAGCTAGATATTTTGCCTTTCTAAGTAACACCATTCTAATTGGAAACTCACCCCCATTAAACACCATTTGGTTACGTTCTCTCCAGATGGTATTTATCAACGCCCAAAAGAAAACACTCCAAAATTTTAGATATACGTTTTGATCTCGTTAATAAAGGGAGTTTAATTAGCTTACAACCCACAAATTTAGTTTTAGTAAAAGTAAAGTAGGTATATCATAATAATATTAGACCTTTTGAGAGAGAAAAAGTTGGACTTGTCGAGCCTAACAAAATGCATTTTGAAATTTTTAACCATTTAAATCTTAAAAAATACACACAACCATTAGAAAAGCACACAACCTGTTAAAAATTACAACAACCGATTAACAAATGAACCTTTTGAAAAAAAATAACTAGACTCTTTGAAAAAACTCTTTTTAGATTGTGGATCTTTTCGACCAATAACATAATATATATATATATATATATATATATATATATATATATAAATGATTCAAAAGTGTGAAGAAAAGGTGATATATATCATTAGTTTAAAAATGAAAGAAATAATTACCTATATGTGTAAACAATAGAATATGTCAAACTATGTATTCATATAATTGTTCCATCACTTTACTTTACCAAGACAAAAGTTTAAGAGAATTATACTTAAGGGATGTTACATGCAAAATTTATCTACCAAAAATCTAAAGACCACTATTGACCTAAATCTACATACATGTATGTCTGAATCGCAACCAGTTACATTTCACTCGACGTTTCAGCTCCATCACTTAGTCCAGAAAGAGAATAAGTACAACATCACATAATGGTAATACAAATCACAAGGCATACATATATTGACTATATTTTACTATGATATCTGATCTTGATGGTGATTGAGGTCGTAATCCTAGACCTATTCTAATACTAGAATCAATTGACATTTCCATCATAGGTATTTTATACACAATGGTAACTAAGTTTGGTTGTCATCAATCAATAGATCATACACATACAATCATAATTATATACTTCTATGATCTTGGTTGTCAATCAAAACACAATAATTCCAAATTGGAAGCTTCTGTTAAAAAATACTTAAAGAATATGGTGGGATGACAGTATAATCCCTATTATATGGAAGGATTAGCTCATCCTAAAAATATGGCAAGTCATAACTTTTAATTTTATCTATCAGAAAATATAAAGAAAGAAATAGATAAAGTCGTAAAGAATGGAATTCTTGAATCTTGTGTAACATGATGGTAAGATATAAGGGCATATGGCGTACCCGAAATAAATCTACATAAGCTCCTTATTAAAATCGAAGAGTTTTAAAGAGTACTAACTACTCCAAATATCGCTAACTTGGAGGTAGGTGACATATTTCTTTTGGGAAATTGTGGAACTTCATTGACTTGTTGCTGAGCTGGGAGGGAAACAACCAGCAGGCAAAATATTATGGATATTTTCTTACCCATAACACTTATCTTAGTGGTCGTCTAGTGTATAAGAGGTGACAAGTTAGGGATGTCCCACAAGGTCTTTTTTATACATTTGTTCACCGAGTTGGCACCTAGTTGAGAGTAGGCGACAGGTTGCGATGTTGGAATTAGCATATTAATATTAATTTATTAATTGAATTCCTTCATGATCTTACGGAGAAGTGACAAAGTTATTCATGTATTGAATAGTCCCACATTAGAAGATGAAAAGAAACTATGAGAAGTACTTAATTTAAAATGGTTTCCTTTATCAAATTCCTCATCCTATTGAGAGATATGAAATATGAATAAAAAAGTCTCACATCGAAAATGGAGAAGAGATTTAGTAAGTATTTATTGGCTTACCTCTTTATTCATTCCAAAAGGATTAAAGTTATGGGGGCTAAAAAAGTATAGGAAAGGGCCCACATGCGCGAACCACCACCTCCAGCCCACCCCGCCCGGTAGACTAGTGATGAGCGGGTAGTACTTATACTAGACGTTGGTACTTCATATCCTTCCCAGCCAGAAGATAAAACGTCCACGAACTGAAGACTCGTTAACTCAAAATATTCTCCAATTAAAATTTATTTATCTTTTTTTTTGAAAATCCATTTTCCGTTAACAAACTAGTCATTATTGTATTTTCACCAGCAGGCTTGGGAGGTTTATGTTTTGTTTCTTCTTGCTCGCTGAGTTGGTGCCTATATGAAGGTAGGCGAGATCCGGGCTCTTTATTTTCCACGCCCTAAAGGGCATCCATCTTTATAAATAAAGCCAATGGGTAACCAAACCCATTACAACTCAACTAATAGCCAAAAATACCTAAACTACCCTCCCACCCTTCTATCCATATACAAAACCTGAAAACCCATAATCCATTACCCTATTAACCCTCCCCTCTCCTCCCTTCTCTCTCTCTCTCTCCCGGAGCATTAGCTAAACCGCCGCCCCCCACACCAGCATCACCATCCCTTCTCTCTCTTTGCCGGCGAACCACCACCCACCTCCACCTTCACCATGAGAACACTCACAGCAACCCCAACCCCCTCCATCTTCATCACCGAACCACCCCCACCCCCACCTCCGGCGAACCAGTACCATCCAACCCCACCCCACCTAGCAACTCATCTCCATCACTTTCCCACCTTCTAACCACCATCACTAGACCTTCAGCAGAACGCTGACCACCGGAACCACCCCAACAACCAAGAAGCACGACGAGATCTCCTCCGCGAGATCTGCGCTGAAGAAGACCCACCACCTTAACCATCATCCTCACTGCACCACCACCACTGCAGCACCAACAGTTCCCCAGCACCAGAGACGAAGACGCCAGATCTCGGATCTCGAACGATGCTGCACACCAACGTTGCTGCACATCGAAACCCACCACCGCTGCTGCGTCAACTATGAAGCTCGCCAGATCTGATCGTGAATCCACCAACGCCGACCTCCCTCTCCTTCATCTGATCGTGAATCCACCGCCGTGTGCTTCTCCAAGGCCATTCTCCTTCATCGAAGCCTCGTCGGTGGATTTGCTTTTTTTTTTTTGTTTAATGTCGTTCGATTAGTTGGGCCAGCCCCATCAAGTTGGTCGATTAGTTAGTTATGGGTCCAGGCCCATCTAGGGTGTTTTAGTTATGGGTCCAGCCCCATATAGTTGGGTGTAGATTATGGGGCTAGCCCAATGCCGTATAAAATGTAAAAATGATTGTTAAGTGTGATTGATCAATATGGGTACAGCCCGTATTTTGTTATATCGATGTTGAATTTTTTATTGTTCTGGTTGTTGGTTAATGGGTCTAGCCCCTTCTGGTTGTTCGTTGTGGGTACAGCCTTCCCCTCGTTTTTGTTCATTATGGGCACGGCCCTTCCCCTCGTTTTTGTTCATTATGGGGCCAGCCCTCTTTGTAAATTTACTTAATAATTAAAAAGGCCTACTGAAAAACATATCAACAAAGGTCATGGGTCTGTACCACCGAGGAAGAACGGTTTGATAAGGGCAAAAAGGTCAAAAAAGCCAACTAGAAAGTTAGAAATGGGCTTTAAAAGTATGTTTTTCTAGTTAGGGCTTTATTTATAAAAGTAGGGTTTTTGAGGTTTAAAAAGTATTTTCCTCGCGAGATCCTTGGGGCTTGTACACAAATTGTTTGTCCTTCTTAGTTGACTACGCTTTGACATTAGCTTTTGTAGTCATTTCTTGGAGGATTTATCTCTTATTCTTTCTATTCCCGATTTCATGACTAGTTGTCTAAAAAAAAAAATCATGACTAGTGTCCATTTTGTTCCATAATCGTTTTCTTCTTAATATACTACTACTCAAAAACATATATTAAATTCCCAAATAGGCATAAAACAATTCTATCTGTCACAACTCTGTCTCGAGGTCCAAGGAAGGTAATTTTTTCTTGTACATTTGATACCTAACTATGTGTTCGATTCAGATTTGAGCACTCTTGACAATTACACAGAATGCCTATCATTCCATAATCGACACATCAATTTACTCAATCCGTCATAGAAAACATTTTCAATCGGTTCCTTAACAATTTAAATTCTTGATTTAATGTATCTTCTTAACGCAATAATAACCATAACATTAATTAGTTGATATTACAAGAAAAGAGGTGATCTCATAGATTAAATGAGAATATACATCATTCCAGACACATGAAAAATACTTCTATTTAATTACAATATATGCAATCAACAATTCACAAACTCCAAAAATTCTGAACAGTGGAGAGAATTATTCTGTTAGAATTTGAGATCAATCAATTCAATATTGATCTCAAGCTCACCACATTCAACTTTTTTCAATTTGAAGATCATTTCTTGAGTCATTATACCATCATTCCAAACAACACAACTCTCATCAGCAAGACCATTTTTAGTGGTTGGATAAACTCTACCAACTGTAGTACCATTAGGCAACCATTCCAGTTCTAATTTTATACACTCTAGTAAAGGCATTATACTAAACTCTGCTTCTCCCATGTCATCATCAGCACTCCACGTGTCATAATCATAGACAATCTGCATATTTCATCAGCCATAAAACTTACTGATAAATGTGCAAGACGTGGTAAAGAAATATAAATTTATTTAATTTCCCTACAAATATTATTAGAGTGACGCCTAAAAATAAAGAAGGATATACTCACTATTTTAATTGGAGTGTTGGGATTAGTCACTGAAAAAGTCAACTCCTCGTTCCAAACAGGATTACAGTTGCTATTTACAACACGTGTCTTAAATTGCTGCAAAGATAAAAATTAAGTTACGCATCATATCAAAAGTAACTTATGTTTGTTCAAGTCAATGAACATTAATAGGTAAATACATAAATTCACCATGACAATAATGCAATGAAAGCTTGATTGAATTGTAAAATCTTGTATTTCTAGTTATTAAGCGTCATTCAATTCATTGAATTGTGTTATTGTGCATAACTTTCTTGAAATGTTACTTGTAAATTGTCATTCTTAACAAGTTCTAATAGTGCGTATCGTTGTGACAATTAATGTTTCGTATTAACATGATTCAACTATGTAAATCACGATGCATGAATATTCAAAGGACTGACCTGTTCACCTAAGGTGACAAGAACATAGGGATCACTTGTAAGAGCATCTCGGACAGCAAGATTGATACCTCTTCGAATTTCAAGTTTAAGAAGGCCTGAAATTGAATCCATTGAAGAAGAAAGTCAACCTTGTTGCACAGAAAGAAAAAATGTCAAACTTGTTTTGCAACCAAACTTGGTTTCTCTAAGAACTGAAAGAATGTTTCTCGTGAAGATCTAGACAATTTTTGATAGAATTTATCAAAGCCACGCATCAATTTATACTCTGGTAGATTGATTGCGTTATTTAGTCTTTGTGTAATAAAATATAAGTAGTTGTAATTTATATACGTAGATCTAGACAACAGCGTGTGTGGTGGTAGCTAGAGGAAAAGTCAATGTTTACCGAGGAACATGTTCTAGTTGAGTTCGAAGACAAGATGGACATATAAATTTATGGCAATTTAGACCAGGCTTGGTATTATGGTTGAATTAGCTCAGCCCCTTGTTTTTTTTTCTTTTAAATTCAAACAGAAATAGATTAATAAACCACAAGGAATATACAAATAAAGGCACAATTAATCAAGATATTATTTTGAAAAAGCCCAATTTATTACTAATACTATTAAAGACATAGGTTGACAATTTAGGTGGTCTTGATGACTTATATACCCTTTCTATTAGATATTATTGTTTTTATTTTTTATTTTGAGTTTCACATTCATGTTTGGTACGTACGTACCAATCTCGGAATAACAGTAATGTTGTGAATTATAGGTCAATACAGGTGGGTTTAAGTATAACCTAAATCCTTTCTAAATTATAGAAGGAGTGTAAATGTCAAAAAAGTTGGAATACAATTCAACCATTTGGGTTCTAGTCCAGTCAAACTACAATAAGTTGTACCAATCTCTTCACCTTTATACTCCATTGAACAACACAGAGCCCATAAGGTCGTATCACTATTTTCACCTTACACTCACATAGGAACAAAAAAGCAAAAAGAATCTATTGGGTTGTACCCCTTATCTCAAACTCACTCTCGCAAACATAAATTTCCTCACACTCACTCCATGGAACAATTATAAAAAAGAAAAGCAAAATTATGTGTTTGACCTTCGAGATCTGAGACGGTGAAAGAAAATCTCTACAAACTCACACCGAAAAATTAGGGCGTTCTTGGGATGTACCAATGGGCTTTCACAATTTGGTGGGTTGGGTTGTACCAACGGGCTTTCATAGTTTGGTGAGTTGGGCTGTACCACTGGGCGATGTCAGCGGATTTCTTGTGCATCAGAGGTGTAGGGATGGTGTAGTATGGTCCACGAACAAAGGCGCTCACGGATTCGTGGTGGCGTCATTTTTTGTGAGCATGAGAACGGAAGGTGAGACAATTGGGGTGGGTTGGGCTGTACCAATGGCGATGGCAGCAGCTTTCTTGTGAAATAGATCGGCGGCGGAATAGGGTTGTTCTAGTGGTGGCGGCCATT
The DNA here is from genome assembly GCA_029959085.1 of Nemophila menziesii. Lineage (NCBI taxonomy): Eukaryota > Viridiplantae > Streptophyta > Magnoliopsida > Boraginales > Hydrophyllaceae > Nemophila > Nemophila menziesii. The sequence continues at coordinate 26,801,188 of JARWIR010000018.1, read as the reverse complement.
TACTTGTGCGGTGGTAGAGGATGGTCCACTGGTCGCGATGGGCTTGTGAAGGTGAGATCTGTCTGGATTGGTTTTCTTGTGCAGGGGAGGGTGGATGGTGGCTGGGTGTGGTTTTCTTATGCAGCAAATGGTGGATAATGGTCCACGCAGGAGGTGTATTTCTTGTTGGCATGTGTTGTTGTTCAGAGAGAAGAGAGAGGAGGAGTGTTGTGTCGGTTCTTAGAGCGTTGGTCTAGAATGGCCCATCGGTCCTGTAGGTGGTGGTGAATAATGGTACCAGGCGGCGGGTTCGATTTGAAGAGAGAGAGAACATAGAATACCTAATGAAACAGAGGAGAGAGAATAGAGAATAGGAAGTAGGTTGTGATTTTCGAACCTATATGTGTGGGTTTTTGGTATTTGATTTTTTTCATTGTAATAAGAAGATTGGGTGGGGGGTTACGGGTATTTTCTTCTTTTTAGTTGAAACCTACAGCTTGTTACTTTTAGGACCTTTTACTTGTATTACATAAGTTGGCCACACCTGTTTTAATAATTCACCCATAAAAATTGGAAGACTTTACAAAATAAACTATCCAAAACTCATATGTTAACAATCATTTTCAACTAGGGTTACTATCTAGGGTGAGGTGGAGTACACCCGGTCGCCAAACAATAAACTATATAATTGTTCTTTAGATATCCAATTACCAGCGTTATTTCTACTAACGCTAATATAGGTGAAATTATTACAACTTTTTTTTTGCTTACAAAAGAGGTCTAAAGACCGTGAGATAAGACACTTATTACAAATTAAAAACACCCTCAACGTTTGAGGTATAAACTCTTCTAGGCGTCAAACCCATTAGTATATGGATTTGAGAGGTCAGAGTGTTGAGTGGAGTGGTTAAGTGATATAAGGTTGGGTGGTATATGGTTAGTAATGTCTTCAGTGGTGGGTGATTTTTAGGTTTAGGAGAACTTGGAGGAGAATGTTTTGGAGAATTAGGGATTTGAGATTTGGTAGGAGAGTGAGAACTGAACGGGGAGATAAAATTATTAGGTAATATAAGATTAGGTTTTGATATAAGGGTAGGGCCAGTCATCAAAGATTGAAGAGGACTTGGTAATGTTCCAAATAAGATCCCATTGACACGTAGAGGTGGGGTAGTCAAATTTTTATATAAGTTTAGCAGCTAAGTCAGCCAATGAGTTTTATTTTTCTTTATAAGAAGCCTTCTCTTTTGTTTTATTCAATCCTCAACCGAGAATTTAGACACCATTACATTCTCTCTCTTATCCGTACCAAGTTTGTCTCTATCATTAGCACTATCTGTCGTACCTTTAAATTAAAAAAATTCTTATAGCTTATCCATCATCATAGCAGTACCTGAAGTGGTAGTACGCTTAGCCAATTGATCATTGTTAACTAAAAGTATGGTTAACACTAGGTTGAGTTAACCAAGTTTGGAGTTCCGACTCTGTTTGAATTTTTTCTTTCCGTCATTGAAGAACCGTCCTGAGTTCATATCATTCTTAGATTTATATAGGATTGATGATTGAGAAGGGCCTCTAGTAGAGAGTTTAACCCAGTTTCCCAATTTGGGGGAGATTTTTCACATTCTTACATCGCGATTCATTATGATCAAAGAGGCTGCAACTATAGCAAACTTGAGTAATGGTATCATACCGGAATTCAATCTAGGTTTGAGTTGATTCCTCTTTCCAGTATTTAAATTGCGCCCAATAATCGGTCTCTTGAGGTTCCAATCAACTTGAACACGTGTAATAGATTTATCATCTATTTCTTCCGTTTCTGGTATTCGATTTTGCGTACCTTTCCAAAGAATCCAGCCAATAAACTTGTTGTTAAGCATGTTAATAGGTACATTCGTAAGTTGTATCCAAAGGGTAGTATAAGTGACACCATTATTACCAGAGGTTTTGAAGGGGTTGATTGCGAAGTGCTTGTCGAGATTTGTCCATGTCCTTTGATTCCGCACCTGATTCTTATCATCTTCATTCTTAAATATCAGGATAAACTCATTATCACTCATTCTTTTTGTTTCTACTAAATCTTTAAGCGCCCAGTATTTGTTGATATGATTTTTAGTAAAGCTGAAATTGACCAACTTATGGTGAAGAAGTTTACTAGTTAGATTTTGATCATAACGTTTTTATATTTGGTGTTGTTATCAGGAGTGATTACTAGTGCACTCTCCTTAGCACGAGGAGTGTTCGTGGAGTAGAATTTCATGTTTGGAGATAGAGTAGGAAAGCAGAAGAAGGAGATGGAAGTGAGAGGAGAAGAGAGAAAGAGAAAATTTGAGAAATTTAGTAAGACATGGAAAAATCTGAAGATAAAGCTTCAAACTTGGTAAAGAGAAGGAACAAAAGTCATGGATGAGTTAGAGAAAGAAGAAAGAGGAGAGATGAAAGGACTAGAAAGAGAATTTCATAGACTTTGAACAATGAATTGCAATTTTATTATTTGAATGGTGTTTGTGTAAATTAAAATTAAAAACTATTTTTTAGAAATAAATAAAAGGTATGACTATAATAAAAAAATGTAAGGATATTGCCATCCAAATTCATACCACTCGATATATCATTTATGATATGATTTTAATGAAATTAAATCGTTTATTTATTAATTTTAATTTATGATTTACTTCGATTTAAATATTATCAACTCAAATTATGTCATGTTATACAGTTATAGATTTATAATGATATATTAGATAGCAGTAGCGAGTGGTTTTTGTCACAGTAACTTGTTTGGTACAAATCTGGGGAATCTTATTCTCTCTGGAAGATTACCAAAAGGGTTTAACAAGAGTATATTGGAAAAGTGAGAGGGAAACTAGCCACGTCGAAATCTAAGACACTCTCATTAGCTGGTCATATTACTCTGGCACAGTCTGTGTTGAATGCAATTCTGGTATATCAAATGCAGGTTATGAGATTGCCTAAATATGTTTGCAAAGAAATCGATAGAGTAACTAGATACTTCTTTTGGGTTTCCTCGCCATTCGAGAGAAAGCTACACTGGGTTGCATGGGAACAAGTTTGCAAACCAAAGAAGAATGGTGGCCTGGGAATTAGAAGCGCGGAAAAGTTAGCGAAACTTGGCTGGAAAATTTTACAACAAGAGCAAGTTTTAGCATTGATAGAAGTGTTTAGGAATAAGTATTTAAAGATGGTCTTCTGAATCGTCAACAAAGTGGAAATGAATCCAATACATGTAAAGCCATCCTAGTTGGTGTTAAGATTCTTTGTGATGGTATAATTAAGCAAAATGGAGAATCAGGGATGAAAGTTTTATGGTGTTTCAAAAACTCATGCTTGTTTATCGCATATTCAGCATTTGATAGCATGGAAGAGAGTGTGGTGGACTTGTATTTTAATTGGGAGCTGATTTGGAAGTTAAAATGCTCTAAAAAAAGTACAGATATTTTTGTGAAAGGTGGCCTTAAGTCGAATTTCTACAGCGGAGAACCTCTAAAAGAGGAGCGTGGTTGAGTCTAGGAAATACGAGCTTTGTGGATCTGACTTAGAGGATCTTTGTCATGTTTTTTTAAAATGTAAATAGAAGCTACCGTATGTAACTTACTTGGTTTTGTTGCAGGTAGGTGGCGAAGAACAGTTGTTGTGGAGTGGACTGATACCGCTGCTGGACAGTCGGGATAAGTGGCTGGAAGACAGCGGTAACCTGCGCTGGATGCTGGACTGCTGGTTGAGGCGGGATTGAAGACAGCTGATCATCACACGTTACAAATGCCGAATAGTACATAACTCCTGGATCGACACAGTGGAGCTACTACTGCACATTCTCGAGTTGCTACCGTTTCTTCTGGAGCTGTTGAAGACGAAGATGACACAACTAAAGAACCAATGAATGCCAAGAAGTGGATTGAAGGTCATCTCCGCTCTAAAGCAAGTATCACCGGTATAGAGTGGCTGTATATATTTGTAGCTGCAACTTGGGTAATCAGGACTAAACGAAACCAAATGTTGTTCAACGAGGGGTCAATAACTCCTCATGTTTTAGAACTTAAAAGGGAATTTTTTCCCTAGCTAGTAGTTTTATTCTAGCTTGGGGGAAAGAAATTGATAGAGGCATAGTTAAACTAGCCAGAAAATTAATGAGAAAGTGGCTCAAACCTATAGAAGGTCTTAAACTAAACGTGGACAAAAGTTTAGCGCGACAAAAGGTAGCGCGGGTATTGAGGGTATTTTGAGAGATAGAAATGGTTCTTGCATCGCAGAGTATGTAGGATCATGCTTGGTTGATTCTCCTCATGTTTCAGAGATGTTTGCTCTTCATTTTGGCCTAAGATGGGCTATAAATAAAGGTTGCACAGAGTTGGAGCTCATGTACTAGTGAAGGAGGGTGGGAGCTCAAGTACACATTATGGTTTGGACTCGGGGATGTTCCATGCCCTAGTGAAGGGCGGTGGAAACTTAAGTAGTCAATACGTTTCAATTGCACCGGAATGTTGGCCTATGTTGCGCGAATTTTCTAAATTCGAATTAACTCATATTTTCTGTGAAACAAATTTTTGTGCAGATAAATTAGCAATTGAGGGAGCAAATATGAATGCACAACCTGTGGTTTTTGAAGACCCTTCGGAGTACCTGTGGAATTTTATTACGAGAGACGACAGTGAGTGTGCTACTGCTAGAGTTGTACTAAAATTCCAATAAAAACTTTTGTTTTTTTTTGTAATTTTTATATTTTTAACGGTTTTAAAGCTTCTTATTTATGAAAAGAAAAAATAGTATGAATTTTTGTTTAAATATCATTACTCAAAAAAGATATAAGATAAGATATAAAATTCAGTTGAATTTGCGGCCCAATTCATATAGCATTTGGACTTGCGGTACATTATATAAGAAATAGCAACTAAGTCAGAAAATGCCAAATCTATTGAAGAAATTGAAGAGACTGCGTGAGGCCCAACGAAAGAAAAGGAGATGAAGCTTTGACTTTTCTTTGTCTCTTTAAGTTTTTTTAGGAAAATAGAATTATCCTAATGAGTATTTTTATAAAAGTTTATCTAGATCTAGCCTAGATCATATGCCTAACCAAACGTGGTTGATCGTCTTGAGGATGATTTAGACGATGGTTAGCTCACCTATCAGGTATATTTTACGAAATTTGCATATCATATGCAATCGTCCATCTAGACGAGAATCAGATTGGACAGTCTTCACGTGCAGGTAAATTATATATACAATGGAGAATCATAAAAATAATATGGGTAACGAATATTCAGACAAAAAAAAAATTCGCATGAAAATCTATTAACGAAGCTATCCCGGTTAAGAAAAATTTAAAGAAAAATGATGGGTTGATAATTCTATGTGCGAAGGGTGCGAAACGGACAACGAGTCAGTAGAACATCTGTTGTGTAAATGTGTGCGGTGTGGAAATCATCTAATCTACAAATTAAAGTGGATCGTGATTTTAAAGAAACCATTGATAAGTTGATTATATAGGAAGCTAACAGCCTCTCTAAAATGGGTTGGATAGAAGATGCTGCACTTTGTGGTATATTTGGAAGACCAAGATGGAGAGATATTTTGAAAGAAAAAAAATAGAAAATATATAGAATTAATGAGAAGGTGAATAATCTTATGTGTGAAATATTTGAGAAGAATACGACACGTAATGGTGGCACAATTTTAACTCAAGGTATGGAAAGCAAGGGCAACGAAAGAGAATTTTTTTATGATGAATGTGAGATTATTTGGCTCAACTATGTCTCTTTTACTAAACAATGAGAACCTACAGAAGTAACTTCTATAGCTGTAAACAAAACTGGTTATATAGAAGACAAAGTTTGAAAAAGTGTAGAATTAAATCTAGCTTGTAAGGAGAGTCATGGGTCATTCTCTTTGCTATGAGATTTGTGGGTAGTCTATCTCTTGTGAATATCTCTTTCTACTTAGACAACCTTGAAATTTTTCAAGGAATTTACAACAAAGTGAGGATCAATTGGAGAAACCGTCCAATCATTGAACAAGTTTGGAAATAGATGAAAAAATTTCTAGAATGGCAGATAATCCGCACCGGTAGGGATTATAATAGTTTTGCGAACTACGCGGCTAAGTATGCAAGATTCGGTTTGGATTTCGAGGACTGAAAAACTACTACTGGTGGGGGCAAAGGTAAGATAAATAAACAGATAAATAAGATAATAATAAAGGACACACAACCTTGTCTACCACGAGAAACTCACTGCAAGTATTACAGATCATTTGCAAGTTTTAATGATAAGTCAAGTTCGTTCGCAGGGATTTAATCCGTTATATCTACTTCTATTAAATAAGTGTAGATGAATTTAGATGTTCATATAAAAGTAGGATAAGATGAATAGTTATCTAATGAGAATAAATAAATAATGAAAACAAATAAATAAAGATGAATGTAAGTCAAATAAATTAGGGTTACTAATATAAGTCTATTTTACTAAGTTGTATTCTAACTTGTCACACATTGAGCATTATATATTAACCAGCATTCTAAATTCTACCTAATCTCTGTCAGGCTTAGGAGCAACCTTTCCATTACCAAGGAACTTGGGTAAAGAAACTTTGAGTAATGATTGGTGGTTAAATCCAACCTTTATGGCTATCTAGGTAGGGTCACTACTAGATGATTATCCGGTGTTGTCAATAATTAAGAATAGTCATAAGATTGGCCAAATCTAGGGTTATAACAATAAGTCAAAACACATAATAACAATATACGCCAAACTCAAATCAATTAAAATAACAAATAGTATTATGGAATTTAAGACAAAATAATAACCCAACAATTAAGAGCAAAACTTACAGAATAAAAGCTTAGAAATATGGTGAAGCCACAAATCTATAGCTAATTACCCTAAATATAGAGAAGGATGAGATGTAGAAGAGGAATTTGTCACTCTCCAACTTCGTGCTTCTTGTCTTCCTCTACAGGTCAGCTTGCTTCTTGGATGAATAGCTTGATACTAAGGATGAATATTAAATTAAAGGACTAAGCTACTATTTAAAACTGAGAAAATACAATCAAAGACTAAGCCTATACTTGAAACTGAGCAAGGACATGTTTACAATGGTTTAAGGGTGTATTTATAGGTGTCTTTGAAGCCCTAATTCGTTTTCTTGGAGTGGAAGACAAGTAATGGACTCCTAGCCCAACTCAAATTCGTAACTCTAAAATCTAGAAAATGTAACAATCAGCCACGTTTTTGTTTCGGTCATAAATGCTTCATTACTTAATAATTATCCGTCTGACGCGTTCCAATAGTCGAAACTGATCGTCTCGGAAAGCTCTTTAACTTTGCTTCAGACCATTCTTCCAAATTCCTAACCAATCTTGAGATATAAGCCCTTTTGTGGTCGTAGGTGCTGGAATTCAGATTTATTTGACAACTTTATCTTTCCATATCTTAGCTTTTGTTTCCTTATCTCCAATTTCCATGTATATCTTTTTTCCTTTATCTTTTAGAATTGACTTGGCATCTAATTAATCTCCATATAATCTTTAAAGCTTCACACTAAATAAATAATTAAACCCAGTATGCTCTAAAAATAATAAATCATTAAATCAAGACAAGAAATAGAAAAGTGCAATATTTAATGGGAAAATCGACTAGCAGACTTTCTAAATCACTAAAAATGATGTCTCCAACTAATATTAAATCATCACAAATGGGGAGACCTCAACTACAGTTATCGATAGTTATCAATTTCTTTGTAACATTTGTACGAGAAAGATTATAGATTAAGATTAAATATTGTATTCGGGGATGGTAAAATAATTATTAGAGAATAGAATTTAAAGGGCAAAAAAGATAAGAGGACGGAATTTAAACAAAAAAGTCATTAAAATTGTAGAAAAATAAAAAATGTATTTGATAAAAATTTCACGTTGAAAATTTAAGCCCATTAACTTACTATTAGATCAGTCTTAATAGCTAAAAAATATTTCTTTGAGGTTCTTTTATTCTTGAGAAAATTGCTAACCTCTTGAGCAATCAAAATATTCTCAAAAATTGATCTCCCAGGGATAAAAGCAGTTTGTGTTTCAGAGACAACTTTTTCCATCCACGGCTGTAATCTTGTAGCTAAAATTTTAGAGATAACTTTATAAATGAAATTTGCGTAGCTAATAGGTCTAAAAGAGGCAACCAAATCCGGATTATTAATTTTAGGAATCAACACAATAATAGTACTATTTATATCTTTCAATGATGTATTATTTATCATGAATCATCTACCAGAGCAAGAATGTCATATTTAATCTCATCCCAAAATTTCCTAAAAAAGAAGCCTCCAAAGCCATCAAGGCCAGGGGATTTATCACTCCCCATAGCCCAAACAACATTTTTAACTTCCTCCAAGGTAACCTTACTAATTAAACATTCATTCATCTCATTTGATACATTATTTTTTATCCTATGGAGAATAGGCTCATAAAATCTGTTCGCATTTGAATTAAAGACTTTATTGTAATAAGTCTTAATCTCAGTAATAATTTCTTCTTTTTCATATAACCAATCACTATTCTCATTTTTAATTTGAGAAATGTGATTTAAATTTCGTTTTGCTTTAGTAACAGCATAATAATACTTTGTGTTTTTCTCTCCCAATTTAAGCCATAAATTTCTAGATCTCAATTGCCAGTACATTTCCTCTTTTTTCCAATGAGTTTCTAGATCAAGATTAAGCTTTTCCAGCTAAATTTTATTACTTTCCGAGAAGGGGCAATTAAATAGCTTCTCAATCTGAGCTAGAGAAGTTTTTATGAGTAATCTATTATTTAGAACTCTCTTCCTAGCCCAGAGAGAAACATATTCATTAATATGTTTAAGTTTCAGACCAAATTTGAGAACACCTGAGAAAGAGTCAAAAAGTTTAGTCTTCCATTTATCCAATATAATTTTACAAAAAGAATCTTCAACCAACCAACTTTTATCAATCATGAATCTATTTTTAGAAGGTTTGGAAATACCATGATTTAATAATATAGGAGAATGATCTAAGCCCACAGGAGGTAACACAGAGCACCAAGAGTTAGGGAATTTAGAACTCCATTCCTCATTCACAAGAATCCTATCAAGCTTTTGCTTAATGAGCTGGTTGCCACTTCTCTTATTTGACCAAGAAAAGTTACATCCCTTGTCTGATAACTCAATAAGTTTATTAGAGCAAATAGTAGAGTTAAATAAATCCATTAAATTCTTATGAGAATGCATAAATCACCTCCCAATTTTTCAGATGGGAATCTAATAATATTGAAATCACCCATAATGCATCTACAAAATGAGGTTTGAGGTAAAGAATTAATTTTATCCATGAAAGAGGGTTTATCTGTATCAACTGGAGGGCCATACACAAAAACCATTTCACATTTTCCCATCATGTTAAAATCATATAGACAGTGAATTAAGTTCTTATCAGAGCTTATGATATTGAATTTATCTGGGATTTTAGCAAAAACTGCCAAACCACCTGATAAACCTATTGGGTCCACAAATTCAACAAAACTTAAACCAAGTTTTAAGCTTATTTTAGAAACAAAAGAAGATTTATTTTTAGTCTCTGAAAGAAAATGTACCTCAATTTGGTGATCCTTAACCATGTCAACTAGGCTCAGCTCTGTCAAGGCTGTTGCAACACCTTGACAGTTCCATGCTAGAATCATCTTGAGTTTTGGGGTTGATTTAGGTCAACCCCGCAAACCACTTCAGAGTCAAGAGCTTCGAAATTACCATCTTCTTCCCACTTAACCTCACTATCTTCTATATCATCATTAACAAAGTCTAAGGCATCTGCCATCTCATCATCTTCTCCCTTAAAGGGAGAAGAGAGAGTTGCAGGTACCTGAGACACTTATTCATCATCAATAGGGAGACCAAGATTAGATCTAACTTGAAGAGTGCGGCTTTTATTTCTTTCCAGTAAACCAAATCAAATATTCTTATCTGAGTTAAGGGTTATAGAAGAATCAATAAGGACTTTTGGGCTGATACACAAAGATTTCTTTTACTAAGGCCCACAGAAAGAATTAACTTCTCCTAGGCTAAGAGGCCTAATATCATATTTGAAAGCCACCCCACCAGAAACATTAGGCCCAAATCAGTTTTGTGCATTAATATAATAGATTGAACCAAGTTTCCTGACTCTTTTTTAACATTACAATTCTCCTCAATCAGATCACCTCTACTATTTTGAACCTTATTTTTATTCTTCAAAGGCCTTTTAGCCCTTTTCTTACCAGGATGGCCCTTATTTTCAACTTTGAAAACAAAGTCATTAGTTCTAGCCCGTATTTCTGGGATCCAGAAGTCGTTACAGAGGTCTTATAATGTATCGTTAGTTAATTTGGAGAAGAGGTTAAGGGATGAATTGGAAAGTGTACTTGAACAGGAAGAGTGGTATTGGTTTGAACGAGCGCTCACAGAGTGGATTAATTCGGGTGAAAGGAATACGAAGTTTTATCATAGAGCGGCGCAAATAAAGAAGAGAATTAAGAGTAGCCTACGTATTCGGAATGACAGGAATGAGTGGATAGAAGAGGGTGAAGAAGAAAAGGTGTGTGTTAGAGAATCTTTCGCTAATCTCTTTTCACTAGAGGAGAGCTATCCGGTTTTGTTTGAGCTTCCAAGACTTCCATCTTTCTAGCCGGGTGATATTGAATCGCTAGGAGGTAGTATATTCGATGAAGAAATTCGTGTTGCTGTATTTCAGATGGCTCTGCATAAGGCACCTAGTCCAGATGGAATGACAGCGGGATTCTATCAGACATGTTGGGGTATAGTGGGTTCGTAAGTATGCGATATGATTAGACACGCTCTCGAGATTGGTAGATTTCCGAAGGAGGTGTTAGGTACGCTGGTAGGGAGTCCAGAATACATCACACAGTTTAGGCCGATTAGCTTGATTAATGTAAGCTATAGTGAATTGATTGAGACTATTACTATCGAAGTATATTGGGCCGTTTCAAAGTAGCTTTCTTCCGAAGAGATCCACCATTGATAATGTGGTGTTAGTTAGCGAGGTCGATTACTTTATGAGACATTGTAAGGGTAAAAGGAGCTATATGGCAGTTAAAGTGGATTTAGCTAAGGCGTATGATAAGGTTAGATGGGATTTAATCAAGGATTCGTTGGAAGCTCTGGGAGTTCCTTCTATGTGGATAGATCCGATCATAGCGGGGATGGAGGATAATGAGTTGATGGTTTATGGCGTGGTGAACCGCTTGATCCGATCAAGCCGAATAGAGGGATTCGCCAGGGTGATCCTATTTCACCATACCTTTTCGTAATTTGCATGGAGCGATTGTCCCTTCTTATCCAGAAGCTAGTGAAGGAAGAGAGATGGAAGCCGATACGAATTTTACCAAGGGGGGATCTATATCTCATATTTTTTTCGTTGACGATCTTATTCTATTTGCAGAAGCGTCCATTCATAATGTTGATATTTTGAAGGATGCACTACTCACGTTTTGCCGAGATGCTGGTCAGACAGTTAGTAGGGAGAAATCGGTCATTTACTTCTCGAAAAACATTCAGGAGGACGAGGCTGTTGAAATCACGAGGCATGGTGGATTTCAGAGGAGTGAAAGCATTGGTAAATGCCTTGGTGTCCCCATACTTTCAGGGAGGAGGCCTAAGGGATTTTATGGTGCTTTTATTAATGGACTAAGGGGTAAGTTAGCGAAATGGATGGGGAATTCTTTATCGCTTGCAGGTCGTATTACATTGGAATAATCCGTCTTAAGTGTCGCACCTATGTACATAATGCAAGTAGAAAAACTTCTGGGGTATGTTTGTGATGAAATAGACAAAATCAGGAGAGAGTTCGTTTGGGGTAACACATATGGACAGAGACACGTCAATTGGGTTGCTTGGAAGAAAGTTTGTCACCCTAAGAGTAGGGGTGGATTGGGATTGCGGTTAGCAGAGGAAATGAATAGTGCTTTGTTGAGAAAATTCGGGTGGAGGTGATCCATGACGAGATCTCGCTTTGGCCTATGGTGATGCGCCAAAAATACTTCAAATCGGCGCCGTTTCAGTACGTGGTAAAGCCTAGTGACTCTCGTATGTGTATAACCATTGTGGAAGGTATTGCCGTAGTTAGACGGAGATCCCGATGGTTAGTACGGGATGGAGAGTCTATTTCATTTTGGATGGATATTTGGGTAGGTGACTCACCGTTGATTGATCATGCTATTGAAGTGATTGGGTGGGCGGAGAAAAGCAAAAGGGTATGTGATTTTGTTACTAGCGAGGGGCTTTGGATTTGGGATTCGTTCCAACACTTACTGACTCCTATTGAACTCTAGGACATTGCGAATATAAGAGTGGACAGGAACGCTGGTAAGAGGGATTGCTTGTCTTGGTTATTGGAAGTTAGAGGCGAGTACACGGTTAGGTCGCCCTATTTGGATTGTGAGGTGGTGTAGCCTAAGGTGTGATAAATTAATGATATAAATAAGTGCAAATACACACCCTAAACTAACACTGTACTGCAAGTATTACAGGACGTATGCAAGTTTTAATGATAAGAAGATTCGTTCCTCAGGGACTGACGAAAGTTAGAGAGAACTTATGCAAATTATCAAGTGCAGATATTAAAGATAGAAAAGATAATACGCAAGTAGAAAGAAGAGATAGACAAATATTTATTTGGTTTTCTAATAAATAAACTAAACTAATAAACTAAAGACAGGAAACAAATAAAAGAAAAGAAAAGAAGATAGTATGAAAGTCTAGCTTGAGTTATTAGCATGCAATCCCCGCTAGTTTTGCCGTTCTAAACATGTAAGGGTAAATTATGTAGTATTTCCCTAATCGGTCCCAATATGCTATCGGTAGTTTAAAATAGGATTTACCTGTGTCAATAAGGCTTCCTAAGCAAACTTTTCCTGTAATTGGTAAAGAGTCACAAGACTCAACCATAGTGATTATCTAGATAGGTTGGGTTGTCAGATCAGACCTAATACTAGACGTTATGTGCTAAACATGCAATTAAACACCGTTGTCAATGGTGACCTAATTACTAGATGGTAATTCTATATGGCCGCGGTTCCACAAGAACACAGAATATAAATTCAAACACATAAACAGAGAATAAAAACTATAATTCAATTTAAAACATTAAGTTCCCAAATTAGATAGATGTCAATCAAAACTAGGGTTCATACATATATGCTAAACACTCAAACTAAATGAATTAATTCATACAAAGAAAAGAAGAAGAAAGAATTACAAAATAAGAGGTTGAAGGAGACATAGTTGTTGCACAGCTCCTTCCAGACTTCTTCTCTTGTGTTGTAGCTTCCTCTTGGCCTTAAGGTCTGGCCAAGGATGATTTTAGAGTGTTAAGAGGCTGTATTTATAGGGTATAGGTTGACCTAATTCGTTTCTTGGAGATAAACTTAAGTAATGGACTCCTGGCCCAACTCAAATTCGTAAGGAAAACACTGCTGCGTTGTTTTGAGTGTATCTTCTTCGTTATTGGTCGGATTTTGCTCTATAAGATACCAAAAGAATCGCAACAGAATTATCTAGACCCTTCAGAAGGAAATTACCAAATTCGGCCTATTTCTTAGGTAAAAACACCAATCTTTGGGCGTGTACTGCAGAATCCCAGATTTAGGCAGCTTTTCATTTTCCTATTTGAACTCAGTTTCCTTCTATCTCCAATTTCCATGCATATCTCTTTCCATAAGTTGTAGTCTTTGACTTGGACTCTGATTAATCTCCATAATTATCTTTAAAGCTTCACACTAAATAAACAATTAAACTCAATATGCTCTAAAAATAATAATTCTACAAATCAAGACTCAAAATAGGAAAGTGCACTAAATTAAGCTAAAATCAACCTATAGACTAATAAATAAGCCTAAAATGATGTCTCATGAGTGTATTTTACTATCACAAATGAGGAGACATCAAGACCCCCAACTCAAAGTTGTATCGTCCCGATACAATAAAAGTAAAGAACAGTAGGGTAGTCAAGAAGAAGAAGTAGGAGGAGATCAAGAACAGAACACAATGAATGATCCTAGAGCAAAAATATCTAAAAAGTCTCATGTAGTAATGCTTCAGAAATAATGCACAAAGATGCTTAATATACATGTAATCAACAATCCATAAATTCAAGTCCAGATTAATTTCGCAATGCCAGAAGGAGAGGATGATAACTTAGTTCAGATTAATGGCTATAGGTTGTTCATAGGTCCCAAATACAGCATCCAATGGTCCACTTACCTATTACCTAATAGCTCAATTGTTTCTCCATCTAGTAGTTAGAAATCCTAAGGTCTTGGTTATAACCTGGCTTAAGGACGGGTGTGGTATATTTGGATAATGAAAAGTGAGCTTTTGGCTCTCTCCTCACTAGCCATCAACGAATCGCCCTAGAGCTTGAGTTGTCACTCGAAGATGTTCTCACTCAACCCAATTTATTGATGCTTTTTAATGTGCATCCCCAATAATCCCAATTAAAACCTTTGATGATATAAAATCCACTTTGCCGGTCCGAATATATATTCTTTTCATATCAATTTTTTTTTCTTTTTGTATAGCTATGATTCTCTTTTTGATTTCGAGATATCACGCTATTTTTCATATATATATTCTTTCTTTTTATGCCCTTGTTGGCAAATTTAGCTCGTAGCTTCTTTTCCATTCACTATTACCCCGGCAAAGGGTTACAATAATAATAATTCATCATCAATAAAATCACAATTATAATACCCAAATCCCCAAAGTTCCCTAATGATGAAAACCACCACCCCAAACTCAAGCTCTAAAACGAGTTGTCTCAGGTTTCGCGATTCGAGTGCGGGTCATATAGATAAGTCCTACAAACTAAGGGTATGGATTATAATGTGTTTCAATAAAAGGCTTTAGAAAGGCTCAGAGGGGCTAAGACGGATAAATAATATCAATAATCAAATAAAAGGGTGAGAAAGTATAAAAGGCTTCAAGTGTTTTTAATCATGAAAGAACTGCCTTATTCATTTTTCTAACTACCGGATTTTGTTACTTTTTCACTACTAGTTCATAGACAAGTGGGTTTTCAACTAATTTTAAACCTCACGTTCTACACACCAAATAACTATCCCTAAGTTTCAACATACTTCTTAGCATTGCTCATTAACTTTTCTATCTTTTATTTCCTGTTTTCATACATGCAAACTAAACATATTTATTGCATTTTTCAAAAACATACTACCTACTATCATTGACCTAATAAAATCATGCTCACATAGGTACATTCAAAGATATTCCATGCCTAATTCAACCCAAAAAATTTTAAATTATATGAAAAACAAAAAGGAAGATGAGGACAACGAATCCCCACCCCCAACTCAAAAATGAGCCGTGTCCCCACGACTCGAAAAAAACTCAAGAAAAATAAAATTTAAAATTAGCATACATATTGCACATAAAGAAATGGTAGGGAAGAAAGAAAACATACTCTTCGAGGCTTTTACCTCGCCTAGACGATACTTGGATTAAATCTAATGTATCTTCTTCACCCATCTTCTTACTCGCTTTTCGATCAAGACACGTGATCATAATAGGATATTGCATTATATAACGACATGGGAGAGATCGAAAATCCGTATCACCTCCTCATAGATCAACTGTGCCACATCTTCTTCTTCTCCTCACACATTACAATTCACAAACAACCCAAGCATTCCAAATCTCCCTGAATCTTCATGAATTCTCCTTCAACTTCTTCTTCAAATACTTTCGTATAAGAAAAAGGTAGTTCCTTTAATTGTTACTTTGGAGAAGCTATCATGGCCATTGAAGCTTTCTCTTTTTCTTTTGGGTATAAGGTCTTTGATTTGTAGAGGTTGTGTTGTCTTCTTCACTAAAGTTGGAATCTTTTTGCTCATCAACACAGCATGCTAACCTCTCTTCTCTTGACTTGTTTTACCCTTTGAATTGGAACTAGGACTTTTCTCACTTGATTTCTTCTCAATTAGATCCACTACCTTGATTTCTTCATCTCCCATACAGTAGATAATGTTCATGTTCTCTTAATCATCTCAATTGACCCCCAACTCAAAGCTTTAACCACTCTTGAAATTTGAAACTCTTGATTATTGGTTGTACAAGCATTATTTGGGTTAGGAAAGGTGATTGGATGATGATTCTCTATGTGGGTAAGATGGATTCATCATGTATTGGCTTGGATTTAAGAAATTGTAGGATGAATTTTTGAAATTTAAGCTTTTGATTCTTGGATTCAAGGTGTTTTGGGATGATATAGGTGGTTGAATCTTCCTTGTAATGATGTGGAGAATGAATTGGATGTGTTTTCATGGCAATTGGGTAGTGTTTTGATGATTGGTGAAGGTTTTTATGAGCTCTAATGGAGTTAGGAGGGTTGTGGAGAAGAAAAAGAGGGTTTGGGTTTATAAAATTCGGAACTAAAAGCTTAATACCTCCTTTATAATCAAATCCCGTAGGTTTTTCTCTCTCTTGCAGCGCTGCGGACTACCCCTGCGGACCATGGGGTGTACCGCGGGGTATACCGCGCCTCCTACGTCAAAAAACCCGTGGTAGGACCCCGTGGTACGGGTTTGTGCGGTGCATGGCGCAGTATAGGGTCCGGTATACCGGACCCATCAGCTATTTTTTTTTTCGTTTCTGGATAAAACCCGCGGTAGCAACCCGTAGTACGGGTTTTTGACCACGCGGTGCACCGCGGCTGAGGTCCGGTGTACCGCACGTGGCAAAAACCTCCCCAGCAGCTAGATCTCGAAAAGTTATGCAGTTTAGGCTCAAAAATCACCTGATTCCGATATCCGAGCGCAAAGATATGGCTTGCCGAAGTTTCTGTCCAAAAAAAATTTTGCTCGCTTCCCTAACTCGATTTCTCCAATACCTAATCATCAAAAACACTAATACCTTTCTCAAATATGCAATATCAACTAAAATTAACTAAACTAAATATAAACTAAAAACGTAAAAACATAAAAGAAATTACGGGTTGTCTCCCGTACAGCACTTTTGTTTAACGTCTTTCAAAGTTAGACGTGTTACCTCGATTAAGGATGACGAAATTTCCACCCTTTGCCTTTAATTCCCACGAACTTTTCAGCTCGATTCTTAATAATCATGGATGGTGCCATCCAAGATGTCGTGGGAAGTGGTGGTAACTCGATTTCATTTGTAGCACTACACTCCTCTGGCAATCCATTCATCTCTTTAGCTTCGAATCTTCGTTTGTTAGAAAGAATGTCCTTCATGAATTGGCCATATTTTGACATTCTTGTGAGAGCTTCTACAAACGGTATGCTGATTTTTAACTTGTTCACCATGTCAACGAACTTCTTGAATTCTAAGTAATTGTCCTTTCTGACACGTGACGGGAATGGTGGAGGAGGACATGTGTTGGTTACCACTGGGCTCTCTTTCTTTTCTGGTGTCTTCTCTTGGACACGTTCTTGTTCAACTACCTCTTCGACCTTATCTTCTGTTGCTTCTTCCCCCCTCTGATCTGGAATAGGGACTGGTTCTGGTTCTGGTCTTGGTGGAGGTAGTTGTTTTCCACTTCTTAATTCAACTGCATGACAAACTTTGTTTTCTGGAGCAGTAGTATCACTTCGGAGTTGCCTTTCTGCAGGGATTTGAGTTTCATTCATCATTTGTGACATTCTCTGCAACCTCTCCATAAGCGCATTCTGCGAGTCTTGGGATTCTTGCTGGCGACTCTCTATATTATCAAGTGTTTGCATCAGTCGAGCCAAACTTGAATGCAAACTCGAAGGTTGTTTTTGCTGCATTGAATAAGGAAGTGGTTCTTGATAAGCTTCATTATAAATCGGCGCTTCTTGATAGATAGGTTGTGGAGGATAGTAGGATTGTGGTCGTGGTTGATAATAATCATCATGATGATGATACGTCTGTTGATCTCCGACCCAATTGTAACTCTGTGGGGTTTGATAGTCAGCGTAATTTCCTTGAGATTGATAATAACCATCATAATAATGGTCTCTTTGATAAGGCATGAAGGGAATTGAGGCTGGATTGTTCATGCAACGTCCCCACGAGTGATCTCTTGCTCCACAACTAGGACATGAAGGTGAGGCATGTACTAGATTCCTCTGAACTAGTTGTTGCGATAGTTCTCGTAATTCCTCAAGTTGTCGGCTTAACTCCTTGAGCTTTAGAGATTCCATCTTGAATTAGCTTCTTCAGGATCTAATAGCACGAAACCTTTATCTCCTAATAAATCTGCTCTCGCCTAAAAAAAAATCTGTAAAACAAAAACTAAAAAGAAAAGCGTAAAATAGAACTAACTAAAATATGAGCACAAGAGAATTGCACAAGGACTAACGATGTAGTCCCCGGCAGCGGCGCCAAAAACTTGGTGTAGCCTAAGGTGTGATAAATTAATGATATAAATAAGTGCAAATACACACCCTAAACTAACACTGTACTGCAAGTATTACAGGACGTATGCAAGTTTTAATGATAAGAAGATTCGTTCCTCAGGGACTGACGAAAGTTAGAGAGAACTTATGCAAATTATCAAGTGCAGATATTAAAGATAGAAAAGATAATACGCAAGTAGAAAGAAGAGATAGACAAATATTTATTTGGTTTTCTAATAAATAAACTAAACTAATAAACTAAAGACAGGAAACAAATAAAAGAAAAGAAAAGAAGATAGTATGAAAGTCTAGCTTGAGTTATTAGCATGCAATCCCCGCTAGTTTTGCCGTTCTAAACATGTAAGGGTAAATTATGTAGTATTTCCCTAATCGGTCCCAATATGCTATCGGTAGTTTAAAATAGGATTTACCTGTGTCAATAAGGCTTCCTAAGCAAACTTTTCCTGTAATTGGTAAAGAGTCACAAGACTCAACCATAGTGATTATCTAGATAGGTTGGGTTGTCAGATCAGACCTAATACTAGACGTTATGTGCTAAACATGCAATTAAACACCGTTGTCAATGGTGACCTAATTACTAGATGGTAATTCTATATGGCCGCGGTTCCACAAGAACACAGAATATAAATTCAAACACATAAACAGAGAATAAAAACTATAATTCAATTTAAAACATTAAGTTCCCAAATTAGATAGATGTCAATCAAAACTAGGGTTCATACATATATGCTAAACACTCAAACTAAATGAATTAATTCATACAAAGAAAAGAAGAAGAAAGAATTACAAAATAAGAGGTTGAAGGAGACATAGTTGTTGCACAGCTCCTTCCAGACTTCTTCTCTTGTGTTGTAGCTTCCTCTTGGCCTTAAGGTCTGGCCAAGGATGATTTTAGAGTGTTAAGAGGCTGTATTTATAGGGTATAGGTTGACCTAATTCGTTTCTTGGAGATAAACTTAAGTAATGGACTCCTGGCCCAACTCAAATTCGTAAGGAAAACACTGCTGCGTTGTTTTGAGTGTATCTTCTTCGTTATTGGTCGGATTTTGCTCTATAAGATACCAAAAGAATCGCAACAGAATTATCTAGACCCTTCAGAAGGAAATTACCAAATTCGGCCTATTTCTTAGGTAAAAACACCAATCTTTGGGCGTGTACTGCAGAATCCCAGATTTAGGCAGCTTTTCATTTTCCTATTTGAACTCAGTTTCCTTCTATCTCCAATTTCCATGCATATCTCTTTCCATAAGTTGTAGTCTTTGACTTGGACTCTGATTAATCTCCATAATTATCTTTAAAGCTTCACACTAAATAAACAATTAAACCCAATATGCTCTAAAAATAATAATTCTACAAATCAAGACTCAAAATAGGAAAGTGCACTAAATTAAGCTAAAATCAACCTATAGACTAATAAATAAGCCTAAAATGATGTCTCATGAGTGTATTTTACTATCACAAATGAGGAGACATCATGAGGAGGGGGAGGTTAATTCAGAAATAGATTGGGGTAAGTTATGGAAGCTAAAGTGTCCCCAACGGACTAGAGTGTTGATTTGGAGAGCGGTGCAAGATAGGTTGGCGACAAGAAGTAACTTGGTTCGAAGGGGTTTGGAAGTTCCGAAGGATTGTCCTTTTTGTGGTGCAATTGCTGAAAATGCACTTCACTTATTCAGAGATTGCCCTGGGGTACGGGAGGTGTGGAGGCTGATGAGGAGGGAGGTGCAGGAGGATTTGAGTGGTCAGCAAGGAGGGAAGGGAAGGGAAGTAGGGGTAGTCTTCTGCATAATGGTTCGAGGGGCGTTAATGCAAATTTATTTCCTTCGCAGCAGGTATGGGCAAGTAATATAGGAAGGGTCAGTGGTGTTTGGCGCAGCAGGTACCTGGAGGTGATTCGGGTCAGGCCCAATGGGGTGGGCGACAACAGGTACAGAGGCGGTTGAGTAGTGAAGCGCAGCTACCGGATTCTGAAGTGGGAGGTGGTAGGGTGAATTCTGAAGTTCTAGGCGAATTTATCAGTGGCACAGCAGGTCAAGGGAGAATGATTTATCAGAATTCTGCAGACCTCTTTTCTGCAGAAGGTGCCGAGTACAATACTATGGCTGAATCGTGGCCTGCTAGCCTGTGGTGGACTAAAAATATCTCTTCGAAGAGCATGTTTGCAGGGGTTCTGTGGAGCACAATGTTTGGGGATTTAATAGAAGTGATATGGAAGGCGTGAAATGACATAGTATTTAATGGCGGGAAAATGCCTACGGGTAGTGAGTTATTGCGCAAAGCTCGTTTTGTTGCGCACTCCTACGCAAAGGCATGGGGTAATATCCCGGGTAAGCTAATATCTAATAGGGGAGGGGTTTGCCTTGTTGGATGGCGCAAACCAATGCGTGGTTTAAAACTGAATACGGATGGTAGCTGCAATAGATGGCGTAAAGTGGGAGGTGGTGGTGGATTAATAAGAGACGAAGAGGGAACTTGAATAGGGGGATTTTCAATGAAAATTCTTCATGATTCACCTGTGATTGTGGAGTTAATTGCCCTACTTGAAGGACTTAAAATGGTTGAAGCAATGAGATTAAGTGAGGTGACTATCAAAGTGGATTCTTGGGAAGTTAGGGAAATAATTCGTGATGTGGAGAAGGATAAGGGACCGGCTGCGTTTTGGATTGATCAGGTACGAAGAATTATAGCAAGGAATAACATGTTCATTCTTAGATGCATTTATCGGGAAGCGAACACTTGTGCGGATTGGTTGGCTCGTACTGGATTGATTCAGTAAGAGGAATATTGTTCGTATAGGGACCCACCGAAAGGAATTTGGAAATATCTTACGCGGGATCGGATGGGATGGACAACGCCTACAGCTATTTATAGTCCTGGATTGTTAGATGGAGTGTTAAGCTAGTATATCACGATCCTCTCGGATCTCCCTTGTAATAAAAAAAAAATCATACAAACTTTAAAGATACTATATATAAATCAAGGTTTTTATTTTTTGACAATATATATAAATCATGTTCAACAACGTCAAATGGCTGAGAGAGCCGCAGAAGCCTTAAATAAGTCAAATACACGTCACCAA
The DNA here is from genome assembly GCA_029959085.1 of Nemophila menziesii. Classification (NCBI taxonomy): domain Eukaryota; kingdom Viridiplantae; phylum Streptophyta; class Magnoliopsida; order Boraginales; family Hydrophyllaceae; genus Nemophila; species Nemophila menziesii. The sequence goes on along the minus strand of JARWIR010000018.1, from coordinate 26,779,703 downwards.
AAATAAAAAAGTAATATTCGGAAAAGCTAAACAGTTAATTTTAGGATTTGTCACGTGAAACATATAAAAAAATAACATGCCTGATTTGAGCTTGTTTGAAACATATATAAGGTTGGAAAAGAAAAACATATATAAAAAAGACATGCATAATTTGAACCATGAATATAATGAAATGAAATTGTTAAACTGTTATGAGCTATACAATATATGCTGAAATCGGTCCATAACACTGAAATACTGTATAGGAATTCTTCAAAATGATTTTTAGTAATTTTGTAAATGAATGAGGCATGCGAATTATTTTTTTTTTTCCAAAGAGGCATGCGAATTATGACAAACTATAGTATGAATTTTTTTTTTAATACATTTGAGACCACTTTAAAATCAAAATTATATTAATTCAGTATAATTCAATTCTCATGATTTCATGATCACTGCAAAGTAGTCTAATCACTACGCTAACTATCGATCTTAATATAAGACTTTTCGTTTGGATCTTAGATAATATTTGACCAAAAAAGAAAACGATCTTATGTGATAAATAATGCACGAATCAACCCATATCAGCATACCCACAATCCTCAAAGTGGCTGAAATCAGCCGTTTTGAATAGGGATGACAATGGTTCAAATATTAACCGTAACCGATGGATATACGATCCGATAAAAAATACGTTAGTGGAACCGATGGTGCATCCATGAGGGTTTGGTTCTCACAAAAGGTAATCGGTGGATTATCCGTTAGGATGTGATCTTTTACAATAATCCGACGGATAATCCGAAATCCGAATAAGAATATTAAAAAGAAAATATTAAAAAATATATACTATATATAAAGATATTCTATATATGCAAATTTCATACATAATATCGATTAAATATAATTATTTCATACATAAACTAAGTAATTGATTATAATCTATTTTATTACTATATTGCCTAATATCATTTTATTGTCTTCCAATAATTTTGTAGCTAATTTTAGAATTTTAAAAATATTTAATAAATTATATTATTTAAATCATTTTAAACGATTACAGATACGGATTAACCGCGGATAAATTGCATCCGTCGCGGATGCGAATTTGGTAAATAATTCTAATACTCGGTGGTTAATGGATACAGGTTTGGTTTTCGTTTCTCTTAATGGATGTGGATGTGCTGATGCAATTTTTCGGGGATATCTGATCTGTTGCTATCCCTAGTTTTGAACAAAACAAAAAAACTGTCGCAGTTTAAAATCAAAACTACTTATATAAAAAGAGCTAAAGAAATTTATATAAAAGAAGCAACACATATACGAATTGGTTAGCTCAGCTGGGTTTATAGTAAAATTATATATATTTTACGTTCATTGATCCTTAAAATTGAATTTGAGGATCACGCAAGATAAATTTAGATGGAAAATGCTTAGGAGGATTTATAGTCCAAATTTATCGACAGTTTTGAGTACTCATTAGCTTTATTTTTCACGGTCTTTAAAATTCTCCATGTAATTAAAAGAAACTATTTAAAAAAAGGAACTTGCCAATAAATAAAGGGTCAAATAGTTTTAGGTTTTTTAGGTTTTTTAGGTGAACGGTTTTAAACATGAAGAAACACCGTATATTGTTCAATTACAATATCTATTTAAACCTAGAAACTTACTAATATAGTATGCATCTACGTGTTAAGCATCAATTTAAGAGACTCAATATCATCTATGAACACATGGTGTGAGAGTAAAACGTAAATAAAATATAAGAAATACACACTTTTACTTCATTGAGAATTGTATCTTTCGAAGTTGTGGTATCTCTTGTTACTGGGAAATTCTTGAGTAGTCTTCCCCTATGTCCCCACATGTAGTTTTGTGATAAAATTGATACAAAGCTATCGTTTCAAATTGGAGTCACGCGCTTTAGCCATTTAGTTTTTTTTTTTAATCAAAATCTTTTTAGTTAATTAGTATAAGCTATCTTTGAAATCTGTTTTTTATAATAGTTTTAATCTTATATATTCTTTAGAATACAAGATTAATTATCTCAACAAAAGAATCATTTAAAATAAAAATAGTATTTTGAAAAAAAAAACTATATCTAAAATATAATTGCAATCTTTTAGTTATACTAATAAAGGTGAAAACAATGATATTATTTGAATAAAAAATTTATAAAAATTAAAATTAACCTATATTTTTACCTGATATGGCTAATTTTAACAGTCTATTAACGGTCTCTTAACGGTCTATTAACGGTCTCTTAACGGTCTTTTAACAGTCTCCTAACAAAATCTAAATAGTTTCCTAACAATTTTCCAAGAACCTTTAAAAATAAACTAATAAAAGCCTATAACATAACCATTAAGGAACCAGAACCGAACCGAGACTGAATTATTAGTCTCTTTTATTGTTTTGGTTTTCGTAAACAACACTGTTAGAACCGAACCGGACCGTTAGTGTCGTGGACCGTTTAAAATCGGTCCGGGCCAGACCAGTATCAGGCTAAAATTAGCCATATCAAATAAAAATATAGGTTGATTTTAATTTTATAAATTCTTTAATCAAATAATATCATTGATTTCACCTTTATTTGTATAAAAAAAATTGCAATTTATATTTTAAATGTAGTTATTTTTTCAAAAACCATTTTTATTTTAAATGATTCTTTCTTTGAGATAATTAATCTTGTATTTTAAAGAATATATAAAAATAATTATTATAAAAAACAGGTTTCAAAGGTAACTTATAATTGATTAAATGAATTTTGATTTTAAAAAAAAACTAAATGAACTAAAGCGCTTGACTCTAATTTGTAACGGTAGCTTTTTATCAATTTTAGCACAAAAACTACATGTGGGGCCATAGGAAAAGACTACCCAAGAATTTCCCCTTGTTACTCCCTCCGTTCCACTATATTTGTCCACTTTGCTTTTCACATATATTAAGAAACATAATAAATGCATTCACCATTACAAAAATACCCCTAATAAAGTATCTTGATATCTTAAATGTGTATTGGAAATATAAATTTTAATATTTTAATAAGGGTAATAGTGGAAAAATTAGTAAAAAAAGTGTCTTGAACTCCTAAGTGGACAATATATTTGGAACATTAATTTTAGTAAGTGGACAATTTAAATGGAACGGAGGGAGTACAAGGTTGTTACGCACTCAATCGCTTGCCATAAATACAATACGCCACGCTTTTATTCTCCACGGAGGATATTTTTGTATAATTGAGGGACTGAGGGTGCAACTTTACGTAATATTGGGACGATAGTGTAATTTTTTAATAATTTAGGGAGTTGTATTATGCAAAAATTCCAGTATAGGTCCTTGAGTTATGAGAATATTGCACCATGGTCCCTATAATACGCAAAATATACCACAAGACCCTATAGCACCATGAATTCCTAAATAACTTAAAAAATGCACTATAATTATAAATTTTTAAAAATTTAACTATTAGTCCCTATAGAATTTAAAATTGAACCCTAAATCCCTAAATATCTCAAAAATGCAATATAATTCCCTAATTTTACAAAATTAAACTTTTTGGTTTAATTTTACAAAATTAAACAAAAAAAAAGGTTAACCATTTGGGGTTATCTCAACTGGCCAGTGCCTTGGTTATCCTTCTAGGCGGTATCGGTTCGAACCGTGTCAATGACACCGAGTCCAAAAGTGGCTCTCCCATGTAACAAATAAAGGGGTTAAAAGCTGTATACATACACACACTTAAAAATCCATACACACAAATTTGAGCTAAATATACACATTATATATATATATATATATATATATATATATATATATATATATATATATATATATATATATATATATATATATATATATATATATATGTGTGTGTGTGTGTGTGTGTGTGTGTGTGTGTATGTGTGTAAATTCCTAAAGGGGGTGAATAGGATATTAATCTAACCTATGCCTAATAAAAAATCAAAGGACTTCTAAACAAGGATAGGTGAGGTACAACTAACCTAGAAGTCAAAATTTAATCAAGGATGCTAAAGGTGATCTAAAGAGTTTATTAAGTACGGAAGCTAAGTGTTAGGAGTGCTAAGGATAGGAAGCTAACTGTGGATACAAAGATTAAAGATTATAAACTAAGCTACTAGAGAGATGATAAAGTGAAGGTCAAGGTCCTAAAGACGATCAAATTATCCAAGAATAATAATAAGGGGCCAATATGAAAACTAAGTTAATTTAACTCAATTAGATCTCTAGGGACAAGGATTAAAGCATATAAGGGAATAAATATACACCTAAGATATGTATCACAAATAAAGGACATAATAAAGTACATAATGTAAATGCATATGCGATAAGTAAAATATAAAAAAAAAGATTAAACAAGGCATTTATGGTGGTTCAGTTTCCCTACATCCACTACCTAGGGTCATCCCTATATGATTTTAAATTTTCTCCACTAATCTCATTGATATCTCTTAAAAGTGAGATACAAACTGTTACAACAAGTTTTTTTGGGGCTAAACCACAACGTAAAAACTCCCGAGACTTTGACCGGTTAAGTCACAACCCGATGAGTCTTTTAGCGGTTAAGTCACGACTCTTTAGATATTTACAAGGTTTAGTATTAACCTATGAAAATACCTCTTCTATAATGTAAATTAAGAGTAATACCCTAAGTGGTTAGTTGATAAATAATAAAACCAATCTGAATGTGCTCCTTAATGAGCTAATATTAGAAGATTGAATGGGGAATTCTTAAAGAGTTGGTATAAGATGAAGCTTGAAGTTGATCTTCTTGTTGAGCATGCATGAAACTGATAGATTGACAATGATGTACTCCTTAAATGAGTTCGATATCATAAGTAATTGCACCAAGCTTGATTTTAATGAAATAAAATTGATAAACAAGCTAGGGTATTTGGTGGTCCTTTGTGTGTTCTAAAATAAATGCAAATGCTAATCGAACCACAACCGCAAGTGTACGGTTGTCCCAAGTAATATAGATGATAATACAGATTCGTTCCAAGGACGGGATGGTTGACTACAATGTTTAGCAGATAATGATTGGTTGCACTTATGAAAGCAAGTAAATAAAATATGTTTGTTTGGTTTTTGTTTATTAAAGCTAATGAATGAAAGACAAATTATAAAAATGCAAATAAAAACTAAGACGCAAGTAAAATGATGTAAAACGCAATATGAGATGTAGTACTTGAGAACGCAAGGATCCTCCCAATCCTATTTCCTAACTTATGTTGTTTAAGGGCTAAATTGGTCAATTACAATGGTCGGGATTCTAAATTCCTTATACCCCCGTCAGGGTGGACTATAAGGCAATCCTAGGGTGTCACTAGTCCCGTCAGGGTAAATATGATCCACCTTTAGATGTTTAAGTTTTATTACCTCATTGGCCCTAGAATTAGCTAAGTTCGTCAGAATCAATAGCTTCTATCCTAGATTCGAATAAATGGTTCTGTATTTAAACCCTCCGTCAGGATGATCCAATCGCCACTAATTGGAATAGCCTAGATACTAACACCTGTTCTTAGTTAGCTACTCCAAAAACAGTAAAATAATCTCAATTTATTGAAAAGAGTAAAAGCCCTAATTTAATTTAATTTAACAGAAACCCAAATTCAACATTCGTTAATTAATAAGATTGGGATTCACCCATTGTTGTTCTCAAGCACTATGAATTGTTTAGCTCATATTAAAAAGAAATACGAAATTAAAAATAAAGGAATTCATATTTGATTACAAAATTAAAATTGAAAGAACCTAATTTCCGGAATTGGAATGACTACGAACGGAGCTATAGACCCACTCCAGCTCTTGTAGCTTCTTCTTTCTTCCTTCTGTTGCTTCTCTCTGGTGTTTAATCTTGTGGAATGTGAATTGTATGAAAAATAGAAGTCCAGACCTCCTTTTATAAGTGCAAATTCGGACTAGGGCTTGGACCAGAAAATAAAAGCCTAATTAAATGTCCAAGCCCACTTTCTAAGCCCAAAATCCCGTAACTGATGATAGGCCTTCACTAAAACAGCTTTTCCCGATGCGTTACAACTCTGATTGACCTCATTCCAGTTGATAAAGTTCCGTAACTCGATAAGGAATGATTTCTCTTCAAAGGTCAGCGGCTGAATCATCGCTTAAGCACCTCGAAATCAGCAATCTATGGCCTGGAAAGTGGATTTTCAGCTCTAAAAATAATATCTTCGGAATTTGTCTTCAAGTCTTGACTCTAATTCACGATCTTTGACCTTCTCCTCGGATTCCTCTCCTAGCTAACATCTAAAACCTATAAACTTTACACTAAAAATACCAATATTACGCGCAAAAGTTTAATAAATTAAAAATGCTAGAAATAAAAAGGGAATTCCGGATTATTGCATATTTGGTCCAAAAGTCTATCAAATTAATTAAATAAACACCAAAAATGATGTCTCCCAAGGGTCGAAAATAAGAACAATTAGGGAGACATCAAGACCCCCAACTCAAACCTTTGTCGTCCCGACAAAGTAAAACAAAACAAAGGGGTAGAAGTAAGCGTATAAACAAGTAGAAGCTAGCAAATAAACCCTAAAGCAATTCTCAAAATAAATCTCATATAGCAAACTCTAGAAACTAATATACACATACACTAATCATGCAACATCAAACATAAATAATCTCAATCATAAAATTAAAGTCGCAATGCTTGAAGGTTACACTTGTACTCATCTCTGTATGATGGCTATAGGGTGGTCATTAATCCTAACTCGCTTTGAAGGCTCCACCTAGTATATTCCCTATTAACAGAATCATAAATTCACTATGCACTTAGGAATCACGAGGTCTTTACGGTTATAATATTGGCTTAAGGACAGGTGTGGATGTATATTTGGTAAATTTGAAGTTAGCTTTTGGCTCTCTCCTCACTTACCATCAACAATGTCCTCGAGCTTGAGTTAACGCTCAAAAAGATGTTCTCACTCACCCATATACGCACTAATTTAGCGTCCCATGTCTACCCACTATAAATAAGATGATTTTCAGAAAAATTCCACTTTGTCGGATGTTTTATTCATTCATATTTTTTTCTTTTTCTTTTCTTTTCTCTTTTTCTTCTTTTTTTGTACAGGAGCAAACCGGGTTCCCGGTTTTGACGAATCCGGGTTCCCGGTTTCTACTGTATGATTTTTCAATTTTTTTTTTTCATTTTTTCTTTCTTTTTCATTTTTCTTCATTCCCGGCAAAGGGTTACAAGTATATATCATCTGCAATTGTGCTACAATACAAAGCACATCGATCCCAACCCATTAAATTCCCCATATGTGGTCCCACCACCCCAAACTCAAGCTCGAGACATGTCTCAGGATTGTGATTCAAGTGCGGGTCATATGGTCATGCCTAATAATCTAAGGGATAATGGCTTATATCGTGGCTACAAAGAAAAGGCTAAGGCTCAAAGTGGGCTAAGATGGATAATAATTAATACAAGGGATAGAAGGCTAAAAAGGCACAAATGGCTAACAAAGAACTGCCCCTATCATTTTCCTAAGTACATAGCTTGTCTTTAGTTCATATCTAGGTGGGTTCTCTACTAATTAAGATTTCACGTTCTACACACCAAACATATTCCTTGAGTACAAGCTTACTTCATTTGCATTGTTAATTAATTTTCCTATCGATTACCTATGTTCGCATGCAATTGTAAGTGCGTTTTATATCAATCCCTAAAGTCCACTATTTACTATCATAGATTCATCAAAAGTATGCTTAAAGGGACATTTAAAATCTTCTACAGTCAAACGCAACTCCGAAAATTATTTTATTGAAAGTAAATAAAACATATAACACATAAAAACTGGGATGAGGCAACGAACCCCACCCCAAACTCAAAAATGAGTCGTGCCCCCACGACTCGAAAAGACTCAAAGCAATAAAATAATATACACTACATGAGAAGGGATAGAAAACGTATCTTAACCAGCGCGAGGCTGGTTGTCGGTGTTGCGTCCCTGAACTTTATCTCGCGTCTAGACATCGTAAGTTGTTTATGAACAAGTAAAGTTCAACTTGTTTGTAACGTTTCCCAAAATAGTGCACCTCGTATCCTGATTCTCTTCCAACACCTTGATTCTCGATTCCAACTCATCATCGGATCATTTTCTTCCTCACTTTCAGGTTCTTCAATCACTTCCCTCTTCTTCGGATTAGCCTTAATTTGAACCGCTTCAGTCTTGTTTGAAACTTGAAATAGGAATCTCAATAGCTTGTTCTTGAATAGCACCAAAAGCGTTCCTGTTTCTTGGAGAATTCCTTTGATAAGCACACATGAAAACGGTTTTGATAGGCATCTCTTTCCACCCCAAACTCAAAACTTCAAATAGTGAGAAGCTAAGGCTTAGAACTTTGATGTTTTGAGGCTTAAGACTTGAAGATTATGGTGGAATATAAGATGGGTAAAGGCTAATTGATGTGTGGGAAGAGGGAATTGGATTTTATTTGAAGCTCGGATGAAGAACAATTGAACAAAAGTGGAATTCCATGGTGCTTTGGATAGGAGATGAATTGAGTGTATGTTATTGTGGTGAAAGAGGGTAGGATTTGATGATTATGTGGTTGTAGATGATGATGTTCAGGAAATTTTGGGTTTTGGGAGTGTTTTTGGAGGCTGGGTTGAAGAAAGAGGTAAAAATCTAGGGCTAAAAAGCTTCAAACGGCCCTGTCACAGATGAAACCGGGTACCCGCATTTGAAAATGCGGGGCCCCAGTTTCGCGTCGCTGTGTCGACGCGAAAAATAATTTTTTTTTTTTTTGGGGCGTCTGACAATATATGACGCAATAAGTTTTTTTTTTTTAACCTCAAAACGCAGCCAAAACGCGGGACCCAAAACGCGGGGTCAGAGAATTGCCCTTCGAAACCGGGTGCCCGCATTTGCAAATGCGGGTACCCGCATTCTCGTCGATGGCGCGAGCCAAGACGCACCAAAACGCGACCTCCCAAAACGCGGGGTCAGAGAAATTGGAAAGTTACAGCTCCGAAACCGGGTACCCGCATTTGCAAATGCGGGGCCCCGGTTTGCGTCGATGGCGCGAATCCAAAACGCAGCAAAACGCAGCAAAACGCGGGAAAACGCGGGACCCAAGACGCAGGGTCAGAATGTAGAATTTTTAGCTTTCGAAACCGGGTACCCGCATTTGCAAATGCGGGGACCCGGTTTGGCCCCTGGAACACCACAAATTTTCTCTTATTTTCGCCCTTTCGACCCCAAACTCATGACCTTTTTATCCCTGAAATCATCAAAAACAACTACCCTTCCTCATTTCTTAATAATAAACACTAAAATTACGAAAATCAAACTAATCTAAATTGCAAAAATTAAAAACTTAGACTAATATACAAGAAATTGGCTTTTGTTTAACGTCGTTAAGCTCGACGGGTTACCTCATTTATCAGTCATTCACATAACCTCCCCAGCAGTGAGTGAGGTTATCAATATTTGCAACTCGGAATTTACAACCCTTAGCTTTTATTCCAACTAACTTATCTGAGATTACCTTAGCAACCACGAATGGTCCTAGCCAAGAGTTCTTTGATTCACATGTCTTTGGAGGAGGTTTAGGCTTTTTCATAGCAACTTCTTCGCCTACTTTGAACTCCTTTTTCTTTCTTTCCTTCTTAGGTTCCTTTGGAACCTTCGTGACACGTGTTTTCTCTTTCTTCTTCGCATGATTGAGTGGTGGATTTCTCTTAGGATTTGGAGGAACTTTGATCGGTGGTTTTTTTCTTAGTTCTTTTTCCTCCACCCCTAAGGTTTCCACAACACTAATTGGCTCTGTTCTTACCGGCTCCATTACATCTACACGAAAACATTATTCCTTGGAATCCGGAAACTTCATAGGTCTAAACACATTAAACTTCATCTCCTCGTCTTGGATTCTCATAATCATTTCGCCGTTTTCTACATCAATCAAGGTACGCCCCGTGGCTAGGAATGGTCTTCCCAAAATAATGGGGACATTCCTATCCGCGTCGTAATCAAGTATAATGAAATCAGCGGGAAAAATTAACGTACCTGCCTTAACGAGGACATCTTCGATTCGGCCTTCTGGATGTGCAAGAGATCGATCCGCCATTTGCAAGACCATAGAAGTGGGTCTTGCTTCAATATTAAGCTTGTCAAAGATTGATTTGGGCATAAGATTTATGCTTGCACCCAAATCGCATAGTGCTTTTCCTTTCCACTCATTACCAATAGATATCGGAATTGTAAAGCTCTCGGGATCAACTAACTTTGGAGGTAATTTGCCTTGACAAATAGCACTACATTCCTCAGGAAGACCAATCATCTCATTATCACAATACGGCCTTTTGTTGGTGAGGGCTCTTTTTAGAAACTTAGCATACTTGGGCACATCTCGAATAGCTTCTAACAACGGAATATTTATGCTGAGTCCTCTTACCTTGTTAAAGAATTTTTGATAATCAGCCATGTCACCCTTCTTTTGAACTCTCGATGGAAATGGTGGAGGAGGACGGTTTATTATAGTATCATCTTTCTTTTTCGGAACTTCACTCGACTTCTCCACTTCTTCTACTTCAACTTCTTTATCTTCATTCACCACCTCTTTTTCTTTTCTAACTTCTTTTTCTTTCATAACTGGAAAAGGAGGTGGAGGAAGGTTCTTACCACTTCTGAGAGTAATAGCTTTACAGTCTTCGATTTGGATTGGATTCTCAGTATCGCTAGGGAGTTGCCCTTGTGGACGCTGATTCAGTTGTTTATTAATTTGGCTTAGTTGATTCTGGAACAAATTCATATTAGCTTCGATTGCATTTTGACGTTCCATAGCTTGTGTCTGAAGAGCGATTAAACTTTCAACTGTTTTCTGAAGAGTAACTCCTTCTTGCGGATGGGCAGGTAAGGCCTTCTGATTCATTGTGTCATCATAATTGTCTTGAGGAGCTTGTCTCTGAACATAATTTTGATTCTGTCCTCCTTGGTAATTGTTGTGTGGTCTTGGATTGTAGTTGTTACCTTGGGGACGCGGCTGATACGCATAAGTAGGATTTGCTGCCCCATCAGGATTTGAGTATTGAAACCCCGGATGGTTTCTGTTAGGCTGATATCCATTACCACTTGAATTAAAGTTACCTCTATTGGACACAAACATCACGGATTCTTGATTATTTTGACAATTTTCCCAACTATGATCATTGACACCGCAATACTCACATCCATATACCTCTTGTGCAACCTTTACCTCACCTCTTTTATTCGAGAAACCTTCTTTCACGGCTAGAGTAAGTTGTCTCAATTGTTGTTCTAGTGTGGTCTGAAGCTTTGTCTCTAGCGTAGCAAACTTTTCTTCCATATCAACATTATTCACTCTTTTAACTGGTGTTCTTACTGAACTCCACCCAACTTCATTCTTGACTGTTCTCTCTAAGATGATCTTTGCATGAGCGGGTTGAACTTGAAGAAAACCTGCACCACATAGCATATCCAATTTCTCTCTTGAAGTCCCATCAAGGCCTCTATAAAATATTTTTAATTGTTGTTGTTCTGAAAAGCCATGATTGGGGACTCTACGTAAGCACATCTGAAATCTTGTCCAACTCCTACCCAAAGTTTCATCATATTCTTGACGGAAATGCGTCAACTCTAATTCAGCATCTAACCTCATGTTACTTGGGTAATACCTGTCAAAGAAAGCAATCTCTAATTGGTCCCAATTAGTAATCTTCGTCGGATCTTGCGTATCGTGCCATTCACTTGCTCCATCAATAACAAAAAATTTAAACACAGCGTAGTACATCTGTTCTTTTGAAACTCCGTGTGTGATGTAAGAATCACATATCTGTTTGAATTTCTGTATCGCTCTAAGAGGATCTTCTCCAACTCTACCACGAAAATTTCCAAAGTTTTGGAATTGAGCTATCATACCCGGATCTGGACGAAACTTTGGAACATTTATATCTGGAGCACCTACTCCTATAGCAGGGGCACGGAATGGGACTTCTGGTGGGCCATTAGTAAACCAAGGATCTTGATTCATCACGATTTGAGCTTGTCCGTTATTGTTCTGAATATTAACGTTCTCCATTTGGTGAATTAATTCTTCTACTTCTAAGGATTCTTGTTCTTTCCTTCTCTTGTTAGCAAGTCTGATTAATGATTCTGGATTATTAAGGATCGGAGGTGTTGGCTCTAGATCCTTAAAGAGTCTCCTTCGCATACACCAAACCTAAAAACCTGAGAAAACTAAACAAGCAAAAAGCGTAAAACTGATAAAAACAAAAAAATAAAAATAAATGCAACTATCACTAAAGGATAAACACCGTGGTCACACGCTACCGTCCCCGGCAGCGGCGCCAAAAACTTGGTGGTCCTTTGTGTGTTCTAAAATAAATGCAAATGCTAATCGAACCACAACCGCAAGTGTACGGTTGTCCCAAGTAATATAGATGATAATACAGATTCGTTCCAAGGACGGGATGGTTGACTACAATGTTTAGCAGATAATGATTGGTTGCACTTATGAAAGCAAGTAAATAAAATATGTTTGTTTGGTTTTTGTTTATTAAAGCTAATGAATGAAAGACAAATTATAAAAATGCAAATAAAAACTAAGACGCAAGTAAAATGATGTAAAACGCAATATGAGATGTAGTACTTGAGAACGCAAGGATCCTCCCAATCCTATTTCCTAACTTATGTTGTTTAAGGGCTAAATTGGTCAATTACAATGGTCGGGATTCTAAATTCCTTATACCCCCGTCAGGGTGGACTATAAGGCAATCCTAGGGTGTCACTAGTCCCGTCAGGGTAAATATGATCCACCTTTAGATGTTTAAGTTTTATTACCTCATTGGCCCTAGAATTAGCTAAGTTCGTCAGAATCAATAGCTTCTATCCTAGATTCGAATAAATGGTTCTGTATTTAAACCCTCCGTCAGGATGATCCAATCGCCACTAATTGGAATAGCCTAGATACTAACACCTGTTCTTAGTTAGCTACTCCAAAAACAGTAAAATAATCTCAATTTATTGAAAAGAGTAAAAGCCCTAATTTAATTTAATTTAACAGAAACCCAAATTCAACATTCGTTAATTAATAAGATTGGGATTCACCCATTGTTGTTCTCAAGCACTATGAATTGTTTAGCTCATATTAAAAAGAAATACGAAATTAAAAATAAAGGAATTCATATTTGATTACAAAATTAAAATTGAAAGAACCTAATTTCCGGAATTGGAATGACTACGAACGGAGCTATAGACCCACTCCAGCTCTTGTAGCTTCTTTTTTCTTCCTTCTGTTGCTTCTCTCTGGTGTTTAATCTTGTGGAATGTGAATTGTATGAAAAATAGAAGTCCAGACCTCCTTTTATAAGTGCAAATTCGGACTAGGGCTTGGACCAGAAAATAAAAGTCTAATTAAATGTCCAAGCCCACTTTCTAAGCCCAAAATCCGTAACTGATGATAGGCCTTCACTAAAACAGCTTTTCCCGATGCGTTACAACTCCGATTGACCTCATTCCAGTTGCTAAAGTTCCGTAACTCGATAAGGAATGATTTCTCTTCAAAGGTCAGCGGCTGAATCATCGCTTAAGCACCTCGAAATCAGCAATCTATGGCCTGGAAAGTGGATTTTCAGCTCTAAAAATAATATCTTCGGGATTTGTCTTCAAATCTTGACTCTAATTCACGATCTTTGACCTTCTCCTCGGATTCCTCTCCTAGCTAACATCTAAAACCTATAAACTTTACACTAAAAATACCAATATTACGCGCAAAAGTTTAATAAATTAAAAATGCTAGAAATAAAAAGGGAATTCCGGATTATTGCATATTTGGTCCAAAAGTCTATCAAATTAATTAAATAAACACCAAAAATGATGTCTCCCAAGGGTCGAAAATAAGAACAATTAGGGAGACATCAGTATTCTTTATTGAACTATAGAAAAGTATAATAGTGAATTAGTTTTTCAAGGGGTAAGCCATTTTGATGAAAGGGAGCCTTCTATATATAGTAGATCAAGTTCCAAAGGCTCTATAAGAAGGATAACATATTCCCCAAAAAATGTAACCGTCTTGCATAAAATAGGTAACTATTTTGGTTCCCAATGACTATTTTCGACGTAGCGTATTTTGTATAACAAATATAAAATCAAATGTTTTTGAAACAACGACATTATGAAAAAAATGCAATACCATTTTCCTTCAAAACACGTACTACCGTTTTGGGTAGGGAAGCCGATCGAAATTGGTTGCAAGGTATTGGTTTTGACTGATTACTTTTGGACGCTTTAATGTTCATCACTGAAAATGGCGTACTATTTTTTGGCTCAAATCAAGTATCTGTTTAAGACTGGGATGCCAGTTTTGAAGGTGTGAATGTTGTCACTAATTTACTGAAGTGGCACCCAACCTTTTAAACATTTTGATAACTCATGTCGAAAGACTTCTTTCATAAAGTTGTACGATATGAAATACAATGATAATTGTTAGCACAACTCAAGAGCAAAAAATGCAAAACATACAAGAGTATATCAAGTAACAGTGTACATCAAATCAGGTGAAATAATGTAATGTTTAGATCAAGATGAAAATAAAGACATAAGCTTATAGATATGAAGGATAAACTTAGAGGCATGTATGATAAAGAATTTAATTCATCTTCTTGAGCAAGGATTAACCTCGCGAGTTTTGGATTTAGAAAATATTTTCAACTTATGTAGGTGCAACATAAAGCATGTGATGCGTGTGTTCTAGAGAGTTTAACAAATAAGTTTAAGCATAAGGAATAAAATAATTTAAAAAGAATCATTAATATTAATATTAGAGAGATTCTTCAGGTAATACTTTTTCTTAATTTTTTCTTACCTATATTTATGAAAAGTTACATATCTTTTTGAAAATTACCTATTAATGTGGGTCACATATAATTTATTAATAGCTGACAACTTTATTATAAGGTAACTTTTCATAAATAATAATTATTGTAAGGTCTCTTTTCATATCCTATATACGAAAATATACCCATTACCGGACTGAAAAAGAATCCTTCATATTAATATGAACCAAGATCGAGAACTGTCTAGATAAAATTAAGGAAGATAACTAGCGAGAGTGAGGAAGATAACTTGAAAAAATAGGGTGTGGAGTACTCTGAATGTTATAAATATTTGATAATTATGAGGTGGTAGTATTGGTGATCAAATGCTTATGGATCACTAATAGTGTAATATTGGGTTAACTAGTGAAAAAAAAGGAGATACTTAAATTAAGAAGTGGGAAAGAAAATAATATGGATTAAAGATCCTAAAATCGAAGCTACGTTCGTCCAAAAAAAAAATCGTAAAATTGAAAGGGAAAATATACTCAATACCCCCTGATTTCTTTTTTTTAGTCTACTTGCCCTAAACTTGTATTACGTACTATGTTACGCTATTTGTCTTTTTCTGTGCATTTTCACCATTAAGTCATTATTTTCATTATTTAAAAAAAAAACTTAAAAAGTTATTAATTAACCTCAAAAAATTTAATTACTTTGCACACACCACCCATCCCAATCCAACCCACACACTCCCTACATCCCCTAAATATATAAACATTCATCTCAACATTAGTCTCAATCCCTCTTTAACCCTACAAATTTTACAAAAATAAAAATTAACAACAACATTTATCATTTTATTTACACCACTCAGTCTACCCACCTATATAACCCCATAAATTTTTTAAATCAAAATAAACCCTAATTTTTTTTTTTCAAAATCCTTCCCATCCAAGCTAATACATCCCTCTCATCTCATTCCTAATCCTTACCTGGACGTCCACTCTACTAACTCAATCTCTTACTCAAATACCCTAATATCTACTTTAAATAAACCTGAAAAATCCATGTACACCATCTCATTAGTCCCCATATTCACCTCTATTAGAGCAATTTGGTATACATATCACGTTAAAATCCCCTGCTTTCCTTAGAGCCTTTATGGTAATTTTCTATGTTTAATTTTTCCTATTATATATATGTTTACCTCAAGTAGTATAGAGAAGAATGTATTGTGAGAAAGAGTGATGCAATAGTTAAACTGATCTCCAAATAGTTCCATAGGACAGTTGGTTGGATCTATTCTTCAATTCATATGTGTTGATAAGTCTATATGAAATAAGATTAGTAATCCATATTTCATTGAGATGCATCCCAACAAATCATATACAAAAACAATCAATTTTTTTGTCATTCAGTATCTCTTAACAGACGATTGAAGTGAATAATACTCCTTACACTGTCGTAAAACTTTTTGTGAGAACATAAATCATGAAATCAAAGTTTGGGAATCACCCGAAAAAAATCTAACTCACACAAACGGGTATTAAATGATAATAATAATAATAATAATAATAATAATAATAATAATAATAATAATAATAATAATAATAATAATAATAATAATAATAATAATAATAATAATAAGACAACAATAAAAATACAATTCGGAGCATTGTTCACACGGTAAGTTTTTTTGTTTTTGTTCTTTAGGCATATTAGTGTTAATGATGGTGGATAGTGAACCCCTTGTTGGCTATCATTATCAATGTGCATGAAAGCTGACTGAAATGATTTCGGTGGCAGAGTGGGCTGCCATAACTTGAGGTGGTTCTTATGGTGGAGTACAGTGGCGGGTTGTATTAAATCAATTATTTAGGCGTATCCATTTTGATGTGGTGGAGGCGGTTGTGTAAAATAAAGTTTTTTTAGGCGTAGCAGTGTTGATGATTGTGGTGAATGGTCTCTTGGTTGGTGGGGGTTATCTATATTTGAATTTAATTAATTTTTTTTCCGATAGTCTATTCTTATTGATGGTGTATTAGTGTTGATGATAGTGGAGAATGATCTCCTTGTTGGGTGCGATTTTTAATGTGTAAGAGAGTACCTGAGTGAGATGAGTTTGAGCTTTTTTTCTATTCTTGTTGATGGCGTAGGAGTTGAGGATCTCAATGGTGATGGTGATGGTGGTTACAAGTGCTTGGTAAGGGAAATGGTGATGGTGATGGTAGATATGTGTGTGTGATTAAGATGAGTTGGAATTAGGTGGAAATGTGTGAAAAAAAATTAAAATTTTAGGATTTTTTTAGATTTCTTTAAATGATTTGGATGAATTAATATTTATTTAATTTTAATTTAAAAAAAAAACCATTTAAAATGGTTAAACTAATAAATTATCGGTCACAATTGATGGAGAAACAAAATAAGGAGTGACATGGTACATAATAAAAGTTTGCGAGTAAGTAAACTTAAAAAACAAATTAGGGGAACATGTCAAACAAAGAAAAATTTGGCCGAACAATAAGTATTTTCCAAATTAAAATATTTTGTCAAAACAAGAATATCAAATCAAAGAAGAGTTTATGAAAAAAAATACGAACATTGTTCAACAAAACAATAATAATTTTTTAAATATATATCATCTCAATCTTAAATTAGTTATACTATATGGTGGTGATATAGTAGGGGTTCTTTATTTTGAATCTTTTTTAGCTTTAGCCTTTCTTGCCCTACGCTCTGTTCTCTCATCTTTCTCCATCTCAGACATCACTTCATGATGGTTGGACGCTCTCATCATGTTCGGTCTTTGTCTTTTCTGAGGCGTTGGATTTATCAAAGAAGACTCACCCTTCTTCTTAATCTTGCTGAAATTTTTTTATTAGAAAACAATTCATTAAAGCACTTATATGTATACAAATGGAAAAATATCTAAACGAAACAATTTAATAGACAAATTCATGAATGGGTATATATCAATACACATCATGGAATGTAAATACAAGAAGCCCTTCAAATAGAATTTTCAATGACATAACATAGATACTAAGCTAATTCAATCTCAATTCATGATTATGTCAGATTTGTAAATAAGTCTAAAGTAAGAATACTATATCGTTGTTTTATGTTATTTTTTTAACAAAAAAAAAATCTTAGAATTTACATTTTAACATGATCAAATCAACAAATAAAGTATATTAACAATTTTGTTTGTTTACCGAGTAAGAGAACTTGGCTCGTCTTGTTCATTCCGCTCTGAGGATAAATTTCCAAATTCATCCATCTGTATTAGAAAAAACATGTAACTAAATTAATATAATCCTACTATAAAATTATTCCTTAAAATTGTACATATATTATTATTATTATTAATAATAATTTTAATAATAATAATATATCTTCTCTTACCACATTCGAATATGTCTCGACAATTGCTGAATCTGGTGAGCTAACTTTGCTTTTGTTATTGTTGACCTTATGATCAACAACTTCCACTACAAAAAAACTTATACGAAATTAGACTTTTCTAAATCAAAGAGTGATAAAACAATCTGGAAAACAATTATACTAATATAAAAATTATTAACTAAAATATCTTACTTATCACTTGAAATATAATCACACATAAACTTGATATACAAGGATATATCTGACTTCTTTTTTTCTTTTACAAAGATAAAACTTGATTTTTTTTTAATAAATAATTGGTTCATACTTTAAAACACTAACTCAACCATAAATTTAATAATACTTTTTCTTAATTTTTTCTTACCTATATTTATAAAAAGTTACATATTTTTATGAAAAATTACCTATTAATGTGGGTCATATGTCATTCATTATACTTTTTCTGAATTTTTTATTACCTATATTTATGAAAAGTTACATATTTTTATGATAAATTACCTATTAATGTGGGTCACATATCATTTATTAATAAATGACAACTTTATTATTAGGTAACTTTTCATAAAAAATAATTATTGTAAGGTCTTTTTTCATATCCTATTTAAGAAAATATGCCCATTACTGGACCGGAAAAAGTCCTTCATATTAATATGAACCAAGATCGGGAAGTATCTAGGTAAGATTAAGGAAGACAGCTAGTTAGAGTGTGGAAGATTTAACTTAATAAAATAGTGTGTGGGGTACTCTGAATGTTATAGATAATTGATAATTATTAGGTGTTAGTATTGGTGATCAAATGCTTATGGAGCACTAATAGTCTAATACTGGGTTACCTACCGAAAGGGTTACCTACCGAAAGAAAAGGGAGATACTTAAATTAAGAAGTGGGAAAGAAAATAATATGAACTAAAGATCCTAAAATTGAAGCTACGTTCATCCAAAAAAATCGTAAAATTGAAAGGGAAAATATACTCAATACCCCCTGATTTCTTTTTTAGTCTACTTACACTAAACTTGTATTACGTACTATGTTACCCTATTTGCCTTTTTCTGTGCATTTTGACCATTAAGTCACTGCTTTCATTATTTTAAAAAAATAAAACTTATAAAGTTATTAATTAACCTAAAAATAATTAATTTTGTTTCTTGAAACCCATAATTTTTTTCAACCACCTTCCTCTTTAGTATTTGAACCCACAAATTTCTAAAAATTTAGAATAAAAACCGTAAAATTATTTAATTATTTTACACACACCACTCATCCCGATTCAACCACACACTCCCTCCATCCCCTAAATATATAAACATTCATCTCAACATTAGTCTCAATCCATCTTTAACCCTACAAATTTTACAAAAATAAAAATTAACAACAAAATATAACATTCTATTTACACCACTCAATCTACCCAACTATATAACCCCGTAAATTATTTGAATAAAAAAAACCCCAAACTATTTTTTCACAATCCTTCCCATCCAAGCTAATCCATCTCTCCCATCCCATTCGTAACCCTTACATGGACGTCCAGTCTACTAACTCAATCTTCTACTCAAATACCCTAATATCTACTTTAAATAAACCTAAAAAATCCATGTACACGATCTCATTAGTCCCCATATTCACCTCTATTAGAGCAATTTGGTAGACTTATCAAGTTACAATCCCCTGCTTTCCCTAGAGCCTTTATGGTAATTTTCTATATTTATAATTTCCAATATTTTATATGTTCACCTCAAGTAGTATAGAGAAGAATGTATTGTGAGAAGTAGTGATGCAATAGTTAAACTGATCTCCAAATAGTGTCATGGGACAGTTGGTTGGATCTATTCTTCAATCCATATGTGTTAATAAGTCTATGTGAAATAAGATTAGTAATCCATGTTTCATTGAGATGCACCTCAACAAATAATATACAAAAAAGATATATTTTTGTCATTCATTATCTCTTAATAGACGATTGAAGTGAATATTACTCCTTACACTGTCGAAAAACTTTTTGTGAGAACATAAAACAATAATCAAAGTTTGGGAATCACCGGAAAAAAATATAACTCACACAAACGGGTATTAAATAATAATAATAACAATTGTAATAATAAGACAACAATAAGACTACAATTCGGAGCATCGTTCATACTGTAAGTTTTTGTTTTTTTTTTTTGTTTTTTTAGGCATATTAGTGTTGATGATGGTGGAGACTGACCCCCTTGTTGGCTATCGTTATCAATGTGCATGAAAGCAGACTGAAATGATTTCGGTGGAAGAATGGGCTGCCATAACTTGAGGTGGTTGTTATGGTGGACTACAGTGGCGGGTTGTGTTAAATCAATTATTTAGGCGTATTCATGTTGTTGTGGTGGAGGCGGGTTGTATAAAATCAAGTTTTTTTAGGCGTAGCAGTGTTAATTATTGTGGTGAATGGTCTCCTGGTTGGTGGGGGTTATCGATGTTTGAATTTAATTAATTTTTTTTTCTTATAGTCTAATCTTATTGATGGTACGTTAGTGTCGATGATGGTGGAGAATGATCTCCTTTTTGGGTGCGATTTTTAATGTGTAAGAGAGTGCATGGGTGAGATGAGTTTGAGTTTTTTTGTCTATTCTTGTTGATGGCGTACGAGTTGAGGATCTCGATGGTGACGGTGATGGTGGTTACAAATGCTTGGGAAGGGATGGTGATGGTAGATATGTGTGTGTGATTAAGATGAGTTGGAGGTAGGTGAGAACGTGTGAAAAAATTTAAAATTTTAGTATTGTTTTTAGATTTCCTTAAATGATTCGGGTGAATTAATATTTATTTAATTTTAATTTTTAAAAATAAAAAAAACCATTTAAAATGATTAAACTAATAAATTATCGGTCACAATTGACGGAGAAACAAAATAAGGGGTGACATGGTACATAATAAAACTTTGGGAGAAAGTAAACTTAAAAAACAAATTAGGGGAACATGTCAAACAAAGAAAAGTTTGGCGGACCAATAAGTATTTTCCAAATTAAAATATTTTGTCAAAACAAGAATATCAAATCAAAGAAGTATTTATGAAAATAAAAATTCGAACATTGTTCAACAAAACAATAATAATTTTTTGAATATATATCATCTCAATCTTGATTTAGTTATACTTTATGTTGGTGATATAGTAGGGGTTCTTTATTTTGAATCTTTTTTTGCTTTAGCCTTTCTTGCCCTACGCTTTTTTCTCTCATCTTTCTCCATCCCAGCCATCACTTCATGATGGCTGGACGCTCCCATCATGTTCGGTCTTTGTCTTTTCTGAGGCGTTGGATTTATCAAAGAAGACTCACCCTTCTTCTTAATTTTGCTGAAATTTTTCTATTAAAAAACAATTCATTAAAGCACTTATATGTATACAAATAGAAAAATATCTAAACAAAACATTTCAGTAGATAAATTCATGAATGAGTATATATCAATACACAACATGGAATGTAAATACTATAAGCCTTTCAAATAGAATTTTCAATGACCTGAGATAGATACTAAAATTTAATCTCAATTCATGATTGTGCCAGATTTGTAAATAAGTCTAAAGTAAGGATACAATATCGATGTCATATATTATTTTTTTAACAAAAAAAAAATCTGAGAATTCATCTTTTAACATAATCAGAGCAATAAATAAAATATATTAACAATTTTGTTTGTCTACCGAGTAAGAGAACTTGGCTCGTCTTTTTCTTTCCGCTCTGAGGATAAATTTCCAAATTCATCCATGTAACTAAAGCAATTTAATCCTACTATAAAATTATTCTTCAAAATTATACATATATTTAATAATAATATTAATAATAATAATGATAATAATATATCTTCTCTTACCACAATCCTATATGTCTCGACATTTGCTGAATCTGGTGAACTAACTTTGGCTTTGTTTTTTGTTGACCTTATGATCAACAAATCGATACAAAAAAAACTTATATGAAATTAGACTTTTCTAAATCAAAGAGTGATAAAACAATCTGGAAAATAATTATACTAATATAAAAATTATTAACTAAAATATTTTACTTATCACTTGAAATATAATCATATATAATTAATCAAAAAGATGAAACTTGATATACAAGGATATATTTGACTTCTATTTTTCTTTTACAAGGATAAAACTTGATTTTTTTAATAAATAATTGGTTCATACATTTAAAACACTAAGTCAACCATAAATTTATACAATATATATATACACACACACACACATATATATATATATATATATATATATATATATATATATATATATATATATATATATATATATATATATATATATATATATATATATATGTGTGTATATATATATATATATATATATATGTGTGTGTGTGTGTGTGTGTGTGTGTGTGTGTGTGTGTGTTTGTGTGTGTGCTTAGTTTCTTTATTATATTTAGATTACTTTTTCTTAATTTTTTCTTACCTATATTTATGAAAGTTACATATCTTTATGAAAAATTACCTATTAATGTGGGTCGCATATTATTTATTAATAACTGACAACTTTATTATAAGGTAACTTTTCATAAATAATAATTATTGTAAGGTCTCTTTTCATATCATATTTATGAAAATATACCTATTACCGAACCCAAAAAAAAAATCCTTCATATTAATATGAACCAAGATCGGGAAGTATCTAGATAAAGTTAAGGAAGACAACTAGTGAGAGTGTGGAAGATCCAACTTGAACAAATAGGGAGTGGGGTACTCCGAATGTTATAAATAATTGATAATTATGAGGTGGCAGTATTGGTTATCAAATGCTTATGGAGCACTAATAGTGTAATATTGGGTTAACTACCCAAAGAAAAAGGAGATACTTAAATTAAGAAGGGGGAAAGAAATTAATATGAACTAAAGATCCTAAAATTGAAGCTACGCTCGTCCAAAAAAGAAATCCTAAAATTGAAAGGGAAAAATATACTCAATACCCCCTGTTTTTTTTTTTTAGTCTACTTAACCTAAAAGACTATGGGCATTAGTTATAAAGCTAGACAACAACTTGTTCGGGAAATTAAAGCTACGAGGGACAAAGAAAAGATTCATACTTTTAAGAAGTTAGGGATTTGGGGTTTTCGAACTCAAATTTAGAAAAAAGATGTGGGTTTTGTAGCGGCTACCACTTGGAAGGACTGTATTTTGGTTAACAAAAAAATTGCTGCTATCAAGAATGCTACCCCTTTGCTCACGAGCCTTGTTCTCAAAGTGTTCTTGATCTGGTACAGCTGCTCAACTCCAAATGGGTTTGCGAGATTGCCCCTATTAAGCAATCTCAAATTTCTCAATGATGCATATCTTCTGGAATTGTCAAGGGCTTGGCACGCCTTTGACAATCCAGACCCTAAAGGATCTATGTTTAAGCATAGACCAGAGGTACTTTTCTTGTCTGAAAGAAAGCAAAATTATGATTACATTGTTAATTTTGAAACTCTTATTAATATGAACTTGTTTTACCATATGGACCCTACTGGCTTTGGGGGTGGTCTTGCAATCTTTATAAAATATGGTATTAAAATGGAACTTATTAATGGCGATGAAATCTATATTGATACTTACATTGACTATGAAATCCGTACTAAGTGCACCTTTGTCTATGGTTCACCTCATGAAATAACAAAATATAGGGTACTTGGAAAAAAAATCAATATTATGATGAAAAATTGCCTTGCATTCTACTAGGTGATTTTAACTCTATTAGAAATTCTAAGAAAATAGGTGGGAATAACATTATTAAAAGCAGTATGAAATGTTTTAATAAATTTATCAATAATCTCATTCTTGAAGAGATACCTCATTTTGGTTGTCAATTCACTTGGTCTAATAGGTGATCTTTAGACTCCATTATTAAATCTGTCTTAGACAGAGCCCTGTGTAATAAAAATTGGACTACTGTCTTTCCAAATGCTTGGGTGGCTGTCCTCCCAACAGTTGGTTCAGATCATAGCCCTATGGTTCTACATTTAGACCAAAATAATAATAATAATAATAATAATAATAATAATAATAATAAATAAATAAAAAGAGATTTTATTTCCAATCTTATTGGACTTCTGATAATGATTGTTACAATATTATAAAGAAAGTATGGGATGACAATATTTTACTTAAAGCTTTCCCTACCAAGGTTTTCAATTTTAAATTGGGAATTACTGAAAGAAAATTGTTGACTTGGAATAAATTGAAATTCAATAACAATAGGAAAACCATTGATAATCTTATGGATAAGTTGAAAAATTATCTCGAATACTCATCAAGCACATGGTCAATGGGATGAATATAACTCCATAGTCAAACTCATTGAACAGGCTTGGTTTATAGAAGAACAATTTTGGAAAGATAAATCACGTGTTATTTTGTTGCGCAAGGGTGAAAAAAATACCTCTTACTTTCATGCTTATACCAAAGCTCGTAGGAAAAGAAATAATATTAAAAGAATTATGAATAATGATAATATTTGGGTGGATAATAATAATGAGATTAAGGATGTGATAACTGATTATTTTAATGGTATTTTCAAGTCAGTAGGTACTCGTGATTTTAATAATGTACTTGATTTGGTCCATAATAGTGTTAATGATAATATGAATAAGACCCTCATTGCACCCATTACTTGTTCTGATGCAAAATGTGTTGTGTGGGAACTTGGTTTAAATAAGGCACCAGTCCCTGATGGGTTCACAAGTTCTTTTTACAAAAATTACTGGGATATAATAAAGACTGATATAATGCGCATTATAAAAGATTTTTGGAATAACAATGGCACTTTGGATAATATTAATCAAAATTATATTGCTTTAATTCCTAAGAATGAGATGCCTTCGAAGGTAGGTCATTTTAGACCTATAAGTTGTACCAATTTTATTTATAAAATAATATCTCGTATTCTAGTCAATAGACTAAAGCCTTTAATGCCTTCCCTTGTGGATGAAAACCAATCTGGTTTTATTCCCAGCAGAATGATCCAGGAAATTATACATATATTCCATTAAATCATTACATTCTTAAAAAGGAAAAAGGATACAAAAAAAAAATACTATTTGGCTATAAAGGCAGATGTAAAGAAAGCCTATGAACATGTTGAATGGGATTTATTGGAAGCTTTTTTAACTAAAATGGGTTTTCATACCAAATGGGTGGAAAGAATTATGCATTGTATAAAAAGTGTAACATACTCAGTGCTTATAAATGGTAAGGCTCATGTGTTGGATAAACCAACTGGGGGTATAAGGCAGGGGGGGCCCCCTCTCACCTTTTATTTTCTGTATTACCTCGCAAATCTTAAATATATTGGTTAAGAATAAATTGGAAACCAGTGAGTTAGAAGGATTTAAATTATGGAAAACTTGTCCTACTATTACACATATGCTTTTTGCAGATGATAGTACCTTTTTCCTTAAAGCCACTTGCACTGAGGTTATGACTTTTAATAATATTATGGAAAATTACACAAAGGCTACTGGCCTTTGTCTTAATAAAGGAAAATGTGTTGTTTTATTCAGCTCCAATACTCATTCTCACATTAAATTTATCTTATCTCAGAGATTGGAGATGGAACAGGTTGAAAATCTTGGCACCTATCTTGGTTTACCAACTGATTGGTCTAGAAATAAAACTAAAGACCTTGAATGGCTTATTGAAATTCTTTTACTTAAAATTGAAAACTGGAAGACTATTTTTCTATCAGATAGTGGTAAGCAAATTCTTATAAAGGCAGTTATTCAAAGTTTGCCTAGCTATATTATGTCCTCCTTTCTCCTACCTAAATCTATCTGTAATACTAATAATAGCATCATTGCTAAATTTTGGTGGGGAAAGGAAATATGAAAAAATGCATTCATTATCAAAGTTGGGACTCCCTATGCTTCTCCAAATTCAAAGGGGGTTAGGTTTTAGAGATACCAACTTAATGAATATTGCCTTCTTGGGTAAGCGGGCTTGGAATTTAACTCAAAATCCTAATTCTCTTCTTGCTGGATTATGAAAGGGTAAATATTACCCTCATGATGAATTTATTAATGTGAAAATTGGATCTTACCCATCCATTGGGTGGAGAAGTATCTTGGAAGGAAGAAAAATTATTCAAAAGAAGATATATTGGAAAATTGGTAATGGTAATTCTATTCTCTTAAATGAGCATGTTTGGATTACTAGATCAAAAAATGTGATCAAACCTAAAGATAATATCTTAACTAAAGTTAAGGATCTTCTTATAAATGGAAAACAATGGAATTTTGAGTTAATTCAACTTAATTTTCTTGAATCAGTTGCTAAAACTATTACTCAGATGTTTGTCCCTCAAATTGATTGTTGTGATTACCAATTCAGGAATAAGTCCAAAGATGGTAATTTTTCTGTTAAAATTGCTTACAATATTCTTAAGATGCAAGATGATACTAAAATTAACAAATCAGCAGGTTTGAAACCTTGCTCTTCTTATAATTTAGATCAAAGTATTTGGAAGATAGTTTGCAATATGAATGTTACTCCAAAAATCAGAAACTTTATGTAGAGATGTATTAAAGATAATTTACCCACTGAGGAAAATATTTTCAACAGGAAATGCACTAAGACTAAAATTTGTAAATTATGTAACTCTGGGGATGAAACTTTAAAGAACTTGTTTTTTGCTTTCCCTTGGGCTAGAGCAGCTTGGCTCTCTTCTTCTCTTACCATGAAATCTTTAAATTAAAAAATGTTTCGTTTTGGAGAATGGTTCTTGAATATGGTGACTTCCATGAATTCTGATAAAGAAAATTATACAGGAGCTAATGAGTTACTTAGTAACATTTGTTGGTTTATTTGGAAGGGACTAAACTCATTTGTCTTTAATAATATTATACCAGATCCTCTTTATACAATACATAAAGCTTATAATAACTGTCATGAATACAAAGTTGCTAATGAAATTCCTGATGATGCAAATTTTAAAAAGCTGAAGGAAAATATGGGAAAAAACAAAAAAGATAATAACAAGGTTTCAACAGGTAACAAAGTATCTGATACAAATATTACTATGAATTGTGCTACTAAGGGTAGAGCTTGGAAACCTCCACCTATGAATAATTTTAAAATTAATATTGATGCTGCTGTAGATAATCTTTCTTCTGCTATTTCCTATGTTATCAGGGATCATGAAGGTATTTTGATACAAAGCAATGCAAAAATGGTTGAAGCTAAAAATGTATGTGAAGCTGAAGCAATGGGAGTTTTGTGGGCTGTGGAAAGGGCGAAAGAAATGCAGCTTACTTCGGTGGTCATTGAAAATGACTGCAAATCCAATATTCAACCTCTCCAATCTTCTCAGCCCATTAATAATTTTGTGTGTAATAATGTTGTTAACTCTATCTACTTTAATGCCGAATCTTGTAATCCTTCTTTCTCCCTTGTTTCACGCAAGGGAAATAGAGCGACTGAATGGGTCGCTAAACAAAAGCTAAGTGGCAAATTGTTTGGTGATTGGAGGGTGTGTCCTCCTGCCAAGTTAGCACACATTTTGTTGTTTGATGCTGCTCCTTGTGGAATTGGCTAAACTCTTTTTGTATCTTGTACTCTTCTACTTTATCTATATAATCTTTCGACAAAAAATAAAAATACTTACCCTAAACTTGTATTACGTACTATGTTACCCTATTTGCCCTTTTTTATGCATTTTGACCATTAAGTCAGTATTTTCATTATTTAAAAAAATTAAAACTTAAAAAGTTTTTTATTAACCTCAAAAAATTTAATTTTTTTTTCTTGAAACCCATAATTTTTTTCAACCACCTCCCTCTTTAGTATTTGAACCCACAAATTTCTAAAAAATTAGAATTAAACCCCTAAAATTAGTTAATTATTTTGCACACACCCTAAAATTAATTAGTTTAAAAAGGATAAAAGATGCAAGCATTTAAGTCATAAGAACAAGATAGAAAATAGGATTTATCTAAGATGTTTTTGATGAATATATACAAGGTGTAGAAGATAGTATGAACACCTTGTAAGAAGAGATTTAAGACTTACGGATTTCTCGCATAAAAACAACCTATAATAGATACTATATACCAAAAATGATATATTATAATAAGGGTAAAAAACTTACATATTTATAGGGAGGAATGGAATGAGGTGGTGGAGGCGGCGGAAATAATTGGCGGCGGAGGGCCACATCTTAGTTGATCAAAGGGGGTTTGGGAAGCTGTATATTAAGACTAAATCCTGAGACCTCTAGCGACCACTTGGTGGCCTCTAGAGAGTAAGTAGGTGGTTGGTAAAGGGTATTACTGAAATAGGGCGGATAAATTTTGAGCGACAATATTTTGGGTAGGTATTTTACTAACCGCATAAGTGATTTGTAATATTTTAGACGTCGAGAGATAACATAGTGGTCACTAGAGACTAAGTAGGTGGTGGGTAATGAGTATCACAAAAACGGGCAATATGTTGGGTGGATATATTACCGACCACGCCAAGGTTATATTATTATTATTATTATTATTTATTCAGTAAAAACCTTTACCGACCAGACGTGGTGGATAATTTTTTTTAAAGATAATTGTCGACCACACATGTGGTCGGTATAGAATTTTTTTTCTTCCCTCAAAGATAACTAACGACAACTAGTGTTCGTTGATGCTTATGTTCTAGTGACAACTTTTGGAAGTCTCTAGAACCTTGGTCGCTAAAGGAGATAACCCTAGAAGTTTTAGTGTGAATACTCAATGTAAGTTTCTTATCAATAATCAAAGAGACAAATACACAAGCACCTAACATGCAATGTCTAAGCCTAACATATATTAAAACATATATAGGTAATAGATCAAATACTTGGCATGCACAAAAGTAAAAAAGTAAGAGAATAAAATAAAAATGTAAACCAGGTGAGCTAGCTTATCTGGCCAGGGCTCTGTCTCTCAAGTGAGAGCTTGGTCCACTGACCTAAGGTCTATTTCACCCAAAGATTTTGTAAGATGTTCCTATAAAATCTCTCGTGCGCAAACCTTTACAGCTCCTTCAAAATACCCTTCGAATTAAACCATTGCGTTATCACCAACACAAATGAACATATTGTACAATCTACAATCACAGTTTCAGTTCACAAACTCGTGAAGTCTTACCTTTTGTATCTTCACACAAGAATGAGTATACTATCTATATTCACGATATACCACTTCACATACCCGTGATTACTTGAATTATGCATACACCTACACGAGATCTCCAACCACACTCTTATATTCTATTAAAGATCATACTTCTAACTATATCAAAAGAACCATTGGGATTTAAAATGTATTACAGTCTACCTATATTTTATATGCCTTGATAAGTAAATGAATGACAAATAAGGGAAATTACAAAAGCAATGTGGATACTAGAACTATGGATTGCTTTGGGACTATCTTAAAGATATTATCTATATAAACATTACAATTTGGTGTAGCAAAGAGTCATTTTTTTTGTCCTGAGAGCTTATATTTATACGAGAAACGTCTCAAATAGATCTACGAATGTCTGAAAATATTACTGGTTGATTTTCTAGATATAAGGAGTCTATTTCTTCTACTTTGGGTATCCAGCTTGTCCTCTTTCTAATGGATCTTTAACGAATCTTTTTCAACAACTCTTTTCTGCCCTTCCTTTAGTTGTCAGGCATTGCGTTTCTTTGCTTCAGTTATCCGCTTTATTCATGCCTTCAGGTTATAGCGAGTTGTGGATCGTGCACCTGATCTTCTATTTTTAGAGGTCCAAACTTCAATTTTCTTTAACTCAATTTTCATCTCAGATTCAGTGATCCCTCCTTTTATTCTCCCAGGGGTCCAAGGAGATGTATTTGATTATTTCTACACAAATTTTTCAAAATCACTGCAGAGGTCCAAATTGCTGATTCTTGGGGGTCCAATCCCCTATTTTATGAAACTCATTCATATATTTTAATGATTTCACTTTGGTTGTTTAATTTGATGCAATTTTAGGGGGACAATGCCATGTTTCCGCAACATTACTTCCTTATACCCAACCCAAAAAATAACATTACTTCCTTATTCTAATTTTTTAAATTTATCCCATGTCTTTTGATCCTTAAAATCTCATACTCAACTCGTATCACACTCGTAAGATCAAGCATAGTATAAATAACAACGTTTTGTCAAATACACATCTCTCAAAGTATGGCTATGGGCTAATAATATACGATGGTTTGATTGTCTAATATTCTCGTTTACTACTAGTTAGATGGTTGAAGCCAAGATTAAGTGAAAAAGTTATATATAAGGGATTGTAATGGGACATAATGTAGTGCACCTACCGAGGTAGTTGGGATTTTGTGAGATGTTGATGGCATATGGGTTATAGCTAAGCCACAGTTACATGGTTGAGGTAATGGTGCCAATAAATGAACATGTATAGTAGTTATGGAAAGATATGGATTCAAGTGACGATATAGAGTCTATATATAGAATCATATTCATATTTGGGACAGTGCTACAAAGTTTGGTGAAGAAAATTCATAATATGAAGGCATAATGGAAGTTCTTATATAAATTATGTCTATAAGGCTAACCAATAGTTTTTATACTGTAGCTTTTAACTACAATTAGGGGTTGATTACCTTCTTTCTTTTTCATCTCTAAAAGCTTCTTAATTGTAGAGATTTCAGTTATAAGTATCCCAATTCATGAAATTTTATCAACACATATAGCTAGTTTGAGTTACTTTCTATCTCTATTATACTATTATTTTTTTAATCTTTTTATATCAACTTTGTTTTTTAATTTTTACGAAGTACGATTATCTTTATTTTTAATCTATGTTTTTTTTAATCAATTATTGTTTAATCTATGGCTTTTTTTGATTATATGATTATCTTATTTTTTTTGTTTTCATAAGAAATTATTATTAATTTTGTATAACCCTAAGAGCCCGTTTGGAAGTGCTTATTTTAAAGCAAAAAGGCGCTTTTAGAATAAAATTCAAAATTTTAAAAAAATATTAAAAATAATTTGGAAATCTAAAATTATTTTAAGTGCTTTTTTTGAAAAGCACCTATTTGGTGCTTCTCATAAAAGTGCTTTTCAAAATTAAAAAAAACCTTTAAAATGCTAAAAGCACTTTTAAGTGCTTCTCCAAAAAAGCACTTCCAAACGGGCACTAAGTATACTTTGTTTTTTCTTGATTTCAAATATATTATTAATTATGTCATTTTATAAAAAAATATTAAATTTTTAAATTTTTTAAGTTATGATTTATATATTAAATTATTAAATTATTAAAATATACTAACATTATATATTTTTGTTTGAATATTTTTATTATAATTTTAAAAGTAAAATAATAAATAAATAATTTTGAGAGAACTTTAAAAATTAATTAATTAATAAATTTAAATAAATTGTTAGGATAAAATTAAAAGAGAGTTTTTTTAAAATTGGGAGGTTAAAATTGGGAAGCTGCTGGAGTAGAGTTGTTTTAGAAGGTTAATATTTGATAAGGAATTGGTATTTGACTCCCAATTCTGGCAAACTTATTGGATAGCTGTTGGACTTAGCCTAAGTAAACGAATCAATGTACAGAATTTTAATCATGATGATTTGATCGAGTATAAAGATCTTTTGGACAGTATATGGGGAAGATTCACTAAGGATAAATATATATAGACACCTCACATAGTTGTTATTTTGTCCAGACTCTGGCGTCCGCATGGCTATAAAAAGAGAGAAAGGGTTGAGTAGGATATTTCTTCTTACATACCACCTCATTTGTATTAAAAATAGACCGATTAAAGATATCTTAACCTGTCTCTCATCTAGGAGGTGCAGAGTTCGAATCCCCTCAACCTTGTTATTTCTTGAGTCCTTAAAGGGGGTAAGCAAGTGGTGCAAGGTTCGAGTCCCCTCCCTGAACATGGGTAACCTAGTTCTGATTAAGTGGGAGTATGCATGAGGAGACGTGTATATTTCCTATGGGAATAGTCGTGGTGCACGTAAGCTGGCCCGGACACCTATACATCAAAAATAATAGACCGATTAAAGATATCTTAACTTAATTATATATATAAAAAAGGCTAATTACGTCCATGGTCTTCCTATCTTCCCGTGATGCTTCCAAACTTCAACTTGAGTGTATGCATGTGTGTATGTGTGTATGTGTGAGGTTGGATGATGGGTTGGCTTATTTTTTTGTTTTGTTTTATGTAATAAGTTAGTCGAGTAGGTAATAATTGATTGTTGAATTTAAAATTCATTTTATTGGGTGTAATCGAGTTGGTGATAAATTAAATCAATTGATGCCTAGAAGTCGTTAGTAATAATAAAAACTGATTGAACAAAATAGTTTTAACAATAATATATTTTAAAATCGTAAATAGAACAAAGATTACACGAAATTGAAATAAAACATACCTTACATATATACCAAAAATTTGAGTGATAATAAGATAGCATTTGCGTTAAAAAGGATATTTCGGATGCAATTGGTAATTCTAAACAACGACTAATGAGAGAATTAGAATTAGATAATTTTTTAGTGTGTTGTAATTCTGTTGTTGTTGGCGTGTTTTCAGATGACCTTTGAGCCTCTTTATATAGTGGTAGTATTTCTCAAAAAAACGTTCGTAATAAAGTCAGTCGTAAAGCACACCATAAAATATGTTATAAACACGTCAATTATAAAGCCAAAAATCGATACTCTTCTCTTGAAAACTGGCATAAACTTGGACATTTTCTTTGACAAGAGAGAGAACGAATATGGTCAGTACTTGTAACTTCTGAGCCATAACTGTGGAGGTTATCGTTGGGGATGGGAGCAATCATAACGGTCTTTAGGAATAAATGCCATAAAGATGACCGAGAGTTCTTCAGGTACGGGACGAATTTGTCTCGACTCCACAGATACCGCCTCCCAAAATATATTTTATTTTTTAATTCCTCAAAACTTCCCAACACCCCCACGACCATGCCGCACCACCGCTCATTTATTGGGTAGATCTTTTTGTGGGTAGTTCTCCAAAATAGTACTCAAAGGGTTTCAAACCCTAGTTGGTTGCATTTCACAAGATCTCATTTCTCATCTAAGTTAGGATCGCCATGTATTAAATCTTTTGAGATGTATAGAAAGACAAAATATTATAAACTAATATTTTTCCTATCTCTATTTTTAATATGAGATTTTGCACGAAAAAAACTCTTGGTTTTGTCTTTTTTCAAGAGTATGAAACACCGATTGAAATTTTCTTTGATCTCTTGATCTCTAGCAGAAATACCTCACAACACCAGCTTGAATAAACACCACTTTTGAAATTTACATGGCGAAACGTTTTGGATTGATCTTGTTCTATCATATTTCGAAAACCTTTAACAGTCAGGTTGACACTGTTGCAAGATCTGTTAAATGGAGGGTTATAGTTTGAGGGTTCCCCTATAAAAATTTTCCGTCTATTCCTATACTTGAAATTGGATGACATAGTGGATTTGGTATTGTTTAAAATCGTGTTTAGAAAAAAAATGGTGAAACGGTTCTATTTTAGAACATTGACTAAAAGAGTAGTTTATTTGAAAGAAAGATTTCGTATACTTAGTACCACTCTATAAATATGATTTTGTAATGTAAATTCGTTGCATTCTACCCCTAAGGAACTCGAGACCTGTGTGTAAATGGTAGTGATTTTTCTTGTGAAGTTTCACTTGTCTACCAATATTTAATATGACTATTACCACGACATAATTTGGTATTCATATCTCTTATCTATATTGTCGAACCACTCAATGAAATCCCAATGTAATCAGTTAAGTATTACTCTGTAAAGTTTGTATTATTATGGATTTATATTGGACAATACTGCTTATATTAGAAATTTGTCTAGACACGACATCATCAATTTGATTACTGCTGAGTGCAAAATATGTATATTAGATAAAGTTTTACATACCTATTATTTTGTTTTCTGGCCTTTGTTTTTTTTTTTTTTTCTAATTTAGCCTTTGTTGTCACGCTGGAATATGTTCTATATACCTATTATATTGTTTTCTAGTGAAGTTGTCAATAATCTCACCAACATGTTACCGCATTTTACTCTGATCATGTTCGGTTTCATTCCTAACAAGTAAACATTGTTTATGAGCCCAAAGATCCTTTTCAAACCAGAAATTAGTAAACAATATAAAGAAAATTCCTTAGTTGCTCATATATTGATTTGATGTAGTAATTTCAACAAAAGCAAACAGCTGACCATGATAGAAAAGAGTATATACTTTTGGACTTCAATCAACTTTAAACCAGCTAAGCAGCCATCTATCAAGAGTCAAAAGTACCAAAAAATACAAAGTCAAAAATAGGGTCATGTTTCCAATCAATCACCAAAATACTCGATTTGTTTTTAAGATAATAAAATATTATAAGTGAATTTTTTTTTTTTTTGTCAAACAAGTGAATACCTTATTTTGTTAAAAGATAATTCTATTTCCGCGTCAAAAGAAAAAAATTAAAAGATAATTTTAATGAATCAAATCTTTCTTAAAATCTTGAAAATATAAACTAGTAAAGAGGTATTCGGGTTTATTTTGTTTTGTCAATACTTAATTTCTATAAATTACATAAGGATACAAACGAAACTCACATTAATAAAATAAACTAAGAATAACTTAACAAAAAAGAAAACACCATCCCTTAAAAAGAATAAAGCAAAAGGTATGGATTCATTCATTTTTTTTAGTCGAAAAATTATTGCATTAAAAACACAAAATACAATATATCTGATCCATGGGAGTAAAGTCTCTAGCTAGTAAGTTAGGTAATTGGGGAGGAGGTTGACAACTCCAAATGTTAAACAAAGAGTCTTTAACCTTATGTTTAGCCACCCAATCAACACTCAAGTTGTTTGATCTCCTAGCAAAGAAGATTTTCAAATTATACAAAAGTTTACACCTTATAATATTTTTAACCAACAGCTTAATATTAACTAAAATCTTCGCTCCTTTTCTTGTTTGGTTAATAAAGTTGAGGCAATCATTTTCTATCTCCACCTTGTATGTTGGGTACTTGGAAGCTAATTCGCAAGCTGCAAGTAGTCCTTTAGCCTTAGTTTCAATAACAGAGTTGACCACCATTTTTTGTGCAAATCCATCCACCATGCAACCTGTTGAATTCCTAACTATACAAGCAAAAGCAGCTTGATTAGAATCATAGTCAAAATAGGCATCACAGATAACTTTATAAAAGCCAGGTAAAGGAGGTTTCCAAACCATTCTACTATCATCTCCAAGGTAATTAGCCTGAGTAATATTAGCTATACACCCCATTTCATGTGAATTTTCTAAACAAGGTATATTTCTATATCTATTTTTGCCTCAGTAGTTGATCTGTTAGCAAGATTAAACTCATCATAGGCTATATTTGCATCTTGTAATTTTTTTAGAGGGTCAGGAATAACACCTCTAAACACACTTTCATTTCTGCCTTTCCATATAAACCAAGCAACAAAAAAAGTCAATTCACCAAGTCCATTATCCTTAAACTCACTGTCTTTCAGGCTTAACCCGATAAATTGATCCATTTCTTAAAATTAAAAGTAGGTTCTACAATGAGTTAAAAAAAATTGGGCTAGCTATCCAAACTACTCTAGCCCAAGAACAGTGAAATAACATATGTTCCACATTTTCATCACAAATCCCTATAAATAGAACATGATGAATCATCAACTGATTTTCTCTTCTTTCTATTTTCATTTGTAGCCAAGCCATTTTCACAACATTTTCAAATGAAAATTTTAATTTTTGGTAAAATATTCATATTCCAAATAAATTTTCAGTCATTAGACTCTAACTTAAAGGAAAAGTCTTAATTTTTATTGTTCATAAGCTTTTCTCCTCTTTGGTGAGCCCTCCAAAGTCTTTTATACATATCCCTAACTGTGACAACTCCATTTATGGAGTGAGTCCAAAATGGAGTATCAATACAGTAGTGAGAAGGAATATATATGCAAGAAATGGTTGCTACAATCTTAGGAGAAAATAAAGAATTCAATAAGTCCAAAACCCATTCTCCTTTATCTGAGTCAATAAGTTCTGAAACAAGAGCCAATTCACACCTTGATGGTTTAACAAGATAATTACAATTTGGGATCTAAGAATCATCCCAAACTCTTATACCCTTTCCATTTCCCACATTCCATTTAATACATTTAGCAAAGCAATTTCTCCCTTCTATAAGGCTTTTCCAACCCAAAGAGCAGTTGCTATTAAGTGTGCCATCAATAAATTCACCCTTAGGAAAATATTTTCCCTTCAAGACTTTATAAAGCAAGGAGTCTTTATTGTTAAAAGGTTTCCATGCATTTGATGCTAATAGAGCTAGATTTTGAAAATGAAAATCTTTGAATCCAAGTCCCCCATTCTCTTTTGAATTTGTAAGTGTTTGCCATTTAATCCAGTTGTATCTATCCCCCTTGATTGTTCCAATAAAAATTTGAAATCAGTGAAGTAAGATGTGTTGTAACTTTCTTAGGAATTAGAAAAGCTGACATTATAAAATTAGGATTAGCTACAATAACTGCTTTGACTAGTATTTCTTTACCACTTTTAGATAACATTTTAGTATCCTAGCTATCCATTCTTTTAAAAACCATCTCAATAAGCCATTCTAAAGGTTTAACCATTGATTTACCCTATGAAGATGGAATGCCAAAGTATTTCCCCGATGTTCCAGTTTTCTCATTCTCAGTTGAGATGGTTTTGAAAATTATTCGTAACTTCATTAGGAGTATTTTTGCTAAATAAAACTCCACTCTTATTTAGATGAATTTTTTGACCTGTAGAAAAAGTATACCAGTTAATAATATTATTGAATGTATCAATATTATAATCAAAAGTTTCAAAAAAGAACAAACTATCATCAGCAAAAAGGACATGAGTAATCATTGGAGTCGCTCTCGCAACTCTTATACCCTTAAGTAATCCCATCTCAACATAATAGTCAATTAAATGAGATAGAGCTTGAGTAACTAAACAAAACAAATAAGGAGACAAGGGTTGTCTTGTCTAAATCACTTCTGACGTTTTTCAAGGTCAATAAGTTCACCATTGATTTGAACCTTGTAAGAAACTGTTGTGATACAATTTTTAATCCATTCAACCCATTTTGAATGAAACCCAATCACATGAAGTAGATCCAGTAAAAAATCCCACTCAATATTCTCATAGGCCTTACTCATGTCTGCTTTAATAGCTAAACTATATTTTTTTGTGCTTCTCCTTGTATTGAGATAATGTGTAACCTCTTGGCTATTAAAATATTCTCAAAAATTGATCTATCTGGGATAAAATCCGTTTGTGTTTCACAAACCAAACTACCAATCCATTCTTGTAATCTAAGTGTCAAGATTTTTGAGATAATTGTGTACACAAGATTTGTGCAACTGATAGGCCTGAAAGAAGCCACTTAATCAGGGTTAGTGCATTTAGGAATAAGAGTGATAAAAGTACAATTAATAGATTCCAAAGAAGCATTATTCAAGATAAAATCAGAGACTAGTTCAACTAAATCAAGTTTAACGACTTCCCAAAATTTAATGAATTCTCTCATTTAACATAGGTAATTTAGTTCTGATTAAATGGGAATATGCATGAGGAGGCGTGATATTTCCTATGGTAATAATTGTGGTGCGCGAAAGCTGGCCCGGACACCCATAAAAAAAAATCACATATAAAATAAAATAACATACACAATGCATCAACTACTCCAAACTCAACCCAACGTTACTATTACTATCTGCCACCCCTGACTTCCACTCTATATAATTAATTAAAAACCAGCAAGATACAACCAAGAACCCAAACCACATGCCACCCCTGACTTCCACTCTATATAATTAATTAAAAACCAGCAAGATACAACCAAGAACCCAAACCACACCAACTTGTAACCGGCACTCTACCACGTGCCAATGGTGACTCCAAACCGAGAAGGTCATCAAATATCATTATAACACTTACGCCGAGTTGTACATAGATAACGACTGCACAAGTGTAAAGATAGAATATATAATTACACAAACAAAAACTACGAGAAGTTCTCCATCAAAAGAGGTGTATAAAAACACATCTTGCACCAAGAACACTATAAAGAAAAAGAAACGACAACCAAGGATAGATATAAGAAAAAATAGCCAACCAGAAATCACAACCAAAGTACTTCCAGAAGGGCTAAAATGGACAGTATCGATAACTCCTCCACCTAACCTGAACCAGACATGAGTCAATAGTCAATTAATGGAATCCTATTGTCGTTATAACTAGGTATGATTAAGGCGAAATGGCATTGAAACTAGGTACCAACTAGAACCACCAAAGTAAACTCAAACCATCACAACCCAAACTAATCAACCAAAAAACTACAAATAGTCCAAAAATCTTAGCCAAAAGAACCTATATCTAGAAGAAAACGAATCCTCTCTAATCCCCGAATATCTGCAAACCAACTAAGATCTAACAAGGCAAACCCAGACCGTCCTCTATGGCACACATGTTGAAGGCCGAATAAGGAAGAACAAAGAACAAAGAGGGGTCAGATAAAAGAACATGGAGGGGTCGAATAAAAGAAGATAAAGGAGGAGACCAAAGAAACTAAAAAAAAAAAAAACCAAGAAAAGGATAGAAAAGCAAGGACTAGAGAAGGGGACAAGATCATTGTCACCCGAAGAAAAGGAGTGATCCTCAACGGCTGCCAAAGCTATGTTAGACTTTTGAAGTTTTGACTTGGTAAAAAAAAAACAAATCATATTTATGGCCCATTATTTCACCAATTAAATTTAGCCTCCCAAGATGAAACATTTGAGTGGAAA
This sequence comes from Nemophila menziesii, assembly GCA_029959085.1. NCBI lineage: Eukaryota > Viridiplantae > Streptophyta > Magnoliopsida > Boraginales > Hydrophyllaceae > Nemophila > Nemophila menziesii. The sequence goes on along the minus strand of JARWIR010000018.1, from coordinate 26,740,658 downwards.
GTTAGTACTTCTCAAGAATATTCAAATAAGATTAGTAAATCATACCAAACATATCAAATCAAATAAGATAATAGTAAATCATACCAAACATATCGAAAAGCCAAACTCAGAAAAAGAAGATAAATCAAGAGAAAACATTCATTCAAAACAAAACATAATACTTGAAATATTTGAAAACATACAAAGAGGGTGTTCTCCTTAATAAACTAAAAACCTCTAGAGGTTTTTAACATTATTCATCGCCCGAAATTCAAAACCAACACTTAGAAAACACACAAAACATAATTCGAAACAAACAAACATATAACCGAAAACAGAATCCAAACACTTAGACAAATCTTGATTTAATGAGAAGGAGATATCTTAAGATTAAGTGATTTATTCAACCATGACTTCCAACTCCCAGACGACTTTCTAGCTATCATCATAGTTGACTTTGGTGACATAACAAGTCCTGGTTTCTTACACAAGCTGAAATTCCTTACACCAATTGACCCAATTGTAAGCATCGGATTCAAAGCTACATTTAAACAAAATAAAAACCATTAGACATCACTAAACATATCAAATTTTATATTACAAAAAAAAATTATATTAAGGTCAAATACAAAATACCCAAATACCCCCGTAGTTTTCCAGCTAGGGACAACTCACCCTTTTTGGGTTAGGTGTATTTGTCCCTTTTAAAACCAAAGGGGTTCTTTTGACCTTTTGTCAAATTACAGGGTATTTCATATTAATTAATAATTCCTGAGCCCACAAAGCAAAGAACCCCACAATTGTCAAAGATCAAAACTTTTTACCTTACTTGATCTAGAAATCAATAATTTAGCTCACATGTAACAATCATTCACAATTTATTTTAAAATTATCTAATTTAGCAAAATACGCAGATGGAAAGGAAAAATAACAAAATTTACGAATTTTTTTTACCCAACTGGGAAATTATATTACAGACCGATAAAATAAAATTAATGACCGACCATAATAAAATTCTGGAAAAAAGTAAAAATACCTTCAGTAATATGATTTGGGCAATAAAGCACGAAACTGTTCAGATCAGATCCAAGAACAGGTAAACGACCTTCACGAGCGTATGATTTCAAAGCAAGCTCCATTACAGAAGAAACCATATCATCTTCATTCACTACAAATCGTAATGGTCCAGCGCTACCTATAACCGTAACACTAATCAACAACCTCATACCTCCTTTTTCCACTTGATTCTTCTTACACTTGTAAATACCCATCTTCTAATTCCAAAAACTGTCACTATTTTTTATGAAAAGAAGCAGTAAAAAAAACTTTTTTTTTGTATTTTTATTATGAATTTCGAGAAATTTTGTTGTAATTCACGGCCTCACGGGTCGATACCAAGGCAGCGATAGTACCAGCCTTCTCTGCAAGCTCCGAAACAGAAAGATGGTGTAACGGAAATCCCCCTTCTTGGAGAAGATGAAGGGGAGATCATTAACTGATTACTAAAGCTTTTCACCATTCACAATCGATTTTGCTATTTTTGAGTTATTACTCAATGAATCTATGTTTGTATATAATTATGGAGATTATTTTCAGCTAAAGTTTTGTAGGGAAGATAAAGAGAAAAAGTGAGCTTTTGAGATTGACAGGAGAAAGTGAGGAGGTGAGAAGGGAATAGAAGGATTTTATTGATGAAGGTAGGTAGGGTTAGGGTTTATTTTAGCTTGATTTTGTTTTTACTTTTTTTCCTTTTTTATTATTTTATATTGAAATGGGAAGCCACGGCCCGTTTAATGATGTGTCCATGGCCCGGCCACTTGTCATTGACCATGATGGCCCACGATTTGTTTTGTTTATGGTGTGGAACTCTCCACAATTTTCGATCCGTGGAGATTTCCTTTTCTATTTTTATTTTCGAGTATTTTCCTTTATTTAATTATTAATTATTTCTATTTATTAAATAAATAAAATGGAAAATTCTTCCATCCAATATTGGATGATCCTACACCAATAATATTAATACACATAGCCCATGTTTTACAAGTAATTAACTTATTAATCTAATGACATGTATTTTTGTTATAATTATTAATGGTCATGATATGAATATTGGACCATCCAATATTAGATGGAAGTCTTACCCAAATAAAATATATAATTTATGATAAGGGCGGTCCAGGCTCATCAGGGAAAGAAAGTTTAATTCTTTTTATATTTATTTAAAATAATGATATTTATCATATTTTTTAGTTTACCTTTATATTATTTTTTTAAAATTATACAAAAAAAAAAAATTGTCCAAGAAAAAAAGAAATAAAAAAAATTAGGAAAAAAAGATACTTTAATTAATGGTTAAAATCTTCACGTGATAAAAAGATAAATAAAAAAAGGGGTTATTGTTGAAAACATCCTCCTTAAACTCTCTAATTGTTTATTTATGCCTTCAATAATCTTATTTATAAAAAAATGCCTAATGAAATAATTATTTATAGAAAACATCCCCTTTATATTTTCTATACCTTTATTAATTCCATCACATGCGCGCGTCCGTGAAATTTTTTTTTAAATCGTCATAACTAATTCAAAAAAAATCAGAAAATTGAAAAAAAAATATTTTTGAATAAATCTAATTAATATTTACGTCTATGAATTTTTTTGATTTTTTTTGAATTTTTTTGATTTTTCCGAATTTTTTTAATTTTTTTTTCGCAGACACGGAATTCCATGTTTTAAACATGGAATTCCATGTTTTAAACCGTGAAATAAACATGGAATTCCATGTTTTAAACATGGAATTTCGTGTCTGCGAAAAAAAAAATTAAAAAAATCAAAAAAAATCAAAAAAAATCAAAAAATTCAGAAAATTCCGAAAAAAATCATAGACGTAAATATTAATTTGATTTATCCAAATATAATTTTTTTTGATTTTTTTGATTTTTTTTGAATTAGTTATGACGATTTTAAAAAAATTTCACGGACGCGCGCGCGTGTTTATTAGTTTTTTTCTTTTTTTTTAATTGTTAATTATAAGGGGGCTGTTTTCAATAAATATTTTTTTCTAGGCACCTTTTTCTAAATAAGTTTTTTAATAGGCATCAATCAACAATTGGCTCATAAAAAAAATGATAAATATCTTACTCATTTATTTGTCTATATAATAGTTATCATTAACAATAAAGATATGAATTAGTTGGTTGTAACGCATGCTATAATTCTTTTTTTTTTTAATTTTACGTCTGAACAATTTATTTATATCTCTATTTTTTTTTTTCATACATAAGAGGCTTAAAAGCCGTTAAGCAAAAGGAATTACAGAAAGAACACGAGTTCTTATTGAGACTCTAGTACAACTCTAGGGGTTGCACATTCGCTCCTATCTTTTGTAATGAAGTTCCATAAGTAGTCGGGGGGGTCATCAAAGCTCCTTGGTTCCATGTTCATAGATGCACCAACTCTAGCCAATTTATCCGCACAAAAATTTGCCTCACGATAAATATGTGATAACTTTAGCATAGGATAATTGCATAATATCGACCAACATTCACGCGCAATTGAAACGGAGTGACTACTTGAGTTTCCATCGCCCTTCACTAGCGCATGAAACTCCCTCGAGTCAAAATTTTTATTTAAAGAACTCCCACCGCCCTTCACTAGCGCGTGGAGCACCTCCGAGTCCGTTTCAATGCATAAATCTTTGTACCCCTTATTGATAGCCCACCGGAGACCATAATGAAGGGCAAGCAATTCTGAAACAAAAGGGGATACAAATAAACAAGGTCCCACAAAGCCGGCAATACATGTACCATTTACGTCTCTCACGATTCCACCTATGCCCGCAATTCTTTTGGATTCATTGAAGCTTCCATCCAAATTTAACTTGAAGCCTTTTATTGGTTTCACCCATTTAATCATCACGCTCTTGGCTAGCTTAATTATACCGCCATCAAGACTTTTTCCCCATGCTAGAATAAATGAACTCGCAAGGGAAAATATTTCTTTTTTAATCTCGCGCGCATGCAGAACCATTGAACCATCATTGAATATCGCATCATTACGTTTATTCCAAATAATCCACATAGCAGCTACAAATATATACGGCCATTCGATCCCCGCTACTTGCGCTTTGGATAGGAGATGACCTTCTACCCATTGCTTAACATTTATTCTTCCAACTTGATCACTTGACAACGCAGCTGCGCTCCCTCCACGATCCAGCCTGTCACGAACAAAGCTCTCCTGTCCTCGGGTTTCTGCAGCTCTCGCGGGCCTGCTGCAGTTTTCCTCCCAGCTGCGGTTCAGTTTCTGCAGCGAAACTGCATCACCAGGTTCCAAAACCTGCAACTCCAAATCCTCGGCAGTGAGCTGCTGCAATCCCCTCCAAGCTCCTCTCGGCTGCAGGTACATTCCAGTGGCTTGGCCCCTCCTGTTACCTGCAATAACACCAAAGGCTTCCCAAAAAATGTTAGCAAAGTGACAAGTTACCAATACATGGTGGAGGTCCTCAATAGCTGATCCGCAAACGCTGCACTTTTTAGATTCCACAACATTCCTTTTATATAAATTTTTGCCGGTTGGGATTCGATTAAGCACAATTCTCCACATGAAAACACAGACTTTTTTAGCACATTTAAGTTTCCAAATAAGGCCCCAATTGAAGGATTGATCCAAGCCTATTTCCTCCATATTATCATATGCTGTTTTGACCGTAAAAATACCCGAGTTTTTAAACCTCCATGACACACTCGCCTCCGAATCAGTACTTTGCTCAACTACACCCTCACGAAGTATTTTAGTACCCGCTAAGATAGCTTTGCAAACACCCGAATCATTTGGATTTACTTGACGATTTAATAGCCCATTCTTGAAATATTTGTCTTTAAGCACCTCAACCCATGCTACCGTGTTATCATTTCGTAGGATTCTCCAGCCAAGATTCGCAAGGAGGGCTAGATTGTATTTTTCCGCGCTCCTAAGCCCTAGTCCTCCATACACTTCGGTTTACAAATCTGCTGCCACGCTACCCAATGGAGTTTTCTCTCTGTTGGCGAGGAGCCCCAAATGAAATCTCTCGTTATCTTATCGACCTCATTGCACACGTATTTCGGAAGCTTTGTAACTTGCATTTGATACACCGGAATTGCACTCAACACGGATTGTGCTAGAGTAATTCGGCCCGCGAGAGATAAGGTCTTTGACTTCCAAGTTGATAGTTTCCCCCTCATTCTCTCTACAATGCCCTTATAAAAACCTTTGGGTAGCCTTCCGGATAGAATTGGTACTCCCAAGTATGTTCCAAAAGATGAACTGTGACAATAGCCGCTCTCATTCGCCAACTCTTTCTGTAAATCAATTGGAACATTCCTCGAGAAATAGATAAGCGATTTCTCCGCACTAACGCTTTGTCCAGATTCCGTACAGAAAGCCTCCATTGCCTCATGTATTACCTGTACCTGCACAAAAGAGGCCTCACCAAACAAGATTAGATCGTCTGCAAAAAACAAATGTGATAACCTGGGTCTGTGCCGACTAATCTTTATCTCTTTCCACCTTCCAGCCGCGCATAGACTCTGAATTAGAATGGAGAGCCTTTCCATACACATAACGAAAATGTAGGGGGAAAGGGGGTCCCCTTGGCGGATACCCCTATTTGGTACAAACGGTGGAAGAGGCTCCCCATTCCAAAGCACCCTCATTTCGTTGTCTCTCATACTAGACATAATTAACTCAACCCAGTTGCCCGGAAATCCAAAATGTGAAATTGTATCTCTTATAAACTCCCATCGAATTCTGTCATATGCTTTCGCGAGATCGATCTTTACCGCCATGATTCCGGACTTTCCTTGAAGATGGCGCATTTTGTGATCTACCTCCCGAACAAGGACTACATTATCAACCGTAGATCGACCTGGCAAAAAACTACTTTGGCAAGGGCCAATAACATTAGCGAGAACGGGCCTTAGTCTATTGAACATGGCCTTCATTATAAATTTAACTGGACAATTAATTAAACTGATAGGACGAAATAAACGTACCCGGTTCAGGTCTGGCACTTTAGGGATAAGATGAATGAGCGTACCATTATGACCCGAAGGCAGCTGACCTTTACCTACCGCATTCCTAACCATTTCACAAACCGATGGCCCAACCGTACCCCAACATTTTTGGTAGAAAGAGGCCGACATTCCATCCGGTCCTGGGGCTTTGGTCGCGTCCGATTGAAACACAACACTCTTTATTTCTTCATCTGTAAACGGTTGTTCAAGTTCGATAGTCTTTTCCATTCCAATAGCATTTATGTGGGGTAGCGTAAATTCACCCACGTGTTCATCAGGCTTCTCATATAATGATTCATAATAATTACGAACCATATTTTTTAGCTCCACTTCGCCTTCTACCCAAACATCTAAATCGCTTAGCAATCTCGTACAATATGCTGCCTTCTTTCTCGTAGCGACTGATAACTGGTAGTATCTTGTGTTTCTGTCCCCTGACTCTACCCACTTCACTTTTGATTTTTGAAAATACATGTATTCCTCTTGTTCCAAGACACTTTCGAATTCTTTTGTGAGACGGATACCCAACCTGCGAAGAGATGAATTATATGAAATTTGCAACGCCTTTTGGATTCCTCTAATTCTTGCGCTTAGTTCTCTCTTTCTACGATTAAGATCACCAAAAACTTCATACTTCCAATTGGTCAAGCAATTCTGAATTTCTGTGATACTATTGCCTAAATCTGTCTTGGACCCATCCCAATTTTCCTTAATAAAATCATTAAAACCCTTGTGGAGGCACCATGCCGTTTCGAACCTAAATCGACGTGTATTTATTTTCGACCTCTCTGGAGGGCATACTTGGATTAAAATAGGCGAGTGATCCGAGTGAACCCTTTCAAGATGAATTACACGAGTATTGGGAAACAGGTATTGCCACTCCACATTTCCATAAGCCCTGTCCAACCGTTCCATGATTCGCTGACCCGAATTCCATGAGTCACACCAAGTGTAGCGTGGACCCACAAAGCCTAAGTCAACCAACCCACAACTGTTTCTCCATTCTTCAAATTTTTCCATTCTTCTCGTAACGCCAGGAACACCACCTTTTTTGTCAATTTCTATGCCTACTTGATTAAAATCCCCTGCCACTAGCCAAGGAGTTCAAATATTATGAAAAGCGTGGTGAAGAGCTTCCCAAAGATATTCTCTCTGTTTGTAATCTGGACTCGCATAGACTGCAGAAAATATCCATGTTTCACAACCTGTTTGGCTTACTTCGATGTTAACAACTTGGCGACCCGCCGAAAGCACTCTAACGTTTATATTTGAGTCATTCCACAAAAGCCAAATTCCCCCTTTATAACATTCCGAATCTACTCTTACCGAATTGTCTTTTTGTAACGAGTTGATAATCTTGCTAGCATTTGATCCACTAATTCGGGGTACAACTACTACTGTGAGCCACACTTTATTTCTAATCATCAAATCCCGGATTACTTGACGAAAACCCGGTTTAGCCGCTCCAAAACAATTCCATATTAGAATATTTACGGGTTGTCTCGACTTTACCCAAGCCGTACCTGAAATATTTGTACTATTCATTAAATAAAAAATTAAATGGACAAGGAATACCTCGTGGCGCATTAGGCGCGAGTTTCCATAACCACGTCCTCGTCTGCTCTTTGAGTGTCTTGGCCAATGTGTTGTTGCGAATCTGTTGCAGAAATCGCCACTCCACTGTCATGGTAAAGTTCATTAAGCTCACCATCTTCACCCGTATCTTCCCAGCCCGGATCAAGTGGTAGACCTGCGGATTTGGCTGTCGCGAGGAGCTGCAGAAAATCTGCAGCAGAACCCGCCGCCGGTTGATGCTGATCAGTAGCAGCAGCAGGTGCCGCCTCCACGTGATGCAAGACAGTAGCAGCTGAGGATGTCTCGGTTTGCTGCTCTTCTGATGCTACATCAGGAGTTTTTCGGATCAGGTCAGCGTTATTTCCACTTTATCCATAATTGCAGAATGGTCCCTGTTGTTATTTTCATTTAATTCAACCTCTACCTCAACCAACTCTCCTTCCTCTAGACCCACATTCACCACAGCTGCTCCAGTACTAGTGCTACCATGCTCTCCAATTCTTTTTCCATTTTCCGACCCGTTCTTTGTCCCTTTTTTACCACTTGCTCTCCTCCTCTTAAACACCACACTCTCAATTTTGTTAGTCTCCTCACCGCACAATCAAGAACCACCACATCATCATCTAACTTTTTCCTTTATTCGAAGTTAGGTGATATAATTAAATTGTGACCTTTTGCAGCCCCCGTGTTTTTATTACTTGACACCGCACCCATAGTCCCTTTGCCTTTATTGTTACTTGACTTAGTCCCCGTGCTTTGGCCCCTGTTTAATATCCCTTGTGGTGCCCTTCTTGGCTCAAACAAGTTTTCTTCCATTCGTAGGGCTTCAAAACGTGTACCCGAATTTGGTTGAAATGTAAATTTTTGGTTGTTGTTTGAAGGCGCTTTCCCGTTTCCTCTATTACCCCGTTTCACCGTCATCCATTCACCGTACTTCTCTTTGTTATTTGGTGTCTCAGTTCTACTTTCACTAATTACTTCCGCGATTTCCGCTCTAGTAGTATCTTCATCCATTCTCATAACCACATTCGGAGGACAACTTTCTTTCATGTGTCCGAATTTTCCACACTCGAAACATATTAAATGGAGCCCCTCGTACTCAACTTTACACACTTCCGTTCCTATCCTAACTTCCGGTTCGAGAGGTTTTTTAAGATCGAGTTCAATTGTTAACCTTGCGTAATTCCCCCTGAGTCTTCCTTTCGTCATGGGGTCAATTTTTACCGTCTGTCCTAGTTTGTTTCCTATTTTCCTCAATATGCGCGACGTGTAATTATGCATCCCAACATTCGAAATTCGAACCCAAGTTGTAGTTGTCGTTATGGAATTGGTTATAGCATTAAAGTTCGGGTTCCATTCCCTCACTATAAGGTAGTGGTCAAGAACCATCCATGGTCCACCTGATAGCGCGATATTGAAGTCATCCCTTTCTTCGAATTTTACCATATAATATCCGTAACCGACATCTACTAATTCGATGTGTCCCACTGGTGTCCATATTTGTCTAAGTTTTGATGAGAGGTAAGTAAATCCTACCTCCCTACCCAATAGTCTAACCACCGCTGTGTTCCGCCAAAGCCTTATTCCTTCCTGAATTTCATCTCTCGTTCGGATTACAGTAGGAATGGAATCATTAGTAACCTCTATATCATCCTCAACCAGATCCTCTGCCTCTAAAAATTCATCCACACCTACTGGTTTATTACTATTTACTTCATCTACATCCTCCATGATGGGAATAACACGATTATTACCTATAATCTTACCTTTCCACCCATTCAATTGTGGCCTAACAAATGTTTTAGGAATTTTACCTGTTTCAGTTACGTTCGCTACCTGAGGAGTAGAAAATTTCATAGTAGCATGTTGTGTATTGAAGGTTTCATTGACTGTGATCGCAGGTGCGATGGCTGAGGGAGCTCCGACCACCATCGCCCTTTGTCTCTTTCTACCTCGCAGGTCAAGATTAGCGCTGGATAAAGAGGGAAAATCCTCCATTATTTGATCTGTAGCATTCGTGTCACAACTGCTGTTTTGGTTCTGCTCTTTCTCGACGCAAGGAGGATGAATATTGTGTTCCGCTTGAGGGTCAGAGGTGGGGTCAGGTGGCTGGCTGTCGCCGACCAGAAGTGGTGGCGCTGCAGTGGCCATGTTGCCGTTGGAGTTTTGATTTTCAGTTCCTATTTTTATGGAGTGTATATGACTTATTCTTTGAGCGTTTTTGCTTTTTTGATTTGCTGCGCTATTACTTTTATTATATCTCTATTTATTACGTCTTACAAATTATTTGGAGATTTTGATGTTGTATCGAATTTAATAACATATTCAAAACTGTATTAACTATTCAATCAACATATTTATCTAGTTTCGGTAAATATAACTCATCTTGAATTTTGTGTTCCTATGTTAAATTTATATTGTTTTACCTCTTGTATAATTTTAAAAAAAATAAGAAACTTAAAAAAATAACAAGACATGAGTTTCAGTAGTGTTATTTATCAGAAAAAAACTAACTTTTCAAATATGTAAAATTATAGGAAAATATATTTTTTGATAAAGACTAAATACTTTTTATAAGTAGAAATATTTTATGTTTGTAAAAAAATCACGTGTTTACTTTTTAAATATGTAAAAGTATATCAAAATATATCTTTTGATAAAGGATAAATACTTTTTTTATAAGTAGAAATATGTTTCAGATAAAACTCATGTGTTTGTAAATACAAACAAAATTCTTTTATGAGTCAAACATTTAATTTTTTACTTTGTATAGATTTTTAATTAGGTTGTTCATAGTTTTTACTAATGGAAAAGACCCATATATTTAATTAGCTTTAGGTACCACAATGACTCGAGCTGGCCCTGTATATGATCAAATATAACTCGAAAAGACAAACTTACATACACTTGACAAGATGGAGTCATCACGTCAAATTGATGAATATTCTAGATGAACTATTTGGTTTCTAGATAATAATTGGAGTCAGGAGTGTGTGATAGTCGACGGTTCGTGATTTGGAGTTAATATGAAAAGGTTATTAAAGTTGCAGCTGTCTGGCTCGAACCAGTCCACTCTTCCTTGGAAACGTTTTTGGGTTGGATTGATTGGGTATCTTAAAAGAGCCCACAACACCTAACTCGTGGTTGGACCTTTATATATTAGTTTTTATCATTAGAAAAGAGCCCTAGCTCATTGCACATTAGTTTTATTAGCTAGAGAAGAAATAAACGATAGGAAAAGGAGAAGACTAGAAGACTAGAAGTTGGAGCCCAATGGCACCACTTCTACACCATTGCACCTTTAGTGTTAGGGTAATTAGTGTTAGTTTTTTATCTTAAACATGATTATAATCTTTTTACTATTTAGTTTTATTTATTTTATTGTGAACTAGAGTCAATTATCTTAGGTTGCTTAAATGACAATTAATTGTTTTTTAATGCTATTTTGTTGCAAATACCTTGGCCTTCTTCAATATTCTCTTGGACAGGAATATTGAAATGTTGACTTAACAAGGCAATCACGCTGGGAATTTCAAGTTTTTGAATCTTTCCTTGGAATGAAGACAACCTTAAACTTCATCTCGTATAAGACCTCATATACTGATAAAAAAAATCCTTCTTAATAGGATAGAAGAATAATACTTGGAGGAGATTATACTTGGAGTAGTCGCAGTGTATTTATTTACGGAGAAGGTGCTTAGGAGGAGATTTGCCTCGAAAAACTAGAGTGTCATTGTGTTTGATGCCTTGCTATTTGTTATGATACTTACCTTGCGTGAGGTATCATTTATGTCTTTGTTAGGTAGTTATGTCCTAGAGAATATGAATGAGACAACTAAGGATTAATGCTTAACTGAAAAATCTTTAAGTAAACTCTGCTAGTTAGTATATTAGATATGACAATCTATCAAACACGATAATGTGATAACAATATTCCTAAACCTAGTCCAATAAATCGGTTAAGACAATAACACAAACACGACATGTAAAATTAATAAGAATGCAAGAATAGAAATGATCAACAACAATTTAGGGAGATTCAAAACTCCTGAGAGCCTAATCCATCACCCATGTACTATAATCCTAAGATTTAAAGTTTCTCCAATGAGTTTATCGTATCTCTTTACATGTAGACGTGATCATAAACTTACTACAACCCGTCTTATCTCACGAAGTCTTCTCACAAGTAATCTCAGCACGTACACATGTTTTCTATCAACCAATGTGTAGCTAAGGTGGTTTATTGGTCCATGACTGAACCCAATATGAATGGTGTAGTTGATAGTACAAAGTATGATAAGTCATTCTTCAAATACCAGCGTCACTTTAGGGAGAAGCTAACATATACTCTTAATTGGGTGCCAAGAAAAGTAGTACGGAAACCCCATTTTACATGTGATATATAAGTAAACCTTTACTTAACGACCTCCATGCTTAATGATGTTCAATGGAAAATACGCCAGCAGAATGCAAATTGGACGATAAAACTGTGAGTTGTTTGATGTCTCCTGCTGTGTTATAAAATAACACCTCTAAAAAGGAAGGACATGTACCGCAGGTGTACGGGTCGTCCAAGTAATATCTGATAAACGGGATTTCGATCTTAGGGACGGAATGAATATGACTTAAAATGTTATACAATAAGTGAGGATAATTGTTATATGACAAGAAAAGTAAATGATAATATTTATATAATTAATGCTTTCGTTTAAAGGATAAATTAGTATTTATGTATTAGTCGTGACTCTATAATCTCCTAACCCCCGTCAGGGTGGACTTAGGAGCTATCCTACAGTATTATAAACCCCGTCAGGGCGATATACCTACTTTCGAATGGTTTTAGTTTCTTACCCAATTGGTTGTATGGTTAGTCAAGCCCGTCGGGGTCATTGATGAATACCACACGTCTATTACCTAGGTCCGTAATTAAACCCCCCCATCAAGGTGATCACTTCACCACTAAAGTGAATAGCCTAATTACTCAATCCTATTTCTAATTGGTCAAAATAAAAATAGTAAATTAACATGCGATAATAGTCAATACAAAATACCCCATTTAAATTAAATCAAATAATCCCCAATTCGGAAAACATCAATTAAAATAAATAAGGGTTTCACCCATAATTGCGATTCTCAAGTACTTATGAATTTAGCTCATGATCAATTGAAAAACTGGAATAAAATAAAAGGAATTCATAATCCTAAATTACATAATAAAATTAAGAACCTAATTGGGGAGTTGGCATTGACTTCTAGTGGAAGAATGAAGATTCTTCATCTTTAGCTCCTTCTTTTGCCTTCTGCTCTTGACTTTAGCTCTCAAATTTAAGTGTAGAACGAATTGTGTGTAAAATAAAAGTATAAAGGCCTATTTATAAGAAGCAAATCGGACTTGGGCTATTACTAAAGAAAATAAGTCAAATATTAAAGGAAAATGCCCAAATCCAATCTTTTAATTAAATCTCGCAACTGGTGTTCAGGCCTTAGTAAAACGGCTGTAACTTCCTCAATTCAACTCCAAATTGACCCATTCCAGTTGTTATATCTTCCTAACTCAATAAGGAATAATCTATATTTCACGACCCAAAGGCTTCAAAATCGGCAATTAATATCAGCCTTCCAGATTTGCAGCTTTCCTAGTAGACTCTTCGGGAAATCTTTTCTCACATTTGACTTCTTCACTCGATCTAAGACTTTAATTCTCTATTTTTCTCCTTGTATTGGTGCTCCCTAGCATCCATGGACCTAATATATTTGCACTAAAAATAAACACGTGAACGTACAAAATCTTTAAAAATGAAATATTTAATTCCAAGGAGAGAAAATGAAATATAACGAAATAAGCCTAAAATTTTATCATATTAATTAAATAATCACCTAAAATGATGTCTCCTAAGGGCATATAATTAGAAAAAAAGGGAGACATCATTGTTACTTCGTGGGATACACTAATAAACTAAGGGGATGCAAAACTGTAAAGAGCTATTGAGTTTAATCATGAAATACTAGTGGGGTTAAAAAAATTATATGCATTGGGTAGTGTGAGATGTGACCGCTAAATAAAGGATGGAATGAGGTTATTATTCAGTTACTTTCACATTATGAATAAAACACTCCTACTAAATCAAGGTTGGTGTATTATTTACAATTTGGACAACCTATGAACACACCTTATTAATGATGTTTTTACTAACAACTCGTCCTAGAAGCGAAAAAAACTAGTACTCTTGGGTTTTTTGGCCTTCTATAAGGGAGAGACATCAACTATAATAGGTCCATACAAGGTCTTTGAAATAACAAAAATACAAGAATATGTAATGATGTTTGCCTCCCGAAGCTTCTCTTTATTCATTAGACGTTAAATTGAGATCTTGTTTCTGATAATACAAAACATAACATCGATACTCGGGTTCACTCAAAGGAATCACCACATACTAAAAGTCAAGGAACTATTATATGCTTAGAGATCGATACACAGATGCTTGAGGAAGATAGCGATTATATCTCATTCATGGGGCTAATTTCCTGAGGGTGAGTTACGCGTGGAAGCATTATGAGACTATATGATGCATCACTAGGGTAGCTTCGCTCAGGTTTTTGTTGCGCACCTGCCTTATGTTTAAACCGTGCCTAGACAACCTTTGAGTGCATCTATCGACATCTATAAATACCTCCCACTCTATCAGAATCCACACCTTTGGTTGATCTCTCTAAAAACTCTTTATTTATTTCTCCAAAATGGTTGTGGTTAATATATGGTCAACTTAAGTCTCCAGGGCTCCTCGGGTTAAGTATTACCGATAGAAAAAATGCTAGTTTGAGCATTAGAGTGTCATCGGGAGCGCACCTTCCTTTGGACCTAAACTATTGTTTTATTTTAGGAAAGTTGTGTGAAGCTAGCAAAGTCTAGAACCTTCATCAATATCCGCATAAAGACTATGAAGACGCTCCTTTCTTGATCCTCGGAAGTAAGGTACCACATTATCTACTCTCCTCCTTGTATAATTCCTAGCTCTTCTCTCCTTTTGACAACACATATGAATATCTACTCGTTACAATTTGGTTATGTTCGTATCTTTGGGCTGAGCATGGTCCCAAGGCTGATGGTAATGTGATTTTCATGCTCTATCATCTAGTGACGTCTATGTGAAGGAGTTCTTAGTCCCACTGAGATACCACGATGGAAGTACCTAGGGAAAAAGAGGTAATAGCGAAACCTATTCTGGAGAAAAAGGTCATATTTGTCCCGATAGGTAATATGGATAGCACGGTAAAAATTGGGGAGTCAATAGGTAATATGGTCATATTTGTGTGATATGCAATAATCAGGATTCTATATTCTAACAATTACCAAGGGACTTGGGTAAGGGGACACTGCCCAATGACCGGTGATTAAATCTCAAACCCTAATGACTATCTAGTTAGGCAAGCCCTTCCGGAACACTACCGCACACTAGACGTTTATGTGGTGCTTCAATAATTAGACACCCCTTCCGGGTGACCATCTAACTTATTAAGGTAATCCTATACTCGTGCACTAGCAAGAACTACAGTCAATAAATCAAAACACATAAAATAGAGAATAAAAACATTTATATCAATTTAAATGCGAGCATCCCAAACTAAAATAGATGTAAAACAAGTCTAGGGTTCATACCCATATGCTAGTCTCAAGCTAAAATAGAATTGGTTCATACTAGAGAAAGAAAAGATAACAATTACAAATTTGAAGGATTGCGAAGGCATTATTTGTTGTCTAACTCCTTCCAGTCTTCTCTTCTCTTGTTGTAAGCTTTCTCTTGGCTTAAAGGCTGGCTAAGGATGTGTTTCTAATAATAATAGGGTGTATTTATAGGGTTTTCCAAACCCTAGAACGATATATTGGAGTAGAAGGCAAGTAATTTGAGTCAAACTCTAACTCAAATTCGTTTCCTGAAATATAGGAGAAGGGATAAACTGCTGCTATTTTGTTTTGGTCGTAACTCCTTCATTGTTGGTCGGATTTTCGCCTAATTTATATCAAAACGAACGCGTCGAAAAGATATACACTTTTCCTATATATTGATACTCCAAATTCCCATCCTATTTGAAGTTATATTCACTTTAGTGGACGTAGCTGCAAAATTTCAGATTTACTTCGCAACTTTTCCTTTCCTATATTATCTCTACTTCCTTTTATCTCCAATTTTCCATCCATATCTTCTTTCCCTATATCTTTAAAATTATTAAGTATCTAATTATATTTTATATATCTTTAAAGCTTCACATTAACACACAAATTAAACCAAATATGCTCTAAAAATAATAAATCATCAAATCAAAGACAAGACATAGGAAAATATCAAAATATGAATAAAAATCTATACTTAATTAACCAAATATACCTAAAATGATGTCTCCAACCTAGATTTTTATATCACAAATAGGGAAACGTCGCTTGTGTTGTAAAAAATATTGAAAACTTGATGATCTTTAGTGTTTATGGTTTCGTGGAATGGATTCAATTAAATTAACATGTTTATGATGGATGAATGGAAGGTTTGATGGTGTTTTGGCGTGTCGTGGAAGGTTAGATCAAGTTTTTTTGGTGTTTCAATGGAGTTTGGGACTGGTATATTCGTTTTTATGGAGTTGAAAGAGGCTGGGATTAGGGTTTCTGGAGTTTAGAGACCCTAAGGTCTCACTGAGGAAATAAATGCACATATCAGCTTGGATTCATCAAAAGGGGACATTTAGAGAAGTAGAACATGGGCCTCTAGAGAACAAAATTGTATCTTTTATGATAGCCCTCAATAAAGATGGAAGGCCAACGTAGCCTCGACAAGCAGAGGTATCCGAATGACCAACGTAGCCTCGACAAGTAGAGTTATTCGAAAGACTGGCGTCGCCTCAGCAAATAGAGTTATCTTAAAGAACAACGTAGCCTCAACAAATAGAGTTATCTGAAAAATCGATGTATCCTAGACAAACAGAGTTACCCAAAAGATCGACGTAGCCTCGACAAACAAAGTTATCCAAAAGACTAACATAACCCTTACTAACAGAGTTACCTAGAAGACCAATGTAGCCTCGAAAACAGAGTGACCTGAAAGACCGACGTAGCCTCGGCAAATGAAGTTACCCAAAAAACTGACATAACCTCAACAAACAAAATTATCCGAAAGTCCAATGTAGCCTCGGCAACCTAGAGAGAGAGAAGTGTCAAAATCCTGATATAGCTTTGGAAATCCTTTCCCCACTATTAGCACCCTTCTAGAGGCGTGCTCGTTAAATATAGTGTCATTGGTTTAAAGGTTAAAAAGCATGTAGGATCGATGCTAACTTGACTACCAACTTCATCAGTAAAGATCAACGCAGTTCTTGGCAAAATGACATTTGAAGAAACACCGAGATAAGAGTTCAGCCTCATATCAACTAAAAAAGAGCACATGTGATGAATTCCTTTTGATCGCATCATAAAAGATATTGATCTCACCAATTCTAAGGGGTATTGATAAGTCAAACCATAATGCCGATACTCGGCTTCGCTTAAAGGAATCTTGACTCGCTTAAAGCCGAGTAATTATGTTATAGGGATCAATGTGTGGATACTCGAGAAAGAGAGCGATCAAATCTATTTCTTGGGCTAATTTCCTAAGGGTGAGTTAAGGCACAAGAATCACGAGGCTATATGACGCAAAAGCAGGGTAGCGCACCCGCCTTATGCTTAAATTGCGCCCAAACAACCCTTCGCGTATATGTCGATATCTATAAATACCTCTCCGCTCCAGCAAAATTAACACCTATGGTACTCTCTCTAAAAACTCTCTTTCTCTCTCTAAAATTGTTGTGGTTAATATACAATCAGTTTAAGCCTCCATAACTCCTTGGGTTAAGTAGTTCCCGATAGCAAAAATTCTAATGTTGAGCGTCAAAGTGCCATCGAGAGCACACCTCTCTTTGGTCATGACCTTGTGTTTGGTTTTAGGAAGGATGTGTGAAACTAGCAGATCCTTGGATCTTCCTCGAGATATGTATAAAGACTAATAAGAACCTCCCCGCTCGGTCCTCGAAAGTAAGGTACCACATTTTGATATTCATAACTCTTCTCTCCTTCTGCCTACATAAAAGCATATTTGTGATTGCGTTTTTGTTATGTTTGTATCCTCAAACCGAGTAAGGTCCTGAGGTTGATGGTAGTGTGACTTTCATTCTTTATTAGTTACTATTGACAAACTATTGAAATCAAATGGCTTTGAATCAGTGATGTAGAGGTATGACGTGCATCAAAAGAAAGAACACCAATAAAGAAAGTAATACTAAATTTTTATTCATAGATAATCAAAAATTGTCTTGAAAGTTTACAAACTTATGTTTTAATACTAATTTCGAAACCCTAAGCATTAAATTTTCTAAATTATTACGATAATTTGAACTAAAAATATTAAAAACTAAAAATGAAACTTAACTTATAAAAATTAAAACAATATTAAACTAATTAAACATAAATATATTTAACAATTTTACTACATCACAAAATTACAAATTTGGCATAATTTTCTTGGTTTGAACTCAAACGTATCAAAGAAACTTACAAATAAATAAATTAATAATCTTTCATTAAAATGGAATTGCTTTGTCGTGCTGTTACAGGAAACATGATTCCTTTATTTTAGTCGAAAATTACAGGAAACATGATTGATTATATAACCGGTGGCAGTGACCCAAGATAAGATATGATAGTATGGTATCGACTGATTCTGCTGACTATCTAACCAGATCTGATAAGCTTTCTCGAATGAATATGACGTTTTACCCACAATCATTATCCGCAGTTTCAAAATCAAATATTTCTTATCAAGGTAAATACGGCCTTTATCATTATCTTTGCTTATTTCTTGATCTCATTTTTTATATTAAACAATTAAAGGGAAGAGATAATAGAATAAGCCTTTGGACACTGATTTAAACTAATACCAATAAGATATATAATATTATTTCCAAAAAGGAGGAGATCGTTGTGACTTGTCAAGGAAATCAATCACCTTATTATAAAAATGTGGAATATATACAACTAGATAGGAATACCTTAAATCAGGATTGGTCACATACTTCTTTAAAAAAAAATTAAAAGACCATGCATGACACACTATTAAGGGATAATAACTGACAATGCTTAATAAGGGAGAAGAGAAGTGTGTATCTGGATAGAAATGTGGTTAGATGAGTTGGGGGAGGTTGGATCCCTCCTTTAAGAGGTATTATCTTGGTAGATCATGAGAAAATATATATTGAAAATATCCTTCATAAGTGCTCAGGTTGACCTATCCATTTCTTCGTTATTTCAATGTGTATCCTCTTTATAAGATAATCATTTAAGCTTTATATATGTCCAAGCACCATACCATAACGAAAGACTCCACAAATTTCTTAGACCATTCGCTCCCTTTGCTTACGTCAACCTTTTTTAAAGTATTGTTCTTCAAAGATGAAAGAATTCTCATAAATAAGATTTGTAGAATGGATTTATTCTAGAGTCTTTGACTTGCTTAGGCTGTGAGGGAAACGTGAGACTTTCTCTCCTTCTATAATTCTTGCACATTCTCGAATGTAACTATTTGTTTCAAGTGCATTATCCTATAAGGCTAAGTCCAATGGGTATTCAATTGTAGCTAAAAGCTACAATTGGAGATATAATATAAGAAAATTGAGCTCCAATAGATTCCCTATTATTGGGTTCCCAATTATTGGGTTTCTAATTTTCTTAAAACTTTAGCTACATGTAGCTAATAAAAAGTTAGCTACTCAATTCAATAAACAAATATTTTAAATTATTTATAAAAACTAAACACATCTAATTTTTTTAAATTTTATAGTAAAAGATGATAAATTAATTTTGAGCAAAAAAAATAATTATTTCAACTTTTTTAGAATAAAATAAGAATATAACTTTTAGAATTGGGAAGCTGAAATTGGGAAGCTGTTGGAACAAAACTGTTTTAGAGAGTTAAAATATGAAATATGGTAGAGGTTTGATTCTCAATTATAGCTAAATAATCGGGAAGCTGTTGGACTTAGCCTAATGAAAGTATTTATGTTTGAATGAATTTACACATGATTGGGTTATCCATAGAGTATTTTTCATCCCAACTTTGCTAACAATATATGTTATAAGTACTTACATCTCTCAAACCCATTCTTCTTAATGTCTTTGTATATATTAGACGCTTTTTCTGTGTCATATATTTTGATTAGTGGTTCACATTTTTTAACTAGAGATGGGGATAATTGTTGTGATAAAATAAATTACAAAAGATCAGATTATTGAAGCTAAATATAAATTATGAACTAATCAAAATACGAAGAATGTAAAATTACATTAAACAGGGTTTTATATTGAACATAAAAGTTAGTTTTGAAGATTTATACTCAGAAACAACAGCTATAATAATTACTAATTTAGAGGGCAATTTGGCAATTCTTGCGTAAACAGGATTCTAAATTCCATTTAAGTACTGTCGAGATAAATAAGGGTTACTTTCTAAATATAGAAACCTTTGTCGAGTGATCCTACTATTTATAGGGTGGTTAAGATTGAAATCCTAAATTTGCTACGTAAATTATCTAGGCATCCTAGTTCTTACGACCACTTCACATAATTATTATCTAGGTCCATTAATCAATCTCTCGTCAAGGTATAATTCATAAGTTAAAGAATTTGATTCATGTGATTATTTATAAACAAATTTAAATTCATGCAAAATGAATACTAACAAAGAATTAACACAAATTATTTCAACCTAAAAAAATTCCAATAATCATAAATAATTAAAAAAAACTATCTCTAGGGTTCACAAATTAGACATCCTAAACTAATAAGGTATTTAGCTTATACTCGAAATTGCAAGAAAATTATATAAATAAGAAAAGACATAATCAAAGAGTTAAAATGAAAGAAGGAATTACAATGATGTTGTCTTTGTTTCCTATTTCGTTCTCTTATGCTCTCTCTTTTACTCCAAAAGTGTAAATAAAAGTAAAGTATGTATAAAAATCTAAAAAAATATGTTTATACTACTAAAATTCGGAGGTTTGACTGATTGAGCCATAATTAGATCAAAAGTGGGTTGTGGACTTCTTTGCTAAAATTGGACAACTCAAGTTATCTTTCCAAAACATTGATATATTTCTCGTCTCAACACAGAATTGGTCGTCATTTCTTCCCACTCGTACTAGAGTCCAAGTGATATCTTGTTCCCAAAGGGAATGGTTATATTCCTTACCAATTATGTGTCGTGATTTTTATACGTTGATGAATTTGTTTGTCCATATTTGGTGTTTTGACTTCTAATGCTCTTTTTGACTTCTTGGCTTATCTCGATCCTAGTCCACTTATTTTGGGTGTTTTCTTAACTTCTTGACTCCTTATCTTGGACTTACCATCCTTGGGTACTCCGTGTTCTAAAAATAACACAATCAAAACACAGACTACCTTAAATTGCTCTAAAACGCGATAAATTTCATATAATGTCTAATAATTTAAAATAAGCTAAATTAAGGAATAAATTCCAACTTTTAATCAGAAAACAAACCATAATGATATCTCATAAATATTAGATTATATCACATAAGATTAGACATCAACTTTCCTCTAGCAATAAGGCCCATATCTAATCTTAGATAATGCGATCGATGTCCTTACACATATGATTAAGTATCCTCATGGTTCTCATATTACATGTAGGTAAAACAATCTACAAAAATTGTACAAGTGTAATTCTCTCTGCAAGAGATGAGTTTTGTGTCTTCCAATCCGATAATCAATTTTGTATATTTCAAGTTACCTTTCAACAGAAACCCCTTGGGAGATAATGTGAGCATATGGGGGTACCCAAGTACATTCCTAGGGACTCAATATGACATAAATGCTCACTATTTATGTCTTGCCTTTTGGCATGTTAATCAATAGTTCGAGACATATTTTCTTGAGGGGTTTTGAGTCTAAAGTTTGGATATTGTCCCCTATTTAATATATTTTAAGTCTTGAGTTGATGTTAACAATTCATGTGTTTTTGGATCATTTTGAGGTATTTTGTGCTCTATAGGTGAATCTCGTGGTAATAAGTGAGATCCAGGATTAATTAATGAGATAGGGAGCCAAAAAGTCAAAGAGTAACATCCAAGTAAGCAAAAACGTCTAAATGACCAAGGATTAATTAATGAGATTAGGGTTTACATAGGTCATGGACTAGGTTTAAATTACTTATCCCGTCACTAAGACGTTTTCCTCCAAGAGGGGACTGGTTCGAGTCACGGCGGATGCAAAATCCATAACTTATTCGTTACAACTCCATATTGTAACCCGTTAGTGGTCACACATCCATAACTCAAAGCCCCATATGGATATAAAAGGTCTCATCTAATTTTTTGTATATATCACGTGGCATCGAAACCAATTCACTTTCTAATTCTGTTCGACAACTCTTTCACTTTCTAAAAACATTTTCTTTAGCCCTTTACTCTTGCTTTCCTGATTTGATCTCCTTTCCCCAGCTTCTTATCTATGGTTTAGCATCTAATATTGTACCTAAGAGTTTCACATTTAACACACAAATTACACACGAATAGGTCTCAAAGTGACAAATCTTCAAAACAAGGCAAGAAACGAGAATATATTAAATACAAGGGAAAAATCCCTCAGCTGAGCAAAAAAATAAATTAAAAAATATGTCTCACAATGTGATTTATTTATCACCAAAAGGGAGACATCAAGACCCCCAACTCAAAATTTTGTCATACTGACAAATAAAAATAAAGAAAAATAGGGAATTCTCTAAAATATAAGCTGACGCAAATAAACACGAGAGAAGGAGAATGTAAAGAATAGTCCTAAAGCAACTACTTAACAAGTTTCATTAATAATATTTACAAACTAATTGATATATATATATATATATATATATATATATATATATATATATATATATATATATATATATATATATATATATATATATATATATATATATATACTTATCATACAACCAATAAACACGTTTTAAATTCAAGATTAGATTAGCTGTACAATGCAGCACGAAGGAGAGGTTCTTTTCTTAGTTCGATATGGAGGCTATAAAGTGTTCATCGATCCTAACATAGTCTTAAATGGTCCATCTAACTACTATATATTGGTTCAATCGCTCTAAAATCATATAATCAAGAATTATAAGGTCTTTTATGGTTGTAATGTAGGCTTAAGGATAGTATGATCATATATTTTGATAACTTAGAGTAAGCTTTTGGATCTCTCCTCACTATCCATCAACGAGTCACCCTAGCGTTTAGGTTACTCTCATAATATTTTCTCACTCAATCCAAATTTTATGCACTTAATTCGTATTTCCAATTACAAATACAATAATCCAGATGATTACATATGAATTAATCCACTTTGCCGGTCCATATGTATTTTTTTTTTGCAAGTCAACTATGACTCTCTTTTTGGCGTGAGAAGTCATGCTATTGTGCTACATTTTTCTTTTATTTTCAATATATTTTTTCTTTTCTCTTTCTAATTAATTTTTCTTTTACCCTGCCAAATGGTTACAATAATAACAAGTGATAAAAAAACTCAATACATAGCACAAAACCACCTGAATGATATTGCCCACAATCGTTCCCACCACTCCATGAGTGTCTTAGTATCGTGATTCGAGTGTGGATCATATGGAAAAGTCTAAAATCTAAGGGGTATGACTTGTAATATGGCTAATAAATGGATTTAGAAAGGCTATAAAGGGTTGAGACGGAAAATTTTCAATAATATAAACATCAAGCTAAAAAGGCACAAAGGGTCTTATCAAAGAACAACTTTAATCACTTCCCTAACTATGAAATTTTGTTACTTTCTCACCTCTAGCACGTTCATTAAATGGGTTTATCAACTAGCTCGCATCTCACGTTTTATACACCACTCAAGACTCCCTAAGATTAAACTTGGTTCTACTGCATTGCTTTCTAATCCTTTATTTACAATTAATGTGTGTTTTTATGTTCATATTCTAAAGTATATAATACAACTATTTTATAAACAAATTACCTATAATCATCAACTCACTAAAGATTATGCTTTTAGGCCATTATACACATTCTACACCAATTTTATCTTTAAAATAAACCCACATAAAAGTAGTAAATCACATAAAATGGGGATGACGACTTTTTTCGAGAAAAAAAACAATAATAAAAGCCGATATAGCGACAATATATAAATTCTTTACAAACGAAACCATTTCGTCACTAACAAGGAAGTTTATTTGCGACGAATTTTTAATCATTTACCAACAAAATCGCGTTTTTGCTGACAAGAAAGATTTTTTACAACGACTTTTGTCATCGTTAACAATCAGTCGTCGCTAATAAAGATTCTAGCGACGAAATGTGTGTCGTCGCTAGAAAAATCGTCCCTAAAGACCCGATTTGTAGTAGTGTTTATATAATTTTAGACGACTGTTTTATCAGTTATATCATCTCCATAGGCTCTCAATTAACTAACTATTTCTCGAAATCTAATGTAGTAATTTTTTATGGTCTCAAACTCTTTCATTTTATATTCTCTAATTCCCTTATTTGAGTTTGAAGTTTAATATTATCCACTTCACGTTTCCTTGAAACTCCTCTTTCAACATATCCCAAGGTTGCTTTGTTGTCGTAGCACCTCTGATCCTTAGGAACAATGACTCCACCATAGTCATTTGTATGTTGTAAAGTGTCAAATTATATTTCTCCATCTTCTTGTTTAATTTTTCCTTCTCTACTGCAAATAAAGTTGATATATCTTCGAGAATATTATGACCCTTGTCAACAACATCCCATAAAATTTGGGATATGAAATATGTTCTCATCTTGATCGCCCGATAGTCATAATTTTCTCTTAGAAAATCAGGATCGGAATTAGGTATTATCTAGGAGAGTAGCCATAATTATATATTTTACCAAAGCTAGTTTTCGCCTAGTTAATAATTTACCTTGAATCTTGATACTACTTTTTGGTTTTTATATGAGCAAATTCCATTTTTAGGTCATTACCTATGGACTAAAAATATTTTTAGGCCAAACGTTTCAAAAGTC
The DNA here is from genome assembly GCA_029959085.1 of Nemophila menziesii. Taxonomy (NCBI): domain Eukaryota; kingdom Viridiplantae; phylum Streptophyta; class Magnoliopsida; order Boraginales; family Hydrophyllaceae; genus Nemophila; species Nemophila menziesii. Next base: position 26,715,942 of record JARWIR010000018.1, on the reverse strand, counting down.
ATATTTTTAGGCCAAACGTATTCAGAATGCTCTCGTTGATTCTAAGGAAAATTTAGGCATTTTAAATATACTATATGTTTATTTGGCCGCATCACAAACTAAGAAATTTATCTAAAGTTCCCAATTTGTCCTTAAAATCTATAAAATATCTCACGAAATTAGTGAAATGGTCTAAAAATAGGCGTTTTGAATACGTGTGACCTAAAAATGTGACTTTTGAAACGTTTGTCCTAAAAATGAGATTTTCTCTTTTTATATTATAAAAGGAAAAAGAAGATTTTTTTAAAGAAATGAAATGGACGTTGTGTTATATGAAAGACTAGTTTTGTTAATACAGTATAAGAAAGGTTATCTTTAGCGACAAAAAAATTTACCGCTAAAAATCTCGATTTTGCCGCTAATAGGCATTAGTGGCAAACGTCGTTGCTATTTGTTTACCGCAATAAATTCGTCTTTAAAGACACCTTTTGTAGCAAATTACTTATTTTTGTCTTTATTGACTTTATTTTTAGCGAAAAATATTATCGCTAAAAATACAATTGAAGTCTATTTTGGTATTACCGTAATAAATTTTATCGTTAAAAATATTATCAAAAGCTATTTTAGTTTTGCCACAATCCATCTCGTCCCTTATAATAGAGGAAATTACAAAATCCAGCCTCAAATCTAAAAACATTATATTTTAGAGCCCATGTACTTAGAAGTTCTTATAAAGTCCTCAGTTGCAACTATTGGTTAGCCAGTTTACCCATGTACCCTTTTCAGTTTATTTGCTTTTCTTTTTTAATTTGAGTTTTAGTTTCGTTATGGGTACGCACCCACGCGGGTACAGACACATGGTCTCGTGTAATTTCGTAATTTTACATTACAGGTCCCTGTTAAAATCAAAACAACACATTTACAGGTCAATGTCCAAATCAATCATTAGGAATTCAGCCACTTTGTACTGGAAGATTTGAGCATTCAAGTCCTTTTTTACTGTCATTGCACATATTGGCCAAAAGTCCAGGATTGCAATTGCATCATAGGTCCCTTGTTATTGCATGGGGCTGGACCCAGATGGTTATTGGTCCAAAGTCATGGTTAATGCTGTCAAATGGTTTGTGAATGCACCTGCACAACAAAGAAGAACAATTACTTTCAAGTAAATAATTAAAAAATCTAAAACCTAATCTAGAAAATCGATCTTTGTCTTCTTGGACTCGATCTCGGAGGTGAAGTGGGTCTGTACACACGGGGCTGTACCACCACGAGCAGCACCGACCAACACCACCACCACTGCACACAAAACTGGATTGATTCTGCAAATAACCAAAATTAGATTAATAAATCAAATAAAAATAAAACAAAAACAACTTTTAATCAGAATCAGAGTTTGAAAACAAAAAAACAGATCTGGAACGCCGTCTGTAAGTCACGGCGATGAGATTGCGGTGCTAGTGGAGCGCCTTTCTTGCTCTGAACCAGATGGTGGTGCGAGATCTCGGTAGTGAGATCTGGTTCGAGTACAGAGGCGATGGGTCGAGATGCAGGGACCACGATGAAGGTGTAGTTGGTGCTGGTTGGGTGGCTTCGGGTTTGTGTTGTTACAGGAGTAGAACGGAGAAGAAGGGTAGGGGTAGTTGCTATTTTCGGTGGTGGAGATCCGTTTGGGTGAGGTGGAAATGGAGGGGGCGGTGGTGTGGGTTGTCACGGCATGGCAGCAGCGGTGCCTGGCATCGTGGTGGTGGTGTTGAAGGGTACTGTGATGTTGAAGGTGGCTTCGTGGTGGTGGTGTTGAAGCTTACCGGTGGCTTCGTGGTGGTGGCGTTGAAGCTTACTGGAGGGTCTCGTTCGCTGCTTCGACGGCTAGGCTGCACCAGAGAGATCAGCGGCATCCTGGTGTTGGTGTTGAAGGTTACTGGAGGGGCGAGAAGGGGTGGCTTCGTGGTGGCTTCATGGTGGTGGTGTTGAAGGTTACTGGAGGGGCGGATGGGTGGGGTGGGGTGGGGTAGTTCGACAGAGAAGAGGGGTGGGGGAAAGCTGCATCAAACCCTAATGGGTTTTTATTTATGTTTTGGGTGAATTGGGTTTTTCAGTATATGAAGGGAATGGGGAGGGTGTTTTGGGCTTTTGGTATGGGCTGGTTGGGTTGTAACTAATCCAGTTAGGGGGATGACCTTTATTATAAAGGTCCATGTTGTTGGGACCGTGTTTCATAATTCCCCCCTTATAATAACATTTGTTATACGAAAAGAATAGGAGAAGCAAAATTGGAAAAACACACACACTACACCTAAAACACACAATCCTCCTCCTTCTCTCCTCTTTCTCTGTCTCTCACTAGGGTTTGAAAGTTTGGTCAAAGTTTGACCTAGCTTTGACTCCTCTTGACCCCGTTGACCCACCCCATCCATCACCGATGACTCTCTGACCATATGGGTGGAGTTTGACCGGAGATTGACTGGCGGCGTTGACCTAGTTGACTGGAGTTGGAGTTTTGTTTTCTTTAATATTGTTAAATAAATAATTTCTTTGGGTTTTTTGATTTTAATTGATTGGTACCGGAAATTAAATCAAAGGAAGAGTTAGTGGAGATCTGAGGTGGAAAGGTTTTGACGGCTGAGTGTTAAAGGAGTGGAAGGTGTATAGAACGCGCTGCTGTATTGGGAGGTACGTAAAAGTTGTTCTGTTTCACGCGTGAGGATTGTTCACCGATTCACGAAGTGGATATTGTTGACTGGGTTATCATAATTGGGTAATAATTGCAAGTATTTCCGTGCAAAATCAACAAAAAATTTTGTGCAAACATTTCCCGATTTCTTGCTCGATTCTCCAGCAGTGTTGCTCGAAAATTTGGGATTTCTTGCTCAATTCTCAATTGTTTTTAGTGATTCTTTTTTTGTTGAGCTTCTAATTTCAAGCTTGATTCAATGGCACCGAGGAAGAGGGCTGGTAACAAGAAAGCAAAGGAGAGCACAGTAGAAACAGAGCATGAAGAAGGAACTATACCTGTACAAGGTAAATATATACCTGTTACTCCTGTGATTCAAGTTAGTAACAACTTTTCTGCTGCAAAACGTGTAAATTTGATGAGTAAAAGAGTTGAAGAGGGTGTAAAGTATGGTTCAAGCAGGAAGGATAGCATTTTAAGTAATGAGGACAACATGCTCGATGAAAGGTCTAAAAGAGGAACAGAAACTGAAACTGAGAATTTAACCTTACTTAGCTCCAGTGAAAGCATCCAAGCTACTCAAATCGTTGAGTGTACAATGATTGAGGGGATGAACGGCCAAGATGGGTCCCTATTTGAGGGTGAGGCTCCTAATTCTCTCGAGAATAGCTTGAATGTGAGTCATAAGGAGGATTACTCCACTTTAGGTGCAGGAATTGGGTTAGTTTCTCCACCTAGTGAAAGTACCCTCTTGGGAGTAGCACAAGGTCAAAGTGTGGAGGAGAAGGATAATCCCGAGGTTGAAATTATGGAGGAAAACAATAGAAAGCAAGGTAAATGGACAGAATTGTTTAAGAAAAGTGATCAAGACTTGAAACTAAAGTACTTTGCTCCTAGACTAGTAGAAGATGAACTCATTGTTAAGCCACCTAGAGATATAGTGAAGAGTGGAATTGAGGAGTGGGATAATTGCTTAGTTGGACAATTTTTTGGAGAAGCTCCTCAATATCACATGGTTAGAAGTATGGTTAATGCCCAATGGAGAAATTGTGGTCAAGTTGAAATAAAGTCTACGGATATGGAAGTGTTTCTATTCAAATTCAAAGGTGAGCAAGAATGTAACAACATATTAGAGCAAGTTTGGCATGTAAATGGTAGAATTATGATCTTGGGAAGATGGGAACCTAATATGAAATTTGATAAGCTTGATTTGACCAAGGTCCCATTATGGGTTAAACTAAGGAAGGTACCATTACACTTGTGGAATAAGGATGGACTAAGCTACATTAGTAGTGCTTTGGGTATTCCACTCCAAATGGACCCAATCACTAAAACAAAAAATAGGCTAAGCTTTGCTAGAGTTTGTGTGGAAGTGGATATGAAAAAGGAGCTTGTAAAAAGGGTGAAGGTAGATCTTGAGGAGGATGGGATCCATGTGGTGGAGGCTTATTATGAGTGGTTACCTCCAAGATGCTCTAATTGTAAGGCTTTAGGGCATAAGGAGATTAATTGTAGCCAAGGAAGAAAAGAACCTATCAAGGAGAGACCTAAACCAAACCAAAACCAACCTAAACAAAACCAAATCAACCAACCCAAACCAAACCAAGATAATCACCAACCAAACCAAAACAAAGTTCAAAAGAGGGTTGAAGAATGGAGGGTAGTGCAAAGAAAGCAAAAGGAGAAGAAGGAAGATGAAGTTCATATTCCTAAAACCAAAAACACAAATACAACCCCACCTCAACATGTGGGAAGTAGTAGTGCAAAGGGGAAAGAAATAAACCCTTGCACACCTAGAGAAGGTGCTTACAATTCAAATATCCTTGTAGGGGAGTTAAGTAACTCCTTTTGTGCGTTAAATGTGGCTAATGAAAACCTTGAAGAGGCTTTGAATAGGTTTGTGGGAAGTGCCCATAGAGAAAGAGAACCTCCGGATTTAAATGATAATTAGCTCTTGGAATGTTAGAGGTTTGAATCAAAGCCTCAAACAAAAAGAAGTTATTCATGTTATACAAGATAAAAAAGTTGATCTAGTTGGTTTATTGGAGACTAAAATGACCCTACAAAGCTACAACAAGTTTCACAACACTTATTTGAGTAATTGGGGTACAATAACTAATCATGATAAGGATGAAAGAGGGAGAATATGTGTAAAGTGGAATAAGAATGTTTTGGATGTAAAGTGTCTTAATTCAACTAGCCAAGCCATCTTCCTTGAGGTACATGATATATATAATAAGATTACTTTTAATTGTGTGATGGTATATGCGGATAATGATGATGAAAAAAGGGTGACTCTTTGGGAAACACTTGGTGATTGGATGGTTATTAATGGGGACTCTCCTTGTATTTGGTGTGGGGATTATAATGAAATTACTAAAGTAGATGAAAGAATGGGTTGCACTAGCCTTCATAAGAGTTCTCATGAATTTGTTGATTGTATAAAGGATAATGGGATGGTTGAACATCCTAGCCAAGGGTGTTATTACACTTGGACTAATAGAAGAGTAGAAGGGTTTATATCTAGTAAAATTGACAAAATGCTTATAAATGATGCTTGGTTCACTTGTTTCAAATCTCACTTGATGGTTGAAGCTCCTGGAATCTCGGATCACTCTAATCTTATCCTCAAAATTCAGGGGAGTTCTAATACTAAACCTTCATCTTTTAAATTTTTTAATGTTTGGATTGATCATGATGAATTTATGCCTTTGATTGAAAAGGTGTGGAAATATGAAGTAAGAGGGAGTATGATGTATAAAGTGGTGAATAAATTGAAGGAAGTAAAGAAAGCTTTGAAGATCTTCAATAGAAAATATTTTCATCACTCTACTAAAGAAATAATGGAGCTTAAAGAGGAGCTTGAGAAGGCACAAATATTGCTTATGAATGGGGATCAATCTATGATTACTATTGAGAAGGAACTTAGGGACAAACTTATGCATCTTCTCAATATTCAAGAGGAGATTTGATGTCTCCTCATTCGTGATAGTAAAATATACTTCAGAGACATCATTTTAGGCTTATTTATTAGTTTATAGGTTGATTTTAGCTTAATTTAGTGCACTTTCCTATTTTGGGTCTTGTTTTGTAGAATTATTATTTTTAGAGCATATTGGGTTTAATTGTTTATTTAGTGTGAAGCTTTAAAGATAATTATGGAGATTAATTAGAGTCCAAGTCAAAGACTACAACTTATGGAAAGAGATATGCATGGAAATTGGAGATAGAAGGAAACTGAGTTCAATTAGGAAAAGGAAAAGCTGCCTAAATCTGGGATTCTGCAGAACACGTCCAAAGATTGGTGTTTTTACCTAAGAAATAGGCCGAATTTGGTAATTTCCTTCTAAAGGTCCTAGATAATTCTGTTGCAATTCTTTTGGTATCTTGTGGAGCAAAATCCGACCAATAACAAAGAAGTTATGACCAAAACAACGCAGCAGTGTTTATCTTACGAATTTGGGTTGGGCCAGGAGCCCATTACTTGAAGTTATCTCCAAGAAACGAATTAGGTCAACCTCTAACCTATAAATACAGCCTCTTAACACTCTTAAATCATCCTTGGCCAGACCCTAAGGCCAAGAGGAAGCTGCAACACAAGAGAAGAAGTCTGGAGGGAGCTGTGCAACAACTATGTCTCCTTCAACCTCTTATTTTGTAATTCTTTCTTCTTCTTTTCTTTGTATGAACTAATTCTCTTAGCTTAGGTTTTGCATAATGTATAATCTATGAATTCTAATTCTTCTATCTAAGTTTCTTTGGGAATTATATGTTTTAATCTGATATTAGCTACTTACATTTATATTTGATTATGTGTTTTGATTTAATGATTGTTTTCCTTGCTAGTGCACGAGTATAGGATTACCTTAATAGTAGTTAGATGGTCACCTTGTAAGGGTGTTTAACTATTGAACCACCACATAACGTCTAGTGTCGATAGCAGTTCTGACAAAACATACTTCTAACTAGATAGTCATTAAGGTTTGTTTTAACCACCATATCACCAATTGATTGTAGTGTGCTGGATAGGGCCTTAGTGGCGTTTGATAACCCTATTTGAGTCCTCGTCTTGGTTGTGCCGTTGCCCCCTTAGTCGCTCTCAAGGTCTAAGGTAGTGGAATTTAGAATCCTGACTAAGTATACCAAGAGCTAATATTCTCCCTTATGAATTAGATCTAATAGATAGAATTAGAAGGATTAGTGCATACTAGTAAAACCTAAGTTATATCGTTCATACTATCTTCTTTTCTTTTCTGTTATTTATTTTCTGTCTTTAATTTAGTAATTTAGTTTTCTTATTAAAAACCAAATAAATATCTATCTTTCTCTTCTTTCTCCTTGCGTATTATTATCTATCTTTAATATCTGCACTTGATAATTTGCATAAGTTCTCTCTAACTTTCGTCAGTCCCTGAGGAACGAATCTTCTTATCATTAAAACTTGCATACGTCCTGTAATACTTGCAGTACAGTGTTAGTTTAGGGTGTGTATTTGCACTTATTTTATACATCTTTTTATCACACCTTAGGCCACACCAAGTTTTTGGCGCCGCTGCCGGGGACTACATCGTTAGTCCTTGTGCAATTATCTTGTGCTTTTATTTTAGTTAGTTCTATTTTACGCTTTTCTTTTTAGTTTTTGTCTTTACAGATTTTTTCTAGGCGAGAGCAGATTTATTAGGAGATAAAGGTTTCGTGCTATTAGATCCTGAAGAGGCTATTAAAAGATGGAATCTCTAAAGCTCAAGGAGTTAAGCCGACAACTTGAGGAATTACGAGAACAATCGCAACAACTAGCTCAGAGGAATCTAATACATGCCTCACCTTCATGTCCTAGTTGTGGAGCAAGAGATCACTCGTGGGGACATTGCATGAACAATCCAGCCTCAATTTCCTTCATGCCTTATCAAAGAGACCATTATTATGATGGTTATTATCAATCTCAAGGAAATTACGCTGACTATCAACCCCCACAGAGTTACAATTGGGTCGGAGATCAACAGAATTATAATCATAGTAATCATTATTATGATGATTATTATCAACCACAACCACAATCCTACTATCCTCCACAACCTATCTATCAAGAAGCGCCGATTTATAATGAAGCTTATCAAGAACCACATCCTTATTCAATACAGCAAACCATACAAGAACAACCTCCGAGTTTGAATTCAAGCATGGCTAAGATGATGAACCTAATTGAAAAGATGGAGAATAACCAACAAAGAATCCAAAACTCAGATGATGCGATTGACAAGCTGGTACAGACAATGTCACGAATGGTGGAAAAAACTAAAATCCTTGCAGAAAGGCAACTCCGAAGTGATACTACTGCTCCAGAAAACAAAGTTTGTCATGCAGTTGAATTAGGAAGTGGAAAACAACTATCTCCACCAAGACCAGAACCAGAATCAGTCCCTATTCCAGATCAGAGGAGGGAAGAAGCAACAGAAGATAAGGTCGAAGAGGTAGTTGAACAAGAACGTGTCCAAGAGAAGACACCAGAAAAAAAGGAGAGCCCAGTGGTAACCAATACATGTCCTCCTCCACCATTCCCTTCACATGTCAGAAAGGACAATAACCTGGAATTCAAGAAGTTCGTTGACATGATGAACAAATTAAAGAACAGCAGCCCGTTTGTAGAAGCTCTCACAAGAATGTCAAAATACGGTCAATTCATGAAGGACATTCTTTCTAACAAACGAAGATTCGAGATGAATGGATTACCAGAGGAGTGTAATGCTACACTTGGAATTGAGTTACCACCTATTCCCACGAAATCTTGGATGGCACCATCCATGATCATTAAGAATCGAGTTGAAAAGTTCGTGGGAATTAAAGGCAAAGGGTGGAAATTTCGTCATCCGTAATCGAGGTAACACGTCTAACTTTGAAAGACGTTAAACAAAAGTGCTGTACGGGAGACAACCCGTAATTTCTTTTATGTTTTTACGTTTTTAGTTTTTAATTTATGTTTAGATTAGTTAATTTTAGTTGATATTGCATATTTGAGGAAGGTATTAGTGTTTTTGATGATTAGGTATTGGAGAAATCGAGTTAGGGAAGCGAGCAAAGTTTTCGGAACGGAGAAACTTCAGCAAGCCATATCTTTGCGCTCGGATATCGGAATCAGGTGATTTTTGAGCCTAAACTGCATAACTTTTCGAGATCTAGCTGCTGGGGAGGTTTTTGCCACGTGCGGTACACCGGACCTCAGCCGCGGTGCACCGCGTGGTCAAAAACCCGTACTACGGGTTGCTACCGCGGGTTTTATCCAGAAACGAAAAAAAAAAATAGCTGATGGGTCCGGTATACCGGACCCTATACCGCGCCATGCACCGCACAAACACGTGCCACGGGGTCCTACCACGGGTTTTTTGACGTAGGAGGCGCGGTATACCCCGCGGTACACCCCATGGTCCGCAGGGGTAGTCCGCAGCGCCGCAAGGGAGAGAAAAACCTACGGGATTTGATTATAAAGGAGGTATTAAGCTTTTAGTTCCGAATTTTATAAACCCAAACCCTCTTTTTCTTCTCCACAACTCTCCTAACTCCATTGAAGCTCATCAAAACCTTCACCAATCATCAAAACACTACCCAATCACCATGAAAACACATCCAATTCATTCTCCACATCATTACAAGGAAGATTCAACCACCTATATCATCCCAAAACACCTTGAATCCAAGAATCAAAAGCTCAAATTTCAATAATTCATCCTACAATTTCTTAAATCCAAGCCAATCCATGAAGAATCCATCTTACCCACATAGAGAATCATCATCAAATCACCTTTCCTAACCCAATTTAAGCTTGTACAACCAATAATCAAGAGTTTCAAATTTCAAGAGTGGTTAAAGCTTTGAGTTGGGGGTCAATTGAGATGATTACGAGAACATGAACATTATCTACTGTATGGGAGATGAAGAAACCAAGGTGTTGGATTTAATTGAGAAGAAATCAAGTGAGACAAGTCCTAGTTCCAATTCAATGGGTAAAACAAGTCAAGAGAAGAGAGGTTAGCATGCTGTGTTTGATTCAAAGAGCAAAAAGATTCTAACTTTAGTGAAGAAGACAACACAACCTCTACAAATCAAAGACCTTATACCCAGAAGAAATAGAGAAAGCTTCAATGGCCATGATAGCTTCTCCGAAGCAACAATTAAAGGAACTACCTTTTTCTTATGAGAAAGTATTTGAAGAATAAGTTGAAGGTGAATACATGAAGGTTCATGGGGATTTGGGATGCTTGGGTGGTTTGTGAATTGTATTTTGTGAGGAGAAGAAGAAGATGTGGCACAGTTGATCTATGAGGAGGTGATACGAATTTTCGATCTCTCCCATGACGTTATATAATGCAATATCCTATTATGATCACGTGTCCTGAACGAAAAGCGAGTAAGAAGATGGGTGAAGAAGATACATTAGATTTAATCCGAGTATCGTCTAGGCGAGGTAAAAGCCTCGAAGAGTATGTTTTCTTTCTTCCCTACCATTTCTTTATGTGCAATATGTATGCTAATTTTAAATTTTATTCTTTCTTGAGTCTTTTTCGAGTCGTGGGGACACGGCTCATTTTTGAGTTGGGGGTGGGGATTCGTTGTCCTCATCTTCCTTTTTGTTTTTCATAAAATTTAAAAAAATTTTGGGTTGAATTAGGCATAGAATATCTTTGAATGTACCTATTTGAGCATGATTTTATTAAGTTAATGATAGTAGGTAGTATGTTTTTGAAAGATGCAACAAAATTGTTTAGATGCATGTATGAAAACAGGAAATAAAGGATAGAAAAGTTAATGAGCAATGCTAAGAAGTATGTTGAAACTTAGGAATAGTTATTTGGTGTGTAGAACGTGAGGTTTAAAATTAGTTGAAAACCCACTTGTCTATGAACTAGTAATGAAAAAGTAACGAAATCCGGTAGTTAGAAAAATGAATAAGGCAGTTCTTTCATGATTAAAACACTTGAAGCCTTTATACTTTCTCACCCTTTTATTTGATTATTTGTATTTATCCGTCTTAGCCCCTCTGAGCCTTTCTAAAGCCTTTATTGAAACACATTATAATCCTTACCCTAGTTTTAGGACTTATCTATATAACCCGCACTCGAATCGCAAAACCTGAGACAACTCGTTTTAGAGCTTGAGTTTGGGGTGGTGGGTTTCATCATTCGGAAACATTGGGATTTGGAGTTATCTTTGTGATTTTATTGATGATGAAATTGTTATTATTGTAACCCTTTGTCGGGGTAATAGTGAATGGAAAAGAAGCTACGAGCTAAATTTGCCAACAAGGGCATTAAAAAGAAAGAATATATATATGAAAAAATAGTGTGATATCTCGAACATCAAAAAGAGAATCATAGCTATACAAAAAAATGATATGAAAAGAATATATATTCGGACCGGCAAAGTGGATTTTATATCATCAAAGGTTTTAATTGGGATTATTGGGGATGCACATTAAAAAGCATCAATAAATTGGGTTGAGTGAGAACATCTTCGAGTGAAAACTCAAGCTCTAGGGCGATTCGTTGATGGCTAGTGAGGAGAGAGCCAAAAGCTCACTTTTCATTATCCAAATATACCACACCCGTCCTTAAGCCAAGTTATGACCAAAGACCTTAGGATTTCTAACTACTAGATGGAGAAACAATTGAGCTATTAGGTAGTAGGTAAGTGGACCATTGGATGCTGTATTTGGGACCTATGAACAACCTATAGCCATTATCTTGAACTAAGTTATCATCCTCTCCTTCTGGCATTGCGAAATTAATCTTAACTTGAATTTATGGATTGTTGATTACATGTATATTAAGCATATTTGTGCATTATTTCTTGAGAATTACTACATGAGACTTTTTAGATATTTTGCTCTAGGATCATTCATTGTGTTCTGTTCCTATTCTCCTCCTACTTCTTCTTCTTGACTACCCTACTGTTCTTTACTTTTATTGTATCGGGACGATACAACTTTGAGTTGGGGGTCTTGATGTCTCCTCATTCGTGATAGTAAAATATACTTCAGAGACATCATTTTAGGCTTATTTATTAGTTTATAGGTTGATTTTAGCTTAATTTAGTGCACTTTCCTATTTTGGGTCTTGTTTTGTAGAATTATTATTTTTAGAGCATATTGGGTTTAATTGTTTATTTAGTGTGAAGCTTTAAAGATAATTATGGAGATTAATTAGAGTCCAAGTCAAAGACTACAACTTATGGAAAGAGATATGCATGGAAATTGGAGATAGAAGGAAACTGAGTTCAATTAGGAAAAGGAAAAGCTGCCTAAATCTGGGATTCTGCAGAACACGTCCAAAGATTGGTGTTTTTACCTAAGAAATAGGCCGAATTTGGTAATTTCCTTCTAAAGGTCCTAGATAATTCTGTTGCAATTCTTTTGGTATCTTGTGGAGCAAAATCCGACCAATAACAAAGAAGTTATGACCAAAACAACGCAGCAGTGTTTATCTTACGAATTTGGGTTGGGCCAGGAGCCCATTACTTGAAGTTATCTCCAAGAAACGAATTAGGTCAACCTCTAACCTATAAATACAGCCTCTTAACACTCTTAAATCATCCTTGGCCAGACCCTAAGGCCAAGAGGAAGCTGCAACACAAGAGAAGAAGTCTGGAGGGAGCTGTGCAACAACTATGTCTCCTTCAACCTCTTATTTTGTAATTCTTTCTTCTTCTTTTCTTTGTATGAACTAATTCTCTTAGCTTAGGTTTTGCATAATGTATAATCTATGAATTCTAATTCTTCTATCTAAGTTTCTTTGGGAATTATATGTTTTAATCTGATATTAGCTACTTACATTTATATTTGATTATGTGTTTTGATTTAATGATTGTTTTCCTTGCTAGTGCACGAGTATAGGATTACCTTAATAGTAGTTAGATGGTCACCTTGTAAGGGTGTTTAACTATTGAACCACCACATAACGTCTAGTGTCGATAGCAGTTCTGACAAAACATACTTCTAACTAGATAGTCATTAAGGTTTGTTTTAACCACCATATCACCAATTGATTGTAGTGTGCTGGATAGGGCCTTAGTGGCGTTTGATAACCCTATTTGAGTCCTCGTCTTGGTTGTGCCGTTGCCCCCTTAGTCGCTCTCAAGGTCTAAGGTAGTGGAATTTAGAATCCTGACTAAGTATACCAAGAGCTAATATTCTCCCTTATGAATTAGATCTAATAGATAGAATTAGAAGGATTAGTGCATACTAGTAAAACCTAAGTTATATCGTTCATACTATCTTCTTTTCTTTTCTGTTATTTATTTTCTGTCTTTAATTTAGTAATTTAGTTTTCTTATTAAAAACCAAATAAATATCTATCTTTCTCTTCTTTCTCCTTGCGTATTATTATCTATCTTTAATATCTGCACTTGATAATTTGCATAAGTTCTCTCTAACTTTCGTCAGTCCCTGAGGAACGAATCTTCTTATCATTAAAACTTGCATACGTCCTGTAATACTTGCAGTACAGTGTTAGTTTAGGGTGTGTATTTGCACTTATTTTATACATCTTTTTATCACACCTTAGGCCACACCAAGATTCTAAAGTAAAAATCTGGAATTACTTGGGCACAAAAAGGTGATTGTAGTACTACCCTTTATCACAAGAGTATCAAGGCAAGAATCACTCAAAATCGAGTTGCATCTATTGTGACTGAAAATGGTGATGTTGTGGATGATGAGGAGGCTATTCATGATGAGTTTATTAAGTACTATACTAGTTTAATTGGTACTAAGGATGTTTATGAAGAGAGTGTGATGTCTCCTCATTTGTGATAGATTTATGTTAAGATGAGACATCATTTTTAGTGTTTTAGAAGTCAATAATGTCGATTTTCTTGAGTTTTAGTGCACTTTCCTAATTTGTGTCTTGATTTGTAGAATTATTGTTTTTAGAGCATATTGGGTTTAATTGTTTATTTAGTGTGTAGCTTTAAAGATAATTATGGAGTTTAATTAGAATCCAAGTCAAAGACAACAACTTATGGAAAGAGATATGCATGGTAATTGGAGATAAGGAAAGAATTGCTAAAAAGATGGAAAAGGAAAAGCTGCCTAAATCTGGGATTCTGCAAAGATAGGCGTTTTTACCTAATAAAGAGGCCGAATTTGGTAGATTACTCCTAGAGGGCGTAGGAAATTCTGTTGCGATTCTTTTGGTATCTTGTGGAGCAAAATCGGACCAATAATAAAGAAGTTATGACCAAAACAACGCAGCAGTGTTTATCTTTATTTCCATACGAATTTGAGTTGGGCTAGAAGTCCATTACCTTAACAATTCCTCAAGAAAACGAATTAGGTCTTCTAAACACCTATAAATACACCCTTATATCACTTGTAAATCATCCTTGCCTCATAGTAATTAGTTCTTAAGGTTTTATTCTTCCAGTTTATTGTAGAGAGCAAGATGATGTCTTTTGTAATTTCTTTTAGTTTATTTCCTTCAGGTATGAACTAAACTTCCCATAGCTTGGGTTTTGCATATGTATAATCTATGAATTCTAATTCTTCTATCTAAGTTTCTTTGGGAATTATATGTTTTAATCTGATATTAGCTTCTTACTTTATATTTGCTTATGTGTTTTGATTTAATGTCTTTCCTAGAATTGATCACTTTAGGATTGTTTTAAGAGTAGTTAGATGGTCACCTTGTAAGGGTGTTTAACTATTGAACCACCACATAATGTCTAGTGTCGATAGCAGTTCTGACAAAACATACTTCTAACTAGATAGTCATTAAGGTTTGTTTTAACCACAGTATCACCAAGACTTGCAGTATTTGCTTAGGGCCTTAGTGGCGTTTGATAACCCTATTTTAAATCACTTCTTGGTTGTGACGTAGCCCCCTTAGTCGCTCTCCAGGTCTAAGGTAGTGGAATTTAGAATCCTGACTAAGTATTACCAAGAGCTAATATTCTCCCTTATGAACTAGATTTATAGATAGAATTAGAAGGATTAGTGCATACTAGCAAAACCTAAGCTATACTTCTTATCTCATATTCTTAATCTTTTACTTTATTGTCTTTAATTTCATAGTTTAATTTAGTTTTAATTCATAAATTCGAAAAACCAAATATTTTATTTACTGTCTTCTAGTTATTTACTTTTACTCGTTATCTGTTCCTACGCGATTAACACACTTAAGTCCCTGAGAACGAACTCTACTTATCATTAAAACTTGCATACGTCCTGTAATACTTGCAGTACTGTGCCTGTCTAGGGTGAGAGTGCATAGTTTTCCATACTTAAATTGATCTTATTTTTATCACACCCTAGGCACCACCAGAGTGTTAGCTCAAGTTGTTTAAATAAGCTTGTTAATAAAGCTATTACTAAGGAAGAAGCAAAAGATATGGTGAAAGATATTACTAATAAGGAGATTAAAGAAGCTATTTTCTCTATTGACATCTCAAAAGCTCCTGGCCCAGATGGTTTTAATAGTGCCTTCTTCAAAGCTACTTGGAGTATTATTGGTGAGGATGTTTGTAATGCTATAAAGGAAACATTCAAGAATAGACAAATTTTGAAGCAAATTAATGCTACTAATCTTGTTCTTATACCTAAGGTTAAAAACCCCACTTCAGCAAAGAGCTTTAGGCCCATTGCTTGTTGTAATATCCTCTATAAAGCTATATCTAAAATCATTGCTAATAGGATGAAGAAGAGTCTTGAGAAGCTTATATCTAATAATCAAGCTGCTTTTGTGGGAGGTAGAAGTATTTCGGATAATATATTGGTTGCTCAAAGTGTGGTGACCGGTTATGATAGGAAGGACTTGAGTCCAAGATGTACTTTAAATATTGATCTCCAAAAAGCATTTGATACAATTAATTGGAGGTACTTATTCAAACTATTACAAATCATGGGATTTGATAAGAAGCTTATATCTTGGGTCAAGATGTGTATTACAACTCCTATGTTCTCTTTGTGCATTAATGGTAGTGTATGTGGTTATTTCAAAGGAGAGAGAGGACTAAGACAAGGTGATCCTTTATCTCCTTATCTATTTGTTATATGTATGCAAGGTTTCTCATCTATTCTTGAGAAAGTGGCTAATAATCAAGCTTTTACTTATCACCCTAATTGTGCTAGAATGGGTTTGAATCACCTTATTTTTGCGGATGATTGCTTAGTTTTCTTTAATGGTGATAAAGACTCGGTTATGAGACTAAAACAAGGCCTAGATCTCTTCTCTAGACTCTCTGGCCTTAAAATAAGCCCTGAAAAAAGTGAGCTTTATATGGGAGGTTGTAATAAAGACCTTCATGATGATTTGAGTTGTATTCTCAATGTTAAAAAGGGCAAACTTCCGGTTAGATATCTTGGGGCTCCTTTAACTACAAAGGTTCCTAATAGCCTAATGTGTGCTACCCTTATTAATAATATTGTGGGAAGTGTTGAAGGGTGGATGCATAAATTTCTTACATTTGCGGGAAGGCTTCATTTAATCAAAAGTGTTTTACAAAGTAAAGCTAGGTATTGGTGTAATGTAATGATACTTCCAATGGGAGTTATTCATGAGATAGAATCACTCTTGAGTAGATTCCTTTGGAAAGGTAATACTAATGATTTCCATGGTGCTAAAGTGGCTTGGAAAGAACTATGTCAAAGTAAGGAAAATGGAGGACTAGGTATACCTAATCTTCTCCAAATCAATCAAGTTGCTATTCTCAAAGCTTTTTGGAGAATGTATGGCTACAAAGATAATATTTGGTCTCAATGGGTCTACTCAAATTGGCTAAGGAACAAGAGTATATGGAGCATTACTTGTGATAATAGCCTTCCTTGGACATGGAGAGCTATGCTTAATATAAGGTACCTTGCTTTTAAATATATTGTACATGAGGTTGGAAATGGTAAGAGAACCTATATGCTAGATGATAGATGGATAAAAGGGAAGTGTGTAGGTGATATTTGTGGAAAAAAGGATGCTCTCTTTGGGAAATTACAATATTAACAAAAAGGTGGTGGACTATTATGTGGGAAAGAGGTGGAGGTTTCCACCTAGGCTTAATAAGGTGTATGAGGTGGTAAGGGATATGGTGCTTAAGGATGAGCATGACACTATAAGATGGGGAGATAAGGGCTTTAGGACCTCGGATGTTATGTATGATCTAAGGGGTCCTAATGAGAAAACTAAATGGTATAGTGTGGTGTGGCACAAATGGAGTATGCCAAAGCACAAGTTTTGTGCTTGGCTAATTTGTAAGGATAGGTTAAGCATAAAGGATAGGCTTAGCAAGTGGGGTATGGAAGTGGACAAGATGTGCAACCTTTGCTTTGAAGATCATGAATCTAGGGATCATTTATTTGTGAAGTGTAAGTTTACAACTTTGGCTTGGAAAGAGATTTGTGCTCTTCACAATTGGCACAACTCGGGTGGTACTTGGGAAGAAAGGCTTGACTTTATGCTTAAATTCAATGGTAACACTTTAAAGGATACTATATCAAACATTTCTTTCCTTAGTTTTCTATATTGTATATGGGATATGAGGAATAAACATGAGTTTAAGAAGATATATCCCAAATATGAGGATATTGTGAAAATAGTTGTGAAAGATGTTCAATATACACTTTGGAATAGAAAGTTATTTAAGAGGAGTGTTGAGAATATGAGATTGGTGGCAATATGGAAGCTACATGGAGTGCTCAAGTGAGGAGAGAAAGAGGATCAAGGAGGATAGCTTGGAGCTTGGACTTAGTATAAGACTTTAGCAATTGTTGTATAGGTTCTCCTAGCAATGGTTGTATAGGGTTTTACTTTACTTAGTTTTTTTATAGCAATGGTTGTATAGGTTGTTTGCAAGTTGATAGGTTTATTTTCTAGTAAATGTTGTATAGGGTTTGTTTTCCTAGCCATGCTTGTTTTTTAGTCAAAAACAAGTAGGGGTTTGATTTGTACTTGTCGTTTTGTGGATATAAAATGGTAAGTTTGATAAAAAAAAAAAACATTTGTTATACGATAGAGTAATTTCTACAATGCTTTTGGTTTATAATTTCCTACCCATGGCAAAATGGTTTATTTATACACCTATTATGTCGGTTAAAATTATTCTAGAATAGTCTTGTATTCAAGTTTAATGTAAATCATTTGTACTTTTGCTAAGATATTTCTACAATCTTCATTATTACTCGTTATTAGGAAGTTTTTAGATTTAAAAAAGAATATCATTAATTTTATTTAAAAAAGAAAATATCATTAATTTTAACATTTATGTTAGCAAGTACCAACGACTATAGTTATAATATGTTTGATGGAATCGAAGAAAACGATTCGGCTTGTTATAATAAAGCCAAGGAATTTGCAGTCATTGCCGTGGATGAAATTAGCAAGCAGAAAATGGATTTTTCGTATTAAACGCAACTCATATGGACCTTGGTTTCACCACAAACAATTACTAATATAGTAGGATGTAAATGGATTTTCGTATTAAACGCAACTCATATGGTTCCATACAACGGAACAAAGCGCGCCTATTAGCCAAAGGTTTTCATCAACGACTACTGTCGACTATATTGCCACATTTAGCTCTGTTATAAAACCTACAACAGTCATGCTTGTTCTCAGTTTAGCGCTCAATTTTGGTTGGCCTCTGCGCCAACTCGACATCAATAATGCTTTCTTATAGGGTCACTTATTAGAAGATGTCTACATGGCACAACCTCAGGGCTTCAAAGATCAACAGTTACTTAATCATATATGCAAATTAAAAAAGGCAATACATGGACTCAAACAAGCACCACATTATGGTACAACACACTTCCTACATATCTCATATCGTTTAATTATAAAATCACACAACGATACATCCCTCTTTATTATGCAAAATATTGGTTTATGTAGATGATATTATCTTAACAAGTTGCATGAAAAATGAGGTCCAACACATCATAGACAAGCTTGATCATCGTTTTTTCTTAAAGACCTTGACCAACTTGATTATTTTCTCGTAGTTGAGGCGACACATACAAGGATCCGACTTTTTTTGTCTTACCAAAAACATATTATGGATTTCCTCTCAAAATCAAATATGATTGAAGCTAAAGGAGTTCACTTTCCTCTTTCTACATCAACGTCTCTTGTTCTTGATGATAGAAGTCTACCTACTGATGCTACTTAATATAGACAAATTGTAAGAGCCTTTTAGTACCTTGCTCTCACATGACCAGATGTCATTTTCATTCACCAAACTATCACAGTCCATGCACATGCCTTTAGACACTCATTGGAATGCAATTAAGCGTGTTCTACGCTACCTCAAATAAATTGTATCTCATGGCTTATTCATTCAAAAACATGCCAATGCCACTCTTTATGGATATTTGGATCTCGACTGGGCAGCTTAGACGATAGACACTCAACTTCAGCATTTGCCATCTTCTTGGGCTCCTCCTCTATCAGTTGGTCCACTAAAAAGCAACGAATCGTTGCACGATCCTCAACTAAAGTTGAATATCGCGCAGTTGCCTCGACGTCGACATAACTTAATTGGATTCAAAATTTACTTCAAGAACTTCAAGTGCCTATTACAAACGTGCTCAATATATATTGTGATAACATCGGAGCAACATACATCTACACTAAAGCAATGTTCAATTCACGCATGATGCATGTCGCCATAGATTTCTATTTTTGTTACGGATCAAGTAGTCAAAATAAACTCACTGTCTCTCATGTTCACTCCGTCGATCAACTCGCAAACTCACTTACAAAATCGTTCTTGCGACAACTACATTAACATCATTGCAACAAGCTAGGCATGCTTG
Source organism: Nemophila menziesii (assembly GCA_029959085.1). NCBI lineage: Eukaryota > Viridiplantae > Streptophyta > Magnoliopsida > Boraginales > Hydrophyllaceae > Nemophila > Nemophila menziesii. The sequence goes on along the minus strand of JARWIR010000018.1, from coordinate 26,696,497 downwards.
ATGGCACGTCTATCTTGAGGAGGCATATTTTAAGGAAAGTCAACACCAAATCATTCTAACACAAATCAAGACAACACAAAATAAGAATTCAAATCATATCATACCAAATCAAACCATACATATCAAATGTAATATTATATTTTAGGTAGAAAAATCATTTAAAATAAATAATATAATTGTATATATAGTCCATATATTTTATTAATGAAGACACACATAATTTACATCTTTTATAAAAAAAAACATCTACTTTTCAATGGTAGACTCAAAATCTCTAGGGGGGGAGCTTTAACTCAAGAATATAAGTCAATGAAAAATATTTTAAAGTTAAAATAGCTTTGCATTTGAAACACGTATCAATCTTTTTGTCTAGGCAATAGAGGAATCACTGAAAAGTGTCAACTTGAAATATGAAAAGAAGGCTCAATAGTTTTTATGATAATTTTTTTTTACATACACCTGAAGTCTAATAAAGATCGGTAAGTTAACTTAGGGCTCGTTTGGAAGTGCTTATTTCAGAGTAAAAAAGCGTTTTTAGAATAAAATTTACAATTTTAAAAAATTATTAAAAATAATTTTGAAATTAAAAATTATTTTAAGTGTTTTTTTCAAGAAGCACCAATTCGGTGCTTCTCAAAAAAGTGCTTTTCAGAAATAAAAAAACTCTTAAAATGCTAGAAGCAATTTTAAGTGCTTTTCCAGAAAAACACTTCCAAACTGGCACTTACTAAACTTTTGTAGAAACGCACAATATAATATAAAATGTAATCTATCTATATCTATCTCGCGTTAAGAATTCCATGATATATTTAAATATATATATAGTCACCTCTTTTTATACTCTTTTATGTGGACTAATCATAGTATTGTCAGATAATTTTTTTTATTTTATTTAATGACACATAAAAAGAGGGTGATATTTAACACTACTCTAAATTTAATATTTAACCCGACATAGTGAACTAACGAGTAATAAGCTTCCTAATATACTAGAAGTCCAGTCATTCCTATTCTCCTTGTCCAATTATTATAAAACGAAAAAAACTCCTTGTCCAATTAGGAACGGATAAACATACACAAGTAGTAAACTACATATACACACCTACTTATATACACTCTCCATTCTCAACCCACAAAACATATAATTCATCAACACTCTTAGCCTTTTGTTATCTTTGCTTGATAAACTCGTTTAATCTCATTCCCTAACCCATGGCCGACCATGTTTCTTTTGATGATGTAGCACGTTTGCAGTATCAAAACGATGTAAACAATAGCCAGGTAAAATATAAAAATTTAATTGTTGGATTTTTTTTTTCAAAGCATGTTAACGCTAGCTAGCATATTGATTTCATCTAATTGCTTTTTCCTATTCTACTTTTCCATGAATATTTCAGGGCTTTTACGTTAGCAATGACTATGGTTATAATATGTTTGGTGGAATTGTAAAAATCGATGAAAGCGATTCGTTTTGTTACAATAAAGCCAAGGAATTTGCAGCCTTGGTCGTGGATAAATTTAACACTCGGGAAAAAGAACAAATACTCAGTTTTAGTAGAATAATAAATGTCAACAAGCAATTTATGGCTGTGAATATATATTACATTACACTTGAAGTCGTTGGATCATTCTCTGGTAGACTTTATATCTATCAAGCAAAAATTTGGCATAACTTATTTACCAAGCGATGGAAACTAATGTTTATTAGGCGCGCAAAGCATAATGATCACTATCGTGGTAATTATTAATCATAATTTAACTTATTTTATTAACATTATTTTATTTTAAGTGAGGACCAGACAAATCTTTGAATTAACTTTGCTTTATATGAACAGATGATTATGAAGGATCGCGTCGTTCTATTATGATGAGCAACTTGGAGCCTTGGATGGACGAGAATTATCTTTATTACAACTGTTTCCATAAATACGCTGATATGGTAAGAGTAATTTTTACTTGATTGTTACCGAAGAATATATATTTACTAAATTTCTTCGTCTGATATAATTTTTTTTTTCTTTTCAGATTATGTCTGTGGAAGTCATTCGCAAGGAGGAAAACAAGGAATTCAAAAACTATGGTTTTCTATGGTTTAGAAGCCTTTTAATTGGAGATGAAGTGTTGAAGTCATATAATGGAATTTTGATGCCCAATTCTAAAATCTACTACACCTTAAATTCAGTAACGCATAAAGAGACATGAAGACTAATAAATATGTACTATCACATTCAAGAATTTAATTTCAATTTAGGACTAGAATTACTGTTTGTGTATTTATATGGACTATCAATGGATAATTATTTGTATATGTTTTGAAACAAAGTCCCCTTTGACATAGTTATTGGAGTATGCAAGAAGATAATGTTATTCTTTTTATCCATCAAGTTTCTTAAAATTTCTGTTCAAATTGCACATAATAAAATTGGATCCTTGTTATTCATTTTTTTTTTTATCGGATGTCCCCGAAGGGACTATTCATTTTTTAATTCTTGTATTTAGTAAACACATCTAATTTTATTAGAAAATTTATGATTTTTATCATATTGCGTGGGCAAATGTACTTTTTTATAACATGGTTTAAAGGTTAATTTGTGAATCTTTGACATCCTGATACTCACTATTACACGCGATATATCCATCAATTACATTTTTTAAGAATTGTCAGCGTGATCTCTATATTTAATATATCTAGACACTGAGATCAGTCGTAATATCTATATAATATTGAAGAAGGGCCAACGGCCCGAAATGTCTCCAGTTTTTCTCCACATTTTATAGCTTTCGGATCAAATTTCTATCACTTTCGGCCTTTGGATCGATTTCAATTAATGGTCCAGATTATCTAAACTCAATCTACGATTTAAAATGTCTTGATGTCTCTTCTATATTTTTCAGCCCTTGGATCTCCTATTTTAATTTTCACCTTCTCCACACAATCACCACAAATAAAACCTAATCTCATCACATTCAACACAATAAACCTTTCCTAAACCTTTCCATTAACAATCGATCCTGCCACCACCATTCACCTGCAAAAGAAGATAGCCGCCGCCACAAGCCATTACACTTACCTCTCACTAAGCCGCTCTCCTGCACCATTTGATGACCATTCTCCACCATGAATTCGAAGAACCCAAATAAGAGGTAAATCGTTTCCCTTTCCTATTTGTCGATCGATTCTGATAATTAATTTTACCTCAACAAGCGATTAATGTAACAACAACCAAGAATGGAGAAACCAGCTTATTGAATTGGGTGATGAACACTTGAACACATCCAGAAGCTCCAACATCAATCTTTCTTCTTACAGGCAATTTCTATAATGGCTCAATCTGGATTTGCAGAGCTTATTGATTTTAATCCTGTTCGTGCAACAAATGTTCAACTACCTTATAGCTCATTCTTTAGCTGAATCTGAGAAAGCAGTTACTGCTACAGTTAATTATAATAATCGTGTTGTTGAGTGTAGATTAGCTGCCGTAAGTTTTCAATAAAATACAAATCTACCCCCACTTTTGCATTACTAATATTTTGTTCTTTTGTAATTTGTAGATTGTTCTTGGTATTAAACTTGGTATGAAACCTGAACAAGCCATTTTAGAAGTTAAGACGTTATCAGATGTTGAAGGATTATGTGTTTCATTAGCAGATTGTCATGGTTCTTCTGATCCCATTATTGTTGTTAAGGTATTATTATAAATATCTACTAACTTAACTTATGAGTGCTATTAACATGACTTGGCTAATCGAAGAACCCTCCTACTAAACACGTAATATGAGTATATAATCAAGGAATTTTCTTTAATCACTTTTTTTGAAATTCATTTTCATTTCTTTAATTTTAATTTTGCAGATTGAACCAATTCCAAGTGGAAATTTACCTCCTGGGTTTGATCCAACTGCATGTCGTAGTGTGTATGTGTCTTTTCAATTTTTTTACTTTTATAATTTTCTAATTAAAATGATTTTTATATATTCTTTACTCTTATGTGTATTTTTTCTTCACAGATATGTTGGGAATATACATACACAAGTAACTGATCCGCTTCTTCAAGAGGTTTTCGCAAGTACAGGTCCTGTTGAAAGTTGCAAACTTATCAGAAAAGAAAGGGTAATTTATATAGTTTTAAATAAATAAAACCTTCTGGATATCATAGATTTTATTTTTGTTATTGGCTCTAAAACGTGCTTTCTTGGTTGAAGGTTAGTCATTGACCTTTATTTGTTAAAAAGATTGTTTTTTTCCTTTAATTATAACAGCAAATTTGGTCTATTTATTTACTGATTAGTTGATTAATATAATGAAATATACATATGAATAAAACAAGTAGTTTCCTGATAAAGTTAATGTAAATATCATCATTTCAAATAACTCATACGAAGAAAGCCAAATTTGCTGTTATAATTAAAGGAAAACATAAATCGAAAATTCAATTGTTCAATTTCACTAATCCTTCTTTTCTATATATTTTCAGCCTTCTGGATGCTTAGGAAGACACATTTGATTTTACTGGAGGTCAAGCTTCAACTAATCAGTAAATAAATAGACCAATTTTGCTCCTATAGTAGTTGGATCAATGGCACGTTTTCCAGCCTGTATCAGTTGTTACCCTATCGAACTTGCTAAACCAGGATGCAGGTACTTTTTTTTTTACCCATCTTCTCTTATCCATTGCCATTTAACTTTTGCATAATATGGGGACCTGTAGTGCAATTAACTCAAAAAATTAATGTAGGGACCAATTCGCATAATATAGGAACTTATACTGCAATTTTTACAGTCTAGGGATTTATAGTGCAATTTTTACAATATAGGGACTTAAAGTGCAATTTTTACATAATATAGGGTCCTATAGTGCAATTGACCCAAAATTGATGTCAGGCTACTTATCATGCCAATTAACTAAAAATAACACAATCTATTGCTCATTCTTCGTGACAGGTATCTATAGAGATATCTGAACCAAGTCCAACTAATAGCAAGGCATGTTTCACTTATGTTATCTACTTGAGTTTTTTTTTTTTTTTGACTTTTTTTAATAGATTTGAAACGAGTAATTACTAAGTGACTGAAATACCCTTTGTTTTGTTTGTCTATAGCTTGGTCATAAGAATGTGTTCTTCTTCACATTTTCATGTTTTCTTTACTAAATCAAAAAATTGGTGGTTCATCACTGTGTATTTATGTAATGTTATTCAGTATGCATTGATTTTATCCTACATTTAAAGAAGACCCTTATCTTTTTGCCACCACCGGTGCTGTATTACATATCAATTTTTCAGAATTTTGTTCAGGAACTATTCAAGTCTAATGGATTTTGTATTGGCAGAAAATAATTTGTCTGTAGATATGCATTCCTATCTTGCTGATCTTCAGCTGATTATATTGGAACTATCTTCGAACAACTTCTCTAGAAAGAATCCCGATCAATTTTGGGAGTCAAAATCACTTTTGGAGATCTCACTTAGCTACAATATGATTTTGGATCCAATTTCAGGAAAATTTGCAAAGATCTCGAAAATATAAAAATACCATCTTGATAATAATCTTTTTGAAGGAAGGAGGGTAATGTAGGTCATTTGGGAACAAGTACCAACTGTATTAACAGCCATGACCAATAAAATTGTCTAAAGAAACAAAAGGTGATCCATGTCAGGCTCAAATCAAACAGTTCAGAAGCCTTGGGAAAATTTAGTACTTTTTTTTTCAAGTTTGTATTTATTTCTGTTAAGTTTTCAATTGGATGGTTCATTGTACTTCAGAAATTGACCGTTAAGCAAGCATTTGTTAATATTTTATATTAAACCTGTATACAGAGTATTTGTTACCGAGTAGCAATTTCTAACAAATTTGGTTCTATTGAATAGGTTATATGTGTTTTGAAGAATTGAGAGATAATCACACACTATTGGTCCTTATGCTATGCGAAGTAGCAACATCTACCCATGTGTTTCAACATTAGCTTACATGGAAAATATGTAATCTTTGTCTAATTCAATTCACATATCACAGGGACCAATAGTGAAATACCCCCAAAAATCACAATTAATCTGAGGAAACGTTTGATGGGTCGAATTTGTATACCTCTGCTACCCATTATGGTGTTATTTATTTGCGTTATTTGAGTGATCGGATTCTCTTGGGCAATATCTCAAGCCTATCTATTGCAATTTTTTAACATATGCATATATTTTTGTTCTTTCATAGTCTCTGATAATCACACCAACATGATGGATAATTTTAGAACATGTGATCATGTTCATCTAACTTAGATTTTGTGAAGCATTCATGTAACAAAAGTATTTGTAAAGCATACATGATGTCAAAATCTCATTAGAGGTTATACCTTTTGATTTTTGATAAATTGATGCAAAATTGTTGTAATAATTAATGTTGGTACTGCAATAAAAGTAATTGAACCATTTCATGATTTTTAATAGTTTCTTTGTCTTTCATCTTTGTCTTAATTATAATAGTATTTCATGTATTTATTTAAAAATACATTTTCATACAAACATATAGTGGTAAAGCCTGGAATTTGCTTTTGACAATGTGAATATTTTATAAGTCAATTTTTTTAGTATTTAGAATCCGTACATTGATCCTCTTTCCCCTATATTATAAGTTGTACAAGTTATATATTTTTATTTATACACTTTTATTCAATGTGAATAAAGTGACCCATTGTACATAATAATTTTTGAAAGTGCCTTCAGGCACGGGTCAATACCTAGTATATATATATATATATATATATATATATATATATATATATATATATATATATATATATATATATATATATATATATATATATATATATATATAGAGGATACGGGAGGAGTGGTGGCACCTCACTTTTTAAAGTGAGGTAGCGCTATTTAATATATAAAGAAAAAAACAAAAGAAAAACATTCAGTAATTAAAAACAAAAAATAAAAAGCATCGCCCCACTGTACACCTCCACCGGCAACCACTGTATTTTTCAGACTTAGGGTTTTAATTGGAAAAAATAAATTACCTTATAAGCATTTTATTGATTGAAGAATATCTTGTTAACGGTCTAGAAATGTTATTGAAGCGGAGGACGTGATAACTGTATTTATGGTTGATTGAAATATACAGTGGTTGCCGGTGGGGGTGTTTTTCTTCAGGAGGAGGTGTACAGTGGGGCGATGCTTTTTATCTTTTGTATTTTATTACTGAATGTTTTTCTTTTGTTTTTTTCTTTTTATACTAAATAGCGCTACCTCACTTTAAAAAGCGAGGTGCCACCACTCCTCCCGTATCCTCTCTCTCTCTCTCTCTATATATATATATATATATATATATATATATATATATATATAAAATTAAAAAGAATATAAAAAAACTAACGACAGTTGAAGTGATCGTTAAACACTTATAACTCATTAGTAATAATTTCAGTCGTTGTAATAGATATTGCATAAAAAGCTTAACAGTTGTAAATTTATTAACGACCACTAAGTGGCCCATAAAAACTTATAAATCATAAGCGACCCCCTATTGGTTGGTAAAAATATATAAGTTACCGACCAAAGAGTAGTCGCCAAAAAAAATAAATCATTAGCGACAATTACAGTGGTTGGTATTGCAATTTATCAATTTTCAACTCTTTAGAGACCATCTAGAATATCACTAAAAAAAAGTGTAAATATAAATCGGATTGGACAGAAACTAGACCTTAAAATCACAACCAACTTTTTAATCCTTACCCAAAAATAATTTTTTTCCTCCCGATTTTGATTCTACTGTAGCCATCAATTGCCTTTACCGCTTCCTCTTTTGTCACCGAACACCATAAAAATTGTCTAACTCAATAACACTCATTTCCACCATTTTATTTGAGGTATTTTTTTTACCATTTTCATGAAAAAAACGCTTACAGATTCAGTTATTTATACTTTATATTATGATATTAAACTTGTTAACTAATACAATTGTATAATATATGGAATTATTGAAGATTCTTGGCTAAATTTTAAGAATGTTTTTTGATTTATGATAAAATAATTATCCTAAAAAATGTGAATTTGATTAACTGAGTTATAATATCCATGATTATAATATAGTGAATATTATATTGATTATATTATGATGAATGTTATATGATTATATTAAATCAAAAAATATGTCTAGTTTAGCTTTTGTTAACGATGTGTGGCGATCCCTGGCACGAGATATAAAAACCACACTTGGAGGAGTACTTCTCGCAAGTGTACGAGTCGTCCCAAGTAATAAAAATGAGTATGTATCATTTTTTACAAGAACTATGAGGTTAATTTTTTGTGTTTCATAAAGCGCTTGAAATGTTAGTTGAGAAAAATTGAAAATAAATGATGATGATTGAGTTTTAATTGTAATTTTGTAAAATACTACGACAAGATTAAAGTGCATTTAAAAGAGTTTAAAACTACTGCAAAGAATACCAGAAAGGAGTAAAATGCAAATTAATATGATTTATGATAGAATAACTCAAGAGTCGCTGGGAACCCCCACTAGAATTGGCTTAGCTGTTTATTGATTTAAGGGAGAAATTAACAATTTGATGGTAATCATGATTCAACCATCCTTCCAAATCTTTCTCGGCTAGATAATGGGATGCCTTCGGATGCTAGAGACCTCTCCCGCGTGATATTACAACACCTTCATATAGGAACTAACCCCATCGACTAATTGACGAGTCAAGACCTCACAGTTCATTAGCGAACATAAATCAAATACAAACTAGTTCCGCAACTTGAACCCCCTCTCAGATGATAGTATAATTGCTATTATAACTCACTATTTGGATAGAATAAAAAAATCAAAATTCATACGCATTCATATTTAACGAAAATACACCAATCTCATTTAAACAATAATATTCCAAATTTATGAAAACATCATTAGCATCAATATCTAGAGTTCATACCCATTAAAATTTTCAAGCTATTTGGAAATTAGTTCGTACTCAAGCAATGAAGTACAAGAATAATAGTTTAATAATTCAGATTGGTTCGAGCCACCGTAGAAGCAATATCATAATTTTGTCATCTTAACTCAAAATTGCAAACCGTCACCACTTAGCGCTCCTGACTTCAATTACTATCTTGAAACGAAATATTTTCCTCAAAATCCTACTCGAATGCGCACAGTGAGTCTCTTAAGTTGACTTTAACGTTCTATCGGTAGAAGCACTAGATCTTTCAAAATGACTTGTTGGTCCCTTTACACCATGACTTTGGGTTATCTTTGACCTTTTTACTTCTCTGCATTATCTAGGGGCCTCGTATCATCTGTGTACCTAAGATATTCACACAATTAATACACAAAAACGCTAAAATTAACATAATATCCTAAACTAGACAATATTTAAAGTATGTCAAATAGTATGGAGTAATACCTCAAATAATATTAATAAACCCCTAAAACGATGTCTCGTGGTACTATAAATGTATCACAAAACACAAGATATTGAGACCCCCATCTGAAATTTTTGTTGTCACGACAAAATAAGAACTAAATTAGGGGACTAAGTCCAACTAATCAAGCAAGGTAAATAACAAAGAGATGATTTCAAAAAGATGCATATATAATTCTCACCATAATTATCAAGAAAAAAATTAATTTTGCAATGCAAGCAGAGATCATTTTCACATAGATTGAAATTATGTCTATAGTTTGTTTCTTGATCCTCCCACGATGTCTAATGGTCTATCCAGCTACTTCTTATCGATTCAAATGTTACTATACCATATAACTTGAAATCTCAAGAGTTTAAGGTATAACGTAGGCAAAAGGTAGGGTGTGGTTGATGTTTCCATTTATGTGATAGAATAATCTAGTTATAAGACATCATTGAAGGGTATTTAGTACATAATTTTTGTATTTTCCCCATTTATTCGCAATTTGCGCATTTTTGTCTAGTTTTAGGTGTTTTGCTATTTTATGAGGTTTTGCGCGTAATTTGTGTGTTATTTGTGTAGAACTTAGGTAATGGAAGCTATTACACCTTGGGATGATGATAAAAAGTGAATAAATGCAAAGGAAACCCCTTATTCATAATTAAAAAAGAAAAGTTATATATATATATATATATATAATTATGTGTAAAGTAAAGAATCTGCCATGCTGGAAAAACATTCAATAATTAGAAAGCTGCAGATATCTGGTCACGAATTTGAAGGATCCTTTATAGTGTCAGATAGATCTTTGAATTACGGTCGTTATGATAGGTAGTAAATTAAATTCCGATAAGTAACGAAGGAGATATGACTAAATCAATATGCAAGGGTTTATCTTGTCCTACAATTTAGGAATACGAATTTTGGTAAGATTTGGACTCCTTAACTTGGGGACTACTCCATATTTCGACCAAAGGATTATATACATCCATTCCTACCTTATAAGAAGGATCCTTGCTCAGTCCTTAGTCAATATTACACCAAGAAATCATCAGGACCAAGTGACAAGAAGAGAAGAAGGTTTTGGAAGTTGTTCATACCATTCCAATCTTTCCCGTTTATAATTTATTTTCTTTCTATCTTTAGTATAAAATATATGTATCTAGCTTGAGGTTGTCATATGGGTATGAACCCTGGACTTGTTTTAAATCTATTTTAATTTGGGATGTCTTTTTACATTTAATTGAATTAGTAGTGATAACTCTGTTTTTATATGCTTTGATATATAGTCTATAGTTCTTGTGGTGTACAACGAACAGGATTATCATAGTAGTTGGATGGTCACCCAGAATGGGTGTTCAACTATTGAAACACCACAAAAACGTCTAGTGTGCGGTAGTGATCATGATGGGCTTGCCTAACTAGATGTCACTAGAGTTCGAGATTAACCACCGATCATTGCGCAGGGTACCCTTACCCAAGTCCCCTAGTAATTGTTAGGTTGCCTCCTAAGTCCACCCGGAAGGGGGTTAAGAGGAATATAGAATTTTGGCTATTGGATATCACACAATAATCCTTTAGGTAATAATCATAAAACAAGGCTGGTGGGGATTACTTGCTATTTCTCGAGCTAAAATCTCATACATCTTCTCTCTTATCTTATTTACTTTCCTATATTTAGTTTAGTTAGTTAATTATTAGAGTCTTGAAAACCAAACAAATATTTTAGAGTCTTTTAGCGTATTATTCTTCTAACTTTTCTTATTGCCCTTTATATTTGCATTAGTCATAGCTAACTTTCATATTCCCTGAGACCGATATCTGTTTTACTTATACGTTACTTGCAAACGACCCGTACACTTGCGGTGAGTTTATTGTAATGGGCTAGGGTGTTAGTTTTCTTATTTTATTTCATTATCTTATCACACCCTAACCACCACCAAGTTTTTGGCGCCACTGCCGAGGACAACATCGTCAGTTTAGTGTTTTAATTTTAGTTAGTTCTATTTACACTTTTAGTTTGGCGCCACTATCGAGTAGGCACTATAAAAAGAAGAAATATTTAGTGGCAAAAAAGACACGTCCTCCACCACCATTCCCATCACGTGTCAAAAACAAGAATAATGAAAAAGAATTCAAGAAGTTCCTTGACATGGTGAGTAACTTTAATATCAACATACCATTTGTAGAATCTCTCATAAGAATACCAAAATATCTCAAATTCATGAAGGACATTCTTTCTAACAAACGCAGTTTAGAAGTTGGAGAATCGGTTGGTTTACCTGAGGAGTGTAGTGCTATATGTTAGAGCAAGCTGCCACCAAACTGAGAGATCCAGGGAGTTTCACGATTCCTATTTCCATTGGTGAAGGATGGACCGGGAAAGCATTGTGTGACTTAGGCGCGAGCATCAGTATCATTCCCAAGTCTAATCCACAGTCTCTGGTCGTGTCTTAAATTCCGCCAACTCCGCCAATTTTCCTCCAATGAATAAAACTTCCATCCGTATTTAACTTAAGTACATTATTGGATTTACTCCATCCAATGAGTTCCACATACTTCTTTCAGAACGCTCTACCAGGAGTATGGCCCCAAACTTGGACTACATTAGAAGCCTGATACTTCGCTTTCCGAATGATTGCCTTTGCATTAAATAGCGGGTGCCCATTAAATATAGAGCCATTTCTTTCATGACTCAACACCTCAATCAGAATATAAAAAGTAATAACCTAGGAAGTGATTGTGAATGTCTATGAACAAGGATAATCATGCTTGAGATGATTCGACTAGTGACCAAAGATATGTTGTAAATATGGTTTTGTATGTGTATATGTGTGTGTGTATGTGTATATGTGTGTAGTTAGCAACAAATGTTAAATACATAAATATTTGTCTCATAAAACACTATAAAAAAGGGTAATACGCTAACAGTCAAGAAAAATTGACTTGATGTTGGGAAGAAAGATTGTGAGTTTAAAAGGTGGTTTGGGGTTTGACACGTTTGTTGAAAAAACTTTGAAAACTCATTTTTGTGAAAGCATCCCCTGATTATTTTTCTTCGTCTTCTTTGAGAAAATAGTTTATCGATTGCACTTATTGTGAACAAGATGGTCATATCATGACTAATTGCAAATATCATAACACAAATCTCATTGTTCCTTTATGGAAAATGCCAAAATGGATATTGAAGCAAAAAGGCATCACTAACCCCCATTGACTCAACTTGGGCACCTAAAATATATAATTATTTTGTATATGGGAAAAGCGCATCAATAAAGAAAATTGGATTCTTGATAGTGGATGCTCTATAAACATGACAAGAAATGAATAACTATTATACAAATTATAAAGAAAGAAAACGAAATAGGTAGACTCACCTTTGTCGATTATACTATAGGAAAAGTGATGGGTAAAGGAACTTTGGGCATAAGGACTCCATTCTTATCATGATGTGTTGTTTGTTGATGGTCTTTCATTTAACCTACCTATAATTATACAATTTTGTGATGTGGGTTATAAAATCAAGTTTATATACTCTATATGCGTTGTTTACAAATATGAAAATATTGCTAATAGAACAAATGATATTTACAAAGTAAATTTTGAGAGTCTTATGTGCCAAAGTGCTAAATATTTATCCGTTATTATAGATTATCCTTTTTTATGTCATAGGTTCCTTGGTCATGCTAGTATGGATTTACTTGCAAATCTTTCTAGAAAATACCGCGTTTTAGAGTTGCATAAGCTCAAAATTGATAAGGATAATATCTATGATGCGTGCCAACGAAGTAAACAACATAAATCTTCTTTTAAATTTGTTCAACAAGTCGTCACTTCAGACCTCTTCTATTATTAATCAATGATCTATTTGGTCCAATGGACTTGACTAGCGTCGGAGGATCCAATTATGTGTTTGTAATCATTGAGAATATACTAGATTTACTTGGGCATTGTTTTTATCTTTGAAATATTAATCCTTTGATGAGTTTATAGAACTTCGTAGAGAATTTCAAAATGATAAGGGATACTTTATCACTTGCATCTATAGTGATAATGGTACCGAGTATGTGAACTATGCCTTTATGAGATTTTGTGATGAATTTGGGATTGAGCACAACTTTTTGGTGCCTATACTCCCCAACAAAATGTGGTTGTAGAAAGGAGAAACCAAACTATACAATAAATGGAAAGGACAATGTTGATAGAACAAAGCTTGCCTACATATTTTTGTGCTAAAGCCGTAGATTCGGCTTGTCATGTTTTAAATTGTAACTCGATGAACCCGATTATTATAAAACCTCATATGAGCTTTGGAATGGGAGACCCCCTGATATGTTTTATTTTCGTGTTTTGTTTGTGTAACTATTTTATTCTTAACACTAAATATTACTTGTCCAATATCATTCTAAATTTAATTAAAATATCTTTCTTAGTTATTTTACCAAAAGTAAAGCTTATCGTGCATACAACAAACGTACTAGTGTAACTGAAGATTCCATGCATGTTGGGTTGATGAGACTAATTCCTTCAAGTGTGATATCTCATCTTTTGTGATACATTTTGAGACATGTGAAACATCAATATCCCTTTTTGGCATTATTTAAGTTTTAGCTAACCTTTGTCATTTATATGATTTTGGAGAAATTTTAAGTTCTTGTGTTAGTTGAGAATATCCTAGGAAATGAATGAAACCAATAACTAAAGGTGAAGTTAATAAGTCAAAGAGCTAAGTAAAAACCCAAGTCAAGTGATCAAGAGTCCACTAAAGGTCTCACTAAAAGTTCAAGTAAAAGTGTTGACTAAATGTCACCGTCAACTTCGTAAATTCACAATAAATCATTTGTGAAGATTCTGACCAGGCCCTCTTGAACTAAGGTAGCCCTTGGAGTCTAGTTCGTGCGAGAAGAAACGACGTACAAATCGGAGTTGAACTGACCAAGTTAAGTAAGTTTTTCGTGGAGCCTTGTTTAGCTTTGCCAAAAAGGCCTTTGGGCCACTTTTGACCCACTTAAGTGAGACCAGCAAAGGAAAAAACGATTTTTGGACATAACTACATTAATTTTGGGTAAAATCATTATTCAATGGGAGCAAGTTTTAGAAACGCCTGGAGCAAGGGGAAGAGCAAGACCAACACTCTAATTCATCACTTTTCATCATTCCAACCTTCATATTAGTGCAATCTTTCCATTACATCTATACTTATTTGATTATGTTTTTCTTTTACTTATTATTTCATTTCTTTAGTTTGAACTAAACACTTTATATCTTGAGATACTTTTGTATGAACCCTAGAACATGATTTGGGCATTATTTGATTAATTTTGGTAACATTTTATGATTTAAACGATTTGGGGATTAATTGTTATTCATATATCTCTGATAATTTTGTTAAATTCAATTAATTTGGCCATGTAATGAATTGTTATATTTTGAACTACATATGGGAGATGGGTTGAATAATGGAAATAATATATAAATTTTTTACTTAGTTTAGAACCGGAAGGTCAAAACTTGTCGAATAATGATTATAGGGTATATAATTTAAGCATTAGAGAATTTGCAGGATCACTTGAGAGAGAGAGAGAGAGAGAGAGAGAGAGAGAGAGAGAGAGAGAGAGAGAGAGAGAGAGAGAGAGAGAGAGAGAGAGAGAGAGAGAGAGAGAGAGAGAGGTTACTAGGAAAGTTACTAGTATTAGATAACAGTCTCTAGTTACTCGAAAGAGATTCAGGGTGACCTTAGACTCCCAGTTAGGTGAAAATTCCCTTTTCGCCCTAAATTCGCGAATAATCCTAAATCATAACTAGTGGTAAATACAAGCGTTGCAAGATATCTCCCCATCTTACTATACTTTTAGTCCTTTCTTTTCATCCTTTTTTACACTTCAAAGAAATAACTTTAAGGTTTTATCATCTTGTAGTACTTTAATTATATAAAATAATAAAAAAATATAATATAATTATCGTCTGGGCTCAAAGAACATACTAAGTTTAAATTAAAAATACGAAATTAGATTTAAATTCATTGTAAAGAACGATAAAACTTATCACTTTATTACTTGGGATGACTCGTACACTTGCGAGGAGTATTCTACTAGGTGTGACCTATATCGCGCTTCGGTTGAACGCCAAAGTGTAAGGATGATAAGATACTATAATATTTAACCTTTCATCAAGTTGAAGAACAAGCTCAACCTATTTCTATACCAGATAAATATGATAAGGTTCAAGAGGTGGAAAATATGGAAAATATGTAATAAAGGGAGGAACAACCTATTGTAGTTCACAAAGATCTCTCAAATTATTGGGAAACCGTTAGAGGCCTCTCAAAGGAGCTCATGGCTAGTGATCCAAGTAAAGGGGTGACGAAACATTCTAACCTTAAGGCTTTATGTGCTCATCATTATTTATTGTCTCAAATAGAACCCAATAATATCAACAAAACATTGCTTGATGATCATTGGATAAATACAATGCATGATGAACTCAGCTAAATTGAAAGAAGCCCAGTGTAGTATATTTTTGAAAATCCTATGGATCATACTATCAGTGGAACTAATTGGGTATTTCAAAACAAGTTTATTAATTCCAGATTCGTCACAAGAAACAAAACTCGTCTTGTTGCCCAAGGGTATAACCAAGAAGGTATTGATTTCGATGAAACTTTTGCTCTCGTAGCAAAACTTGAGTCAATTCGTATGCTACTTGATTTTGCTTGCTATATGGATTTTTAAGTTTTTCAAATAGTTGTTAAAAGTGTTTTCTTAATTTATGGAGAGGTTTATGTTAAATGACCACCGGGTTTGGAAAATCTTCGCTTTCCAAATAATGTGTTTCAACTTGATAAAAGTTTATTTGGTTTGAAACAGGCTTCTAGAGCTTGGTATGATAGGATGAGTTATTTTCTAATTAAATATGGGTTTGAAAGGGATAAAATTGATTTCACTTTATTTATCGAATGAAAATTAGTGATATCTTATTTGTTTAAATATATGTTGATGATATTATATTTGGTGCTACTAATGAGTCTCTCTGTGAAAATTATTCTAAGAGTAAGCATAGGGGATTTGAGATGAGCATGATGGATTAGTTATATATCTTACTTGGACTTCAAATAAAGTTAATGAAGGAAGGAATTTTTGGGAATCAAGCCAAACACATCAAGGAGTATACCAAAGAATTTTGAACTTGTAAATGCAAAGATATTTAGCACCCCCATGAGAACTATCAAAAAACTTGACAAAGATAAACATGGTGATGATGTTTATGAAAAGAAATACCGAGGTATGATTGGTAGTACTTTATATTTAATCACGTCTAGGTCTGACATTATATTTTTTATTCTTGTGTGCTAGATTCCAATGTTTCCCTAAGGAGTCCCATCTTAGTTCCATGAAACTAATCTTTAGGTATTGGAAAGAGACCGTTAGCCTAGGACTTTGGTATCCTAAATACACGTCATTTAAATTTATAGGTTACACTGATCTCGTGATGCCTGGTGGAGACTAGATAGGATGTGTACAAATGGTAGTTGTCAATTCTTATTTCACTCCATTGTCTCTTGGTCTAGGTGGAAGCAAAATAGTGTAGCCTTGTCCACGGTGGAAGACGAGTATGTTGCCACAAGAAATTGTGCAACACAAATCCTTTGGATTAAATAAAGCTTAAAAAAATTTGGTCTTAAATATGATTTTATTCCAATTAAGTGTGATAACATTAGTGTCATCAATCTCACAAACAACCTAATTCGACACTTTTGAACCAATCATATGGATATTAGATCATTTCATTAGACATCATACTCAACAGGTGATATTGTGTTAGAAATTTTTTGATTTCTTGAACCCAATAACCGATATCGTCACCAATCTTTCCCACAAAATTAATTTTAAGGTCATTAGTGCGGGATTGAGATGATTGTTTTATAATTCTTTGTGCATTATTACTGTTATTTTATTGTGTTGTTTGGGGATTCTAAGTTCAAAATTATCAAATAATTGGGTTGAGTGAGAATATCTACGAGTAAAACTCAACCTCTAGGGCGATTCGTTGATGGAATGTGATGAGAGAGAGCCAAAAGCTCACTTTTCATTATCCAAATATATATCATACTGTCCCTAAGCCAACTTTATAACCATAAAGACCTTAGGATTTCTAACTACTTGGTTGAGGAACAATGGAACAATTAGGGCATCGTTAGGTGGACCATTGGATATTATATTAGGACCTATGATCACCCTATATCTGTCAAACACGAGCTAAGTGAAAAACTCTCCTTCCTGCATTGCGAAGTTAATCTAGACTTGAACTTATGGATTGTTTATTATGTGTATATTAAGTGCGTATCTGCGTTATTTCTTTGACATTACTACATGACAATTTTTAGATATTTTGCTCTAGGATCAATTTATTATTGACTACCTAATGTTTTTATCTTTATTGTGTCGGGACGACACAACTTTGAGTTGGGGGTCTTGATGTCTCCATTTATGTGACAAAATAATATAGTTATGAGACATCATTTTAAAGGTATTTAGTAATTAATTTCAGGACTTTTCCCCATTTATTCATAATTTGCACTTTCTTGTCTAGTTTTAGATGTTTTGCTATTTTATGAGCTTTTGCGCGTAATTCGTGTGTTATTTATGTAGAACTTAGGTAATGGAAGCTATTACACCTTGGGATAATTATAAGAAGTGAATAAAAACAAAAAAAACCTTAGTCATAATTAAAAAGGAAAAGTTTAGATATATTTGGAAAGTAAAGAATCTGTCATGCTGAAAAACGTTCACTAATTGAAAAGCTGTAGAAAATCGGTTATAAATTTGAAGAAGTCATTATAGGGTCAGATAGATCTTTGAATTGCGGTCGTTTTGATAGGTCGTACATTAAATTCCGATAAGTAACGAAGGCGATTAGACAAAATTAATCTGCAAGGGTTTATCCTATCCTACAATTTAAGAATACTAATTTTGCTAGGATTTTGACTCCTTAAATTGGTGACTACTCCATATTTCGATCAAAGACCTATATATATCCCTTCCTACCTTAGAACAAGGATCTTGCTCAGTCTTAATCAATATTACACCAAGCGCTAGTGACAAGAAGATAAGAAGGACTTGGAAGTTGTTCATGTCATTCCAATCCTTCCTGTTTGTAATTTTTTTTCTTTCTATAGTATGAACTAATTCTATTTAGCTTGATATTAGTATAAGGGTATGAACCATAGACTTTTTTTATATCTATTTTAATTTGGGGTGTCCTTTTTAATTTAAAATTGAAATTAGTAGTGCAGACTTTGTTTTTATGTGCTTTGATGTATTGTATGTAGTTCTTACGGTGGCCAACGTATAGGGTTACCTTCATAGTAGTTAGATGGCCACCTGGAAGGGGTGTCAAATTATTGAAACACCACATAAACTTCTAGTGTGCGGTGGTGATCCGGAAAGGCTTGCCTAACTAGATAGTCACTAGGTTTTGAGATTAACCACCGTTCATTGCGCATGGTCCCCTTACCCAAGTACCCTGGTAATTGTTAGATCGCCACCTAAGTCCACCCAGAAGGGGGTTATGAGGAATATAGAATCCTAGCTATTGCATATCACACAATTCTATCTTACATAAATAGGTTATAACACAAGGCTAGTGGGAATTACTTGTTATATCTCGAGCTAAACTCTCATACTACTTCTCTCATACTACTTCTCTCATTCTATTTATTTTCATGTATTTATTTTATTTAGTTAATTTCTTAGAGTCTTAAAAAACAAAATTTAGAGTCTTTTCAAGTGTAGTACTTTCTAACTTCTTTTATCTGCACTTTATATTTGCATTAGTTCCTAGCTAACTTTCGTAGTCTCTAAGGACAAATTCTATTTATCATTAAAACTTACGTACGATCTGTGATACTTGCAGTGAGTAATGTGATTGGTTAGGGTGATTAGTTCTTCCATTTATATCTATTATTTTATCACACCCTACTAGCCACCATATGCCCAAGCCTTAGGTGCCACTTTTCCGTGGTTGCCTAAGATACAATGTTGGTAACATTGTTCACAAAACTAGATAAGTGACTACCATCTAACACATGTCTAGTACCAGACAACTTAAGTTTAGAATCCTTATACACATGCATAACACCATTAGACACCTTAGAAACACAACCAAGATCATCTAATGCACCTAAATAAATCAAGTTTCTTTTCAAATCAGGAATGTATCTCGTATTAGTAAGAACAACAAGTTTACCACAATTCCTTCTCAGTGTTACTCTCCCTATGCCTTTTACGTCACATGTATGATCATTTTCCATATATACAGTTTCATTATTAACTATAGTAACATCATGAAATAGTTTAAGTATGGGGCACATGTGAAAAGTACAACCTAGGTCAAGTATCTAACTAGCATGTCTAGACATATTAGTAACTTTCAGTATCTCATATACATCATCATCATTTCTAGGCATACATGCTACATTAGAATCGTTAGCACTAGCATTCATTTTGTTTTTTTTGGTATAAAACAGTATGTGCATTTACTAGTGGCATATAAGGCCATAGCAGTACCCTTAATAAGACTCATCTTAGTAAACTCATCTAAATTATCATTTATAGATTTAGACACATCTATCTTGTAATTAAACAAACACCCTTCCAAGAAAGCAAGATTAGAAGCAGGCATAGTAGCATATAAGGATTCGAGTTTACCCCATAAGTCAAGAGCAGTATGTGCACCATCTACTTGCCTTATAAACGAGTCAGACAAGTTTAGAAAAAATATATTGTATGCTTGTTCATTGATTGTCAGCTGTTTTTCCAACATATCTTTAGGCCATTTTTTGATATCCTCAACTAATTCCCAACCTACCCTATGATGAGATAAAAGAACCTTCATCTTTTTCTGCTAAACATTGAAATCAATTTTTCTATCATAGACAGACATCTCTATACGAGTAGTCGCCATTCACGTTAGTACATTTAATAAATCCAAAGTAAATTAGACAAGTACTAATGACAGAGATTAAAAGAATCTTCAAACGAACAAAGCTTTGAAAATCACAAGTTTATCGAAAAACCCCAATCAGATTTCAGAAAACTTGAGTCTCCAAGAAACCTAATCTTTTTGAAATAAATCAAACAATTACGCAAAAACCACAATCCTCAAGATTTTCACAGATCTATTAAATATCATAATAAAAACCTTAGAAAGGTGTAAATAAAGATACGAAATAGATTTTATGAAAGCTTTGATACCACTGTTGTAAAAACCTTTAAATCTTATGGTTTGAAATCGCTGGATTCAAGAACATATAAAGAAATAAAGTGCGAAAATTAAAGAACACAAAACCTTATCGTGGTTCAACAAAAAATGACCTAAATCCACGTTGAGCTCTAAGTAAGTAGCTCTTTCATTGTAACAACTCAAGGTTACAAATCTCAATTGCAGACTCAAACAATACACCATATTAACTGAATGAATATGCCTCTACCAAGAAATATCTAACCTAACAACAAATTCGAAGACTACTGAGTGAAGAATCAAGATAATTCTCACCAATTACAAGAGATATTACAATTTAGAGGCTAAACTACCACATATCTAATGCTAAAATCTGAAACCAAAGGTTTCAGATGATCTAGGGTTTGAGAAACGAGAGAGAGGAGAGCGTGAAGACTTCAAAAGTCGGGAGTGAATGAAGTCAGCCTCAGTGAACAGAGAGGCTATTTATATGAGACATTCATAAAATCATATTGAAACATTGAACGTGAAATATATTACGGAGAATCAGCGCGCCACGTAGCCACGTGGTCCAAAGATGTCAAATAACTCGCTACAACTTTAAACACTTTCCATAAGAATATATATATATATATATGTAACATAACGTATATATATATTTTACAATATGAGTTATACTAATTTGTTGTTTCAGCCTCCTCTGGGATAGGATATAAGGAAGAGATCATCTACTTTTCTACGGTAGACTGAGGGAGCTTTAATTCCAGTAAGTCAATAAAAATTATTTCAAAGATTGAAATAGCTTTGCATTTAGACAATATATCAAGGTCCGTTTAGGATTATTTTTAAAATAATTACTTGAAATGATTTTAAATTCATAAGAATATTTTTGACTTTTAAAATTACTTTTGGAAAAAGCTTAGATAAGTGATTATTAAAATAATATATTAAAATGATTTTAAAAGTTAAATTTTTCTTAATTATTTTTTACAATATTTTTTAATTATTTTTTAAAATATTTTAATTTTAATAATAAAACACTTTTAATTGTAAAATAATTAATTTCAAATGAGCTCTCAATCTTTTTTTAGTCATTACCTAGGTAATAGAGGAATCGCTAATAAGTGTCAACTTGAAAATAGGAAGAGGAGGCTCAATAATTACGATAAATTTAGAATTTAACACGACGTAGTGGACTAATGGTCAATCCTAAAAAACAAGTCCAGTCCTTCCTAGACTCCTTGTCCAATTATTGGAAAATTAAAATAAAAGGACTCCTTGTCCAATTAGGAGACGGATACACATACACAAATAAACCTATATATATGCCTATTTATATACGTTCTCAGACCTCAAAAAATAATAATTCATCAACACTGTTAGCTTTTTCTGATTATTACTTGAAAATCTCGTTAACTCATTCCCTAGCTAACCCATGGCCGATCATGTATCTTTTGATGATGTAGCACGTTTGCAGTATCAAAAAGATCTGAACAATAGTCAGGTATATTACAATAAGTTTAATTGTTAGATATTTTTTTAAAAGCAGGTTGCATATTGATTTTATCTAATTTATTTTTTCTTTTCTGCTTTTCCATGAATATTTCAGGGCTTTTACGTTAGCAATGACTATGGTTATAATATGTTTGGTGGAATTGTAAAAATCGATGAAAGCGATTCGTTTTGTTATAATAAAGCCAAGGAATTTGCAGCCTTGGTCGTGGATAAATTTAACACTCGGGAAAAAGAACAAATACTCAGTTTTAGTAGAATAATAAATGTCAACAAGCAATCTATGGCTGTGAATATATATTACATTACACTTGAAGTCGTTGGATCATTATCTGGTAAACTTTATGTCTATCAAGCAAAAATTTGGCATAACATATTTACCAAGGGATGGAAATTAATGTTTATTAGGCGCGCAAAGTATAATGATCACTATCGTGGTAATTAAACATAATTTAACTTATTTTATTTTATTTTATTTTAAGTGAGGACCAGGACCAATATTTGAATTAACTTTGCTTTATATGAACAGATGATTATGAAGGATCGCGTCGTGCTATTATGATGAGCAACTTGGAGCCTTGGATGGACGAGAATTATCTTTATTACAACTGTTTCCATAAATACGCTAATATGGTATGAGTAATTTTTACTTGATTCTCACGGAAGGTTATATATTTACTAAATTTCTTCGTCTGATATAAATTCTTTTTTTCAGATTATGTCTGTGGAAGTCATTCGCAGGGAGGAAAACAAGGAATTCAAAATCTATGGTTTTCTATGGTTTAGAAGCCTTTTAATTGGAGATGAAGTGTTGAAGTCATATAATGGAATTTTGATGCCCAATTCTAAAACCCACTACACCTTAACTTCGGAAACGATTTAAGAGACATGAAGACCAATAAATATGTATGACATCAAGGAATTTAATTTCAATTTAGGACTAGAATTATTGTTTGTATATTTATATGAAGTATCAATGGATATTTTTTTGTTTTTTGGACGCAAAGTATCAATGGATAATATATTAAATAACTTTTGAAACAAAGTTCCCTTTGACATAATAATTATTATGCAAGAATATAATATTATCTTCTTATACATCTAGTTTCTTAAAATTTCTATCCAAGTTGCACATAAGAAAAAAAAGTCCGACGGGCTTGAGCCCCCCCGCACAATAAAGCCCCCCCCCCACCCCCCCACCCCCCGCGTAAAATAAGACTTGGTTAAAAGAAAGAGTAATGATATATATCACCCCTTCACCCCTTCACCTTCTATGTGGAGCCTATGTGGAGGTTAAATGAAAGAGAGAGAAAAAAGTCATTCAAGAAAGAGAAACATTATAATTGGTTTTTAAAACCTCCACATAGGCTCCACATAGGAGGTGAAGGGGTGAAGGGGTGAAGGGGTGAAGGGGTGATATATAGCATTACTCTAAAAGAAATTACAAAATTACCATTTTAGCAATACCTTACCTAAGCCTATTTTCAAGCACTATTCAATTATATAATAGGTACATACCCAACAATTTTACACTATCCAATCTATTTATATCATATTCAATTAAGTTATGGGTATATATCTCTTAAGATTACCTATCATATACGCATATTACCTAACATACATAACTTACTATGGGTTGAACCACATCAAAAACTAGAAAAATCATTAATGTGTACAGACTCACCAGATACAAAACAACATAACACAAGTAATAAAAGAAGAGTTAGCTTTTAACAATAACAAAATAAAGGGTATATACCCACCATAACATTTTGTACCCAATAACTCAATGTGTACCTAATAAACCATTATTTTTCCATTTGTGCCTACATCAACTATTTATGTAAACTTTTACTACAATACACCTTTAGATGCTTAAAGAGGGTATGTACTCATGTTAAGTTCATAGATACGAACACTTAATGTGGTGTTACCCAAATAATTAGTACCCACAAACAAACAAAAAAACCTAATCCCTTATAACATTTCATGGATATATAACAACAATATCAGAGAATAATTGAAAATTTGTTAAGCAGTAGAAAAAAGAAACACTAATATGGTAAAAAGTGAACAACAATTCATCTAACCATTGATTCTAATAGAAAATAAAGAATGAAAATTAAAGGTTTTTGAATGTATGTCAATCACAAAAGGATGATCTTGAAAGTTTGAAATTCAAATTTATGCAGTGTTACTGAGAAGAAGAGTAATATGGGTTTGTTTGTAATGAGATGATAGCTTAACGGGGACATTAATTGCATCCAATCATAAACAATAAATATGTATTAAATTTGATATCAACAATAAATATTGTTAGACACTATGTAAGGAGAGCACGACTGATAGCATTTGTAAAGAGATGGTATAATAGTAAGTTAAGAGAACGTTGTTGTATAGTAAAATAGAACTTTTAAATTATTATTTTTAGTTAGGCCTTAATAACTATTGTTTGTAGGATTTAGGCATTTATTTATAGTTTTCTCATATATATATATTTTAGAGTTAAAAGTCTAAAAAATAATTTGAAAGCCAACTATAATTTTCTTTGTAGAGTCTTATCTAGGGATGGCAACGGATCGATTTTTCAAATATTCTAAAAATTATAACATTAACCGGTTTTATAATTAAAAACCATATCCTAACGGTTTTAACCATCGATTACACTTTTCAAAGCCATAACCGTATTATTCGGTTTCGGATTTTTAAACGGTTTTTGCGGGTTTTAACCATATTCAAATGACAATTTAATAAATATATTAAATTTTATAAAATAAAACCACACATATCAAAAGTAACTCCAAGATTTATAAAAAATATGTTGGTAATTGATTAAATTGCATATCATGTTTTATATTGTAACTTGATGAACCCAATTATTTTAAGAACCTCATATGAGCTTTGGAATGGGAGACCTCATCGTATTTGATGTATTCATTTTTTTTTCTGTAACTATTTTATTCTTAACACTAGAGATTACTTGTCCAATATCATTCTAAATCCAATGAATGTATCTTTCTTAGTTATTTTACGAAAAGTAAAGCTTATCGTGCATACAACAAACGTGCTAGTGTCGTTGAAAAATCTATAAATGTTAGGTTTGATTAGAATAATCCTTCAAGCGTGATATCTCATCTTTTGTGATACATTTTGAGACACACGAAACATCATTCTGGGAGATATTAAATTTTAGAATGGGATTTATCCTTTTATTAGGAATTATTTGAGTTTTTAGCTAACCTTTGTCATTTATATGATTTTGGAGAAATTTGAGGTTCTTGTGTTACTTAATCATCTCCTAGGAACACGATGAAACCAAGAACTAAAGATGAAGTTAATAAGTCAAAGAGCTAAGTAAAAACCCAAGTCAAGTGATCAAGAGTCCACCAAAGGTCTCACTAGAAGTTCAAGTAAAAGTGTTGACAAAACGTCATTGTCAACTTAAGAAATTCACAATAAATCATTGGTGAAGATTTTGATCAATCCCTCCTGAAACAAGTTAGCCCTTGGAGTCTAGTTTGTGTGAAAATAAATGACGTATAAATCAGAGTTGAACTGACCAAGTTATGTAAGTTTTTCTGTGGAGTGTTATTCATCTTTGGTAAAAAGACTTTTGGGACACTTTTGACCCACTGAAGTGGGACCAACAAGAAAAAATCACTTTTGGGACTTAACTCTATTAATTTACACTAGGTAAAATCATTATTCAATGGGAGAAAGTTTGGGAAACGCCTGGAGCAAGGGGAAGAGCAAGAACAACACTCCAGTTCATCACTTTTCATCATTCCAATGTTCCTATTTGTGCAATCTTTTCATTACTTTCTATACTTATTTGATATTGTCTTTCGTTTAAATTGTATTTCATTTCTTTAGTTCGAACTGAACACTTTAAATTTGAGATACTTTTGTATGAACCCTAGAACATGATTTGGGCATCATTTGATTGAATTTGTAACATTTTATGATTAAAACAAATTGAGGATTAATTTTTGTTCATATATTTATGATAATTCTTAAATTCAATTAATTTGTCCTTGTAATGAATTCTTTAGATTTTGAACTACATATGTGAGGTGGGTTGAATAATGGAAATAATATATGAATGTTTGACTTAGTTTAGATCTGGGAGGTCAAAACTTGTCGGATAATCATTATAAGGTATATAATTTAAGCATTAGAGAACTTGTAGGATCACTCGAGAGAGAGGTTACTAGGAGTAGACAACAATCTCTACTTACTCGAAATAGATTTACGGTGACCTTAGAATCCCGGTTAGCGTGAAAATTCACTTTTGCCCTTGAGTCGCGAATAATCCTAAATCATAACTAGTGGTGAATACAAGCGTCGCGAGATATCTCTCCATATTATTTCACTTTTAATCCTTTCTTTTCATCCTTCACTTCAAAGAAATAATTTTAACGTTTTATCATCTTGTAGTAATTCAACTATATAGAATCATAAAAAAAGATAATTTAATCATTGGTTGGGCTCAACGAACATACTAAGTTTGAATAAAAAATATAAAATTAGTTTTATATTCATTGTGGAGAACGATAACACTTATCACTTGATTACTTTGGACGACTCGTACACTTGCGAGGAGTATTCTACAAGGTGTAACTTATATCATGCTTTGGTGGAACACCAAAGTGTAAGGATGATAGGATACTAGAATATCTAACTGCTCATTAAGTTAAATAACAAGCTCAACCTATTTCTACACCATATAAATATGATGAAGCTGAAGAGATGGAAAATATGGAAGAAAGGGAGGAACAAACTATTGTAGTACACAAAGAATCTCCCAAATTATTGCGAAACCGTTAAAGGCCTTTTAAAGGAGCTCATAGCTGGTGATCCAAGTAAAGGGGTGACGAAACATTCTAACCTTAATGCTTTATGTGCTCATCATTCTTTCTTGTCTCAAATAGAACCCAAGAATATCAAAGAAGCATTGCTTGATGATCATTGGATAAATACCATAGATGATAAACTCAGCTAAATTGAAAGAAGCTCAGTGTGGAATATTTTTTATAAGCCTATGAATCATGCTATCATTGGAACTAGATAGGTATTTCACAACTAGTTTAATGATTCCAGATTCGTCACAAGAAACAAACTCGTCTTGTTGCCCAAAGGTATAACCAAAAAGGTATTAATTTCGATGGAACTTTTGCTCTCGTAGCAAGACTTGAGTTAGTTCGTATGCTACTTGATTTTGCTTGCTATATGGATTTTAAAGTTTTTCAAATAGATGTCAAAAGTGCTTTTCTTACTTGATGGAGAGGTTTATGTTAAACGACCCTTGGGTTTTGAAAATGTTTGCTTTTCAAATAATGTGTTTAAACATGATAAAAGTTTATTTGGTTTGAAATAGGCTCTTAGAGCTTGGTATGATAGGATGAGTTCTTTTCTAATTAAATATGGTTTTAAAAGGGATAAAATTAATTTCACTTTATTTATCTAAAGAAAATTAGTGATATCTTACTTGTTCAAATATATGTTGATGATATTATATTTGATGCTACTAATGAGTCTCATTGTGAGATTTATTCTAAGAGTATGTATAGGAAATTTGAGATGAGCATGATGGGTGAGTTGAATATCTTCCTTGGGCTTCAAAAATGAAGGAAGGAATTTTCGTGAATCAAGCCAAACACATCAAAGAGTATACCAAAGAATTTTGAACTTGTAAATGCAAAGATAATTAGCACCTCCATATGCACAATCAAAAAACTTGACAAAGATAAACATGATAAAGATATATATGAGAAGACATGTCAAGGTATGATTGGTAGTATTTTATATTTAATCATGTCTACGACCGATGTTATATTTTTTGTATGCTTGTGTGCTAGATTTCAGTGTTTCCCTAAAGAGTCTCATCTTGGTTCCATGAAACTAATATTTAGGTATTGTAAAGAGACTGTGAGCTTAGGGCTTTAGTATCCTAAATACACATTATTTAAACTTATAGGTTAGACTGATCTCATCTATGTTTGGTGTAGACTAGATAGAATAAGGACAAATGGTAGTTGTCAATTCTTAGGTCTAGTGTCTTTTGGTCTAGTTGGAAGAAAAATAGTGTAGACTTGTCCACGATGAAAGACGAGTATGTTGTCGCCAATAATTGTGCAACACAAATTATTTGGAGAAAACAAGCCTTAAAATGTTTTAGTCTTAAATATGATTCTATTTCAATTAAGTGAATCCAATTCAACACTTTAAAACCAATCATATAAATATTAAATATCATTTCATTAGAGATCATACTTAAAAGGTGATATTATATTAGAGTTTTTTAATTCCTTTAACCAAGTAACCGAATATCTTCACCAAATCTTTATCACAAAATTAATTTTGAAGTCATTAGCTGCGAGATCGAAATGATTGCCTTATAAATTTTTGTGTATTATTATTTATTATAATTTTACTTAGTTTCTAAAGTCTTTGATAAATAGGTCAAATAATATAAAGATAGTACAAAGGAATGTGGACTTTTTTACTATTGATTGCTTTGAACTTTTTTAAAGATATGTTTTTAAAAATCTCGGATTTGGTCTAGAAATAGTTATTCTAGTCTTAATTTCTCAAAAAAAAAGTCTTGATTATTCCTATATATATGTGAAAAACTTGTCGATAACCAGTTGGGGTTAGCTCAACTGGTCAGATCCTTTGTTAAATTATTAGGTTGTATATGTTTGAACTATATCAATGACACCGAGTCTGAAAATGGCCCTCCTATGTAACCCAAAAAAGAAAAACTTGTCCGAAAAAAAAAATTATAAACTAATTAATTTTTTAGTATGCATAATAAGGGACAATTATTCATAAAAGCCCTAAAAACCTTCAACATACTCACAAAATCCTCACCCCAACTAAATCAACTAAACCTAACTAGTCCAAGGTAAAAGTCTAAAACACCTCCTTCTATTATTAGTACCTTAAAAAAACAAAAAAAAAACCATTAGGGTCCTGATTTTCAGAACTGTCTTCCCCCTCTCTCATTCCTCTGTCGCTCTGTTTCTCTCTCTACCCCGTGCCTCACTTCCCCACCACCAAGAACCGAAGCCATGGGCGCCCCTCTCTATTTCTACACCAGAAACCACCAGCCTCTTCTCCACCAACAAACCCGTCGGGTCTCACCAACCTTCGCCACCAGAGAGCCGACCCCACTCGCTCGTCCACTTCGCCAACAACACCAATAAACGCGTTGTCGTTTGTCAACCTTCGCCACCAGTAAATCTCGCTGCTGCATCACGCCTCTGCATCAGATTCCGTTCGTGCCGCCGCTCCACCTTCCTGCCGTTGGAGTAGATCCGTTTTTGTGGGCCTTCGTGGTCTTCGTGGGACATTCTCTTTCATGGACCATTCTTCGATCTTGGCCTTCCTAACTTCCGGCGACAAGAAACAAGAGGCTCGCCGCCACCCATAACCTGCAGCTTGAGTGGATCTTCCCTGTTGGATTGGCCTCCGTGGCCTTCATGCGCCATCAGTTTTGTTTTTTGTTTTTTAATTCTTGTTCAAATAATTAGTATTTTTCTTTTTCTTTTTAATTCCAATATCAATTGTGCAAAGATTTTTTTTTTTGTTTTTCAATTCAAATGTGTGATATATTTATGATATTTTTGTTCAGATTTAGATCTAGATTGGATCTGTTTGGAAAGTACCAAATTGATTTGTTTGGAATTTACCAAATTGATATGTTTGGTGCATACTCGTTTTTATCGTGAAAAAAGTTATTGTGAATAGATTTGTGTGTTTTTTACGCAGGAAAAACTTTTTTTGGCGCGTACCTATAGTTGGACCTTGACACGGTAGCTTCGACTGGGTTTCTAAATGAGTCCAGACATTAACCTTGGACATAAACAAAAACCATTTAAGTCCAGAAATATACTATTAAGGACCTATTATGCAATTACAAAAAAATGATGGTATATTAAATCGTAAAACGAACATTATAGCATTTGGTACGTTCTAAACAAACAAATATTGGTTTATTCCAAATGTAAAAATATTGGTCTATACCAAAGACGAAATGAATTGGGGTATAAGGGTAAAAAAAATTGAGAATTTTGGGTTCAAGTTTATAAGAACCAGATGCAAAGAAACAGTGTCAGTAAAGTTTGGTCAAATGAGAGTCAACACCTGAAAAAATCCTCTCTAGCCATTCATCCTATCTAAGTTTTATTCCACTAGATTTTTTTCTCTTTCCTCCACTTTTACAAAAAATACACCTTTTTTGCTTTTTCTTTCTTCTGATTTGGTGTTAATCCCAAGATCTGGGATCTATCACTAAATCAATTTCAAAAAATTATCCATTCTTCCTTATCCATTCAACCGACCACCACCTAAAACAAACATTCCCACCATTAACCCCAACCACTCACCGTGTTCATATCTCAAAATGACTAGACTGATTAATTCAAACAAAGTTAATCAAAATGGAAAGTCGATCCCAAGAACAAAGACGAAATACAGTAATATTACTAGGGAAATCTTCTCTCCGTGCAACCCTAATGAAACGAATGAAGTCGGTGAGAGTTCTAAAGCACAAAAACCAGAAGATGCTCAGTCACCGGCACAAAGATCTGAACCTCAAACTCCGGTTAACGCTCCGATATTAGAGGTTGCAGAGACTCCGGAACAGAGTGTAAGAAAAGAACCTATCACATGGTCAAACCTACTAAAAAAAGGGGATGACAAAACGTTCAAGCTTGAGTATCACTCGCCGGAAAAGCTAGGTACGAAAAAAGTCATCAAACCACCTAAAGATGTGTTCGATGAAGGAGATGAACAATGGGCTAACTGCCTTGTAGGACAATTTCTCGATAATCCTCCAAACTTCTACGCTATCACCAATTTTGTCAAATATCAATGGCAGAAATTGGGTAAAATTAACGTTAAATCTAGCGGAAAAGGGCTTTATGTGTTTAAGTTTGAGAATCAACAGAATTGTGACAAAGCCATGGAGCAATTCTGGCACATCAATGGTAAACCTCTGCTGTTGAGACCATGGACTCCTAATGTTCAGTTTGAAGCTATAGATGTCACTAAAATTCCAGTATGGGCGAAACTCATAAACGTACCAATGAATCTTTGGACACAACGCGGGCTTAGTTACGTTGCAAGCGGAATTGGTGTCCCGTTACAAATGGATTCAATCACAGAGTCGAAAACAAGGTTGGGATACGCTAGAGTGTGTGTAGAAGTTAATACTAAAGAAGAATTAACCGAAATAGTATATGTTGATGTGGGAAAAGAAGATTTACATGAAGTCAAAGTGGAATATGATTGGAAACCAATCTTATGCGTCAAGTGTAATAAACTGGGACATATTGAGGCCAAATGCAACAATATTCAAAAAGTATGGGTGCCTAAAAGCTCTAATACTAATGAACAAAGGAAAAATGAGAAAAATGAGAACAAAGAGCTGGAATGGAAAAGTGTGAGAGGAAAACAAGTAATACAACAAAGTGGAACAAGTGAAAGGAGTAATTCTGAAATACAAACTAACAACAAGTTCAAAGAATTGCGAAATGGCGAAGAAAACATAGACAGAGATGTCCTCCAATTCATAAACCGTGAGGGAGGAGAAGAGATAACAAGACCTCCAAATTTATGATAATAGCTACATGGAATGTAAGAGGATTAAATAATGTCTTGCGTCAATTAGATGTTAAAGACTTCTTAGCTAGTAATAAAATAAACTTAGTAGGATTACTAGAAACTAAAGTAAAAATTGGTAAAGCTTCTACGATAATTAAAGCCCATTTATCAAACTTGGAGATGATTCATAACTACAATAAAGATATCTCAGGAAGAATATGGATTTTGTGGAACAAACACTATGTTAAGGTTAATCTTCTTAAAGAGACTGCTCAAGCTATATTCATTGAGGTGGAATCTATTGAAAATAAAGACACATATTATATTGCGATGGTTTATGCCTTTAATGATGATAGAGATAGAAGAAGTTTATGGACTGATATAGTCAAATGGAGCAAAGATCATGAGGGTGATAAAGTATGTGTGATGGGAGATTTTAATGAGATTCTGAAGATTCAAGATAGGCTCAATTGTGATGAGCTTGAAAATGGAGCACTTGAATTTGCAGAATGCTTAGATGATGCTAATTTGTATGAACACAATTATTCTGGGCAATACTACACATGGACTAATAAAAGTACATCTGAGATTAGAGCAAGTAAGATTGATAGGGTCTTTATAAATGCCAAGTGGATGGACACAAATGAATCAAAAGTAATAGTCATTCCTCCTTCAACTTCAGATCATTGTGCTTTGAAGATTGAATTTGGAGATCAAAGAAAAGGATTTCAAAGCTCATTTAAATTCTTTAACATTTGGACATCTCATGAGGGATTCCTTGATACAATAAAAAAGGCCTGGAATCAACAAGTTGAAGGGAATTTAATGTACAAATTGTGCTACAAACAAAAGTGTACTAAAATTGCTTTGAAGAAATTCAATAATACATACTTCAGAAGAAACTCAACAGTTATAGAATCTATAAAAAGCAACCTAATTAAGGTGCAAACTTCAATTATGGAAGGAAATACTAATGAAGCTAACCTGAAGGAGGAGAAGATTTTGGAGAAGGAGTTAGAAGATGCTATGATTATACAGCATAATATACTAAGACAAAAAGCTAAGGCAACTTTTACAACAGATATGGACTGTAACACAGCTTATTTCTATAAAGTAATCAAAGGCAGATATGCTAGAAACAAAGTTTCAGTTCTTACTAAAGACAATGGAGAAATTGTCACAGATGCCGAGCAAATAAAAAGTGAGTTCATAAAATTTTATAAGGAGCTTCTTGGGACTGAAGATGCACAAGAAGAAATATGCGCTGTATCAACTCTAAGAAATCTTATTCACACTAAAATAACTGAAGAACAAAGCCAAGAACTAAGCAAGCCTTTCACAGATAATGAGATTAAAGAGGCTCTATTCTCAATTAATGAAAATAAAAGCCTAGGGCCTGATGGCCTGAACTCAGGCTTCTATAAATCTACTTGGAGTATAACAGGAAAAGATTTTATTGATGCAGTGAGACAAAGCTTAGAGAATAATCAATTGCTCAGTCAAGTCAATGCTACCAACTTAGTCCTTCTACCTAAGGAGAAAGATGCATCAAGTCTAAAGAAATTCAGACCGATTTCGTGTGTGAATACAATATATAAAACCATCTCCAAAGCTATCTCTAATAGACTGAAGAAGGTATTAAACTCTATCATCTCACCTAATCAGGCGGCTTATGTAGGGGGAAGATTTATAAGTGACAACATTCTTGTTGCACAAGAAGTTGTTTTGGGATATGAAAAAAAAGATTCAGCTCCAAAATGTACTATTAACCTAGACTTGCAAAAGGCATACGATAGTGTAAATTGGAGATTTCTCATAAGCACACTACATGCTTTCAACTTCCCAAGCAAGTTTATAGAGTGGATAAAAATGTGTATATGCTCAACATCATACTCAATCTGCCTAAATGGACAATCATGTGGTTTTTTTAAGGGGAAGAGAGGGCTCAGACAAGGAGACCCTCTCTCTCCATACCTGTTTGCTATATGCATGGAAATATTCTCTGGACTTTTCAATCATATGGCTAATAAGAAGAGTTTCAGCTATCATAAAAAATGTAGAGTAATGAAACTAAATCATTTGATATTTGCAGATGATGTACTAATCTTCTTAAAGGCTGATGGAAAATCTGCTAGAATAGTAAAAGAGGCTCTAAACATCTTCTCTAGACTATCAGGACTGAATATTAACTTCAACAAGAGTGAATTATATTTTGGTGGAACAACTCAAACAAAGATGAATGAAATTTCTGCAATTCTAGGGATAAAAATTGGAGCATTGCCAGTTAGGTATCTTGGAGTACCTCTTAACTCCAAGAAACTATCTGTTCATGATGGGAATAAGTTAGTAGAAAAGATTTGCAGTAGTATAAATGCCTGGTCCTCAAAGTTATTATCATATGCTGGAAGAACTGAGCTAATAAAATGTGTTTTAGTTAGCAAAATCCTGTTCTGGTGCAGAGTATTTTTGTTACCAAAACAGGTTATATATAAATTAAATCAAAAGATAAGTAGCTTCTTATGGAGGGGAAACTCAGATGGAGCGAGTGGTGCAAAGATATCTTGGGACAAAATTTGTACAAGCAAAGAACATGGAGGACTGGGAATACCGAATTTAGAAGATTTGAACAAGGTATGTCTATTATACACCTTTTGGAGAATGTATTCTCAGAAGAACAATCTATGGAGTCTTTGGGTACACAAAAATATCATACAAGATAAATGTATATGGAGCTTAGACATAAAACAAGCCCACTCTTGGACTTGGAAACAAATTATGAAGATCAGGAGTGTTGCTTATGAACTTATATCACATAATGTGGAAAATGGCAAGAATACTTATCTGTTATGGGACAATTGGATTGAAGGCAAGAATGTGGAGGAGTATCTAGGAGTAGAGCTCGATAAAAACAACATAAACAAAGACAAAACAGTTCATAGCTGTTTTGGTGGAAATAGATGGAGGTTACCTCCTTGTGTAGGCAAGCTATTGCCTTATGTGAATAATTTAAAACTTACACAAGGTGAAGATGTGATCATATGGGCTGAAAGTAAAAGGAAAGTTTTCTCATTTAGGAAAACATTGTGCAGAATAAGAGCTAATCGAGAAGAGGTTAAATGGCACAAGGTTGTATGGTCCAAACTAAATATTCCAAGATGCTCTTTCATATCTTGGCTTGCAATGCAAGATAGATTACCAACAAAGCAGAGGATGATTAGCTGGGGATTAACAGTTGACCCACTCTGCGTTTTTTGCTACGCGAAAACTGAAGACGTGCAGCATCTTATGGTAAATTGTTCCTTTACCAGCAGAATACTAAATAATATTATGAAAAGTTGTCATCATAACTGTAATCACTCGAATATGGATGAATTAGTGGAGAATGTGGTCAAAATCTCAGGACACGAAAAAGTAGCAATAATGAGCTTGATTATCACCTCATATATCTACTGCATTTGGAACGAAAGGAATGAAAGAATTCATGGGGAGAATTCCCTCAATGAGCAGCAGATAATTAAGAAGATCAGTAACATGATAAAGATGAAGATGAACGGGAGGAAGTTCAAAACAAAGAAGGCTGAAAACTTAAAGAAAATATGGGCTGAGTAATTGGGCCACGTTTTAATTTGTTTTGAATGTGATAGTTAATGTGTAATAGTCTTAGATTGAGATAGGTATAAAGTTTGGGCCTACTCTCTAGTTTGTTAGAAAGGGCTCTATTAAAGTTTATTGTAAGGATATTGGAGGTTAATCTTTCATTTCAATAAAATTTGATTTAATGATAAAAAAAAAAAGTTTATAAGAACCACCTTCTTATAATGATGACCACAAGATAAAGGTTCAAAACATCGAGTTCAACATAAATGACCATCATGTCCATGTTCAACTCACCCAAAGACGAAATAAAGTGATAAAATGAGGTGTACGAATACTAAAGACAAAGAGATAAATGGAGTTATGAATACTAAAGACCATGGTTGGTTGAGGAATCACACAGGCACTCAAACCACCTCATTGTCAATCTCAGCTGTAGTAACACAGCAAGTCAACCTTGCCTGTTTGCGCAAATATCCAAACACCATCTTGAACAGAGGAACAAGACCCCACTTAAGCGTCTTGAAAATCATATTTAAGAGAGAAACACCTGAAATTTCTAACAGATCAAATATACAGTCTATGACTCCTTCTCGTAAATTGCGCCAACCGAATATAAACTTGATGATTTGCCAACATGAAACCTGCGACCATCCACCTAAAGAACGCCTCTCATCTCCAAAATGGTTTAAAAATTGTGCTCGTAAGATTCTCCATATCCATTTAGAAATGTAGAATCCTATCCAAACAGGGCCCTCTTTTACTAGGATAAGAATAAGAGCTATAAGGGTAACACATTCTCCAATCTCCACGAGGAAATCTATTAGAGAATCCCGTCTTCCATTTTCCCAGCCTATGAATCGCCCAAAAGAAGGAATCTTTGACCATATAAACTGTAAAAAAATTTGAATTTTGTTCGTGATTGTTTCATTTTCTCGCTCTAACCTGATAAGATCGTGCAATGATGTTAGGGTTTCACCAATCTCTTCCCCTATCTCTAGCCTAGAAAGTTGGAGCAATGTATTAGTTTCTTCCTCCTTTAATTCTTCAAGCTGTGAAGCAGATGACGTGGCAGCTTCTACTTGGTGAATTACACCATTTGTTTCTGAATTTGATAAGTTCTGAGTTTCCTTAGTTGCATCTTCGATGCTCTTCTCAGAAGAATGAGAGCTCATGGAATTAAGATTCAGTTTTGTTGTTGAAGATCCCGAAGAAACATCCAATTTCAAATAAGCAATATTCTCATTTTCTTCTAAATCGGATACATTCTCAAGCTTCGTTTCCTTGTTTGGTTCCATCTTATTATTTTGAGAAGTGTCTGGAAAAACGTGTAATGTATGTGATGTTTCGGTTATTGGAAGACCAATAACAGCAGATTCTGAATTCTTACTTAACACCGTATCACCACTAATTACTCTACAGTCCTCAATCTTTGCAACAATCTTCAAATCTGTCTCCTCTATTTTGGGATTAATCTCTTCCACCTTTGAATCAATACTCAACTGTTGAGACTTCGAGCAAGTATGAATAGCAGTTACATCTGCTGCTCCTGAAGATTCTCCTTCTGAAGTGAAATAGTTAACTGTTTCTGTCTCATCTACCCCTTCATCATAATCTATCATTTCAAGCTCTTCAATGTTTGAACTCAGTTTCTTCTCCTTAAAATCTTCATTACCCTTTTCTGCTACTATTTTCTCTGAAACATCATCTCCTTCCACCTTTAAAACATCTCTTCCTTCCTC
This sequence comes from Nemophila menziesii, assembly GCA_029959085.1. NCBI lineage: Eukaryota > Viridiplantae > Streptophyta > Magnoliopsida > Boraginales > Hydrophyllaceae > Nemophila > Nemophila menziesii. The sequence continues at coordinate 26,659,394 of JARWIR010000018.1, read as the reverse complement.
CTTTTCTGAACTCACGTAATTAAAATTTACATTCGATGATGCTTCAATGGTTGACTCACGAAACAAATGAAAAATTAAACTTATTTCTTCACTTTCAACAAGTATCATTTGCAAATATTCCTTCAACTGAATACAAAAAACAATACAAATATTAAAGTTAAATACTTATGCATCACAATATTATAAAAAAAAAAAGTGTTTGTAAACAACCTTTTGCTTGTCACAGCTCTTTTCTGGATTTCTTGTTTCCCTAATCCCATTAAGTCCCTCACACTAGCAGAAATAATAAACATATCTAATTAGTGTATACACAAACCATTAATCTTAAACTTGAAAAAACGTCACATTACCTTGCAGTTGTAAAAATAATTAATTATCTCACTTTTAGTGGACCTCTCCTTCTCCACTTGCATGACAAAGTTTCTTATTTTCTTCACTTCTTCAGCAGCTTTAGCATAAAACTGAGCAAGTATAAAATATTATATAATTAGACAAATTATGGATTATTTAGATTAGGAAAAAACGGAAAAGCTGAAGAAGCATATCAGAACCATTTAGTTCAAACTAAGGTGTTTCATGAGCGTGAACATCATGTATGTGTGTGTGTTTTGATGTTTTAATTGCAATATGAGTCCCTGTGGTTTCCCTAGTATATGTTGTTTAATCCTTGTACTTTAAAATTCCACAAAAGTATTCCACCTTTTTTTTCAAATAACACAGGGGAATATTTGGCTATTTCACAAATACATGGGAGCAAAATTTGCTATCTAAGATAAAAAGGAAAATCTCATTACCAAAAGTAATGTTTGAAGCATTAGTGGAAAGTGAGACACTTGTATATAGGGACCAAAAGTGCTATTTATCCAAATATCTGCCTTTAAGCACGGTAAAAACTACTGTTTTTCTCTTTATTACTATTCCTTCACCATCATATCTACTAGGCAAGGCAACTGTGTGTGTTTTTAAAGGGAAAATCAACTTAATTCGACAACAAAATGCTGTTAAAAAACTGACCAAGCAACACTTTCTTGCACATTTTTACACATTCAAATTGTTTTATTTAACTCTTAACTGGTACAAAATTCAAGAATTACAACTTACCTTTTGAGCAAGCGTGTACATGGTTTCTTCATTTGATATATGGTCTTTTCTCTCCTCATTTTCCTGTATTAAGAAAAGTAAAATTAAACACTGAAAACAAAATAAACATGATACACATAATGAGATAGACACTGTTCAAGTATTAATGCACATGAATATTCTATAAACAATGCAGTATTTTACTTTTTTTGTGAAGAGCTTGCAAGAAGAGGAAACCCGAAGCAAGAAAAATAGAAAGAAGCCTTTAATGGAAGGGGTAAGTTAGTAATTGTTGTTAATTGAGGGGGTGTTTTATTGGGTGTTATGGAGATGGCTTTAACTGAAACACTGAATAAGAGACAAGAATTAAAGAATAAGATAAAAAACTAGCCAAGATGATGAAATATATGGATAGGGCAAAAAGGGAAAAGCTGCTTAATTATTCGATTGAAGAAGCATATCAGAACTGTTTAATTCAAAATAAGGTGTTTCATAAGCGTGAACATCAGGTATTGTGTGTATCTTTTGATGTTTTTAATTTCAATATAGTCCCTATGGTTTGATGTTTTAATTGCAATATTAGTCCCCGAGGTTTCATTAATATATATCGTCTATTCCTTGTTCTTTAAAATTCCACAAGAGGTCCCTACATTCTCTATTTATGAGCACTAGAGTGACCTTCAGTGGAATTTTCATATCACTTGGACTAGAGAACTGCTATTTCGGATATTACAAGGACTAAATGCGCAATATACCACCCCTTCTTTTATAACACAGGGGTATATTTGGCCATTTCACATGATACAGGCGAGCAATTTGGCTATCTAATTAATTAAAAGGAAATTCTCATTACAAAATTAAAACATCAATCAATATTCAAGTACCAAAAGTTATCTTTGAAGCATTAGTAAAAAAGTGACACGTGTACATAGTGACCAAAAGTGCTATTTAATTAAATAATACAAATGACTGCCTTTAAACACGTTAAAAACTAGCGTTTTTCTCTTTTTTAATATTCCTTCACCATCATATTTACTAAGCAACTGTGTGTGTGTTTATGAAGGAATTATCAACTTAACTCAACATTAAAATGCTGTTAAAACTGACCAAGCAATACTTACTTGCACATATTTACACATTCAAATTGTTTTATTTAATTAACCCTTAATGTGTACAAACAATGCAAAAGTTACAAATTACCTTTTGCGGAAGCGTGTAAATGGTCTTTTCATCTGATATATGGTTTTTTGTTTCCTTATTTTCCTATATTAAAAAGAATAAAATTAATCACTGAAAACAAATTCACTTATACACAGAATGAGATAAGACAATTTAAAGCGCACATGATTATTCTATAAACAATACAATATTATACTTTTGTGGAGAGCATGAGCTTCTAGAAGCTCAATTTTTACTTCAAGAAGAGGAAAACTAAAGCAAAAAAAATGGTTTAAAAACAGAGTTTTTCTGGTTTTCTGACCAATCAATACTTTCTTGCACATAATAAATATATAAACCTTTCGCGCAAGAGTGTACATAGTCCCTCCATATGATATATGCTCTTTCGTCTCCTCATTTTCCTAAAATAACAAAAGGAGAATTAATTACCGAAAAGCAAAATACATTCGATAATCCAAAATGACTTCATTACCTTCGATTTCGATGTTTTATCAACGAAAAATTGAAGGAGTTCCATATATAGTAAGCTTTCAATTTGCTTACTATCCAACACTTCTACATCAAAAGTGACCAATTCTGCAAGGGCAGCTTCTAAAATCTTATGCAATGAAAAAAAAAATTGAATTAGAATATATATTACTAATACACATTTCTGGTTCAGAAAATGAATATTCATCCGTTAACCTTTTTAGCGCTGGAACAAGCCATATCACGGGCTTCTAATACATTGTAGTAAAATATACTACTGTGTAAAGATAATTTTAGAAGACGATGATCCAAGGGATACAATGCAATAGTTGAATAAATCTACACATACATTCAATAATGAAATTAATTGAGGTATAATAATAATAATAATAATAATAATATCGTATAATACACCACTCAGTATGATAAAATAATATTATACCTCCCCTTTCAAATAAGACACCCAGGCATCTTCTATGTTGTGATATCTTTCACTATCGACAGAAAGCTCCGTTAGAAAACTGGTGAAATCGGCTTCGAGGTTCATACAGATGGTGAAATCAGTGATTAAAACTGATGAATTTGAGTTTGAGCATAAAGTTTCTAAAACATTTTTGCATAATGTGTATAACTTCTCTTGCATTTCATTCTTGACTGATTGTTCATCTTCACTTTGAGAAACCCAATTTTGTAATATCCGCAATTGAGATGCTACGAGGACTTTATGATAGAGCAACTTTTGTTCCCAGTAAGTGTTGCACATTTTTTTCTCCAAGTTAATCGACACTATAACTTCATCAATGGCAGCCGCCATAGCTTGACTGTCATATTCCTTGGCTTCGTCCTCATCCATGGTTGAGGAGGGAAAGAAATGAGAGAGAAATGGTGTTTTGTGGTTTTTTATTCTTCTGACACGTAAGGTATTAAGTTTGTTTGTTTGTTATGCCACGCAGGTAGAGTACGCGAGAGCGGGAATTGATGAGTGAGGAAATAGACTAAACGACAAAAGTAGAATTTTTAAGGAATGTATTCATTTAACGTCCTTTTAAGTCACTTGTAATTTTAAAAACTAATCTCTTGTTGTTATATTACACTAATTATAATTAGCTCAGGTAATTTGATTGATCGTTTAATGGAGATGGGTCAGGAGCTACCCGGGAAAATCACGGGGTGCAAAATGACTCTTATAGAATACTTGGGAGTTATCATACCTCGGAAGGAAATCTCGAGATTTTATAGTTACCTAATCAATGATTTATGAAAATCAATCATCAAGTTGAAAAAAACAAGTCCTCCGGGGCGTATCACCCTAGTGCAATGAGTGTTAATTGACATACATATGTGTATTATGCAAGTAGGTAATTTGCATACGTGTGTCTTCCAAAAAATCGACTAGATAAAAAGAGACTTCGGAATCTTCGCGGATCAAAGGAAAATATACTAGATAGGACACTGAGACACGGTAGGATGTGCGAGGGTCACCCACTACTCCGAGACACTGTGAAAAAATAGTCGAATTTCTTTTTAGCGAAAAAGTAAACTTTCACCCCCTTCTCAAAGCCAAAAATCTATTCTTTTCCTCAAGTCTAAAATTTATCCCCCAAACCTTTTCCAAATTCGACTACTTGTTCTACTTTTTCATGTGCCTCAGAATCAAATCTTGGATCTGCCCCTTCATTGTGATGTGTTTGGCCATATATACCTAAATACCGAGGTAGATTGGCTAGGCTTTTCGGACAAGTGTGGTGGGTACCTTATCATAGAGGATTTTTTAGGATATATATGAGTGAGTTGTTTGGAAATGGTGGTATACCACCATTTCTACCAAGGTAAAATCCCTATCTTTCCCTTTTTTATAATTATTCTACTTATTAATAAAAAAAAATTGGTTTAGTCATATATTATTGGATATTTAGATATGTCTAATTAAGTTTTTTTGATGAATCGGTGCTTGGTCTTCATATGTGAGTAAAAAAAACCTTTTTTTATGTTTATTTTTTGTTATTTTATTGAGGATTTTATTAATTGAGACATTTTTGTTAATGCTAGTGTGAGATATTTAAATAAAGGAAAGAGAGAAAAGAGAAGAGTGAAATAATATATTATTAATAGAGAGAGCCGTAAGCTTAAAGAACAAGAGAATACTAGAGACTACATCGTGAATGAATTGATTTCTAACATAATAGAATGAGACTAAATATAGGTCTAACTAGTTGGTCAGCAAGAAAGGTAAAACTATGCTAAATAGAAAATAAATACAATATAGAAATAAATTAGTCTGTAATAAAATAGGTTAATAACACAAGACTAGTGGGAATTACTTGCTATATCTCGAGCTAAACTCTCATACTACTTCTCTCATTCTATTTATTTTCATGTATTTATTTTATTTAGTTAATTGCTTAGAGTCTTAAAAAACAAAATTTAGAGTCTTTTCAAGTGTAGTACTTTCTAACTTCTTTTATCTGCACTTTATATTTGCATTAGTTCCTAGCTAACTTTCGTAGTCTCTAAGGACAAATTCTATTTATCATTAAAACTTAAGTACGATCTGTGATACTTGCAGTGAGTAACGTGATTGGTTAGGGTGATTAGTTCTTCCATTTATATCTATTATTTTATCACACCCTACTATCCACCATATGCCCAAGCCTTAGGTGCCACTTTTCAGTGGTTGCCTAAGATACAATGTTGGTAAAATTGTTCACAAAACCAGATAAGTGACTACCATCTAACACATGTCTAGTACCAGACAACTTAAGTTTAGAATCCTTATACACATGCATAACACCATTAGACACCTTAGAAACACAACCAAGATCATCTAATGCACCTAAATAAATCAAGTTTCTTTTCAAATCAGGAATGTATCTCATATTTGTAAGAACAACAAGTTTACCACAATTCCTTCTCAGTGTTACTCTCCCTATGCCTTTTACATCACATGTATGTTCATTTCCCATATATACAGTTTCATTATTAACTATAGTAACATCATGAAATAGTTCAAGTATGGGGCACATGTGAAAAGTACAACCTAGGTCAAGTATCCAACTAGCATGTCTAGACATATTAGTAACTTTCAGTACCTCATATACATCATCATCATTTCTAGGCATACATGCTACATTAGAATCATTAGCACTAGCATTCATTTTGTTTTTTTTGGTATAAAACAGTTCTTTTTCAAATGACCAGCTTTCCCACAATGAAAACACTTCCTAGTTTCTTTACTTTTAAAACTAATGGTCTGCTTACCTTTCTTAGATTTAGCTAAGTCATTACTAAGTGTAGTATCTGTTCTGGGATTAACAAACATATTAGCACATGTCCTTTTAAGGGACCTTATCTAATTTTTTCTAGTTTTAAAGTAGTAACAACTTGATCATAACTAGGCACAGAGGTAGCATACTGGAAAACATATTTAACAACTTGATACGCACCAGGTATAGAATTTAAAAGGATCATGCATTTACTAGTGTCATATAAGGCCATAGCAGTGCCCTTAATAAGACTCATCTTAGTAAACTCATCTAAATTATCATTTATAGATTTAGACACATCCATCTTGTAATTAAACAAAGACCCTTCCAAGAAAGCAAGATTAGAAGCAGGCATAGTAGCATATAAGGATTCGAGTTTACCCCATAAGTCAATAGCAGTATGTGCACCAACTACTTGCCTTATAAACGAGTCAGACAAGTTTAGGAAAAATATATTGTATGCTTGTTCATTGATTGTCAACTGTTTTTCCAACATATCTTTAGGCCATTTTTTGATATCCTCAACTAATTCCCAACCTACCTTATGATGAGATAAAAGAACCTTCATCTTTTTATGCTAAACATTGAAATCAATTTTTCCATCATAGACAGACATCTCTATACGAGTAGTCGCCATTCACGTTAGTACAGTTAATAAATCCAAAGTAAATTAGACAAGTACTAATGACAGAGATTAAAAGAATCTTCAAACGAACAAAGCTTTGAAAATCACAAGTTTATCGAAAAAACCCCAATCAGATTTCAGAAAACTTGAGTCTCCAAGAAACCTAATCTTTTTGAAATAAATCAAACAATTACGCAAAAACCACAATCCTCAAGATTTTCACATATCTATTAAATATCATAATAAAAACCTTAGAAAGGTGTAAATAAAGATACGAAATAGATTTTATGAAAGCTTTGATACCACTGTTGTAAAAACCTTTAAATCTTTTGGTTTGAAATCGTTGGATTTAAGAACATATAAAGAAATAAAGTGCGAAAATTAAAGAACACAAAACCTTATCGTGGTTCAACAAAAAATGACCTAAATCCACGTTGAGCTCTAATGTAAGTAGCTCTTTCACTGTAACAACTCAAGGTTACAAATCTCAGTTGCAGTCTCAAACAATACACCATATTAACTGAATGAATATGTGGTGTCGCCTAGGGTGTGTTAAAAATAAGATCAATTTAAGTATGGAAAACTATGCACTCTCACCCTAGACAGGCACAGTACTGCAAGTATTACAGGACGTATGCAAGTTTTAATGATAAGTAGAGTCCGTTCTCAGGGACTTAAGTGTGTTAAACGCGTAAGAACAGATAACGAGTAAAAGTAAATAACTAGAAAACAGTAAATAAAAGCAAATAGATTTTCGAGAATAGCAATTAAAACTAAGAAAATAAAGACAATAAAATAAAAGATTAAGAATATGAGATGAGAAGTATAGCTTAGGTTTTGCTAGTATGCACTAATCCTTCTAATTCTATCTATAAATCTAGTTAATAAGGGATAATATTAGCTCTTGGTAATACTTAGTCAGGATTCTAAATTCCCCAAGCTTAGACCTTGAGAGCGACTAAGGGGGCTACGTCACAACCAAGAAGTGATTTCAAATAAGGTTATCAAACGCCACTAAGGCCCTAAGCAAATACTGCAATCTTGGTGATACGGTGGTCAAAACAAACCCTAATGACTATCTAGTTAGAAGTATGTTTTGTCAGAACTGCTATCGACACTAGACATTATGTGGTGGTTCAATAGTTAAACACCCTGTCAAGGAGACCATCTAACTACTCTTAAAACAATCCTAAAGTGATCAATTCTAGGAAAGACATTAAATCAAAACACATAAACAAATATAAAGTAAGAAGCTAATATCAGATTAAAACATATAATTCCCAAAGAAACTTAGATAGAAGAATTAGAATTCATAGATTATACATATGCAAAACCCAAGCTATGGGAAGTTTAGTCAGACCTGAAGGAAATAAACTAAAAGAAATTACAAAAGACATCATCTTGCTCTCTACAATAAACTGGAAGAATAAAACCTTAAGAACTAATTACTATGAGGCAAGGATGATTTACAAGTGATATAAGGGTGTATTTATAGGTGTTTAGAAGACCTAATTCGTTTTCTTGAGGAAGAGTTAAGGTAATGGACTTCTGGCCCAACTCAAATTCGTATGGAAATAAAGATAAACACTGCTGCGTTGTTTTGAGTGTATCTTCTTCGTTATTGGTCGGATTTTGCTCCACAAGATACCAAAAGAATCGCAACAGAATTATCTAGACCCTAAAGAAGGAAATTATCAGATTCGGCCTATTTCTTAGGTAAAAACGCCTATCTTTGGACATGTATGCAGAATCCCAGATTTAGGCAGCTTTTCCTTTTCCATCTTTTTAGCTTTTCTTTCCTTATCTCTAATTACCATGCAAATCTCTTTCCATAAGTTGTTGTCTTGGACTTGGACTCTAATTAAGCTCCATAATTATCTTTAAAGCTACACACTAAATAAACAATTAAACCCAATATGCTCTAAAAACAATAATTCTACAAATCAAGACACAAAATAGGAAAGTGCACTAAAACTCAAGAAAATCGACATTATTGACTTCTAAATCACTTAAAATGATGTCTCATCCTAACATAAATCTATCACAAATGAGGAGACATCAATATGCCTCTACCAAGAAATATCTAACCTAACAACAAATTCGAAGACTACCGAGTGAAGAATCAAGATAATTCTCACCAATTACAAGAGATATTACAATTTAGAGGCTAAACTACACATATCTAATGCTAAAATCTGAAACCAAAGGTTTAAGATGATCTAGGGTTTGAGAAACAAGAGAAAAGAGAGCGTGAAGACTTCAAAAGTCAGGAGTGAATGAAGTCAGCCTCAGTGAACAGAGAGGCTATTTATATGAGACATTCATAAAATCAAATTGAAACATTGAACGTGAAATAGGTTACGGAGAATCAGCGCGCCACGTAGCCACGTGGTCCAAAGATGTCAAATAACTCGCTACAACTTTAAACACTTTCCATAAGAATATATATATGTAACATAACACACACATATATATATATATATATATATATATATATATATATATATATATATATATATATATATATATATATATATATATATATATATATATTATGATATGAGTTATACTAATTCGTTGTTTCAGCCTCCTCTGGGATAGGATATAAGGAAGAGATCATCTACTTTTCTACGGTAGACTGGGGGGTGGGGGGGAGCTTTAATTCTAGTAAGTCAATAAAAATTATTTCAAAGTTTGAAATAGCTTTGCATTTAGAAAATGTATCAGGGTCCGTTTAGGATTATTTTTTAAAATAATCACTTGAAGTGATTTTAAATTCATAAGAATATTTTTTACCTTTAAAATCATTTTTAGAAAAAACTCACATAAATGATTATTAAAATAATAAATTAAAATAATTTTAGAAGTTAAATATTTCTTAATTATTTTTTAAAATATTTTTTAAAATATTTTAATTTTAATAATAAAACACTTTTAACTGTAAAATAATTAATTTCAAATGAGCTCTCGATCTTTTTTTAGTCATTACCTAGGTAATAGAGGAATCGCTAATAAGTGTAAACTTGAAAATAGGAAGATGAGGCTCAATAATTTTTAAAATAAATTTAGAATTTAACACGACGTAGTGGACTAATGGGCAATCCTAAAAAACTACAAGTCCAGTCCTTCCTAGACTCCTTGTCCAATTAGGAGACGGATACACATACACAAATAAACCTATATATATGCCTATTTATATAAACTATCAGACCTCAAAAAATAATAATTCATCAACACCGTTAGCCTTTTCTTATCTTTGCTTGATAAACTCAAATAATCTCATTCCCTAGCTAACCCATGGCCGATCATGTTTCGTTTGATGATGTAGCACGTTTGCAGTATCAAAAAGATCTGAACAACAGCCAGGTAAATTATAAATATATAATTGTTGGATTTTCTTTTTAAAAGCATGTTAGCATATTGATTTCATCTAATTTATTTTTTCTTTTCTGCTTTTCCATGAATATTTCAGGGCTTTTACGTTAGCAATGACTATGGTTATAATATGTTTGGTGGAATTGTAAAACTCGATGAAAGCGATACGTTCTGTTATAATAAAGCCAAGGAATTTGCAGCCTTGGTCGTGGATAAATTTAACACTCGGGAAAAAGAAAAAATACTCAGTTTTAGTAGAATAATAAATGTCAACAAGCAATCTATGGCTGTGAATATATATTACATTACACTTGAAGTCGTTGGATCATTATCTGGTAAACTTTATGTCTATCAAGCAAAAATTTGGCATAACATATTTACCAAGGGATGGAAATTAATGTTTATTAGGCGCGCAAAGTATAATGATCACTATCGTGGTAATTAAACATAATTTAACTTATTTTATTTTATTTTATTTTATTTTAAGTGAGGACAAATCTTTGAATTAACTTTGCTTTATATGAACAGATGATTATGAAGGATCGCGTCGTGCTATTATGATGAGCAACTTGGAGTCTTGGATGGATGAGAATTATCTTTATTACAACTGTTTCTATAAATACGCTAATATGGTATGAGTAATTTTTACTTGATTCTCACGGAAGGATTTATATTTACTAAATTTCTTCGTCTGATATAATTTTTTTTTTCAGATTATGTCTGTGGAAGTCATTCGCAGGGAGGAAAACAAGGAATTCAAAAACTATGGTTTTCTATGGTTTAGAAGCCTTTTAATTGGAGATGAAGTGTTGAAGTCATATAATGGAATTTTGATGCCCAATTCTAAAACCCACTACACCTTAACTTCGGAAACGATTTAAGAGACATGAAGACCAATAAATATGTAATTTCAATTGAGGACTAGAATTATTGTTTGTATATTTATAATGAAGTATTAATGGATAATTAATTGAATATCTTATAAAACAAAGTTCCCTTTTGACATAGTTTTTATGCAAGAATATAATATTATTCTTTTTATCCATTTAGTTTCTTAAAATTTTTATCCAAATTGCACATAATAAAATTGAATCTTTTCTTGGAATGCTATTGCTAAGTAAGATAAAAAAAGAAATAAACAAATAACAAGTAAACAAAGCATAGGGACTAAAGTGCAAATAAAAAAAATTAGATAGAGTTGAACTGTTATCCAGCTGTATAAGTTTGTTAGCAGCATTGTGTATATAAATAAGATTCGATTGTACATAACAAACTTGGTGTGGCCTAAGGTGTGATAAAAAGATGATATAATTTAGATGCAAATAAACACCCTAAGCTAACACGGTACTGCAAGTATTACAGGACGTATGCAAGTTTTAATGATAAGAAGATTCGTTCCTCAAAGACTGACAAAAGTTAGAGAGAACTTATGCAAATTATCAAGTGCAGATATAAAAGATAAAACGATAATACGCAAAGAAAGAAAAGGAAAATAGATTTTTATTTGGTTTTTGTAAAGAAAGCTAAACTACTAAATAAAAGACAGGAGATAAAAGATATGAATTTCGAGTGCTAATTAAAACTAAGAAAATAAAAGACAATAAAATAAATATGAAGAATATGAGTTGAGAGATATAGCTTAGGTTTTACTAGTATGCACTAATCCTTCTAATTCTATCTAGCAGATCTAATTTATAAGGGAGAATATTAGCTCTTGGTATACTTAGTCAGGATTCTAAATTCCCATACCTTAGACCTTGAGAGCGACTAAGGGGGCTACGGCACAACCAAGACGTGGTTACACTCTTAGAGTTATCAAGCGCTACCAAGGCTCTAAGCAAACGCAACAATCAATTGGTGATATGGTGATTAAAACAAACCCTAATGACTATCTAGTTAGAATCATGTTTTGTCAGAACTAATATCGACACTGGACATTATGTGGTGGTTCAATAGTTAAACACCCAGTTAAGGAGACCATCTAACTACTATTAAGGTAATCCTATACTCGTGCACTAGCAAGGAAAAAATAATCATTAAATCAAGCACATAATCAAATATAAAGGTAAGTAGCTAATATCAAATTAAAACATATAATTCCCAAAGAAACTTAGATAGAAAAATTAGAATTCATAGATTATACATTATGCAAAACCCAAGCTAATAGAATTAATTCATACAAGGAAAAGAAGAGAAAAGAATTACAGAATAAGAGGTTGAAGGAGACATGATTGATGCACAGCTCCTTCCAGACTTCTTCTCTTGTGTTGCAGCTTCCTCTTGGCCTTAAGGTCTGGCCAAGGATGATTTAAGAGTGTTAAGAGGCTGTATTTATAGTGTATAGGTTGACCTAATTCGTTTCTTGGAGGAAAGGCCAAGTAATAGACTCCAAGCCCAACTCAAATTCGTAAGGAAATAAAGATAAACACTGCTGGACCGTTTTGGGCATATCTTCTTCGTTATTGGTCGGTTTGAGCTCCATAATATACCAAAAGAATCGTCACAGGATTATCTATGTCCCTATGAAAGGAAATTACCAAAATCGGCCTATTTCTTGGGGGTAAATAGCACTTCTTTAGGCGTGTGCTGCAGAATCCCAGATTTAGGCAGCTTTTCCTTTTCCATCTTTTTAGATTTTGTTTCCTTATCTCCAATTACCATGCAAATCTCTTTCCATATCTTGTAGTCTTTGACTTGGACTCTAATTAATCTCCATAATTATCTTTAAAACTTCACACTAAATAAACAATTAAACCCAATATACTCTAAAAATATTATGTTACTAAATCAAGACTCAAAATAGGAAAGTGCACTAAATTAAGCTCAAATCAACCTATAAACTAATAAATAAGCCTAAAATGATGTCTCAGAATTATATTATATTATCACAAATGAGGAGACATCAGTGAGTCTCTTAAGTTGATTTCAATGTTCTACCAGTAGAAGCACTATATCTTTCAAAGTGACTTTTTGGTCCTTTTACATTGTGACTTGGAGTTAACTTTGACTTTTTTACTTTTCCGCATTATCTAGGGGTCTCATATCATCTCTGTACCTAAGATATTCACACTTAACACACAATTAATGCAAAAATCGCTAAAAGTAACAAAATATCCTAAACTATACAAGATATCAATGTATGTCAGATAGTATGGAGCAATCCCTTAAATAAGATTAATAAACCCCCAAAATGATGTCTCGTAATACTATAAATGTATCACAAAACACGAGATATCAAGACCCTCAACTTAATTTTTTTTCGTCCCGACAAAATAAGAACTAACTAGGGGCCTAAGTCCAACTAAACAAGCAAGGTAAATAACAAAGAGATGATTTCAAAAATATACTTAAATAATTAATTCTCATGAGGTAATGCCTAAGAATTAATACACAAATAAAATTATCATATAAATAATCAACATGTTGTAATAACCTTTAAATCTATTGGTCTGAAAGAAGTTTAATTCAAGAAAAGATAAAGAAATAAATTGCGGAAATTAAAGAACACAAAACCTTATCGTGGTTCTGCCAAAAATGACCTACATCCACGTTGAGCTCCAACGAGAGTAGCTCTAACACTATAACACCCCGAGGTTACAAATCTCAGTACCAATCTCAAATAATACACCACGTTCATCGAATAAATATGCCTCTACTCAGAAATCTCAAACCTAAGAACAAAGCTAAAGGCTATCGGGTTAAGAATCAAGATGATTCTCACCTATTACAAGAGAATACAATGTAGAGGCTAAACTACCACGTATCTAATGCTAAAATCAGAAGCCAAAGGTTTCAAATGAACTAGGGTTTGAGAGATAAGAGAGAGAGAGAGAGAGAGAGAGAGAGAGAGAGAGAGAGAGAGAGAGAGAGAGAGAGAGAGAGAGAGAGAGAGAGAGAGAGAGAGAGAGAGAGAGAGAGAGAGAGAGAGAGAGAGAGAGCGAGAGAGAGAGAGAGAGAGAGAGAGAGAGAGAGCTTGAAGACTTTAAAAGACTGGAGTGGATGAATTAGTCAGCCTCAGTCAACAAGAGACGCTATTTATATGAGACATCCATAAGAACAAATCCAGAGCGTTGAACGTGAAATAGATCAAAGGCAATCAGAGCGCCACACAGCCATGTGGTACAGAGGTGTCAAATAACTCGACACAAAATTGAACACTTCATATAAGAATATATATATATATCCCTAAGGGGGTATAAAGAAGGGCCGGGATCGATTCTTAGCCAAATATATGTCACGAGCGACGCTCCAGATCGTTCCGTTACTTAAGCAATTAAAATTTTCCAAAAATGCCCTTACTATATATACTACCTATTAAAAGAAAATTCTAAAAATAAACACTCCACTCACCTTACCTCTCCAGAAAATCTCCCTCCTCCCTCACTCTATATTTCGTTTTTTATTTCTAAAACACATTAACGGTGAAAAAAAACAAAACATCGCCGTTATCTCACTGGATAAACCTCACCGCCGTAGTACCTAACCGCACCCACCCCTAATCTCACCTCCATTCACCTCTCACCTAACCCTCACCCAATTTGTCCTTCGATCGCTGCAAAATGCCCCTCCCTCTCAGCCTGACCTTCACCATCGATCTCAGCCTCACTTCCACCACCGGTCTCAGCCTCACCTCCACCATCGATCTCAGCCTCACCTCCACCGTTTCACCGTTGTGCTATGAAGCAACCCTCTCAAATGACGACCAACACTTCCCTCTGCACAGAGATATCTCTGTCTTATTCAAGAAAATTGAAGATATAAAGACGGAAGCATCTGAGCGAATTAGTACAACACCAATCCACCATTAATGATTTCTCGCTCAACCTCTCTCAATTAAGCAAGCATCGACTGGTGGTTCCCGGCGCGGTCCGTGGTGATTACAGGTGGTGATATCATCGAAGCTTTCAAAGCCCACCGGAGATTTCAAGTTTATGCTCAACAAGTGTTTGATAACTGTCTCGACTGAGTTACATTTGATAACTTGATAGAATTATTCTGCTAATTGCTGTACTTTACCGGGGCAAAGAAGCAATCACATTATCGGTTGATCATAAAAGTATGGTTTGTTTTGAATACTTCTCTCGCACGATTATTTTGTTAACTAATGATTCTTTAGAAGAAGTTTTGATTAAGAGAATTGAGTTTGATTATCGTATGCTTCTCTCGCACCAGAACCAGAAATTTGATTTGTACGTATCTTCCTTTTGTGGATAAGACTGCTTAAATCAAACCATTGGAAGAAACTGATAGCTTCGACTTTGAGGAATAACTGCTGATATGAAGGCCTACAAATTGCTTGCTATTATGCTGAAATCAAGTTCTTCAAAATTTCCTGATTGAGTGGGATAAGAGTCTTAAGGCTACTGATATGAATATCCCAAGCCGCACAGGAGGTAAGTTATGATATTTTTCACTTTTTACAGTTTGATCAATTCTACATATAGATATATAAATGTATATAAACTTGAAATACACATGAATTACTTTAAAAATCTTGAAGACAAAGTACATATTTCACGTAATTTTTGTTCATACTTATTATACTCTGTTGCAATTTCAAAAGGAATGAGTATCTTTAGCTAATTCTCATATCTTAAGGATCCATGGTTCAATTAATCCTATATATTTGGTGATATTTGATAGCTCATTAAGATACCTAAAAATTTGATTAGTTGTCGATTTTTGTGTTGTTTAGTTTTTTGAATTCAATAGGGACTGATTAGTAAATTTTTTGTGTTATACAAGGGTAAACCTTCTCAAGAATCGACTCTACTCAAATGAAAGATCAGTTTCATCAAAAGTACACACACCTTCCTTATATATCTCAGTTTTGATCGTTTGAATCTGCTCTACAACTTTGAAAATTGTTCTCTCTTTCAAAAGTACTGCAAGATCGTTTTAAGAATGTCATAGTAAAGTAGAATAGGAGTAAATAGATGAGACGAAGTACATTAGAAACAATTTTTTGATAGTGTAGGGGTCTGATGTGCAATTTTTTACATAATATAGAGACCTATAGTTCAATTAATGAGTTGAGTCCCTAATAGCGTGTTATTTTCTTCTTTTTTTTGTTTAACAGATATCAAATAGTGTATCTTCATTAATGATGTAATTGTTGATATTTCGAGTTGGTTGAAAGTAAAAAGTGCACTAAGATGCAAGTCATGGAAAATGTTTACTCGGCAAAAGTTTTTCATTGAGAAGCATCAAATGAATTTAATGAAGTAAGATATCTTGCATTATATGCCCCTGTAGCTGTATTTTATTATATTTTACCTTTGTGTGTAAGTAATTTGTATATGTTGTAGGGACTAGGAACGCAAAGATTGATATGATTAGTTACTAGCTTATTCAGGTAGTAGCTTTTTCTTTTGTTTATTAAACTTTCATGAGGTCCCTCAACTTTAAAAGTTACCCAAATGGTCCTCATTTGAGTCTATATCAACAATCTTTTGCATAACACAGAGACCTATAGTGCACTATTTGCATATTAAAGGGACATATAGTTAGTTCATGTTTAGAGTGGAATTTTATATAGTGCAGGGGACCTATAGTGCAATTTTTGCATAGTATATTGCTAACAATGGTACTTGATTTCCATTATATTAAATCATAAACATTTGGCACAGATTCCAGACGGAAAAAGCAACAAACCGGAGAAAGTGGTGTTTGTGATAATTGGAATATTCTCAGGTGGTCGAGACATCGATCAAATGGCCAAGAGACATCGATCGTAAATGGTGCATTGTACCTCTCCCAGGGACCAACAGAGCAATTTTCAACTGTTCAACAGGCATTTATTAATCCGAGGTTTGATAGTGGATGTGGGTTTTCGCACTGGTCCAGTAAGTGGATGTATAATCAGAAATTTCGAAACTTTTTGGGTGAAAGAGTGACTTTTTTTTGGGTTAGACCATCTCCATCAATTGC
Source organism: Nemophila menziesii (assembly GCA_029959085.1). NCBI lineage: Eukaryota > Viridiplantae > Streptophyta > Magnoliopsida > Boraginales > Hydrophyllaceae > Nemophila > Nemophila menziesii. The sequence continues at coordinate 26,642,474 of JARWIR010000018.1, read as the reverse complement.
GGCAAATGGATATGTACTGCAGAACAAGTACTCACTACAACAGTCACGGCAAATTATGGGACCCACAAAACTCACACGGCATCCCCTCCCCATATACGTACAACGGTCATAAAATGGCTATTGTGTTTAAAAATATAATAAACATCACTACTGTAATTATTAAATCAGATAATTTTGAAAAATTGTAACAGTGATGATATTAGTTAAAAATAATTTAATTTTTTACTTTAATTTGATGATGGTAGAAGTGGTCTACGAAAGCTGCTTGGTGGGAAGGTGAGTGTGAAGAGATTTCTTTTTCTTTTTGTTCCAATGCGAGTGTGAAGAGATGGATTTCAGGTGTTATCATGTTTCATTTTTATTTTTTTCCAAAACATAAAAATTAATGTTTCATTGTTTTTCAACTTTTACTTCTCCCCTTCTTTTTTTGATCTGAAATTTTTTAAACGTTTCCGGTTGTATACTTTTTTTTTATCTCAAAAATTTATTATTTATTTAATATTTAGAAGGTAAAATCGAAAATAAAATTCGGAAACAAAAATCGGATGGAAAGCCGAGAATCTCGAAATATTAACACGTAGTTTCAATTTTGACTCAAATTTTTGGAAAACTCGGAATTTTGGAACATTAAACATTTTTTTCGAAATTGAAATTTTTGGATTAGAAAAATCGAAAATCGGAAAATTTAGATCCAGTTTTCACCCTTACCTCCATACCATCATGTTCTTTAAGGGTCTGACACGCCACAGTGATACCTTTTTCCGTTTTATTAATCTGTAGTTGGGATGATTTATATTGCAACTACCCGTAAAGAAAATTGGGAAACGATAAGCAAAATCGCATTCAGATGATAATTTGTAATTATACTTCCCGAATTATTACTTTGTTTGTTTTTTGGAAAAAATAATTGTGGAGCTAATAAGTATTTACTTGAATTTCAACTACCCCAACGGGTTGCATTCACCTAATTTAGTAATATTACTTGGTAATATTCATAGTTACATATGTATGTACTAATGTTTTTTGAATAATTAGTTAACTATTACAAAGATATTGCCCTCTATCATAAATGCATCATCTAAATTTAGTAATACAACTTGGTAATATTCTATATAAGTATTAATTTTTTCGAATAATTAATTCATAGCTACATAGTTATATATGCGAAATTTGAATAATTCAATTATGAATTTTACACAATTTATTATAAATTTGTAAATTCATTTTTGTCCAAGTAACTTCAGGTACGGGGCATTTTCTAGTATATATATATATATATATAACACAACACATATATATGCCAAACAACAAAATAATAATACCATGAAAAAAAATTAGTTTCACAATGCAAGAAGAGATCATTTTCACTTAGTTTGAAATTGTGTCCATAGTTTGTTTCTCGTTCCTCCCATAATGTCTAATGGTCCACCCAACTACTCCTTATCCATTCAAACGTTACTAAATCATATAACTTGAAATCTCGAGGTCTTAAGGTATATCGTAGGCTTAAGGTAGGGTGTGGTACAATATGTGTAATTTAGAGTGGGCTTTTGGCCCTCGTCATCACTATCCTTCAATTAATCGCCTTAGAGCTTGAGTTTACGCTCATAATCGCGCTCACTCAACCCATTTGATGCCAAATAGAAGCATCCCCAAGTCCCTAACCAATCATGAATGTGTCATATGTCGAATTTTTATTCTTTTCATATATCTTTCTTTTGTAAGTCAAACACGAGATTCTTTTTGACAAGTTCTTGCGTTGACTTAATTTCGTGTGTTTCTCTATTTCTCTTTTTTTTCTTCTTTATTTCAAATCTGGTCAAGATTAAAAATAAGCGCACACTGATATAGCACGAAATACACGTCTAACCACCCAATGTATCCCATTATCACGTACCCACCACCCCAAACTTAAGCTCCAAGACAACTAATTGTAAGTATGTGACTCAAAGGTGGGTCATATGGTCAAATCTTAAACTAAAGGGTAAAGGCCTATAACACGACTATCAAATAAGGTCCAAAATTATCTTTCTAATTGAAGCTACCAAATTATATATCACTGATCATCAGTATGCATCTATATATGTACACGTATACTACCATGTAGGGCTGTAAACGAGCCGAGCCGAATAGTAGATGTACAGGCTTGTTTATTTATTTATAAATTTAAACGAGCCGAGCTCGAGCTCGAGACGAGCTTTGAAGTTAGTGTTCGAGCTCGGCTCGTGAGAATATAACAGAGCTCGAGCTCGAGCTCGAAAGCTCGTTTAAAAGTGTTTCGAGCTCGAGCTCGAGCTCAAAAGCTTGTTTAAATCTATTTCGAGCTCGAGCTCGAGCTTAAAAGCTTGTTTAAATCTATTTCGAATTAGAATTCCCTTCTTTTATCTTAGGCTTTTATGGATTAATTATAAGATAGGTTGTTGCAAATCTTTTAATTATATAATTTTTTAATTAGAACGTAATTGACTATTGTAAACTATCACTAAATACAATCACGTATTCTTTCTTTGGATTGTTAAATTTTGAATAATTTTTTATATTTAAGTAGGTAGAGGGGGAGAGTGACATGTAAGTGTTGGGATAAGATAAGTTTTTAATATAGTAATTAATTTTTAATTTTTTAATTGTCAAATATCAATATGTAATAGATATTTATAATTTATTTATATTTTTCACGAGCTTTTCAGAAAAGCTCGCGAACAGGCTCGGCTCGGCTCGTTTAATAAACGAGCTCGGTTTTAGGCACGAGCTCGGCTCGTTTAGTTTAACGAACGATCTCGACTCGAGCTTTTTCCGAGCCGAGCTCGAGCTGCTCGCGAGCGGCTTGGTTCATTTACAGCCCTACTACCATGGATATGAGTATCATTATTTTGTTATTTCAGCCTCCTGTGGGATAGGATATAAGGAAGAGATCATCTACTTTTCAATGGCAGACTTAAAAACCTCTACGGAGGAGCTTTAATTCAAGTAAGTCAATAAAAATTATTTTAAAGTTTAAAATAGCTTTGCATTTGAAAAACGTATCAAGATCTGTTTGAGATTACTTTTTAAAATAATCACTTGAAGTGATTTTAAATCGATAAGGATACTTTAGACCCTTAAAATCACTTTTAGAAAAAGCTTACATAATTGATTATTAAAATAATGAATTGAAGTGATTTTAAATATCAAAATATTTTTTAATTATTTTTAAAAATACTTTAATTTTAATGAAAAAACACTTTTAACTCTAAAATAATCAATCGGGCTCTCAATCTTTTTTTCGTCATTGCCTAGGCAATAGAAGAATCGCTAATAAGTAGAGGTGAGCAAAATAAAATCGAAAACCGAATCGATCCAATAAACCGAAAAACCCGAAAACCGAAAAAACTGTCCAGTTCGGTATAAGCTTTTTAAAAAACCGAAAAAAGTTCGATTCGGTACGGTTTTTCTATGCTAAACCGAACCGAAAACCGAACCGAAAAAAATACAAAAATTAAGACATTCTTGAATTTAATTTATATTCTTGAAGAGATTATGTCAATGGGATAGAAAATGGAATAATTTATTTAAAACATAAATGTTCATATATGACATGCACCACCCCTAAAAATGTCATAATGTGCAAAATATTTTTACATAAGTCATTTATCGATATATTTTAAAAAATCTTTCGTTTATTAATAATTGTTGAAGGTAAATCATACACATTAAATTTTATAAATATTCATTTGAAATTATTTGTTTACGACTAATATATAATATTTGAGTTCCAAAAATGCAATTTCCTACACGGATCAATAACATGAAAATAAAACACTTCATATATGAATTTGTTAGAAAATAAAATGTCTCAAGTAAACGCCCTTAAAATATATCCAACTTCAAGTTAAACACATACCAAAATCAGAAAAAAACCGAACCGAGAATCAAAAACCGAAAAACCAAACCGATAAAAACTGTTCGGTTCGGTACCGACACCTTTAAAAACCGAATTATTTGGTTTCGGTTACGGCAAAAAACCAAGGCGAATCGTACAGTGCTCACCCCCTACTAATAAGTGTCAACTTGAAAATAGGAAGAGGAGGCTCAATAATTTTTACGATAAATTTAGAATTTAACACGACGTAGTGGACTAATGAGCAATCCTAAAAGACTACGAGTCCAGTTCTTCCTAGACTCCTTGTCCAATAATTGGAAAAATAAAATAAAAAGACTCCTCGTCCAATAAGGAGACGGATACACATACACAAATAAACCTATATATGCCTATTTATATACACTTTCAACCCTCAAAAAATAATAATTCATCAACACTGTTAGCTTTTTCTGATCTTTGCTTGATAAACTCTTTTTAACCTCATTCCCTAATCCATGGCCGATCATGTTTCTTTTGACGATGTAGCACGTTTGCAGTATCAAAAAGATCTGAACAACAGCCAGGTAAATTATAAAAAATTAATTGTTGGATTTTTTTTTTTTTTTACAAAAAAAGCATGTTACTAGCATATTAATTTTATCTAATTTATTTTTTCTTTTCTGCTTTTCCATGAATATTACAGGGTTTTTACGTTAGCAATGACTATGGTTATAATATGTTTGGTGGAATTGTAAAAATCGATGAAAACGATTCGGTTTGTTATAATAAAGCCAAGGAATTGGCAGTCTTTGCCGTGGATATTCTTAATAGGCGGATAAATGAAAAATTTCTCAGTTTTAGTAGAATATTAAATGTCAACACCCAATCTATGGGTGTGGATATATATTACATTACACTTGAAGCCGTTACACCATCTGGTATACTTGCTATCTATCAAGCAAAAATGTGGCATAACATACTTACCAAACAATGGCAACTAATGTTTATTAATCGCGCAAAGTATAATGATCACTATCGATGTAATTAAACATAATTTATTTTATTTTCTTAATATTTTTATATATTAAATGAGGAGTATTATTTTAATTGACTTTGCTTTATATGAACAGATGATTATGAAGGATCGCGTCGTGCTATTATAATGAGCAACTTGGAGCCTTGGATGGACGAGAATTATCTTTATTACAACTGTTTCCATAAATACGCTGATATGGTAAGAGTAATTTTTACTTGATTTTTACGGGAGGATATATATTTACTAAATTTCTTCATGATATGATTTTTTTTTTTTTTTTTAGATTGTGTCTCTTGAAGTCATTCCTGAGGAGGTAAACAAGAAATTGAAATATTATGGAGTTCTATGGTTTAGAAGTCTTTCAATTGGGGATGAAGTGTTGAAGACATATAATGGAATCTTGATGCCTAATTCTAAAATCTACTACACCTTAAAATCGGAAATGTATAAAGAGAATTGAAGACAGAAGAAATATGACATTCATTTTGGACTAGAATTATATATTAATTATTATACATATAAAGAGAATTGAAGACAGAAGAAATATGACATTCATTTTGGACTAGAATTATATATTATACATTTAATATATCAATTGATAATGTAATTGAATATCATTCATTGAAACAAAATTCCGTTTGTGTTCAATAATTATGCAAGAATATGAGATTATTATTTAACTAATATTAGTCTTTTTATTTCATTAGTTATTAAAATTTCTAACCAAATTGCACATAATAAAATTGAATCTTTGATATTCATTTTTTCCACATGCCTTAACATCTGTACATAGTACACAGATTAAATTCAAAATCAATGTTTTTTTATCATATTGTTATAGTCATATGAAGTTGAAAAAATAGTCATATGAAGGGTTTGAAAATAAGGACACTGCTAGGGATGGCAGTGGTTCGGGTTTAAAACCGAAACCGATGGATAACCGAACCGTTTAAAAACCGTTTATAAGACCGTGGTTAAAACTATTAGCTTATGGTGTTAAAAAATGTAACCGTGGTTACAACCGTTAGGTTATGGTTTTAGATAAAATAAAAACCGTATAAACCCGAAACCGTTTAATTAAAGAATAGTTTTTTTTTATAATTTATACTTTATAACCTACATTTAATAAAAAATTAGATCATATTTTGTCATCAATAATTCTGACCGAACCTTTAATTCTTATATTTCTTACTCTCTGAATATAATTCTAATGGTTTGATTTTGTTGCAAAATTAGATTTTATGTATCTATGTTTTTTTTCGTTTTTGAGTTAAACTTTTAGATATATGATATTTAACTACACTTCTGTTTCTATTCATTTACTCTCTGACTAACAAAAAATTATTTAAACCTTTTTCAAGCTTAAGCTATGATGGTGTTAAAATACACTATCTTAATCTCTATTACATATTCAAGTTTATACACTACAATTTTTTTTTGTTACCAATACATGTATTGTCCGAATATAACACAATGCGGTGTAACTTTAGAATAAATAGTGAATTCTGGCTAAATCAATTAGACATTTTTATTAATATCAATTTCCATTAAGCTTTTAAATATATTATTACATTTAATGATTTTTTTAATTAAGAATTATTGGATTTTTAAAAAGATTTTAAGATTAATTTTAAATAAGTTTACACTAAACGGTTCGGTTCGGTTTTTTTTCGTTTTTTTTTAATTTTAAACGGTTCCGGTTATGATTTTTGATTTTCATAACCATTCGGATTCGGTTTTCTAAAAGTTACACGGTTTCTGTTACGGTTTTTGTTTTTTTCGCGGTTAACCGAACCGTTGCCATCCCTAGACACTGCACGGACAATTCCAAATGTGAATGGTGTCCAAGCGAAATAAAAACAGTTGAACATCTCATGCTAGGATGTAAAGTCTCACAAACTATCTGGGCGGCCTCAACGTTTCAAATTCGAATCCTACCAGACACACCCCATGGCATTAAAACATGGATCCCATAAGTTATTAGGAGTTTCAAACAGGAAGGATGGGAAGAACAAAAAGTTAAAGATTATATTTTCATCACATTATGGAACATATGGAAGACTAAAATGAAAGCAACCCACGAAAGAACACCCATCTATATTGACCAAGTGCTAGCAGGGGTACATAAACTTATGGGAGAGCTACATGGAATGGATTGGAGAAAACAAACTAGGCAAACAGAGGGGGCAAGAAATGACAACCAGACCGAACTAACAATCACCGAGGACACCACAAATGCGGATGTTATATTCTTCTGTGATGCCTCGTTCACAAATGGATCAGAAGATACAGGGATTGGGATTGTCCAACATCACAACAGAGTTAGAGAACAACAACTCACGACTAGTACGATGGAAATCCAGAAATGCAACTTAGCACTGGAAGGAGAAGCGCTGGCGGTTCTAACAGCAGCAAAGAAGTGCAGGGACTTCCCAGGAGAAACAAAGGTAATACTTTCGGATAACCTTGAATTAATCCAAGGTATATGGCAGGCATCAGAAGCGAGATGGAAAATTCTACCGATCATCCTGAAGATTAGGAGGGTGACGGATGAGAATGGCCCGGTTTCTTTTCGGTTTATACCATGACGGTCGAACAGCCAGACAGACATACTTGCAAAAAACGCTAGGTGCGGAGCCAAGAATCACGCTATGGCAATTAGGGAAGTGACGACGCATTTTCTTAAGATGGGAATCAGATAGGAAATCGAAATGATAGTTCCATCTTCCGTCCAAAAAAAAGAGGGTTTGATGGTAGATGTTTTCTTTAATTAAATAGTTTTCTTTAATTAATGATTATACTGTGTGTTCCTTATCCATTTTAGTTGTTTAGTTCTTCTTGCTAACTGTATACTACTGTATACAAAAATAAGGAATTTTGATTTTAAATTTTGATTTTACATTTTAAATTTATTGTAATCAAATTTTTGTTGTAATTTGTTTGCTTTGTATATTATTTGGTTTTTTAAATTTTTTTATTTTAATTTAAGATCTTTATGACCATTTAGATGGTCTTTATAAATAGGGATGTAAATGAACCAAGCCGCTCGCGAGCAGCTTGAGGTCGGCCCGGATAAAAGCTCGTTCGAGATCGACTCGAATATAAACAAGCTCAAGCTCCATTTTAAGCTCGATAAGTAAACGAGCCTGCTTGAGCTCGGCTCGTGAGCTCGTTTAAAATTATAATAAATATAAATTAATATAATCTACTTATAAATATATGATTAAACCTTCAATATCAAATTGGATATTTTAGACATTTATTTTTGCGTTAATGTTATGCTTCATATTTTCATACCACACACTTCATCAAATACCAGCTTTTCATGAAAGTCCTATTTCAACCATAAAAACAATTTGTTCATGAGAAACCCATTCTCAACTCTAAAAAAGATTGTTCAATAAGTTAAACAAACAAGTTCTAACACTTCTTATTTAGATCATTGGAAGCTCGAGTGCTCGACTCGTTAAAATTTGAGCTCGGCTCGGCTCAGCTCGACTCGTTTAAATTGAGCTCGGCTCGGGAAATTAAACAAACAAGCCTGTACATCTAGTATTCAGCTCGGCTCGGCTCGTTTACAGCCCTAGTTATAAATTTCAACCTCTAGGCTCTAGCGACCACTTTGGTTGTCAGTAAAAGATTTACCATCTAGAGAAGACAATCACGGTCGTTAATATCAACAACCTCTAGCGACAGCAAAAGTGGGCGAGAAAGACCAGTCGATAAAGTATAACAGTAAACGCTAAATGGTAGATCTAAGGACACCAACAGTTGATAAAGGCTCCAAACAACTAATTTGCATTCCTTTAGCGACTGCCTATGTGTTCGTTAAAGAAGAAATTTGTAGTAGTGTTGATCTCTTTTAAATATATTTAAAGAAAAATACACCCGTGGGTACCAAGCGTTTTAAATTGACTTATGGTTTTCTAAAGTTCAAAAAGTGACAAATCAGTACCCAAGGTTTAAATTTATGTATTCCGTTAATACTAGGGCTGAGCAAATCCAAACCAAAAAACCAATCCGAACCAAAAAACCGAACCATAAAAACCAAAAATTGAAAAACCAATTGGTTTGGTTTTTAAATTTTAATGATCCAAAAAATTTGGTTCGGTTCAGTTTAATACGCAGAAATCGAACCGAATAACCAAGATAAACCGAACCATTAAAACCCAAACTATATTATGATTGGTTTGGGTTTATGTTGTTTGGCTTTATATTATTAAATTTGATTGAGATTTTAGTACTTTTATTTTTGTGTAGAACTAAATTATTATGTTTGGCTAGTTTATGACTTATTTTTAAAATTCCACTATGCAAGTTTTTCTTTCTGAACACTGCCTATGTATTTAACAGTGCCTATGCACTTAACAATTAATAAAATTTGAGCCTTCTTTTAATTTTTTAATCCAATATAAGATGATACATTAATAAATTAATGATACTGAAACAATAGTATAAAATGTTCTATCTTAATGACGCAAAAAACTTGACAAACAAGCAAAATGTATACTTTAAATGGTTTGTTGATTATCCCATTAAGATAATTAACCACTCTTCTTTTAAAAAAGAAAAACTAACTCACTCCAAAAAAAATAAAAAAGACCACAACCTTAAACAAAAATGATAAACCGAAACCGTTCCAAAACCGAGTAACCGAACCGACAATGAACCGTCCGGTTCGGTTTTTAAATTATAAAAAACCGAATCATCCGGTTTGGTTCCGGTTTTAACTAAAAATCGAGACGAACCGAACTATGCTCTCCCCTAGTTAGTACCCATCGTCAGTTTTTCCGTTAAGTGTCACGTGGTGCCTACGTGGCGAGTGTGGCAGATTTTCCACTCGCCACGTAGGTGTCACGTGGCATTTAACGGAGAAATTGACGGTGGGACTAATAGAGTCACAAAATGAAACTTTGGGTACTGATTTGTTATTTTTAAAATCTTAAACACCCAAAAGTAAAAAATCAGACCCGGTAAATTTCCTCCAAGAAATTATTTCTTTATTTAAATATAAAATTATAGTAAAAATAAAAAACGTTTATATAGTGTTTAGAAAAAATAAAAAATTATTACCATCTTAAATGGATACAATTCACTCGTCCAAAAAATAAAATAAAAAAATAAATACAATTCACTAAAATACAGAACAAGCTTAGGAAAAAAAATAAAAAAGAAAGAGCCAATTGTTGATTGATGCCTATTAAAAAACTTATTTAGAAAAAGGTACCTAGAATAAAATACTTTATTGAAAACAGCCACATCCCAAATTACCCCTATAATTAACAATTAAAAAAAAGAAATTAAAAAAAACAAAACAAAAACTAATAAACACGCGCGCGTCCGTGAATTTTTTTTTAAATCGTCATAACTAATTCTAAAAAAATCAAAAAAATAAAAGAAACTTATATTTGGATAAATCAAATTAATATTTACGTCTATGATTTTTTTCGGAATTTTTTGAATTTTTTGAGTTTTTTGAATTTTTTTGATATTTTTTTCGCAGACACGAAATTTTATGTTTTAAATATGGAATATCATGTTTATTTCACGGTTTAAAACATGGAATCCATGTTTAAAACATGAAAATCCGTGTCTGCGAAAAAAAAAACAAAAAAAATCAAAAAATTCGAAAAAAATCTAAAAAATTCATAGACGTAAATATTAATTTGCTTTATTTAAAAATAATTTTTTTTTGATTTTTTTGAATTAGTTATAAGGATTTAAAAAAATTTCACGGACGCGCGTGTGTGATGGAATTAGTAGTAGTAGTAGGTGGTGGTGGTGGTGGTTGTGGTGGTGGAGGTGGTGGTGGTTGTGGTGGATGTAGTGGTGGTTACATACATGGTGGCTGTGATGGTGGTTGTGATGGTGGTTGTGATGGTGGTTGTTGTTGTTGTGGTGGTGGTGGAGGAGGAGAAAGAAGTATTCTATTATTTGTTTAATATTTAAAAATTAATATTGTATTAAAATAAAATAATATATTTAATAATAAGGGTAGTAAAGGTATGAAAAATATAAAGGGGATGTTTTCTATAAATAATCACTTCATTAGGCATTTTTTTATAAAATAAATTATTGAAAGCATAAAAAAATTAGAAAGTTTAATGAGGATGTTATCAACAATAACTTCAAAAGAAAAAGAAACCACACACTTTAGACTTAGTAATCTTTTTTAATAAACCATAGCCCTACGCGTAAGGATGGTTTACATAAATTTTTCGCAGACTATATGGTAAATTGTGAGTTTATTCTTATTTTTAACATTTTAAAAAATATTGTATTTTGAAAAAATAAATGATCCATTAAGAAGCGACTCACTAACTTTAATCAACCAATTAACCTAATGAGTCAATTAATAAACTTAATTTTGAAACACTTATTTATTTAAATATATAAAAATTGTTGGCCAACGATTTTTGTTGGCTTGTACTTAGTTCTACTAAAACTTTGGCTAGTCTTCCAAAAAAGTTTAACCGTCTAGCATCATTTCATCAAACCTAAACTTCCAAAAGAAATACTCTATTAGTAGCATGATGGCAACATCTATTGTATACTAAAATAAACAAAGGTTCTAATTCATACTATGTAACAACAAATTGTACTGTATTGATCTATTTTTTTGTCAAGAAAGATTACATAAAAACTATCCAGTACCCATAATTCTACAAATAGAAGATATACTATTAAATAATTCCACAATCGTCGCCCGGACACTCGGAGATATCGATATTTAATCTAACACATTTAGCGATCTTGTCAGCAACTCCGTTAAGCTCTCTTTTGATATGAATCACTTTCCACCCAGGTAAAAGGTCCATCCATCTTTTTTGCTTCGGAGATCAATGGAAGAATTCTCCAGTTGACTCCTTTTGATTTAAACATACCTTGAACAATCTCAAGGTTATCAGAATAGAATGATTTATTAATTTGTTGCAAAACATGGAAGTAATTAATAACTCATTCTTCTAACATTTTAAATTTGTTGCCTTAAACATTTACTTTATCTAACTGTTTATGTTAAGAAGAAAACTAAAGAACATGTTATATTAAGTTAATTAAACTAGATTTGTAGGTTCGGTATTCATTCCTTCAAATTCTTATCAAAGAAATTTCAAAAATCAAGTCTCGTGGCTCTCACCATCATCAAGCATTACTACACGCAAGAAACCATAATTAATGCCCAAAGAAAAAGCAAATCAAGTGGGGGTAAGGAATACTTAGTACATGAGATAAAATGTCACGAAAACCGCGCACATGATCAGCATGTGACCAACTAACGATGATATTTGACGGATTATGTTAAGTGGGGGTAACGAGTCACGAAACTTTATACAGGGGGTAAAATGTCACGAAATTGAAAACCGGGGGTAAGTAGTCAATCAGGCCAGAGTAGAGGGGGTAACAAATGTATTTAGTCTTATTGATATTACATCTTTAGTCTAGGGTCCTACAATAATGAAAGTGGAATAGGTTTTGATGGAGTATCCATCTACCCTAACAGGTTTATAACAATGACGCTAGTTTGTTTGCCAGGTTGCATGAGCTAGTTACCTAGTATGTTAGGCTTATTTTGTAATTGAGATTAGATTTATGTGCAAAGACATATGATATGATCATGTGAGAGTTGGAGACTGTTAGTATCTAGGTCGGGTCAAACACCCATGATGGGACATTACACATATAACATTTTTGAGAGAACATTTATTCTTTTTGTATCCAAAAAGAAAATTAATCTTATAAAAGGATAGTTTTGGGCCTTTAATTCAGAACGTAGATCTGAGAGACAGTATTCATACAAGAAAACAAAAGAATATCTATTCAATGATTTATCTTTAAATGTATCAAAGATCTATCTGATCTCAATATCAAATAAACAAAGAACAAGTAACATAACTTGTGAATTATTGGACTTTTTGTAAGGTATATCATCCCTTTGTGAGCCAATTCAAACACATTTCCATTATAAGAGGTAATTCGTATATCCTCTTCTATTTCTTTATAGTTGTAGACTTATCCATACCGAAGAATAACAAAATATGTAGGCTTATGTTCACCAATGAAGGATGCATCCCAAAAGATATTGAGGTTAGAAGAGGGGTCATCTTTTTGGACTAATATTGAACATTAGTATGTCCAACATCAATTGAATCCATCCTTAAATAAATATCCTAGTTTTCTTTGAAAATGTTCTTCATCAGATTGTCAACCGAGACAATTACCGATTTGGGGCTCTATTTAGTACTTTCAAAAAGACTCTTCATTCTTGTTGTCCAAATATTTCAAATGGTGATGAATACATAGATCATTAAAAACTTTCTACACTATAATCTGCTTGTACCTTCCTTGATAGTATTAAGGACCCATGACTAAAAGTTTCCAAACCCGTCAAATGTTGATTTGATTATAGGTACTCTTATCATTCCAAACCTTAGCCTCAGTACTACACTTCCAAAATGAAAACTCTGATTTTTTGGTGTTTGGGCATGCCACACTATTTTCTAAATCGAAGGTCTCTTGTGGTGTCGGAAGAAGAAGCTTTAACTTATTTCTCGGCCTAAGGGGAAGTAACAACGTGATAACCTGTTTTTATCGTGTACCTTCCCTTAGTCAAATGAGTTCGAATGATTTTATCTTCATCCTCCAAAGCATGGAGTGGGATACGGACAATCAAATGCACCACAGACGGGTGAAATAATTTTTGGATAAGCTTAGTGTTTCAACCAGAGGCATCAACATAAAGTAGTTCCCGCATAATCTAGTTTCTGACCGAGATATGAGTTGGGACGTTAATAATTGATGAAATCAACTAAAATGGAAGGTTTTTTTATTTAGGGATTTGTTTTGTGTATGATAATCCCTTTTCATGTATACTGGTGCCCCCAGTTTTTCGATAACGAGAGTGAAAGGAAACATATTAGGTTTGACTCGCCTTGATAACGGAGACACGAAGGAAAATGCCTAAAATGTCACAGAAATATATACATGTCTACTTTGACATACATACATTTTTTATCAGGCATTTGAAAGATAGTCGGTGTCAAATTTAGTGCAACAGATTTGTAAATAAAAACATGTACGATTTGCAATTAATATAGCTTTTTACTTGTACTTCCAAATTACGAAATTTCAATGACCACGAAAATATCTATATGTTATTATAGCATATAAAATTTCAAATATATTCAATCATCTCCTTGAAAGATATTTAACTTTCAATTTTAGTGCAGCAAATTTATATATAAAAACTGAGCTAATTTGCAATTACTATAACGTTTTTCGCGTAACTCCAAATTAAAAATATAAATTTCCACAGAAATATCTACATGTCTATTCAAACATATAAAAATTTCAAATATATTTAAAAATCCATTTGAAAGATAGATACTGACCAAATTTAGTGCAACAAATTTATATATAAAAACGGGATTGAGTGGAAAGTACTATAACTTTTGGCTCGTATATCTAAATTATAAAATTTTAATTGCCACGGAAATATCTACATGTCTATTATAACATATACAAAATTCAGATATATTCATCCATTTGAAAGATATTCAATGATCAAATTTAGTACAGCAGATTCATATATAATAATTCAGTTGATTTGCAATTACTATAATTTTTGGCTCATAACTCAAATTAAAAAGTTTTGATGGACACAGAAAGCTCTACGAATCTATTTTAACATATAATAAAAGAATCTCAATACTAATTTCAATAGATTCTACTAAATTAGAAGTGTCGTGAAACACGTATTTTTTCTTTCTAATAACTCTCCGGGCATAACCATTTTCACGTCATTTTAAAAGATATACACACGCTCAAAATATTAACATATACATACAAACCAAGGTTTCAACTATCTCCTTACAGCTTCTAACTTACACTTTTTTTTTTGGGCGCGCTAACTTACACTTTTTACAAGTTCTAAAAATTAAAATAACTTACAACAAAACTTTTGACCAAGGACTTGTCTAATCTTAACGACTCGAAGTCTTAGTAGTGGACAATACTGAATATAGCACAAAAGTCTATGTGGGTGTGAGAGAACCTTAACTCAACTAGATGATTAAACTTCACAAAATTAAGTAACATAATTATGGATCTCCCGAAACATTCATAATACAAGAGGAATGAAATTCTTATGAATGCAAATGACACCCACACACACACAAGAAAATATCTTTCACTTGGCTTTCATGGCCATACTCAAGTTAACTTTTCTTGAGTTTTTGTTCTGCAATTCGTTATGCACAAGAATGATGTTAATATGAGTCATGATTACACTTTAGCACATACATCACTCTTATGAACAAAATTTAGTATTTCAACAAATATATATATTCACACTTAGGATGAGTATATGTTCTTTGGTTGGGGTTGGAGCTTTGTTAGTTGTAGTTGCTAGCATGTTAGAACATTTACTTCAGTCTGAGATCTTTAGACTTTCATTGTGTTGGCTAACGCCACTTTTCAATGCAAAGAAAACACAATAAAAACATTTCAACCAAAAGAATATACAAGAGAAACATAAAGCTGAAACATTCCCCACCATCAACTTACGTACACCATAAGTAAAAAGCAAGAAGAAATAATCATTGTATTACAACAATTCACTATAAAATAATGTTTACTTTAATATAATATGCTCTCAACTATGACAAATTCAATTACTGCTTCAAATATGTGTAGCTTCTGAAAAGATGTTCAGCCAAAAACTTGTTAAATCATCATCACCGGAATCATAAGCAAATTCGTGTAAATTTTGGTGATCATACGCCGGGTACGCAATATCAACTTCTTCGAAAACAGTTGGGTTGATCTCCGGCAAAAGAAAATCTTCAACGCGAAACTGTTCCTCGAAAAAATCATCTTGGATATCACTATTTGCTTCAGTTGATACAGGACTTTCTTCTTCAAAACATTTTCTTGGGGAATAAGATTCAATAATTGGACATGGAGTAAACTCAGAGATACTGGTAAAGTTTTCGAAATCTAATTCTTTAGCACCTTTTCTGGGTAAAGATTTAGGTGCAAACACTCTTTTTCCCTTGAATTTAATTTTCTTAGGTCTTGAATAACGTGCATTTTTTCGAACGTGAGTATGCCAAAAATTCTTAATTTCGTTATCAGTTCGTCCTGGTAAATTTTCAGCAATCTTCGACCACCTGAAAACAACATATTTAGTTATTGGGATTGGAAAAAGAAAATATATAAGAGGATTCAGGATTTTTGGATATATGAAGGCTAAAAGTTTAAATAATTAGTGGAAATATGCTATGGTGTAGAAGATAAATATCAAAAAATTAAAATTATGAGTAATGATATATACCACCCAAATTTATACCACCCAAATGTCACTCAATGACGTGGCGTGAATTGATTGATTACAAATTGTTATTTCCTTGATTTGATTAAAGATTTGTAACCAATCAATTCACGCCACGTCATTGGGTGACATTTGGGTGGTATGAATTTGGATGGTATATATCATTACTCTAAAATTATCAATGAATAAATTGATATTTCATGAGGAGTCATGTCTTTTCCCATATAAAGTAGGACAAATTTACACGGTTTGACGGGTCGTGTACCTCGTATATTGAAAGGTGTGAAGAACCCTTATAGTAAGTTATAAGAATGATATAAGAAAGACTTAGACCTTATAAAAATAATAAAAGAATAACTTACTTATTTCCTAATGATTCGTGCATGTTAAGGATTATCTCTATTTCTTCGGTAGTGAAGGGATCTCTCTTCAGGTCTGGTCGAAGATAGTTCATCCATCGAAGTCTACAACTCTTTCCGGACCTTGAAACACCTGCATATAATCATATAAAACATCAACTATGAAATACACGAGGGTAACATAGTTTATATATCGAATTAATAAACAGGCGCTAATATATCTGTTTACCAGCAGCTCTTGGCATTAAACTCCAATTCCAGATGCCATATCTGTTGATATAAGTAACTAATTTGTAATCTTCTTCAACACTCCATGATCCTTTCTTTAAATCTACTACTTGTGTTAGCTTCATTCTCAAAGAAGTTCCAAATTATCTTTCTTGATTGAAGCTACTGAATTTATGTCATCCATAATAGCGTATGCAACTATATATATACTTATATGACATGGAATTATAAGGTCAAGATTTTTGGAATTGATAACGACTTAAATATTTGACTAGAAAAAGAGAATGACTTTATAGTCTTCTTTAATTAATGTATTTAGTGTGTGCTCATCATCCATTTGATTTGTTTATTTCCTCTTGTTAATATAATAACAAAGAATAAGGGAAGATAGATCTTAGCTATTCTTGATGTAAATATTATAATGTAGGTTTCACATAAAATTATACTAACTGGACAATTTCCAGGCTGCTACAGTAAGCAGCCTTTTATATTTTGAAGCCTCATCATGAGTGTTTTCCTTTTAAGGGAATCTTAGACAGGATTAATCCGGCTAAAGACAAGGGCATTATTGAACGTTCACCATCTTAGCGGATGGTGTGCCTTAGTATTGTTGTCAGTAGTATTGTTGTCAGGGCGGGGAGTACTAAATTTGTAAGTTTAATTGTTAAGTTTTGGAGTCGAGTTGAATCGAGTCGAGTTCAAATTTAAAAAATCGATCCCATTATTGATAAAATTAAGAACTTATAAGAATTATCCAATACCTAAGGGCATAACATCTAGTTTGAGTAATTGGGATAATCAATTTGGATATGTTTAAAGATACGAGCCAAGTATATTGTGTTCACTTTTATACTTGATTACCTAATCGGTTTCCATATTCCTTATCTCTTCTAATAAAAGAAAATGTAGGTGAGCAAAATTTAGCTACTAAATAAATATTCTTGATAATCTTAAAAAATCGAGGGATTACTAATAAGCAATTTATTGGTCAATGGGTGCATGAACTGTAGGCAGTCATTGTCTACTATAACTCTCGTGTCTTTAAACTCTCAAGCTATCAAACAAGTTTTGAGAATACCTAAAGTTTCAGCTTCCAAAGGCAAATTAGCTGTTATATGCCACGCTTTGCAATTCATCACTTTTCTTCAAAGTCTTTAGTAACACAAGAAATATATGTTAAGTTATCTTTCATAACTGCATCATAGTTTATTTTTGAAAAATTAATAGGGATGTCAACTTCCTCTTAGTGTTATCAAGTTGGTTATTATTAGTTGTAACCTCAGACTACTCTCACTTCATCTTCATCTATATTAATATCCAATTAAGACTTTATGTTTTTATCCTTTAGTTTATTATTTACATCATGAGGAAATTTCACTTCTTTGTATTCTTTCCACATTTGTATAGCTTTATCATCTGTATTCTTTGGGTTAGGGGTTAAACCCTTGAACTTCTTTTCGATTCTATCCATCCATATTTTCCATGCAATAGTGCAAACTTGTTCAATTATTAAGCTGCCTTTTCCATATTTTTTTCTAACACTTATAAGTGTTTCTGCCATCCAAGTATCCACCCTTAAGGTGGATTGGCTGTAGGTGAGAAGATTCTTAGGAGAGGCAGACCAAACTTCCATTGCCCAAAAGTAATCAAATATCAAATGTTTCACATTTTCTATTTTCTTGTTACACGTATCACAAATGGGAGAGCCAGTCACATTTCTTTTGTATAGGTTTTCGTTTGTGGGTAATAGGTTCTTAACCATTCTCCACATAAATTTTTTAATCTCGGGGGTGACCCTGAGATCCCAAATTATCCTCCACACTTCTTTAGGGACAATATGGGATGATTTAGGCTTATTATCACCTCTCCTGTTATTTTTCTTATCACATTCTTCCTTATTACTTTATATGCTTTCTTAATAGAATAATTATCATCTTTTCCGTATTCCAGTAGACTTGATATTTCCCTCCGTAAGGAGAATAAAGGTTTCAAGTATCCTTTGTGCCACTTCAGGAGAGTAATTTCAGCTTACTAAATCTATATCCCATCTCCTATAAATATAATTAGGTACCATTAGTTCATAAACTTTTATAATACCCAAGTCTATTAGTTTTATTATTTTATCACAGTTTGTAATCCATATATCAGTATGCAAGTTACTACTATACCCATTTCCTATGTTCCATTTAACGTGTTTACTAAAAGAGTCTCTTCCAACTAGTAGTGAGTTCCCTATACTTTAGCTTCTAGAACAAAACACATTGGGAAATACTTCCCTTTCAGAATTTTATAATGTAATGAGTAAATTTTGTTAAATAGGTTCAAGACTAGTTTGCTAATAAGAGCTAAATTCAAATGATTCATATCCCTAAAACCCAATCCGGAAGTACTTACTTTTAGTAAGAGAGGGCCAACTGCCCCAGTGAATTTTCTTATTCCATTGCTTCCCCACCAAAATTTAGCTATTTGTGAGGCAATAAGGTCACGAATCCTTTTAGGTATAAGATATGAGGACATATTAATTAGGTAAGATTTGTACCACTACTTTAGTTAGAATCTCTTTCCCAGCTTCAGAAAGAAACAAATTTTTCCAGTTATCAATTATTTTAATAGCTCTTTCAACCAACAAATTGAGGTCTCTTACCTTGGATGTGCCCATTTAGTGAGTAGTCCTAGGTGATTACCCAAATTATTGGTGATTTTCATATTAAGTCTACCTGCCATTATAGTTTGTATATGATTAGGTGTGTTAAAATTGAATTTCACTAGGGATGGAAATGGTTAATATATTAACCGTAACCGATGGATATCTGATCTGATAAAAAACATGTTAGTGTAACCGATGGTGCATCCATGAGGGTTTGGTTCTCGCAAAAGGTAACCGGTGGATAATCAGTTAGGATTTGGATTTTTACAATAATCCGACGGATAATCCAAAATCCGAATAAAGTTTAAGAAATAAAAAAAATATAAATATATATTCAATATAGAAAGATATTTTATATATACGAAAATCATATATAATATCGCCAAATAAATTTATTCCATATATAAAGCACCTAATTGATTTTATCTACTTTATTACTATATTGCCCAATACCTATTTATAGTCACCCAATAATTAAGTATCTAATTTTATAGTTTAAAAAAATTTATAAGGTTTTTTTAGAGCCTATTAAACAATTACGGATGCGGATTAACCGCGGATAATCCGCATCCTTCGTGGATGCGGATTTGGTAAATAATTCTAAAATCCGATGGTTAATGGATGCGGATTTGGTTATCCTTTTTCTTAATGGATGTGGCTGTGGTTATGCCATTTTTTGAAGATATCTGATCCACTGTCATCCCTAAATTTCACCCCGTATTTATTAAGATTAAGTTGTGATCATGTATCATATTCATATTTATTAATAATATCATTAAAAATATTAATTTTTCTGTAGTTAACATTTAGAAACAATGTATTATCATTTGCAAATAGAAGATGGATAATGGAGGGAGCCATTCTAGAAATTTTTATAGCCTCTAATAGTTCATTGTCAACTTTCATTTATTAAAGAAGAGAGAGTTTGGGTCACCATACAGAAGAATTAAGGAGAGAGGGGGTCACTCTGTCTCACTCCTCTTTGTGTTTCTCAAGCTTTGTAAGATTCCTATTCATTAAAACAGAGTATGAGACTGAGGGGACACACTTCACAATTTTATCACACCATTTCTTATTAAAACCCAAATTCCCATCGGTTTTTCAAGATAATCCCATTCGACAATTTTATAACATGTTTGTATATCGGTTTTCATTGACATACAGTAATTTTTTGTGCTCATTTATTCCTTAATATAATTTATTACCTCATGAACTATCATAGTATTGTCTTGGATGTGCCTTCCAGAAATGAAAGTTGGTTGACTTTCATCGATAAAGAGTTCCATTATTGGTCATAATCTAAAACCCAAGTTTTTTGCCATGATTTTATAGATAATGTTAGAGAAATTAATAGGTATGTAATGTTTAATATTAGTGGGGTTCTTAATTTTTGGGATAAGATAGATAAATGTATGAATTAGCTCATCAATATCTCCACCATTATACCAAAAATTGTTCACCATTTTTATAACATTTCAGTACTTTTTATAGAAGAAACTTGGATAACCATCAGGTCTTGGGGCCTTATTATCCCCTAACTCATTGATAGCCTTAGTAATTTTCAGAAATCTCCAGAGGTCTATTTACAAAAACTTGTTCCTATTTTGAGTTCCTATAGGTTTTATAACCTCTTGGATATTCATAAAGTTTTTTTACCAACACTTTTGAACATGCTAGTAAGATAATGAGTGATATTATTATTCACATCATCTATATTTTCTAGCCATATATCTTTCCCATTAGTAAGCCTCACTATATTATTATATTTCCTTATTTCTTTGGTAGTTGCATGAAAAAATGAAGTATTTTCGTTACCCCTTTAAGCCAGATATTCCTAGATCTAGAGGCTTAGAAGTCCTCCTCTATTTTCCGTATAACTTCAAGTTTTGTCATAATGTTGTTGTAATCCTCTCAATCTTTACTATTGGGGTCATTTGAGATGTTTTTAAGCTTCTTCATTAGACCCTCTATCTCCTTCCTATTATTCTTAAACTTATTCTTACTCCATAAAGTTAAGAGTCTCCTATATTTTTTAAGTTTTTATGTTAAAATATTTCTCTTAAACCCATACACGTGTTTATTATATTTCCAACCCTTTTGTATTATATAAAGGTATTCCTTATCTTCAATCCAAATATTTTTAAAGTAAGATCTCCTATATCTTTTAATCTTATCTTATCGAACAAGATTTTTGAATCAAACTCGAGTTATTAACAAACAATTAATTTTTTATGGTTGAAGCAGAAATTTCTTGAAGGCTTGTAATTTAATAGAGTGTGTGGTATAAAGCATGAAGTGTGATATTAATAAAACAATTAAAATCTAAAGAAATAATAAAATAAAGTTAATGTATTCGATATAATAATATATTTATTGGTCAATAAAATATTAATTTATATATTATAAATATAAAGAGCAGTTAACGAACGAGCTTGAAGAACGTGTATTTTAACGAACGAGTTCGAACATATTTTTCGTTTGTATAAACAAACGAGTTTTTTTTCAAGCCAGACTCGAACTACTCGTGAGCAACTTGGCTCATTACAACCATAATTGTTGTTTGTAAACTATAACACTTTTAAAAAAAATTGGAAAAAATAAATCAATAAACTAAAAGCATTTTAGACAGAATTAATTTAGAAAATTATAACATTAGAAAAACAATTAATTATAGTTGCGTGGATAAACTATTGTTGTGAAAACAGTTTTCAAAATAGCCAAGATACTAAACTTTTTATCCAAACGCTCCCTAATTTATGACCCTTACAATCCTCACTTGTGTGAACTCATACGAGAATGTATGAATTTTTTATAATATCACTCAAGAAAGAAAGAGGAAGAGAATGAGAGTACTTGGTAACTCTGAAATATTGTAAATTTGTGTGAAAAGATTTGAGGCAAATCCAATAGTTATAGTTGTAGAATATAACCGTTACAAAATAGTTGTTGCAGAATATAGATGTTAAAATAGTTGATACATAACAAGAATGTGTCAAATTTGTTGAATTTGCTTGTTACTAACGTGGTCAGAACTGAACGTGGAGTTATAACATTGATGACTCAGTCAAGAAAGACTCATTCAGTTTTTCTAGAAAAAATTAAACAAACTTGGTAATAAAATGAAGTTTATTTTTGTTTTTTAATTCCTCAAGACCCATGACTCAGACTCGGGTCGGGCAGGTGGTAGTAGTAGTGGTAGTACGCATGTGGGGGTGAACCATATATCTTATCTAATGTATAGGGTATAGTTGTTTGGAAGGTAAAGAAACCATAAAGTATGTGACTTCCTCCATTTCCAATGGTTTGATATATCACGCATAGTCAACATTGGATACTTAGATCGTCAATTGTGTCCAACAATACCTTACACATTGATTGTCTAAGATATAAAGTATATATAGGTTTTTGAGAAGATGAAAAAATTGAGCAAAAATTGGGTGATTTGTACTTAAGTGAAAATATCTTGCAATTTTAATTGACACGTAGTGAAGCGATACAACAACTAAATCCATTAATGTGAACGTACTTTTGAACTTCACTTTTTTCAGTTTAGACCCCCATGAAACATACTCTAACCTAGGGTTGTAAAATGGGTTAGAAAACCCTATCAACCCGTCTAAACAAACCTGGAACTAGACCGGTTGTTATTTTATTGGGCAGATTGCGGTTTGAATTTTAAAAATATATACATGCCCTTGTGAGTTTTTGGGTTTTAATGTTGAAACTCGCAGACCCGCGTGGCCCTTTGTCATTTTAATATAAAAATTTAGATAAATTTATATTACTTATTTTACTTACAAAATACCATAAGGATTATTTTCTTCTCCCTCTACGTTTCTCTTTGTCTTTATACACTTTTAAAATCTCTCAAACTTTCAATAATATTTATATCTAATTAATACAATTTTATATCTTTGATTATATTTATTTTTCTAGATTTCTAAATTAATTTTTCCAAAATTTCGATTTATATTTTCTAAAATAGAAAATTATTTGAGTGTAGATGGCGGTTCAAAGTTATATTCTTTATTATAAGATTTATATTTAAAATAATATTGGCACGTCCAATGAATCTGGATAAAAAACCAAATCGTTTATCAACCCATGTCACCCACAATACACCCAAAAATTGACACACCGGAAGCACTTTGGTTTATATAATGTATTGGGCAGGTGCAAGTCTAAGTTTTCAAGGCCCGCACAAGAACAGACGGTTTGCGGGTCGTGCATTTATTACCTAAAGCCGACCCACTCACACCTCTACTCTACCTCGTTAATTTTATATAGATTATGTGATACTATCACACACGCTCTTCGAGCCATGCACATACCTTGGTTTTCATGACTGTTCTAAAAAGACTGACAGTGTCTTTATAGAAGACTGGCCCCACCTTCACACTCACATAGATGATTTCAAAAATGTCTATCTGGTTTGCCCGTGAAGTCTGATGTAAAATAAACTCTAGGAGAAAGATAACTCGCAAGTGATAAGAAAAGTATTGTCTCCACAAGGAATAAAATATTAATACTTAATTTTAATATAATCTAGATATCTCGTTAATGCAGAACTAAAAATTAAAGATAATTATTTGGTTTTCAAATTAATTACCTACTAAAACATGAAATTAAAAGACTAATGATTCACCTCAGCAATTGAACTAAGGTGTAACAATATGGAAACAAATCATAACTCGAGACACTCGCACTCACCAGTAATTATGACAAGGACTAAGGGTAAAATGGGATGATGTTTCTATTCAGGATTCCGAGGTACACCCTAAGTCTCTTATGAGTAAGTATAGGCTGCTATTTAATAATAGGAACCTCTTATGCGTGACCCTAAGTATTATCCAAATGGTTGAGATTATTACCCTCTCATGACTATCTAACTAGTTTAAATCTCCCGATGCGCATATTGAATGAGATGTTAAATATCCTAGATCCACTACTACACCCCGCCCCCTCTTGGGCATAATTAAATAGCTAACAAAACCAATATATGTGGACATCATACATGAATTTAATAATAAATTGCAAATATATAAACAACAATAAATTCCATGCTTGATTTAAATATTAAATCCCAAATTCATACAATTAAATCCAAATCATAAATTAGGGTTTGTAACTAAGAATCACAAGCCACTAATGAACTTAGTTCATGGTGGAATAATGGAAAACAAAGTATGAATAAGACATAATAAAAAAGAATTAAAGAAATTAAGTTTTACACAAATAGTTTAGAAAAGAATTGATGAAATATGTGTAGAACCCTTGCTTCTCCTTGCTCCCAGCGATCTTAAGCTCTCTTCTTTGATAATTTGTATGTTTTGAGGCTAAAAACTGGTATATATAGTCTCCAAACACGTTTTCCATCAGTTGAGCCCAACTTAAGTAAGTTAAAAGTGGCCCAATAAAAAATGTCCCATAACTTTATCAATTCAACTTCGGTTTGGAAAATGTTAATTCTCACACAATCTAAACTCTAAGTTCTACTTGTATGTAAGTTTCGTGACTCGCCAATTATTTTTCATGAATTTTTAACGTTGAAGAAAGTGTTTTGCTAGTAATTCATGTTGAGCTTTTAATGTCTTTTTGATTCATTTTGCGACTTGAATTGGGTTTTTCTTGAATGTTTGACTTTCTAGCTTCATCTCAGAATCTTGTATCATCTATGTTTTTAGTAGTTGCACACTTAGCACATAAACCATCTTAAATTTCCCCAAAAACACATTTAAATATCAAAAAAAGGTATAAATCACACATTAACTCTCAAACCCTACCTAAATCATGTCTCATATATCTCAAAAGTATCACAAAATGAGTGACATCAAGACCCACAACCCAAGGTTTTGTCATCCTGACAAAATAAGCACAAAATAGGGTCCCAAATTTAAAAAGTCTATAAGGGCGAAACATGTAATAATCCCAAAAGTACAATGTAAAACAAGTCTTATAAGGTCCTACTCAAGAAATAATATACTATTGATACACATAAATAACACATTAAAGTTTTAAGAATGATTAGCTTAATAATTCAAAAGGGAATAAAAAACATAGTTTGAAATGTTGACTTTAGGGGGATCCTTGATCCTTCCATGACGTACAATGGCCTACTTACACAGTTCCTTTCTGCTCATTTGTTCCTAAATCACATAACTCAGACGCATAGGGTCTTTTCGGTTATAGTGTAGGATTAGGGTAAGGTAGGATATATTTAGACAATTTAGAGGGAGCTTTTGGCTCTTTCCTCACTAACCAAACAACTAACTGCTTAAGAACTTGAGTTTATGCTCGAATATGTACTCACCCGTTACCTTTTAGATACATTAAATTAGCATCCCCGAATCACCAAAAACCAATTTCTTTTTTATGTTTCAAGTCATTCACTTGTCGGATTCTTTTATTTCTACTTTTGTTCTTCCTTTTTGCAAGTCAAACATGAACCTTGATTTGATGTATAAATTCATGTTGACTTTTTTTTAACAACTAACAACAAAGTGTATCAGTATATAACACTGTACAAGAATAATACACAACCAAATGTATCCCAGAAACATAAATATTCCCCAACCCAAAATCAAGCTCAAGACAACTAGTCATAAGAAATTGTGACTCGAGGGCGGGTCATATGGTAAAATCTCACAAAATAAGGGGCATCGACTTAAAATAAGGCCTAACTAAGAAAAAGGCTTCAGTCTCATAGGGGATATGAATGATAATCAATGTTATTTGGTTGTAAAGCTAAAAGGAACAGGTGGGTAACAAAGAACACCCTAATCATTTTCCTAGTTGTGTGGTCTCATTAAATTGTTTACCACACAAAGTCGCCAGTGAAGTAGGTTTTCAACTAGGTTGGATCTCACATTATACACACCTACTCAGCTCTCACTTAGTATCTAATCCCTTATATGCATTGTTCATTAATCAATCATTCTACGCGAACATGTTTCCATACAAGCATTCAAATACAAATATGGACATTTCAAAAAACAAGAACTTAATTATTATTATCGACTCATATATACATTATTTCAAGGGACATTAACTAGTTCACACCTATTTCCTAAACTAATTTTTTTTTCATTTTTTTGGTTTTTCATTTTTCTTAAAGCGATAAACACGTAACGACGATGAGGACAATGAGTACCCCAACCCCAACTCAAAGTTGAGTCATGTCCCCACGACTCGAAAACACTCAAATAGAAATTAAAATAGAAATATACACCTAAACATATATTATACAACTATAAAGAAATTACCATAAGGTATAGAAACATATCTCGAGGCTAAGGCCCCGCTCACTCGCTTTCTTCACCCAATGGAAGGTGAGGTGAGGTATTCATTTCCATGCATTGAAGAGATATACCGATCCTTGTGAGAGTGTTAAGTTGGAACAAAATTGATTGTGCTATGCATGAATAAGCGCTAATTCACATCTTTGAACTCTTGTCTCTAAATGATATGGTTAAAATCAGTACAATTATCAAGAAGTTTGAAATATTGATGGCAATTTGGTCCCTTGATGTACCCCCCAACTCAATTATCACCCAATCTCACAACCCACCACTCAAATTACACAACTTCCAAAACCCACAACTCCATGAATATAAGATCTTACCCATTCATAAACCCTGAATAATTCACAAATAATCAGAAAAAATTCGTCAAAAAATTGGGAGAAACTTTAGTGAACTCCTAACTCAAATTCACACACTCCATAATTTATCACCGCTATCTCAATATTACACAATTTCTAACTGTTTTCCACGTGATATAAGCTAAAAACCTTAAATTTCCAAGAGATCAAGTAAGAAAAACTAAATATTTAGCTATATTACCTGATGAATTTGAGACAAAAATAGTAAAAATCATGTGTTTGGTGATCCCCCCTGTCTCCGAACCTTTACTTTCTTCAAGACTTCACTTTGTGGAGTTAGGGATTTGGACAAATTTGAAAGGATTTATGAATGTTTTGTATTTTGTGATGTTTTTGGGTGTAGAATTGATGTTGGGGTGCTTTTTTATTAAGTGTGTATGGTGGAAATTGAGGTTATGTATGAGAGATTTGGAAAAATGTGTGAAGAAATATTGATAGATTATGAGGATTTATTGGTCTTATGGAAGTAAATTGATGGTGGAGAGATGTTTTATTGAGTGTGGAGATAATTTTGAATGGAAAGTATGTTGTAAGATGGCTTACTTGATGAGGGATGAAGCTTTGAGGTGGCTTTCGATGGAGGTTTTGGAGTGGTAGAGGAGAATAAGAAAAAAAATATCATTAAGGCTTAAACTTTCATACTTGTTCTCTTCAATTCGCCTAGCATCTCTCTAGGTCTAGTATATCGTAAGTATGACGTGGAATTAAAGTGTATGTTCTTGAAATTTCTATTCTTAACAACAATTGATCTGCTGCTCACGGTATATTGTTCCGATCTCCAAGTTTATGCCTTAAATTTATTATCTTATTTGTTCGATTGAGTTACATACGGACAAATTTTAAAATTTTATCGTAACAAACTATTTAGGATAATTTGTTAAAAAATGATTTGTCTGGATCGTTAGGCAGACGTCTAATTTCGTTTGAGTCTGTCTAAATTTATTTGAATAATTTTTTAGAAGATAGCCTATCTTTTAGTACTTGATTTTTTTTTACGCAGTACTTAAATAGTTCTCTCGTTTTTTAAAGAGTAATGATATATACCACCAAAAATCATACCACTCAATGATGTGGCGTGAATTGGTTAGTTATAAATCTTTAATCTATTTATTTTCTTGATCTTATTAAATATTTATAATCAACTAATTTACGCCAGTCACCTGAATGGTATTTGAATGGTATATATAATTACTTTTTTTTAAAACACTGCTGAAGACATATATTTTCGATTCTTTTTAAAAACTCTAAACAATATTACACTAACCACTCTAATCTAATATGTTCTCTGTATAGGTTACCTTTTTACTCGTCGGATGCCCTCTAGGAAATTGTTATAGAGTGGCCACTTTTGAAATTCATATTAACTTTATTTTATTTATACTATTTTGTTTTTTAAAAGAAAAATGAAATTGCTCTCCTCCAATCTCATTCTGTTTTTATGTATAATTTTTAAATTTACAAGTTCCTTGAAAGTTCTAGAGTCCAACTTTTGTAATAAAGGCTATGAATGTGTTACCAAAAACATTCATAATCAACGTTGATAAAAGGCACCTCAACAAACACAATTGAAGTCAATATTTCTTATGGACGGAGAATTAAAGTCAATTTAAAATATTATAAAATCTTACCTAAACCTGAAACTAAGAAGAAAAGGACCAAACTCGTTATGCTTGACGAAGTAAAAACATTTAAGTAAGGGTCACTCGGTGTACTATAATTTCACTTTTTTTTTTATTCGTATGAATTGACCTTGCATCAAAAGAAAAAGTTACAAGGGTATATATTACAATTAACCAATTTTGGTTCAGTCAAACATATTCCTAATGAACAAATTTCACGACGGAATAATTTGTGAGTTCTAAAAGTATCGAAGAAAATCTAGATTTTTGAAATAGAATATCCGAATGATCAACATACTTGATTGTTACATTTCTTATAAAATGAACTATGTAACTTACCATATAGCAGGTTTAATATTCTATTTAGAGTTGACTGGATTTTTACACTACAAACGATGATAGTACGTGTAGATAACTACATTGTGAATGTTTTGCTTGTTCACATAATTACATGTCTCCAGTGTTGCTTGAACTTCAACTTACAAGGTAGAATTGCACCAAGTATTTTTTGTAGTTGCTCCTAAACAATTATCATAAGTAGAAATATGGGCTACTACTTGTTTGATAGGTTATAGACTATTGGTAAAAAAAGTATCACAAAATATACAATTGATGTCCGAATCAAAATTAGTATCCATCACTCTGGTGTTACTATTATACCTTGATGTCGAAGAGTCACTAACCACCCAATCGTTTCTGAATGTGTCTTTTATGAGATTATAAGTGATAAGCAACACACAAAAGGTGTTGCAAATACAGCTAACACTACTTGACAAAGTTGTTATGCAATTAGTTATGCAGTTAGTTGTATCTATAGTGTAGCTATTATATTCCCTTTGTTAGTTGTATCTATAGTGTAGCTATTATATTCCCTTTGTACTACTATATATTGTGTTGTAAACACTACACTAAATAACAATAGAAATATACAATTTCTCAAATTATCTTCTCTTTATCATGGTATCAGAGCTAGAGGGGTAAAATAGGAAGTAGTCTCATTTTCTTCTTTCTTTTTCCGCCATTAATGGCGTTGAGCTGCTTTCTTCCCCGACTCGATCTCTCTTCCGCTTAAACCTTCTTCTTCTTTGTTGTCTTTTGCATCTAAATACGTTATAATGACGGATTCATCATCAACATCTCAAAATCCGTCTCCACAAATCACCTCCAGCACTTCAATTCCTGCTGGCTTGCTTCTTCTTCGCCAAAATTGGTCGAGCTTGGTTCAAGTTAAGCTCGATTCGACCAACTATGTTCTCTGGCGTGCACAACTTGAGGCTATTCTTGAAGCTCATGGATACTTGTCTCATGTCAATGGCGCAACTCCTAAACCGGCTTCAACAGATTCGTTATACACTACATGGCTCATTGAAGATCAACAGCTCAAAGTTTCACTGCTGGCTTCTATGATCCCTTCAATCTTATCTCAGGTTGTTAAACTCACTCATGCTTTTGATGTTTGGCATAAATTAGAGGAGATTTTTGTTTCACAATGTCGCACACATGTGCATCAATTGAAAATGAAACTTTGCAACATACAAAAAGCTGATAAATCTATGAATGAGTATTTGGGTGAAATTCAGGAAATCTGTGATGGTTTGGAAACAGCTGCTTCTGCTCTACCACTTGAGGATATTATAATGTATACTTTGCGTGGTCTACCATCTGAATATAATCAATTCAAATCGAGCATTCGAATTTCAAATGCTCAATCATCTACATTAACTTTTCATTCGCTTGGTAGTTTGCTTGTTTCAGAGGAGCTTCATATGAAAATGTCTGACTCATGTGTGGTAACTCCCAATCACTCTGCACTATTTACAAGTTCTCAGTCCTCACCATCTCCTCAATTTAATAACACTTCGAATAATATGAGTAATTCTCGAGGACGTGGTTTTCCCTCTGGCTTTCGTGGTCGTGGTAGAGGCAGATCAGGTAGAGGATCTTCTATTTTGGGACAACCATCTGGGTCTTCACCTTCTCAATCTCATAATGGTGTTCCTACATGTCAAATCTGTGCTAAATTTGGTCACTCAGCTATTAATTGCTGGTATAGAGGTGATTTTGAAACATATCCTTCACCTCGTGCTCAACGTGTGGCTTTGGCTGCCCAAGCCTCACATTCAGCTCAGGCTTCTTCATCATCACAATCTTCTTCATCTTCATCTTATGACCCTGAGCTTTGGTACTTAGATTCTGGAGCTAACAGTCATGTGACTAATGATTCATCTCTAATTCAAGCTCCTTCACCTTATAATGGTGCTAATGCAGTTTCAGTTGGTAATGGAAGTGCATTGCAAATTGCTAACATTGGTAATAGTAAGTTCTCTACTCCTTCTTGTGTGTTTAAGTTGAATTCTATCCTTCATGTACCTGAAATCACTTCAAACTTATTATCCATCTCAAAATTTACTCATGATAATAATTGTGTTATCACCTTTACCTCTAAATCTGTGTCTATCTATGATAATCATACTCATACTCTATTGTTTCAGGGCCCTTGTAAGGGTGGTTTGTACTCTCTTCCTTTAGGTGGTCAGTTGAAGTCAAGTCTTCCATCTAGTCAAGTCAGTTTCAAGTGTCTCTCCTCCACTTCAAATAAGTCTTTGTCTCAACTATGGCATTTTCGACTTGGACATCCTTCACATTATGCTTCTTCAAAGTTGTCTTCTCTTCTCAACACTAAGCTAGATTACTTTGGTGTTCATTGTTCAGCTTGTGCTGTGTCTAAGTCTCATAAACAACCTTTTAATCTTTCTGTAACTTGTAGTTCTAAACCATTTGATTTGATACACAGTGATGTATGGGGTCCTACTCCTATTTCATCTTCTATATTCAAATATTATGTTATCTTTGTTGATGATTTTTCAAGATTCATTTGGGTTTATCCTATTAAGCTTAAGTCTGATGTTCTTTCAGTCTTCAAAACTTTTTACACTATGGTTTTCACTCAATTTGAAACTAAAATTAAAACTCTGCGTAGTGATAATGGGGGTGAGTACATTAGTCATGATTTTGTCTCTTTCACTCAATCATGTGGTCTTATACATCAAACCAGTTGTCCTCATACACCTGAACAAAATGGTGTTTCTGAAAGGAAGCACAGACACCTAATTGAAACCACTTGCACCCTTTTAAAACATGCATCACTACCTCACAAATATTGGTTAGATGCTTTGGCCACTGCTGTTTATTTGATAAACCTTTTACCTACACCTGTGTTACACAATTCAAGTCCTTTTCAAGTACTTTTTAAGTCTTCTCCACCTCTTACTCATCTCAAAGTATTTGGTTGTCTTTGTTTTCCCTGGCTTAAGCCTTACTCTCCTCACAAATTATCTCCCAAATCTGAGCCTTGTCTTTTCTTAGGTTACTGTAACACATCAAAAGGTTATAAGTGTCTCTCCTTATCCTCTCAGAAAATATACATATCAAGACATGTCTTGTTTAATGAAACTTCTTTTCCTTTTCAACAATTGCCTTCCTCTTCAGTTTCTGCTAGTGATGATTCTCACTCGCTATTTGTTGATCTCTATGATTCCAAAATTAATCCATACTCTATATCTCATCCCTTAGATTATTCAGTTTACACTACTCCTCCTGAGTCATCCACTATTGATCATTCTTCTCATTCAAATTCATCTGAGTCATCACAGTCCACCTCTCCATCTCCAAGTCCTCCTCCTCCACCTAAACATCATATGGTCACAAGACTTCAAACTGGTTCTTTGAAACCTTCTTACAAATGTCAATCTTTGTCCTTAACTCCTCAAATTTCTGAACCTACTTCTTATAAAGAGGCTTCTAAGTTTCAATGTTGGCAAAATGCAATGCAAGAGGAGTTTAATGCTCTTCTCAGTCAAAAGACTTGGGAACTAGTTCCAGCTCCATGTAATCGAACTCCTATTACATGTAAATGGATTTTTCGTATTAAGAAGCATGCTGATGGATCAATTGCTCGCTACAAAGCTCGTTTAGTAGCTCGTGGTTTTTTGCAAGAGTTTGGTATTGATTATAATGAAACCTTTAGCCCAGTTGTCAAACATCAAACTGTGCGTTTAATTCTTTCTCTTGCAGCCTCGTATGATTGGAAAATTCATCAACTTGATGTTTCAAATGCTTTCTTACATGGATCTCTATCTGAGGAAGTATATATGACTCAGCCCCTTGGTTTTGTCAGCTCAGAATTTCCTCACTATGTTTGTAAATTAAATCGATCACTTTATGGTTTGAAGCAAGCTCCTCGAGCCTGGTATCAGTTGCTCACTTCGTTTTTACTCTCTCAGAAATTTGTGGTTAGCTCAGCTGATACATCAATGTTTATACGAGGCTCCAATGACTCTTTGACTATAATCTTGGTATATGTTGATGATTTACTAGTCACAGGTGCAGATTCTTCTCTTATTGCATCTATAATCCTTGCTCTAAAATCACGTTTTGCTATGAAGGATCTTGGTCATGTTTCCTATTTTCTGGGGTTAGACATCATCGAAAATAACTCAGGCTTTCTTGTTAATCAAGCCACCTATGCTAAGTCTATCTTATCTAAAGCTGGTATGATTGATTGTAAAGCCTCTCCAACGCCTTCATTAAATAAATATATTGTTCCAACTGTGCATGACCTCAAGCCTTTTGAGAACACACATCTTTTTCGCAGTTTAATTGGTGCACTTCAATATCTCACCATTACAAGGCCAGATATTGCGTTTGCAGTAAATCAATTGTGTCAACATATGCACAACCCTCGTAACATTGATTATGAAGCCTTAAAACGCTTGCTTCGCTATGTTAAAGGTTCGATATATTACAGTATTTCATTTACAAAATCACCAATTCATCTTCACGCCTTTTCTGATTCTGATTGGGCAAGTGATACGCTTGATCGGCGTTCCACCACAGGCTACTGCATTTTTCTGGGTTCCAATCTCCTCTCATGGGGTTCTAAGAAACAGACTACTGTATCTCGCTCTTCAACTGAAGCAGAATATCGAGCATTAGCTTATGTTTCAGCTGAATTGAAGTGGATTTCCTACTTATTAAGAGATTTAAAATTGCCTGTTCAAACTCCTATTTTGGCTTGTGATAATCTCTCAGCTATAGCTTTGGCCTCTAATCCGGTGTTTCACTCTCGAACAAGGCATATTGATATTGATTTTCACTTTGTTCGTGAACAAGTGACATCCAAAGAGCTTAAGCTTGTTCATGTCTCCACTTCTAATCAAGTTGCTGATCTTCTTACTAAGGGTCTTCCAGTTGCTACTTACTCCTTTCTAATCTCCAAGCTTCCTCTTCTTACGATGCTCAGCTTGAGGGGGGATGATAAGCAACACACAAAAGGTGTTGCAAATACAGCTAACACTACTTGACAAAGTTGTTATGCAATTAGTTATGCAGTTAGTTGTATCTATAGTGTAGCTATTATATTCCCTTTGTTAGTTGTATCTATAGTGTAGCTATTATATTCCCTTTGTACTACTATATATTGTGTTGTAAACACTACACTAAATAACAATAGAAATATACAATTTCTCAAATTATCTTCTCTTTATCAATAAGTAGTAGTTAAGATTTTTGTGATGTTCCAGGGTTTTCTTCAAAATATTCATTCACCTGAC
Source organism: Nemophila menziesii (assembly GCA_029959085.1). Classification (NCBI taxonomy): domain Eukaryota; kingdom Viridiplantae; phylum Streptophyta; class Magnoliopsida; order Boraginales; family Hydrophyllaceae; genus Nemophila; species Nemophila menziesii. The sequence goes on along the minus strand of JARWIR010000018.1, from coordinate 26,608,146 downwards.
TCTTCCTCATAAACTATGTGAGTGAAAATATATAAGCCGTGATAACTTCCGCCCATCCATTTTTAGCGTAAGTTTCAATTATTTTGATACACCAGTTATCAGTAATTTCATCAACAATTGTATCTATTCTAGCTTGAATGGTTGATTGAGTCCATTATATCCAAGTGAAGAATGTGTTTCTTCGCGAGGCTAAGAAGGCAAAACGGGGAAACTACTCTCACTCCCTTATAAAAATCGAACGACACAAAATTTAGGCGGGAAAGTCCCAAAGACGTTGGTTCGAAGTGGAGGCGAGATGAAGTTGGGTAGTACCACAAGGGTCTCGTTACAATTTCTCCAAAGTTTAACATGTCGAACTTAATGACGTAATAAAGACGTTTTTTGGGAGACAACCAAGGTTAAAAGGTAGTTTTAATTGTTTGTAGTGCATTTTCATTCAAGTAGTGTAAAGTAGTTAATTTTACATGTTTTTAGTGTATATTACGTTTAATGAGAAAGGCAGTAGTATTTGTTGATGTGTATGAATTCCAAAAAATTGAGTTTGGGGGTGAAAAAGAGCAGGTTGTAATGACAGGTAAGTCTTTTATTCAAAATTATGGGTGCGGTACATCGCAGCTTCTTGCGGAGCATACCGTCACCGCAAGTCCTATTTAATTACGAATGTCGTACAAAGACTGAGATCAAGGAGTGGTCGCGGTATATCGTTCCATCCCATGCGATATATCGCATGACCATATCAATGACTACCGTGTCGAACAACGCGACATACTGCTCCACAATATATGAAGATTAAGGCCTCAGTGTACCGCACGCACACGCTGAGCAACTATGAGAGAGGAGGTTGAGTTCATACTTCATATCAACTTCAAATCCTTAAATCTTATTTTTCTCCAACACCCAAAACTCCATTGAACATTCACCAAACCTTCACCACACACTAAAACACATCTTCAACGCCAAAAAATCACTCAACACCATAAAATTTCTTCACCAAGATCCAAAAGTATTTTCTCACGGACAAAGTTTTTCCAATTAGCCATAATCATCTATACTATATCCAAACACTACGCCCACTCCATATTTCACCATCACAACATCAACTCCAAACCCAAAAACATCAAAATACAACAATTCGTTTAGAAATATTCAAAACCCCAAGCTTCAAATTCAAGAGCTTCTGAAGTCTTTTAAGATTAGAATATGCAAATAAACCTTCAATGACAATAATTCGATTCACACCCGGTCATCTAATCCTTTAAAATAGCTTTTCAATACTTTTTCTTCTTCTTCTTCTTCATATAATTTGATAATTACTTTGAGCTAGCTAATTATTTTGTGTGTGAATTGATACTGTGTGTTTAATCTCTTTGCTTGAGTTGTGTGAAATTTTACATTGTAGGTGATAATTGAGTTGAGGGTGGTTCGTGTTTAAGATATTTTCCTCTCCTGTTTGTTCCACACTACTAGGAAAATCACATATCAAATATGACAAAAAGAACAATAATCCTTGCTAGTGTGTGAAACAAAAGGGAAGGCAAAATAAATTGAGGCTGAAGATGGATTGTGTAAGTAAAGAAAGTAGAATTTGAGTAAGGCTTTGAACCCGAAACCGAGTCCGAATGAGTTGTGATTAGGGAACAAAGTCCGGGCCAAGTAATGAGTGATAACGCCAAAATTTGTTGAGAGAAGATGTATCGTGAAGCATCCACCGTACCCTACCTTAGATGATGATCATGTTAGGCCTTGAGCCTCGAGAGGTAAGTCTTCTCCACCTTTTATCTCATTAATTGTATGTTATGTGTTTAGTTGTATATTTTAAATTTTTATTTTCATTAATTATTTATTTTTTAAAATAATTTTTATATAATATTATAATTTTATTTAAAAAAATCCTTAAACGAAGAACAATATTATGAAACCGAATTTTTTAATACATCTGAAAGCCATTTTGAACTCAGAAACATTTTAATTCCAATAATAAAATTGAATTCCAACCTTAACCATGTATTCAATCTTAACATAACCCTGTATTCAATCTTAACATAACCCGATTCTTAATTAATTTCTACATTTTTCTATTTACAATTCCCAAACCAATCTACACTATGCTCACTTTAGCGAAAATTGGGCCTTGCCCTTTCTCTTAAAAAATATTGGGCCTGGCTCTTTTTTCTTAAAAAAATAATTGGGCCGGGCTCACCCCTACAAGTAATAGTACTAATAGATAAATATTAAAAAATCTTCATCCATCCTTTAAAGAAATTATCTCCAAAACCCCCTCACAATCAAAAACAAATTTCATTCTAGTATTCAAATGGCCTTAACAATCCCAACCCATCTCAATCTCAAATTGAAGCCTCCAAATATTGTTAATCACCAATTCTTCCCTACCCATGTTCAAGTCAATAGCAGAAACTCCACTAAAACAACCTTAAAAAAACATGTTCGTACTTGCTTCTCAAGGTTTTATACTCATAAAAGAAAGTACAACTACTATCCATTCACAAAGGCGTGCTCTGATAGTGGTTCTGAAGCTTACGCTAATTCACACGATTCTTCTTCTTCTTCTGTAAACTTCTTACAATCCCCTTCTTATGTTTATGAGTTCTTATTAAAATTCAATAATTATGGAAATAATTCTTTCTTCATTTTCTGGGTTTGCAATTTCTAGTTAATTTGTTATTCGAAATAGCCTTATATACCATCAATCTTTTATTAACTAACAAATATATGCAATTCTATATTTAATTACATTTTAACTTTTTTTTTTTTTTACAGAAGGTTGATGAATCAAAGGAAAGTTCATTAACCACAAAAGATGAATACGTGGCATCATTTATCCGTATGCTTGGATTAGACAATGATCCAATGGATAGAGAACAAGCTATAATCGCAATATGGAAATATTCACTCGGAGGAAAAAAATACATAGATAATATAATGCAATTTCACGGAGCATTAAATCTAACAGTAAATCTCTTAAAATCAGATTCTGATTCCACATGTGAAGCAGCAGCAGGTTTATTACGAACAATTTCTTCAATTAATCAGTACAAAGACATTATAGCTTCAAGTGGAGCTATAGAAGAAATAACTTATTTATTAACCAACTCTTCTATTTCATCTAATGTACGGTAAAATGTTAATTTATTAATGTTAATGGAAAACTTGGGTTTAGGTTTTTTTTTTAATAGGTGAAAGAGCAAAGTTTATGTACGTTATCGAATTTAAGTGTTGATGAAAAGCTTAGAGTGAGAATAGGGAAAAGTGATATTTTGGGTTTGGTTATAAAATTTTTGGAAGATGAGGATTTGAAAGTTAAGGAATCAGCTGGGGGTGTTTTAGCAAATTTGGCTTTAAGTGAATCGAATCATAAAATTATGGTTGAAGCTGGTGTTATTCAGAAATTGGTTAGTTCAATTTCATATTTAATTTTTTGGTTATTTATGGCTAAATGTCGAATTTTAGGGTTGGAAATTGTATCAGAATTTTTTTATTCCTGTGGAATTTGAACTGAAAATTCAAAATTTGGAAAAGCATTTTTTACATTTTAATTTCTGATTTTTTCCACATCATAAAAAAATTTGAAATTTGTAATTTCTAATCTGATTTGGATCATTTCTACTTCGAAATATTTTCCGATTTATTTCTAATTAAAATTTGAATTACATCTAAAAAACTCAGGAATTTTGGATTTCTGATCCAATTTCTATTTCCGAATATTTTCCAAAATCTTTCCGTGAAAAATTTCTAAAAAATTCTCGGAATTTTCAATTTCTGATATTTTACGAAAATGTTCAGAAATAGAAATCAGATATTTTCAATTTCTGAATATTTTCTGATAATTTTACGAAATTTTCTGATATTAATTACATTTAAAAAATTTGTAGTTCCTGTTTTTCGATCTGATTTCTATTTTTGAACATTTTCTGATATTTCCCATTATTTTCTGAATACCTTTTAATATTTAGAGATGCCAATTTTATATTTTCTGAATATATTATTGAAATATTGTGAAAATTCTGAACGAAAATTCCGAAAACATCATAGCGTCTGAATTCGGATTTGAATTCTGAATATCGAAAAATTTCGGAAAATTAGAGGAAAAAAACCCAAAAATTTGCAAACAAGCCCTTTTTCGTATTAGAACCAAAGTTTTTGACACTGAATCTGAAGTCTTTAACTTACATTGTGCAGGCAAAGTTTTTAACCAATGAATCCGAAGGCTCAAAAATAATTAGAAACTCAGCAAGAAATATACTCCTCGAACTTTCAAAAGACGAATATAATAAAATTCTCTTCATAGAACAAGGAATACTAATGGTCCCACTAATAGGCTCAACCTCCTATAAATCCTTCAGACCCGCCTTATACACATACCCTTCATTACCCGATGGAACAAAACTCGCCCAAATATCAAACCAAACTTCACGTTTCGGCGCATCAGAACTCCTTTTAGGTCTAAACATTCAAGAAAAAAACACAAAATTAGAAGAAATAAAAGAAAATGCAATAATAGGTCGTACACAACAAAGATTTCTAGCTCGTATAGGTGCTATAGAAATGGAAGATGATGTTATGAATTTGAATAGAGGTTTTACGTTTTTACCCTTGAATGATGGTGTTGCGAGATTAGTACTTATGCTTGAACTTGAAGATGAATTAGCGATTAGTAAAGGTGCGGAATGTATTGGTGATGTGTGTATTAATGAGTATATTAGGGTTTTGTTTATGGAAGGTGGAGCTGTTAAGTTACTTGTACAGTTGGTTAATCATCCGTGTTTGGATGTTAGGTTTTTTGTTGTTCGTGCTTTGGAACGGTTATCTATCAGGTTTGTTTATTTATTTTATTGACTATTTTACCCTTGCTAAGTAAAAATTGGAAAAAAGATCGTGATGTTTCGCGTTTTAGATAAATATATACCCAAAATGTACCCAACGTTTCGTTTTTTGCCTTCTGACGTTAATTCTGGTGTTAAGTGATGACGTGGCAGGTTTTTCATAATAAAAATAATTTATAAATAAATAAAAATGATATGCCACGTCAGTATTTAACATGGGTACTAACGGAAGACAAAATGAAAACGTTGGGTACCTAAATGTCCACTTTTGAAAAGATGGGTATCTATTTGTCAAAATTTGAAACACTGGGTATTTATAAGTGGGAGGTCTTTTTCCTGTAAAAAAAAAAATTTACTCGTTTTTTTTTCCCAAAAAAAGATACAAATTTTGCAAATGCTTTATGGAATTATTTTTTTCCTAATAGGTAGAAAAATCTTGTTTTATTGGTATATTTTGGAGTGATTTTAAATATTATTTTAATTTTTTTTTCTGTAGTAATATTGTTTGCCAAAGAATTGAAGCAGAAGGTGTTCTCTATCCGTTACTTAATTTATTTAAGCAGTCCGAGTTGTCAGAAAATTTGACAGAACCGGTACTTTTTCTATTTTTAATTTTATGTGAGGGGTAATTTCGTACATTTGTATAAGTTTTGATGAATTGCAGATTCTGAGCATTCTTACTCGGATCCTTGACTCAAGTAAAGATATAGAGGAGGTTCTAGATTATGAAGTGATTGGTCGAGTTATTGAGATTTTCAAAACTTCTTCTTCAATAAATATGCAGTGTAAAGCTGCTTCAATTATTGAATTTAGTGCAGAAAATGAAGCTTTTAGGGAAAAAATCGTTTCTCTTGATATAGAATCGGGATTGATCAATATTTTCCAACACAAAACTTTAAATGGTATGAAAATTTATAAACATTTTTTTCCAAGTTATTTGCATTATAGGTCCCTATATTATGCAAAATGTATTAGAGATTCTTATATTTTCAAAAATTGCGGTATAGGATAGGTTTCTATATTATGAAAAAATTATATTATATTAATATTTTTGAATTAGGTACACTATAAGTCCCTATATTAGTATACAAAATAACCTATACTTTATTATAGAGAAAACAAAATAAATTACTAAATCAAAGCCTAAAAAGATTAATGTTAAAGGTTTGGAGAGCCAAAGTAAAGATTCTGAAAATTTCAGGGACTCTTAGTGTAACTTTTTCAAAAAAAGATTAATATCATACCTGTAGTGTAAAGTATCATAATATAGATTATAGGGATGTATATTGCAATTTTTGCATAATATAGGGACCTTTAGTACAATTAGTTTTTGGGATTTATAGTGTAACTGATTTAAGAAAAATTAATATTAAAACCTACAATGTAGTTTATCATAATATAGAGGCCTATAATACAATTTTTGCATAATATAGGGACCTATGCTGCATTTTTTGCATAATATAGGGACCTCTAGTGCAATTAGTTTTTGGGACTTATAGTGTAACTAATTAAAAAAGTTAAAAAGTTAATATCAAAACCTATAATGTAGATTTTCATACTATAGGGGCCTAAAATACAATTTTTTGCATAATATAGGGACTTCTAGTGCAATTAAATTTACGGACTTATAGTATATAAACTGTATAATTAAAAAAATTAATATCAAAACCTATTATGTAGATTGGCATAATATAGGGGATTATGCTGCATTTTTTTCGTAATATAGGGACTTATAGTGTAACTATTTCATAAAAATATTAACATCAAACCTAGATTAAACGTTCATAATATACGGAAGTATAGTGCAATTTTTGCATAACATAGAGATTTATAATCCATTTTTTGCATAATATAAGACCTCTAGTGCAATTCATATGTATAACTAATTTTCAAAAATAATTTATATTGTAAATTTTCGTAATATAGGGACATTTAGTGCAATTGTTGTATAATTTAGAGACATATAATGCAGTCTTTGCATGATGATATAGGGACCTCTAGTGCAATTTGCAAATAACTCTATTTTTATTTTTTATTTATTTTGAGTCCTTATTGTTAAATGCAGAATTAGAACCTGATATGGAGAGCGAAAACCCAGAGCTATACGCATTAAAAGTTGAAGAAATTAGTCATTTAATCTCATCAGCTTCTCAATTACTAATAAAACTACTCGATTTCAAAATATTCACAAACAAAATAAATTCAATTCATTTCACTAATTTACTTCGCGAAATATTAAAATCAAATATTTCTTTACACACAAAAGATTTAATAGCTTCATGTCTAACAAAACTCACCTCATCTAATGAAGTTAATATAGAAGTAACACTATACGAAACTATTCCAAGGCTAATAGAAGAAATGGGACCCACTTATTCCCCTGAAATTCAGGAAAAAGCGGTTATGGAACTTAACAAGATAGTTTTAGAAGGTGTGGTGGACCCCACTAAAGCTATTGCGAATCAAGGAGGGATTTTTCGGTTAGTTGAAGTGATTGAGAATGGTTCGGATAAAGCTATTGAAGCGGGTTTAGGGGTTTTGTATAGTTTAAGTAAAGATGGGGAAAATCATGCGATTATTATAAGTTCAGGGGTTGTTTCGATTTTAAAGAGGATTGTGAAGAGTCAAAGATCTGATTGGGTATTAGCGCTTAGTGTGTTGAGAAATTTGCCTATATGAGTTGTATTAGTATTTGTTGACTATTTGAGGATTTTATTTAGAATGTATTATAATATAAACGAATATTTTTCTGTTTTTTTCATTTACTATTTTATTGCGAAATGCTTATAGAATAATGGGTGTGAAGGGAAAATTACAGGTCATGAGGCATGTGAAAGGAAAGGAAAGTATCTGGAATAATAAAACAAAAATGATTTTGATATTCTTTGCTTGATTCTTAATCCAACTAATGTACCAGAAATGATTTGATTAGATAAATAAATAAAATATTATATCTACCATTTTGTGTTAGTTGTTTGTCTTACAATCTAATTTGACTGGTAAAATATAAAGAATAAGAGACGTTTCTTGATTAGCTTCTAGAAATTCAGCTTTTTTGACCTTTTTCCACCTATTACATACTTGATTTTCAAAGGATAACTTTTACATACTTTGTTGTTTTAGGACTTGGAAATATTTGTATAGACCAAATGATCGGTTTTAACTTGTTCTTTAGAATTGTGGAAATACCTAGATTCAACCTTATTTTCAGATTATAAATTACTTTGGGCAGAGTATTGATGACAAGTGTGTGGGATTAAATCGAAAAAATTCTGAATAACATATCCTAAATAAAGAGTAGAAATTAATAAGTTAATATTAAAATTCAGAAGCGCAATTTTTCATATGGGATAATGAAATACCAAAAGTCTCAAAGTAAAAAAAACACAATTTAATCCAACATATACCATCACGTGATTTTTATTCTATTTCGTTGAATTTTTGCTCTTAGTTAATGTCGCATAATCATCTTTCTCTAACTGCTACTCATTTATCGAATCATGCCATACTTTGATTTCTTGATCAATAGCTCTTCCATATATGAATTGGTCGTGGTTCGTATTTGCATTGCTAATGAATTGATGATATAAATAATGAGTTAGATTTCAGTTACACTAACATAACATTTGAATTGACGGGATAATATTATTATTGGTTTTAAATTAAAGTTTTATTCATATATAAATAAGGTGTAATTTTCGTTTGTAATTATTATTGATTGTTGATTGAAACTTATTGATGTGTTTGATTATTATAAAACTGAAAATACGACCGCGTGGACTAAAATATAATAGAATTTTACGAACTTTGATGCGTGTGGTTGTAACCCCCTAGCGTTTTTCTCTAATTTATCATAAATCTTATAAATCTTATTGTTAACCTCTTTGGATAAAGGAATAATTACCATGTAAGTCATGAAATTAACATTAATAGCCCTCCAGCATCTTCTCTTTTATATTGCCCATAAAAGTCACCTAGCAAATATTTCTTTCCTTTTTTACCCCTTTATTACCTTTTATTTCATTTCTTTTTCTTTTTATTTCTTTATTTCTTCAGCTCGCTTTCTCTCTCTCCTCACACGCACTCACACACACGCACTGTCTTCTTCTCTCTTTCTCTCAAACTGCTTCCATGGTGATTTCTTCCTTTCTGCTTCATTTTTTTTCGAATTTTTTGCTAGAATTCAAGCTTGATTAGTCATCTCAAACCGCAGGTGATTTCTTCTCTCCTTTTCTCTTTCTATTTTGTTTCACTTTGATTCTTTTTTTGTCGAGTGTTTATGTAATTCGAAATTTGAATTCTTATCTTTCGCAGACATTACGTTTTTCTTCTTCATTTACATCAAGTTGCTGTGAATTTCTTCTTGTTTATCATCTTCAGTTAGGTAATTCATCTTATTTTCTTCTTTTTCCATCGAATTTTCTCATTTTCTTCTGTTTTCAAGCTGTGATTCTGTGATTGTTAGTTTTTTTAGTTCGAATGCTTGTAAACTATAATTCTATGACTCGTCTTGTTTTTTAAGAGCTAAAAATTTACTCGTTATATAAATTTATGAAGATCTTCATCATCATTTTCGAAATCAGAAGTAATTAACTGCTTTTATGACTTATTCAGCTCTTATATTAGCTCATTTATAATCATAATCATTGATCAGTATATAATTGTGTATTTGTGCAGTTTAGTTTATAATTATGTATGTAGTGATTATATTGCAGTTTTTTAGTGAAACAAGTTCATATAATGCAATATACTCAAAAACAGGGACCTATATTGCAATTTCTTCCTTATATAAGTTTGAATTGTGTAATTTAGTCCATACAAATGCATTATATTACAGTTTTTGCATGAAACAATGTCTTATAATGCAATAACTTAAATTTTAGGGACTTATACTGCAAATTTTTCATTATATATGTGTGTATTAGTTCAGAAAAATGAATATTGTGCTACATGTTGCATATTTTGCTTAAATTAAGGTCTTATAATGCTATATACACAAACAATAAGGACCTGTAGTTCAATTTATGCATTATACAGGGCTATTTGTTTTGGTGGGAATTTTCCCACCAAACAAACTGTCATTTTTTTTTTCACTGTATTCACTTTTTTTCTCTAGTCTTATTCCTTAGACTGTTGTTTAATTTCAAATATATTGTGTCTTTATTAGCTTTGATGTGTAATTTGTTCTTGTTTCGTGTATTTTTTGCAAATTTTTATTTTTCTTTTCTGCAGATTGTTTTGTGGGAATTTTCCCACCAAACAATCTGTCTATGTTTTTTCCAACTTTTTAGTTTTGTTTGTATTCTTATGGCTTATCTTGTTGTTTCATTTCATTTGAATTGTATTTTTATTATCTGTGATGTATAATTTGTTTCTGTTCCGTGTTTTTTTTTTTTTTTTGCAGGTTTCAATGTCTTCTTCTGTGTTAGTAGAGTTCAAATTGGGGGACGAGAATGCTTTTTATCCTTTTCAGTTATTACATTCTTTTGCTGATATCAAGTCCTACGTTAGTGAAAGGTGGCCTTCTCTTTGTCATCCACTTGTGAAGTACAATTATTCATATGGTTCGCGAAGTAGCAAACTTGTTTCGGAAGCCGATTTTGCAGCCATTACTTGGTTGGTTGAGCATTCTAGCACAGGTGACTTACAAATTAATGTTATCGATGGTAGTGTTTCATTTAGTACATCATCTTGTCATAGCGGATCATCAAGTTCAACAAGTTCTTCCATTGTTTCGGATACTTCAGTTTCGGTTCAATCTCCCGTGAGTGTTATTCGTCCAGGAGACGATTCTTTAGATTCGCTTCATAAACCTAAAATACTTCGAAGCCATAACTGGGACAAACTATTAAAGTCAGTAGGCGAGTTTTACCGTGATGGTGTGAAAGAATTCAGGATCTGTCTAGAAAAGTACGCTTGCGAATCAGGATACTTTTTCGATTTTGGTCACAACAATGCTTCGAAAGTCAGCGTTTATTGTAAAAAAAAGGTATCGAAAGGGTGTCTATGGTATGTATACGCTTCAATCGAGAAAGGTAACGATCGTCTCTACGTGAAATCTTTCACAAACACACACACATGCGGTGAACCAGACAAGTCAAAGAAAACCGGTGTTTTATCTTCTGACGTGGTTTGCGATGTTATTCTCGATGAAGTCCGAGCAAGACCTTCTATTACTCCGAATGACATAATTCTTCATCTGAAACACCATTACGGATACAACATATCATATAAAATCGCAGGAACAGCTTTACGTAAAGCCCGAGACGAAATTTTCGGTGATTCGGCTCTTTCATACAATCTTATCAAGGCATATTTTGAAAAAGTAAAAGCCGCAGATCCTTCTTCACATTTCTTTTTACAAGTCGATCCCGTTACACGTTCATTCGAGAGTGTTCACTTTGCTTTCGGTGCTTGTATTGCCGGTTTCCGTGCCTGCCGCCCACTTCTATTCATCGACGCTACTTTTCTCAAGTCAAAGTTCAAGGGGACCCTTCTGACAGCCATTGCAAAAGACGCAAACAGGGGTAATTCATTTAGTTTCCCCTATTTTTTGCAGTTTGTATTTGGTGGGATCATTCCCACCAAACAAACTGCCTATAAAAGTTTTTTTTTTTTTTTTTCATTCATTTTGCTTTTTTTTTTTTTAGCTTATTAAACTAAACATCATATTGTAGTTTAAAAATGGAAAGTGTTTTAAAAAACAAAGGTTTCAAAAAGTAAAACTTTATAAAAATATGTTAAGTGACTTTGGTGGGATTTTTCCCACCAAACATGTGGTGGTTTTCCTGACTTTTTTTCCCATGCAATCCTTTTTTATTTTTTTGTTTGTTTTTGTTTTTTTCTTTATGTTTATATTTTTACTAACAACAATTACCTAATTCAGGTCTTTTCCCAGTAGCTTTTTCTATCACAGACTCGGAAACTGCAAACAGTTGGACTTCTTTCCTGAAATTTCTTGCTCCTCTCGTGTCTGACCGTGTGTTGACTTTTGTTTCGGACCGTCATCACGGTATTCCTATAGCGTTGAAGTGTGCCTTTCCCGACGCGTTTCACGGTTTTTGTATGTTCCATCTGAAACAGAACCTGAAGAAGAAATTCCGTGGTTCTGCTGGTACTTTCAAAGTCTTGTCCCTTTTACTCGATAATTGTGCCAAGGCCGTTAACGAAGAGGAGTACGAGCGTTGTCTCGAGGTGTTCTTGCTCACAGGCACCGAGAGAGCTTCGGAGTTCATGGCTAATTTGCCCAGGGAACAATACGCAGACGCGTTTTTTCTCGGGAAGAGATACGGGGAGATGACTTCAAACGCGGCCGAGTCGTTCAACAGTCAAATAAAGAAGTTCCGTGATTTACCGATAACCGAGCTAATAGACAGCATCCGTAATCTCTTGATGGTTCAGATGCACGATCGATTAATCGAAGCAAAATCATACGATAGATTTCTTGCAAAAGATCCTGATTTGAGGTACTGGATCAACTACGATAGAAGCCGTCCTTGGTCAGTTAAACCCTCAAGCGATCACGTTTTTCAAGTCATGTCAGATCCAGTTATGACGGTCGATATAATCAATTACACCTGTTCATGTTTTCATTGGCAAATCGATGGTTTTCCTTGTCCACACACACTTGCAGCCCTTCATCAATTTCGACCTTTAGATCATTATAAATTCGTGGATCCTTACTTTTCTACTTTAAAGTACATTGAAACCTATTCTCAAAGCATTCCGGCAATATCTACTTATCTCGATCCCGCACCACCTGTCGATGATTTGGCAATCCAGCCCCCTTCAGTTAAGCGTCTTCCCGGGAGGCCGAAAAAGAATCGTTACTCTTCTGATGTTGTGTTTACTCGGTCTAAGAGGCTTTGTGGTCGTTGCAACGAGTATACTTATCACAACAAATCCACATGCGATGCACTTATTTGATCTTGTTATTCACATATCATTTATCACAAGCAAATATCTTATTTTACTATTCCTTTTTTATTTATCTGTTTTTTCTATAACAGTAACATTTTTTTTAATAAGCTTTGATTTTTCTCAAAGTATTGTATTTGTGGTAGGTTAATGTTTCCACTTTAAATAAGATTTTTGATGAATTTGTATTAGTTTTGTATTCTTTGATGGAGTTACACATTGTTTTTAGTTGAGTTTTTTGTATGTTGTTATTTGGTGGGAATTTTCCCACCAAACACTCTGATTCTTCTAATAATACATATTTTTCCTTTCTTTGAGATTTTTTTTGCCTTGTTTCTTTTTGGAGTGTTTTGCCTTGTTTCTTTTTGTCCATTACATCAAAGATTGTAATGTTATTATGATTTCTCGTTTTTCATTATCATCTGGGGTAGTTGTTTTTGTCTTTTTCATTTGGGTTAATTTTGCCCACCAATTCAACTTAAACAACAACTTTAACTTTTTTAATATATTGATATGATTTCATACAATGATCCCCATAATAAGTATATTGATTGTAAAGTTCATAAACGGAAGCTCATTGAGCACAATGGTCAAAAAGACCATGCATAAGCTATACACTTGCCTATTGATCTTGGTTCGAATCACACCAACTACAAAAAAAAAAAAAAAAAAAAAAAAAAAATTTGTTTCTCTCTTTTGGTGGGATCTTTTTTATCCCTAAAGTAAGTAGTATAGTAGTAGTTTTTTTTTTTGTTTCTATTTCATAGTAGAGTCATTTTGGATTCCTATTCATTGACTCGGTTTTAACCTCTATAATTAGTTTGTTTCATCAAATCCTTGGCTAGTAATTTAATTTCATTTTTGATTAACTAACTAGTATGATACTAGTTTACTTTGTTCATTCAACTACATTCAACTACCTTTAACTTAAACAACAACTTTAACTTTTATAATATTTTGATATGATTTCATACAATGATCCCCATAATAAGTATATTGATTGTAAAGTTCATAAACGGAAGCTCATTGAGCACAATGGTCAAAAAGACCATGCATAAGCTATACACTTGCCTATTGATCTTGGTTCGAATCACACCAACTACAAAAAAAAAAAAAAAAAAAAAAAAAAAATTTGTTTCTCTCTTTTGGTGGGATCTTTTTTCTCCCTAAAGTAAGTAGTATAGTAGTAGTTTTTTTTTGTTTCTATTTCATAGTAGAGTCATTTTGGATTCCTATTCATTGACTCGGTTTTAACCTCTATAATTAGTTTGTTTCATCAAATCCTTGGCTAGTAATTTAATTTCATTTTTGATTAACTAACTAGTATGATACTAGTTTACTTTGTTCATTCAACTACATTCAACTACCTTTAACTTAAACAACAACTTTAACTTTTATAATATTTTGATATGATTTCATACAATGATCCCCATAATAAGTATATTGATTGTAAAGTTCATAAACGGAAGCTCATTGAGCACAATGGTCAAAAAGACCATGCATAAGCTATACACTTGCCTATTGATCTTGGTTCGAATCACACCAACTACAAAAAAAAAAAAAAAAAAAAAAAAAAAATTTGTTTCTCTCTTTTGGTGGGATCTTTTTTCTCCCTAAAGTAAGTAGTATAGTAGTAGTTTTTTTTTGTTTCTATTTCATAGTAGAGTCATTTTGGATTCCTATTCATTGACTCGGTTTTAACCTCTATAATTAGTTTGTTTCATCAAATCCTTGGCTAGTAATTTAATTTCATTTTTGATTAACTAACTAGTATGATACTAGTTTACTTTGTTCATTCAACTACATTCAACTACCTTTAACTTAAACAACAACTTTAACTTTTATAATATTTTGATATGATTTCATACAATGATCCCCATAATAAGTATATTGATTGTAAAGTTCATAAACGGAAGCTCATTGAGCACAATGGTCAAAAAGACCATGCATAAGCTATACACTTGCCTATTGATCTTGGTTCGAATCACACCAACTACAAAAAAAAAAAAAAAAAAAAAAAAAAAATTTGTTTCTCTCTTTTGGTGGGATCTTTTTTCTCCCTAAAGTAAGTAGTATAGTAGTAGTTTTTTTTTGTTTCTATTTCATAGTAGAGTCATTTTGGATTCCTATTCATTGACTCGGTTTTAACCTCTATAATTAGTTTGTTTCATCAAATCCTTGGCTAGTAATTTAATTTCATTTTTGATTAACTAACTAGTATGATACTAGTTTACTTTGTTCATTCAACTACATTCAACTACCTTTAACTTAAACAACAACTTTAACTTTTATAATATTTTGATATGATTTCATACAATGATCCCCATAATAAGTATATTGATTGTAAAGTTCATAAACGGAAGCTCATTGAGCACAATGGTCAAAAAGACCATGCATAAGCTATACACTTGCCTATTGATCTTGGTTCGAATCACACCAACTACAAAAAAAAAAAAAAAAAAAAAAAAAAAATTTGTTTCTCTCTTTTGGTGGGATCTTTTTTCTCCCTAAAGTAAGTAGTATAGTAGTAGTTTTTTTTTGTTTCTATTTCATAGTAGAGTCATTTTGGATTCCTATTCATTGACTCGGTTTTAACCTCTATAATTAGTTTGTTTCATCAAATCCTTGGCTAGTAATTTAATTTCATTTTTGATTAACTAACTAGTATGATACTAGTTTACTTTGTTCATTCAACTACATTCAACTACCTTTAACTTAAACAACAACTTTAACTTTTATAATATTTTGATATGATTTCATACAATGATCCCCATAATAAGTATATTGATTGTAAAGTTCATAAACGGAAGCTCATTGAGCACAATGGTCAAAAAGACCATGCATAAGCTATACACTTGCCTATTGATCTTGGTTCGAATCACACCAACTACAAAAAAAAAAAAAAAAAAAAAAAAAAAATTTGTTTCTCTATTTGATTTTTTTTTTTCTTAGTGTTGTTTTTGTACATTTTTTGCTCTATAAATTAAACATCCTATTCTTATCATTAAATTTTAGTTTTGTTATGACAATTCCCTTTTGTTTTTTCATCTTTTTTTGTGGTTTTTTGTATGTGGTTATTTTGTGGGATTTTTCCCACCAAACTGAACATCCCACCAAATTCATTATCCTACCAAACTAAGTATCCCACCAAATTTAACATCACCCTAACTGTTTATTTTAGTGGGAATTTTTGTATGCTGCTATTTTGATAGATTCTATATATCAACTACTAACAACTACCATCACATTTGAAATACACAACATTTAACTGAAATAGACAATTAAAATAACATCTTAAACAACTTAATATAAAGTAGTGCAATTTACCATCAATAACAACTTCATTCAAAAATAACAATAAACATAAAACTGAAATCATAAAAAGTAGTGATATAATATTTATTTTTCATTTTCTTCTCCTTCTTCATTTTCTTCTTCTTCTTCTTCTTCTGCTCTTTTTTCTCCTACTTCATTCTTTTCTTCTTCTTCTGCTTCTGATCTTTTTTCTTCTTCTTCAGTTTTTCCTTCTTCTGGTTCTGCTCTTTTTTCTCCTTCTTCTTCTGTTCTTTTTTCTACTTCTTCACTTTTCCCTTCTTCTTCTTCTTCTGTTTCTTCTAATTTTTCTCCTTCATTTATTTCTTCTTCTTCAGCCCTTTTTTCTCCTTCTCCTTCTGCGCTTTTTTCTCCTTCTGATCCAGCTTGTTCTACTACTGTTTCTTCGTTTTTTTCTCCTTCGTTTTCTGCCCTTGTCTCTCCTTCTCTTTCTGCGTTTTTTTCTCCTTCTGTTTCTGCTTGTTCTACTACTCTTTCTTCATTTTTTTCTTCTTCTGTTGTTTTTCCTTCATCTTCTTTTTCTTCTTTTTCTTCTTTTTCTTCTTTTTCTTCTTCTTCACTATCTGAAAATTCTATTACTGTGTCATCTCTCAAATCCGGTCTTTCCATTAGTCTAATTCTCAAACTTCTCCTTGGACATTCTGGTGTGAAACTGCATAAAGAAATCAAATATTATTATATATTATATTATTGAAAATCCATTTCATATTTTTTTACATTCTGTTTAATCTTGGCCTTTGGATTCTGAGTAGATTAACTTTTGGCTTTTCCCTTTTTGCCCTTTTTCTTTTTTGTCCTGATGTTGATGGTTCAATAGTTGCTGGAGCGCTACTACTCGTTCCTTCATCTTGTTGAACCTGTAAATATACATTTTAAATATATAAGCTACAACTTCTAGTTTTAAATCAGATTTTTTGTACCTTAGGTATCGTATATTCGTCTGTCCATAATGTTCTTGAAATGTATCTTTTAACATCTTGTGCAGCATTTATAGTGTATGATCTGTATACTGGATGGTTCTTAAATAAGTCCTTTGCATATAGTAAAATATACGCCCCTGAATCTGCTAATCTTGTACTACCATGGTTTACATGCACATCAATCAATGGCACTTGCTCAATATTGTTTTTTTTTTCATTTTTTTGTTCAATTCTGATCTTGTTTGTCAAATACTCGTACATTTTTTTCGCATTTTCTCTTGCTTTCCCACCTGCCATTTTATCCGTTTCATCTGGCATTGAGTTAAAATGTACAAATTCATTCTGATCTCTGTCCAACACAAGTAGGGTCCACAAAGTTCCATTCCCATGTTTTGTTTCGATAGGAATTATTGTGTATTTTTTTTCTGTATAGCACTTTATGAAAGGATCTCCTACTTTCTTTGCTAGCTCATCCCACTTAAGTTGATTCCTCAATTCCTGTATATTCAAATAACAATTTGTCAATTTATATTTCCAAACAGTTTAATTCAAATAACATTTTTTTTTTTTTTTTCTGGTTTGTTTTTGTGGGAATTTTCCCACCAAACAGAAACTGTTTTGTTTTTGTGGGAATTTTCCCACCAAACACAAACTGTCTTTTTTTTCTTCTTACCATAGCATTTGTGGGCAAGCTTTCTAACATTTGTTCTTTCCTGTCCCTCTTCCATATCTTTAGCACTGCTTCAATCAACTACAATTTTTACAAAACAAATATTAATAATCTTACATTTTTTGTGTTAACTTTGTGTATTTATAATTTTACTTACGCTATGTGTTAATCTTCCATCTCTTGCTACTTCCAATACTTCTTCTACATAAACGCAATTGTTTTCCTCATCTTCCCAAATTTTTGTTTGTCTTGGTTTTCCTTTTCCATAAATACATAACATGTAATAGTCATCATAATCACACACTTTGTTTTTTGGAATTATAAATTTCACCCCCTCAACCTCTACCCAATCTTCTTCTTCGTTTAGTTTCGGGTCTGTGACATAATCATCCGATATTTTCTTTTTCCTACCTACTCTATCATCTTGTTTTATTTTTTTCACCATTGAGTTTGGTGATTTCAGTAGTGATGATCTTCTGCTTTGAACTTCTGTTGTATCTTTCTCTGTTTCAGATTCACTGGTTGTCCAACTTACTTCAAGTTCATAGTCATCATCTTCTTGTTGATTTCCTTCATCAAGCATTTCTGCATCTTCTTCAACCATCTGGCTTTCCATCATGTTTTGATTTTCTTTTTCAACTTTCTCAGATTCCATCATTTCTTCAGTTTTTTCTTCACCCATATCAGGTTCCATCATTGTTTCATTTTCGTTTATCCAGCTCTCTTGTCTATTTTCCTCCATCATCTCTGCTTCTTTAAGTTTTTCCATCTCAACCTCCAAATCCATCATATCTTCATCTTCTTCAACCTGACTTTCCTCAATCTCCACCTGTTTTCTACCTTCCTCAATTTCCATCTGCTCTTTTCCCTTCTCTTTATCTAGCTTGAAGCTTACTCTTCGGTTACGCGTTTCCTTTAATTTTTCTAATTCTTTTTTAACTCTGTCCATCTCTAAATTCAGTTCATTTTCTCGATTAGCTTGTAATTTCCTCATTTCTTCCATCTTTTTTTTCATTTTTTTATTCTCTTCTTTCAGTTTCTTGTTTTCCACCTGAAGTACTTCAAGATTTTTTTTCACTTGCGTATTATCTTTTTTTAGTTGTTTGTTTTCACATTCAACTTCTTCAAGTTTTTTCTTCATTTCAATCTCTTTTTCCCCTTCTTTTTCCTGTGTGCTATCATCTAGTCCTAAGTCAAATGCTAGTTCCGGGTCATAAGCTGCCTGCACTTTGGAACTTTCTCCTTTTTCGGTGACACTTCCTTGGAAATTATTTCCATATTTGATTGTCTCGTTTATAGTTTTATTAATCATATCATTTTGACTTGTTTTTATTTGCGCGAGAATATCTGCTAGCGTCATTTCTTCTTCTGTATGCCACGAAAACCCGTAAATTTCATCATACTCTTTTTGTCTTCTTGCTTCCTCTTCTGTCAATTCGATTTCAGCATCTTCTGCCGCTTCTTCTTCATCTTCTTCTGCTTCTTCTTCATCTTCTTCATTTTCTTCTTCATTTTCTTCTTCTTCTTCTTCATCTCCCTCACTTTCTGTTTCTCTTTCTCTTTCTTCTCCATCTTCAGTTTCTTCTTGATCTTCCTCTTCACTTTCTTCATCATCTTCATTTTCAAGGTAAGCTTTGATTTTCTTTTCTTCATATTGTTTGATCACAAGTTCCTTCTGATTCACCTGCATTTGTATATCGAAAATTGTTAAAAATAATTCAAGTTTCATTTTCTACTTGAGTTTCTATTATTGATTTTTTTTACCTTTTCATTTTTGATCTTGTCTAAAAATTTCTTTTTGAAGCATCCTTTCTTGTATGTCTTTAGCCATCTGAGTATCCTCGGGTATGCTTTGTTTTCAGAAGGCTTCCACATTTGTACATGCTCGAAGAAGAATGGCTGCAAAGTGAATCATAATCAGTCAAAAATCAGTCTAAAATAATTCATTAAAAAATATATCAGTTGAGAATAATTACCAGTAGTATACAGAATGGTGCACTTATGTGTCCTTTTGTGTTTTCATCAATCCCTTCCATTAACTTACGTTCCATTGTTGAGGCCCAATCGTAAGCCTTAATTCTTTGTAAATCCGCAGATATTCCTAGAACCCACCAGTCTATCCTTCCTGCAGCTGCTGGGAAGAAGCATGTGTGTAGACTAATCATACACATCAATCTTGCGAACTGTTCGAGATCTTCTTCTCTTGGTTTCTTTTTTTTTAATACCTCGTTGATCAAATCTTTTACTGTTTTATTTGAAGGTTGTTTCTCTTCATCAAGAAACATCTTTTTGTACCAAGCCTCTCCTTGTACTTGGCTTTTTGTAAATTTTTTCAGTGGCTCATTCCCACTTTCAACTCCTAAGATTAATCTCACATCTTTTGATGTAAGTTTTACGCTTTTCCCTCGAAACACAAAAGCCTTCTTGTCTTTGTCATAACAGTCCTCAATTAATTTCAATGCTTTTGGTTTCCCCTTCATACCTTTTAATTTACCATTTTGTGCAATTCTGTAGATTTCTTTGATTAAAAGGTAGAAAGGGAGTTTCTTGCACGCTTTTACGTGCTCTGCTGTCACTGTTGGTAGCTTAAGGATCTGGAACATCCCGTCTAGTGCGGATCTGTACCTTTTACTCATGGTACCTGTTATTAAAGTTACACAATATATTATACACTGAATCCCACTAAATATTAAACATAAAGTAACATATGAAACTGGATAATACATATGAAACTGAATAATGCATATGAAACTGAATAATATATGAAAGTAAGTTATATGCAAGTATTTGTTGTTGTTTATTCTGTTTTGTGTTTGATATCCCACCAAATTTCATTAACTTATGTACAATTCCATCATGTTTCCCTGTTGTTTTTATATGTTTCTTTTGGTGGGATAATTCCCACCAAATATATATGAATAAAGTCAAGTGGCATTTGACTTTTTTTGTTCAGAATTCCCTCCCAAAAAATTTCATTTGATTTATCTTTCTTAGTGTTTGTTTTTTGGTGGGATTTTTCCCACCAAATAACTACAGCTTAATCTCATATGCATTAATCACTTAATCTAGTACAGATATCATCAGATTTAAACTTCAAATACTTAATCAATCATCATCATCTACAGATTAAGTGATATTTCCAATTACAGTACACATCTAAACTCAGTCTAACAGTTTAATTGTTATTCCTATAATTTCAGTTTAATCTAAACTTAAACAATAATCACAGTTTATTCCAAACTAAGCAATTAATCATTAATTACAGTTCATTCACAGTCAAACTACAACTATATCTGCTATGAACTGTAAATTACATTTTTAACTGTAAATTCCAGATAAATTTCACTATTTCATCTTCTATGAACATAATCATAACACTGTTCATCTGTTATAACATCTTATTTTGCTCAATGATCACTAATAAGTCCATCGTCATTCAATTTACACTAATCTTTCACTTTATTTAACAATTTTTGTTCTATACACATAAATAATCATATGAATTCATGTTATTCGCAATTACACACATATATTCACACTTATATTCGTTTAGACTCACATATTCATCCGTATTTGTTGATTTTTTTTCAATTTTCGAACCCTAGTTCATATATTCATCTCGGAAATGCATGTGTTCTTATCTAATTATCAAATGCTACTCTATATACGCAAATAATCTGAAAATAAACATAACACCATTCTCAATCACTGTGTTACCTTTTTTTGTTTTTTTTTGTTTTTTTTTTGTTGATTTTTGTTGATTTTTGTTAGCTTTTTACGGTTGAATTTCCTTTTATTTGTTTGTGTTTGCTAAATCTTCGTGTTTCGTTGAGATTCGGCTTCGATTCTGTGTTGATTCTACGATTTTTTTGGTTTATTTTTCGCTGATCTTCTCCGCTCTTTTCTCAAGTGTGTGTTTGTGCGTGTTTTTTTACTGTGTGTATTTGTGTGTTTGTATGTGTTTTGTGTTTTTTGTTATCAGACGTTCCGTGTGTATATTGTTTTTTTTTTTTTTTTTTTTTTAATTGGAAAAGGTTAGTTTTGTCTTTTGGTTGCTTGTTTTTGGTGTGTGACTTTTATAGTCAATATACTTACCTCCTATGGTGTATATGGTAATTAGCTCTTGGATAAATTATTGTTATTTGAAAGACTTTTTGATCAAGATGGTTTATTAAATAATGTGTAATTATGTCCAAAAAAAAAAAAAATAATGTGTAATTATTTACTTAATATATTTGAATACACCTAAATAAAGAAGGAAGCAAATAATAATAAAGTGTATGTATGTGTCATTGTGTGACAGCAGACACGCATTTTAAGAAGCCGCCAAAAGTAATCGAGAGAAGCCAACTAATACTAACGACCCATTTCATTTCATCATTCATTTTTCTCTTTTCTCTCTCTAAAAACCTTCACACACCATAGAAGAAGAGAAAAAGATACAAAGGCGATCTAAAAGCCTAAAAAATAGCAAGAAATGGGTACAAATCAGACATGGCGTAAAGCTTATGGTGCTCTTAAAGACCAAACTAAAGTTGGACTCGCCCAACTTAATAGCGATTTCAAGGTCCATTTCTTTTTTTTAATTATTTATATAATTAAATCAAATCACTCCTTTTTGGTTGAATTATTATTTAATTTTTTGTATTTTTTGTAATTAGAATGTGGATGTAGCGATCGTTAAAGCTACAAATCATGTGGAGTGTCCACCCAAAGAAAGACACGTTAGAAGTGAGATTCTTTTCACCTAAATTCTTCGTTTATCTTGTAAAATCTCAATCTGTTTCAGTCTTGAGTTGTTAATTTTATATGAATTTGCTTCAATTTTGGACTTTCGATACTGTTATTTTAGTTAATTGCACTAGTGATCCCTGCGTTTAGCTTAATAATCCCCTATGTTTCCAAAAATAGCAAATATTCCCCATATCTGTGTGGATCCAAGGGTTTCCAAGTATAGATGATTTGAGTTAGAAAATCTTTTAGCCTTCCTTAAATTATATATCCTGGATTTGTCCTTGCCTTATGTATCGAGGGTATATTTGTCCATTTCACATATAAATAGGACCAGTGTTGCAATTTACAACTCTGGACATGTTTTATTGTTTTCAACTAGTGAACTTCAATTATTTTAAATCTGTATTTGTAGAATGGTGAACATAATTGAGAATTCAATTTTAGGGGTCAAATGTGCAAATTGGTGATAATATCGGGGTTTAATTGTTTGTTGCAGAAATTCTGTTTGCCACATCAGCTGCTCGTCCACGTGCTGATGTGGCGTATTGCATACACGCACTCTCTAGAAGGCTAGCAAAGACTCATAACTGGACGGTACTAATTCTACATCTCCTTAATCTATTATATTACCAAATACCCCCTGTAATATGACAAAAGGTCAAAAAGAAAAACCTATGTTCTTAAAACAGACATATACCCCCTGTGGTTTTTCCAACTCGTGACAATTCACCCCTTTTGTTACAATAATGTCATTATAGGTCCCTATATTTACAATAATTTCATTATAGTCCCTATATTTGACAGTGATTGCATTATAGTCCCTATATTTTACAGTGATTTCATTGCAAGACTCTATATTATACGATAATTGTGTTACAAATCCCTATATTATACAATAATTGTGTTACAAGTCCCTATATTTTACAATAACTGCATTACAGTCCCTATATTTTACAATAATTGCATTACAGTCCTATGTATTTTACAATACTTGCATTACAGTCCCTATAAGTTATAATAATTGCATTACAGTCCCTATATTCTACAATAAATGCATTACAGTCCTTGTATTTGCAGTAATTGCATTACAGTCCCTGTATTTACAATAATTGCATGACAGTCCCTATATATTACACTAAATGCATTACAGTCCCTGTATTTACAATAAATTCATTATAGGTTCCTATATTTTACATTTGCATTATAGGTCCCTAGTTTATGCAAACTACCTATATTTTGAATTAATTGCATTATAAAGTGCCTATATTAAGCAAAATAACCTATAATAGGGGACTTATATTAGACATTTTTTAAAACCATAGGGGTTCCTTTGACCTTTTGTCAAACCAAGAGGTAAATTGGTAATTTTACCCCCTTAATTTGTAAAACTAATATAATTTTATTTATCTTTAGGTGGCTTTAAAAACACTAATAGTTATACACAGAACATTAAGGGAAGGTGATCCTACATTTCGTGAAGAAATATTAAATTTCCAACAAAGAGGACGTATTTTGCAATTATCAAACTTTAAGGATGATTCAAGCCCTATTGGTAAACTTTAAGGATGTGTTTTTTAATTTTTTATATTTATCACATGATATTTAATTATTTTTTTTAATTTTACCAGCTTGGGATTGCTCTGCGTGGGTCCGTACATATGGTCTTTTCTTAGAAGAAAGACTTGAATGTTTTCGTATTTTAAAATATGATATCGAATCTGAGCGTATTCCAAAACCTGGTCATGGCCAAGATAAGGTATTTTTAATTTCATAAATGGTCCCTGAACTATAAGCTAATTACTATCTGAGGACCTGAACTGTAAAAGTTACTTAAATGGTCCTTGAACCAGTGGCGGAGCTAGTGTAATTTGGACACCCTAAAATTTTCAAAATCTTTCACTTTGCCCCCCGATTTTTTAAAATTAATCTTTTTTGGCTATTTTTTATATGAATATTTTGTTTTTTTCAGTTATAAAATATCGCATATTTTGTATAGTATAGGAACTTATAGTGTAATTAATATCGGGACGTATAGTTTAATTTTTGTTAATTATAGACTTATAGTGCAATTTTTGAATAATATAAGTACCTATAAGGCAATTAACTCAATTTTTTTCCTGGCTATATATTTTTAACCACCCACATCAAATTTCATCCAATTTTACCATTAAGTCCACATGGAAATAAATATTTTTGGTATTATTAATAGAAAAAATTCTCCAAATGGTCCCTGAAATATCTTCGTTTTTACCGTTTGGTCCTTGAACGTTTTTTCCATGTGGCACTGAACGCTAAAAACCTGACGGATTCAGTAGCGAAGTCTTAAAATTCGAGGACCATTTATGTAACTTTTAAACTTCAGATCCTCAGCAAGTAAATAACCTATAGTTCAGGGACCATTTAGGTAAATATTTTCCTTTAATTACTTACCAAATTTACTAATACACGAACTGTAATAAATAACAGGGCTATAGCAGAACTAGAGAAGTAGAATGTGAACAATTATTGGATCATTTACCAGCTTTACAACAGTTACTTTATCGTCTTATTGGATGCCGGGTACTTTTTACATCTTTTCCAAACTTCAGGGACTAATTTGCAATTTTTAAAAATATATTATTCACAATTAAGTTTCATTTCTCAGCCTGAAGGAGCAGCTGTACAGAATTACGTAATACAATACGCTCTAGCACTGGTATATATTTATTAATCACCTTGTCTTTTAATATTAATTTTAATTTTATTTTATCAACTCAACATATAATTAATTTTATTTAGGTACTTAAAGAAAGCTTTAAAATCTACTGTGCTATAAACGATGGAATAATTAATCTCATTGACAAGGTATATAATATATCATTTCTTAATATTTTGTCTTTATTTTTTTTATGGTAATTTTTAATTTTTTTTTTTACAGTTTTTTGAAATGCCGAGACATGAAGCTATTAAATCATTAGATATATATAAAAGAGCAGGTCAACAAGCTTCAAATCTTTCTGATTTTTATGAAGTGTGTAAAGGACTTGAACTTGCTAGAAATTTTCAGTTTCCTGCTTTAAAAGAGGTAATAATAATTAATTAATTAATTTTTTTTTTGAAATTTTATTTGATTTAATAGTTTTTACTTTCTTTTATAGCCTCCACAATCTTTTCTTGCTACTATGGAAGAGTATATTAAGGAAGCACCAAGCATGGTTTCAGTTTCCCGAGAAACTTTGGTTAGTATAAAACTATAGGGACTTATAGTGCAATTTTTAGGTGAATGAATTATGAAAAGTAATAGTATCTTTTATATTTAATTTTTAATAGGAATATCCGGAGAGGCTAATGCTTACATATAAACCAGAGGAAGAAAGTGAAACTTTAGAGGTTGAAGAAGAAACAAAGAGAAATGAAGCAGATGAGGAAAAGTGGGCCCCACTAGAAGATGATTTTGTTCCTCGATCAGATGAGATTCATGTTCCTTCTTCTACTATTCCTCAATCAAATGATTGGGATTCACATGATTTACTGGTAAAACTTTTTTTTCCTTCTTTTTGTTTATGGTTTTCAGTAATTGCAAATATACCCCCTGTGGTATGACAAAAGGTCAAAAAAAGGCCCTTATGGTTTCATTCTCTGTGCAAGGAAGGCCATGGCGCCCTATGATTTTTCTAAAAAAAATTATATATATATTAACCTTATGGTGCCCAAGTTTTTGAGAATCTTCACTTGGCCCCCTCAATTTTTAAGTTTTATTTAATCAAGCTTTAATCAATATTATTTGTATGAATATTTTGTTATTTGTATACTAAAATATAGGTATATTTTATATAATATAGAGGCTTATAGTGTAATTAATTTAAAAAGGATTAATATCGGGACCTATAGTGCAATTTTTGTTTAATATAGGGACCTATAGTGCAGTTTATGCATAATATAGGGACCTAGTGCAGTTTTTCCATAATCTAGGGACCTATAGTGCAATTTTGGCATAACATAGGGACCTATAGTGCAATTTTTTAAAACCAAAAGGAAATATTCGTGACTTTTAAAACCATAGGGTTTTATTAACCTTTTGTCTAATTACAGGGGTATATTTGGTATTTTACAAATTTTCATTTTGCCTTTATCGCATAACAATCTATATAATATATATTTACGTTTCAGGGTTTAAATAATAATAACACTACAAACGCATCAACAATCGAAGACAACAATGCATTAGCTTTAGCAATAGTTTCTACAGGTAATTTTTATTTTATTTTTTTCCCATGATAATAAATCTTTTAATTTTACATTATATTTTTTCAATCTTCTTACAATATATATATCATATGTGAAAACAAACAAACAGGTACTACTGTAGAATCTTCTAATGTTCCTCGTACGAGCACTTTTGATCCAACGGGATGGGAACTTGCATTAGTTGATGTTCCTGGAAATAATATTTCCTCTGTTCAAGATAGGCAATGGGTATGTATTTATATATATATATATATATATATATATATATATATACTGCTATTTTCACATTATCTAGGGACCTGTATTGCAATTTCCACATACTTTAGGGTCCTATATTGCTGTTTTTGCATACTTTATGATCCTATATTGCAATTTTCACATAATATAAGGACCTATATTGAAATTTTTTGCATAATAAATGGACCTATATTGCAAATTTTGCATAATTTGGGTCCTATATTGCAGTTTTTGCATAATATAAGGACCTATATTGCAATTTTCGCATTATTTAGGGTCCTATATTGCAATTTTCTCATAATTTAGGGTCCTATGTTGGTTTTTCTTTTGCATAATATATGGATCTATAGTGCAAATCAGTCTAATTTCTTTTTTGTCCCTTTTGAAAAAGGACCTATATTGCAGTTTTTGCATAATAATAAGGACTTATGATGCAAATACGTTGAATCTTTTTTTTTCATCCCTTTTAAAACCATAGGGGTGTTTTTTGTCTTTTTGTCATACCACAGGGAGTATTTGGTATTTTACCCTTTTAATTTTTATTTTTTTGAATATTAATTTTTCTTTTATTTTGTGTGTAAAATGTCAAAACAGGGTGGTGGATTTGATTCGTTGACACTAGATAGTTTATACGAGGAAGGAGCATATAGAGCTTCACAACAACCTACATACGGAAAAGTGGGTCCCACACAGACACAAGGACCCCCCAATCCATTTTCTCATGATGATCCATTTGCTATGTCTAATAACATAGCTCCTCCACATTCTGTTCAAATGGCTGATCATTCTCATTCTCATTCTCATTATCAATCAAATCCATTTTCTTCAACATTTCAACAAAATAACCCTTTTATGGATAATACGGGTTATGGATCATTTCCTAATCATAATAATCATCAACAAATGAATAATCCATTTGGAACCACAACTTTGATTTAATCAAGAGAAGAGAAGATGTTTTTTGTGATGATTTTTTTTTTTTTTTTGTTATAATGGGGTGTAAAGATATGTTGAGGGATTAATGAGAATGTGTCATGTACATTGTACATTGTTGAGTTGAGATGAGATGTGTGTTCATTGATTGTAATGATGAATAGTACTTGTCTTGTTATTGTAATGATTCTTTTTTAGCACATGCAACAATCAAAAGTAATATTAGTTTCTTAAAAGTTAGATTGTAAAAAAAATATATAAAAATTGTATTGTTTTGAATATATATTATATTCGTAGATGTGATTAAATTTATAAATTAGATATAATAAACATGCTCTAGTCTATATGATGTAATTTTAAGTATATTTTTAATCGAGTTAGGCATTATTTCTTGATAATTTTCATCTACCAATTTTGGTACATGGATGAAGCACATGGAAATATTGTCATGAGTATAAAAGTTCCACTAATATAACTTATATAAGTGAGAATCGAAGTAGAGTTATCTAAGGGTTGTTTGGATTAAGGGGAGATTTTTTAGTAAACATAGAAAAAGAAAGTATTATAAAGGAATGAAAAAGAGAGTATTAAATCTTGTTTGAATTGAATAAAAAGAGATAAAGTGTTTTATTAAATGATTATATGTATCTGGTGTTTGGATTTAAAAGATAAAGAGAGGGAGAGGCATTTTTATTTTTATTTTGTTACATAAGAGGTCAAAAGACCAGGAAGGTTACTTCTTACGAATCTAAAACAATTCTAGGTGTAGCCCAGCCACACCTATCCTTAGTTAGAAGTCGCCAAAGTCCATCTGGTGGGTGCTGATGAGGAATCGGTCCTTCTTCACTAAAAACCCCTCTCTTCGCCAGCCAATCCGCACACTTATTTGCTTCTCTATAGCACCAAACTAGATCAAACTCACCCCTGGAGGACAGTATATCCCTACACGCGTTGATTATGCTTCCCATGAAACCTCTTGAGTTCGCACCGCCCTTCACTAGCGCGTGCAACTCACTTGAGTCACATTCAATGATAAGAGAAGTAAAGCCACGATGTACCGCCATACTTAGACCGAAATGTAATGCGAGTACCTCCGCTTCAAAAGGAGAACGCGCTACACAGCTACCCGAAAAACCAAAAATAAACTCCCCTGCCGGGCCCCTAAATAAACCTCCAACCCCTGCCCTCCTTCTCTCCAAATTGTATGACCCATCGACATTCAACTTTACCCCTTGCACCGGCTTAACCCACTTTATCAAGACACTTGTTGCGGAAGTAAACAAACCCCCATCTCGCTCACGCCCCCAAGCTCGAATGTAGTCGCTCGCGACATTTCTTATAATTGCTTTTAGTTCACTAGACGATCTTAGTCTTGTCTCCTCGTCAAAGATTCTTGCATTTCTGTCCGCCCATATATACCACACATAAGCCGCGAAGAGGATACGTTTTTCAACCCCATTAACTGCTTCTTTATCCGATAACATAGTTGTCCACCAACCCTCATCCCCAATTTCAGCCTGTACTTCATGCTGTCCAGGAGGTACCACGGTTAGTTGCTGCTTCTCAGTACCACGGTTTTCCTGGGAGCTGCTACTGTTTCTGTCCCAGCCTCGGTTTTCTGGGTTCTGCTGCAGCTGCGCGAGCCGCCTGTTCGAGCCAATCTGATCAGTCCAGCCTCGATTCCTATCTGCTGTTATGGCGCCATCCACAGCCCCAGCCCGCGCTGGACCTGTAGCTCCAGTTTCCACCTGAACTCGCTCCATTGCAGCACCTGATGTAGCTGCAAAACAAGTTAACAAAATATCAGAATAGCCCTCACAAAATTTAAAAACATGAAGAGCTGATTCCTCCCTTTGTAAACACCTCCTGCACTCTGGGCTTTCTACTACTCCCCTCACTTTCAAATTCCTTCCCGTAGGCAGTCTCTCCCATACCGCACGCCACAAGAGCACTTTTATCTTTTGCGGACATTTCAATGTCCAAATTAATCCCCATTTAAAACTCGAATTTCCTCCATCTTGTACTAAGGTACTGTACGCGGATTTCACCGAGAATACACCTGTTGCTTCTTTGTCCCATCTCACCACCTGTTCATTCCCAACATTCGACACTCTAATCCCCGTTTGAAGCACCTCCCGTCCCACAATAATGTTCTTGCACATCCGCGAATCAGACGGCTTAACAACATAATTTAGAAAACCATTGCTGAAGTACTTTTGTTTAAGAACGCCTACCCACAAGGCCGGATCATTCATGAGCACTTTCCAACCTAGCTTAGCAAGGAGTGACTTATTATATTCTCTCGCGCTTCTCAGCCCAAGACCTCCGCGTTTTTTGGGCTGACACAGGGTCTTCCAATCAATCCAATGTATTTTCCTCCCTTCATTCGACGACCCCCAAATAAAATCCCGAATAATCCGATCTATTTCATCACATACATATACAGGTAACCTCATTGTCTGCATAATATAAGTCGGAATCGCTGCAAGAACGGCTTGGGAAAGTGTAATTCGTCCTGCCATAGAGAGATTTTGACTTTTCCAATTCGGAAGCTTACTTTGCATCTTCGCTGTTATACCCCGAAAGAAACCACGCGGTAGCTTATGTGATCTAATCGGAGTCCCCAAATAAGTCCCTAGACCCTCACTCCGAGTGAAGCCACTCCTTGCCGCAAGATTCAAGGCTGTCTCTTCCGGAACATTGGATGAGAAATAAATAAGTGATTTCCCATTACTAACTGTCTGGCCCGCCTCATCACAGAACATCTCCAAAACTCCTTTCATCAAGTCCACTTGCATTTCACTCGCTTCCATGAAGAGAATCAGGTCATCTGCAAAAAATATATGTGAGATAGGAGGACCCTGCCGGTGAATTCTAATGGGAGCCCATTCATTATTCCGACAAAGTCCCTGTATAAGAACAGAAAGACGTTCCATACATAAAACGAAAAGATAGGGTGATAAGGGATCTCCCTGTCTAATGCCCCGTTGGGGGGTGAAAGCTTCCAATTGTTCACTATTCCATAAGACCCGCATTGTATTAGTCTCCATTGCCGACATTATTAACTTTACCCACGACTTAGGAAAACCAAAAAAGGAGATAGTATCTTCGATAAATCTCCAACTTAATTTATCATAAGCCTTTGCCAAGTCAATCTTTATCGCCATGTAACCAATCTTTGACGTAACTTTCCGCATCCGATGATCAATTTCTTGCACAAGAACTACATTATCAATGGTTGACCTTCCTGGAAGAAAACTACTTTGGTTCGGACCAATTCTTTCGGCTAAAAGGGGGCGGACTCTATTAACCATTGCTGTCATTACAAACTTGACCGGAACATTGATTAGACTAATTGGGTGAAGCTCCCCCACCACCACCGGATCCGGTACCTTCGGTATTAGATGTACCAAAGTCCCATTCAGGCTAGGCGAAATTGCTCCTCCCCGGATTGACTCTCTAACCATATTGCATATATCCACACCCACTATATCCCAATATTTTTGATAGAATAAAGCCGTAATACCGTCATTTCCCGGCACCTTGTTTGGGTTCGGCTGAAAGACCGCGATTCGGATTTCTTCATCAGTAAACTCCTCCTCTAACATATCCTTACCCACGCTCCCTAACGGAACTCCATGAGGCAATGCATAAGGACCCACAAAACTCGAGGTCTCCGTATAAATATCCGCAAAATAATTCCTAACCAAAGCAGCTAACTCCTCCTTTCCTTCTACCCAATTGTCATCTGAGTCCTTGAGACGTAGAATTGGTGTTACCCTTTTCTTCTTCATGGTCGCCAGATGGTAATATTTTGTATTTCTTTCCCCTGAGCGAATCC
This sequence comes from Nemophila menziesii, assembly GCA_029959085.1. Classification (NCBI taxonomy): domain Eukaryota; kingdom Viridiplantae; phylum Streptophyta; class Magnoliopsida; order Boraginales; family Hydrophyllaceae; genus Nemophila; species Nemophila menziesii. The sequence continues at coordinate 26,576,493 of JARWIR010000018.1, read as the reverse complement.
ATTTCTTCTTCGAACGTTGGAACCAAAGGTGTTCTTCCTCCTCTAACACACTTAAATACTCCCCACGAAGTCTCTTACCCAACTCAAAAAGGGACGAATTGTACGAGTTTTGAAGCGATAACTGAAATCCCTTGAGCCGCGCTAGAAGTATCCTCTTCTTCTTGTTTAAATCCCCAAAAACATTAAATTTCCAATCAGTCATATAATCTTTCATAACCTTAAGGCTGTCCCCTAGGTCTCCATTAATAACCTTCCACTTATTCTGAATAAAACCCTTGAAATCTTTATGCGCACACCAAGCTGACTCAAAACGAAACCTTCTTAGTGGACCCACTTGATCACTCGGGATAACCTGGATTAAAATCGGAGCATGATCTGAATGTCTTCTATCAAGATGTGAGACCTTCACGTATGGGAAAAGCGATAAAAATTCCGTGTTACCGTACGCTCGATCAAGTCTCCTCAAGATACGTTGACCCGTATTCCACACCATGTATACCTTGGTCCCTCAAAACCCAAATCCGTCAAATTGCACTTTTGCCGCCATTCTTCAAATCTAATCATACGGCGAGTCACCCCAGGCTCCCCACCTCTTTTATCAATCTCTTTTTCTACCTGATTAAAATCTCCAGCAATGAGCCACAGACTTGTAGTATTATGGAAGGCCTTATACAAGGCATACCACAATGGTTCCCTATCCTTCGCTCTCGGACGTGCATAAACTGCTGAGAAAATCCAAGAACGACAACTATCCTTCGAGACTTCTATATTGATGACCTGATCTCCAGCAGTCAGCAGATAAAACCCGAACCCCGATCTCCGAATCGTCCCAAAGCAACCATATACCACCTTTAAAGTTGGCAGCCTCAACTCTAGCTGAATTTGCCTTCCTTAAAGAACGGATGATATCATTTGCTCGTGTCCCACTTACCCTTGGTTCTACTATTACAGTTAGCCAAACGTGGTGGTACCGAACCATATCTCTTACCACTCTTGTGAAACTTTCTGCAGCTGCGCCGTGACAATTCCAAACAAGGATGTTAGGCTTTTGGGGCGACTCACCCCAATCGCCTCTATATAATTCCTGTGTATTCATTTAAAACCTATTAAATAGAAATAAAAAGAGGTTCAAGACGATACCTGGTCCGTGGTTGCCTTTTCCTCCGAAGCGCACTCCATTTGCTCATCCCGATCTATTGATTCCAGTTGGGTCTCGGGTACTACTGATAACACACAATCTCCCGGGTCCGGTGGAAGTGTATCATCAAACATGTTTTCAGCGCCACCCCCCTGGTTAAAAGCTCCAGGTAGCTGCCATCGCGGTTCTCCTGTATTCCGAGGTTCCCCACGGCTTGTACTGATATAGGCACTATTTTCTGCATTTTTTAAATTATCGGAAATTGCACATAAGGTCCCTGGACCCATTTTCGCTGCTGTCACTGATTTTTCAGCCTTAGAGCTGATTCGGCCCTCTTGTACTCCCTCCCTTACATCATTACTTGGTCCTAAAAATGACACCTCAGCCCCTACATTCCCATCCATCTGTACCACCCTAGGATCACTAACCATGCCCACAACAGTAGCCTCACAGTCTTGCACCTTACCCTTCCCCTTATCACTACTTTCTCCTACCTTGCTACTCTCCCCAAAAATCATCACAGGCCCCTGATCCCTTTTATTTCCGCGCATTACAGCCTCAGTTTCCGGGATAGACACAAGCTGCTTCCGAGATTCAAAATCCGGTGCGACTAGTATTTTATGTCCGCCACCTGACCGCACATTATTTTTCCCACCTGACCCCACTTGAGTATTTTTCTTACCTTTGCCACTCGCGCTACTGTTAGCCTTACTTTGGCTGCCCTGCCTCGTGTTTAATATAGGCGCAAATATGTTACTCTCTTCAACATAGAGAGCCCCGTATCTCGAACCCAAATCCTTTCCCAACCCACTTGATGGACCACCCCTCGCGTTATAACCACTATTATTATTGCTACCGTTCCCTCTGTTATTAACCCTGCCTCCTCTCCTAACGGTCAACCAATCACCATACGTTGACTCTTTAACCTCGCTACTATCTGAATTAACCGAAGTGTTCACGATATTATTTTCGGTGCTTTGAGGAACCTGTTTCGGTTTATTAGCTTCACACTTTTCTTTCTGGTGGCCAAATTTCCCGCACTCATAGCAAATCATATGAAGTCCCTCATATTCGACTAAACAAGTTTCACCTCCAATATGTAATTTCGGTGTGAGTGGTTTCCGTAAATCAATTTCAACGGCTAGCCTTGCATAGTTCCCCTTTTTCCGCGCTTTAGTCAAAGGATCGATTCTCACAGTTCTCCCAATTTGATTTCCCATCTTCCTAAGAATCCGAGCAGTATAATTGTGCATTCCAACATTTGAAATTCGGACCCAGGCTGTAGTAATAGTGATCGAATCTGTCTGTGGTTTAAAATCCGGCGACCACTCCCTAACAATTAAATAGTGATCATATATCATCCAAGGCCTTCCCTCTAATGCGAATTCACAATCTTCCTTAAAAGCAAACTTAACCATAAAATATCCGTACCCCACATCTACTAACTCAATCATGCCCTTAGGGCTCCATATCTGTTGTAGCTTAGATGCAAGATAATTAAAACCCACCTTGTAGCCTAATAGTCTAACTACTACTGTGTTATTCCACAACTGTATACCCTCAATAATCTCCTCCCTGGACCTTAATACTTGTGGAAATTCACAATTTTCTATTGGTAAATCATCAGTAATTGAGTCTAAAAATTCACTACCAAATCCACTGTGTTTATTAATCTTACATTTTTCCGTATCAATTATCGTAGGAATGACAAGATTCTTACCCGTTAGTGCACTATGCCAGCCAGAGACTTTTTTCGGAGGATTGAAAAGCCCGCCCTCTCTTGATACCTGCTGTGTTAGGAGCGGCGATGTGCCTCCGTCTTGTGAATCATGGGCTGGACGAGCTCTCTTACCTGGCTTCCCATTAATCGGTTCGAGTGGGGGAAACTCTTCAATTGGAATAACCTGCTGCATTGCATTTGATTGTTCTGTGCCCCTGTTATTCTCCTCAGTATCCATGGCTGTGTGACTCGCCAAATCACCTACCTGTTGTGTTGTTACCGGCGCTATACCCAATTTGTCCGGCGGTGCCGCCGGCGTTGGATCGAAGGGAGTTGTCATGAAGAAGAAGAAGAAGGTTCAACGGCTAGTTTTCTCTCTATCGTACAGAGCGTTTTTTTTTTTACTAATCAGAAACATATGGAGAGGTATTTTTATAACTAAATAACTCATATATCTTTATTAAAATATTTTATAAAGATAGAATAAGGGTAATTTAGACATCACAATATAATAAAAGAATCATTCCATCCTGATCCTACCGAATCGAAAGGATTGTAATCCTTTCTAATTTTTTCTAATCCAAATAAGGGATGAGATTGTTATTATCCTTTAATACAATCACATCCCTTCCAATCCCCCCATCCATACAAACCCTACGAGTTTTTAGAAGAAACGTGAGTAATATGTTGTATGTTGACTCGCCTGAAACTCTGCTGATAATACTTGAAATCTAACCATAAGGAATTTTGATTCTGATGGCACTTTTATGTTCAACTTAGTGATTTTCTCTAACTTTTTCCACATATTCTAGGACCCATCAAAACCTTCACAAACTTTTCCATATTCATCTTCTTTAGCATATATCCGCGGATCTGTGCTTCCTTCTTCCTAATCCTGGCCTACAAAACTTGTTCCTATCAACTAACATGAATCTCTCTTCTGATGGTCACATGAAACTTGCTTCTAAGCTTCTTCACCCTTACCAAAGATCGAACATACTACAAAATTTCAACGCTTTAGGAGTAAATATACCCAAATCTAGAAGCTCACCCGTGGTAATCTATCTAAAAAGGTACACACATCCTTCTGCAGGAGTCTTAGATATACAAAGATATCATCTATCAAAACTATAAGGTATGAATTTGTAGGAAAAGAAGCTAATAACGAAGGCTTGGACAACCCTTCTTCGTTTCTGGTTTTTCAGTTTTCTTCTTTTTTCCAAACATTGATATTTCTAGATCTACTAATAAAACTGATTTTGTTTACAAGATAAATACTCTTCTCGATACCAAAGAGGTTAGATTACTCTTTGTGGCTCATACTCCCTATTTTCAGACGTATTGTGTTGGTTTTCTCAAGTGTTCTTGAGTTTCTAAGAAAATGGAAAACATCATTGCTTTTTCTTGGGATAAGACGAGATTTTGGGACATGCCAAACTCTCGACTCCCTAATGATAGCGTGGAAGCATTTTACTAAGGTGGACAGATTACCTTTAAAGTCGAAGGGACTCTTTAACTACTGCACGCATAAGTCCTACTTCCTTCAAGGTGATAATAAGGCTTGCTTCCTTCAAGGTTTTTATCACATATATAAAAAAAAAAGCATAAAACTCTACACTCACTTAGATAAGTCTCGCAACTTTCCATCTCCCCTAAATGTACTTCAATTTTATCTTTGCTCCTTTGTTTTTTCTCTCTGTTGTCCCTTTTTCTTTCCCTCTGCATGTCTCATATTTCAACAACTTTTGTATCACGATCCTATATATTAGTTAGATCCTCTTTTCTTCGTTGTATCATGACCACCCTTGATAGACATGCATTACCTTAGTCCGTATCAACAAACACAACATTATGACCCTGTGGTGATCAACATTGACTCTAAAACTCGAGTGATTGAGGCGCTGAAAGAAGAGACTGATATAATTCTCTGCGTTATATGCAAGGAAAAGGTCTTTACAGTGGGTTTTAGGAAGCACATAGCAGAAAAATTGGGTGTTCCAGGTGTATCTCGGTAATCTGGAATAAAAAATGTTTTAAGCTTGATGTTTTTTATGATAAGTAATTCGCTCGTATATGGGATTTGAGACCAAGGAATTTATTTCCTTAAGATGCATGTTAGTATGACTCAGTGGCCCCAACTTCTTCAGTTCCATGAAGTGTCTCTTGAATATTCTTCTATTCGGTAGAAGCCAAAGCTTTGGCGTTTATTCATAACGAAACCAACACTTCACTAGCACTTGAAACCTGCATCCTAGAGTTGGAGGCACTTGACTTTCCAGTGGAGGTCACGGAGGATGTTAAGATTATTCGTTTTTGCGTGAAGATCAACATCACACAATCTCTACCCCTTGGTACATATCTTATGCAAGAGAAAGGCACGGGCTGGATTGTTTTCCAATATGAAGATGCTGGTACGCTTTGTTTCAACTGCGGTTGTTTGGGTCATAGATATGGTGAATGTAATGTTTAGAAAGTGAAATATGTGGATGATATCAATGAAAGGATGAAAATTACATGGAACATTGACAACATTGCTAAGTTTCCCCCATTAAACCAGTATACAGAGTGCAATACAAGATTAGTGGTGATTTCTCGGGGTTTGGTCCTTATCACGACTGGTATGTTGAGAATGAAGGTGCTTCGGAAGGTTCGAGCAGAAGAAAAGAGGGTCCTATTCAAACAAGTAACCAAGACGTGGACTTAGGAGGCTACAAGTACACTAAGGATCTTAGGACCAAGAGAGTTCATGAAACCCGTGATTAGAGATATGATGGATTTGGAGATCAAGGTACTAAGAATTTTTTTTTGCTTAATGATGCTTTTCAGGCGGTGGAGAGAGGTTTCAACTCATCAGGTATTGATGACCACTTAGGCTCGGGTAACAAAAATATACTCAACATGGCACAAGGTAGCAAGTTTATTCATCTCTTTGAGAATAATAAAACTTGGGGATTTGGGGAAGCAATAAGTACCTAATGTACTCAGTTCTAATCAAATTAAGGAGTTTAATTATGGTGCTAACAAAGATAATGAAACTGAGGTGAACGAAGATGATCTCTCTTCCAGTGGAGATAACTTAACTGTGAAACAAAAGGTGATTAAGTGTAGGAAAGAATTCATAGCGATTGGATGTGGTAAGAAGGAGGATAGAAACAAACTCAAAGGGATTGAGAAATTCAAGAAGCTTTGTGTAATCGAAGGAAAACATGGTCAGAATTTAGATTCCCCATCTGGTACGACCACCGATAGCCAAAAGGGATTCATTTTCATCAAGGATGATGATGAAGGCAAAGACAAAGATGTCTAAAACATTCTTGAGGGGGAATATGATTTGCAAGAAGAACCAAAGAAGGGAGATGAAGTCTTTGAGCTTAGTAAAGGTAATAACAAGAGTGGTTTGAGCGGTAAAGACTTTGATTATGAAATGGAAATAGGTTAAGGTATATTGGACGAAGAAGGTACTAACCTGTCAACAATTCAAAAGGGAAGCGATCATCCCTTTAAGATGATCGTCGAGACCAATTAAGTACATTATTTTGGAACTGCCAGGGAATTCGGTCACCCCTGAAAGTGTCGAATATTAGATCTGTTTTACCACGATTCAAACCTGGTGTGGCGGTGTTCTCTGAGACAATGATGAGGGAGGTGGATTATAGGGATTTTATTAGAAAAATTATTTTTCATAAGTCTTTGGCGTTCAACCCTACTGATACTGCATTTCTTTCGAGGGTTCTTGGTTTTGTGGCATTCCCTTTTGTCCCTAGATGTCTCTTTTTATTTCCCTTTCTACCTTATTTTGCATATTAATGATATTTCCTTTTTGTACTACTTGATTTGTATGCACACTAGCAATAACTTTGATGACTGGTTAAAAATTTGGAATGATATTACAAACTGGAGTACAAATATTATAGATTCTTGGATAATAATGAAATATTTTAATGATGTACTAAATATAAATGAAAAATATAGTTTGACTTTTGTATGAATCACCTTGCAAAATTTAATTTTTCTACTATCAACAACACCCTAATGGAGGTACACTCTTATGGGTGTTTTTACACTTGGTCTAATAGACGAGCAGATAATGAGTTAGTAAAAACAAAGATCAATAGAGTTTGGCGTCTTACGATCGGTGTTATAAATATCTAAAAGCCTATGTCTACATCCCACCAGCTATAGGCTCCTCAAACTCTTGACAATAAAATCTAAAGATGCCTTAAAATATACATGTAGATATATGTTGCTACTTTCTGGATCCATTACACAACGAGGAGGTACTAATTGAAAGGACAATTTTTTATATACTTCTCCCAAGTGCCTTACAAGACATTCATCTATTGCTTACCAGAAAGGGACTGGAGTTCTTGTATAACATTCCCTCTTATCTCCCAGATTTTCCTTTTCACATCCTCATTATTTGAGATGTTACAAAACTTTTTTAGAGATTGAAGCCGAAGCTTGACAGTAATGAGATAATTTCTCATTACTCTCATTTTCAATAAGACCGCCATGTATTCTTCTTCGTGCTTCTCAACAAGTGACAATATAGACTTAAAAAGGGCAAAGTCTGTCCGTAACAGTCATTATTTGAAAAACGGACCCTGTAAGAACAAGAAAATTACCCAAATTATTTCCATTACGTTAATTAAATATTGTTATAGTACGTTGTTAGTAGAACTTTGTTCATTACGTTTGATTTTTTTTTTATTTGGTGTTAGATTAGTGTTTGATGTTCGTAATTTTGGAATACTGGTGGGTCCTAAGGTGTTATAAAATTAAGTGCAAAATAAAGGAACCACTTAACCGCAAGTGTACGGTTGTCCCAAGTAATATATGATAATCAAGTTCGTTCTCAGGGACGGATTAGGTTCAACCCAAATATTAATCAAGTAGTAAGAGTAATTTCTAAACAGAAAATAAAATATAAGAATTTTTGTTTGGTTTTTGTAAAATAAAATTGCAAATAAAGTAAAGACTAAAATTAAATAAACAAAAAGGAAATAAAGCAAATAACGACTGACTTCAGATAAGAGAGATACTTGAGTCTCGCAAAGGAATTCACTTAATCAATATAATCTATCTATGTTTAAGGGTAGAATTGGAATTATAATATTAGTCGGGACTCTAATATCTCCTAGCCCCCTGTCGGGTGGACCTAGAAGCTATCCTAAAGTATCATAAACACATGTATGGTCGAATATGCCTCTTCGGATGATATGAATTTACCTCTTTGGCTATGTAACTAGTTAAGTCTGTCGGTCAATAACGGACATTACACGGGTATTACCTAGATCTGTATTCAAACCCCCCTGTCGGATGATCACTTCGCCACTAAAGTGAATAGCCCAAATACTAAAAGCTAATTCTAGTTGTTCCTAAAAGAATTAGTAATGAAAACAAAGTAATATCCAATACCTAAAACTCAATCCTATTTAAATTTAAACAATCCCAAATTCAAAACATAGATTAATTAATTAAGGTTCATCCCTTTCATGCGATTCTCAAGTATAAAGAAATTTAGCTCATAATGAAATTAAAAACTAACATAAAAGAAAAGGAATTCATGTTCAAAATACAAACGATAAATAAAACCTAAAGGGTTGAATGACTATTGTTGGAAGAACAGGATTCCTCCAGCTTCTAGCTTCTTCTCTCCTTCGTGCTCTGACTTGAAAACCTTAAGCCTCTTGTGTAATTCTCTAAAGTGTGTGAAAGTAGGAGGTTAAGGGGTGTATTTATAGGTGTTGGAAGACCCTAGGTCGAATTTTTCTTGGAGTGGAAGACAAGTCAAAAACTCTTAAATTCGTAGCTCTAAATTCTAGGAATGGTAAGATTTTGCTGCTGATTTGATTTGGTCATATATTTTTCATACTTATCCGTTTGAGAAGTTCCAATATATGAAACCACTTGTCTTGGAAAGAGATTTCTATTGGTGCAGACCACTCGTCCAGAATCCATTCCAATCTTTAATTATGATTTAATCTCTAAAACGTGGCTGGAATTTCAGATTCACAAGGCAGCTTTATCTTTTCCTTCTTTGAATAAATCTTTCCTAAATCTTCTTATTTCCATGTAAATCTTCTTTCCTTTCATCTTTATATTGACTTGGTCTCTAAGTAATTACCATTTATCTTTTAAAGCTTCACATTAAATAAATAATTAAACCGCATATGCTTAAAAAGAATAAATCAATAAATCAAGAAATCGAAATAGGAAAGTGTACTCTAAAAATAGAAATTTGACTAAAAATCACTTCCTAACACTCTAAAATACACTAAGACTTTATTCTCACTTTTTCTCCTTGGATTGGTCTTTCATGAGATTCAAGAACCGATTAACTTTGCATTAAAAATAGTCAAATTTAGGCACAAAAGCTCAGATTCTGTAAATAGTTAATTTTCAAGGGGAGAAAGTGCAATATGATCAATTAAGCCTAAAAGTATATCAAATAAGTCATTTATTCACCTAAAAGGATGTCTCCAAGGGGCTAATAATTAGAACAAATCGGGAGACATCAAATACCTTGAAAATTGTTATGCTTCCCTCGATTTAACATGTGGGGTGGGGTGGTGTATGCCACATCTACTTATGTATTATGTATGAATTAGTTGATGTTACAAAATCAGTTTATTTGTGTGTGAATGGGGTATATACCATACATGGTCTTTTTTGATTAAATAGTGTTGTTTGTAATTGGGGATATGTCTGCAATAATAATGTATAATCGATATGTAGCACCTAGGCTTTTATATAGTTTTCTTAATATGGATGTACCAATTTTAGGGAGTGTACATAAATAATTATTAGGTTGGTGCATCAAAGATATCTTATAGACGCTTTTTGTTTGGTAATCGTTTGTATATGGGTGTGAAGATGATCCATACCAACTGTATGGATTAGTTCATTATTTTAATAAGGGGGGCTTATGTAATAGTGATTCAAAAAGTGTACATATCTGTTATGTACTAGTATTATGAATAGTGGTTTTTTGGCTACTATTTTCTATATAAACATTCTCGGGGGATTAATTGAAATATGGGCTAAAATGTAATACATACCCAATGTGTGGATCTGGTACTATATGTCTGGTGATGTGGTACATGACAATTATATAATACCTAATATGTAACATTGTTGTAAAAGATGTTCATACATAACAAACGTTTGACATATGTACGGTACATAGAAGATATGTAATTGTATTATGAATATTATTAGTTTTGGCTGATGGTTTGTGTAAATAAGGTCCTGGGGGTTTGTTTGTGATATGGGTCTGGATCTGGTTCATACCCACCGTACTTATGAGTTCTTGGATTGATATTGATGAGGTACTTTCCAGGTAACTAGCATTGAATATGTAAACTCCAAAAAATAAGTGGCGTGTTACAAGATGGTTCAATCTCTCATGTATTTCTGTCTGGTCCACACCAATTGTATGAATTTATTCTCAGATATTTAGCGATGTGGTACATGCCAATTATCTAATAGGGTATATTTAAGCTAAATAAACTGAGATACTTAGTGTACATAATGTTTATACATAACAATGATATGATATATCGTACATAGCATATATGTATTTGTAGTATGAATAATAGTTTCTTTGTCTGGTGGATTGTATATAATAATTCTCGATATGGTGTTTATAACATTGATATGAATGTGGAACATACAATCTGTAATAATGAGTTCGTATATGCTTAGTGATGTGTTACATGCAGGTTATGTGGTATATACTACATTTGACACATAAAGCACATAACAACAAAATCATGCATGGGGTTGGGTTGCACCCCTTGTACGTTGCTGATTTTTTTTAATTTTGTTCCTTATATTTTTATTGCAATGCATTTAAGCCTTAATATCTAATCAAAACATCTCTTCTTTCGACTTCCACTAACGCTGAAAAGATAAAAAACGGAGAACCTGAATTTCATCAAAGATAGATTTTTGGCTAAATCAGCAAGCTGGACAGCATCTCTTCTTTCAGAAGGAGGGAAAGAGACGCTCATAAAGGCGGTTATGCAAACGATTCATAATTATGCTATGCCAGTTTTCGAGTTTCCTAAAACTCTGTGTAAGAAACTGACTGCGCTTGTGGCTAACTTCTGGTGGGTTACAAATGAGAAGAAAAGGATACACTGGTTCAATTGGAAAAAGATGGCTAGATCAAAGAGTATAGGTGGTGTCGGGTTTCGGGACTTCCAAAATTTGAATTTGGCTATATTGGCTGCCCAGGCTTGGAGAATTATTAATAATAGCGACTCTCTTGTTCATAAAGTTCTGAAGGGTGTTTATTCGCCGAATGGGAGCTTATGGGATACAAAACTGAAGAACAAAAGATCATGGAGTTGGACGAGCATATTCAAAGGGATACAAATGCTTAAAAAACATGTTATATGGCAAGTTGGTGACGGGAAAACTGTTGATATATGGGAGCATAAGTGGCTTGCGAATGGATACAAGTTGGAGAACATAAATGCTATTAAGCTCAAATGGGTAAACGATCTCATGGATAAGCAAACAGTGGGATGGAACATCGAGTTGATTAAGTCACTTTTCGACCCAGTTATAGCTAATGAGATCATGAAAATTCCTGTCACTAATATTGTAAACAACGATACACTTATATGGCCTTTTACTAAAGATGGAACCTATTTGACAAAATCGGGATATCATACTTTAGTAAGCGAAGAAGAGAAAAATTTACCGCAATGTTCAACTAGCGGGGAAAAAGATAATAATACAACTTTGTGGAATCTTATTTGGCATGCTAATGTTCCGTCAAAGATAAGGAATTTATGTTGGAAGATTTGTAATGATATTCACCCATCAAAACAGAACTTAAAAAAGAGAAAATGTAAAAGGGAGAGTACTTGTGAATGGTGTGAAAAAAAGACGGAAAGTACGGATCACATTATCCTTAAATGCCCATTTAGTGTTCAGGCTTGGGCGGAATCATCACTTCAAAATAAAATTAGTGATCAAATGAATGAATCCTTTTCGGAATGGTTTATCAAAACAATTACAAGGTATACGAATAATGGTGGGGATAAAAGAAAAGTTACGGCTACAATTATGGTCACAGCATGGAATATATGGAAGGAAAGAATGAAGGAGTTTTTTGAAAGAAAAGAATGGGTGGTGAATAATATTACAAGGAGCACAATGGCTATTATTGCATGGATGTTTAATGAAAACAAGGGAAGAGAGCTGGCTAAACGCTCAAAGATAAAAGGGAATGATAATGTCATTAATAGAGATAACCCAGCAATTGAAGATACAGTGGACATGATCTGGTTTAGCGATGCATCTTTTATTTCCAACTGGAAACCGACGGCTATATCAGCTATTAGTGTTAATTCCTCTGGTATCATTACTCATAAGAAAACAATTGGAAAAAAAATAAGATGCAGAATTAATAACATATTGGAAGGAGAAGCCTGGGCACTTCTCCTTGCCCTAAGATCGGCACGATCAATGGGCATTCAGAGTAGCTCTTTCTACTCTGACAACCTTGAACTCGTTCAAGGCATCCAGAGACAAGTTAGATTGCATTGGAGTCTTAATCCAATCATTGAAGAAATTTCCCAATATAGAAAATCTCATATATATAAGTAGGGAACATAATACGATTGCGGACGCATTAGCCAAATATGCTAGGAAGAATATCGACTTATCCGGATGAAAGAATTTCTGTTAGTAGCTCGTTTAATTTTCTAACTAAATGTTGTAATAGCTAGGCTTTGTAATTATTTTTTAGTCAAAAATAAAAAGTTAAAAATAGAAAAAGGTAAAGAAGAATTTGATTGTGGATATCCTTATCCACAACTTGTAAGAATAATATGTGGTTGGCTATTGCCAACGGAATACGACACGTGGTTACAACCTTTTTGTTGTGAGATATTTGTTTTGTAGATAAAGACTTGCTTCCTAACCTCGTACTCGGTACTCATCACTCCCATAATCGTTTGACCAAAAAAAATTCACTCCACTCCCATAATCTCCCTTCCACAGTTCCACTTCCCTTTTTCTTTTCTTCAAAACTTTTTCTTCACAACGTTAATTCATCCAAATACAGAAAAATGGCAGATGCAGCTGTTGGGTTTCTCCTTGAAAACATAAAGCAGCTACTGCTTTATAACATAGAACTTGTTGGTGATTCAAAGGAGCAAATAAAAGTTCTGCACAAAGATCTAATGCTATTCAAAGCAAGTGGGAATAAGGTAAAGTTGAGATCCTTGTTAAAATACCTCTCGATATTGTTGTAGTTCTTTCTTAAATTGTGTTTAATGCTTATGGACCCCTTGAATTTCTCAAGTTACAAAGGCCCATAAAACTTAGGGTTTGACTGATTTTGTTTATAACCCATTTAGTACGCAAACTATAGTACGAGTTTTTTAATATTAACACTTAATGCAAGTTGATTACACTTTACAATAGAATCACAATCTATATTGAATCGTAGGAGATTCAGTTGTGTAGGCTTTTTATATGGAAATATAATGTTTAGGATATGAGCCGCAGATCTGAATCATCTTTTCTAATCCACATATTAGATAACATTAATTATCATGTCTGTAAGTTTTAAGATGCTTATTAACTTAAAAATTTGTTGATAAAACAGTCAATGCTACAAGAAGATGATGTGGTGGGTTTTGATGAAGAGGCGAAAACTGTAATTGAACGTCTTATTGCGGTAGATTTCCCGGAGTTGGACATCATCACAGGCCTTGGTAAGACTACGTTAACTAGAAAGATGTACAATGATCCGAGCATTGAATATGAATTCTTCACTCAAAAGTATAGCAGAAGACAAGTTTTTCTCTCCATTTTGAATTGTATCTCTCAGACATCATATGATAATAGCACATCAGATGAAGTTATAGAAAGAGAGGTACAGAGAAAGAGAAATATTTAATTGCCAACAATAAGAAGGACAGTAGAATTTTGATCACTAGTAGACAAGATGAGGTGGCCCACCATGCAGACAAAGACACTCACCATTTGAAATTTCTTACCACTAGTGAAAGCTGGGAACTACTAGAGATGAAGGTTTTTGGCAAGGGAAAATGCCCTCAAGATGCTTAATTAAGGAACTCAAATTAAGGCCAGTGATGATATAGAGTTTCGAGATTTAAGGCCAGTGAATACCAAGGAACTCAAAGACATGCTGCGATTTCAATTCAAGGCTGCGATGACATTTTAGATAGTGAGCTTAAAAGCACCACCGATTTTGGTGTCTGGGCATTCGTTTTCCTTTTTCTTTTGTTGAATTGCCCTGGCTGAAGTAGAGGCTTTTGTGTTTGCACGATAGGAGAGAATCTATCGTGCAAACACAAAAGCCTCTACTTCAGCCAGGGCAATTCAACAAAAGATAAAGGAAAACGAAAACGAAGGCCCAGACACCAAAACCGGTGGTGCTTTTAATCTCACTATCTACCCTCCTGAAATGTCATCGCAGCCTTGAATTGAAATCGCAGCATGTCTTTGAGTTTTCCTTGGTATTCACTGGCCTTTAATCTCGAAACTCTTGTCATTCCGCTCCTTCATTTGTTGTCTTATTGTAGTTTCTTTCTTGTGATGCAAGTTGCATGTCTAGTATTTTTAAAAACTATTAACTATGTAATGTTTCCATTTTGATGGACTGGTGTAGTTTTAGTTTGTATTAACGATTCTTAACTGTTGTTTGAGATTCGAGTAGGATGATCTATTTAGCATGTTAACTTTACATAAATTGTTACGTGGCATCTATGACTATGTGTATTGTGTGATATTTTAAATTCCATATAAAAGATCTAACGCACCAATTATTTAAAAGATGATTATACCTTTAGAAACACATTCGCAGCTATGCCAAGTGCTACAAGATCTTTGGTGGTGGTAAAAACTTGCGCCTAAAGGGCAAAAATACCTCTACCAATTCTGTTTTTTCTTTGTAGTGATTCTTCCCAAATAACACTCACAATAAAATTTCAGCAACTATACTTCACTTGTAGATAGAAGTCACCCGTGTACACAACATCACTTTCATTATGATCCATCACAATATTACGGTAATACATCTCTAATCGTGTACACATTTTCGCATACATCAAAACAAATTTAGAGTTCAAAAACAAAGGACAATACTAAAATACATATTATAAAATTCTCTCCTCCGTCCCTTGTATCTTTTTGACATTTGATCCAGAATCATATTTTTCAATCATATTCCATATGTTTCAACAAAATTCTCCAAAATGGCCGATAATGTAGGTAACTTAGAAAAAAGATCTAGCAAGTATGGGAACTAACATCAAGGGATCATGGCATAGGTACAATTAAGATCCAACATACAAGATATGCTAGAAATAAGTTCCAATATCGTTAGATTCGCGATGCAAGAGAGTAATGTGCAATAGACTCAAGATAAATAAGTTATAGGTTGATCGTGGACACATGAATGGTGTTTCATAAGTCGACTCAACTATTAACTCTACAGGAACATTACAACACTCAACCGATATAATTCTAGCTCATCCAAAATTAAGCTCAAAATATATACCAATTTAAGTACGAAAAAACTACAATAGGACTCAAGGCTTGTATGCGACAAACTAATAAAAAAAGAATAATGCTAGAAGGAGAACACTGATAAAATGATACGTACGGGTGGACCCAAAAATTTTGTTTGGTGGGACAAAGGGTTCGGGAGCAACACTGCCAATTTTTTTCAACCTTATTTGCATTATAGGTACATATTTTATACAAAAATGTAATACAAGTCCTTGAAATGCAAAAAATTGCAATACAAGTACCTATATCATATGAAAATTGCATTATAAATTTGATATTTTTTTTTTAATTAATTACACTATAAAGTCCCTATATTATCCAAAATATCCTGAATTTTATTAAAAAAAACCAAATATACATACAAATAAAATAATTATACAGTTAATTAGATAAATTTTAAAATTAAAAGGGATTAAATGAAAATTCTACGCTCTTGAGGATAAGGCTTGTAATGTTTTTCTTTTTTTGTTTACATGGGTAATCCGGGCCAACTTGCGTGCACCACGACAAATCCCACGAAGATATACACGCCTCCCCGTGTATATTCTCATGGTAAATCAGAACTAGGTTACCTATGTTCAAGGAGGAGTTTGAGTCTTGTACCTCTCACGTTATACCCGTTAGGGAGGGGATCTGAACCATGAACCTCCTCTTTAAATACTGAAGAAATAAAAAAATAGCAAGGCTCTGGCCAGTTGAGCAAAACTTGTAATGTTGAAGTCTAAATCATAGGAGATTGAAGAATCTAGAGGAAGAGATTGAGTTGTGTAGGCTTTTTATATGAAAATATAATGTTTAGGATATGAGCCGCAGATCTGAATC
The DNA here is from genome assembly GCA_029959085.1 of Nemophila menziesii. Classification (NCBI taxonomy): domain Eukaryota; kingdom Viridiplantae; phylum Streptophyta; class Magnoliopsida; order Boraginales; family Hydrophyllaceae; genus Nemophila; species Nemophila menziesii. Next base: position 26,560,252 of record JARWIR010000018.1, on the reverse strand, counting down.
ACCTTTTCTAATCCACATAGTAGATAGCATTAATTATCATGTCTGTGAGTTTTAAGATGCTTATTAACTTAAAAATTTGTTGAAAACTCCGAAGTTATAGGAAGAAAAGGCATTATATCAAATTATGACAATAAATCAAGTCCAATTTCAACTTAAAATGATGTCTCCTAAGGGTGTTTTTATCTCACAAAAAGAGAGACATCAGTATTTCTCCTACAAATAGTTGTGTAATCTTGTCAATTGTAATCAAGCAAAAAAAAAAAATTTAAAAAAAAGCCTAAGGCTAAAATTCTAAAAATATGTTTTTTGTTTAGTTTTATCTTTCTACAAATCTCTGCCGATTAATCGTACTAACTGTTTTGTATCAACAGTTACAAAATGTTTCAGATTTGCACATTTGGGGGATGTAGGCCATATATTACGCATGAAGAGGTTGAACCATTATGTAGCCCTTTTTTTTGTTACTATACCTAATGGCTTGCGAGAGGTCTTAGGGAACACATTGTAGTGTTCAAAAATCCCATCACCCACTTTTTTGTTAAAACAACCAAACTCCATAAACAAGCACCATCCACATTTGTTATTAGCGACATCAACACAACATCAGAAGAATGAAAATTAACGCACAAAACCTGTAAAAGTAACTATATCTCAATTCCGAAGGAAGAAAATGCATTATATCGAATTATGATGATAATTCAACTAACTAAGTCCAATTTCAACCTAAATGATGTCTCCTAAGGGTGTTTTTCTCTCACAAAAAGGGAGACATCAGTATTTCTCCTACAAATAGTTGTGTAATCTTGTCAATTGTAATCAAGCAAAAAAAAAAAAATTAAAAAAAAAAGCCTAAGGCTAAAATTCTAAAAATAGGTCTTTTTTTTCAATTTTATCTTTCCACAAATCTCTACAGATTAATCGAACTAACTCTAAAGTTCAAATAAAGTTTTTTAATTACAATGATGAAACTAATGAGTACCTTTTGTTTGCTTGCCCTTACGCTAGAGCTGTGTGGGTCTCTTCCTCTTTAACTCGTAGAACCTTGAATAATAGCACCTCAAGGATTGATGACTGGTTTTCGCAAACTGTTGCCTCTTTGGATACTAGTCATGGTCAAGATATACAGATTTTGAGTAACATGTGTTGGTAAATCTGGAAAGGTAGAAATAATTTTGTATTCAATGGGGTTAAACCAGACCCTATGTTCATGTGTAATCTTGCTTACTCTAATTGAAAGGAATATAAAGGCGTGAATCAACATCCTAATGATGGTATAATTATAAACGAGCTTAAGGATTCAGACCTGAATTCCTTGGCTTTTATTAACGTAAATGATAAATATATATGTGTTGAGGATACAGGTAAAGTTAGTAATAAGAATCCTCCACCTACTAATATTATTAAAATAAATACCGATACTACATTTACTTTATCTGATTATGTTATTTCTCATATTGTCAGAGATTCTTTTGTCAAATTGATTGAGACTGATGCAAAAGATATAGAGGCAAGAAGTAAGCAGATGCTCAAGGTGCTTTGTGGGGATGCAAGATAGCGATAGGTTTTCCAACCAATTCAACTATTACCGAAAGTAACTATGAAGTGATATTTTAATTCTTAACTATTAGGACCCCTTGTAATATCCTTGAGTGTTGTAATATTTTTAAGTCGATTTACGGTAGTGCGGACTGTAATCCACTATTTTTTTTTGTTAGCCACAAAGGTAATAGAGTAGATAATTGAGTTGCCAACAAAAACTTGTTGGCAAATTGTTTGGTGACGGGAGAATTTCTCCTCTTTCCCAATTAGTTTAACTTTTCTAACTCGATAAAAAAATTATACGGTATCGGGTAATTTTTATAATATTTTATGATATTCATATATATTCAAGCAATTGGAAGAAAAAGAAGGTAAAGAAAGATTTTTTTTGTTGAAAATGGAAAAAGGTTAGATCGATAGTTGACCTAGTGGTTAGGTTACTTAGTAGAGACTAAGAATCCTGGGATCGAATCTCACTGGAGTTATTTACTCCGAGTCCAAAATGGCTATCTCATGTACTAAAAAAAATGGAAAAAGGTAAAGAAGAATTTGATGGGGATATCCTTATCCATAACTTGTAAGAATAATATGTGGCCAACGGAATACGACACGTGGTTACAACCTTTTTGTTGTGAGATATTTGTTTTGTATGTTACTTGTTAGATAAAGATTTGTTTCCTACCCTAGTCGTACTCACTACTCATCACTCCATAATCTTTTGACGAAAAAAGATTCACTCCATAATCTTCCTTCCACTTCCCTTTTTCTTTTCTTCAAAACTCCAATTCATCCAAATACAGAAAAATGGCAGATGCACATAGAACTTGTTGGTGATTCAAAGGAGCGAATAGAAGATCTGTGGGAATAAGCTAATGCTATTCAAAGCAAGTGGGAATAAGCTAATGCTATTCAAAGCAAGTGGGAATAAGGTAAAGTTGAGATCCTTGTTAAAGTACCTCTCGATATTTTAGATATATATGGTGGTTCTTTCTTAAATTGTGTTTAATGCTTACGGATCCCTTGAATTTCTCAAGTTACAAAGGCCCATAAAACTTAGGGTTTGACTGATTTTGTTTATAACCCATTTAGTACGCAAACTATAGTACGAGTTTTTTAATATTAACACTTAATGCAAGTTGATTACACTTCACAATAGAATCACAATCTATATATAAATATCTAAAATCGTAGGAGATTGAGTTGTGTAAGCTTTTTATACGAAAATATAATGTTTAGGATATGAGCCGCAGATCTGAATCATCTTTTCATGTTTAGCATTAAATATCATGTCTGTGAGTTTTAAGATGCTTATTAACTTAAAAATTTGTTGATAAAACAGTTTCCGCTACAGGAAGATGATGTGGTGGGTTTTGATGAAGAGGCGAAAACTGTAATTAAACGTCTTATTGCGGTAGATGGAATGCTAAGCCTTGGTAAGACTACGTTAGCTAGAAAGATGTACAATGATCCGAGCATTGAATATGAATTCTTCACTCAAAAGTATAGCAGAAGACAAGTTTTTCTCTCCATTTTAAATTGTATCTCTCAGACATCATATGATAATAGCACGTCAGATGAAGTTATAGAAAGAGAGGTACACAAGTCTCTAGAGAAACAGAAATATTTAATTCATCCGAATAACTGAAAACAATATCATTGACTTTAAATGAAATCTTACTTTGTTATATTTCAGGTATTCTCTTGAATGATCGCGAAAAAAAACACTGGTGGGACCAAGTGGCATTTTAAAGCATTATCTTTTAACCTGTTGATGAGTTTGGAGTGCTGCGATTTCAATTCAAGGTTGTGATCACATATCTGGAGGGTAGATAGTGAGCTTAAAAGCACCACCGGTTTTGGTATCTGGGCCTTCGTTTTCCTTTTTCATTCTTTGAATTTCCCTAGCGGAAGCACAAGCTTTTGTGTTGGTATGACAGAGTTCGAGTTGCTGAAAGCTAGTTATATCTGCCAAGCCATATGGTATTCCCACAAGACTCTCACAGTGTCGAAGAACAAGATGTTTAAGACTCGGGAAATTATTCTTTGAAGCTCTCCATGTCACCAAATCTGTCCTTCCTATGTGCAAGAGTTTGAGAGAAAGGAAGCCTCTATTCTCGGGCTCCCAAATTTTTCCTCTGAATGCATTTTCTTTCAACTTGAGCACCTCAAGCATTTCCAAATTTCCTAGTATCTGCATGTGCATCCATTCTAGCGAGGTTTTTGATAAGGTGAGTTTCTTAAGTTTTGTGGGAACTTGTATGCTGGAGGAAGGCTAAGTATTTTGGCTTGTGAAGACAAGTGAGGCCAGACATCATTCGAAAGCTTCAAATTTGTAAGATGTTGTAGCTTTGCAATATTGTCAAATGAATTATCGAAAAGTAGAACTAAATTTCCTCCAACTCCCAATTTTTTAATATTAGGAGTCCTTGCAAAAATATGACTTGTGCAACTCTCGGGTGATATCATAGAAAGACTTTCCATGATATCACGCGAGAGTTGCACCAGTCATGTTTTTGCAAGTACTCCTAATATTAAAAAATTGGGAGTTCGAGGAAATTTAGCTATACTTTTCGATAATTTGTTTGACAATGTTGCAAAGCTGCAACATCTTACAAATTTGAAACTTCAAAGTACCCAGCCTTCCTCCAGCATACAAGTTCCCAACAAAACTAAAAAAACTCACCTTATCAAATACTATGCTGGAATGGAAGCAGATACTAGGTAATCTGAAAATGCTTGAGGTGCTCAAGTTAAAAGAAAATGCTTTCAAAGGAAAATTTTGGGAGCTCAAGAATAGAAGCTTTCTTTCTCTCAAACTCTTCCACATAGGAAGGATAGATTTGGAGAGCTTCAAAGCATAATTTACCGAGTCTTGATCATCTTGTTCTTCGCCACAGTGAGAATCTTGTGGAAGTGTCATTTGGCTTAGTGGATATAACTAGCTTTTAGCTTCTAGAACTCTATCGTACAAACACAAAAGCTTCTGCTTCAGCCAGGGCAATTCTACAAAAGGAAAACGAATGCCCAGACACCAAAATCGGTGGTGCTTTTAAGCTCACTATCTACCCTCCTGAAATGTCATCACAGCCTTGAATTGAAATCGCAGTTAGTCTTTGAGTTCCTTGGTATTCACTGGCCTTTAATCTCGAAACTCTTATTATTCCCGCTCCTTCATTTGTTGTCTTATTGTAGTTTCTTTTTTAAGATGCAAGTTGCATGTCTAGTACTTTGTAATATTTCCATTTTGATGGATTGGTGCAGTTTTAGTTTGTATTAATGATACTTAACTGTTGTTTGTGATTGGAGTAGGATGATTTATTTAGCATGTTCACTTTACATTGTTACGTGAAATCTATGACTATATGTATTGTGTGATATTTTATAATCCATATAAAAGATCTAACGCACCAATTATTTAAAGAGTAATGCTATATGTCACCTCTTCACCCCTTATGTGGAGCCTATGTGTCATTAAATAAAGAAAAGAGAACAAAGTTATTTAAGATCTTTCCCTGAGTTCGACTACGTATGAATTTTCAAAAGCTTTAAAATGACTATAAGACGAATGCTTACTAGACTTTAACTTAGCAGACTTTAACTTAGCTTCTAACAAACAAGCAATAGAAATGTGAAATTTCGAAACAAGGGATTTAAACATACTCTTTGTCGAGGGTGCCCTCGCTCCTCGACAATTCCAAACAAGCACGCTATCCATCAAACCTGGCCCTATTAAGGGATAGGCCGTCATCCACTTGAGCAAATATAGGTCCACTTTCCATCACGGGTAGCCCCTGTGTACTCGCAGCCTCATCAGAAGATGATTTTTCACTAGACACTCCATCAAGATGACCTTGACAGTCATCACCTTTGCAAAACACAAAATTTTTGTTTACTTGAGTATCACCACCAAAATAGTTCTCCTCCTTCTCTTGGTTGTAAAATAATTGGTCTCTCACTTCGAAAAAACTCGAGTATAACTCGTCCACAAACAATTGCATATCACTGATTCTCTTCTCCATCAAATTGAAATCATTCACGCTTAGTTTTTGCATCTTTTGCTTAGGTTCTTGTTGAGTTGGAGCAGGTGCAGACTTGCGCTTTAAATCCATTGGCCAGGTAAACTTTTCTTTTGGACTAAAAACTCGCATTCTTGGTTTGGTGCGCCAAGTGACTTCATCATCATTCTCGCTTATAGGGAAGTTGCTAAAGTGAACAGATTGGGAATTTGCGGTAGCCTCTTGTGGTTCATAACTGTATTCCTTCTCATTGTCGCTGATCATAATAGCTTTGCCTTTGTAATCATCTTGGTAAGTAGCTGGGGGATCATTAATGTTGATATTTTCTTGATTAAACTCTTTAAACTGATCATAGCTCACATTTTTAATTAAGAACCTGTCCATCTTGATTAACACTTAGTGCAGCAGTATCACTAAGTAAATTAAGAGCAGAATTGTTAACACCATCAATATAATTAGTGTCTTGAGTGAATTTTCTGTACATTCCATCTATGTCAACCTCACGCGCATTGAGTACTTCTTTAATAGCTTGATTGGAAACGATAATACTCATTCCCACATCTCCAAGCTCCTCTATGAAAATTTTGAAAATTGCTGGATGGTTTTTCTCAGATAATTCAAATGGACCTTCAAAGTTAGCAATGTATTTGTAGATTTCTTCCAACATCTCTGTGTTTTCTCGCTTACGTTTTTGGGATTCAGACTCCCTCTTCTTATCATCTTTATTAGCTTCCCTGTTACGAATTTGCGAGGGAATAGAGATAGAACCAAATTGAATATTAGAGATCAAAGCATTGTTACCAGCGTTGTGACCTTCCTCGTCATCCTCTCCATCAGCATCATGTCTTCTAAAGGGGTAAAATCTTATAATTTCATCAAAATTACCCCAGTTGTCTCTTCTCCTCCGTACATGGAATACCACATCCTCGTTTCGAATAACCATTTCCCTTCTCCAGTTCACGTATCTTGCTGCATCATCGTTCCATCGAGGACGAACCATAGAGGTGTAGCACGATAATTTGTTGTGTCCTAACCTTCCGCAGTCAAAGTAGAATAAGCCCAAGCTCTCATAAGTGAAGCCAACCCATGCAAGACCATCAAGTTGGTCTATAAAACCCCCTGTTTTTATAGGCTCTTGTGTATCAAAATTCATTCTAAAACGAATGAAAGTTAAATCATCGGTGTCAGCTATTGGATAGTAAATCTCACAAACTTCTCCAATGTAATTTCCAAAAGCCTCTATAGCATTTATGTTGTTTTGGATACCTGCAAGGCCATAGATCCTCACACAAACTGAAGAAGTGTTGAGGTCAGCTTCGTTCCATTTTTCGCTTTTTTTCACATCCGTATATAAGAACATGCATACCACTCACCAACCCAGGTCTATTGAAGAAAAGCCTATTCGCCTCTTCGTCTTTGTCGAGTGTTAATTTACCACAATATCTGTCAGTAGAGACAATTTTTGTCTAATTTTGGTACATAGATGACGCATTTGGAAATATTGGCACTGATAGAGTAAAAAAGGGTATTTATTAAAAAAAGTCTACTAGTTAAATATAGTATTCAATAATTTATTTTATATCAAAATGAAATAATTATTCATAGAAAACATTTTTTTCTATTTTTTTATATCTTTACTATCCTTATTATTAAATATATTATTTTATTACTAATACAATATTTATTTTTAATATTAAACAAAGAATATGGCATTTTCACCACTATTACCACCCCCACCATATATTTAACCACGGTTACAGCCACCACCACCTTCACTACCACAACCACCACTTTCTACTACTACTAATTTCATCAGTCGCACGCGTTTAGATTTTTTTTAAATCGTTATAACTAATTATAAAAAAATCAATAAAATAAAAAAATTGTTATTTTGAACGAGACAAATTAATATTTACGTCTGTATTTTTTAGTTTTTCTTGAATTTTTTGAGTTTTTTGAATTTTTTGATTTTATTTTTCGCAGAAATGAAATACACTGTTTTAAATTTGAAATTCACTGTTTTAAACATGAAATTCACTGCTCGAAACAGTGAATATTTTTTTCACAAACATGAAATTCAATGTTTGAAACAATGATTTTCATTTCTGCGAAAAATAAATTCAAAAAAAATCACAAACGTAAATATTAATTTTTTTTGATACGTGGGTTCCAAGCTTACACCCGACTAGTCCCACGGGAGATATGACCACCTCCCCAACCATATCCCCAGTCAAATTAAAACAGGGTTACCCATGTTCTGGGAGGGTTTCGAACCAAAACAGGGTTACCCATGTTCTGGGAGGGTTTTGAACCTTGGACCTCATGGATGAGACAATAGAGCCCTCGCCAACAACCTTCTTCCACCTTCGGGGTTCGAACCCTGTACCTCTTAGTTAAGAGACAGGGCCCATGAGCTAGCTCACCTGGTTAGAATAAGAGATTGGAGATGCAGGGTATCGAATACTATACCTCCCGCATGCAAAAAGGGCACTCTACCATATGAGCTACATCCCCAATTAATGTAAATATTAATTTGTCTCGTTCAAAAATGTATTTTTAAATTTTTTTAAATAGTTATGACGATTTAAAAAAAAAATTCATGGACGCGCGCGTTCAATAAAATTAGTAGTAGGTGGTGGTTGTTATTGTTGTGGTGGTGGTGGTGGTTGAGGTTGTAGTGGTGGTGGTTGTGGTGGTGTAATAGGGTGGTGGGGGTTGTGTTGGTAGTGGTTGTGGTGGTGGTGGGATAGGGGTGGTGGGTGGTGGTGGGTGGTGGTGGTGGTAGTTGTGGTGGTTGTAGTGGGTATGGTGGTGGTAGTTATAGGGTGGTGGTGGTTATGGTGGTGGGGTGGTTATGGTGGTTGTGGAGGTGGTGGGTGATGGTGGTGGGGTAGTGGTGGTGGTTGTGGTGGCGATGGTGGTGGTTGTGGTGGCGGTGGTGGTGAGAAGTTGTAATAGGGTACTAAAATTTAAATGATAAATAATATTGTAATTAAAAAGATTATATAAGGGTATTTTTGTCAAGTGATGTCTTTAATAAAAAGTCTTATTGGGAGATGTTTTGACAAATAAGTTTTTTAATAGGCATTTATAGATTAATGGCTCGAGAAAAATTCTACTACCAAATAAATATATTGGCATTGGTAGAGTTACCTGAGTGTTTACTCTTTCTATATTTGATTAAGGATTTGTTATACATGTCGGATTTGTTATATATGTTCTCGAGGGTACTCTGATGTTAAAGTCAATACTAAAGATTGAAAACAACTACAAGGATTTGCTCCTTCTTACAACCAGATTACATGACAAAATCTATGAAAAGATAAAAGAGCGTCACTCAACCCATGATATTTGGAAGATCTTGCCTTCACTATACGATGCTGAACCAAATATCAAAGAAAATAAAAAGAAAAGAAAAGCCTCTAGCTCGAGAAACTCCAAATCTTCTTTGGCCAAAAAAAGTAAGTGTGTAGACTGAAGGGTTGAGTATCAAGCTCACTTGAAGTGCACTTTGAAAATGCTTAACCTAAAAATTGTAGGGTAGCAGCTCTTTCCATTTCTTATATCTCTTTGAATCTTTCTATTTGATTTCTTTAATCCTGTCCTTGTTTCTTCCTCTATAAAAAAATTATCTTTCAAATGATATTTCATGAAAATCCCTCTTTTTTAAACATTGTATTTCAGTATTTGATTATAAACTAAATAACATTTAGCTTGAGAACTCTTAAGGGTATGAACCCTAGACTATGACTATGACTTATGCTTGTTGACTTTGGATTTCCATATTTAAATAATATGAAAATTTTCCGTTGTTCATACATTGTATTGTCTTTCAAAATTCAATTACATTGATCGAGTATGGGGTTGTGATAGCATTTGGACTAAACTCGGGAGGGGCTTGGAATACAAAATTAATGTATGAACGTTTGATGTTCGTTTAGAATCGAGAGGTCCAAACTAATTGGATAGTCACATAGGGAAAGTTCTTAATCATTTGAAGGTTTTGTAAGGTCACTTCGAGAGGTACCTAGAGTCGAATAATTGCCCATATATACTCGGGAGAGATTTAGGCAAATAACAGAATCTCGACTAACGGGAAAAATACCAAGTCGCCTTTTAGTCAAGAATAATCCTAAGTCGTAGCTAGTGGGGATTACAAGAGATTATCAAGCTCCATTACTCACATTAAATATCTAGATTTCATATTTTTGAATTTAGTCCTGCCATTAGTTATAATTATTCCTTAAAATTCTACTATTTTCACTGCAATCCCTACCTAATATTTAAATTATAAAAAATCAAAACCCCAGACCATCATTTCCTTTCGGTTATTTCTCAGTTAACTCCTTAAGTACATCAATAAAATACGAAATTAACTTCATAGTCTCTTTGGAGAACAATAAAAGAAGGAGTGTGTTAAGGATGATTGTTGTTATTGGTGTCCGGAGAATACTTAGTCGATTACACACCGTTTACTATTATGTCATGTGAGTATACATATTTGGGTAGGTTTGACACTTTAGAATTCGATTCATTAAGATATGACATAAAACTTTGAAGAATGGATGCTTATTTATTGTATGATATGAGTAGGGCAGATGAAATGTAAAAGTTATTAGATCGTATGTATTGCTTATGATTTGGAACATTTAAAAATGAAAAAAGGCATGTTATGAGAAAGGATACATTATTATACTTTTTTTGATTTTTTCAATAGATAAAATGGCGATGGAACACTTTGGAACGGAGTGGGTAATACAAGATACAAATCAAATAAAGAACTCTGATCGGAATCCTAATGATAAACCGACTCATGTGGAACTGGGTGATGTGTCAGTTTTGTGCGACGCTTCATTCACTACCAAGTGGGAATTCACGAGATTAGGAATTTTTTACTCCACAAGCGTAATGAGGTACGTTTTCCTCATTCGCAGTCAGTTTATTGTTCTTCGGATTTAGAAGGAGAGCCTTACGCAGTGCTGGCAACGACTGAAATATGTCAACAGTTTGATGATGAAGAGAACACTATTTATTCAGATTGGAACAAAAAAAAAGACTATTTTTTTTCCAGATAACCTTAAAATTATTTAAGGTATTAGGTTATCATCGGTTGTAAGGTTGACAGTATAGATGATGTTAAGGAGGATTGCAGACTTGGCAGAACACTATGTCCATGTGCAAGTATGTCATATCTCAAGAACTCTCAAAATTGGGGTAGTCAAATTGCGAGAAAATTTATCAGAGACCATATCTACTATTTTTAAGATACGGATTCAGATAATTTTGTATTACAACAATATAGTAGTCTTGTTTGTTGAACAAAAAAGTATGAAAAGCGAAACAAAACATTAATTTTTTTTTAATCATGTTTCAGATTAGGACGTTCATTTTTTAAAACTAAATTTTTTATTTTTGCAGGAGGTACCAATGGTTGATAATTGTGCAGTATAAGGTTGATGGTAATGAATAAAATAATCCAACAACAACTACTATAAAATGATATTAGAATTATTTTCCTAATTCGATGTGACGATCGAATAAAGATTTCAAAAATATATTTGGAGAGAGTTTCAGTAGCCCTTTCCCGTCTTCTCTCTTAGTAGGGAACCAAAGGATAATCTCATTTATGTGAATAAATTTTCATAGAGTCAAGAGAATCATTTCATTGTCAAAAAAGTTCAAAATGGCATTCAATATACCTAGATTAATGAGCTGGTTTTTCAAGTGGCCCTCAAGTGAGCTTTGATTAAGATTAATTCAAGATTAGTGTTGTACTTTTATATACACAAATAGTTGTAAAGACAACGACATTGAAGCAATGAAGTTTTGTTTATTTGTCTTTTTAATCAAAAGTAGAATTTTATAGAAAGCACAAAAATGGTTACACTACACCTTAACCTATACCAAGAGGGTTAAAATCACCCCTAAGCAAGTTAGCTAATTGGAGAGGTGGAAAAACATTCAAAAGACCAAACAATTTGCCAAGAAGCTTATGTTTGGCCACCCAATGAACTGACATGTTGTTTGATCTCTTTGTAATAGAAATCTTAATATTACATTTTTCTTTACAAAAAATAATGTTCTTAACCAAAGATTTAGTCAAACTAGAATGTTTACAACTAGAGTTAATTTGGTTAACCAAACAAAGGTTATCATTCTCTATCTCAACATTGTCATGAGAAAACCTAGCCGACATGTCACATGCTGCTTGGATTCCCCTAGCTTCAGCTTCAATTACCGAGATGAAATTATTTCTTTAGTAAAAACTTCTACCAGTGTACCTGAAGAGTCCTTAAGGATACATGCAAAAGTAGTTAAGTTAAATTTAATATTAACCGACGCATCACAGTTAATTTTATAACTACCAACTCTAGGAGGTTTCCATGTACTGGTTTTATCAGAGTCATTGGCATCTTGACTTGATATAATAATATTCTCATCATTGTTATGAATTGAATTAGGCTCAGTAGTTTGATCAAAAGCATTACAAAAATCATCATAGGATATAAGGGACTTTTGTACCGTATTCACAGGATTTGGGGCAATTCCTTTGAATATAAACTCATTCCTTCCTTTCCAAATATTCCAAGCTATTAAGAAAGCAAGTTCACCCATCAAATCTGAGTGATCCTTCTTTTCTTTACTACTTAATTTGAAAAATTGTATCCATTTTTTAACACTACATGATGGTTCAATAAGTGAGTGAAGCAAAGTGGACTAGCAAGCCAGACTTCCCTTGCCTAGGAGCATTTAAACAAAAGGTGTTCAATTGATTCAACCTTCTCTCCACAAATATCAAATTGTGGTGAGTTAATGGATTTCCTTTTAAATCTATTTTCATTTGTAGCAAGACCATTATTACAACACTTCCAAATAATTTTTTTAATTTTAGGCATAAATTTACTATGCCAAATATATTTCCAATCCTTATCTTCCAAGTGAAAATAAGAATCTCCCACTTTTTTGTCTTTGAGTTTCTCTACCCTTTGTTGGGCCTTCTAGAGTTTAATATAAAATTCATTTACTGTGACTTCCCCATTTTTGGAAGCAACCCAAAATGGAGTGTCATAATAGTAAAGAGAAGGGATGTATATTTCACAAATGGTTGCTGAAACTTGGGGATGAAATAGTGATGTTTGGAATAATTCCCTTTCTTTTATTTTATAAAAATTTCTAATACAAATAATGTAATAAATAAAAAATCATTTCTATTAATTTCCTTTCTATTCAATTCTCTCAATCCAAACAGACCCTAAGGCTAAAATTCTAAAAATATGTTTTTTGTTCAATTTTATCTTTCCACAAATCTCTACCGATTAATCGTACTAACTGTTTTGTATCAACAGTTAAAAAGGTTTCAGATTTGCACGTTTGGGGGATGCAGACCATATATTACGCATGAAGAGGATGAACCATTATTTAGCCCTTTTTTGTTGCTATACCTAATGGCTTGCGAGAGGTCTCAAGGAACACACTGTAGTGTTCGAAAATCCCATCGCCCACTTTTTGGTTAAAACAAGCAGACTCCATAAACAAGCACCATCCACATTTGTTATGAGCGACATCAACACAATATCAGAAGAATTTTACACTAAACAAGAAAATTAACGCATAAACCCTCTAAAAGTAACAATATCTCAATTCCACATGAAGAAAAGGCATTACATCAAATTATGACAATAAATCAAGTCCAATTTCAACCTAAAATGATGTCTCCTAAGGGTATTTTTATCTCACAAAAAGGGAGACATCAGTATATCTCCTACAAATAGTTCTGTAATCTTGTCAATTGTAATCAAGCAAAAAAAATTTAAAAAAACAAAAAAAGCCTAAGGCTAAAATTCTAAAAATATGTTTTTTGTTCAATTTTATCTTTCTACAAATCTCTGCCGATTAATCGTACTGACTGTTTTGTATCAACTGTTACAAAATGTTTCAGATTTGCACATTTGGGGGATGCAGACCATATATTACGCATGAAGAGGTTGAACCATTATGTAGCCCTTTTTTTTGTTATTATACCTAATGGCTTGCGAGAGGTCTTAGGGAACTCATTGTAGTGTTCGAAAATCCCATCACCCACTTTTTTGTTAAAACAACCAAACTCCATAAACAAGCACCATCCACATTTGTTATGAGCGACATCAACACAACATCATAAGAATGAAAATTAACGTACAAAACCTGTAAAAGTAACTATATCTCAATTCTGAAGGAAGAAAATACATTATATCGAATTATGATGATAATTCAATCAAGTGCACATCATGAAACTCCTTGAGCAATTAACGAAAGGTCCAGCAATTCGTACCTTGGATATCAATGATGCGAGGCAATAGCCTCGAGAGTATGTTCTCTTTCTTCCTTACCATTTCTGTAAATATGTTTATCTGCTAATTTTAATTTCTTTTTTTCGAGTCTTTTTCGAGTCGTGGGGACACGTCTCACTTTTGAGTTGGGGGTGTGGGGATTCGTTGTCTCTCATCTCCATTTTTCTGTTTTTAGGGTGAAATTAAAATTTTTGATACATGAGAATTAGATGTAGAGTGTGTTTAATAGCTTGGAAGCATAAGCTCAGTAGATTGATGATAGTAAGTAATGTGTTTATGAGCTATGTATTTGTATGCTTTGAGTATTTGCAGGAAAACACACGTTCATAGTAAAGAAAAGATTAGTGATCAATGCGATAGAAAGTATGTTCGATCTCAGGGAACCTTGAAAGTGTGTAGGCCGTGAGATCCAAGCTAGTTGAAAAACCATTTTATGAAAGTGCTAAAGGTAAGAAAATAACTAAATTACATAGTGTAGAAAGTGATTAAGGCGGTTCTTTCATATTTGAAGCCCTTGAAGCCTTTTTATACCTTCTCACCTTGTGATTTTTGATTTTATATGCTATATCCTTCTCAGCCCCTTCTAGCCTTTCTAAAGCCTTTTATTAAACACGTTATAAGCCATATCCCTTTAGATTATAGGACTTTTCCATATGACCCGCACTCGAATCGCGATGCATAGACAGTTGTTTTAGAGCTTGAGTTTGGGGTGGTGGGTCCACCATTTTGGGAATTGTTATTTGGTTGGAATTTTTGAGCTTATTAATTGTGCTTTGTGCTTTATATTGATGATGATTCACAGATTTTTATTGTAACCCTTTGTCGGGGTAATAGTGAATGAAAAAGAAGCTACGAGCTAAAATTGCCAACAAGGGCATTAAAAGAAAAAATATATATATATGAAAATAGCGTGATATCTCAACATAAAAAGAGAGTCATAGCTATAGAAATTGATTTGAAAAGAAAAGAAAATATATATATTCGGACCGGCAAAGTGGATATTTATGTGAACATCTAAAAGCTTTAATTGGGTTATTGGGGATGCTAAATTGTGCATCAAGGAATTCATTGGGAGTGAGAAACATTTTATGAGAGTAACTCAAGCTCTAGGGCGATTCGTTGATGGCTAGTGAGGAGAGATCCAAAAGCTCACTCCAAATTATCCAAATATACTATCATACCGTCCCTAAGCCTACATAACAACCTTAAAGACCTTTTGATTCTTTGTTATGTAATTGAGAAGTGATTGAGCCATTAGAGAATAGTTGAGTGGAGCTTTGAATACTAGTGAAAATCGATGAACAATCTATAGCTCTCTTGGGAAACTGAGTAAAGTCCCAATCCTTCTTACATTGTGAAACTAATCTGATCTTGAATTCAAGCCGTGTTGACTGTGGATATGAGAAGTGTACAAGTATGTAGCTTATGAATATTATTGCATGAAATTTTCTGAGTTATGTGCTTTAGGTTTATTCTATATATTCTGCTATGCTTTTTCCCTTGTGTTGAGAATTTTATAAGTGTGTATTTATAGACTTCCCTTTGTTTTTATCTTTATTGTATCGGGACGATACAACTTTGAGTTGGGGGTCTTGATGTCTCCTCATTTGTGATAGATTAATGTTAGTATGAGACATCATTTTTAGTGATTTAGAAGTCATTAATGTCGATTTTCTTGAGTTTTAGTGCACTTTCCTATTTTGAGTCTTAATTTGTAGAATTATTATTTTTAGAGCATATTGGGTTTAATTGTTTATTTAGTGTGTAGCTTTAAAGATAATTATGGAGCTTAATTAGAGTCCAAGTCAAAGATTACAACTTATGGAAAGAGATTTGCATGGTAATTGGAGATAAGGAAACAAAAGCTAAAAAGATGGAAAAAGAAAAGCTGCCTAAATCTGGGATTCTGCATACACGTCCAAAGATATGCATTTTTACCTAATAAATAGGCCGAATCTGGTGATTTCCTTCTATAGGGTCAAGATAATTTTGTTGCGATTCTTTTGGTATCTTATGGAGCTCAAACCGACCAATAACGAAGAAGATATGCTCAAAACGGTCCAGCAGTGTTTATCTTTATTTCCATACGAATTTGAGTTGGGCTAGAAGTCCAACACCTTACCTCTTCCTCAAGAAAACGAATTAGGTCTTCTAAACACCTATAAATACACCCTTATATCACTTGTAAATTAATCCTTGCTTAGAGAAACCTTAATATTATTCCTTAGTCATTGTAGAGAGAAAGATGATGTCTTTTGTAATTTCTTTTAGTTTATTTCCTTCAGGTATGAACTAAACTCCCCATAGCTTGGGTTTTGCATCATGTATAATCTATGAATTCTAATTCTTCTATCTAAGTTTCTTTGGGAATTATATGTTTTAAT
Source organism: Nemophila menziesii (assembly GCA_029959085.1). Lineage (NCBI taxonomy): Eukaryota > Viridiplantae > Streptophyta > Magnoliopsida > Boraginales > Hydrophyllaceae > Nemophila > Nemophila menziesii. The sequence goes on along the minus strand of JARWIR010000018.1, from coordinate 26,543,983 downwards.
CTGATATTAGCTTCTTACTTCATATTTGTTTATGTGTTTTGATTTAATGTCTTTCTTAGAACTGATCACTTTAGGATTGTTTTAATAGTAGTTAGATGGTCTCCTTGACAGGGTGTTTAACTATTGAACCACCACATAATGTCCAGTGTCGATATTAGTTCTGACAAAACATGATTCTAACTAGACAGTCATTAGGGTTTGTTTTAACCACCATATCACCAGGATTGCAGTATTTGCTTAGGGCCTTAGTGGCGTTTGATAACCCTAAGATAAAACACTTCTTGGTTGTGCCGTAGCCCCCTTAGTCGCTCTCAAGGTCTAAGGTATGGGAATTTAGAATCCTGACTAAGTATACCAAGAGCTAATATTCTCCCTTATTAACTAGATTCATAGATAGAATTAGAAGGATTAGTGCATACTAGCAAAACCTGAGCTATACTTCTCATCTCATATTTCTTATCTTTTACTTTACTGTCTTTATTTTCTTAGTTTTAATTAGTTAAATTCGAAATTCATATCTCTTTATTTTCTGTCTTTAATTATTTACTTCTTACTCGTTATTCCTACTCACGCAATTAACACACTTAAGTCCCTGAGAACGAACTCTACTTATCATTAAAACTTGCATACGTCCTGTAATACTTGCAGTACTGTGCCTGTTTAGGGTGAGAGTGCGTAGTTTCTTGGCTTATTTTAATCTTATTTTTATCACACCCTAGGCACCACCAGTTGGTAAATCTGAAAGGTAGAAATGATTTTGTATTCAATGGGGTTAAACCAGACCCTATGTTCATGTGTAATCTTGCTTACTCTAATTGAAAGGAATATAAAGGTGTGAATCAACATTCTAATAGTGGTATAATTATAAACGAGCTTAAGGATTCGGACCTGAATTTCTTGGCTTTTATTAACGTAAATGATAAATATATATGTGTTGAAGTTACATGTAAAGTTAGTAATAAGAATCCTCCACCTACTAATATTATTAAAATAAATACCGATACTACATTTACTTTATCTGATTGTGTTATTTCTCATATTGTCAGAGATTCTTTTGGCAAATTGATTGAGGTTGATGCAAAAGATATAGAGGCAAGAAGTAAGCAGATGCTCAAGTTGCTGTGTGGGGATGCGAGATAGCGATAGGTTTTCCAACCAATTCAACTATTATCGAAAGTAACTATGAAGTGATAGTTAAATCCTTAACTATTAGGACCCCTTGTAATATCCTTGAGTGTTGTAATATTTTTAAGTCGATTTACGGTAGTGCGGACTGTAATCAACTATTTTTTTGTTAGCCGCAAAGGTAATAGAGTAGATGATTGAGTCGCCAAACAAAAACTTGTTGGTAAATTGTTTGGTGACGGGAGGATTTCTCCTCCTTCCCAATTAGTTTAACTTATCTAACTCGATAAAAATTATACGGTATCGGGTAAATTTTGTAATATTTTATGATATTCATATATATTCAAGCAATTGGAAGAAAAAGAAGGTAAGAAAGAATTATTTTGTTGAAAATGGAAAAGGGTAAAGAAGAATTTGATGGGGATATCCTTATTAGGGGAGAACACGAGTCGGTTTTACCCGGTTTTGAGGTTAGGGTAAACCAAGGGTAATATATCTCGGTTTAAGGTATTGATATGGTAACCCAAGGGTAGGGTAAAAAAAAGTTTACCCTCGGTTTAATTCGGTTTACCCTTCGGTTACCTTCAGTTTACCCTCGTTAGTTAACATTAGTCAAACTTTTTTTAACACATGAAAAAATTAAATAAATGAGAAAATTTGAAAACACTGATATCAATACTTCTAAAGATCAAGATACAATCTTGACATTACAAATTAAAAAATCATAAATCGAATACTTCAAAATAAATTATGCATGTTTAGAATATGTGAGAAGCCAAATGAAATGACTTCTCTAATTTACATGTTCTTTATTTTTTCTACTTACTCGGTTTTCCGGTTTGGGTAACCCGAACCCAATAGTTTGGATAATATATAGGTAAAATACATGGACCCGAAAAATCGTAAGGTAACCCGACGGGTAAGGTTGACCAAGGTAAATTTAACATATAGTTCAAGTCAATTTGGTTAAAATTAACACGGTTTTTCGATTTTGTTAAATTTTGCTCAGCACTAATCCTTATCCACAACTTGTAAGAATAATATGTGGTTGGCAATTGCCAACGGAATACGAGGTTACAACCTTTTTGTTGTGAGATATTTGTTTTGTATGTTAGTTGTTAGATAAAGACTTGTTTCCTACCCTAGTCGTACTCACTACTCATCAGTCATCACTAACTCCATAATCGTTTGACTAAAAAAGATTCACTCCATAATCTCCCTTCCACTTCCCTTTTTCTTTTCTTCATAACTCTAATTCATCCAAATACAGAAAAATGGCAAATGCAGCTGTTGGGTTTCTCCTAGCTGCTTTATAACATAGAAGTTGTTGGTGATTCAAAGGAGCAAATAGAAGGTCTGCACAAAGATCTAATGCTATTCAAAGCAAGTGGGAATAAGGTAAAGTTGAAATCCTTGTTAAAATACCTCTTGATATTTTAGATATATATGGTGGTTCTTTCTTAAATTGTGTTTAATGCTTACGGACCCCTTGAATTTCTCAAGTTACACAGGCCCATAAAACTTAGGGTTTGACTGATTTTGTTTATAACCCATTTAGTACGCAAACTATAATACAAGTTTTTTAATATTAACACTTAATGCAAGTTGATTACACTTCACAATAGAATCACAATCTATATAAATATCTAAAATAGTAGGAGATTGAGTTGTGTAGGCTTTTTATATGGAAATATAATGTTTAGGATATGAGCCGCAGATCTGAATCACCTTTTCTAATCCACATATTAGATAGCATGTCTATGAATTTTAAGATGCTTATTAACTTAAAAATTTGTTGATAAAACAGTCTCCACTACAGGAAGATGTGGTGGGTTTTGATGAAGAGGCCAAAACTGTAATTAAACGTCTTATTGCGGTAAATGTCCCGGAGTTGGACATCATCACAGGCGTTGGTAAGACTACGTTAGCTAGAAAGATCTACAATGATCCGAGCAGAAGACAAGTTTTTCTCTCCATTTTAAATTGTATCTCTCAGACATCATATGATAATAGCACGTATGAAGTTATAGAAAGAGAGGTACACAAGTCTCTAGAGAAACAGAAATATTTAATTGCCAACAATAAGAAGGACAGTAGAATTTTGATCACTAGTAGACAAGATGAGGTGGCCCACCATGCAGACAAAGACACTCACCATTTGAAATTTCTTACCACTAGTGAAAGCTGGGAACTACTAGAGATGAAGGTTTTTGGCAAGGGAAAATGCCCTCAAGATGCTTAATTAAGGAACTCAAATTAAGGCCAGTGATGATAGAGTTTCGAGATTAAAGGCCAGTGGATACCAAGGAATTCAAAGACTAACCGTGATTTCAATTCAAGGCTGCGATGACATTTCAGGAGGGTAGATAGTGAACTTAAAAGCACCACCGGTTTTGGTGTTTGGGCCTTCGTTTTCGTTTTCCTTTATCTTTTGTTGAATTGCCCTGGCTGAAGTAGAGGCTTTTGTGTTTGTACGTCTACTTCAGCCAGGGCAATTCAACAAAAGATAAAGGAAAACGAAAACGAAGGCCCAGACACCAAAACCGGTGGTGCTTTTAAGTTCACTATCACCCCTCCTGAAATGTCATCGCAGCCTTGAATTGAAATCGCAGCATGTCTTTGAGTTTTCCTTGGTATTCACTGGCCTTTAATCTCGAAACTCTTGTCATTCCGCTCCTTCATTTGTTGTCTTATTGTAGTTTCTTTCTTGTGATGCAAGTTGCATGTCTAGTATTTTTAAAAACTATTAACTATGTAATGTTTCCATTTTGATGGACTGGTGTAGTTTTAGTTTGTATTAACGATTCTTAACTGTTGTTTGAGATTCGAGTAGGATGATCTATTTAGCATGTTAACTTTACATAAATTGTTACGTGTCATCTATGACTATGTGTATTGTGTGATATTTTAAATTCCATATAAAAGATCTAACGCACCAATTATTTAAAAGATGATTATACCTTTAGAAACACATTCGCAGCTATGCCAAGTGCTACAAGATCTTTGGTGGTGGTAAAAACTTGCGCCTAAAGGGCAAAAATACCTCTACCTCTACCAATTCTGTTTTTTTTTTGTAGTGATTCTTCCCAAATAACACTCACAATAAAATTTCAGCAACTATACTTCACTTGTAGATAGAAGTCACCCGTGTACACAACATCACTTTCATTATGATCCTATTATCTAATCACAATATTATGGTAATACATCTCTAATCGTGTACACATTTTCGCATACATCACAACAAATTTAGAGTTCAAAAACAAAGGACAATACTAAAATACATATTATAAAATTCTCTCCTCCGTCCCTTGTATCTTTTTGACATTTGATCCAGAATCATATTTTTCAATCATATTCCATATGTTTCAACAAAATTCTCCAAAATGGCCGATAATGTAGGTAACTTAGAAAAAAGATCTAGCAAGTATGGGAACTAACATCAAGGGATCATGGCATGGGTACAATTAAGATCCAACATACAAGATACGCTAGAAATAAGTTCCAAGATCGTTAGATTCGCAATGCAAGAGAGTAATGTGCAATAGACATAAGATAAATAAGCTATAGTTGATCGTGGACACATGAATGGTGTTTCATAAGCCGACTCAACTATTAACTCTACGGGAACATTACAACACTCAACTAATATAATTCTAGCTCATCCAAAATTAAGCTCAAAATATATACCAATTTAAGTATGAAAAAACTAAACTAGGGCTCAAGGCTTGTATGCGACAAACTAATAAAAAAAAAGAATAATGCTAGAAGGAGAACGCTGATAAAATGATACGTACGGGTGGACCCAGAAATTTTGTTTGGTGGGACAAAGGGTTCGGGAGCAACACGGCCAATTTTTTTTTCAACCTTATTTGCATTATAGGTACATATGTTATACAGAAATGTAATACAAGTCCTGGAAATGCAAAAAATTGCAATACAAGTCCCTATATCATATAAAGATTGCACTATAAATCTTGATATTGATTTTTTTAATTAATTACACTATAAACTCCTTATAATATCCAAAATATCCTGAATTTTATTATAAAAAAAACCAAATATACATACAAATAAAATAATTATACAGTTAATTAGATAAATTTAAAAATTAAAAGGGATTAAATGAAAATTCTACGCTCTTGAGGATAAGGCTTGTAATGTTTTTCTTTTTTTGTTTACATGGGTAATCCGGACCAACTTGCCCGCACCACGACAAATCCCACGGAGTTATACATGCCTCCCCGTGTATATTCTTATGGTAAATCAGAACTACCCATGTTCAAGGAGGAGTTTGAGATTTGTACCTCTCACGTTATACCCGTTAGGGAGGGGATCCGAACCATGGACCCCCTCTTTAAAATACTGAAAAAATAAAAAAATAGCAAGGCTCTGGCCAGTTGAGCAAAACTTGTAATGTTGAAGTCTAAATAACCTCACAAAGAATGCTTTAGTGTTCTTCCCATTTATGCTTGGAATATCTTGCTAAGTTAATTAGGAGAGGCTAGTAAATTATTCAATTTGTACCTGAAATGTGAAAAGATAAAAATTACTCACTTTTACATGTGTTGGTGATTTAATACTTTTGGCGAGGAGAGACTATATGTTTGTGGATATATTATTGGATTACATGGAGATTTTGTTAGGTGTTTGAGGTTTGACAACAGTTTCCCAAGATCAAATATATATTGTGTGGGGATTAAAGATGAGAAATTTGAACTTACTATAAATGATTCATAATTGAGGAAGGAATGTGTTTCATGTTTTTGGGATCCACTTGTGGCGTTAATTTTGCTAACGAGTTTATGTGCCTCTCTTGAATAAGTAGAAAAGATACATGAAGTCGTGGAATTTCTCGTCATAATCATATACCGTATGAGTTGAACTCATTTAATAGTTTCAACTAGAAGTATTATGCTTTTGGGTTTCATTGTTTTTAATACACCAGAGAGCCACTTGGACTCAAATTCATTGATTCGGTTAGAAGCTATACTACTTAGAAGGAGAATCAATGTTCTGGCCAATTAAGCTAACACCAACTGGTTTGGATTTATTTTTAATGAGAATGTGTGTGTACATTGTACATTGTTGAGTTGAGATGTGTGTTTATTGTAATGATGAATAGTACTTTGTCTTTATTATTCTAATGATTTTTTTAGCACATGCAACAAACGAAAGTGATATTAGTTTCTTAAAAGTTAGATTGTATTGTTCCTCCCATCGAGAAAAGAATATTGTATTGTATTGTTGAGATGATATATTTTATTTGTAGATTTTTTATTAAAGTATAATGACGCTCTATATAGGGTGATTTAAGTATATTTGTGATCGAATTAGGTATAAGTCAGAATAATATATATATTATATAGTACATGGTTTTATAATTGATGGATAAATATCAATAGTTTTTGTACTAGCAGTTTTGGTACATGAATGACGCACTTGGAAATATTGGAATTGATAGAGTAAAAAAGTGGTATTTATTAAAAAAAGTCTAATAGTTAAATATAGTATTCAATAATTTATTTTGTATCAAAATGAAATAATTATTTATAAACAACATTTTTTCTATCTTTAATACCTTTACTATCCTTATAATTAAATATATTATTTTATTATTAATACAATATTTATTTTTAATATTAAACAAATAATAAGGCATTTTCACCACTATTACGACCACCACCACCATATATTTAACCACTGTTACAGCCACCACCACCTTCACTAACACAACCACCACTTTCTACTACAACTAATTTCATCAGCCGCGCGTTCAATTTTTTTTTAAAATAGTTATAACTAATTATAAAAAAATCAATAAAATAAAAAAATTGCATTTTCTAACGAGACAAATTAATATTTACGTCTGTATTTTTTTTTAGTTTTTCTTGAATTTTTTGAGTTTTTTGAATTTTTTGATTTTATTTTTCTTAGAAATGAAATTCACTGTTTTAAATATGAAATCCACTGTTTTAAATATGAAATTCACTGTTTTAAACATGAAATTCACTGTTCGAAACAGTGAATATTTTTTTAACAAACATGAAATTCAATGTTTATCAACTAGCTTGGATCTCACGGCCTACAAACCACTCAAGGCTCCCTGGGATCGAACATACTTTCTTTCGCATTGCTTACTAATCTTTTCTTTACTATATATCAATGTGTGTTTTCCTGCAAATACTTCAAAGCATACAAAATAAAATAGCTCATAAACATACTACTTTCTATCATTAACTTACTGAGCTTATGCTTTCAAGCTATTAAACACACTCTACATCTAATAACCATGTATCAAAAAAAATTAATTTCTACCTAAAAACAGAAAAATGGAGATGAGAGACAACGAATCCCCACACCCCCAACTCAAAAATGAGCCGTGTCCCCACGACTCGAAAAAGAATTTAAAATTAGCAGATAAAACATTTACAGAAATGGTAAGGAATAAAGAGAACATACTCTCGAGGCTATTGCCTCGTATTATCGACATCCAAGATAGGATTTGTTGGATCTTTCTTTAATTGCTCAAGGAGTGTCATGATGTGCACTTGATTGCCTTTTATTTGTGCCACATCATTGACTAAGGAAGTTTGAGCTGCTTCGACTTTGTTTAAACGCTCCTCCATCTCCTCTTGCCAACTACTCTCCTTTTCTTCTTTTTAGACTTGCGTAAATCCCGCTCCTCTCAAGACTTTCATGATCCATGCATTGTCAATATTGTTACTCGTTTTAAACTCTAGTTTATCTTCTTCACCCAAAATCAAATTCGCTTTCCGCACAAGACACATGATCATAGTAGGATATTTTACATTAAATAACGAGATAGGAGAGACCAAAAATCGCATCACCTCCTCAAAGATCAACTGTGCCACATCCACCTCTTCTCCTCTCAATATACAATTCAACAAGATAGTGTTCTTCTTACTTACATCCAAAATTCTTGTGTTTCTAAAGACGTTAGGGATAAGGAAATTGTGCCCAATTCTCGCATCCGGTTGGAGATATTTGTAGGGCCAAGGTGCCTTTAATTCTCCCTTACATGATTGCACTTTCTCCTTGTCTAAGACATGCTCAAAAAGTAAATTCCAATCGAATATTCTCTGTCTATCCACCGCTTCTTTGTACTTTCATGGTCCAACCAATTTCTTAAACTAGAAGTGGTTTCTAATCTCTTCAACTGTAAAAGGGACTAACTTTCCTCTAACTGGAACACAACCTTCACTATCTCGGCTAAAGAGGCCTAAATAGAATTCTGAAACTAACTCATGACATAAATCAGAACGTCTTACCATAAATGTAGACCAACCCAATCTTTCACCAATCTCCAAGAATCTCTTGTATTCTCCTTTACCAACTTCATCATCGAATACTCTCTCATAAGCAAAAGGTAGTTCCTTTAATTATTTCTATGCAGAAGCTATCAAGGCCTTTGAAGCTTTCTCTTTTTTATTTGGGTGTAGGACCTTTGATTTGGGAAGGTTGTGTTGTCTTCTTTACGAAAAGTGGAACCTTTTTGCCCATAAAATTAAACACAGCTAGCTCACCTCTCTTTACAATATCTATTTTACCCTTTGTGTTGGAACTAGAACTTTTCTCACTTGATTTCATCTCAATAGAACCCGATACCTTGCTTTTCTTCATCTCCCTCTTAGTAGATAATGTCTCTGTTCTCTTAGTCATCTTAATTAACCTCCAACTCAAATCTTTAACCACTCTTGATATTTTAAACTCTTGATTATTGGTTGAACAAGCTTTATTTGGGTTAGGAGAGGTGTTTTGATGATGATTCTCTATATGGGTAAGATGGATTCTTGCTGGATTTGTATGGATCTAAGAAATTGTAGGACGAACTTTTGAAATTTAGACTTTTGATTCTTTGATTCAATGTGTTTTGGTAAGATTTGGGTTGTTGAATCTTCTTTGTAATGATATGGAGTAAGGATTTGATGTGTTTTTATGGTGATTGGGTAGTGTTTTGATGTTTTGGGAAGGTTTGATGAAGCTTTAATGGAGTTGGGAGAGGTTTGGAGATGAAAGAGAGGCTTAAGCATTGTAAAATTCGTAATAGACTAACCTTCCTCTTCTTTATAACCTAAAAAACTCGAAATTTTCTCTCTCCAGCGGCGCGGACTGGCATACCGCCGGTATAAACGGCATACCGGTGCTGCTCCTCGAAAGAATTTTGCTTCGGCAATAAACCTGATTCGCGAACCCGTGGGCACGTGTTTTTGTCTTGACCGGCATACCGCCGGTACGGCCGGCATACCCGTGCGGTAAGTTTCGAAAATCCACGTCTCGGCAAAGAACCCGTGGCATGAACCGCGGGCACCCCTTTTGGACCCGCCGGCTTACCGGCGGGCAGGTTAGAATATGCCTAAAAATTTCGTTTTTCCTCCCTAACTCGATTTCTTTAATACATTAACATCAAAAACACTAATACCTTTCTAAAATATGCAATATCAACTAAAAACAACTAAACTAAACATGAATAAAAAACATAAAAACATAAAAAAAAATTGCGGGTTATCTCCTGTACAACACTTTTATTTAACGTCCTTTAAAGTTAGACGCGTTACCTCTATCAAGATTTGCGAATATAGCCTCCCCAGCAATGAGCAAGGCTATGAACGTCTACTAATCTCCGCTTAATGCCCTTCTTAGGCCTGATCTTTATCACCTTAGTTGAAACAATTTTAGTGACTATGAATGGTCGCATCCACGAGTCTTGATAACCTCGTGGCCTATTCTATGGTTTGTGGGCTTTCCATAGAACTTCATGGCCGACCCCAAACTCAATCTTTGGCTCAGTATCCACAGGTTTTTCGTGGATCTTCTCTTTAGGGACTTTGTGATGTGAAAGGTTGTGGATGATAGGAACGGTAGGATCTGACTTCCTTGGTTTCTTACCCCTGACATAGAATGTCTCAGATATGTTTTTAGCATGAAGGGTAATCGTCCATTCTTGGAAGTTGATTATGATCTGACTGGTGGCCATGAAAGGCCTTCCAGGTATGATTGGAACCTTCTTATCTGCATCGAAATCAAGTATAACAAAGTCAGTAGGGATGGTGATATTACCTGATCGGACAAGAACGTCCGCCAATGTTCCCCATGTCTTGGTAACCGAGTTGTTAGCAAACTGCAACTTCACTAGAGCTTTCTCTGATTTCTGAAGTCCAAGTCTCTCGAACACGGACTTTGGCATAAGATTCACACCTGAACCCACATCCCACATAGCTTTCACCTTGAGCATACCATTTATTTGTATAGGAAGATTAAAGCTTCCAGGATCTTTGAGATTCAATGGTAACTCTTTTTCTACTTTTCTCGAGACTCTCACAGTCTCTTTTTTTACTTCTACACTCGCTTATTTCTCGGGAATAACTTGCGTAAAAACTTGTGCGGTGTAAGCCCTTTCTTCGCAATCTCAAGCATTTGGGCATTGATATTCTCAGGAGTGTACGCCTCTACAAATATCTTGAGTTCAATGTCACCCTTCGGATTTGTATCAGGAAATTGTTGATGACACTGGTTGAACAACAGGTGGCGATTCCACCTTCACTTCTTCTTTATTTTCTTGCACAGCAGGTGCAACTTCTACTTTCTCTTTTGAGGCTTCTTCCTCTTTCTCTTTAGCTCTCTCAGCTTGTAACTTCATAACCTATCTAATCTCTTCTTGCATATCTATCAGAAGCTGTATAAAATCGGATTTTTCTGAATCTTTGTCCTCATCATCTTCAGAACAGTTAGAGTGCACGGGGCTAGACTTGGTTGTTTATTCTTAGATACTAGGAACTTCCACGGCACTTTCGGCAGCATGCGGTACTTCCTTATTTTCTTCAATCTCAAGGCAAATAGCCTTACAAGTTTCGAAACCAACATTGGCATCACCTCCTTCGATAGCCTTCAATTCCTTTGCTTCCATAATATTAGTTAGAACTTTATTCATTTGTTCTACTTGCGTACCTAAAATTTGAATTGAAACTTCTTGTTCTCTTAACGTCTCGTTCTGTGAATGCATATTAGTGGTCATAAGATCCATGAAATTATTCAATTGTTGATCACCCACAGCTCCTTCTTGAGGATACTGTGGTAGTGTCTTCTGAGCTAAAGTATCGGTATATGAGTCATTAACAGGTTGTTGTGGAGGAGCAGGTCGATTATAATTCTGATTTCCTTGATATTGACCTCTTGGAACCTTGTCCATGTGTATCCTACTTCTTTTCCATTCTCTTGACAAAACTTTGCAAGCTCGCTTTGGTCTTTGAGTCTCATACTCTTCGGATAAAAACGGTTAAAGAGTGCGGCTTGAAGTTTTGACCATGTATTAATAGTACCTAGTGGTTTCCTATCTAGCAACTCACCAGCTTTACCGGTCAGGAAGAACGAAAACATGTGACAATACAATTTCTCGCGTGTAATTCCTGTAGTAGCATAGGCATCACAAATCTGCATGAACTTCTGAATCGCTCTTACCGGATCTTGAACTACTGCACCACTATAGAGTCTGAAATTCTAAAATTAATTAAGCATGCCCGGATCGGGCCTGAATTTGATATTCTGGATCTCTGGAGGACGATAACCTAATGGTTGAACATGAAACTGTGCTCCTAAGCCTCTGAGGTCTTGTTCAACCATGTTTTGATTATTGTTATTGTTCCTGTTATCTCGTGGTGGTTGTTGTTGTTGGCCTACAGCTCCAAGTGGTGGAACTATAGGAATAATTGGTGGATCTATGTCTTGCTATTGAAATTCTGCCATAGCTCTTCTTTGGATTCTTTCTTCTCGGATACGTCTGTTATAAGCTGTGAAGCTCCTTTCAGCTTCGAGAGAGGAGGCCAAAGATGAAACACTGTTAAAACCTGAAAAAGACTAGAGCACACCAACAAGCGTAAATCTGGAAAAATAAAATAAAAAGTAAAAAGTAAAAATTAACTAAAAACTACTACTCATAATAGATAACCCACACGCTAACGAGACACAAGTCCCCGGCAGCGGCGCCAAAAACTTGGTGTCGCCTAGGGTGTGATAAAAATAATATAAAATAAGCCAGAAAACAATGCACTAATCACCCTAGACAAGCACGGTATTGCAAGTATTAAAGGTTGTATGCAAGTTTTAATGATAAGTTAGATTCGTTCTCAGGGACTTAGTGTGTTATACGAATGAGCAAATTATTAAGAGTAGCAATAATTAATTAAATAAAACATGAAATAAAGATGAATAATTGAGAGATGATTAATTAAATAAATAAAAGTAAAGACAATAAAGTAAATATGAGATTATATGAGATGAGAGAGTATAGCTTAGGTTTTGCTAGTATGCACCAATCCTTCTAAATCTTTCTATCAATTTCAGTTAATAAGGGAGATAATAGCTCTTAGATACTTAGTCAGGATTCTAAATTCTCATTCCTTAGACCTTGAGAGCGACTAAGGGAGCTACGACACAACCACGAGGCTGTTCAAAATAGGGTTTTCATGCGCTACCAAGGCCCTAAGCAAACAATTCCTTCAATTGGTGATATGGTGATTAAAACAAACCCTAATGACTATCTAGTTAGGATCGATGTTGTCAGGACCAATACCGGACACTAGACGTTATGTGGTGTTTCAATAATTAGACACCCCTTCCGGACGGCCATCTAACTACTATTAAGAAAGCCTAAAGTGATCAGGTTTAGGACATGCAATAATTCAAAACACATAAACAAATATATGGATAAGCAGCTAATATCAAATTAAAACATATAATTCCCAAAGAAACTTAGATAGAAAGAAGATAGAATTCATAGATTTTACATGATGCGAAACCCAAGCTATGGGAAAATTAGTTCATACCTGAAAGAAATAAACTAAAAGATTGATACAAAGAATTTATCTTGCTCTCTTCAATAACTCTAATGATATAAAACCTAAGGACTAATTAATGGGAGGCAAGGATTAAACCTATGCCTTGGATTTGAGCAAGGATGATTTTACAAAGGTTTAAGGGTGTATTTATAGGTGCTTAGAAGACCTAATTCGTTTTCTTGGAGTTGAAGACAAGTAACTTGGACTCCAAGCCCAACTCAAATTCGTAACCCTAAAATATAGAAAAAGTAATAATCTGTCGCTGTTTTGTTTTGGCCGTAACTCCTTCAATACTTATCCGTTTGACGCGTTCCAATAGTCGAAACTGATCACCTCTGATAGAATTTTAACTTTGCTTCAGACCATTATTCCAAATTTCTAGCCAATCTTGAGTTATGATCACTTCTATGATCGTGGGTGCTGGAATTCAGATTTATTTGGCAACATTATCTTTTCATATCTTAGCTTTTCATTTCTTTTCTCCAATTTCCATGTATATCTTCTTTACTTTATCTCTTAGAATTTACTTGGCATTTAATTAGTCTTCATATATATCTTTAAAGCTTCACACTAAATAAATAATTAAACCCAATATGCTCTAAAAATAATAAATCGGTAAATCAAGACAAGAAATAGGAAAGTGCACTAATACATAGGAAAATAGAGTATTTAGACTTCTAAAACACTAAAAATGATGTCTCCACTTAATATTAAATCATCATAAATGGGGAGACATCACTTCTTCATGTATATTATCAAGCATACGATATACTCTTTTAGTTTTGATCATCCAATAAATAAGTAATGTCACTACATTGTATATATGGGACATACATATTCAATATTTTCTCAACAGTTTGATCATCAAAGGTATTGTTTATCACATTCATGTTCTAGATAAAAGAGTTTTTAATATAAATGTCTTTAACCTATTCTAGATTTGTGTTGAAAGGTTTTTGAAGGAAATTTATTCCCGGAATCCAAGAAATGTCACATATGATTCTCAAAGATTTTATTGAAGGAAAGGCCTTTGCTTTCAATGATGAAGCAACAACCGACATTGGAAAATCCATTTCAGAAAAAAAAAAAACGGTGATAAAGAAATATCTTTTTAAATTGTTAGGAAAAAAATACCGTTTTCAAAAACAAGAGAAATGGAGATCCATAAAAATTATTTTGATTAATGTAAACTAACTATTCCAGAAATTGAAATACAAACACGAAAAACTTACACGAAAATCGGAAAAGAAAACAACTACACATAACTATAATATTCTGGCGTTAAAAAGATATTCTAGCATATCGGTGATCTCTAACAGAGATTCTACAACTATAGTTTTCAGAGAGAAGAGAAGTAAAGCGTGTTTGTTCTTTCTTTTCAGATGTGTTTCGTAGCTAAGACAAGAGGGGAGGAGTTGTATTTATAAGGGAGTAGGTGAGGAGAAAGCCATGTAAAAAACGTCACAATTAATGCCCTTGATTTCCTCCATGATTGGCACTTGATTGATGATGTTTTTTATTGAGACATATGTTACACACTTTAATTTCCTGCAATGAACCTAGACACTAGGTTGACTAGATTCATTCCTGTGTTGACCAAATTCTGTAACAGCTGTCTGGTGCGTAATTTGTGGAAGCTTGTCTTCTGGTGCGTAATTAGTGGACATTTGTCTTCTGGCTGAAAGGCCAACTACTATAAGAACTAGTGTTCTTCCATCGGATTTACTTTAGAAAAATTGTTTCATTTTTCATTTTTTGAACCCCAAACTCTCAAACGCCCACACAGGGTCGGCCCGGGCAAGTGGTGGTGCGCGCGTGTGGGGCTTTGCCTTTTTTCTTTTCCTCAAATTATGTCTTCACAAGCCTTCAAATTTTTAATTGTTTTCATTTCTTTCTCTAGTATGAACTAACTCTATTTTAGCTTGAGATTTAGCATATGGGTATGAACCCTAGACTTGTTTACATCTATTTTAATTTGGGATTTTTATTATTTAAATGAATGAATGTTTTATTCTCTGTTGTATGTGCTTTGACTTATTGCATGTCTTCCTTGCGGTGTTCAACGTATAGGATTACCTTAATGGTAGTTAGATGGTCACCCGGAAGGGGTGTCTAATTATTGAAACACCAGATAAACGTCTAGTGTGCGCCTGTGCGGTAGTGATCCTGACGGGCTGCCTAACTAGATAACCATTAGGGTTTGATAAAACCACATATCATTATTTGCAGGCCAGTCTCAACTAAGAACCTAGTGGGCGTAGGATCACCTTAATTAAGTCCCCTGGTAATTGTGAGGTCGCCGCCTAAGTCCATCCGGATGGGGGTTAAGAGGAATTTAGAATCCTAGTTATTGCAATTCTACATAATTCTCCCTTACTTGATTGGAATAAACAAGGCTAGTGGGGATTACTTGCTATTGCTCGAGCTAAACTCTCATACTATTGTCTCTTCTTATTTACTTTTTTGTCTTTATTTTATTTAGTTAATTTTTTATACAAAAACCAAACAAAAATTATTGTCTTTTATTTCTTGCTTATTATTCTTCTAGCTTTCTTATTTGCACTTGATATTTGCATAAGTTCTCTCTAACTTTCGTAGTCTCTGAGGAACAAATTCTATTTATCATTAAAACTTGCATACGATTTGTGATACTTGTAGTGAGTTACGTGTTTAGGCTAGGGTGTTTAGTTGAGTCTTCTTTATCTATTATTTTATCACACCTTAGATGACACCTTTAGTGTACATAATATTAATACATAACAATTATATGATATATAGTACATTTTGTAGTATGAATAATAGATTTTTTGTCTGGTGGGTTGTATATAAAAATTCTCGATATGGTGTTTATAACATTGATATGAATGTAGAACATACCATTTGTAATAATAAGTTCATATATGCTTAGTGATGTGGTATATGCAGGTTATGTGGTATATACTACATTTGACACATAAAGAACATAACAATAAAAGCATGCACGGGGTTGGTTTGCACCCCTTGTACGTTGCTGATTTTTTTAATTTTGTTCCTTATGTTTTTTATTGCAATGCACTTAAGCCTTAATATCTAATCAAAATATAGAGTATAACTACGATGTCATAAAAAATAATAAACATAAACAAATAAAAACAATGAACTTGACAATCACTAAAAATGTATTCGTTATAATAAAAAAACTGTTGCATAAAAGTCATTTAGGATCATATCATTTGGGCTCGTCGAGTGATTTTGCTTTCTCTACCTCAATGCTCGTAAACTGGTTGTTAAACATCATATTCAATAAAGATTTGCGCATAACTCTGAAATTTGCAAAACTATATGATTCCATAACGGGGACACCTTTGAATATGTCGAGCATTCTTAGTAAGATGTAGACACCCGAATCTTTCTAATCTTTTGTGGTCTGATGTTGTTTTGTATCAACAGTTACAAAATATTTCAAATTTGCACGTTTGGGGATGTAAGCCATATATTCCGCATGAAGAGGTTGAACCATTATGTAGGCCTTTTTTTGTTGCTATACCTAATGGCTTGCGAGAGGTATTTGGGAACACACTGTAGTGTTCGAAAATCCCATCGCCCACTTTTTTTTAAAACAAGCAGATTCCATAAACAAGCATCATCCACATTTGTTATGAGCGACATCAACACAACATCAGAAGAATGAAAGTTAACGCACAAAACCTGTAAAAGTAACTATATGTCAATTCCGAAGGAAGAAAATGCATTATATTAAATTATGATGATAAATCAACTAACTAAGTCCAATTTCAACCTAAGATGATGTCTCCTAAGGGTGTTTTTCTCTCACAAAAAGGGAGACATCAGTATTTCTCCTACAAATAGTTGTGTAATCTTGCCAATTGAAATTAAGAAAAAAAAATTAAAAAGCCTAAGGCTAAAATTCTAAAAATTAATCTTTTTTTCAAATTTATCTTTCCCCAAATCTCTATAGATTAATCGTACTAACTCTAGAGTTCAAATAAATTTTTTTAATTACAATGATGAAACTACTGGGTACCTTTTGTTTGCTTGCCCTTGCGCTAGAACTGTGTGGGTCTCTTCCTCTTTAACTCATAGAACCTTGAATAATAGCACCTCAAGGATTGATGACTGGTTTTTGCAAACTGTTGCCTCATTGAATACTACTCATGGTCAAGCTATACAGATTTTGAGTAACATTTGTTGGCAGAATAATTTTGTATTGAATGGGGTTAAACCAGACCCTATGTTCATGTGTAACCTTGCTTACTCTAACTGAAAGGAATATAAAGGTGTGAATCAACATCCTAATGATGGTATAATTATAAACGAGCTTAAGGATTCAGACCTGAATTCCTTGGCTTTTGTTAACGTAAATGATAAATATATATGTGTTGAAGATATAGGTAAAGTTAGTAATTAGAATCCTCCACCTACTAATATTATTAAAATAAATACCGATACTACATTTACTTTATCTGATTGTGCAATTTCTCATATTGTCAGAGATTTTATTAGCAAATTGATTGAGGTTGATGCAAAAGATATAGAGGCAAGAAGTAAGCAGATGCTCAAGGTGTTTTTTTGGGGATGCGAGATATCGATAGGCTTTCCAACCAATTTAACTATTATCGAAAGTAACTATGAAGTGATAGTTAAACCTAGGAATGCACAAAGAAACCACCAACCCGCAAAACTGCTAAAAACCGACCCAACCCAACCCGAAAAAACCAACCCGCACATTCCATGGTTTCTTATGTGTCCAAAATATTTTTTTATTGGATATGGGTTGGTTCTCGGTTTAGGAAAAGCCCAAACCATGGATAACCAACCCAACCCGCAATATTAGCCCAATATATTTTTTTTTATATATGACTGTACAAATGGGGTGGTCAACGAAAATCCATCCCATTTCATTTGTATCCTTCACGCCTTATCTCTCTCGTCTCTCTCTTACCCCAAAAGGGGCTAAAAAACCCCTAGGCTTCTCTCTTCTCTCTTCGCTACGACTCTGAAACCATCCCTTCACACTCATCCATCACCGTCTCTCCATCACTCCATGGCATCTTTTATACTCCGCATTAATTATTTAGCTCGTTTACACCAACCTTTGAGGTCCGCATTTAATGTTTCTTAGTTTCTCGCCTCCGATTTACGAGGTTACCATGGTCAATCGATTAACCATGGTTAATACTTATTTTGCTATGGTTAATGAGTGATTGAGTATTGGGGTTTTCTGGTTTTGTATAAAAGGCCGAGATAGGGTTCGTGTTCTTCAAAGCCCCTTTTCAAGGTATGAAACTTAAATCTCTTCTACCATTCTTCTCTTCCTCAAATCTTGTAATTAATTTGAAGTTCTAAAACATTGTAAATGATTTTCGAAAATATATTTCAATATTATTTCAGTTTTTGATTATTATTAATTAATTTTTTGTTTTGTTTTATGGTTTTTCAGATTAATGAATATGGAGGATGATTCTTCTGATTCCATCATTGATTTTACTATACAACAAGAACAACCCACTCAAGGTGTTGATCAAACACATGTTGGTAACTCTTCTGATACTCTTAACACTCGCACATCTAGTAGTTTACCCCTTGCCCCTAAAAAATCTAAGAAAGAAACCTCTGATTGTTGGAAACACTTTGAAGTTGTTACTTATGAAGATTGTACTATAAGATTAGTTTGTAAATATTGTGAACATTGATATGCGGCTAATACTAGAAAACATGGTACAACTTATATAAATAATCATATTAACCTTAGAAGATGCCCAAAATATCCCTTTTATCCTCCAGCAGAAGATGGTCAATCTTTGTTAAATTTTAAAAAAACTGATGAAGGAAAGAACCTTGCTATTTCTTCAGCATTTAAAGGGGAGGTCTGTGGTTCAAATCCCCTCCCTAACAGATGTAAAGTAAGAGGTACAAGGCTCGAACTCCTTCCTGAACATGGGCCACCTAGTTCTGATTTACCTAGGAATATACATGGGGAGGCGTGTATATCCCCGTGGGATTAGTTGGTACTTATGTGTTTTCTATTGAAGCTTGTACTAAGGCCCTCGCTAAATGGTCATTATAGATGAATTAAGTTTTATATTTGTGGAAGGCATTGGTTTAAAAAAAAATTGTAATGTAATGCAACCCAAGTATAAAACTATACCATCTAGAATGACCATTACGCGAAAGTGTATGACTATATATGAAGAAGAAAAACTTAAGTTAAAGAAAGAGTTGAAAGATTTAACTAGTAGTATGACCACTGATACATGGACCTCTAATCAAAACTTGAATTATATGTGTTTAACTGCCCATTATGTGGATTCAAATTGGAAATTAAATAAAAGAATCATAGGGTTTTGTAAAGTTGAGGATCATAAAGGTGAAACAATCGGTAGAAAAGTAGCAGCAATTCTTATGGATTGGAATATCCAATCATATCTTACTTTGACAGTTTATAATACTTCTTCTAACACTGTGACAATTAATTATTTCGTAAAGGTTGCAGGGGAAAAACCAGAATCTCTACTTAAACATGAATTTCTTCATGTTAGGTGTTGCGCTCACATCTTGAATCTTATTGTAAAAGAGGGT
The DNA here is from genome assembly GCA_029959085.1 of Nemophila menziesii. Lineage (NCBI taxonomy): Eukaryota > Viridiplantae > Streptophyta > Magnoliopsida > Boraginales > Hydrophyllaceae > Nemophila > Nemophila menziesii. Next base: position 26,524,424 of record JARWIR010000018.1, on the reverse strand, counting down.
ATGTTTGAGTTAGAAGCTTGTATCAAAAATATACGAGAGGCAGTTAAATATGTTAGAGATCCTCCTACAAGATTTAGAGCTTTTAAAGGTTTTGTGGCTTTGTGTGGGGTTGAATGTAAATCAAACTTGTGCCTTGATGTCCCTACAAGATGGAATTCTACTTATTAAATGCTTGAGTGTGCTAAAAAATTTAAAAGTGTTTTTGCGAGAATGAAAGTGGATGATCCTAATTATACTACACACTTTAATGATGCTACAAGAAATCCTCCAAACTTAATTGATTGGGAAAATGCGAGGTGTTTTGTTGAGTTTCTAAAATTGTTCTACATTTCCACTAAGAAATTTAGTGGAACTTTATTTGTTACCACCAATCTATTCTTTGACGAAATAGCTCGAATTTGGGAATAAATTGCGGAGTTGTGCGCGAATCAAAATCCTATACTAAGTAAAATGGCAACTGAAATGAAGAAAAAGTTTGACATATATTGGGGAGTTAATAGTAACAATATTATTCTCTATGTGGCAGTTGCTTTAGATCCAAGGAAAAAAAATCAATACCTTCAATGCTATTTCAGTTTTATGTATACACCTGAAGAAAGTGAAATATTGCTTACAAAATTTAAAGATGCTTTAACAAGGATGTTTAAAGAGTATGAAAAAAAAGTTGCTCCTACTAGTTCAACTAGTGGTGAAGCGGCTTCTTCTACTACAAGTAGAACTGAAAATCCTTGTGTTCATGGTGGTAGGTTTCAGTCTTTTATGGCTAAGATACACCCCTCTAAAGCAACTGATTTGGATAAGTATCTAAAAGAGGATATAGAAGAGAGGTCTTCAGATTTTGACATTTTACAATGGTGGAAAAGTAATGCAATGAGGTTTAAAGTGTTGTCCCAACTATCCAAACATGTGTTGGTTGTTCCAGTTTCTACTGTTGCTTCTGAAAGTGCATTTAGCACTAGTGGGAGAGTACTTGATCAATTCAGAAGTTCATTGTCCCCTAAAACTGTTGAAGCTTTAATTTGTACTCAAAATTGTCTAAGATCTTCACTTTCAATTAATCTTGGAACATCTAAACAACTTGTGGAAGATTTGGAAGCTGAATTGGGTAAATTCAATACTTTTCTATGTTTTTTTTGCAATTTGCGAGTGTTTGGTGAACTTTTTAATGCTATCTAACTGGGAGTTTGTCTATCTTTTGTAGGTTATTATGGAATTGATGAATCAAGTTTAAGTGAAAGTCCACAATCCACTCTATCTGATTCAATGAATTAGCCCATAACCTAATATGAGTTATACATCAGTTTCATACAATTTAAACTTGCATTTCATTATACTTGTGCATTTAGACTTAAGAAATGCAACTCATGAGCTTCCTATGATGCGAAATAAAGTGATTATGATGTGTACATGTTTATTATTATGAGCAATTAGGCTGAGGAAGTCATTAGAGATGGCATTCTTTTATCATGCACTTGTATTTGGAAAATTGCAGGTTTTTTTGTAAAACTCACCAAGTCCCTTGTCCCTAAGGTTTATATAGGGCTTGTGATGAATTACATTGCTAATTCTGAGGCTCAACTTCAAGAGTAATTGAACTACTTTTTCACCATTCTCAACAGCAATAACAATATGTTGACAACAATAGCAATGTGGTGTTAATGTTGTTAAGAATGGTGGAAAAGTAGTCCAATGAAGCTAATTGCGAGTTACAAATGTCCCTTGTCCCTAAGGTTTATAAAGGGCCTGTGATGAATTACATTGCTAATTCTGAGGCCCAACTTCAATAGTTTGTGGACTACTTTTGTCACCATTCATAACAGCAATAACATTATGGTGACAAGAATAGCAATGTGGTGTTAATGTTGTTAAGAATGGTGGCAAAGTAGTCCATTGAACCTTATTGCGAGTTCTAAATGTCCCTTGAACATTAATATCCAATGATTACTTTATAATATGAGGATAAGGAATTGAATATTTTGCTTCATTTAACAACAGAATTGGAACTAAATAAGGGAGGCCTTGAACAACTCTTATGAAACAAGATGGAAAAGAATCAGGAATGAAAAGAAAAATGCAGGTTTTGAGCAACTCTTTTTTTGGAATGTTTGTATCTTCAAACTCAACTTTTGGAAACTTTGATCAAGGATGTAGTTTGTTTTTGGAAATGTTTGGATTTACTATCAGTTTTTGGATGCATTCTTATGTAATTCAGTTACTTTTGGTTTGTAATAGCTTAATGTATTAGTTTTTTGTGGTTTGAAAACTTTTAAGTTGTAATTGCATTATGTTTCTAGATCAAAGTTGTAATAACCAATGTAATTCAGTTATTTAAGTTAAATTTGTATTTGTATTTCTTGATCATAGTAGTAATTGAGTAATTTGTGGTTTGAATTGTATTATTTAAATTTTCAGGGACTAAATAATAAATAGGCATATTCAATCTGAAACTAACCAAACCCGAACCAACCCGCACAAACCAAACCCGAAACCACCCTTGAAAAACCAAGACAAACCAACCCGAAACCATAAACCTTTCATGGTTTGGTTCTCGGTTTTCAGAACCTAAAACCCGCAAGTGTGGGCTGGTTCTTTACTAAGGGGATACGGGTCGGTTACCCGACCCGTGTGCAGCCCTAGTTAAACTCTTAATAACTATTAGGACCCCTTGTAATATCCTTGAGTGTTGTAATGTTTTTAAGTCGCTTTACGGTAGTGCGGACTGTAATCTACTATTTTTTTGTTAGCCGCAAAGGTAATAGAGTATGATTGAGTCGCCAAACAAAAGCTTGTTGGCAAATTTTTTGGTGACGAGAGGATTTCTTCTCCTTCCCAATTAGTGTAACTTATCTAACTCGATAAAAATTATACGGTATCGGATAATTTTTATAATATTTTATGATATTCATATATTTAAGCAATTGGAAGAAAAGGAGGGTAAAGAAAGATTTTTTTATTTGAAAATGGAAAAAGTTAAAGAAGAATTTGATGTGGATATCCTTATCCACAACTTGTAAGAATAATATGTGGTTGGCAATTGAATACGAGGTTACAACCTTTTTGTTGTGAGATATTTGTTTTGTATGTTAGTTGGTAGATAAAGACTTGCTTCCTAACCTCGTACTCGCTACTCATCACTCCCATAATCTTTTGACGAAAAAAAATTCACTCCATAATCTCCCTTCTACTTCCCTTTTTCTTTTCTTCAAAACTCTAATTCATCCAAATACAGAAAAATGGCAAATGCAGCTGTTGGGTTTCTCCTAGCTGCTTTATAACATAGAACCTGTTGGTGATTCAAAGGAGCAAATAGAAGGTCTGCACAAAGATCTAATGCTATTCAAAGCAAGGGGGAATAAGGTAAAGTTGAGATCCTTGTTAAAATACCTCTATATTTTAGATATATATGGTGGTTCTTTCTTAAATTGTGTTTAATGCTTACGGACCCCTTGAATTTCTCAAGTTACAAAGGCCCATAAAACTTAGGGTTTGAGTGGTTTTGTTTATAACCCATTTAGTACGCAAACTATAGTACGAGTTCTTTAATATTAACACTTAATATTTTAGATTGAGTTGTGTAGGCTTTTTATATGGAAATATAATGTTTAGGATATGAGCCGCAGATCTGAATCATCTTTTCTAATCCACATATTAGATAGCATTAAATATCATGTCTGTGAGTTTTAAGATGCTTATTAACTTAAAAGTTTGTTGATAAAACAGTTTCCGCTACAGGAAGATGATGTGGTGGGTTTTGATGAAGAGGCGAAAACTGTAATTAAACGTCTTATTGCGGTAGATGGAATGCTAAGCCTTGGTAAGACTACTTTAGCTAGAAAGATGTACAATGATCCGAGCATTGAATATGAATTCTTCACTCAAAAGTATAGCAGAAGACAAGTTTTTCTCTCCATTTTGAATTGTATCTCTCAGACATCATATGCTAATAGCACATCAGATGAAGTTATAGAAAGAGAGGTACACAAGTCTCTAGAGAAACAGAAATATTTAATTGATCCGAATAACTGAAAACAATATCATTGATATTAATTGAAATCTTACTTTGTTATATTTCAGGTATTCTCTTGAATGATCGCAAAAAAAAAAAAAAAAAACACTGGTGGGACCAAGTGGCCCAGGATGTTAATTCATTTGTTATTACGGAAAAATTCATTCAAGTAATAGCATTGAGTTACTATCACTTGCCTTACCACTTAAAATCATGTTTCCCTTTACTTAGGGGTGTTTCCGGAAGACTATGAGATCGAAGTATGGAAATTGATCCACGTCTGGATCGACGAAGGATTCATTGAACAAATGGGAAAACAAAGCTTGGAGAATATAGCATAGGCTTGCATGAGGGACCTTGTTAACAGGAACTTATGTCAGTAACTAGGACATTTGATGGTCGAATCAAAACATGCTGTGTTCACGACATCGTATAACATGTCGTGAACACGGCATGTTTTAATTCGACTATCAGATGTTCTAGTTTCTGCCATTAATAAGTTCTTGTTTACAAGGTCCCTCATACATGCCTCTGCTATATTCTCCAAGCTTTGTTCTCCTATTTGTTCTATGAAACCTTCGGCGATCCAAAGATGAATTAATTTCCAGACTTCAATCTCATAGTCTTCCGGAAACACCCCTAAGTAAAGGAAGCATGATTTCCGGAAACATGTCCGTGCTTTCCTTCATTTGTTGTCTTATTGTAGTTTCTTTTTTAAGATGCAAGTTGCATGTCTAGTACTTTTAAAAACTATGTAATGTTTCCATTTTGATTGACTGGTGCAGTTTTAGTTTGTATTAATGATTCTTCACTGTTGTTTGAGATTCGAGTAGGATGATCTATTTAGCATGTTCACTTTACATTGTTACGTGAAATCTATGACTGTGTGTATTGTGTGATATTTTAAAATCCATATAAAAGATCTGACGCACCAATTTTTTAAAAGATGATTATACCTTTAGAAACACATTCGCAGCTATGCCAAGTGCCACAAGATCTTTGGTGGTGGTAAAAACTTGTACCTAAAGGGCAAAAATACCTCTACCAATTCTGTTTTTCCTTTTTTTTTTTTTTAGTGATTCTTCCCAAAATAACACTAACAATAAAATTTCAGCAACTATACTTCACTTGTAGATTGAAGTCACCCGTGTATACAACATAACTTTCATTATGATCCTATTATCTAATCACAATATTATATTTATATCTCTAATCGTGTACACATTTCTGCATACATCACAACAAATTTAGAGTTCAAAAACAAAGGTCAATACTAAAATACATATTATAGAATTCTCTCCCCCTCCAGCCCTTGTATCTTTTTGACATTTGATCCAGAATCATATCTTTCAATCATATTCCATATGTTTCAACAAAATTCTCCAAAATGGCGGATAATGTAAGTAACTTAAAAAAAAGATCTAACAAGTATGGGAACTAACGTCAAGGGATCATGGCATAGGTACAACTAAGATCCAACATACAAGATATGCTAGAAATAAGTTCCAAAATCGTTAGATTCGCAATGCAAGAGAGTAATGTGCAATAGACTCAAGATAAATAAGCTATAGGTTGATCGTGGACACATGAATGATGTTTCATACGCTGACTCAACTATTAACTCTACAGGAACATTACAACACTCAACTGATATAAATCTAGCTCATCCAATATTAAGCTCAAAATATATACCAATTTAAGTACGAAAAAACTACACTAGGGCTCAAGGCTTGTATGCGACAAACTAATAAAAAAAGGATAATGCTAGTAGGAGAACTCTGATAAAATGATACGTACGGTGGACCCAGAAATTGTGTTTGGTGGGACAAGGGGTTCGGGAGCAACACTGCCGATTTTTTTTCCAACCTTATTTGCATTATAGGTACATTTGTTATACAAAAATGTGATACAAGTCCTTGAAATGCAAAAAATTGCAATACAAGTCCCTATATCATATGAAAATTGCACTATAAATCTCGATATTAATTTTTTTTAATTAATTACACTATAAAGTCTCTATATTATCCAAAATATCCTGTATTTTATTAAAAAAAACCAAATATACATACAAATAAAATAATTATACATTTAATTAGATAAATTTAAAAATTAAAAGGGATTACATGAAAATTCTACGCTTTTGAGGATAAGGCTTGTAATGTTTTTTTTTTGTTTACATGGGTAATCTGGGCCAACTTGCACGCACCACGACGAATCCCACGGAGATATACACGCCTCCCCGTGTATATTCTCATGGTAAATCAGAACTAGGTTACCCATGTTCATGGAGGAGTTCGAGTCTTGTACCTCTCACGTTATACCCGTTAGGGAGGGGATCCGAACCATGGACCTCCTCTTTAAATGCTGAAGAACAAAAAAATAGTAAGGCTCTGACTAGTTGAGCAAGACTAGTAATGTTGAAGTCTGAATAACCTCACAAAAAATGCCTTAGTGTTCTCCCCATGTGTGTTTATGCTTGGAATATCTTGCTAAATTAATTAGGAGAGACTAGTAAATTATTCAATTTGTACCTGAAATGTGAAAAGATGAAAATTACTCACTTTTACATGTGTTGATGATTTAATACTTTTGGCGAGAAGAGACTATATGTTTGTGGATATATTATTGGATTACATGGAGATTTTTGCTAGGTGTTTGGGGTTTGACAACAATTTCCCAAGATCAAATATATATTGTGTGGGAATTAAGGATAAGAAATTTGAACTTACTATAGAGGATTCATAATTGAGGAAGGAAGATATGGTGTTTCGTTTTTTTGGGATCCACTTGTGGCGTTAATTTTCCTAACGAGTTTATGTGCCTCTCTTGAATAAATAGAAAAGATACATGAAGTCGTGGAATTTCTCGTCATAATCATATACCGTATGAGTTTAACTCATTTAATAGTTTCAACTGGATATTATGCTTTTGGATTTCATTGTTTTTAATACACCAGAGAGCCACTTGAAATGAAATTCATTGACTCATTTAGAACCTATATCACTTAGAAGGAGAATCAATGTTTGCCAGTTAAGCTAATACCAATTGGTTTTGGATTTATTTTCAATGAGAATGTGTGTACATTGTACATTGTACATTGTACATTGTTGAGTTGAGATGAGATGTGTGTTTATTGTAGTGATGAATAGTACTTTGTCTTTATTATTCTAATGATCATTTTTAGCACATGCAACAAACAAAAGTAATATTAGTTTCTTAAAAGTTAGATTGTATTGTTCCTCTCATCCAAAAAAGAATATTGTATTGTATTGTTGAGATGATAAGAATTTTTATTAAAGTATAATGACGCTCTATATGGTGTAATTTAAGTATATTTGTGATCAAATTAGGTATAAGTCAGAATAATATATATAGTACATGGTTTTATAATTGATGAATAAATATCAAAAGTTTTTTTTTTTTTTTTTGTCGAAAATATCAAAAGTTTTCGTACTAGCAATTTTGGTACATGGATGACTTTAATTGGAAATATTAGCATTGATGGAGTAAAAAGGGGTAGATATTAGAAAAAGTCTAATAAATTTACATAATTGATAAATATAGTATTCAATAATTTATTTTGTATTAAAATAAAATAATTATTTATAAAAAATATTTCTTCTATATTTTATATTTTTACTATTTTTATTATTAAATATATTATTTTATTATTAACACAATATTTATTTTTTAATATTAAACAAATAATATGGCATTTTCACATCCATTATCACCACCACCACCATATATTTAACCACGGTTACAGACACCACCACCTTCACTACCACAACCACCACTTTCTACTACTACTAATTTCATCTGCCGTACGCGTTAAGAATTTTTTTTAAAATCGTCATAACTAATTATAAAAAAATCAATAAAATAAAAACTTGCATTTTTTAACGAGACAAATTAATATTTACGTATGTAATTTTTTTTTGAATTTTCTTGAATATTTTGCGTTTTTTGAATTTTTTGATTTTATTTTTCGCAGAAATGAAATTCACTGTTTTAAATATGAAATTCACGGTTTTAAATATGAAATTCACTGTTTTAAACATGAAATTCACTGTTCGAAACAATGAATATTTTTTTCACAAACATGAAATTCAATGTTTGAAACAATGAATTTTATTTTTTCGAAAAATAAATTCAAAAAAATCACAGACGTAAATATTAATTTGTCTCGTTCAAAAATGTTTTTTTTTAATTTAATTAGTTATGACGATTTAAAAAAATATCATGGACGCGCGCGTTCAATAGAATTAGTAGTAGGTGGTTGTGGTTGTGGTTGTTGTTGTTGTGGTGGTGGTGGTTGAGGTTGTAGTGGTGGTGATGGTGGTTGTGGTGGTGTAATAGGGTGGTGTGGGTTGTGGTGGTGGTGGTAGTGGTTGTGGTGGTGGGGTGGTGATGGTAGTTGTGGGGGTGGTGGGTGGTGGTGGGGTTGGGTGGTGGTGGTTGAGGTTGTAGTGGTGGTGGTGGTAGTTGTGGTGGTGGTGGGGTGGTGATGGTAGTTGTGGGGGTGGTGGGTGGTGGTGGGGTTGGGTGGTGGTGGTTGAGGTTGTAGTGGTGGTGGTGGTAGTTGTGGTGGTTGTGGTGGTGGTAGTAATAGGGTGGTGGTGATGGTGGTTGTGGAGGTGGTATGGGTGGTGGGTGGTGGTGATGGTGGTTGTGGAGGTGGTATGGGTGGTGGGTGGTGGTGGGGTAGTTGTGGTGGTTGTGGTGGCGATGGTGGTGGCTGTGGTGGCTGTGGTGGTGGTGGTGGTGTGAGAAGTTGTAATAGGGTGGTTAAATTTATATGATAAATAATATTGTAATTAAAAAGATTATATAAGGGAATTTTTGTCAAGTGATGTTTTTAATAAAAAATATTATTGGGAGATGTTTTAGCAAATAAGTTTTTTAATAGGCATTTATGGATTAATGGCTCGAGAAAAATTCTACTACCAAATAAATATATTGGCATTGGTAGAGTTACCTGAGTGTTTACTCTTTCTATATATGTTTAAGGATTTGTTATACATGTCATTGATAATACGTAAAACTTATATTATAAGGAGTTTTGTTCCCGATGGTACTATGATGTTAAAGTCAATACTAAAGATTGAAAACAACTGCAAGGATTTGCTCCTTCTTACAACGGATTACATGACAAAATATATGAAAAGATAATAGAGCGTCACTCAACCCATGATATTTGGAAGATCCTGCCTTCACTAATACGATGTTGAACCAAAGATCAAAGAAAATAAAAAGAAAAGAGAAGCCTATAGTTCGAGAAACTCCAAATCTTCTTGGGCCAAAAAAAATAAGTGTGTAGACTGAAGGGTTGAGTATCAAGCTCACTTGAAGTTCACTTTGAAGATTCTTAACCTAAAAATTGTAGGGTAGCATCTCTTTTCACTTCGTATATCTCTTTGAATCTTGCTCTTTGATTTCTTTATTCTCCTGTCCTTGTTTCTTCCTCTATAAAAAAAATTATCTTTCAAATGATATTTCATGAAAATCTCTCTTTTTTAAACATTGTATTTCAATATTTGATTATAAACTAAATAACATTTAGCTTGAGAATTCTTAAGGGTATGAACCCTAGACTATGACTATGACTTATTCTTGTTGACTTTGGATTTCCATATTTAAATAATATGAAAATTTTCCGTTGTTCATACATTGTATTGTCTTGCAAAATTCAATTACATTGATCGAGTATGGGGTTGTGATAGCATTTGGACTACACCCAGGAGGGGTTTGGAATACAAAATTAATGTATGAACATTTGATGTTCGTTTAAAATCAAGAAGTCCAAACTAATTGATAGTTACATAGGGAAAGTTCTTAATCATTTGAAGCTTTTGTAAGGTCACTCGAGAGAGGTACCGAGAGTCGAATAATTGCCCATATATACTCGGGAGAGATTTAGGCAAATAACAGAATCCCGACTAACGGGAAAAATACCAAGTCGCCTTTGAGTCAAGAATAATACTAAGTCGTAGCTAGTGGGGATTACAAGCGATTATCAAGCTCCATTACTCACATTTCATATCTAGATTTCATATTTTTCAATTTAGTCCCTGCCATTAATTATAATTATTCCTTAAAATTCTACTAATTTCACTTTAATCCCTATCTAATATTTAAATTATAAAAAATCAAAACCCCAGACCATCATTTCCGTTCGGTTATTTCTCAATTAACTCCCTAAGTACATCAATAAAATACGAAATTAACTTCATAGTCCCTTTGGAGAACAATAAAAGAAGGAGTGTGTTAAGGATGATTGTTGTTATTGGTGTCCAGAGAATACTTAGTCAATTTCACACCTTTTACTATTATGTCATGTGAGTATACAGATTTGGGTAGGTTTGACACTTCAGAGTTCGGTTGATTAAGATATGACAGAAAACTTCGAAGAATGGATGCTTATTTATTGTATGATATGAGTAGGGCGGATGGAATGCAAAAGTTATTATATCGTATGTATTGCTTACGATTTGGAACATTTAAAAATGAAAAAAGGCATATCATGAGAAAGGATACATTATTATACTTTTTTAATTTTTTTCAATAGATAATATGGCGATAGAACACTTTGTAACGGAGTGGGTAATACAAAAGAACTTCGATCAGAATCCTAATAATAAACCGACTCATGTGGAACTAGGTGATGTGTCATTTTTGTGCTACGCTTCATTCACTACCAAGAGGGAATTCACGAGATTAGGATTTTTTTACTCCACAAGCGTAATGGGGTACGTTTTCCTCATTCGCAGACAGTTTATTGTTCTCCGGCTTTAGAAGGAGAGCCTAACGCAGTGTTGGCAACAACTGAAATATGTCAACAGTTTGATGAAGCAGGGAACACTATTTTTTCAGATTGGAACAAAAAAAAAGGACTATTTTTTTCCAAATAACCTTAAAATTATTTAAGGTATTAGGTTATCATCGGTTGTAAGGTGGTAAGTATAGATGATGTTAAGGAGGATTGTAGACTTGGCAGAACACTATGTCCATGTGCAAGTATGTCATATCTCAAGAACTCTCAAAATTGGGGTAGTCAAATTGAGAGAGAATTTATCAGAGACCATATCTACTATTTTTTAGATTCGGAATCAGATAATTTTGTATGACAACAATATAGTAGTCTAGTTTGTTGAACAAAAAAGTATGAAAAGCGAAAAATAACATTAAACATTTTTTTTTAAAATCATGTTTCGGAGTGGGACTTTTTTTTAAAACTAAATTTTTTATTTTTGCAGGAGGTACCAATGGTTGATTATTGTGCAGTATAAGATTGATGGTCATGAATAAAATTAACCAACAACAACTACTATAAAATGATATTAGAATTATTTTCCTAATTTGATGTGACGATCGAATAAAGATTTCAAAAATATATTTGGAGAGAGTTGTAGTAGCACTTTCCCGTCTTCTCTCTTAGTAGGGAACCAAAGGTTAATCTCATTTATGTGAATAAATTTTCATGGAGGCAAGAGAATCATTTCTTTGTCATGAAAAAAAGTTTTAAATGGCATTTAATATACCTAGATTAATGAGCTGATTTTTCAAGTGGCCCTCAAGTGAGTTTTGATCAACATTAATTCAAGATTAGTATTGTACTTTTATATACACAAATAGTTGTAAAGACAACGACATTGAAGCAATGAAGTTTTGTTTATTTGTCTTTTTAGTCGAAAGTAGAATTTTATAGAAAGCACAAAAATGGTTACACTACACCTTAACCTATACCAAGAGGGTTAAAATCACCCCTAAGCAAGTTAGCTAATTGGAGAGGTGGAAAAACATTCCAAAGACCAAACAATTTGCCAAGAAGCTTATGTTTGGCCACCCAATTAACTGACATGTTGTTCGATCTCTTTGTAAAAGAGATCTTTAATATTACATTTTTCTTTACAAAAAATAATGTTCTTAACCAAAAATTTAGTCGAACGAGAATGTTTACAACTAGAGTTAATTTGGTTAACCAAACAAAGGTTATCATTCTTTATCTTAACATTATCATGAGAAAACCTAGTCGACATATCACATGATGCTTGGATTCCCCTAGCTTCAGCTTCAATAACCGAGATAACCTTTATTTATTTAGTAAAAACTTCTACCAGTGTACCTGAAGAGTCCCTAAGGATACATGCAAAAGCAGCTAAGTTAGATTTAATATTAACTGAGGCATCACAATAATTTTATAACTACCAACTCTAGAAGGTTTCTATTTATTGGTTTTATCAAAGTCATTGGCATCTTGACTTGATATAATAATATTCTCATCATTGTTATGATTTGAATTAGCCTCAGTAGTTTGCTCAAAAGCATTACAAAACTCATCATAGGCTATAAGGGACTTTTGTACTGTATTCACAGGATTTAGGGCAATTCCTTTGAATATAAACTCATTCCTTCCTTTCCAAATATTCCAAGCTATAAAGAAAGCAAGTTCACCCATCAAATCTGAGTGGTCCTTCTTTTCTTTACTACTTAATCTGACAAAATGTATCCATTTTTTAACACTACATGATGGTTCAGTAAGTGAGTTGAAGCAAAGTGGACTAGCAAGCCAGACTTCCCTTGCCCAGGAGCATTGGAACAAAAGGTGTTCAATTGATTCAACTTTCTCTCCGCAAATATCAAATTATGGTGAGTTAATGGATTTCCTTTTATATCTATTTTCATTTGTAGCAAGGCCATTATTACAACACTTCCAAATAATTTTTTAATTTTAGGCATAACTTTACTATGACAAATATATTTCCAATCCTTATCTTCCAAGTGAAAATAAGAATCTCCCACTTTTTTGTCATTGAGTTTCTCTACCCTTTGTTGAGCCTTCTAGAGTTTAATATAACATTCATTTACTATGACTTCCCCAATTTTGAAAGCAACCCAAAATGGAGTGTCATAATAGTAAAGATGTATATTTCACAAATGGTTGCTACAACTTGGGGCTGAAATAACTCATAAATCAAATCAAAATTCCAATTCTTTTGTCAAGTAATAAAAAGTTTTGAAACAAAAACTAATTGGAAACCAGGAGATTTTGTGACTTGTTTGAAATTTGGGATCCGAAAATCCTCCCACATTTTAATTTTACTTCCATCTCTAACAGACCAAAAAAGTTCATTCTTAAAACAATCTCTACCAACTAATAAGCTCGCCCATCCCCATGAGCAGGTATTAGTCACAGTGGCATTAAGAAAAGAAGTATTTGGAAAATATTTTCCTTTCAAAATTTTAAACAAAAGAGAATTTTTCATTCAAAAAATTTTCCAGGCATTAGAAGCTAGTAAATCAACATTTTGAGTATGCAAATCTTTGAATCCAATACCACCATTCTCTTTCGAATTCATTAAGGTTTCCCATTTGACCAAGTGGCATCTATTTTCTCCTTGGTTGTTTCAATAAAAATTTGAAATCAGAGAAGTCAAATGATTAGTAAGTTTTTTTGGAATCAAAAAATATAACATAATATAATTAGGTATAGCACCTATAATTGCTTTTACAAGCACTTCCTTACCACTTTTTGAAAGCATCTTAGTATCCCAACTTTCCATCCTTCTCAGTATCATTTCAACTAGCCATTCAAGAGATTTCACCTTAGATTTTCCCCAACCTGAGGAATACCAAGATATTTCCCCAAATCTTCAAGTTTTCTCATTCTGAATTGAGTTGATATTTTATTTTTTATTTCAACATGAGTATTCTTACAGAACAGTACACCATTGTTGTTCAAGTTAATGCTTTATCTTGTAGCCAAACAATACCAGTTAATTAAATATTATAATCATTTGCCTCCAAAAAAAGAGGTTATTATCAGCAAATAAAATATGTGTGATTATTGGAGCAGCTCTAGCAATTTTCACTTAAGTAACTCTATTGCACATAGTGATAAATTAATGATGTTAGAGCTTGAGTAACAATACAAAATAAATAGGGAGATGGAGGGGCCTCCATGTCTCAATCCTTTATTTGGGTTGTCTATATCATAAAAATTACCATTGGCTTGAATTTTATAGGTTACTGTTGAGATACAGTTTCCTATCCAATTCACCCATGTTTCATAAAATCCCATTTTGCTCATAAGGTCAAGAATAAAATCCCACTCTATGTTTTCATAGGCTTTGCTCATATTAGCCTTCATTACTAAACAATTTTTTAGAGAAGTTCTTTTATTTATTTTTTAAATGACTTGCATCCTTAGCAATAAGAATGTTTTCAAAAATTGATCTCCCTGAGATAAAGCTGTCTGAGTGTCTGAGATAAGATCACTCATCAATGGTTGCAATATGTTAGCAAGAATATTAAAGACAATTTTGTACACAAAGTTTGCACAACTGATTGGTCTAAATGAGGAGCCCAAATCGGGATTGGTGCACTTTGGTATAAGAGCAATAATAGTACAATTAATTTCTGCAAGTGAAGAGTTATTCATCACAATGTCAGATACAAGATTAAGTAAATCATCCTTCAAGTTTTCCCAAAATCTTTTAAAGAAGAAACCCTTATAGTCAGCTGGTCTAGGGGATTTATCACTCCCAAGGGACCATATTGATGCTTTCAGTTCTTCTTCTTGAACTGGTTTGACCAACATTTGATTCATTTCATGAGACACCACTTTCTTAACACAGTGAAGAATTGGTTCATAATATTTTGTCCCAACACTTTGGAAAAATTTATTGTAGTAAGTAGTGACTTCCTCTACAATATCTTTTTCCTCAGTAATCCAATCACCATTTCCATTTATAATTCTTGAGATTCTATTTCTAGTTCTCTTTACTTTAGTAATTGCATGGAAATATTTTTTGTTTCTATCTCCAAGTTTAAGCCAACAATTTATGGATCTAATTGCCCAATATAACTCTTCCTTTTTCCAGTGATTATCAAGGTCCACACTTAGCTTGTCAAAGGCTAATTTATATTTATCAGAAAAAGTTTCATTAAATATCTTTTCCATCAGGGCAAGGGTTTTGTTAATAAGGATTCTATTATACAGAACCCTATTTCTTGCCTAGAGAGTAGCATGTCTTTGATTTCTCTTAAGTTTAATTCCAAATCTTTGTATTTCCAGATTGTTTAAATCATTTTACAAAATGAGTCATCATGAGTCCAACCTTTCTCAATCATAAATCTCTTGTTACTTTTTTGGAGGAATACCAATATTAAGAATGACGGAAAGTGTTCAGACCCTGTATGAGGGAGAAGAGCACTCCATGAGTTGGGAAATTTATCCATCCATACTCTATTAACCAATATTCTGTCAAGAACTTGTTTTATCAGCTGGTTGCCATTTCTCGTGTTAGACCAAGAGAAATTACAACCCATAGCTGGTAAATTAAGCATCTCAAATTTCTCAATAAAATCTCCCAGAATACACCAACAGTTTTGTGTTGTTTTAAAATCCCCAATCTTTTCCAATTTATTTTCTTTATCCACATCAGCTGTTGGGCCATAAACAAATGAGATTTCACAAAACCGAAATTGTATCACTCATAAGGGCAATGAATTAAGTTCTTTTGTTCAATCTAAAAATAAAAGTGCGAGAATCCAATTTTTAAAGCTCGCGAAAATAGGATTCTCTTTTACAATTATTAGTTATTGATTGGATAGAAAATATTTTCGATGATTTTTTAGTATTTTGAATCTTCTTCTAGTATTTATTCTTTATTTTTTTTGGTACGTGGATGGTTCGGGCCAGCTTGCACGCACGACGACTAATTTTACGGGAAATATAGTCTAGGGAAGGGATTTTAAGCCTATACCCCTCACTTCACACCCTTTAAGTGATGAAAAAATAGCAACGCTCTGACCAGTTGAGCTAACCCATTTGGTTTCTTAGAGTTAATGTTCCCGTATAAACGTAAATCAATTGGTCACCGAGTGTCAAAATCCTGAAACAAGACTCAAAGTTAGTGAACCAACGCAAGACCCAGTCAATATGCTTTTTTATAATAGATCAATGCTAGAAACATTCACGAAGCGCACGGTAAACACACGCAGGTCTGCATGGTCGCAGTAATAAATTCAACAATTGCGAGTGCTAACCCGTAGGGAGAGATGTCTATTTTTTATAATTAATCAAGAGTCCTTCTATGGATACGAAAATTATAAAATAAAAAGGAAATTGTGGTAGTAACTAAGAACTGGAGTATCAATGGCAAACAAATAACAAAAATAAGTCAAGATATTAAATCGAAGACTCAAGTGACTAAAAGATGGTGTGGAACATCCATTGATCAACACGTCATATGCATATAGTTGGTCACTAGGCAAGGAGGAATTTGGATAAATTGTTAGTCATGATTCTATTATATTACTAGTTTTGCCTAGAAGGCTACCACTTTATCTACCAACTCTCACAATGTTTTACCACACTGAAACAAGATGAGATGTGATTACAGACCTAACCTTATATAATCTATGTCTAGGGTTTTGGGGACACCACTCCCATAAATGGCCCTAATGCTATAATTTGCTATATAGATATCCCTTAGGGCGTGTGGTCGAAGAACTAGGCTACACAACTTATGGCCAAATCGACAATTAGCAAAATAAAAACAAGCTAATATAAGCAAGTTAATCGACTAAACCTGAATTGATCATCCTTGCGTAAAACCTAGTTAGATAACTACCATATGCATACAAAATGGGTCTCATTCTAGCCCCAATATATAAAAGGGTTTAATACATAAATAAAAAATAAATAATCACAAGTGTAAAACTAATTAGTAATATAAATAAAGTGTCCTAAATAGATCTACAATCTAAGCTTGCTTAACTAAGGTGGAAATCTTGGTCGGATTGATACAATGAATGATGGAGGAAATAGACTAGGATTTCTCTTATTCCAAGTATGATATTTTAAGTCTTGATTCTAGTGTTCTCTAAGTCTTTGAAGTTGTGTTTAGTCTTGTCTAGTCTATGTACAAATGGGTGAAATTAAACATATATAGTTCTCCACTCGTAGGTTCAACCAGAGGGAAATTGCTATGAAAGTAAAAGCTTGCTCTGAAAATGGTAAAGTTGCATATAATCCACTTACCCTTTTAGACTTCTAAAGCATTAATAGCGGCAAGAACAAACAACTTAACACGGGTCACTCCCATAATCAATGAGTCAAAAATTTGAAATTTGAGAATATAGAAACACAAAAAGCTCATAAACAAATTAGACATAAATATAGAAGACTATTACCTCAGGCAAAGGACATGAAAAATTACCCTCGAGACTATTCTTCAAAATTAAGAGGGTACTTAATTATCCTAAACCAGCCTCCGACAACCGAGGTACTACAAATTTGATTTATCCCCAAACATCATATGGTCATCTACCATGCCTCAGTTTGGAGATCATAGATTCATCCAATAACCGAAGAATCGTTGTGGCAAGAATCATTAAAGAGATAACTAAAATGTGAAATAAGAGACACCACTAACTAGGACACGACAAAACTGCTAGAAGGTTGTATTAATAACCAACAACAAGATATAGGAAGTTGGGTGTTGATCTCACGTAATGGATATGGCATGATTTTTGGGGGTAGCTGGTCCGTCTCTTACTATATTACCTAATTTTAGTTAGTCATTAATGTATGCAAATTCTATACACATAAACACTTCACATTTGATATTCACATTCCCTTCAAAGACTATAAGGTCTGCAAAGGCTTATTTCTTTATTAAGTACTAACATGATAGTCAGAGAACCATTGAAAGCTTTCTCTCGCATTAGTGAAATGACATGTTTATCGCAAGATACATTTAGAAAAGAAGTGTTATAGACATATCCCTTAAACTAGCTCGAGAAACTTACTAATACCAACCGCACTATCAAGTAATATATTTAGGCAGGGGCGGAGGCATGATTTTTTGTAAGGGGGGGCCAAGGGGGTTCGAGGGCAACGCCCCTGAAAAATAAATTCGGCATTATTCTAAATATCATGCAAAAATTGCAAAATAGGTCCCTATATTAGGAGAAATTGCACTAAAAGGTCTCTATATTGTGTAAAGATTGCAATATAAGTTTCGATATTGATTTTTCTAATTATTATGCTATAAGTTCCTTTTTTAATACAAAATAACATATATTTTGTTATAAAAAATAAACAAATCTTATAAATAAAATAATTTAAAGCTTAATAGAATAAATTTTAAAAGTTAGGGGGAACCTAATGAAGATATTTAAAAAATTTAGGAGTTATTTACTTATAAATTTTATTTTAGATAGTTATAAAAAGAAAATTCTAAAAATCAGGAGAGACCATGAACCTCCTATCTCATATACAGCTCCGCCCCTATATTTAGGGTAGCAGTTAGAAGTTTCACTTGTATTTATTCTTAATCATATTTTTTACTGGTAATCTATCTTTTTTTTTTTAATCGTTCTTTGATTTATTTTTAAGTCAATATCGTTGATTAGTTAGACTTTCTCATTGTACTCGTATTATTTATCATAATTAGGTTGCTAAAAAAAAGAAAAGAAAATTGATGATGGGGCACGCCATAAAGAAAAGATGGACATAGATGATGAAATAGAGCATCTCGCAAGCTTTGAAAGGCCCTACACCTTACTTTCTGTGTGGTCCATCCGCTTATATTTTTGGTAGGTCGGTCCCTAAAAAGTGAAGTAATTACAACTATTGGTTTGGAGCGTCAGGTTTATGAATGTAAAAGCTTTGGATCCATGTTCCAAAGTGTGCTAGCACTATTTTTAAAAGTAGTATTTTTATTTCCCACCAAACCATTGTTTACTATATAATATTTCTTAATTTCCTTTTTTTCGGCTCTATGTTTTTTAATACAAATGAGATCCATTCGAATTGGGTAAGACTTCATTCAAAATATTTTATTCACACATTAACTTTTCATGTAACTATTGATTTTACTTTTCTTTCTTTAAATGTTAAATAATAAAATAATATAAATTTAGGTATTATTGAAAAATGTTAAATATAGATCTTAAATAGTCTAATTGTATAAAAGAAAAAAAAAATTAACCAAGACATAAAAATAACATAATTAGACTAATTTAAGATTCACATTATTGTAAAATACTATGTAAAATCGTTTTTACTTTGGCAAAAATAGATCAAAGATCTATGGTTTAAAATCTGTTTGCAAACTCAAAAAACTCAAGTAAAGAAAAATACAGAAAGTAAATAACACAAAAGATTTATCGTGGTTCAGCACTAAAGGCCCAAGCACGTTGAAGCCATCCACTGGAGATGCTTCACGCACTATCAAGCACGGTTAAAACTTCATATTAGATTGTTCAGCAATACAAGAATAGAAATCGAGAGCTTCAGTCAGAAACTCTAACAACCTATTGAGTAATACTACTCAATAATCAAGCTAGATATTTGATCTATTTATTCTAATCAAGATTCTTTATAACACATAACCTTGATGTACAAAAACCCTAAGGTTTATCTGCTGAAGAAGATGAGAGAGCGCAAGATACGAAGTCAACGAAGAAAAGAAGAAGTGTGACCAAAAAGTGAAGATATAAGCTATTTATATGAGAGAAGGAAAGGTTTTCAATCACAACCATCAATGCAAAATATTATCAAGCGTTCAGGATGTGCCACATGTTTTAAATAAGAGAAAGCGGTGGAGCAACCTAAAGACTTCAACCCACTTTGACTTTGGTCAAGATTGAGGAAGCAAAACTTCCACATCAGCATTCCAACTCAGCAAACTATAAAATTGTTGACTTTACATTCAACAATCTACACCTTAAAGTCAACACTCTTCATTCTTGAAATCTTTCATCATCACCAGTTGTCATCCACTGCTCAGTGCACAAAACATCTTCCTATGGTTGCTTCAAAACACTGCAAAACAAAAAACCACAAAATTAATCAATAATTTAAGATTAAGGGAGAAGAATATATCAACCAACATTTAACATACTTAAGTTATGCTTAAATTTGCTAACTGTTACAACTTTAGTTCCCATATCAGCTAGATATCCTCAGCGGGGTTTTAATCAATTTAATTCCATCAGAGCAAAGCCTGTTCCTGATAAAATGAAATTCAACATCCATATGTTTAGTTCTTTCATGATACTTTCTCAAGTGTATAACACTTTTACTGTCACTAAATATAGTAGCAGTTGACTTAGTCAACTTCAATTCTCTGGGTAAACCCTGTAGCCAATTGCCTCTTTGAAACAGTCACATATTGCAACATACTCAGATTCAGTAGTGGATATGCAACTAAAGGTCGTAGCTGGAATTTCCATGTTACACAGTTTTTCCCAAGTGTAAAACAATAAGAGGTAGTTGACTTTCTATTGTCTTTATCACCAGCAAAGTCAGCATCAACATAACCAATTAACTTAAATGGCACATTCCACTTACCATAACACAACCCAACATTTAAAGTACTATTTATATATGATACTACCTATTTTAAAGTTGTCTAGTGCTCAAATACAGGACTGGGCATGAATCTACTGAGTAATGAAATATCATAAGATAAATCTGGCCTGGTACTGATCATAGAAAATATGGGAGATCCAATTACATTGGAATAAGGTACATAACTCATTTTAACCTTCTCAAAAGAGTTTTTTGGACACTTATTCTTATTGAGTGTAAAATTACCAGCTAAAGGCATATCAACAATCTTACCATTCAAATTTCCAAATTTTTCTACCAATTTTGTCAGATAAGGTTTTTGATGAACCTTTAGACTGCATTTCTCTCTGTTCCTTTATATTATCATACCTAGGATCTTTTTAACTTTTCCAAGATCTTTCATGTCAAATTCAGAGTTTAGGGTAGTTTTAAGCTTATTAATTATTTGTACTAAATCGCTGATTAGTAACATATCATCCACATATAGTAATAGATCAACATACTTCCATACATCACATTGTAATACTAACAACTATGATACTCACTTCTCTTAAATCCTAAACTCAACACAAAAATATCAAATCTTTTGTACCACTGCCTAGGAGACTACTTAAGACCATATAGGGACTTTTAAAGTAAACATAGAAAGTCAGGATGCTTAAGATCAACAAATCCTTCAGGTTGTTTCATATAAATGTTCTCACCTATATCACCATGCAAAAAGGCGGTTTTCACATCAAGTTGTTCCAATTCCAAATCATAACAATCTACATAAGCCAACATTGTCCGAATAGTTTTGAATTTTACAACAGGTGAAAATATTTCATGAAAGGCTATCCCTTCCCTTTGAGTATACCCCTTAGCTACAAGTCTAGATTTATACCTAGGAGGATCATAATCATTTAAACCTTCCTTAACCTTATATAACCATTTATAATCTATCAGTTTATGTTCAGGTGGGGGTTTAACTAATAACCAAGTGTTATTAACATATAAAGAGTTCATCTCTTCTTTCATAGCATTTGACCAACATGTTTTATTCTCAGACTGCAGCACCTCAGTGTAAGATTTAGGCTTAGAATTGATTACCTCAATAGCAACAATTAATGCAGTATACACATGTTTAGCATAACAATACCCACTGGAAGGTTTTGGATCCCTTCTTTCTCTATCTCTAGTTAGCTGATAGTTGGCTAGGCTTTATTGATGAGACTCTTGGAGTGTCTCAACCTCTGAGTGTGGATTAGTGTGACCTGGCTGCTCGGAAGGTTGGGCTCCACCAGGTTCTACTTCTGTGACTGGATCAGATGGAACATCATCACTTCCATTATGAATAGGCTCCACCTCAATCTCAGTACTCTCAGGGACAGCTTCAGGTTCACCTAAGTTATTACCTGAAATCACAACACTTTTCTTGCAAGGAAAGTTAGTTTCATCAAATATTACATCTCTACCAATGATAATTTAAATACCATTAGCACTTTTATCCCACAACATGTAACCTTTAGTGCCATGCATAGACTGGTAACCTACAAATACATATTTTAGTGACCTAGGGTCTAATTTACCTTCTCTATTATGAGCATATGCAGCACAACCAAAGATTCTCAATTCAGACAGATCAGGTTTTTTGTTATTCCATAGTTCCATAGGGTATTTCATGTTAGGTGACATGTTTGGGCTCCTATTAATCAAATAGATAGCAGTATACAGGGCCTCACCCCAAAATGATTTAGTCAAACCAGAAGTAAAGAGTAAGTATCTAATTTTTTCAAGTTTTTTCCTAACTGTTCTATGTCTCGATATCCCATGTAATTTACAGAAGCTATCAAACTCATCATTGCAGAATTCTAGGCCATTATTAGTTCTCAAGGTTTTTACTACTTTCCTAGCTTGTTTTTCCTGTAAAGTAACCCATTCCTTTATAATACTGAAAATGTCACTTTTATTTTTCAATAAAAAAGTCCAAACCCGGACAAGAAAAAATTCTTACCCCCATGAGTTTCATGTTTTTCAAGACCCCATAAACCAGCATGTATGTACTCAAGGACATTTTTAGACATATGCACCTCAGTGGAAAATTTCATTCTGTGTTGCTTAGCTAAAACACATGGTTCACATAAGTTTAAGGTAGAGATAGAGTCCTTACCAAACATGTCATCTTTGATCAACACATTAAGCCCTAATTTGATCATGTGTCCTAGCCTCAAGTGCCATTTTGAAGTAGCTGCATTCTCAATATTATTTTTAACATTGTTTGAATCAAATATAATGCACATACCATCAAGAACATATAAACCAGAAATTTTCTTTCCATATAGGACAAGTTTATTATTTTTATGCACATTTATCACACCATTAGAAACCTCATACACACAGCCTAGATCATCTAGCACACCACAGCCTAGATCATCTAGCACACCTAAGGACATAAGATTTCTCTTTAGGTAGGTGTCCATCTCATATTTGTAAGGGTTACCACATTCCCATTATCAAGCCTCCAATTTACCTTACCAATCCCAGCCACTTGGCAAGTGTTATTGTTTCCCATGTATACAGTTTCAGAATTATCATCTTTCAAGTCATAGTATCATTCCCCTATTAGGACTCATATGAAATGTACAACCAGAGTCTAAAATCCAACTAGACTTACCTGTTATATCAGATTCATTCAAAAATTCACAAGTATCATCATGTTTTAGGGGCATACAAGCAAGATTAGTCTCAAGATTATTTGTATCCTTATTCTTAAGAGCATAACAGTCATTTTTAATATGTCCAGGCTTTCCACAATGGTAACATTTTCTATTTTAGACTTATTCTTATTACCTTAGTTCATTTTCTTAGACTTATTGGGTTTAGCATGCTCAGGTGACTCAGGTTTATGCTTAACAAACAAATTATTACCTACACGTTTCAAGTTTTTCAATTCAAGCTCCCTAATTTTCAAAGAAGCAACAATTTGATCAAAATTAGGTATTACAGTAGAGTATTGAAAAGCATCTTTAACAGCTTGATAAGAACCGGGAATAACATTCAAGAGGATCATACATTTACTAGTCTCATCTAGGGCCATATCAGATCCTTTCGGAACCAAATTAAGTTTCAAGAATTCATATACATTCTCATCTATAGTTTTTGAGGAATCCATTTTATAAGAAAACAAATTTCCTTTTAGAAAAGCCAAATTAGGAGCAGATTGAACAGAATATAAAGATTCGAGTTTACCCTAAAGATCGATGGTTGTTTCAGCACCATCTACCTTCCTTATTACATTGTCAGAAAGGTTTAAGAAGAGTAAATTGTATGCCTCTTCTCTTATTTCATTAACTCGCTTCAGTGATTCTTCTGTCCAGTTATCAAGATTTGGTTCAAGAGCAGCTAACACTTTATTGTGTGATAGTAACATGCGTATTTTCTTTTTCCAAACTCTGAAATCATTCTTTCCATCGAACACAAATACCTTTAGCCTTTTTGTAGCCATTATATCAAACCTATATTTCAGAAATAGATACACAACACAAGGCACAGTTATTAGGGTTAGATTAACACCAAAACCCTAGAAATTTTAACTCTAGGATCACAATTTCCGAAAACCCTAAGAAACTTTTAGATCTGTGAGTTTCAATAAAAGATAATGAACTTTTATTGTAGACAAAAGATTTTTCAGAATATTTATAAACCACCAAAACACAGATCTATATGTGACACAACAAATATTTTTTTGAAAACGTTTTTACACAAGAAATCGAAATAGGCTCTGATACCACTGTTGTAAAATACTATGTAAAAGCGTTTTTACTTTGGCAAAAATAGATCAAAGATCAATGGTTTAAAACCTGTTTCCAAACCCAGAAAACTCAAGTAAAGAAAAATACAGAAAGTAAAGAACACAAAGTATTTGTCGTGGTTCAGCACTAAAGGCCTACATCCACGTTGAAACCATCCACACGAGATGCTTCATGCACTATCAAGCATGGTTACAACTTCAGATCAGATTGTTCAGCAATACAAGAATTGAAACCGAGAGCTTCAATCAGAAACCCTAAAAACCTATTGAGAAATACTACTCAATAATCAAGCTAGATACTTGATCTGTCTATTCTAATCAAGATTCTTTATAACACAAGACCTTGATGTACAAAAACCCTAAGGTTTATCTAATGAAGAAGATGAGAGAGTGGAAGATACGAAGTCAAAGAAGAAGATGTGTGACCAAAAGTGAAGATATGAGCTATTTATATGAGAGAATGAAAGGTTTTCAATCTCAACCGTCAATGCAAAATATAATCAAGCGATCAGGATGTGCCACGCGTTTTAAATAAGATAAAGCGGTGGAGCAACATAAAGACTTGAACCCACTTTGACTTCGATCAAGATTGAGGAAGCGAAACTTCCACATCAGTATTCCAACTCAGCAAACTATAAATTTGTTGACTTTACATTCAACACACATAATGAATGATATTTGAGTGATATATTTTTTGGTGGTACCTAGCATTATTTTATCAAATAAGAATTATAAAAAGAACCAAGTAATTATATGTCCTAGGTTTCCAATTGCATGAGAGAAATTAATAAGTGGTCTTGATTGCCAAACAAAATATTAACATATTGTTTAGCACCCTATATTTGTCATATTTATTTTTCTAGAGATGAAAAAATACAATGTTCTTATTACAAGAAAACTGGAAATATCATTTAACAACCAAAAGTTCTCTATCTAAAGGATTACTTGTCTCAAAAAAGGGCTTCATAATTGTAGATCAACCATTAAGAAGCAATAGCGTGTTATTTGTAAAAGCTTAAGCCGCAAAAAATACATTCCTAGTCCCATGAGCCTCAACTTCAGCTGAAGAGTCAACAACAAAATACCATGCATGTCCAACTTTGATATTGCCAAGATCATCTCTAAGTATATAAGTAGCACTTTCTTGTTTAGTATTAGTTATAAAGCATGTGCCAACATTAATCACAAGATTCTTATTTTTCACCAATACACTCTTATTATAAGACAATCTATAGTGAGGTGATGTCCCCCATTTGGATAGATTCTATTACTTCAAGTTCAATTGAAAATCACCTTACGGGCTCATCCTAAGCAAGGTTTGCCTTTATGTCTATAGACTTTGGGGCCAGATTCTTATTATTAAACAAATATTCATTTCTTGCTTTGCATGTTTGACAATCCATCGTGGCATCCCTCTTAGGCATTGGTCGTGCATTTCCATCACTTTGATCATCCAACTATTTCAACATAAGAAGCATGTTATCAAATTTAATTGTATAAGGAGTTATGGTAAAAAGGCACATAGAGTTCACATACCGAACAGTCCTAGCCCAATCAAACATCAAGTGTTCTTTAGTGTCTATTTCATAATTACATATCTTAAAAGTGGGATTAATAGCACAATGTCTATCAAATTTATTTTCTTCAGTAACCAAAACTCCTTTAGAAGTTATTCATAAGAATTTTATAACCTTTGGGGGACCTTTCAGTTTCCAAATTGTACTACAAAATATATTTGGTTGAGTAAAAAAGTAGAATGACCCACACAAACCGAATCAAGGAGATCTTTATCATGTATATTATCAAGCATACGATATAAGTATCGATCATCCAATCAATAAGTAATATCACTACATTGTATATATGGGACATACAAATTCAATATTTTCTCAACAGTGTGATCACTAAATATACTATTTATCATATTCATGTTCTAGATAAACGAGTTTTTATTATAAATGTCATTAACCTATTCTAGATTTGTCTAGAGAGGTTTCTTAAGGAAATTTATTCCCGGAATCCACAATCACAAATGATTCTCAAATATTTTATTGTTATTGATATATACCTTTTAAAATATCATCAAGTAAATATTTTTGATTAGTTAAACTTTCTATGTATTAGATGCTAGTAGGGAAATATTCATGAGGTTGATGTCCCTAGAATGCATTCCTATATTTTCTTTGATAGTTTCATAAAATTCCATTTGATCTAGTTAGTTTTATCTTTCCTTGCATTGCCACACCAAAAAATTTCATTAAAGACTCAGTTGATTGCAATTTGCAATAATAATATGGACCACAAACATTATATACATAGGATTAGCATGGACAATGAATTTCTTAACATTTCTATTTCTCCTCTTAGATAGGAATTTGGTATGCAGTCGATCCATTTTTTCTAATACTTATTAGTTAACTTGTTATAAAGATTAAGTTTTATATCTCCCCCTAATTAGAGGGGAGTACAAAACTGTTACCAAGATTAGACACCTTGTTTATTCTTATTTGTTTTGCAATATTTGATGCAAGTTCATGTGGGGTATTTCTGGTAAACATAATAACACTTGCAGATGAATTAGTTGTTTGCCCTCATCACAAAAAACTAACCTCTTTCTTATTTTTATTAAGAAAGTACAAAGTGTCATCATCAAATAAAATATAAGAAAAAGTTGGCAGATTCTAGTATTTTTCATAACTTTTATCTAATTATGTTCAATTTATATTCATAAGAGTTGTTAAAGGTTGATTAACCAGAATGAAAAAAAATGGACAAGGTGGTGTTCGTAACTTTAACTACTTTGAAAAAAGAAAAGAACTTGAAATATAAAATTTCTTGAGAAAATATTGTATTGTAACTAAATTTTCAATTTGAGTAAATGAAAGAGAGTGATTTCTTATTCGAAAAAATGAAGAATATGAGTTGTAATGATTGTTTTGTTGATATTCTTGAATGGTGGAGATTTCTTTTGCGTGAAAAAAATGTCTTGTATAATGAGATCAGGGGTGACAACTCTTGATCTCTGGTTGATTAAGTCACATCCACCGATTTACCTCTCATATATTCCCAAGGACAAGCGTAAGGTATTTGAACCCAAGATAATGTCTTAGAGGGAGTGAATATGACAATGCAGAATTAAAAATCTAACAAAAATTGAATCCTTTGATTCTACCTAAAAATCTAACCTTTGAGTATTTAGAGATGTTAGAAGAACACGCAGATATAGTATATGAGATTGTAAACACTTAATCAAAGTATGTATGTATATATTCTAAGATGAACACTAGCCAAAAAACAAAGAAAATAGTTTAATAAGTACTAAGCATGCAAAGGACTATGCCAAAAGATGTATGTAGTATAGAGGCAATAAATCAAAATATGATATGCACAAAAGTAAAGAGTTAAGGGAGAGAAGACAAACAATGATTTAGAGTGGTTCCACTATCGTAGGCTTAGTCCACTTATACATAAGATTTATGCACCCTTAGGGTTTTAACTCCTCAACTAGAAATCCTTGTGTATCTTGAAGATAAGAGCATATACCTGTATAATCTCTTCAAAATCACCTTCATTGGAAACCACTAGTGTTATCACCATCACTAGCAAATTAAGTGGACCATCTCCACTCACGATATACCACTACATAAGCATGTGAGGCCTTCACCTTGTGTATCATCCCACAAGAACAAGTAGACAATCTCTACCACCTCACACTTTTTGAAGCATTCAAGTTATGTGCCTACAGTATAAAATCTCTAATTCACCCTTGTCTTGTCTATGGAAGAACATTCACTAGACCAAGATTAGACCCTAGGATTTATAATTAAACCTAGTATACCATAAAGACCTAAATGAATTGATTTGAAAGTGTATTTGAGATTAAATATACAAAGAAATATGTATGGATATACAAATGATATTTTTTTGAGACTCTGTTGAAATATAATTTTGAAAATTTTGAATTTGTGTAGAAAAGAGAAATTTTTTGGAGTCCATAATGTATCTATTTATCCGCCTTCCAATTGGCTGACTTTTTAACGAGAAGGCATCCGCTTCTTCTGATCGAATGCCCGGTGACATGGCTCAAATGGCTACTTGACAAATAGTACACTTACAACTCTTTTTGTGTCCTTTCTTACCATTATATTTAACCTCTAGGGTACCCTCCTGCAAATATTTTGTCTAATACACTTGGAATCAGGACTTCAAATCTGACGATAAAATGTATCGAGTATCTAGTGTCTTTGCTCCAGATTTCTGTTCTTCATCTTTTTCTCCAGCTGATGTAGTTAGGTATTCCTCCTTTTCTTCAATCTGTAGGTTCGGTCTTCACTTCTTCTCAGATCCATTATCCAATAGGTTTAGGCATTTCGTCTATTCTTCATTTCCAGATGTCCAATCTTCTCACCCTTCTTCATCTTCTTCAGCTGACCACTTTAGGAATTCTATCTACTAGCTCTTCGAAGGTCTGGTGTGTTTCTAGATTCTTCTTCATCATCTAAGCATTCATCTTCTTCTAAACTTTCAAGCTTCATCTTCCAAGCATTCATTCTTAAACTCTCATATTTTTCTTTTTAGTTATACTATTCTATCATCTCCATCATCTTTATACTTCCTTGAACCGGCAAGTTAACTAACAATCTTGAATTTTTTGTAAGATAAAATATGTTCAAGATGTATTATTTCTCACCAAATTATCAACCAAAATATAGCCTTTAGGCCAACAGTAATAATAAAGCGAGGGCACCATATTTTAAATTTTATATTCCTGAGACCTTATAACTACATTTATTATTTTTTAAATATTATTAATGTCGAAAAGATATGTACTTATAAGATATTTTTGATTTAGATATTACAAGTGATAATTAAGTATTTTATGAAAAAATTAAATATATGTCATTGTTTTACATAGTTCAATTATAAATGAGTGTATATGATCAATCGTTTTATAGTAGTGGTCTCCTCTTTTCATACGCATTGTTTATAAAATCTTGGGAAGCAACTGGAATCGGTATTATTGAAGTTAATTGGGTAATGTTATTTGTGAGGAAGGAGTTACTATTATTTGTGACACTTCTCAGAAGGGAAATATTTAGTGATTCTTCAAACTATGCATATTGCTAAGAAATATCATGGTGGGAGAAAGCAATTTACTCAGACAATCTTGAATTATTTAATGTATTTCACAACCGTCGAATTCTAGATGGGATATCAAACCTATTTTTTTAAGATTCATCTGACAACAGATGGAAATTAACATATTGATTTCAACATATTTCTCGAAGATTACAAAATTGTGGATTGTCTTGCTAGAAGTTTCTGATGGAGACGCATACCAAGAGAGCTAGTTAATAAAGTTCCTAATACTTTTAGTAATCTGGAGATATGTAATCAAAGAGTTTATATTGGGTGATAGATTCTTGAGATATGTATATATAATTACAGTCTATGAAGTTTGTTTATTATATATTTTATATATATATATATATATATATATATATATATATATATATATATATATATATATATATATATATATATATATATATATATGATGTTATGTCGATATTTCTCTTTGCTATTTATAGAAGTTATGCTTTAGACAAAAAACATACTAATCCTTTCCTTATAAGATATCTATCACGCTTTTAGTATCTTGTTGGAAAAATAACAATCACTGATTTTAATAAATGAAGAAATGGAATTCCAAAAGAAAAACAAAATAATTCTCAATTAAAGTAATACTACTCTATTACAATGAATTGAAAATAATGAAACTTACACCGAAAATATGAGAAAAGAACTATTACACGGAATGTAAATGGCGTTAAAAAGATATTCCGGTCGTGCCGGTTATCTCTAACAAAAGTTCTATTCTATAGAAATATTATACTAGAATATTTGAGAGAGAAATATAATAGTATTTCTAATTCTTAGTTTCATTTTACATTCTATTCTTTATTCTCTCTAGAATATTTTTTTTCCTTTCTATTCTCTCTATATTTTTCCATTCTCTCAAGAATAATCTTTTTTCTTCTTCTCTTAAAATGAAAGTGACAAAGTCACTATTTATAGAAGAAATAGCAAGACAAGAAAACCGTCACATTAATGCTCGTCAATGATCATTAAAGTCGTCCGTTTTTTGTTCTTTATCAAGTTTTTGTAACTCCTATAACAACTAATACATAAAGAACCATTAATCCATAATGAAGAATAAGGAATAATTCTAATGGGTTTTTTCCCTAAATAATAAAGTGAGACTATTATACACAAATGGTATTTTCCACTTCTTCCAAAAACATGAAAGAATTAATAAAATAAATTATTTTTATTTAAAAAATTCCAACAATCCCCTACTCATATTCTTTGGGAAAGAAGGTGAACAGGTTTCCATAAATATCAGCATTTGGGTGAATTGTACTTAAGTGTCAATATCTTTCGATTTGAATTGACACGTAGTGAAGTGAGGCAACCACCAAAAACATATCAAGTGAACGTACTCTTGAACTTGATAGTTTTCGATCGAGACCCTCACATCACATACTCTACCCGACTGATAGTTACAGATTCCTCAAGCATCACCCTTTCCATGCACATAGGTGATCTCCAAGAGCGTCTAGCCTCATTAGCCGATCCTCTCGGATTTCGAGATCATTAAGATCAATAAAGCTCATCCTCATTATGTGTCTCTCTAATTCATCAAGTCCCTTCTCTTTAGGACCAACCTTACGGGCTATGAATTTGTGGTGATTCTAACAACTCATCCCTTGGGAACATCAATGACGTCTCCTTGTAATCATATTATGAGCAATATACAACAACCTCAACGGTGAATTCATCAAATCCATCTTAAAAGGACCACCACGCATGGCTATGAATTCATTAAGTATGAGGAATATATAACAACCTAAATGGTGAATTCATCAAGTCCGTCTCAATAGGACCACCACACATGGCTATGAATTCATTAAGTTTTAATTTGCTCATGTATGCACAATTTACATTATATGGATGAGAAGTTAGTGAATCATATAGATCAATAGTACATCTCTCGTACTTTATTAAATAAAAAATAATAATAACCCAATGGTCACCACTTTAGTCTCTTTACAATATGGACAATACCAAGTTGGGTTTTATTCATTAAGAGCATCATAATCATTATAATTATTTTATATCCATTAAGGGGTACACACCCCCCACAATTAGTATTATAAGGAATTTCTTTTTTACTAGATATTATATCAATGGAGTCAAACCTTTCCAACAAAGTGAGACTAACTAAGGTGAATTCTATAATTGACTCTAACGAATTTTTCCCTTAGGCTCATCTTTCCCCACATATTTTATTCACAAATAGAAGAATAAAAGAAGTAAGTCCCATGAATGAAAGTACCAAAAGTGGATCATGTCGTACACATATTGATAAAAGTGTAGCACAAACCGATCCATCTTTTATTAGGATTCTATTTCATTAACACGGTGCCCATTAAAAAAAACACAAAACAATATCCTTAGTTTTCATACTTTATCCCCTTAATCCAAAACCACCAACCCTTCATGTTGCACCATATAGATCTCTTCACATAGATCTTCATTCACACATATATTTAATATCCAATTGATATATATTCATGTTTGTGAATGAAATTTAGGGCAACAAGAGTTAAAAACTGATAATATAAGGGGCCAAAGTAATCCTTAAACTCATAAAACCGAGGAAACCTAAGGAATTATCCATGAGTCGATTCACTTTTCGACTTGTATGAGACTAACTAGATCTTGTTGGGTCATTTCTCGGTGACGTACTTATTCTCATCAGAATCATCACCCTCATGCCTTTTCTAAACCGTTTCACAGATAGTCTTTGTTGACTTCTCAACGGTACACAAATAAAAGGAGGGTTTCGTCACATTATCCAAGATCCATCCTCTAACTACTGAATTAGCTTTCTTGAACCCAATTTTTAGAGCCAGAAACCTAGCATGTAGTTCTTTGGTATATTCCCCATTGGCCTCAATGGCAGGGAATACCTTGAGAACGGCAAGGTCTAGTTCATGTTGTTCAAGACATATCAGTGGCTTTTGTGCCCAACGTTTGTAGTTGGAACCATTGAAAGGCTCCAACATAGTCACGTCGGAAAGGCATTTGCATTCAATAATGAAGCAACTGCCAAGATAGGAAAACCATTTCAAAAAAACAACAACCAGTGATATAAAAGTAATATCTTTTTAAATTGTTGGAAAAATAAAAATCGCTGATTTTAATAAATGAAGAAATGGAATTCCAAAAGAAAAACAAAATAATTCTCAATTAAAGTAATACTACTCTATTACAATGAATTGAAAATAATGAAACTTACACCGAAAATATGAGAAAAGAACTATTACACGGAATGTAAATGGCGTTAAAAAGATATTCCGGTCGTGCCGGTTATCTCTAACAAAAGTTCTATTCTATAGAAATATTATACTAGAATATTTGAGAGAGAAATATAATAGTATTTCTAATTCTTAGTTTCATTTTACATTCTATTCTTTATTCTCTCTAGAATATTTTTTTTCCTTTCTATTCTCTCTATATTTTTCCATTCTCTCAAGAATAATCTTTTTTCTTCTTCTCTTAAAATGAAAGTGACAAAGTCACTATTTATAGAAGAAATAGCAAGACAAGAAAACCGTCACATTAATGCTCGTCAATGCTCATTAAAGTCGTCCGTTTTTTTTTCTTTATCAAGTTTTTGTAACTCCTATAACAACTAATACATAAAGAACCATTAATCCATAATGAAGAATAAGGAATAATTCTAATGGGTTTTTTCCCTAAATAATAAAGTGGGACTATTATACACAAATGGTATTTTCCACTTCTTCCAAAAACATGAAAGAATTAATAAAATAAATTGTTTTTATTTAAAAAATTCCAACATATCTATGTTCTTATAGTAACCTAGGTTCTCTACACATCTAGAGTTGTAAGAGATTTAATTGTCTATCCTATTTTTTGTTTTTTTAAGTCACACTTTTAGTGTCTAAAGTATGATAGTAACATAGGTTCTCTACTCATCTAGAGTTGTAAGATATTTAATTGAATATTCTTTTTTTATTCTTTTTTATAATTCTCCAAAACAATATCAAGATTTTTATATCTAGTCATAATTGGGTAAACAATACATATGAAAGTACAAAATTCGAGGCTCTCTCTAGCCTAGAGCAAAAGACTATTAATTGGGGGTTTTGAGTTTTTTTTTTATAAAATTTTGGGTCATATGTGTTTTTCCTTACCAAATTAGATGGGTTTATTATTTATTTTCATCGTGTTTTTCATTTTTTGGGGCTAATGGTCACACAATCACAAAACAGTATTATATCTATCTTTCTATTAGTGTGGATGTGAATATGAAATAGAGAGGATACCACAATGTCTTTTTTTGAGGAATTGGGGATCGCGCGAGAACTAGTGCTATTAGAGGGGGTGGAGGAGATGGAACAGAGATTTGCAGGGTTGGGAAGACATGGCGGGTTTGAGGAGGACGTTACCATGTTGATAAGACAACAACGCTGAATGGTGGTTAAGCTTTGAAATGGCCTGTGTCTGTTCAACTATGACAACAATCTAAGCAAATTTCTTAGGCAAGCTAATGAGATTTTTCTCTACAATTCATTTATCAGTGGTTTATTTCCTAAGAGACTTCATTTGATATACAATATCTGCAACTGTTAATGAGTCGTCTTTTAAAATCTCGCCAGTTTTCATTTTTAGATTTTTGAAATCTCTTCATAAAGGTTGGAATTTCACAACTTTCATCTTGTCATTGCCTCGATAAATATTTTCGAGATTTTCCCATGTCTCATTTGATGTTGTAGCATTGATAATTCTTGGAAAGATAACTACACTAACTCCCTACTGAATAAGGTTAAGTGATTTTGGATATTTCTTTCGATGATCCTTCAATTGTTTCTTTTGTTCATTTGATAAGTTTGTAGTATCTTCCGGGTTGTCATAACCTTCGTTAATGTACTCCCATAAATCATATGAGATAATATTGTTCTCATTAT
Organism: Nemophila menziesii; assembly: GCA_029959085.1. Taxonomy (NCBI): domain Eukaryota; kingdom Viridiplantae; phylum Streptophyta; class Magnoliopsida; order Boraginales; family Hydrophyllaceae; genus Nemophila; species Nemophila menziesii. The sequence goes on along the minus strand of JARWIR010000018.1, from coordinate 26,490,201 downwards.
CACGTATCAAAAATCATAACTCTCTCTATTAAAGAGAGGAAATGAAGGTTATAAACTCATGATACTTGGTTTTCCATTGCCGAAATTTTCTTTGCATATTTTCTTTTATGTCCTAATCGTTTGAACAACTTGGCTCTGATACCAATTTGTTGGAAATAAAGATCTAGACATTTATGTTTAAAATAACTGTTGGAAAATGTAAGAAAAGAATATGAACAAGCCTATATGTAGTTTGGGTAGAAACTTATATATTTTCTTTAGGTGTGATATCTTTATTAAGATCGTGGTTCATGTTCGCATACCTTGGGTAAAACTAACTCTATATAAGAAGAGAAGTCTCTATGATCCACAGTATCAAAAACATTATTAAAGTAGGATAAAATTTCATTATTAATTTCAACATCTTCATTAAGAGTTATCCTACTTACATTCTTAAGACTTTTAACAGAACATCTTTTCCCCCTTTCTTTGGTGATATCATAAAATTACTTAGAGTTTGTATCACCTTTTTTTAACCATTGATATCTTAACCTATTTTTCCAATATGCTTCTTTCCTTGTCCATATCTCTCATCTCTTTGACAATTGAGTTGTAGCAGTTCCCATTGTCATGAAGAGATAAAGTATTAGAGATATTTTCAAGTGTGTCCATAAGTTCATTAATTCTATTTTTGTTGTTTTCAAGTTTCTTTTTGCTCCACTTATTTAGCTTAATGCTACTAATTTTGAGATTATTACTAAAAATAAAGGTTGCAACTCCCCTAAGACTGTTATAATTTTTCCATACATGTTTTATGATATTTAAACAGTCTTTATCAGCCAAAAAGATCACATATAAAACCCTTTTTTTCTATTATATATGCATAACATTCAAGTGTAGGACCATAGGGGTATGATCAAAACCTAAAGTTGGATCAAAGCAACCTAAGTATTAGGGTAAATGCTAAACCAGGCTTGATTGTGAAAACATCTATCTAACTTGCTCTTAATAAGTTCATAGCCACATATTTTATTAGACCAAGAATATGTATAGCTTGTTGTGGTTGTTTTTTCAAGATCCAGTATATTAATCAAGTTGCTACAACTTTATGCTTTTTTATTTCTACCGGTATCTCATAAATACTCATAGGAATACCTATTAGAGTTAAAGTCACACATAAGATTCCAATGATCATTGTGATGTTTACACATATCTATTTCTTCAAATTTGTTGCCTTTAGTATTTTCATTAAGTGACCCATACACATAGGCAGTGTGAAAATAACTTCCATCTTCCAAGTGCAGGGTGTAATCAATAAAAAAATCAGAAAAGCTCTTAACAATAATTCTAATATCCTTATCAACAAATAAAGACAACCCCCACTATTTGGTGGGTCCTGGTGTGTTATTAAATTAAGTACTAAAGATAGAGGAACCACAATACCGCAAGTACATGGTTGTCCAAGTAATATCCGATAAATTGGGTTTCGTTCTCGGGGACGGATTAGGCACAACTCAAGTATTAATCGAATAGTAGTAGTAATTGCTTAACAGAAAAATTAAATAAAAGATTTTTGTTTTGTTTTCTAAAATTAAAGATGCAATAAAAAAAGACTAAATTAATTAACTGAAATAAATAATGCAAGTAAAAAGACTATCTTTAGAGATGAGAAAGAGTATTTGATCCTCGCAAGGGTTTCACCTAACCTATCTAATTAATGCTTCTGTTTAAGGGCTAAACTGGTATTATTGTGCTAGTCGGGACTCTAATATCTCCTAACCCCGTCAGGGTGGAGTTAGGAGCTATCCTACGGTATTATAAACCCCGTCAGGGTGATTATAAGCTACTTTCAGATGGTTCAGTCTCTTACCTCATTGGCTGCATGGTTAGTTAAGCCCGTCAGGGTCAATAACGAATACTAGGAGTCTATTATCTATGTATGTAATTAAACCCCCGTCAAGGTGATCACTTTGCCACTTAAGTGAATAGCCTAATTACTAAGACTAAGATCTAAGTTTGATTCATGACTTCAAAATTAGTGATTAAAACAAAATAATAGTCAACACAAAATACCTAATCTAATTTAAACACTTAAATCCCAAATTCAGAAAACATAAATTAAATAGAATTGAGTTCAACCCATATAGCGATTCTCAAGTACTAAAGAAATTAGTTCATAACATAATTAAATACTGAAATTAAATAAATAAAAGACATCATATACAATTACATAAAATAAATTAGATAACCTAAAGGTTGGGTTGGCTGTTGTTAGAAGAACATAATTCCTCCAACTCTAACTTCTCCTCTGCCTTCCTGCTCTGACTTGAAAATATGAAGCCTCTGATGTAATTCTCTGAAGTGTGTAAAAAGGAGGCTAAATGGTATATTTATACTAGTAAAAACGTTTTAGGGCTTAGGTTAAGAGAATTAGGTCAAATTATATAAAGCCCAAGCCCATCTTCTTCTTTAATTCATGTAACTGGTGTACAACCCTTAGTAAAACGACTTTAACTTTTTTCATAACAACTCCAAATGGGCTCATTCCAGTTGAAAAATCTTTCTAACTCAATGGGGCATAAAACATTGTTTCACGGCCCAAGGCTGAATCCGCTTCTAAGTGGCTCAAAAACAGCAATTAGTAACAACCTTCCAGATCTGCAACTCCTCTAGTCAGTTCTTCGGAAATTCTTTTCTTGCCTTTAGCTTCTCCACTTTATCTAAGACTTTAATTCTCACTTCTCCTAATTGTATTGGTTCTCCATAGAATTCATGAAGTTACTAACTTTTCACTAAAACAAACAAATTAACGCACAAAAACTCTAAAAATGCAAATAGTCTAACTCCAAGGTGAGAAAGTGTAATATGGCGAAATAAGCACAAAAGTCTATCAAATAAGTCAAATATTCACCTAAAATGATGTCTCCTAACGGCTAATATTTAGAACAAATAGGGAGACATCACTATTGCCAACAGGGTCACTATAGTAATGACATCCATGCCAATGATTTTTGCAATTTTATTAATAACAGTTATAGTATTCTTAGATTTAGAAATAAATAATACCTTGGGGAAATGCTTGACGCATATCTCTTTTAGGGTCTTGACTGTCAAGGAGGTGCCAATTCCTTGTTAGTTCTAGCTAATCTGCATCATTTCTTCTTCTAAGATTGTTTAGGTACATCTCGCAAACCCCATCCTTGACCACAGTCTTTCCCACATTGTCATTTGCACCCCATTTTCCTCCAGCTTTTGCGTCTTCAGGTTTTGCTGGCTTTATTGTAGTTTTGTATATTGCAAATATCTTGATTAATACCATCAACTCGGGGTGTTTTCCTCATTTATTGGATATCCAACCTCAAAATTACTGCTCATTACTCTTGCCGCCTAGAACAATGATTTTTTTTCACTCGTTTGCTTCCTTTTTGAATTCGATGGTGTTAGGTTGAATCCACTCTCTATATCTACGCAGACCTTCCTTAATTTCAGTACCCATTTTATCAGGCAAATTATCATCTTAGAACATGGCACTACAACCTTTAAATTCTTTATCCACTTGTTTAGATTCGATGACCCCATCTTCTGACTTAAACAAGAGGTTTATAGAAGCAGGATTGTGTAGGGTATTAAGTATTGAGTTAGATTTTGGTGGTATGGGTGTGTTGGTCGAGCTTTGATTAGGGTTTATGGGGAAAAAGATTAGGACTTTATTTTCATAAGAGGCAAATTTGGTTGATGATCAGTGTTGGTTGTTGAGAGCGGGTTAGTCGTGTTGTTACTAATAAGGGTTGGATTATTAGTAGTGGTATGGGCTAGGATATTGGGCTTAGGTGTTAAGGGGATGTTGGGATTGTAAGATGTTACCGCTAATGGGCCTGTTTTTTTTTATTGGAATGAGACCCGAATTCCATATGATTTAAAATTTCTTCTTGGGCCAGAGATATACTAACCTTATTTTTTTCAGCCAACTCTTGTCAACAAAAGAGTTGATTACTTCTTTTTTTATACCCTTTTTCAGCTAACTCAAAATTAGCAATCTTGTCTTCTTACTCTCTTCTTTTAGAGGTTAGTTTTTTAGAATTAGTTTCTTTCGTCTTTGAGCTAAAAATGAAATTCCCCCCAACCTTACCAATGTTTGTTGTGTCATTTTGAATTTTGAAAGAGAGTTGACTACAGATGGCCCGCCTTGACTGCCTATGTTCTTGTTCCAATTGTTTCTGGCGTTGTGGTGACCACCGAAGTTCTGTCCCACCGCCGGAGTTCTCGTTGAGGTTTTAATCCATCTTTCCAACCTCGAGTGAGACTTTAATTGGGATAGTGCAATGTCTTTCTTCATGTTCAAAAAGACCACAACTAAAACAAACATGTCCTATATTTTCGAATTTGAAGCAAATACAAATCAGTTTGTCAGCATTTTTCCAGTAACTAAATCCACTAGAAATTGGTTGACATCGCTTCCCGTCAAGTTGAACTCTAGTGTAGGATTCTTCATTTATAATCTTATTTTTAGGTAAAAATAATTGGTGCACTAAACCGATTGATTTGCAGATGTTGAGAACACATTTACCATTGAGGATGTTCGGAGGTAAGCCATATATTTTGACCTAAAATATGAGAAGGTGATTTTTCTATCAATCCATGTATTTTATTTCATTTAGCGCATGGTGAACAACTATCCTAGATGGTAAATTTTATAACAATATGACTATAACCTTTATATGTTGATATTTAATCTCTAAATGTTTCTAGATATGGTTTCAAATGTATTAGAAATTAATGGTTTTATGATGGAGTATCTTCATTATCAATTTAGGCTCCTCAATAAGAGAGTAAAATTGTTAGTAGGGTTTAAAATCAAAGATCCTTCCTTAGCTAAATAACAATTTGCAACAAACACTTTCTTAGTACTATAAAACACAAAAAGAAGATTTTTGATTGAAGAAATGAAAAAGACTATACTACGAAAAAAGGAATGATGGATTATATATATCTTTACTCTTGACAAACACATCTTCGAAAAACATTCTTTATTTCCCGGCTTTATTTCAACAAATGCAACATGTCAAAAAGAAAATTATATTATATATCATTAGGTGTTTCATGTTGAACTTAATAGTATGCCAAATGTTGTAAAAAAAAAAAAGACTATGCCAAATATTTATCAATTTACAAGACTCCAATACCTGGAAAATAAAATTTATTTGTCTTTTCCCAATAAAACAAATGAGCCGTTGTAACAACAACTATTTTCCAAATGTATTAGCTGCTGTCTATGGAATATTAACTGTCAAAATAATACTATGATCAGCAGCCTTTTCTCTGGCTGCTTTAGCAGTTTTTTTATTCTTTCAAGGCTGCTTTAGCAGTTAAAAAGAAGGATATTACCATACCAAATATTTATTCTGGTTGAATATAGAAAACTGAGCCGTGTCCCAAAAAAAGATATAGAAAAATGAGCATGCACTAGAAGAACATTCTTATATTAATAATACTTAAATAAATAAATCAGCATTTCAAATGAGAACAATCTAAGCAGCATTTATTTTAGGTGTTGAATCATTAATGGTGTTCTAATATAATTAGTCAAAAAATTAAATGAGTCAAATGCTTTAATTAACAATTATTATTTTCTTTCTAGACTATATTATCAGTTTATCACTCTATTTCTTTTCACTATATAAAACAACAACAAAATATCTTGATCAAACCTTCTATTCTCTTTCTTTCTCTCTCATTGTACTGTTTGTACATACCATAAAAGAAAGCTTCAAGTTCAACCATGTCTGCCAATAAATTTGCAACTATGTTACACAGAAAAACTAATAAACTCACGATGATTCTCATCTATGTTGTCCTAGAATGGACTTTAATACTTCTTCTCTTTTTAAATTCTCTTTTCTCTTATCTAATCGTCAAGTTTGCTCAATACTTTGGCTTAAAACCCCCCTGTTCATGGTGTTCTCGAATCGATCACGTCTTTGAGCCAGGAAAAAACAAGAACATGCACAGAGATCTTCTCTGTGAAGCTCATGCTACAGAGATTTCGAAAATGGGATATTGTTTAAATCATCAAAAGTTGTCTGAATCTCAAGATATGTGTGAGGATTGTTTGACTTTCAAACCTGAGTTTCATCAAGTATCCAAGAGTGGTACTTTCTATGGATTGATCCAAAGTGATGAAGAGATCAAATTAGCTGAAAATTGTTCTTGCTGTGGTGTCACTATGTTACCTCATATTGTGATTAAACCTTCTTGGGATGTTTTGGAATATGTTAAGAAAGGTGAAATCATTTTTTCTGAAGCGGATAAAATTGATCGTGTTGAGAAAATCGAAGATTTTGATAAAGATCTACATAAAGTGGAGGATGAAAATTCCATGGTTTCTGAATCGATCTCAAAAGTTGATGAAGTTGAAAAATTAGATGTGATTTTCGAAGAAGATGAAGAAGAAGAAATAGTAGAGGAAAAGCAAGAAATTATAATGAAAGATCAAGCTGTTCAAGTTTGTATAACAGAGGATCAAGCTTTCCATGAAAATCCTCCTCAACATTTAGAATACTTTATTGACTACACGAGTCATCAATTAGTACCTGTGGAATCGATTAATTCAGTTAAAAACGAAGATCAGAAAAGAGATGAATTACAAGATTCTAATTCAGATTCAGAAGCTCATGAAGAAGCAAAAACTGAAGTTTCAATCGATGAAATATGCAGAGGTGTTGAAGAAATTGCAGAACCAATCATTGATATGAGCGAGGAATCACAGTTCGGAGGTTTCGAACACATAAAAATCGAAGAAAATGAGAACTCTTTAGTGTTTAATACCGAAAAATGTTCCATTAATGTTCAAGTTGATGTTCATACAGGTTTTTAATTTTTTTCTCTAAAAGAAATATTTGTTCATCGTATTTTGTTAAATTTTATAGCTAATAGTTTAATTTTTTCGGCTGAATATGTAGCTGAAGAAGATACTGCTCGAGTATCACTTAATGAAACTGAGGATGTAATTACAGAACAATCCATGGATATGAATGAGGAATCACAATTAGGAGGATCTAAATTGATGGAAATTGAAGAAGATGAGAATTTTCTAGTGTTTAATGCTAAAGAATCTTCTGAAAGGGAAATTATTGTTAGTCGAGATTTAAAGGATGTTCAAGAACACGAAGCTGTAAAAGAGGAAGAGGAGGAAGAGAAGAAGTCCTCTGAAGATCATTCAGGTAGCTAACTTTGTTTTTAAGCACTATAAAAAAAAATTGATGTAGGACTTATATGCATATCAGAAAAAAAAAAATTAGAAGAGAAAATTAATTCGTTTTTTCAATAACTAAAAATGGCATTTATGAGATCGATAGTTGGCCTAGTGGATAGGTTACTCCGCAGAGACCAAGAGGTCCTGGAATCGAATCTCATTGAAGTCCAAAAATGGTTCTCTCATGTATTAAAAAAAATGGCATTTTTTTTTGGTTGGTAGTAAAAAAATAAAAAAAATCTCATAAAAGATGAACTATTTTACTTAACATACTTAAAATATGAAAACGCAATATAAATTTTAAATGCGATAAAAAAATTATTTTCAATAAACACTTGAATTAAGTAATTCAATAGTTTTAGAAGACCCGGGACGCTATAAAAAAATATCAGATTTGATTTTGTATGCACGTTTTAGTAAAAAGTTTCCCGGAAAACATAATTTTTTTTGGGTTTTAGGATGATGCAAACGAGTTTAAAGTTTCAATGAGTTACTTACCTTAAAAAAATATTGTAGCCAACGAAGATATTGCTCAATTACCACTTAATGAAATTGGAACTGAAGTAGAAGCAGAAATCATAATTGGTTCTGAAATCCTTAATTTGGATGTCACCGGTGAAATTCAAATACAAGAAGACAATTCCATTGATAAAGAGTCTAAGGATGTTCAAGAACCAAACACTATAGAAGAGAAAGAGAAGAAACATTTTGATGATAATACAGGTATTTAACTTTTTTCTTTTTTTGGTAAGAAAATAAAAAGGTTTCTTAAAGGTGAAAAAAGATATTTACCTCCTAGATTTACAATACGAAAATACAATATAAAATTTAAACGCGGTATCTAACTATTCTGAAAACCCAATGTGTAACATTAAAAAACCCTTCAAAAAGGATTATTAAATTTTGGGATGATTCAAACAAATTCAAATTTTCAATGCATTATTTACCATACGAGGTAAACTGTAATAGCTATAAAATTGCTTATCATTTTTTTAATCTGTAGTCGACGAAGTTATTACTCAGACACCGCTTAATGAAGTTGAAACTGAAGTAGAACCCAAAGTTACAATTGATACTGAAATCTTTGATTTGGATGTGACCGGTGAAATTCAAACACAAGAAAATTATTCTATTGATAAAGAGTCTGAGGATGTTCAAGAACCAAAAATCGTAGAAGAGGAAGAGAAGAAACTTTTTGATGATCATCCAGGTATCTAAGTTTATCTCTAATCAATATATAAATTTGATGTAAAACTATAGACAAAACCTGATAAAGAACACGATACTAAAGAGTAAACTCAATTCGTTTTTTAATAATTAAAGATTATATCTTATAAATGACAAAATAAGGAATTTAAGTATTGCATAAATTAAAAAATTTAATAGGTTCAAAACAAGAAAATATGAAAACTGACAAAATTCGATAAAAGAAAATTCAAAACGTAAAACTAATTTTTAGGAGTTAACAACGATCCTCGAAGGCTCACTCACTAAAAAATATATATTATATATTAGGTTCTATCTATATATGTGTGTTTTACCAAAATAAATTCATGAAAGCCTAGTTAAAAAATCCTTTGAATTTTCGGACTTTAAAATGATCCAAACAAATTCAAATTTTTCACTGCATCATTTACCGTACGGTGAACTTTAGTAGCTTAAAAATTTCTTATCTTTCTTTTCGTTTAAAATGAAGTTTGTGAAGATATTGCTCAAACACCGCTCAATGAAATTAAAGCAGAAATCTCAATTGGTGCTGAAGTCCATGAAATTCGAACACATGAAGATCGTTCCATTGATAAAGATTCAGAGGATGTTCAAGAACCAGAAACTATAGATGTGGAAAAAAAGATAGCTTTTGATGTTCACCTAGGTACCTAAATTTATCTTTAATGACTATTTTTATTCTAATTATTTGTAGCTAAGTCATATTCCTCGCTTATATCAATGTAGTTGATGAAAATATTGCTCAAACACCACTTGATGAAACTGAGTCAGAGGTCTTGATTGGCACCGAAATTCCTGTCTTGGATATAAAAGATGAAGCTCAAAGACTAGAAACTCAATTTTCATACGAGCGCACACAAGCAGATTCAGAGAATATTCAAGAACTGGAAGATGATAATGAGGAAGAGAAGAAGCCTTCTGATGATAATAATTCAGGTATGTAGTCCAATTTATCTATGTAATATGAGTTTATTAATCCTTGTGGTAAAAAATGTCACCAAACCCTCCTATTATTAGGGGTGAGCAAATGAGAACAAAAAAACCAAACTAAACCAAAATACTGGAAAAAAACCGAACAAAAAAAAACAGAATCCAAAAAACAAATAACCAAATGGTTTGGGTTTCAATTTTCAAAATTCCAATTCTTTTTGTTCGGTTCCGTTTACTGCGCAAAACCGAATAAAAAAAACGAATAAAATCGAAGCGACAAAGGTTAAAAATAGGGAATCTGGAAAAATATTTATATGAATTATATGAGTAAATTTAGTTGAGAATTTATTATCTACGTGATTTTTTTTTGTTTTTACTATTTAGTGGTGTTATTAGTGGGAATTTTTTTTATATCACTTAAAATTATATTAGTAAGTATCCACTTGATTGATTATATTAATAATGATTGAATGCATTTGGAAGTATTAGTTGTAAGATAATTGTTATTAGAATAGTAATATAATTGTGTTAGAATATTAGTCGGTGTTGGACAATGTATAAACAAATGGTATGACAGATTATTGGTCAAGCATCCAAATTTGTAGCGAACCAAAAAATCGAATCGAACCGAACCAATCCGGAACCAAAAATCGAATGTGAAATCAACAGCGAACTATGCGGTTTGGTTTTTAAATTATAAAAAACCAAAATATTCAATTTGGTTTCAATTTTAGCCAACAATCGAACCGAATCGAACCATGCTTACCCCTACCTCCTGTACTCGGAAAACTTGAGCACCCAGTCTTTAACACAAACACAATTACTTTTATAAGCAGAATTTCCAAAATGATTAAAATACCCTTAGCTTAGACGGATTGAGCACTAGACAACTAAAAGTTTAGAATTTATACGATGTTATAATTTATAATTAACTAAAAGTTTAGAATTTTCACCGAATTTGTAGCTTGTGAAGATATTCCAATTGGAACCGAAATCTCGGATTTGGATATAACAAATGAAGTCCAATCACAAGAACCTCATTCTTTAAATGAGTACACACAAGAAGATCTTTCCATAAGTTCCATTAATGAAGATAATGATCAAGGTGAGTTTTAATTTTGAATTCCTCATTTTAGATCAAGAATATAGAACTTGTTCTAATCGTGCTTTCCAATGATAGGTGTTATCCAAGTTGAGGGGTATAACATTAAAACGAGCACTTTATCTATTGAGGTAAACAATCATTTGAACAATCAATTATCGATTTGTTCAGAAACTGAAGGAGAAGACAAATTTCCCGATACACCAACTTCACTAGACAGTGTTAATCACTTGCACAAGAAGTTATTACTACTCGAGAAGAAAGATTGGGGAACCGAAGATTCTTTAGATGGAGGAAGTGTAACTAGTGAGTTAGAAAGTGGAGACACTATTATTACAAGTGAAGGATTAAAAACAGCACTTAAAGCTGAACGTAAAGCTTTACATGTTTTATACACGGAGTTAGAGGAAGAACGAAGTGCTTCAGCTATTGCAGCTAATCAAACCATGGCTATGATTAATAGACTTCAAGAAGAAAAAGCTGCCATGCAAATGGAAGCTTTACATTACCAGAGAATGATGGAAGAACAAGCTGAATATGATCAAGAAGCGCTTCAATTATTAAACGAGCTTATGGTGAAACGAGAAAAGGAAAAGGAAGAATTGGAGAGAGAGTTGGAAATGTATAGATATAAAGTGTTTGAACATGAGAGTAGAATGTTGAGAAATCAAGAGAGCGATTCAGAGAATCGCTCGCTTGATTTAAATGAAGAAGCTAGAGAAGATTATTTAGAATTTGATAACGAGAATGTTAATACTCCTGTTAATGGAGTTTTAAACTTGGAAGGATCATTAATGGCGGATTTTGAAGAAGAGCGAGTTTCTATTCTCGAGCAACTTAAATTCTTAGAAGAAAAGATGATAACAATTGATCATGAAGATGAAAATGGCCATGGAAGAAAGATGACTCGAAAGGGGAAGAATTTATTACCACTTTTTGATGCAACAAGTGATGAAAATGGAGATATTGAAAATGAAAATGAAATGAAAAATATTGGTGTCGAAGATGAGCTAGAACATGTATATGAAAGGCTACAAGCTCTTGAATCAGATAGAGAGTTTCTCAAGAATTGTATTAGCTCATTAAACAAAGGTGACAAGGGAATGTATCTTCTTCATGAAATTCTACAACATTTGAAAGATTTACGAAATGTTGATCTACGAGTCAAGAACTTTAGTGATCATGATGTTTTAACATAATTGGTAATGACTATATTTTAATATTCTTACACAAAATTGTATTTTCTAATATGTTTTTCTTTGTTAAATGCAGATTGTGTTTGAACACTATGGAAAAAAAATGGAGGCTTCAAATAGAGGTGTGCTAAAGGTTTGATATTTATTCTTAACCCAAATTTTTGTGGGTAGCCTTCTTTTTAGGAAAAGGGGGTTGATAAATGTATGAGTGTGTAGTCTTAAGAGTCTTGTTAATGGTAATGGTAGAGAGAGTTAGGAATAGAAACTTTGATCTTCTTGTTTGGAGGTGAAAGAAAGTAGTAAATAACTGCTTTTTTCTACCTCATATTTGCATCATTTTATTTATATGAGGTTTGCTTATTAATTATTTGACAAATGCTTGGTTTAGTTCAAGACTACATGTAATTATTTAAGTATATAAAGACTAAAGTGATTGTTTGTTTACAATATTAGTGAACTCTAGCCTACTTGTTTCTTTATTTCTTTCATTCAAGGTTCCAAAATCCTAGTTTCAGTTTTTGTTCATGAATTTCAAATGTATGATAATCATTTATAATAAATATAATAACCAGACACATGATGTCAGATTAGTTGAATATTTATTGTAATTAACTTTTTTAAATTTAAAATATATATTATGTATTACAATATAAATGACGAATCTTCAATAATACTAGATGGTAGAACTTTCCTTGCTTATTTATCAATTAAAATACATCCAACACCATCGGAAAAAAAATACATCCATAACCAACAGTAATAGTGGAATATTTTTAAGTGAACTAACCTTTTTAAATGATAAATTTGAAGAAGTATCTTGAATATAGTGTTCTTAATAAAAGAATTCAAGGACCGAGTCTGATTACAACTCGTGGTTTCTTTTCTTTATTTTCAAAGTTAATTGCACAATATGATGTACGAATGCCAAAAGTAATAAAGTAATTAGAACAAGAAAAGCAAAGTTTGTTTTGGCAGTTGATTATGCTTTACGCATCAACTTTCAGTAGGTGTTGACTGGAATTAGCCTGATTATTCGATATGGTCACGCATTTGTAGTTTTGTGATAGTCATGATGAAATGTATGTCACTAATGTCACGTACTAATTAGCAATCAATATCGGAAAAAGAAAAATTAGAAGCCAATGACTCTTTTCAGACAAGAGATCTTTAATGGGGATACTCTTTTAATTTCCTTAGTAAAAAAAGTTGCAAGGTCTTATTTTCCTTATAGAAAACTTAGTAAAAAGGACGTATGAGTCAAAAAATGTCCCTAACTCTTATTCATTTATTCTTTGTTAACTATTTATTTATTTATTTTAAATCAATTACAAGGAGTTGTTTTGTCCGTCCTAAAAGAAACATTTATCATTTATCACGACTGTTTTTATTTGAGACAACCATATAACTTTCACAAGTCTCTTGTATATGTTGCAAAGATACAAACATCTAGTATATATGTTGAAGCCCTTTAATCCTTTTTCATGACAAATAGACTCAATTAATGTGGAATTAGTTTGAGATTTCAACGGAGTGACAACACTCGATGTGGCATCATCCAAATGCCTAGGGGATAAACTTATTATTTAGTGTTCTAAAACAAGGCCGCCTAGCCGCCTAGGCGCTTCGCCTAGGCGTTCTAAAGTGCATTCCGTCTAGAATTTCTCTTGAAGGTGGCTCGAAGGTTCGTCTACGAATAATATAGTTAATAAACTACCCAATCGGATTAACGGGTCCCCCAAACCGAATACTACCTAGCATGCTAGTCAATAAATGACTACTTCAATCTAATCAAACTCAACGCATACGCAAAAAATAAAGAAAAAACTACTTAGTTTAGAGTTTGAACGGGCGAGAAAAAAAAAGGTATGATTTTTCAAATTTTAAGTCTACTTTCTCGAATTGGTCATTTTTTTAGGTTACATTATTATAATTATATAATTAAATATATAAGATTTATGTTAACTTGATCTACTTTAAGTATATTAGGATTAAAATAATAGTCAATTCAATATATTAGTGATATATATTCAATGTAAAATAATATAAAACCCGCCTAGACAGAAACCGCCTAAATTCCGATTAATAGGACGCCTGGCCATCTAGGCGCTTGAAGGTGGTCGACCGTCCTAGTAGCGCCTAGAGCCTTTTAGAACCATGCTTATTAATAAACTAAAGGATGAAAAGAATAACTTATACACTTAGTAGCACGTAAGAAAGTTATTATTAGAAAGAATTATTTTCTAAAGCCAATAACCTGCTTAACAAATTAAAACCCAACCTCCATTAGCTGCTAACTAAATCTTTAACTCCAATTAAAATTCAAACAAAAGACCAAATATCCTTTCCTCTTCTTACTCATACTGATAGAAACAAAAAACCCAAATAAAAATCCTATTAAGGTTGTGAAACTAAAAAACGCATCTTTATCTCTCTACACTACTATTTTTTTGTTGTTATCCCTTTGCCCTCACTGTGCACGGTAAAACACACCGCCCCACCACCATGGCCTTCCACATCCACCTTCCACTATACCACCGCTCCACCATGGCCTTCCACCTTCCCCCTCCCTCTTCCCCTTCCTTCTTCACCCTATCTCGCCGGAAGATGAACACTGCCGCCGCCATGAAGACCGCCATCGAAGCCCTTCCTCCTTCGTTTTTCCAAATCTCGCTGGTGTGAGGTTGCAACACGGAGATCCAGGCGTTGTGAGGTTGCAACCATCTTCTCCGATCACAGATAGTCCTCCATCTCCGGCCAGCAAAGAAAACCGTGAACACCTGATCTTCTCACCATCGAAGCCATTCTCGCCGCCCCACCACCATCATCAACCTTCGCCGCCCTCTATCAAGAACACCAACGCCATTCGCGATGCTCGCCATCAAGAAAATCAACACTGTTTGCGCCGCTCTCTATCAAGAAACCAAGGTCGTTCACGTCACCCTCTGTGGACCATCACCGCCTCACCGTCATCACACCACCACCCGCAATCCAAGCTCAATTCAAACTAGATCTGTTCAGATTTGGTGACCTATTTTTTTTTATTCGGGGAGGGGGGTTTAATATGTGGCCTCCGTTCGTGGTGGGTTTAATTTGTGGCCTCCGTTCACCATCTTCACGATTCACGAGTCTCAAATCTGGGTACAGATATGTTTGGGTCCATCCCATTAGGGTCCAGCCCGTTTTGGATCTACATTATTTTTGGTCCAGTTTGGAATGGGCTTGCTATTTTTTGTTGGGTCCAGCTTGTTTTAAAAAAAACGTTACATTGTTTTTCAACGTTCACTCTTTTCTGTGTTGGGTCCAGCCCATTTTAAACAACATGTTCCAATGTTTTTCAACATTCACTTTTTTCGTTATTCATTTATTAAATCAATGTCTTTTTATTTATTTATTTTTAACTGTTGTTATTTTTGCAGGTAAAAGCCAAGTCCAACCCTTTAGGTATATCCCCTTGGGTCCAGCCCCTTCTATGAATGGATTGTTTTCGGTTTTTAGCTCCTATGTGATTATGAATTGAGTGGACTAGGGTACAACCCCTAAGATACAATATTAGAGACATTTGACATGGAAAAAAATCGAGACTTGGGTACAGCCCCTAGGGTATATGGACTTCATTGGACATGCACTTGGACAAAACTGGGGCTTTGGTATAGCCCCTAGGGTACATCAATGAATACATTGGACATGGATATATACAAAAAACGAGATTTAGGTACAACCCCTAGTGTATTTGGACTATTACATGGACAAAATCACATGGACAAAAACTAAATGCAACTATATAAAAAATCATTTCACCCACCTTAAAAAATGAAAAACCAAATATAGGTTCGTGCTCATGGGTACGAATCCATCTGCTTAATGAAAAGAAGAAAATGAATAAAAAACGAATTACTGAAAAGAAAAAAAAATGAAAAGGACAAGTTGGAATAGATCCAACCAAAAAGTGAAACTAGGCCTTATTTAGAAGTATTTTCTAACTAGACTTTCAAAACTAAGTTGGGTGGGATTTGGGCTCTAATTTGTAGATTCCTCTTCTTATTAAGTTGGTCCTTCAAATTACCAGGCCTATTCTTTCCTATCAAGACTTGTCAAGATCATCCAAGTATGGTGTGGGTTCGAATTGTTAAAATTTTAATTTTATGGTGTGTTTATAATATACTCAATCCTACTTTATTTCGTAAAATTATAAACTCTTAATATGTAGCAAAAATATGCATAAGAATTGAACTTGTAGATGTTAAAAAATAGTTAACACTGATTGTGTAAAATTGTTACAGCAATATAATTCAAAATCAGAAAAAAAAAGAATACATAAAATTGAAATATATAATCCAAAACTTACACAATTACCATAATTTTGAAGGATAATAATACAATGCCGGTGTTAAAAAGTAAATTACGGCCCGGTACAGTCGATATCTCAAAACTAATTTATCACTACTCTATGAGAGAGAGAGTTTTTCAGGTGATTGTAATTTGTAATTTTGATGCTCTGTTGCATCACTCGACTCCTTTATATAAAGGTGGAGAGAGGTCTACATCTAAATAATTCTTGACTCTCTCTCTCACTAAAAATACGCTCTCACTTCTCTCTAGAATTTTCCCCTTTTCTTTCTTACAAACCCTAATAAAAATAATTAAATCCTTCATTACCTCTTCCGATTTTATTTCTTCACAGACATCACATCTGGAGGGGTTGAAGATGAATTCATCTTCGGATGGACCTCTCCTCCTCAATTTCCTTTTCTATTTTCATCTTATTAAAAATAAAATAGGGAAAAAATGTTTCAGAAAACCAAAAAGAAGTTAAGCAGGATGAAGGATATGATCATAAGGAAGATCGGGAACACAGGTGAGGTCGGCAAACCCAAGAATTGATGCAGGTCTCCTTGTAAGTTGATTAGGGTGTTTCAAAATTTCTGACCCCTTTGATGAGGCCGACAATGTTAAAGGTAAGGTTTATAGGGTTAAGAATTTCATTTATATCAACAGGATAAGATGAGAATTTTTGTCTTTTGTGTTTTGATCGATTATAACAGAGAAGTTAAAAATTTGATAGTATTAAAGATCATAAAATTGTCAAAAAAATCAATTTAGTTGTTGCATGTATAAATCGATGGTCTGATAAGAATTTTGAAGGCTTTTTTATTTCTCCTGTTAATTCGTCATATGTTAATCATATGTTTCATCGCATTTATGATCTTTATGTCTCCTTGTAAGTTGGTTAGTGTGTTTCAATTTTCTAACCCCTTTGATGAGGCCGACAGAGTTAAAGGTAAGGTTTAAGGGTTAAGAATTTTATTTGTATCAACAGGATAGAAGATGAGAATTTTTCCTTTTGTGTTCTGATCGATTTTAACAGAGAAGTTAAAAATTGATAGTATTAAAAACAAAACTTTTATTAAATATCATAAAATTGTCAACAAAGATCAATTTAGCTGTTGCGTGTGCAGATTGATGGTCTGATAAGAATTTTAAAGGCTTTTTTATTTATCCTGTTAATTCTTCATATGTTAATCATATATTTTATCGCATATATGATTTTTATTACTATGTTACTCACATAAGCAAGGCAAAATTAGTTCTCAAGGGCTGTTTGGTTTTTGAATTAAACAATAAAAATTATACACGCAAGCAATTGATTTTTCTTCTTTTTAAGTTTTAAGGAAAAACTAATCTGTTAAGGAGGAAGGTATTATGGTTTATAAATCAAAACACGATTTCTTGTTGTTGTGACTTATGCTTACTCTCACTCTTGATAGTGAGATTTTATAGTTGTAATCAGGCTATAATGTAGGAAAAAACTTTTGCGAGTTTAGTAATCTTTGTTTTTTTTATGATACTGGTACTAATCATTTTATCTTTGATAGTTTTAGATTATCAAAGAGAATATTACAATCTAACACGGAAAATGGCTATATATACTTGGGTAAATATAAAATAGGTTTATACAGGAAGGAAAGGTCGAGTTCCTCACTTTGTAATATGCAATACAAAAAGGAAAAACAAATTATTAACAAAGGAAATCGAAATAAATTGCTCCCCAAAGATATTACAATCACAAGGGAAAGACAATAATTTATCTCGTCATCTCATATATGGAGAAGCCCTCTCATCATAACGACTACCTTTACAACTTGTATAGTTGTACAATATAGGCCAACGATCTTATGTTTATCATACTGATTTTAAGTATCTCTATGATGTTTTTCAAATGGCTAACGATCATATGTTTGTCCAAAGTGTTTTTCAGGTTTTTGAAAATAATTATTATATCTATTAAGACAGGGTATCTCAAAAGATGAAGAGGCTTCACAAATTCAGCACGGAGCAGAATATAAACCTTTTGATGACATGAATGACATCCTAAAAAATGGTTGATGACTATGATTATCAAATAGAACCATAGGAAGAAAAAGGTAAGAGCGGCGTGAATGAGGATAATTTCTTTGGTAACGAAGTTGAAGGGAGGAGCAGAGAGAGTGAGATGAACTTCATCTATGATGATGCGGAGGAAGAAGAGACTAAACTCAATAAAGGTCAGAAGGGAGGCGGCTACTCCCATGGAAAATCCACGGAGGACATATGAGAACAAACTTCTGGATTTGTCAAGGGATTCGTTCCCCTTTGACAATTTCACATATCGGTTCACTGGTGGCGCGTTTCAGACCGGTTTTGGCAATATTTTGTGAAACTATGTTAAGGGAGGTTGACTCCCAAGACATAATCAGGCGACTTGGTTTTGGCACCAATTTTTTTTGTTGATCCCACCGGAAGTGCATTACATTATGTGGGACTTATGGTTTGTGGTATTCTTGTGTTAGTCTATCTATCGTGTTTAGTTGTGCTTTCTTTGTCATTTAGAAAATTAATGAAATTTCCTTTTGTTATTATATGGTTTGCATCCATGCCCCGAATGACTTCAAAGATAGGAAAAAGATATGGTACGGTATCTCGAATTGGAGTAAGGACATAAACGACCTCTGGACTATAATTGGAGACTTCAATGACATCTTGAACATTAACGAAAAAAGTAGTGCCAATCATGCAGATATTAATCATATTAACGAGTTTAAGAATTTTACATATTTTAATTCCATTGTTGAAATAAAAACTAATAGGTGTTTCTTCACTTCGTCCAACCGTATGACAGGTGAGAAACATGTCAAAACAAGAATTGATAGTGCTTTGGCGACTTACGAATGGATCAAACTTTTCCCGAGGGCACAAGTTTTCGTATGTCCTACTTTCATAAATGTGCATTCATTCATCTTGATAATATGAACACTATTTTATGCAACAACTTGTTATGTATATAAAATATTGCAAACTTCATTGTTATATGAACTCTCACTTATAACATATTCCATTCTAGGATCTAAGCACACAAGCATGAACACTTAGACTATTTGTGCATATATATATAATCTATTTTGCACACCCTTATTACTATACGATTGTTTGGCTAAGTTTAGAACATGCCTCGATATTATTTTCCATAAACTTAAACTTTATGAATATATCTACTACTTGTTATATGATTTAAGTTTGAGAAACACATCACATTATTAGAGTACAAGCATCCTAAATATCATACAATATGTTTCACAGGTTTCCACATAGGTTAAACACTTTCTAGAGTATAGCTTTTCACATCTACTAAATTTGATAAATTGTTTAACTACATACATAATTTATTAGATGATTTAAATAATCTAAAAATGACCTCAATGGCTAAAACATTCATTTTCATCTTATATATCTTAAACACGTTTTAGGCTTTATGTGTAATTGCTTGAGTTATATATATTTAGATAACAACTTTTAATGTATATTGATTTTTCTAGAATGTTAAAATACAAAAATGTTATGTTGCATGAATAGAACATTTCATATGTTTATCTCAAGAGCATCCGAGAATCGTTTCATACGCAAAAACATGTCTGCTATAATTTCTTTTGTGTTTGGAATATGAATAAATTGTAAACTATAAAATTCTTTGGAAAGATTTTTGAAGATATATCATGAAGGAAAATTTTGCATTTGAGCAACAAATGAAAATTTATATCCAAAAATAATGTGTGTACTTCAGGACCCCATTTTGAGAAAACGACATCCTGCTTAAAAAACAGGATCCCACTTTGGAAAAGTAGTCGTTGGATTTTGACAAGTAGCCTAAGTGACCGTTGAAGTCCCAAACTGAGAACCTGAGATAATACAAAAATGGAATCTCCTTTTCAAGATTTGTTTGCCACATAGATAAATCCATTGAAGCCTTTTAAGGCTATAAATACCCCCTCCAAAGGAGCTTAGAACTCACCTCTTGATCCCATTATTCACCACCATATCACCACACACTTCAAGAAGAGTCCACAAGCCATAATATTTATTTTAATATCATAATCATAGGCTTGTCGCTATTCATTGTAATTATTCACTCATTAGTAGTCACTTTACTTTTCTTATAATCAAACAATTTATCGTAAAAAAGATAGTAGCTCTTACTTTAGAATAGGACTGAAGATTTAAGTAAAGAGAAGACTGGTCTGATCTCGGGTTTGAGTTCGAGGAGAAATCTTCCCATCGGAAGTGGTTACTTGTGAAGGTGATTACACAATAGAGGTTCAGCTTGAGGTGTTGGTTGTGACTTAACCACTAAAAGTCTTATCTTTGGGTTGTGACATAACCGTTAAAAGTCACACTATCAGGTTGTGACTTAGCCGGTAAAAGTCTCGATTTCTAGGTTGTGGTTTAGCTCAATTTTTTTTCTTTGTAACCAGATTATATCTCACCCTTAAGAGAGATCAAGAAACTTAGTAGAGAAGCTTAAAATTCTAAGGTGGCTACCTGCTGTCTCCCTTTATGTTCTAATTTTATGCCCTTAGGAGACATCATTTTACGTGATTAATTAACTTATTTGATAAACCTTTAAGCTTATTTGATTATATTGCGTTTTCTTTCCTTGGAATTTATTTTATTTTTAAAGCTTTTGCACGTTAAATGGTTTGTTTTAGTGCAAAGGTTGTAGGCCCATGGATTATATGGAACACCAAGACAAGTTAAGGAATCAAGAATTAAAGTCATAGATCGATTGTAAAAGTCTAAGGCGAGAAAAGTTGATTCGAAGAATTTATTAGATGGGTATGAAATCTGGAATGCTGTTACAGATCACTATTTTTGAGTAATAGACGTGTGGTATTCGTCAATGACCCTGACGGGCTGGACTAACCACATAGCCAATTGGGTAAGAGACTAAAATCGTTTGAAAGTAGGTATAATCGCCCGACGGGGTTTATAATACCGTAGGATAACTCCTAAGTCCACCCTGACGGGGGTTAGGAGATTATAGAGTCTCGACTAATAATTAAATGACAACTCTACCCTTAAACGAAACAGTAATTGCATTGACTTAGGTGAATTCCCTTGCGAGACTCAAGTACCATTCTCTGCTTGCATCTAGCTTATTGATTTGCATTATTTTTATTTCAGTTTAATTAATTTAGTCTTTAATTTAATTTTGTATCTAAGTCCTTAAAACAAAAACCAAACAACTTTATATTTCATTTTCCGTACTTGTAATTATTATTACTTATCTATTGAGCACTTGGGTAATACCAGTCCAATCCCTAAGAACGAATCTGACTTATCGGTTTATTACTTGGACAACCGTACACTTGCAGTTTGTGAGTCCTTAATCTTTAGCGCATTATTTTATAACACACTAGGACCCACCACTACCTTAGGTAGTGGATGTAGGGAAACCAAACCACTATAAATGCTCACGTAGTCTCTTTCCTTTTCTCTATATTTAATGCTTGCATTTTTTATTTTTACTTGCTTATCTAACCTAATTATCCTTAACTTAATCCCATTAGTGTTTGGTAGAAAGCTTGCGAGTATCCTTACCTAACTTCCATGCCAATTTAGAACTTATACTCTATCCCGATCACTCTTGAGTACCAAGTTGCCTTACTTGTTTAAGTTTACCATCTAATCTCTAACATTCCCAATATATGACCCCTTAGGTTAAATATCATAATAGGTTCTCTCCCTTGAACTTTACATATTGTGTAAAACCTATGTTTTTCTTATTATCTTTTAGAAACAATTTACTTTATCCTAGATTTAGAGCTAAGTTAGATTTTAGACAAGATAAGTTAGTAGCTTAGGCTATCTCCCCATCTCGCTTAGGTAGATGCTTCTTTAGAAGCACTCATCCTCTAGCCTTAGCTTCATCATCCATTTCTTAGCTTATATTGAGATTTGAATTCCTAAATTATATATCTAGCATTCTAGTTCACCTAGCACATTGCCTCTTTTACTAATAAACTCTTAAGTACCTAGTGTAGTATTTTTCCTTAGAGTATGTCTTATAGGTTTGAGTAACCTTACTTACCTTGCCTTAGGAGTAATTATTTTATAATCAAGTATAAATTAGATTAGAGTTATATTCAACCCCCTCTAGTACCAACACTTAACAAAAACTCTACCATTTGTAACACCGTGAGGCATATATGAAAGTTTTAATTTTTCACGTATCTTATAATAAAAAAGAGTGGCCCATACCTTAAGGAGAGTCATTTGGCAAGGCGGAAGATACCTGTCCTCAAATCGAAACTTTTAGAAAAAAATACTAAAAATTATTATGAACATAATATTTGAGTCTCCATCCATGTAAATTCACATCAATGGCATGATGTGAAGTATATGCTTTTGAAATGTCTCCCGCATATAATAAAAATCTTAATTTCTAAGAACCAACTTAGAAATACTTGTAATGTCTACTATTCGTTATACTCTGAAATTTATTTTAGGGTATTTGACCAAAAAAGATCCATACAAAACAATTATTACCTAATAAGATCTATATATGTAACCCACTAATTAACATACGCAATATGTTAAAAAATACACAAATCATTAAAAATTTCACAACTCATTAAAAATACAAAGATAATCTACTGACTGTTTAAAATTTAAATTTGTAAAAAATGAAAAAACATGATTTTGGATCTTTTGAACAATTTTTTTCACTTAAATTAATTTTTTTTGGACTAAAGTCTCTAGGTTATGGAAGCATGAACTCTGGAAGAATATGCAAACCAAAGATAATGTTAAAAGAAAATAAAAAAACAAAAAAACGACATCAAAGAAGTTTATTTTTTTTGGTCGAAAAACAAAGAAGATTGAGATCTAACGAGTTGATGAAGATGTAGTAAGATGGAATAGTAGAGAAGATGAAGATTGATAAAGGATAAAAGGAAAAAAAAATACAAAACGTCAAAGATAGTTAGATGAGAAAGAAAAATAAATAATACCCATAAACTGATAACATGAACCGGTGGGAGCTCTACTCACTTTGAGATGGACTTGGGGAAGTTCCACGCGCTAGTGAAGGGCGGTGGGAACTTAGGAAGTCACTATGTTTCAGTTATTGAAGAATGTTGCCCATTGCTAAATAAGTTTCCGAATTTCGTTCTCAAGCATGTTTTTCGTGAAGCAAACCTTTGTGCTGATAAGCTAGCAAAGGAAGGCGCTAGAATGTCTAGTCAACCGATAACACTTAAAGATCCACCTGAATATCTTTGGAAGTTGATTACGAGAGACAGAATTGGTTACGCAACCGCTAGAGTAGTCCTAGTTTAGTCAATAAGAACTATTGTTCAGAATGTAATTCATTGTTTTATCGGCTAGTTTAGCCTCTTATGTATGAAAAAAAAATGATAACATGCACCTCCGTATTATTAAACTCATACTACTTTAAAATTAATATAGAAGGTTGAGTACCAAATATCATCCCACCAAACTAAGGAAAGATAAAAAATGCAAAAAGTTCTGAAATTAAAACTTAGTATGAATATATTTGACCAATAATGAACCATAAAAAGGACGACTAAATTCACAAAAGAGCACGTAAAACAATTACTATGACCAAAGATAGAAAAACTACGATGACATTCGAAAAAAATAGTACTAATACATCACAAAAGTAAATTCAACTACTATCAACACCATTTGACCCAAAATGAAAAAGCACCATCTTTGCCTCTCAAAAGCAAACACATAATTTGCCAAAAAATTTGAATTTGGATGGACAACTCTGGCATAAAGGGTAAATACGTAAATGCAACAACCAAAAATTAAATGTGATAAGAATTGAGAAGTGCCACATCATCGATCCAAGTGATACTACTCAAAAGGAAATCACATCAGTTGAATAAATTACCCATCTAGCTATCCCTGGCCGCACGATCTTATTTCTTTTTCTTTAATTAATATTTATTTTTTAACTCCGCTCCCTTCTATTAAACCTTTCTTCATCTCAAATTTTTCTTCAGAACTTCTCTTTCTATCTCTAGAGTATTTATACATAGATTTTCTTTCCATTTTTACCCCTTGTATGATTTTTCACCATGGCTATTCAAGAAGAGAATACTAACACCACTACTGGACCTGTTCCAGCTCCCCTTACCGGTCCACTCCCTCTTTACCCGGAGGTAACTTTTACTATGTTGATCTATCTTTTGCTAGTTAGTCACTGTAGTATACAAAATAGTCAGCTATACCCTATCTTTTATTATTAGTAGCAAATCTACTCTTTGTAGTGTTATATTTGTAAACTTTGAACGATTCAGGTGTATATTTGACATTTTGCAAGAAAGATTTACTCTTTATTTTGGGATTTATGTTTGTGTAAATAACAAAATTGGTCCTTGTACTTTTAACAGATGATAATCACGGCGATTGAATCTTTGAATGAAGTGAATGGTGCTAGCAAAGCAGCGATCTCGAAGCAGATCGAGTCAACCTATGGGACCTTGCCACCTGCACACGCAACGTTACTCACACACCATTTGAACAAGATGAAGCAAATGGGTCAACTTTTAATGGTGAAAAACAACTACATGAAACCCGACCCGAATAGCCCAGTACGACGTGGACGTGGACGTCCACCTAAGCCTAAACCTGAGTTACCAGCTGATTACGTTCCACCACCACCACGTCCACGTGGCCGTCCACCTAATCCACTTTCTTCTCCTCCTAAGATCGTAAGCCCCAACACTTCTGGTCGGAAACGTGGTAGACCACCAAAGGCAGGGAAAACCATCGCTTCACCACCACCTCCTCCTCCCATTGCGGTTGCAGAAGCTTCTCCTAGTGCTCGGAGAGGAAGAGGAAGACCACCTAAGGTTAATCCGGCGGTAGCTTCACCAGTAGGGGCTTGATTGGGAAAAAGAAGAGTGTAGTTCCTTTTTTCTCATATTTATGTTTAGGTCCCTTTAGTTTGGTTTAATTTTATTTATGGTGGGTTTGACTTTATTAATTGCGTTGTTGTTATGGGATAGTAGTTGTAGTAATATTTCGAATTTAGGGAAATGGGAATGTAAATTCATGATTTGAGAAGGGCACTGCTTTTATTTAGGATTTTTATTAACTTCCCTTTGGAATAGTGAAAAATTAAATGATCAACTCTATTTTCGGTCCTTTTCATCTCTTGCGATAGTTCAAACTTCCTTCATTTGAAAAAATGTGAAATTTGGGTATTTCTAAATTAAGAAGCGCTACAAGTTCATCTGCAAGATTAAAATAAAACTAAAATTTCCCTTTGGACGGACACATGTCCAATTTTTTAGCACCCGAAACAAATTAAATATAATCCTTTGTATTCCCTTTTACAAATGTCTAAATCAATTCTTATTTCCGGATTCCCGGTTCTAGTGATTTCTTCAAATCAATTTTAATAGCTAAATCTTGCATAGTTTTTCCTTAACTGGCCCTTAGTCATGGGTTCAATATATTGATTGTCATACCTAACTTATCTCCAATTTTTTGTAAAATTTGTGCATAACCATGTTTGTGAGTCTAACCCAAACCATTGTAGTTTTGATTGAGTTTGTTAAGTACATTGAAATTTGACGTCCATTTTCTCACGATGAGGTAATGGTCCGGTATCATTCACGGTCCTTCCAAAATAACGAAATTGAAATCTTCCCGTTCTTCAAATTTAACCAAGTAATATCCGTGTCCTACATTAACTAATTCAAGATGTCCCACTGGGTTCCAAATTTGTCTCAACTTAAAAACATTAGATTTCCATATCCTATTCCATAATTTCGGGTTATTAAGTTCAGCTTGTATCAATGTTTGTGCCGTGCCGACCATTTCGATTCGTGACATAATTTTGTATCCCGATTTAGTAGTATATTCGCCAGATTTAGTATATGGCCATATGAACGTGTCCTGGCCTTCCGTATCAAGTAGAGGAATTCTCGCCACTTCTCCATGTACTTGAAGAGGAAGCGTACTATCAATCACATCCCAGTCCCAGCTATTCTTCTGCGTTGTCATCAGCTGGTTAACCGTTTCAATATTGCTTTCCTTTGGCCTATCCTTAATTATCCCAGAAGTCAGCCATTTATGTTTCCAAATATTTGTAGATTTCCCGTTCCCAATTTGAATACAACCATGTTCAACCAGTAGATCCCTGCCTTTCAGTAGACTGACCCAAGACCAAGTATGACTCTGCCGTAATTTCACATCAAGAAAGTTACCGTGAGGGAAATAAATACCTTTTAATACTCTAGACGCTACTAAGTCCGAATTACTAAGAATCCTCCAGGCCCGTGCTGCTAAAAGTGCCCTGTTAGCCCTTTAGAGGTCTCTAAATCCCATTCCACCAACCACTTTGTGTTTAAAATAATTTGTTTATTTAACTCACCCAACTAACAAATTTGAATAAGATTTTTTAGACTAAACTTGAACAATATATTAATATTTGTAGATGAAATAAATTTTTCATAAATCAATTTTTTTTAATCCAAATTTTAAAATAGTCAATAATCTTGTTTTTCTATAATCCAGGTTCTAATTCACCATTAACTATCTTCACATAAAACATTTTTCGACCAAAATTTGATTTGTTTTCTAGTTTTTTTGTGCAATCTTTCTAGTTTTATTTCCTGTCGTTAATGTATTGTTTGGATTCAATTTTTAGAGGAAAGAAAAGGAAATGATAGGAATACATTTTCCTTTCCTTTGTTTGAATTTAATTTTTAATTAAAGGAAAGTGATTCAATAGATTGCAGAATCCTTTCTTTTTCTTTAAAAGGTCAATTATTTAATCCTCCAATTTTAGAGTCATTTCAAAGGAAAGAAAATGATTATTTTTTTAAATGTCACAACTAACCTTATAATTTTAACATATAATATTTTTACATAACACAAAAAGGGTATAAAGGTATTTTTATGTAAAATAATTTCTTACTTTTCTTTAATTATGTGAATCCAAACAAGTGATTTCTTAATCAATTACTTTTTTTTTTTTAATTAAATTTTTTATAATCTAAACACGGTTATCACTTTCCTTTCCATTCCTGTAATATTCTTATATTCCTATCATTTCCTTTCCTTTGATAATCTGAATCCAAACAATGCATA
This sequence comes from Nemophila menziesii, assembly GCA_029959085.1. Taxonomy (NCBI): domain Eukaryota; kingdom Viridiplantae; phylum Streptophyta; class Magnoliopsida; order Boraginales; family Hydrophyllaceae; genus Nemophila; species Nemophila menziesii. The sequence goes on along the minus strand of JARWIR010000018.1, from coordinate 26,463,074 downwards.
ACTGAGAATAGTGAGAATAGCGTTTGAATTTCTTGTAAATGGTCATCCTCTCCTTTGGAATTTTTGAAGTTAAGGAGTTTGTCGGTCCCGATCGTTACAGGGAGGGCCTCCACCGAGCCTTGTTCAAGAGGTATTTATGAAAACCTTATGGATTTCCTTATCTAGATTACAGGATGATGCTGGAAAACCACCTTGTCCGATTCAACCATAGATTTCGATTTTACTATGTTTTTGGGAAGATTTTGGTAGGTTGGCTTCGATACTTGAATTTCTTGTTAGATTCAGAAGGTATTTATTCTATAATGTTCCTATTACCCTTACCAACCATTGAGGAATAATGGTCCTTATTGGATCCATTTTAGATTTGACTGGATAGACTTTCTGAATGGTAGAAGTTTTATAAACTTCTTACCCCACCGATTTTGACCTAGTTTTGAATATGTGTACTCCATCATTTGCTTTAACACAATAGTTGCTTAGAGTTTGAGTTGGATTAAACCTTGACTTTGGGATAGATTCTCTATCTATTCTAAGAAACTAGAGGAGTTTTGGCTAAAAAAAAAACCTATTCCACGACCGGTCCTAGGAGGAGTCCAAGGAGGCCACCACCTTGGGCCTCCTCCCAATCCTTATCATTTTTGGGCCCCTTAATTTTTTTATATATGCATATTTTTTTATTTAAAATAACCCTGTTTTGACGTAACCTAACACAAAACAATGTTAGACTATTTTTTCTTTAAAAAAAAATCTCCTATTTTTTATATATTTGTACGAAATATCACATTTTTCACAAAGTATATATCTTTTTAATTATTTTTTAATCTGATGGTATTATTTTTTTAAATTTTATATCTATTCAATTATTTATTATATATTTAAATAATTCTTACTTAACCGTTCATAATTCCTTCATAATGTCTAAAGAAGTGATAATAACTCCAAAACCGAGCCGATTCTGGAAAATCCCTTTCATAAGGAGATAGATAATTCCTTGAGGATTTTTTTGATATCTTATGGGTAAAAAAAGGTCCAGGTTCGAAGAAGATATGGTAAAAACAAGTCAGCAGTAATTATCCTTATCTACCTACGAATTTGAGTTGGGCTAGGAGTCCATTACTTTCCTTCTTCTTCAAGAAAACGAATTAGGTCTTACTAAACACCTATAAATACACCCTTATACCATTGTAAACATGTCCTTGCTCAGTTCTAAACATTAGCTTAGTCCTTACACAATTATTAATCCTTAGTATCAAGCTATTCATCCAAGAAGCAAGCTGACCTATAGAGGAAGACAAGAAGCACGAAGTTGGAGAGTGACAAACTCTTCTTCTACATCTACCTTCTCTATATTTAGGGTAATTAGCTATAGATCCGTGGCTTCACCATATATCTAAGCTTTTATTCTGTAAGTTTTACTTTTAATTGTTGGTTTATTATTTTGTCTACATTCATTAATACTATTTGTTATTTTAATTGATTTGAGCGTGGCGTATATTGTTATTATGTGTTTTGACTTATTGTTACAACCTTAGATTTGGCCAATCTTAGGATTATTCTTAGTTATTGACAACACCACATAATCGTCTAGTTTTGATCCTTTGCCTAACTAGATAGCCATAAAGGTTTGATTTAATCACCAATCATTACTCAGGAATCCTTAGTAGTGGAGAGGTTGCTCCTAAGCCTAATAAAGGCTAGGTAGAATTTTGAATCCTGGTTAATATATAATGCTTAATCAGTGACACGTTAGAATAACAACTTAGTAAAATAGACTCATATTAGTGACCCTAATCTATTAGACTTACATTCATATTTATTTATCTGCATTCGTATTTGTTTATTTCATATCAGATAGTTATTCCTCTTATTATCTTTTTATATAAACATCTAAATTCATCTACACCTATTTAATACAAGTAGATCTAACAGATTAAATCCCTGCGAACGAACTTGACTTATCATTAAAACTTGCAGACGATCTGTGATACTTGCAGTGAGTTTCGTGGTTCTCAAGGGTGTGTGCTCTTTATTATTATAATTATTTAAATTTATTTATCACACCTTTGCCCCCACCAATTCCTTCATTAACCGTTCGTGATTCCTTCATTAACGGTTCGTTATTCCTTCATTAACGAATCGTAATTCCTTCTTTAACGGCGTAATTCCGGTTCGTTATTCTTTCATTAACAGATCATAATTCCTTCTTTAACCGTTTGTACCTTCTTTAGTGGTTCGTTATTCCTTTTTAACGGTTCATAATTCCTTCATTAATGGTTCGTAATTCCTTCATTAACGGTTCGTAATTCCTTCTTTAACGGTTTGTATATCCTTCTTTAACAGTTCAGAATTCCTTTATTAACGGTTCGTTATTCCTTCATTTACAGTTCGTTATTCCTTCATTAACAGTTTGTAATTCTTTCTTTAACCGTTCGTAATTTCTTCTTTAACAGTTTGTTATTCCTTCATTAACGGTTCGTAATTCCTTCTTTAACCATTCGTAATTCTTTCATTAACCGTTCGTAATTCCTTCATTAACGGTTCGTTATTCCTTCATTAACGGTTCGTTATTCCTTCATTAAACGTTCGTAATTCCTTCATTAACGGTTTGTTATTCCTTCATTAACGGTTCGTTATTCCTTCACTAACGCTTCGTAATTCCTTCTTTAACCGTTCTTAATTCCTTCATTAACCGTTCGTTATTCCTTCATTAACGGTTCGTTATTCCTTCATTAACAGTTCAAAATTCCTTCTTCAACAGTTCGTAATTCCTTCTTTAGCAGTTCGTAATTCCTTCTTTAACGGTTCGTTATTCTTTCTTCAACGATTTGTAATTCCTCCATTAACCGTCCGTAATTCCTTCAATAATCGTTCGTAATTCCTTCTTTAACGGTTCGTAACTCCTTCATTAACAGTTCGTAATTCCTTCTTTCACGGTTCGTTATTCCTTCATTATCGGTTCGTTATTCCTTCATTAACAGTTAGTAATTCCTTCTTTAAATGTTTGTAATTCCTCCATTAACCGTTCGTAATTCCTTCATTAACGGATCGTTATTCCTTCATTTACGATTTGTTATTTCTTCATTAACCGTTCGTAATTCCTTCACTAACGGTTCGTTATTCCTTCATTAACGGTTCGTAATTCCTTATTTAACGGTTTGTAATTGCTTCTTTAACGGTTCGTTATTCTTTCATTAACGGTTCGTTATTCCTTCATTAACAGTTCGTAATTTTTTCATTAACCGTTCATAATTCCTTCTTTAATGGTTCATAATTCCTACTTTAATGGATCGTAATTCCTTCGTTAACGTTTCACAATTCCTTCTTTAACAGTTCGTAATTCCTTCTTTAATGGTTCGTAATTTTTTTTCTACGGTTCGTAATTTTTTCTTTAATATTATTTAGTTTAAGTATAATTTTTTATAATTTATTATTAAGTATATATATTGAAATATATGTTACAAAGTGAATTAATATATAAATATATGACTAAATATGGGTAAGAGTGTAATTTCATATATTTAAATTTATTGGAGGAAGCAAAATTGAATCTAGGAATAAAATACCCTTAAATTAAGTAAGGTTATTAAAGATAAATTACTATTGCTTAATTAAAGAAATTACTTTAATCTAGTAAATCAATCAGACACATGACAACATATTATTAGAATTACTCGTATATATTATATGCGTATGATAGAAGAGAATTCCTCTTATTTGACAGGTTTTTAGAAATTGAGTGATATAATATTTTGAATGATTTTTAAATATCATATGATTCCGACTAAAATAAATAATAAGGTACGTCTGTAGATAGTGGATCATGATTATTTATATATTAATTACAAAAGCCAGAATATTTGAATAAAAATAAAATACTAAAGCCAGAATATTTGTAACGTGGTAAGTTTTAATGAGCTTTAATTCAGACCTTTCACATTGCCCTCTTCTGATTTGAAATTAAATAAAAAGGCATTAAATTATAGGCATGATCAAAATCACTTTAAGCGTAAGCCTCTATTCCAATATATATATGATAATATTAGACATGTGTTTGGATATTAACTGTTAGATAAAGACTTGTTTGCAACCTTAGTTGTGCTCATTCACTCCATTCCACTTCATTTTTTTTTGTTCGAAACTCCACTTTATTCAAATACAGAAAAAATGGCGGATGCAGCTGTTGGATTTCTCCTAGAGAACATAAAGCAGCTACTGCTTAATAACCCTGAACTCGTTGGCGATTCAAAGGAGCAAATAGAAGGGCTGCCCAAAGCTCTTATTCTATTCAAAGCCTTTTTAAGGGACTCTACAGACAAGTGCAACGATAATAAAACTCTGCAGGCATTGGTAGACAACATTAGAGGTGTAGTTGACAAAGCTGAAGATGCCATAGACAAATGTGTAGTGGAGAAGGCGAGAATTAAGGGCAATGGGCGGCTGATCAATAAAGGTTTGACTGTCGTTAGTCATTTCGATAGAATTCGTGAAGTAGCAAAAAGTATTGAATCCATCACGAAAGAGGTAAAGGACATTTACGATCAACAACAATTCGGATTTCAGGCTCTGCAGCTTGAAGAGATACCAGACAAAACTGCAAGTGGAAATAAGGTATATATCTTTTTTAATTTTATCATTGCATTTCTTGTAACATTTTATGATCCATGTCAAAGAACCATTTGCAGAGTTATAAAGGTTTAGTAGGGTCTTCTTACAAAGCTGAGATCCTTGTTAAAATACCTCTTAACAATGTTGTAACATTTTACGGCTTTAAAACTTTTAATAAAAGATTTGTGTAAGATCAACACCTTTTTAATTTAATCTTTGAAAAAGGTTAACAAGAACAAAATAAACACACAATATATATATAGTGGTTCTTTCTAAAACTGTGTTTAATTACAACCACCTTGACCTCCTAGCTGATCCTTTAAAAATGCTAGGAGATTACACCTTACGAGGACACCTAGAATTTCCATTGTCATATTAAATGACAATATCTTTATAACTATAAATACAAATTCAATAAAATATGTCAAAACACACCGTGTATATCCAACACACATAAATATTATTTTTTATGCATCTTTCCTAATCCACATATCTGATAGCATTAATTATCATGCCGGTGAGTTTTAAGATGCTTATTAATTTGATTTTTAAATTTTATCAACAGTCTCCACTACTAGAAGATGATGTGATGGGCTTTGATAAAGACGCAAAAACTTTGATCAAACGTCTTACAGCTGTAGATGTCCCGGAGTTGGACATTATCACAATTGTTGGAATGTCCGGCCATGGTAAGACTACGTTAGCTAGAAAGATCTACAATGATCTGATCATCGAATATGAATTCATGAATCGTGCATGGGTTTATGTTTCTCAAAAGTATAGCAGAAGAGAAGTTTTTCTCTCCATTTTGAATTGTATCATGCATACATCATATGATAATAGCACGTTAGATGAAGTTATAGAGAAAGATGTGCGCAATTGTCTGGAGAAACGGAAATATTTGATTGTCATGGATGATGTATGGACAACAGATGTTTGGAGTGATCTCAAAATTGTATTTCCAAACAATAAGAAGGGCAGTAGAATTTTGATCACTAGTCGATACGATGAGGTGGCCCAACATGCAAATAAGACAAAGGCACCTTACCGTTTGAAATTTCTTAACCCTAATGAAAGCTGGGAACTACTAGAGATGAAGGTTTTTGGCAAGGGAAAATGCCCTCAAGATGCTCTGCAAGGTGTTGGATTACATATAGCTACAAAATGTGCAGGCCTACCACTTGCTATAGTGGTGATTGCTGGTAATGTCACGTCTCGAAAACGCGACTACTTATTCTAATTAATATTAAATTTTTAAGAATAATTTGATTAATCTTAATAACTGAAAATATATCATTGACATTTAATGAAATCTTACTTTGTTATATGTCAGGTATTCTCTTGAAGGATCGTGATTCAAAAGACTGGTGGGACCAAGTGGCCCTGAATGTTGATTCATTTCTTATTACCGGAAAATTCATTGACGTAATAGCATTGAGTTACTATCATTTGCCTTACCACTTGAAATCGTGCTTTCTTTACTTAGGGGTGTTTCCGGAAGACTGTGAGATCGAAGTCTGGAAATTGATCCACCTCTGGATCGCAGAAGGTTTCATAGAACAAATAGGAGAACAAAGCTTGGAGAATATAGCCGAGGCTTGCATCAAGGAGCTTGTTAACAGGAACTTATTGATAGCAGTAACTAGGAAATTTGATGGTCGAATCAAAACATGTCGCGTTCATGGCATGTTATACGATTTCTGCAAGAAGGAAGCTGGAAAATTAAATTTTTATCAAGAGATAAAAAGGTCCAATCAACAAACTCTTGACCGGTATCGTCGAGTTTGTATTCATTCAGACGTGTTGGAATATATTTCTCTGAAGCCTTCTGGTGAACATGTCCGCTCTTTCTTGTGTTATGCTCCAGATATAGTTCCTTTGCCCCGCGAGCACATACCATTCCCCAAAAGATTCCAATTGCTCAGGGTGTTGGATATAACATGCATCATTTTCGATATGTTCCCAAAGGAGATACTTCAACTCGTTCTTTTGAGGTATCTTGCTAGTACATGCAATATCAACACCATCCCAAGAGATATCTCCAAACTTTGGAATATGCAAACTTTAATAATTTTGACAGATAAATTTAAGCTTGAACTTAAAGAAGAAATGTGGAAGATGTATCAGTTAAGACATCTACGCACAAATGCATCTACTTTCTTGCCTCGTCCCCCATCTAACACAACAAAAGGTAGGGAAAATGTGCAAAGCCTTTCCATGATATCACCCGAGAGTTGCACCAGTCATCTTTTTGCAAGGACTCCTAATATTAAAAAATTGGGAGTTCAAGGAAATTTAGTTCTACTTTTCGATAATTTGTTTGACAATGTTGCAAAGCTACAACATCTTACAAATCTGAAGCTTTCGAATGGTGTCTGGTCTTGCGCGTCTTCACAAGACAAAATACTTAGCCTTCCTCCAGCTTACAAGTTCCCAGCAAATCTTAAGAAACTCACCTTATCATATACCTTGCTAGAATGGATACACATGAAGATACTAGGAAAGTTGGAAATGCTTGAGGTGCTCAAGTTGAAAGGAAATGCATTCGAAGGAAAAATTTGGGAGCCCGAGAATAGATGCTTCCTTTCTCTCAAAGTCTTGCACATCGAAAGGACAGATTTGGTGACATGGAGAGCTTCAAAGAATAATTTCCCGAGTCTTAAACATCTTGTTCTTCGACACTGTTACAGTCTTGTGGGAGTACCATCTGGCTTGGCAGATATAACTAGCTTTCAGCAACTCGAACTCTGTCATACAAACAGAAAAGCTTGTGCTTCCGCTAGGGAAATTCAAAGAATGAAAAAGGAAAACGAAGGTCCAGATACCAAAACCGGTGGTGCTTTTAAGCTCACTATCTTCCCTCCAGATATGTGATCACAACCTTGAATTGAAATCGCAGCACTCCAAACTCATCAACATGTTATTGAATTCCTTAATTTGAATTGTCTTGTGTAGTTTCCTATTTTTCTCATTTTAATTAAGCATGTCTTTGAGTTCCTTGGTATTCACTGGCCTTTAATCTCGAAACTCTATCATTCCGCTCCTTCATTTTTTTGTCTTATTGTAGTTTCTTTCTTGTGATGCAAGTTGCATGTCTTGTACTTTTAATAACTATGTATTAACTATGTAATGTTTTCATTTTGATGGACTGGTGTAGTTTTAGTTTGTATTAATGATTCCTAACTGTTGTTTGAGACTGGAGTAGGATGATCCATTTAGCATGATTTTTTTTCCAAAACTTACTATCATTGCCACAAACAAAAACTTATTACAATTTAACCTATTCCTGTAGGAATTGTTTCGTTCTTAATTATCTCTTCTAACCTAATAGAGTACGCACAAGAGTGCGAGCCATTCATGTTGCAAAAATGCTTATGTTTGGCTACCTCATCGGCTAAATTATTCCTATCTCTACTAACCCACTTAAAGATAGGTTTACAGTTTTCAGCAATAAAGTAAATACTCTTAACAATATTACAAAGCTTAGGAATAACAATAAAAGAATTACTCTCTAAAGGAAGCATCACTCTTTGGAAATCACTCTCTATAATTGTTCTTGAATCTTTCAAGTCACGAGCAATTACACAAGCTTTTAGAATGCCTAGAGCTTCAGCTTCTATTGGACATTCTGCCTTGATTTCCCAAGCCTCGCTGCTAAGTACTTTGCCGAGATGATCCCTGTTGACACAAGATATAAATTTTTTATTATTAATAAAGGTAGCATCACAGTTAAGTTTAGTAAAATTCATAGGGGGAGGAATCCATTTCTTAACCTCTTTTTTTGTATCATTTGTTTTGCCTATCTCAGACATATTTCCATTCCCTGTAACTAGAGGTTTTTCATGTTCATTCTTTATATCCTTCAGTTTAACATCATAAGGATAGTTTGCACTTTTATATTCATTGCATTCTTTATTACCCCTGTTGATAACAGTTATAGGATCCAACCGAGTAAATTTGAATTTGTTACCATTTCTCGCTTTCCAAATACACCAAAGTAGAGTACATATTTGTTCCATATATAACTCATCTTTGATTTTTTTTTGATTTTTCATATTTTTTATTAAGCCTGTCATCCAAGAATCCATTCTATTTGAATTCTGGTTGCATATTAATATATTGAAATGAGAAGCGAACCCAATTGCTCTACCCCATTCATAATTTAACAACATATGTTCAGTGTTCTCGACTTCCTTATTACAAATGTCACATATAGGTGTTCTTAACACCTTCTTTTTATATATATTCTCATTGGTAGGTAACCGATTTTTAATAACCCTCCACATAAAGTTTTTAATCTTTGGTGCCACCTTTAGGTTCCAAAGCATTTTCCAAATATCTGAGCTAACTTTATGGGACGAGGTCGGTTTATTACATTTATTAGATATATATTTATCTTGTACTTCCTTGAGAAGTTGGTAATTTTTCTTAACTGTATATAAACCATCAGTATCCATGTTCCAGTAGGGTAAGTCCTTACAATCGGAATATGGAATGAAAGTGTTAAGAATTATATTAGAGGTATCCTACTCGAACATGGATATTGATGAGTATTGAAGCTTCTAGGACCAAAACAAAAACGGGCCTGATTTCATGTTTTAGGGTTACGAATTTGAGTTGGGCTTGGAGTCCATTACTTACCTTCTCCTACAAGAAAACGAATTAGGTCTTCTAAACACCTATAAATACACCCTTATATCACTTGTAAATCATCCTTGCCTCATAGTAATTAGTTCTTAAGGTTTTATTCAGCAGAGTTATTGTAGAGAGCAAGATGATGTCTTTTATTATTTCTTTTAGTTTATTTCCTTCAGGTATGAACTAAACTTCTCATAGCTTGGGTTTTGCATCATGTATAATCTATGACTTCTAATTTCTTTCTGTCTAAGTTTCTTTGGGAATTACATGTTTTAATATGATATTAGCTGCTTACCTATATATTTGTTTATGTGTTTTGATTTAATGAATGTTTTCCTTGCTAGTGCACGAGTATAGGATTACCTTAATAGTAGTTAGATGATCGCCTTAGCGTGGTGTCTAATTATTGAAACACCACATAACGTCTAGTGTCGATATTGGTCTTGACAACACTAATTCTAATTAAATAGTCATTAGGGTATAATTTAATCACTATCACCATGTATGGAAATTGATTGATTAGTGCCCTAGTGGCGTAGGATAACCCTATTTGAACCAGCCTCGTGGTGTGTCCGTATCCCCCTTAGTCGCTCTCAAGGTCTAAGGTATGGGAATTTAGAATCCTGACTAAGTATCCAAGAGCTAATTATCTCCCTTATTAACTAGATTTAATAGAAATAATTAGAAGGATTAGTGCATACTAGCAAAACCTAAGCTATACTTCTCATCTAGTATTTCTTCGTATTTATTTTACTGTCTTTATTTTCTTTAGTTTAATTTCACAATATCAAATTTATTCCTTTTATTTTTATGCCTTTTAATTAATTACTTCTTACTCGTTATTGCTACCCATTCGATTAACACACTAAGTCCCTGAGAACGAACTCAACTTATCATTAAAACTTGCATTCGTCTGGTATTACTTGTAATACTGTGCCTGTCTAGGGTGAGAGTGCGTTGTTTTCTGACTTATTATTTATCTTAAATCACACCCTAGGCGACACCAATAACATACACCTTGGATAAAAAAAGGAATTTCGACTACTCACCCTTACAATATAATAATCTCCTCATTCCATCTTCTTTCATTTTTAATTATAAGATCATTAAATCATCACAAATGGGGAGACATCATTATTCCTTCATTATCGGTTCGTTATTCCTTCATTAATAGTTCGTAATTCCATCCTTTTTTTTTGGTCGAAATGCACTTAAATATATAAGAAAAATTACATCACCCTATCCCTAAGGGTTGAAAATCTAACAAGAGTAGTTTGGCTAATTGGGGAGGGGGAACAAGGTTCCAAATACTAAACAAGGAGCCCTTGAGCTTTTGTTTAGTAACCCAATCAGCACACGAGTTTTTAGACCTCTTAGCAAAAGAGATTTTAAGTTTACATGCCAATTTACATCTAGCAATACAGTTTACAAAAATTCTAGCATTACAAGAAATTTTGCATCAAAAAACAGTTTGATCCACAAGTCCTTTGCAGTCACTCTCAATTTCCACCTTTCCTCGGGGGTAAGTAGCTGCCATCTTGCATGCCTCCACCAATCCCCTAGCTTCAGCTTCCATTGGAGAGTTAACTGTAATGAGTAAGGCCTTTCCATCGATCATCTTCCCAAAAGAGTCCCTAACAATACAAGCGCAAGAAGCTTGTTTAGTATTATAATTAAATGATGAGTCACAATTAATTTTAATCTTTCCATTACAAGGTGGAGTCCACCCTGTTTTAATTTCGAAGATCCCATTTCTAGTTACAGAATTATTGAAAATTTCCTCCTGGTAACCATCATTAAGAATAGTGACATTCTCATTCTCAGCTTGTCTTAAGTTGTTAACTTTTTTAGCCTCAGTTTTCTTTCTTGTTGCAAGAAAATAATCATCACTGGCTATAAGTGCCTCTCGTAATGTAATCATAGGGTCAGGTAGCACGCCTTTGAATATATATTCATTCCTTCCTTTCCAAATAGCCCAAGCTATAAAAAAGGCATTTTCACCAAGTCTAGTATCTGAAATATCAGTTTCATTTATACATTGCCTTAAAAAATTAATCCACCTTTTAACATTACAGGTTGGTTGAGTAAGGCTCTAAAACATAGTGGACTTGCCATCCACACTGCTTTAGCCCAAGAACAGTGAAACAAGAGATGTTCAACATTTTCTACTCCTGATTCACATATAGGACAAATTGAAGTTTCACTTGCCTTTCTTTTTTTCCTATTTTCATTAGTAGGTATAGCATTTTCACAACATTTCCAAAGAAAATTTTTAACTTTTGGTTGAACTTTCATTTGCCAAATAAAGTCCCAATCCTCAGATTGTAACTTAAAAGAACTTTCAGCCTCTTTTTTATTCTTTCTCATTTCAACTTGATGTTGTGCCTTCCATAGAATCTGATACATATCCTTAACACAAACCTCTCCATTCAAAGAGAAAGGCCAGAATGGAGAGTCCTCACAAGAGAAAGGAGGGATATATATACAAGATATGGTTGCAACAACATCTAAGTCAAATAATTGATTACGAATTTCTGTATTCCATTCAAATTTATCAATATACATCAATTTAGACACATATTTCATTTCACACCCCAAAGGCTTAGTAAGATAAGATTTGTTAGGGACCCACAGGTCCTCCCAAATTTGAATATTTTTACCATTTCCAACATTCCATCTCATGGACTTTAGAAAACAGTTTCTTCCCTCAATTAAACTTTTAAAGCCCCAAGAGCAATTACTAGGTAAAGTAGCTAAAGAGAAATCAGACAGAGGGAAATATTTACCATTAAGCACTTTAAACAATAAAGAATTTTTTCTATTCATAAACTTCCATGCATTAGAAGATAACAAAGCTAAATTCTGGCAATGAAAGTCTTTGAACCCCAGGCCACCATCCTGTTTAGAATTCATCAGAGTATTCCAATTAATCCAGTGGCACTTACCTTGCCCTTGATTACTCCAATAAAAATTAGAAATAAGAGAAGTAAGGTGAGTAGTAACTTTTTTAGGTATCAAGAAAACTGACATTAAGTAATTTGGGATGGCTCCAATAACAGCTTTAATTTAGATCTCTTTACCACTTTTAGAAAGTAGTTTAGTGTCCCAACTTTCCATCCTATTGATAATTTGTTCAAGTAGCCATTCTAATGATTTTACCTTAGACTTTCCCCAAGAAGAGGGAATTCCAAGATATTTGCCAAGATGATCCAGTTTACTCATATTCAAAGAGGTAGAGATCTTATTCTTAACATCCAGTGGTGTATTTTTACTAAACAAAATACCACTTTTATTCAAGTTAACTTTCTGACCTGAGGCAAAAGAGTAACAATTCATAATATTCCTAAAGATATCAATATTATTCTCTTCAGCTTCCATAAAAAATAAACTATCATCTGCAAATAACACATGAGTAATCATAGGAGCCTTTCTAGCTATACAAATACCTTTAAAAAGCTTCATATCCACATAATAATCAATAAGATGAGTTAAAGCTTGAGTAACAAGACAGAATAGGTAAGGGGATAGTGGGTCCCCCTGCCTTAATCCTTTTTTAGGCTTATCAAGTGTATATAACTGACCATTAATCTGAATTTTATAAGTGACTGAGGTAACACAGTTATGAATCCATCTCACCCACTTTGAATCAAAACCCATCTGAAGTAAAAGATCAATAAGAAAATCCCACTCTATATTTTCATATGCTTTGGACATATCTGCTTTAATAGCCATACTATACTTTTTTGAACCTCTCTTATTATTCAAGAAGTGAGTAACCTCCTGAGCCAAAAGAATGTTCTCAAATATTGATCTATCTGGTATAAAAGCTGTTTGAGTCTCAGATATTAAATTACCAATATAAACTTGTAATCTCGAGGTTAAGATTCTAGAAATAACTTTGTATACAAAATTTGCACAACTAATTGGCCTAAAAGAGGCAATTATATCTAGATTAAGGCATTTTGGTATTAAGGCTATTATAGTACAGTTTATAGCCTCAACAGAAACATCTTCATTCATAAATTCATTCACAAGTTCAAGAAGATCATTTTTAATTTCTTCCCAAAACTTTTTATAGAAAAAGCCCCCATATCCATCAGGACCTGGAGATTTGTCACTACCTAAAGACCATACTGCATTTTTAACTTCATCAAGAGAAGCTTTTGCAATTAAATCCTCATTAATCTCTTGAGTTACTACTTTCTTGACTTTTGACAGTATAGGGGAGTAATTTCTTACTCCTACTGTCTTGAAAATGTTGTTATAATAACCTGTAATTTTGCCAACAATATCATCTTTATTACATATCCAGTTTCCATTACAATCCTTAAGTTTAAGAATTTTATTCCTGGTTCTTTTCACTTTTGTTATAGCATAAAAATATTTTGAATTTCTATCTCCCAGTTTCAGCCAATTGTTTTTTGACCTAAGGGACCAATATAATTCTTCCTTTTTCCAATATTCTTCAAGCTCAATACTCAGAGAATTTAATAAAGAGTCATTCTCATCACTGTATGGCTCATTTATAATTTTTTCCATCTTGGATAAGCTATTATTGATGAGTTTCCTATTATTGAGGATTCTCTGTCTAGCCCACTTAGATATATGCCTTTGTAACTGAGATAATTTGTATTTAAACTTATAAACACCTCTCAATTCCAAAAGGTAACCTGATTTCCATTTCCTTCTTATCATTTGACAAAGATTTTTGTCATAGATCCATCCTTTCTCCAAAACAAACCTCTTATTATAATAATTTTAGTTAAAGGACAATTTGTCGAATATTAAAACGGGATTAAAAACAAGGTTAGGCCAACAATCTCCCCCTTTTTGATGTTTGACAAATCGTAAACTTTTGAAGTGGCCCTTGACACATTTTTAATCGAAAACTCCCCACCAACATAAGCATTTGAGTTTTAAAGATAATTACATTGAAAAACTCCCCCTCACAAAATGCATAGAGTTTTTGTTCCTATTTAAAAAAGTTTAACTAAAATTTTCTCCCCCTTTGTCAACAACAAAAAGAAACTATGATAAAGTTTTGAAAAACAAGGAGTAAAAAGATAAGTTTGTAAAGCATAGGGGCTAAGATGTATTTTTTCAAAACCAAAGGGTCCTTAAAGCAATTGTTCAATTTTAAGGACCTAAAATGCAATTTGTATGAATGTAAAGGATGAGAGTGAAATTTGTAACAATTAGAAGTGCAATAACACCTATATCATCAAGAAAACGTTAGCAACACAATAGCTTAATAAGATAACATCCAAAATACATAATTTAAAACAACTACTTATCCAAATATCCAAAACAAAACATAATGAAGAACATCCAAACACACCTAATAATCCAAACATTCAAAACATAACATAATTAAAAACAGGTTTAAGAAGCATAATTAAAAGAGCATAAGTAAATAACGAGATAGGCTCAAAGAGGAGCATGAGTAGAATGACTACGAGAACGAGAGCGACGTCCCAAGCAAGACAACTTATCACTTATGGCATCAACTTTCCTCTCCAAAGTTTCAAGCTTTTGTGTCACAAAAGCCATAAATCGTTCAAGACGAGTGGAGGAGGAGACATCACCGGTAGGAGGATTAGATGAAGAAGCGGCATATGGATTTGGGACGGAATTTTGTGGGGATGGGTTTGGTAAAAGACCAAGCGAATCAAATTCCGGACCGGTAGTGCGTTCTTTAGCGGACAAAATACGATTACGAAGAGATTCATTTGAAATCCGACGAACAAGTAAGATGGCACATACGTATTATAATAAATTACGAATTTCATCCTTCTAATAGTTGCATAATCAAAATGCCAAGATTTATCCACAGGTTTAACACTAGAGCCTCCAAATGAAATGTGTTTACTAGAAAAAAACGCAGTAAGAAAAATACCGTAAGGAACTTTTCCCTTTGATCACCTAGAATGATTCATCCATTTAAACATAATTGAAATAAGATTGATGGGTTGCTTGGTGAAAATAAGATAAATAAGATAAGCTTCATACATAATTAACTTGGCATCGTGTTTATCTTTAGGAATAACAAAGAAAAACATGACATTCGCGACCTGTGCCAGTAGGGCCAGTCCTGCCACAACCGCTTAGGTGGACCATCCGTCTGAGGTCTCATCCACCAACCAAGGTAAGAAAAGAAAAGAACACTGAGTATGCATGTAAATTTTGAAAATCACTCAAACAACAATAATATCCATGCAATCAGAAACTAAAACCTTAGAAAAAAACATACACATATAGAAAAACTCAATGAGTCTCAACCTAAATACATAAATGAATCAATATACGCAAAACAAAACTATGCAAACAGTTATAAACAAAAACAGAGGTGTTAATCACAAGAAAAGAAAATAACAATTGCAGAAACACAAAATATTACAAAGCCGCATCAATCATTGTATGTATACATTAATAAGGAAATATAGAGGAAATATAACCCCAAAACAAGCTAAAAATAACCACAACCTTACAAAACATCCGATTAAATTTGTGAATAAATGTTATGCACAACATAGGTACATTCATCCAGTAGACAAGGAAAATAAACTTCCAAAATCCTTCCCAAAACATAAGTATCCCAACCTAACCCTTGGCGAATCTCCATGTCTTAGAAACCCTAAAGCTATATGCTTAACGAAAACCGAAAAAATTTGAAATGATACAAAAGATACATCCTCAAACACGATTTGAGGAAGTGCCAATCAATGATGATGAGATAAAACCATGCAATCCAACACTTCTCTTAAAGACTCATCAATTTTGTAGATTCCCAAGTTAACCGAAGGTCCACTCATATCACAAATTCTCAAAGGCTCTTGCACCAACTTTCTGATGCTTGGTCGACCAAATGAATTTATAGAAAAGCATCTCAAACTTAGACACTTGTCAAGATTTAGAATTAAGAAAGATGATCAGATTAAACTTCATAGGAAAAACATATGAGATTATGGAGGCCTTTTTCCTTTTTATCAAATTTATCTTGAGTTCACCATTTTTAACTTAATGAATGATGAAACTTGAATATGCACCTTATTTTCAACAAATCCAAACTCTGATGAAATTTTTTAACCTTAATTCTTGCATTTTCATGACCAAATCCAAAGAATATCACTGAAGAAGAAACGACACTCCCGGTGTAGAGTTTTAACAAGGACCGAGGATAGGGGTACATCCCAAATAGATTTAAATAGGGAACTAAAGTTATAAATATAATATTATAATATAAATGGGGTGTATTCTAATAAAATAAGGAATAGGTATAAACTTCTAATATTTTTTTCTTTGTTTTACCTTTTGTTATCTTGTTAAATTAGTTTAAATTGTTTTGGATAATTTTTTTTTCATCAATTTATAAAATACTTATTATTATTTTTAGGTACAAAACTACATGATTCCTTGTGAGATCAAGCCGTCTAAAAATTTTCAATTTACTTTTTAGTTATTAAAAAAATTATAATTAATTAGTCGGTCCCAAATAAATTAATATATCAAATATTATTCAAATTTATCTTTTAAGCACGTTTTTATAATGTAATTAGTACAAAATATAGATATATAATGTGGTTTTTGTGAAAAAAAAATTATAATACAATTTAATGATATAATTTATTTTGAAATCAATAATGTAACAAGTGCAAATTATAGGTATTAATAATGTTTTTTTTTGCCAAAAATATAAACTTATAACATAATTAAGTAAAAAAAATTTGGAGACACGTAACCAAAAAGAGGAAAATACTTTTTGAAGCCAACTTTTTGGCAACTTTATAATTTAAAGCCAAACTAAAAAAATATTCATTTTAAGGTCTAGTTTGGTTTGTCTAGTTGGGGTTTTGGACTTTTATACCCCCTGATTTTTAAAGTGTTTATTTTTACTTTCGAGGGTACAAACTCACGAACATTCATTTCGAAATTACACTCGTAATGGGTACAGACCTTAGTTGGTTTTTATTTTTTTTACTTCATGGGTACGGACCCATTACGAGTTTTATATTCATTCGGTTTTTAATCGACGTGTTATGTTTTTTTATTAAAACGTTTGGTTAATAGGGTTGGCCCCTTAAGGAACAAAGAAACATTAACGGGCTGGCCCCAGTACGTTGGGCCATAAAAAACACAACACATACATGTTTTCTAATTCAAATGGACCTTATTTTTATTTTTTAAGGGTTGTACCCATAATGAAAAAAAAGACTATTTTTCACACCATAGGGCTAGCCCCATTACCAACAAAAAGTACATTTTGGGCTGGCCCCATCAGCAGACACAAACAACAACAAACATAACTACATAACCCAAACCCTATAGTGGGTTGTACCCATGTATCGCAACAAGAAAAAAAAATTACTGGGTTTAAATTAAAAAAAGAAAAACAAGAACGGTGCTGGTTGAATGGGGTCCTCGCGGCGGTGGTGGTGGCTGATCTAGGAACAGGGTCGGATTTCGAAACTCGGAGGCGCTGCATCGGCGGTGGGAAGGTCGCGTCAGATCTGCAACTTCGCTGTATTCTGCGACTCGAGGTGGGGTGGGTCTTCCAGCGACGAGATGGGGAGGTCTTACAGTGACGAGGCGGTGGTGCAGTGACGCGGCGAAGGTGGATCTGGTGGTGGGTGTTTTCCAGCGACGCAAAAAAGATGGAGTTGGTGGTGGTGAGTTGGTTTGTTGGGGGTGGGGGCTTGGTTGCGATAATACATGTGGGGGTTTGTTGGGGATGTGGTCAGTGGTGCAGTAGGTGTCTTCTGCAAGTCGCTGGTGGGGTGGGTGGGAAGGGTTTTTGCATCTCGTTAGTGGGAATGTGGTTTAATGGGGCGGAGGTGGGGGTGGGTGGGAAGGGGATGATGATGGAGGTCAGTTGTTAGGTGGGGGTGGTGGTCTTCCAGTGACGCGAGGGGTGGGGGAGAGGGTCTTCCATGGTGAGAGGGGTGATGAAGGTGGATGGGGGTGGTAGTGGCAGGGAAGAGGAAGGGGTTTGATTTTTTTATCTGGTGGATTCGTTTCATAAAATAGAAGACAAAGGGGGGTGGGTTTGGGTTCAGGGTCTCTTAATGGGTTTGATTTTTTGGTTTGTGATTTCTCACTGTAAGTCAAGGGTTAGGGAGAGGTTTTTTGTCTTTTTTATCTAATGTAACCAGTTGGTTACACCCATGCTTTAAAACATAAAGCTATATGGCTGATTGGCCTCACAAAATAAATGACCCAACCAAAAAAGGTTTTCTGATTCCGCCCTCGTTCATTTTTATACTCCTTCTGTCTACTTATGTTTGTCTAACTTTTTGTGGCACAAATCTTAAAAAAGACATTAATTACATACTCTGTTTACTATATTACCCTTATTCATTAAGTATAAGGTCATTTATTGCACCATTCTTTATAACTAATTAATTAGGGGTATTATTGAAAAAATTGGAGAAAAAAATCTTAATAATGTAAATAGACAAATATTGTTGGACACCTCATTTTAAAAAAAAAGACAAACATTGTTGGACAAAGAGAGTATCAAATATTACCAAGAACACTAGATTTTTTTTCCATAAGACTATTTTAATTTCATTTTTGGTCGGAGTAAGACTACTTTTCGTAGCATCGTGACTAAGTTTTAAACTCCCCTTTTTTTTTGTTCAAATGCATAATAATATAAATAGTAAAGGACGGTTACAAAGTTTAGCCGACCTTAGAAGGTTCAGCTTCATTACAAATAATTGTGGCTAACTAGAGAGGAATACAAGTATCTCAATTACCAAACAAAGTGTTAAGGAGCTCCTGCTTGGCAACCCAGTCAGCTGCCCCGTTTCTACCCTAGAAACAAAATGTAAAGTATTCTCCATTAAAACAAAATGACTAAGTTTTAAACTCCCCCAAAGAAATGATAGTGCAAGCATTCAAGAGGGTAGATGAAAATAAGTGAACCATCACGCTCCAATTTTTAACTTGGAAGTTCACTCTGTTGGCTTTTGATTTCTTTGTGCATTGGGTTGTGGAGTATGTACACAAAGAGAAAATGCATTGGGAAGTGTGTTCTCTTTCACTCATTTTTCTTTTGTTAACTTTTTGTGAAACGAAAATGGATAAAAATTGCGTCCAAAAAAAAAAAAAAAAATGGATAAAAATTAGAGACGGAATAATGTCAGTAGGAGGCTGAGCATATGCAATAGATATAAAAGACGACGTGTTTTTTTTTTGTTCAAATAGACGACGTGTTTGAATGCCTTTTACTTTTGTTTTAATGGAGAATACTTTACCTTTTATTTTCTTCCATAAAGAGTCTTAACGGAGTGTGATCGGTGATCAATTAAATCCGAAAAAAAAAATTACATGTAAAGAAGTAGGAACACTAAATAAAGAAAAGTAAATACATTGTTTACCCCCTGAATTTTATCCCGATTGACAGATTATTCTCCAAAGTTTATTTTGCGACTAGTTGCCCCCTAAATTTTAATTTCGTGACTCGTTAGTCCTTTTTGTTGTTTTCCGTCCATTTTTTGATGCGTGCATTACATGCGCGTGTGACTAGTTGCCCTCTATTTTTTTTAAATTGTTAATTATATCCTTTTTTTAAAGATGGGTATTTTGAGTATTTTACACTTCTTCTTTAATGGAAAAAGTTTGATAAAAGATATTGACTGCTCGCTTAATCTTACTGGTCAAAGGAAGAAGCAGAGTGAGAAATCTTCAATAGATAAGACGGAGAAGAGCATAAAAGAAAGCTTTCAGAAGGAAAAAGAAGAGAGTGGTATGAGCAAAGTGACTCTCTCGGGGCTGTTGAATTTCATAGATGGGTTTTGGTCATCTTGTGGAGGAGAGAGACTCATTGTTTTTACAACCAACTACGTTGATAAGCTCGACCCAGCTCTCACAAGAAGGGGTAGAATGTGTTTGGAAACTTGAAATCAAAATGGACTTTTTGATTCTCCCACATCGGAAGGAATAAAGGCCTTCGGCCTCCTTTTATAAAGTGTGATATTATCAAAGTCCAAATAGCCAATACCCATGCACATGGCAAGGCAATGATCTAGCCCACACGCGCGCACCACCACCACCACCCACCCGCCCGGCCTGGCACCGGCACCGGCGACGTAGGGCGTGGGGCGTGGGGCGTGGGTCGTGGGGAATTTGGGGAGTTTGGGGAGTCAAAAAATGAAAAATGAAATGGATTTTGTACCAGCTCTTATAGTGGGGGGGTTGACTACTCAACTTAAACGTAGAGACAAATCTCCACCAATCTCGCACGCGTTAAAGTGAAAGAATATCCCAGCTGCTGTTACTTAGTCAAGTCAAACACGTGGGAATATCAAAGGAGGTCAACTAAGCTGTTACAGATATCAAATCAAATCAAAACGTGGGGGTTACAAGACAATAAAAAACGTCAACCCAATTAAGCCAATTTCGGGAGGAAATCGTGGGACTTAATGGGGACGTTTCTGAAGGCTTGGGTCCTCCTCTCCACTCCCCTATATAAAGAGCACTCACTCCATTCTCAGCAGCTACGAAATAACACACAAGAAAAACACTCTGCCTCACCACCTTCTCTCTATATTTTTCCTACGTTGTAGTTCTGTTAGAGATACCGGTCACGCCGGAATATCTTTTTAACAACGGTGACGACTTTGTTTTTCTTTTCCGTGTAAGTGTATCTTCATTTTTATTTCTGTGTAATTTTTAATTCGATTTTTGTAATCGTATTTCCGTGTAATTGTTATTCGATTGTTGTAATCGCATTTCGGTTTATTGTAATAGTTTGTTTGTTTCAAAACATTTTTCTTTTTATTTGTTTTTCGGAAACCATTTTCTTTTGTACAACTGGTGGTTATTTCTAATAACAATTTAAAAAGATATTCATTTTCTTTTCCACCGGTTATTTTTGAAAATGGCTCTTCCTATTTCGGCTGTTGGTTCCTCTTTGAACACAAAGCCACTTCTCGACGCAAACAAGATGGAACCCCTTAATGGTTCTAACTATAAGCGTTGGGCGCAAAAAATAATGATTTGCCTTGAACAGTATGAACTCGACTTTGCTATAATCGAGGCTCCTCCACTTTTGGAAATTGGAGCCCATACTGAACAAGAGCTAGCTAGGCATGCTGTCCTTGAATCTAGGTTCAAAAGAGCTAACACCATGGCTCGGGGCTGGATGTTGAACAACGTTACTAATCCCATTTTGACCTCCTTGCCAAAGAGAAATCGGCAAAGGTCATATGGGAAACTCTCGAGAAGAAGTATGGGGCTGATGATTCAGGTAAGAAAAAGTACGTGACTGGGAATTGGTATAAGTTTAGACTTACGGATCAGAAACCCATGACTGAACAACTTCACGTGTACGAGAACCTATGCGTGGAGGTAATCGCCGAAGGCATGAAGATGTGTGAAATTCTTCAAGCCAACATTTTGCTTGAGAAATTTCCCCAATCTTGGAGTGAATACCGCAACCACCTCAAACACAAAAGAAAGAAATGACCCTCCAAGAGCTCATCAGCCACATCCAAGTCGAAGAAGCAAATCGACTAAAGGATAAGTCAATCTCTTTCCCTTCTCATTCCTCCAAAGCTAATCTAGTCGAAGGTTCTGGCCAAGGTAACAAAGACAGGTTCAAAGGGAAGGGAAAGCAACAAGGGTCCAACAAATCTAAGTCTGGGAGGAAACAAGAATCGCGGAAACTCCAACAAACAAGGTGGAGGATTCAAAACCTCTGGTAAGATTCAAAAACCTAAAGGGGCATGTTATTGTTGTGGTAAGGAAGGACTTAGGGCCTTCGAATGTACCCTTAGAGCTGGCCAGGGTCCCAAAGCTTCCGCTAATCTGATTGAGACCGAAGAAATAATCGCCGCGGTAATGGTTGAGGTAAACTTGGTAGAGAATAAGAGCGAGTGGATCCTTGACACTGGAGCTTCTCGCCATTTCTGCGCAAACAAAGCCTTGTTCAAGAAATTCGAAAAGGCAACTGATGGTGAGTGTGTGTACTTGGGTGACTCTTCCACCGCTACTGTTCTCGGGAAAGGTCAGGTTCCCCTCAAACTCACCTCTGGTAAGACTCTTGAACTAAATGATGTTCTCTTCGTCCCCTCTCTCCGTAGGAACTTAGTTTCCGGGGCTCTCCTTAACAAAGTTAGTCTCAAACTTGTCTTCGAGGGGGGAAAAGTCATTATCACTAAAAATGACGAATTCGTGGGGAAAGGGTACCTTAATAATGGCTTGTTTGTTTTAAACACTGTAACCCTTAATGAGAATGCATCTAATTCCGCTTATATTGTTGAGTCCGTTCAAACGTGGCACGGTAGACTAGGCCATTTAAATGTTGCGTCTATTAAAAGGCTTAAAAATCTTGGACTAATACCCTTTAACAACGTGGATGACTTTGAAAAATGTCAAATATGTGTAGAGTCCAAACTTGCGAAAAAACCTTTTAAATCCGTTACCACGAGACAAACCAAATTGCTTGAATTAGTTCATTCGGACTTAGCTGATTTTAAAAACTCCGCTAGTAGAGGAGGAAAACTTTATTACATAACCTTCGTAGATGACTACTCTAGGTTTACTAAAGTGTATCTTCTTAAAACTAAAGATGAGGCGGAAAATGCGTTTTTAAAATATAAAGCCGAAGTTGAAAACCAACTAGATTGTAAAATCAAACGACTTAGGTCCGATAGAGGAGGCGAGTATAGTTCTAATTCCCTTAAAGAGTTTTGTGAAACAAATGGAATTATCCACAAACTGAGTGCCCCTTATACACCCCAACAAAACGGCATAGCAGAAAGAAAGAATAGGTCCCTTAAAGAGACTATGAATGCCATGTTAATAAGTTCAGGTTTACCAAACAACATGTGGGGGGAAGCTGTCTTGTCAGCCTGTTATGTACTTAATAGGGTACCACATAAATCCCTAGAAAAGACCCCGTATGAAATGTGGAAGGGTTTTCCACCAAACCTGAAATTTTTAAAAGTGTGGGGGTGTCTAGCCAAAGTCAAACTACCTGATTTTAAAACTGTCACCGTTGGACCCAAAACCGTTGACTCAATTTTCATAGGGTACACTCAGAATAGTGCGGCATACAGATTCTTGTCATTAGAAGATAACTCTATTTGTGAATCTAGAGACGCTGATTTCTTTGAACATGTTTTCCCTTTGAAAGATTTAAATACTGTCAATGCTTCTTTACCTGTTGATAACTTATCTACTAATGATTTTGTACCTCTTTGTGATGTTTTTCCTAACCCCTCCACTTCCATGGAGCCTAGTAGTATTCCCGAGGAAGAACCTAGGAGAAGTAAGAGGCGCAGGATCGAGTCTAGCTTCGGCCCTGACTTTATAACAGCCTTTATAACAGAAGGTTCTTACATTGATCTATTAGACGAACAGATAGTCAATTGCTTCCTCATGGAGGATGACCCAAAAACTTATGATGATGCTTTAAAATCTATAGATGCTAGTTTTTGGAAAGAGGCTATTAATAGTGAACTTGAGTCAATTAAAAGTAACCATACATGGGAATTAACCGACTTACCTAGGGGTAGCAAAGCGATTAGTAGCAAATGGATTTTTAAGAAAAAGTTGAGACCCGATGGCTCAATAGAAAAATTCAAAGCCAGACTTGTTATTAAGGGCTTCACCCAAAAGAAAGGTCAAGATTACTTTGACACCTATTCCCAGTGACCAAAAATTGCCACGATAAGAACCCTTATTGCTTTAGCCGTCATTCACGAACTTGTAATACATTAAATGGATGTCAAAACCGCGTTCTTGAACGGAGATCTAGATGAAGAGATCTACATGGCTCAACCTGAAGGGTGTGTGGTCCCTGGTCAAGGGGACAAAGTGTGTAAGTTGAAAAAATCCTTGTATGGTTTGAAACAAGCACCGAAAAAATGGTATGAAAAACTAGATAGTACTCTCATTTCATATGGGTTTATAGCTAACACTTCTGACTCATGTGTTTACTCCAAGGTAACAAATTCAGAGTGTGTTATCATCTGCCTTTATGTAGATGACATGCTCATCTTCGGTACTACTATTCATATTATAAATGAGACTAAACGCTTCTTGTCTTCCAGATTCGACATGAAAGATATGGGAGAAGCTGATGTAATACTTGGGGTAAAAATCATTAGAAGCAGTAATGGTATTACCCTGAATCAGTCTCATTACGTACAAAGGATGCTGAAGAAGTTCAATTCCTTTGAGGTAACGCCTGTAAATACTCCTTATGATTCTAACATTAATTTATCCAAACATGTTGGGGATGCTGTATCCCAAAATGAATATGCTAAAATCATATGAAGTGTAATGTTCTTAATGAACTATACTCGACCCGATATTGCCTATGCCGTGAGTAGACTTAGTCGCTATACTCATAACCCGAGTAGTGATCACTGGGTTTCACTTCGCCGTCTATTGAAATACTTGAGGGGTACTATCGATCTAGGCTTGCACTATAACAAATTCCCTGCAGTCCTTGAGGGTTTTTGTGATGCAAACTAGATCTCTGACAATGACAAAGTAAACTCCACCAGTGGTTATGTGTTCTCCTTAGGGGGAGGTGATGTATCGTGGAAGTCATCCAAACAGACTTGTATAGCATGCTCCACCATGGAGTCTGAGTTCATAGCACTAGAGTTAGCTGGGCAAGAAGCTGAGTGGTTGAGAAGTCTCTTATCGGATGTGCCACTTTGGGAAGGAAGTGTTACACCTGTATGTATCCACTGTGATTCACAAGCAGCCATTGGAGTCGCTCATAATAGCGCCTATAATGGGAAGAAGAGACATATTCGCATCAGACATGGGTCAGTAAGACAATTACTGAAGAATGGTGTGATAGCCTTGGAATTTGTACGATCAGAGGAGAATCTAGCTGATCCGTTCACCAAAGGCTTGACCAGGAGACTAGTCCTGGAGGCGTCGAGGGGGATGGGACTAAAACCCATTAAGTGGGAACATGTGACTAATGAGTCAATGTGATTTCCCCATCCCTAAGGCTCAAAATCGTCTTGTTCATGGCCACTTGTGGTGGTCCTTTGAGAAGGACTTGATGAAAAAGGCGTACCGAGTGTTGAAACTCACATTTAAATTCATAGCCTTTATGGTGGTTCTTTTGAGAAGGACTTGATGAATTCAAGGGTAACTTTGAAACCCAAATATTCATGGTAGAGTGTTGAGGAGACGTCCTTGCACCACTCTCAAATGAATAAATCCACCAAGTTCATAACCCTTAAAGGGTGGTCCTTAGAGAAGGACTTGATGAACCAAAAGGTGATGTTAGAGGGAACCATAACCTTGAATCGGGTAGAGTATGTGCTGTGAGGGTCTCGATCGATAACCGTTAAAGTTCAAGAGTAAGTTCACTTAAACGGAATTCGGTGGTTGCCTCACTTCACTACGTGTCAATTCAAATCGCAAGATATTGACACTTAAGTACAATTCACCCATTCTTCTTTCTGGAACCTTCTCACCAAACCTTTTGTTGACATTCAAATGTGTGGGGGATTGTTGGGAAATTTGAAGTCAAGATGGAATTTTTGATTCTCCCACATCGGAAGGAACAAAGGCCTTTGGCCTCCTTTTATAAAGTGTGATATTATCAAAGTCCAAATAGCCAATACCCATGCACATGGCAAGGCAATGATCTAGCCCGCACGCGCGCACCACCACCACCCACCCGCCCGGCCCGGCCCGGCCCGGCACCGGCACTAGCATTACTACATGAGACTTTTTAGATATTTTGCTCTAGGATCATTCATTATGTTCTGTTCTTATTCTCCTCCTACTTCTTCTTCTTGACTACCCTACTGTTCTTTACTTTTATTGTATCGGGACGATACAACTTTGAGTTGGGGGTCTTGATGTCTCCTCATTTGTGATAATATAATATACTTCAGAGACATCATTTTAGGCTTATTTATTAGTTTATAGGTCGATCTTAGCTTAATTTAGTGCACTTTCCTATTTTGAGTCTTGATTTGTAGAATTATTATTTTTAGAGCATATTGGGTTTAATTGTTTATTTAGTGTGAAGCTTTAATGATAATTATGGGGATTAATTAGAGTCCAAGTCAAAGATTACAACTTATAGAAAGAGATTTGCATGGAAATTGGAGATAAGGAAACAAAGGCTAAAAAGATGGAAAAGGAAAAACTGCCTAAATCTGGGATTCTGCATACACGTCCAAAGATATGCGTTTTTACCTAAGAAATAGGCTGAATTTGGTAATTTCCTTCGAAAGGGTCAAGATAATTCTGTTGCGATTCTTTTGGTATCTTATGGAGCTCAAACCGACCAATAACGAAGAAGATATGCTCAAAACGGTCCAGCAGTGTTTATCTTTATTTCCATACGAATTTGAGTTGGACTAGGAGTCCATTACTTTCCTTCTCCTTCAAGAAAACGAATTAGGTCTTCCTATAACCTATAAATACAGCCTCTTAACACTCTAAAAGTATCCTTGGCCAGACCCTAAGGCCAAGAGGAAGCTGCAACACAAGAAGTCTGGAGGGAGCTGTGCATCAATCATTTCTTCTTCAACCTCTTATTTTGTAATTCTTTCTTCTTCTTTTCTTTGTATGAACTAATTTTATTAGCTTAGGTTTTGCATAATGTATAATCTATGAATTCTATTTCTTCTATCTAAGTTTCTTTGGGAATTATATGTTTTAATCTGATATTAGCTACTTACCTTTATATTTGATTATGTGTTTTGATTTAATGATTGTTTTCCTTGCTAGTGCACGAGTATAGGATTACCTTAATAGTAGTTAGATGGTCGCCTTGACAGGGTGTTTAACTATTGAACCACCACATAACGTCTAGTGTCGATAGTAATTCTGACAAAACATGCTTCTAACTAGATAGTCATTAGGGTTTGTTTTAACCACCGTATCACCAAGATTGCAGTATTTGCTTAGGGCCTTAGTGGCGTTTGATAACCCTATTTGAAATCACTTCTTGGTTGTGACGTAGCCCCCTTAGTCGCTCTCAAGGTCTAAGCTTGGGGAATTTAGAATCCTGACTAAGTATACCAAGAGCTAATATTATCCCTTATGAACTAGATTTAATAGATAGAATTAGAAGGATTAGTGCATACTAGTAAAACCTAAGCTATATCTTTCATACTATCTTCTTTCCTTTCCTGTTATTTATTTTCTGTCTTTAATTTAGTAGTTTAGTTTTCTTATTAAAAACCAAATAAATATCTATCTTTCTCTTCTTTCTACTTGCGTACTATTATCTATCTTTAATATCTGCACTTGATAATTTGCATAAGTTCTCTCTAACTTCGTCAGTCCCTGAGGAACGAATCTTCTTATCATTAAAACTTGCATACGTCCTGTAATACTTGCAGTACAGTGTTAGTTTAGGGTGTGTATTTGCACTTATTTATATCATTATTTTATCACACCTTAGGCCACACCAAGTTTTTGGCGCCGCTGCCGGGGACTACATCGTTAGTCGTTGTGCAATTATCTTGTGCTTTTATTTTACTTAGTTCTATTTTACGCTTTTCTTTTTAGTTTTTGTCTTTACAGATTCCTTTTAGGCGAGAGCAGATTTATTAGGAGATAAAGGTTTCGTGTTATTAGATCCTGAAGAAGCTAATTCATGATGGAATCTCTAAAGCTCAAGGAGTTAACCCAACAACTTGAGGAATTACGAGAACAATCGCGAAAACTAGCTCAGAGGAATCTAGTACATGCCTCACCTTCATGTCCTAGTTGTGGAGCAAGAGATCACTCGTGGGGACATTGCATGAACAATCCAGCCTCAATTTCCTTCATGCCTTATCAAAGAGACCATTATTATGATGGTTATTATCAATCTCAAGGGAATTACGCTGACTATCAACCCCCACAGAGTTACAATTGGGTCGGAGATCAACAGAATTATAATCATAATAATCACTATTATGATGATTATTATCAACCACGACCACAATCCTACTATCCTCCACAACCTATCTATCAAGAAGCGCCGATTTATAATGAAGCTTATCAAGAACCACATCCTTATTCAATGCAACAAACCATACAAGAACAACCTCCGAGTTTGAATGCAAGCATGGCTAAGATGATGAACCTAATTGAAAAGATGGAGAATAACCAGCAAAGAATCCAAAACTCAGATGATGCGATTGACAAGCTTGTGCAGACAATGTCACAAATGGTGGAAAAAACTAAAATCCTTACAGAAAGGCAACTCCGAAGTGATACTACTGCTCCAGAAAACAAAGTTTGTCATGCAGTTGAATTAGGAAGTGGAAAACAACTACCTCCACCAAGATCAGAACCAGAACCAGTCCCTATTCCAGAAACGGGGGGAGAAAAAACAACAGAAGATAAGGTCGAAGAGGTAGTTGAACAAAAAAGTGTCCAAAAGAAGACACCAGAAAAGAAAGAGAGCCCAGTGGTAACCAACACATGTCCTCCTCCACCATTCCCTTCACATGTCAGAAAGGACAATGACCTGGAATTCAAGAAGTTCGTTGACATGATGAACACGTTAAAGATCAGCAGCCCGTTTGTAGAAGCTCTCACAAGAATGTCAAAATACGGTCAATTCATGAAGGACATTCTTTCTAACAAACGAAGATTCGAAGCTAAAGAGATGAATGGATTGCTAGAGGAGTGTAGTGCTACAAATGAAATCGAGTTACCACCTATTCCCACGAAATCTTGGATGGCACCATCCATGATTATTAAGAATCAAGCTGAAAAGTTCGTGGGAATTAAAGGCAAAGGGTGGAAATTTCGTCATCCTTAATCGAGGTAACACGTCTAACTTTGAAAGACGTTAAACAAAAGTGCTATACGGGAGACAACCCGTAACTTCTTTTATGTTTTTACATTTTTAGTTTTTTTGTTTTATATATGTTTATCTTAGTTAATTTTAGTTGATATTGCATATTTGAGAAAGGTATTAGTGTTTTTGGTGTGTAGGAATTGGAAAAATCGAGTTAGGGACGCGAGGAAAATTTTTCGGAGTGAAGGAATACCCTGCGCGGACTACCCCCGCGGACTACCCCTAGTCCGCAGGTATGGTCCGCAGGGTCAAAACCCGTACCACGGGTGGAGCCACGGTTCGTGTCCAGAACCAAGAAAAAATTGACCCGCGGACTACCCCCTATACCGCGCCATGCACCGCACAAACACGTGCCACGGGGTAGGTCCACGGGTATTTTGACGTAGGAAGCGCGGAGCACCCCCGCGGTACACCGCACCCTGGTCCGCAGCTCAGAAACACGTGCCACGGGGTCCTACCACGGGTGTTAACCAGTGAGCAAAAATTTTCGAGCATCAGATGTCGCGGTGTACCCCGCGGTGCACCCCATGGTCCGCAGTGGTAGTCCGCACGAGCCGCCAGAGAGAGAAAATAAAGGGTTTCAAGGCTATATGAAGATCTAAAGCTTATTATTCCGAATTTATTAAACCTTAAACCTCTTTTTTTAAAACACTCCTAACTCCATTAAAGCTTCATAAAACCTTCCCCAATCATCAAAACACTACCCAATCACCATGAAAACACATCCAATTCATTCTCCACATCATTATAAGGAAGAGTCAACCACCTATATCATCCCAAAACACCTTGAATCCAAGAATCAAGAGCTTAAATTTCAAAAATTCATCCTACAATTTCTTAAATCCATACCAATCCATGAAGAATCCATCTTACCCACATAGAGAATCATCATCAAATCACCTTTCCTAACCCAAATTAAGCTTGTACAACCAATAATCAAAACTTTCAAATTTCAAGTGGTTAAAGCTTTGAGTTTGGGGTCAATTGAGATGATTAAGAGAACATGAACATTATCTACTGTATGGAAGATGAAGAAATCAAGGTGTTGGATTTAATTGAGAAGAAATCAAGTGAGGCAAGTCCTAGTTCCAATTCAATGGGTAAAACAAGTCAAGAGAAGAGAGGTTAGCTAGCTGTGTTTGATTCAATGAGCAAAAAGATTCCAAATTTAGTGAAGAAGACAACACGACCTCTCTAGATCAAAGACCTTAAACCCAAGAGAAAAAGAGAAAGCTTCAAGGGCCCTGATAGCTTCTCCGGAGAAACAATTAAAGGAACTACCTTTTTCTTATGAGAAAGTATTTGAAGAAGAAGTTGAAGGTGAATACATAAAGGTTCATGGAGATTTGGAATGCTTTGGGTTGTTGTGAATTGTATTTGGTGAGGAGAAGAAGAAGATGTGGCACAGTTGATCTATGAGGAGGTGATACGAGTTTTCGATCTCTCCCATGTCATTATATAATGCAATATCCTATTATGATCACGTGTCCTGAACGAAAAGCGAATAAGAAGTTGGGTGAAGAAGATACATTAGATTTAATTCGAGTACCGACAAGGCGAGGTAATAGCCTCGAAGAGTATGTTTTCTTTCTTCCCTACCATTTCTTTATGTGCAATATGTATGCTAATTTTAAATTTTATTTTTCTTGAGTCTTTTTCGAGTCATGGGGACATGGCTCATTTTTGAGTTGGGGGTGGGGATTCGTTGTCCTCATCTTCCTTTTTGTGTTTTTCATAAAATTTAAAAATTTTTGGGTTGAATTAGGCATAGAATATCTTTGAATGTACCTATTTGAGCATG
Organism: Nemophila menziesii; assembly: GCA_029959085.1. NCBI lineage: Eukaryota > Viridiplantae > Streptophyta > Magnoliopsida > Boraginales > Hydrophyllaceae > Nemophila > Nemophila menziesii. Next base: position 26,432,235 of record JARWIR010000018.1, on the reverse strand, counting down.
ATTTTATTAAGTTAATGATAGTAGGTAGTATGTTTTTGAAAGATGTCATAAGTTTGTTTAGATGCATGTATGAAAACAGGAAATAAAGGATAGAAAAGTTAATGAGCAATGCTAAGAAATTACGTTGAAACTTAGGAATAGTTATTTGGTGTGTAGAACGTGAGGTTTGAAATTAGTTGAAAACCCACTTAGCTATGAACTAATAATGAAAAAGTAATGAAATCCGGTAGTTAGAAAAATGACTAAGGCAGTTCTTTCATGTCAAAACACTTGAAGCCTTTTTATACTTTCTCACCCTTTTGTTTGATATTATTGTTATTTATCCGTCTTAGCCCCTCTGAGCCTTTCTAAAGCCTTTATTGAAACACATTATAATCCATACCCTTAGTTTTTAGGACTTATCTATATGACCCGCACTCGAATCGCAAAACCTGAGACAACTCGTTTTAGAGCTTGAGTTTGGGGTGGTGGGTTTCATTGTTAGGGAACATTGGGTTTGGGAATTATCTTTGTGATTTGATGATGAAATTGTTATTATTGTAACCCTTTGCCGGGGTAATAGTGAATGGAAAAGAAGCTACGAGCTAAATTTGCCAACAAGGGCATTAAAAAGAGAGAATATATATATATGAAAAATAGCGTGATATCTCGAACATCAAAAAGAGAGTCATAGCTATACAAAAGGAAAAATTGATATGAAAGGAATATATATTCGGACCGGCAAAGTGGAATTTGTATATCATCATAAAAGGTTTTATTTGGGATTATTGGGGATGCAAATCAAAAGCATCAATAAATTGGGTTGAGTGAGAACATCTTCGAGTGAAAACTCAAGCTCTAGGGCGATTCGTTGATGGCTAGTGAGGAGAGAGCCAAAAGCTCACTTTTCATTATCCAAATATACCACACCCGTCCTTAAGCCAAGTTATAACCAAGACCTTAGGATTTCTAACTGCTAGATGGAGAAACAATTGAGCTATTAGGTAGTAGGTAAGTGGACCATTGGATGCTGTATTTGGGACCTATGAACAACCTATAGCCATTAACCTGAACTAAGTTATCATCCTCTCCTTCTGGCATTGCGAAATTGATCTGGACTTGAATTTATGGATTGTTGATTACATGTATATTAAGCATATTTGTGCATTATTTCTTGAGCATTACTACATGAGACTTTTTAGATATTTTGCTCTAGGATCATTCATTATGTCTTGTTCTTATTCTCCTCCTACTTCTTCTTCTTGACTACCCTACTGTTCTTTACTTTTATTGTATCGGGACGATACAACTTTGAGTTGGGGGTCTTGATGTCTCCTCATTTGTGATAATATAATATACTTCAGAGACATCATTTTAGGCTTATTTATTAGTTTATAGGTCGATCTTAGCTTAATTTAGTGCACTTTCCTATTTTGAGTCTTGATTTGTAGAATTATTATTTTTAGAGCATATTGGGTTTAATTGTTTATTTAGTGTGAAGCTTTAAAGATAATTATGGGGATTAATTAGAGTCCAAGTCAAAGATTACAACTTATGGAAAGAGATTTGCATGGAAATTAGAGATAAGGAAACAAAGGCTAAAAAGATGGAAAAGGAAAAGCTGCCTAAGATATGCGTTTTTACCTAAGAAATAGGCCGAATTTGGCAATTTCCTTCTACAGGGTCAAGATAATTCTGGTGCGATTCTTTTGGTATCTTATGGAGCTCAAACCGACCAATAACGAAGAATATATGTTCAAAACGGTCCAGCAGTGTTTATCTTTATTTCCATACGAATTTGAGTTGGACTAGGAGTCCATTACTTTCCTTCTCCTTCAAGAAAACGAATCAGGTCTTCCTATAACCTATAAATACAGCCTCTTAACACTCTAAAATCATCCTTGGCTAGACCCTAAGGCCAAGAGGAAGCTGCAACACAAGAGAAGAAGTCTGGAGGGAGCTGTGCATCAATCATGTCTCCTTCAACCTCTTATTTTGTAATTCTTTCTTCTTCTTTTCTTTGTATGAACTAATTCTATTAGCTTAGGTTTTGCATAATGTATAATCTATGAATTCTATTTCTTCTATCTAAGTTTCTTTGGGAATTATATGTTTTAATCTGATATTAGCTACTTACCTTTATATTTGATTATGTATTTTGATTTAATGATTGTTTTCCTTGCTAGTGCACGAGTATAGGATTACCTTAATAGTAGTTAGATGGTCGCCTTGACAGGGTGTTTAACTATTGAACCACCACATAACGTCTAGTGTCGATAGTAGTTCTGACAAAACATGCTTCTAACTAGATAGTCATTAGGGTTTGTTTTAACCACCGTATCACCAAGATTGCAGTATTTGCTTAGGGCCTTAGTGGCGTTTGATAACCCTATTTGAAATCACTTCTTGGTTGTGACGTAGCCCCCTTAGTCGCTCTCAAGGTCTAAGCTTGGGGAATTTAGAATCCTGACTAAGTGCCCGTTTGGAAGTGCTTTTTTGGAGAAGCACTTAAAAGTGCTTCTAGTATTTTAAAAGTTTTTTTAACCTTGAAAAGCACTTTTTTGAGAAGCACCAGATATGTGCTTCTTGAAAAAAGCACTTTCAATAATTTTAGATTTCAAAATTATTTTTAATAATTTTTTTAAAATTTGAATTTTATTCCAAAAGCGTTTTTTTACTCTAAAATAAGCACTTCCAAACGGGCCCTAAGTATACCAAGAGCTAATATTCTCCCTTATGAACTAGATTTAATAGATAGAATTAGAAGGATTAGTGCATACTAGTAAAACCTAAGCTATATCTTTCATACTATCTTCTTTCCTTTCCTGTTATTTATTTTCTGTCTTTAATTTAGTAGTTTAGTTTTCTTATTAAAAACCAAATAAATATCTATCTTTCTCTTCTTTCTACTTGCGTACTATTATCTATCTTTAATATCTGCACTTGATAATTTGCATAAGTTCTCTCTAACTTCGTCAGTCCCTGAGGAACGAATCTTCTTATCATTAAAACTTGCATACGTCCTATAATACTTGCAGTACAGTGTTAGTTTAGGGTGTGTATTTGCACTTATTTAAATTTTATATCATTATTTTATCACACCTTAGGCCACATCACTTGGGTCCTCCTCTCCACTCCCCTATATAAAGAGCACTCACTCCACTCTCAGCAGCTACGAAATAACACACAAGAAAAACACTCTGCCTCACCACCTTCTCTCTATATTTTTCCTACGTTGTAGTTCTGTTAGAGATACCGGTCACGCCGGAATATCTTTTTAACAACGGTGACGACTTTGTTTTTCTTTTCCGTGTAAGTGTATCTTCATTTGTTATTTTCGTGTAATTTTTAATTCGATTTTTGTAATCGTATTTCCGTGTAATTGTTATTCGATTGTTGTAATCGCATTTCGGTTTATTGTAATAGTTAGTTTGTTTCAAAACATTTTTCTTTTCATTTGTTTTTTCGGAAATCATTTTCTTTTGTACAACTGGTGGTTATTTCTAATAACAGAATGTACAAGCATGTTGAGTTATCTTATTGCTGTTTCGAGGGATTTAAGGTACTTCCTAGAAGCTACCTCAAGTTAGAAGAGGTATAATAATTAATGGGGAATCACAGAAAGATTCAGAGGATTTTGGGGGTCATAAACTTATTGCGACCCCGAATTTTGAGCAACAAAAATCGCTTAACTCAATAGTGGAAGTCAGGGAATTTAAGTCGGATCCGAAAGTTTTAGCGAATAATAGCTCAGGGAGAAACATGAATGGTGCGAAAGGGTAAAAAAGAATGGAAATGGAGCTGATCTGAATGTGAATATGAGAGGCATAAGGGAGTTGAATGGGACGACAGGGGCTGTTGGAAGAATTGGGGGCAATTTTGAACAAGGAGAAAGGTCAGGGGACTTGTTTGTAAAAGGTCAAAAGGCTGGTACATTAGGTGCATTAAATATCGTAGCACCTGAAATATTGAAAATTGGCCAACAGCTAGGAGTTGCGCCTCTCCTTAATGCACCAGCACATGGGAATGGAAGGAGTATTGATCCTCCAAATGATTCAGAGTCGCAATATATTTTTGTTATTATTCCCCAAAATTCTATTCAGAGAAATGCTCTTTTTAGATGGTCCGATCGATGATTACACAATGAGTATTGCTATTAATTTTTAATCTTATCTACAACACAGCGATATGGGTTTTGTGATGTTAGGATGTCTCATCAAAAGCGGGTTATGTTCCTCATATTTTTACCTATAACACCTTGATAAAGGGTCTCTTTCTTGAACATAGAGGAGTTAAATATTTGAAGATTTGAAGATTTGAAGATTTAAAGCTTTGAAACTTTAATCATGGAGAAGAAGCTTTGGAGAAGAAGATCATGGAGAAGAAGCTTTGAAATATCAAATTTGCCCCTGTTAAAATGATTTTTTAAATAATTAATTCTGAAAAAAAAATTCAGGGGGGCAACGAGTCACGAGTTAACGGCGCGTGGCACCCACGGTGCGAATTAACGGCAAAAATTGACAGAAAATGGTCACAAGGGGCATCGAGTCACGAAATTAAAATTTAGGGGGCAACTAGTCGCAAAATAAACTTTGGGGGCAATCTGTCAATCGGGGTAAAGTTCAGGGGATAAACGATGTATTTACTCAATAAAGAAAGGCAATATCACTAATAGATTTCATGTTAGAACAAAGCAAGCTTGCTCGACTTGTTCAAAATGGCCTTATAATGCAATCGCATTTTCTGGCCCAAATGATGTTTTTGTTTATGTAATCCTGATTTATCTATCAGGTTAGTCTGGTTGATTTTTTCATCTAATTTTGATGTATCAGTTATATTTCAATTCATTCTCTTTTTTCAAAAATTTCATAAATGGACGTTAAAAACAATGTCTCACTATTAGGGAGAGACATCCGACTATCATATTGGAACACATACAAAAAATCATATGAAAAAAACTACTATAATACTGAAACTGACAAAGAACCTAACGATTGAAGTCAAGATGAAATGAAAATTGACAACTCTCAAATTTAAATGCATGTTGAACTAACAAAGTCTGCTTATAGCCATCAAACTCCTATATCTAACACAACTGAATCAACTCAACATCCGAACAAAATAAAGGAAAATTACCCACAATGAACGACACATACTAACAAGTACCCCATCTACTTACACCTATCAAGCAATGAACATCAAAAAATATTGATGAGAAACATCCAATGATAAAGATAAGAAATGCTAAAATGCTCCAACAAGTACGCTTATAAACATAACAAACCAATTCAAAGCCCAACCTAGTTCCATTTGAACCTCCTTCACCTGACCCGAGGATACAAATAAACTCGAAACTCGACGACAGATAACCCTAAGTGTTGGAAGAAGGAAAAGAGACTAGAGTATTAAATTATACACAAATGAGAATGGTAAATGTTAGTATCCTTCTCTCGATGACTAAGTGGGGAGTATTATAGAATCTGCAAGTTCCACACAACCATCTGATGTCTTCCTAAATGTTCTAATTTTATGCCCTTGGGAGACATCATTTTTTGTGTTTATTTGACTATTTTGATAGACTTTTGGGCTAAATATGCAATAATCTAATTTTCCTCTTTAATTTCTAGCATTTTTAATTTATTAAACTTTTACGCGTAATATTGTGTACTTTAGTGAAAAGTTTGTAGGTTTTGAATATTATCTAGGAGAGAAATCCGAGAATAAAGTAAAGATCGTGATATGGAGTCAAAGCATGAAGACAAATCCCGAAAGAATTGATATTTTAAAGCTACAAAAATCTGAAAAACTGATAAAGATTGCTGATTTCGAGCCACCTAAGAGTAGATTTAGCCGCTTACATTTGAAGAGAAATTGTGCCCCATTGAGTTACAGAACTTTAGCAACTGGAATGAGGTCAATCCGAGTTAAAACGAACCGACTAGAGGTGTTTTAGTGGAATTGGTGCAGCAGTTACAGGATTTTGAGCTAAGATAATGAATTTGGGCCTTTATTATTTCATTTAAACATTAACCAAAGGTCCAAGTCCGAATTTGAGAGTATAAATAAGGGTTTTGACCTCTATTTTTCATACAATTCACTTTTTACAAGTCAGAGAATCAGAGAGAAGTTAAGGCAAGGAAGCGGAGAAAGCTACAGAGCTGGAGACTATATCTCTAAATCGCAGCCAATCTAATTCAAAAATTAGATTTCTCTTTTATTTCTTTCTGTAAAACAATATGAGTATTTTTATTTCTTTTAATTTAGTTTTTCGCATTAGTATGAGCTAATTTCATTAAGTGCTTGAGAACGCATAATGGGTTAATCCCAATTTGATTTTATTTCATGTGTTTGGATTTGGGATTTTAATAATTGAAATCAAATTGGGTAAATTGTATTTTTCTTTAATTTGATTTTATTTACTTTTATTGAATTCGCGACTCAATATTAGGACATAGTATCTAGGCTATTCCAATTAGTGGCGATTGGATCACCTTGACGGGGGGTCTGGGTACAGAACTAATTAACGAATATATGTTAGAAATTATTTGACTCTGACGAGCTTAATTAAACCTATGGCCAATTGGGTAAATTAGACTTAATCACTTGAGAGTGGACTATAATCACCCTGATGGGGTTTGTAGCACTTGATAGTAGCTCCCTAGTCCACCCTGACGGGGGTAAGGAGAATTCCGAATCCCGACCAATACAAGTTTACCAATTTGTCCCTTAAACATAACATGAAATGAATGATAATTAGGTGAAACTCTTGCGTCTCTCAAGTACTGCCTTTCCCATCTTGCGTAAACAATTTATTTTCTTCCGTCTAGTTAATTACTTGCATTAATTTAGTATTTTAATTTATTGTCTTAGCATTAGAAAACCAACAAACAATTCTAAAAATCATTTACTTGTTTTCACGTGCAATTAACTACTATTTGATAAGCATTAGAGTCAATCATTCCGTCCCTGAGAACGAATCTGTATTATCACTTATATTACTTGGGACAACCATACACTTGTGGTTGTGGTTCTCTTATCCTTATTTGCATTTTTCTAGAACACACAAAGGACCACCACCATCCTGGAACAAGACACTAGGCTAGGACCAAAAGAGGTGCGCACCTGATGACACTCTGGCGCTCAATATTAATATTTTTTCTATCGGGAATCACTTAATACGAGGAGTTATGATGACTTGAATTGACTGTATATTATGCACATCCAGTTTAGTGAGAGAAAGAAAGAATTTAGATAGAGGAACAAAGAGTGCATTTATGTAAGTTTTGAGGGTATTTATAGATGTCAAGTGATACACAAAAGACTACATGTATTTAGTTTAAGCACAGGGAGGCGGCGCATCATAAGGTGGGGCTAAATACTCGATTGCTATATCATAGAGTCTCATGATCCTAGCGCGCGTAACTCGTTCTCGATATATTGGTTCAGGACCAAGGACATGTCACCTGCTTCCTCGAGCATATAGGCATTGATCTTCTCAGTTTTTGGGTGCATCAGAACTCCTTCGTATAAGGCCTAGTATATGTGTTATATTTTGGCTTATCAATACCCTTTTGAAATGGTGTGATTAATATAATTTTATGATGTGATCGAAAGAAATTCATCATCGCTGCTCTCTTTAGCTGATAAGAGGCTGACCTCTTCGGATGTGTGTGAGGCAAGAGCTGTGTTGGTCTTTATCGATGAGGCTAGTAGACGAGTTTATATTGGTCTTATATGATTCTTCCTTTAAACGGTTGACAATATATTTGATGAGCACACCTCTAGGAGGGTATCAACTGTGGAGAAAGGATTGTCGAAGCCATGCTAGGTTTTTGTCGATTCTCTCTTTCTTAGTTGTCGAGGCTAAGTAAGACTTTTTAGATAACTCTGTTTGTCGAGGCTACACTGATCTTTCGGATAAATCTAATTTACGAGGCTACGTCGTACTTTCAGATAACTCTGTTTACCGATGCTATGTCAGTCTTTCGGATAACTCTCCGAGGATACATCAGTCTTTCAAATAACTCTATTATGTTGAGGGTACATTGGTCTTTCGGATACCTCTGTTTGCCGAGACTACGCCGGTCTTTCAAATAATTCTGTTATGCCAAGACTACGTTAGTCTTTCGGATAACTCCATTTTACAGAGGCTACGGTGGTCTTTCTGATAACTCCATTTTGCCGAGGTTACATCGGTCTTTTGGATATTTTTGTTTATCAGAAGTTCCCGCAAATATGTGCAACTTTTTATTTTTAAGACTCCTAGTTTACTTCTCGATAAGAACTTTTTGTCAAGGGATGCGTTTCTTTTCCAAAAATATCTCCTTCCTTCCCATGAATTAGAGACGTGTACACGTGTTTCTTGGCGATTAGAGCGTGTTTTTATAGGGAGGATTTTAAGCGATTTATTATTCCTATATATATACGGCCACTCCCTTTACATTGTCTTCATTACTTTAGTACATGTTCTATATTTTGAAGAGATATTCTCGAAGTAATTTAGCCTTTCCCATCTTTCTTCTTTTCAGGTATATCTTGGCATCCACTCCTTGCTTACGCCTCTTTCATTTTGTTTGGAAATAGATATATATGTATATTTTATTTAGTAGGGTATGTATTCCCTAAAAGTTCTTTTTGTAGCAATAACAAAGAAAAACATGACATTCGTGACCTGTGCCAGTAGCGTCAGTCTTGCCACAACCGCTCAGGTGGATCCTCCGTCTGAGGTCTCATCCACCAACCAAGGTAAGAAAAGAAAATAAATTTACCACGCTTCCAAGCACCTCCTCTTGAAAAAGAGACTTGATGGGGTTATTCCTAAGTTATTGGATATCGCTACTCAGCAAGTGTTTGAGGGCGACAAGTGGGGTCATCAAAATCGAAGGGTCCTTCTAGTGTCGTTGTTCTAACGGTCCCCACTTCTTATAAGGGGCAGCCTGTTGCTATTCCAATACCCATCACCACACCAACTCCTGTCGTCCTGCCTACTCCGAGCAATCCTCCTTCTCTCCCTAAGATTCCTTGTATCCTATTAATTCAAACTATCGAGAAAGTTGAGGTCGGGATGCAGAGATCCTTCAACACTTTAAATTCTATCAGGGATTTCTACATATCAACCAGTGGCGTGGTATCTATCTGACTCTATTAGGAAGAAATAAAGTATCTTAAAGATGAGATCGAGTCAACCCAACATTTATTGTCTATCACTACGTCGGAACTGTCCCAGGCTAATGTTATGCAGACCAGGCTCGTCATGCAGTTGTGAAGCGTAGGAAGTTGGTACCTATTTGTAGCAAAATATTTTTGAGTTAAGAAAGAAGGATTATGTGGCATACAAAGCTTCTCCCCCATTTGTAAAATATACCTTTTAGTGGACTAAGAGATCGTGTGATATTCTATATGCGTCCTAGAAGGGGGGTTGAATAGGACAATGGAAATTAATCGGCTAATTTTATTTCAAGTAAATAAAATTAAAAGCTAATTTGAATCCTATTGTTTTAGCAAACTAAATAGTCAAGAACTAGATAATCCTAAAAGACAATATTATCAAACTATTCATGTAAGCATTTTATCAAGCATATAGAGTGCGGAAAAGTAAAGAGTGTAGGGATAGAAAGATACACAACGATGTATAGTGGTTCGGTTTCCCTACATCCACTACCTAAGGAAGCCTCCTTAGGATTTGCAAGATTCTCAACTAATCTTCGTAACTCTTTAACCCGGGTGAGATTACAAACCCTTTACAACCACTTCAAAACCTTGAAGGAAATACACTTGTGTTATCACCAACACAAGGAACCAAGTATAGAACCTATACTCACACTACTCTCTTAATCTATTACAAGAACTAAGAGGAAAGGAAAAGTGTTTAGGGGTGTTATAATAGCTTGTAACTAGATTCCTAAATGAGTGGATATAAACTATGTAGCTTGAGGAATGAATATGACTTGAATGCTTCTTTGAAACCTTCTTGAATGATAATATTAATTGCTCTTAAGATTGGTAGATGGAAGGGATGAGTTGTGTCTTGAATGAGCTTCAATTTATAGCTGAAATAAGCTTCCAACGGTCAAAAGGCTTCTATCTAACGGATAGATTTAAACTCCAACGGATATAAGCTTTGTCTTGTTCTAAAGAGCAGAAAACCCTTTCTCGCGGTGTACCGCGGATATGGTGCGGTGTACCGCACTTCTCCTCGTATCGATTTCATAGCATACTGACGGGCTACCCCATGTACCGCGTTCTTGGTCCGCACCCTTGGTCCGGTGTACCGCGCCTCAGTCCGGTGTACCGCGCATTATCTTGCTTTCTGTTCGGACTAGCTGTGCTCCGCGCCTTTGGTCCGTGGTACTGCGGTGTACCGCAGGTGTTGTCCGGTGTACCGCGACACTGTTCTATTGAAGCTCAATATCAAGGATTTAAAGATAACTAATCTAATGAGGGGTTTTGGAAAACATTTAAAAGTGATACCAAATGAATTTTAGTTAAAGAATGATTTGTCGAATATTAAAACGGGAATAAAAACAAGGTAAGGCTAACAATCTCCCCCATTTTGATGTTTGACAAATCATAAACTTTTGAAGATGCCTTAGATAAAGTTTTAATCAAAAACTCCCCCTCAAGCTAATCTCTAGAGTTTTTAGAAAAACTCCCCCTCACAAAATGCATTTGAAAAAGTTTAACTAAAATTTCTCCCCCTTTGTCAACAACAAAAAGAACCAATGATACGATTTTTGAAAAATTTAAGGGGTAAAAAAAAAAAAAAACTTTTGAGTAAAAACAAAGGCTAAAGGAGTAAATGGATAACAATTAGAAGCTTCAAGGACCCTATAACACCAAGAAAATATTAGCAACAAGATAATATACACAAAAAGAACTAACAATAATGGCAAGATAAGAAGGTTAGAGAATTTGCATGCCAATCTCACAACGAATTTTCTCAAAAAGATCTTGGGGTAGAGGTTTGGTAAAAATATCAGCTAGTTGATTTTCCGAAGTAACAAATTCAAGTACAATATCCCCTTTTTGAGTGTGATCACGGATAAAGTGATGACGGATTTCTATGTGTTTCGTTCTAGAGTGTTGAATAGGATTTTTGGTAAGATTGATAGCACTAGTGTTATCACAACGAATGGGAACACAATCATACTCTAGGCCAAAATCTAGTAAGGTTTGTTTCATCCAAAGAATTTGAGTCACACAATTTCCGGCCGCAACATATTCGGCTTCGGCCGTGGATAAAGCAACACTATTTTGTTTTCTACTAGACCAAGATACAAGGGATTGACCTAAGAATTGGCAACTTCCACTAGTACTCTTCCTATCAAGTCTACAACCGGCATAATCGGCATCCGAATAACCTATTAATTCAAAAGAGGTAAATTTTGGGTACCTAAGTCCTAGACTTAGGGTTCCTTTCAAATACCTAAAAATACGCTTAACGGCACTAAGTTGAGATTCTTTAGGAGAGGATTGAAATCTAGCACAAAGACACACGGAGAACATAATATCGGGTCTAGAAGCGGTTAAATAGAGTAAGCTACCAATCATACCTCGATATGTTTTCTCATCAACATCCTTACCATCTTCATCTTTGTCTAATTTTGTGGATGTGCTCATTGGAGTTCCAATTTCCTTTGCATCTTCAAGTCCAAATTTTTTGATCAATTCTTTTGTGTATTTGACTTGATTTACAAAGATGCCATCCTTCATTTGCTTGATTTGAAGTCCAAGAAAGTAATTCAATTCTCCCATCATGCTCATCTCAAATTCCTTATGCATGCTTTTAGAAAAATTCTCACAAAGATTTTCATTAGTAGCACCAAATATTATATCATCCACATAAATTTGAACAAGAAGGATATCTTTTGAAGACCTTTTTATAAATAAGGTGGAGTCAATATTTCCTCGTTTAAAACCATCTTCTAATAAAAATTTGCTTAAACGTTCATACCAAGCACGAGGTGCTTGTTTTAAACCATATAAAGCTTTTGAAAGTTTAAAAACATGATTTGGAAATTTTGGATCTTCAAAACCCGGTGGTTGTTTAACAAAAACTTCCTCATCTATAAAACCATTTAAATAAGCACTTTTGACATCCATTTGGTAAAGTTTAAAATTCATATAACAAGCAAAAGCAAGTAACATACGAATAGATTCAAGTCTAGCTACCGGAGCAAAAGTTTCATCGAAATCAATACCTTCTTCTTGATTATATCCTTGAGCAACTAACCTTGCTTTATTTCTAGTGATTATGCCGGTGTCATTTAGCTTGTTGCGAAACACCCACTTTGTGCCAATAATAGTAGGGCCAATTGGTTTCTCAACTAAAGTCCAAACTTTACTACGCTCAAATTGATTTAATTCCTCATGCATAGCATTTATCCAATGATCATCTAGCAAGGCTTCTTTAATATTCTTGGGCTCAATTTGAGATAAGAATGCTTGATGAGCACATAGAGCAATTATACGAGAACGAGTGGTAACACCTTCATTTGGATCACCTAGAATTAATTCACTTGGGTGATGTTTGATGTTTTTCCAACACTTTGGTAAATCCGTACTAGCTTCATTTGAGAGTTGACCATTTTCCTTAAGAGATTCATCATGAGATTTTAATTCTTGAGTAGGAGATTCTAAGGGTTGATCTTGTGGAGTATCTTCATGTAAATCAACATCTACTACTTTCTTGCCACAAAAAGGGTTAGTCTCATCAAAGTCAACATGCATAGATTCTTCAATGGTACGAGTGCGTTTATTGAAAATACGATAGGCTTTTCCCTTAGTGGAATAACCAAGAAAAATACCTTCATCCGATTTTGCATCAAATTTGCCCAAATAATCCCTAGTGTTTAAGATAAAACATTTGCACCCAAAAACACGAAAATAAGCAATAGTTGGTGGTCTACCATTCCAAAGCTCATAAGGGGTTTTCTTAATAAGGGGTCTAATTAGAACTCTATTTAACACATAACAAGCCGTATGAACGGCTTCACCCCAAAAGTATGTAGGCAAGCTATGTTCTTTTAGCATTGTTCTAGCCATTTCTTGTAGAGTTCGGTTTTTCCTTTCCACTACCCCATTTTGTTGGGGAGTTCTAGGAGACGAAAAGTTATGCTCAATGCCAAATTCATCACAAAAATGCACAAAAGGAGAATTCACATATTCACTACCATTATCACTACGAATGCAAGTAATAGAGTAGCCTTTCTCATTTTGCACCTTTCTACAAAGTTTTGCAAATTCATTGAAGGCTTGATTTTTTAAAGCAAGGAACATCACCCATGTATATCTAGTGTAATCATCTACAACAACAAAGACATATCTAGATCCTCCTAGACTAGTGACATCAACAGGACCAAAAAGATCCATATGCAATAATTGAAGTGGCCTAATGGTGATGACCTTATTTATGGGTTTAAAAGATGAACGATGTTGTTTACCAAGTTGACATGCATCACAAAGTTTATCTTTATCAAATTTATAAATAGGCAAACCAACAACAAGATTTTTTCTAGACAATTTTGAAATTAAATCCATGCTAGCATGTCCTAAATGTCTATGCCAAAGCCAACTATCATTAACAACGGATAAGCATTTTATACGTTGACACATAAGACTCTCAAGATCAACTACAAAAACATTATCCGATCTTTTAGCAATAAAGATAGTATCTAACTCATCATTTTTTAAAACAATGCATCTAGATGCTTCAAATTTAACACAATAACCAACATCACAAAGTTGACTAATACTAAGCAAGTTAAAAGATAGACCCTCAACAAGCAAAACATTTGAAATAAGTAAAGAATTCATATTACCAATATTACCTTTACCCAAAACACGTTTTTTAGTATTGTCGGCAAAAGTAACTCTATCACCTTTGGTTTTATAGAGATGTGTAAATAATGAAGGATTCCCGGTCATATGTCTTGAGCATCCACTATCAAGGAGCCATATATTTTGCTTCTTGATGCTCAATCCCTACACACAAAAATAATTTAGGCTTTAGGTACCCAATTTGGTTTGGGTCCATGAGGGTTAGTGGATTTTCTTTTTATAGCCCATATAGGCCTTTTCCAAAGTGGCACAAGAGATCCCAAATCCAATAATTTTCGATAGTAACAATGAGATGCATTATGACCAAGTTTTTCACAATAAGTGCAAGTGATAGAAGATTTTGAAGAAGACGAAATAGCATTTGAAATTTTTGATTTAACAAAAACATTTTTCAAAATTTTTTGTTTAGTTGATGGATCATATCCAACACCACTTTTTTCAAAAGCCAATTTTTGAGAACCTAAAATCAAATCCAAGTTTTCTTGCCCATTTGTAAATCTTAAAATAATAGCGTTTTGATCCTCAATCTTTTTCTCTAACAAAGCTTTTTCTTCCAAAAGATTTTTCTCAATAAGATGAAGTTTCTCATTTTCATCTATACATTCATCACTAAGATTTTGACAATCTTCCAAAGCTTTTAAAATCTCTTTACTTCTATTTCTCTCAATTTCTAAATCTTTTGTTAAAACTTTGTTTGTTTCAATAGAGTTTAAAAAATCATTGTAAAGAGAATCAAATGCCTCATGAATATCTTGCTCACTAGCATCATCATTAGATAAAGAAAGTTTAGATTTAGGAGTTACCTCATCATGATTTGCCATAAAAGCAAAGTGAGTTGAACCGGTATCGCTTAGTTCTTGGATAGTATGATCATCATCCCAAGAAGTATCTTCATCATTTTCAAGTTTTCCCATAAAGGCAACAAGATTAACATTCTCATTATCACTTTCTTCTTCATCCGAATTTTGAGTATCCCAAGTGATATTAGCATGCATTGCTCTCTTTGGTGTTTCCTTTTGAAGAAGAGGACAATAAGTTTTGATGTGACCAACTTTCTTGCAATGATAGCAAGTTGGTTCATCTTGTTTGGTAGCTCTAACATTCTTCTTATAGGGTGTGGAAGAACTTCATTTCTTGGCAAAACGTTTGTATCTCATAAATTTTTTCATATCTCTTGCCAACATAGCTACTCCTTCATCTTCACTAGTTTCTTCTTCATGTGAATTTTCTTCTTCTTCACTTTCCTTCCTTTCTTTTCGTTCTTTCAATTTGCTACTCGAGGCATGGAAAGCAATGGATTTCTTAATCTTCTTCTCCTCATCATCTCTTATCTTTTCTTCTTCAAGCACAAGCTCTTCCGTCATGAGGTTACAAATGAGTTCAAGAACCGTCATTTTTGAAAGATCTTTAGTATCTCTTATAGAGTTGATTTTAGATTTGTATTTCTTTGGAAGAGCAAATAAGATTTTTCGGCATTGTTCTTTGTTGGTGTACTCTTGACCAAGAGTCTTCAAGGTGTTGACAATGTTGGAAAATCTTTGATGCATAGCATTTAAGGCTTCATCGGGCTCCATTCGAAATAGCTCATACTTGGTGATAAAGAGACCAATCTTAGTTTCCTTGACATCTTCCGTTCCTTGATATGATAGCTCCAAGAGTTGCCACATTTCATGAGCCGAATTGCACTCACTAACTCAAGCATATTCCGTGACACTTAACCCATTTATGAGTATTTTCATAGCTTTGTTGTTTTTGGTGAGTTTGGCTATGTCTTGAGCATTGTAATCATCTTCATCTTTCTCCTCCATTTGACTACCATCAACATAAGGAATGTAAGGACATTTCTTGATAGCAAGCCACAAAAAGTAATCAATTCCTTTGACGTGAATCTCCATTTTCTTTTTCCATCCAAAGTAATATTTTCCTACAAAAAGCGGAGGTCTAGTAGAACATGAACCTTCCGGTTGATTAGAGTCCATATCGTATAAACTCTAGAAACGATTAAGTACAATAGAGCTAGGCTCTGATACCAATTGATATTCTATATGCGTCCTAGAAGGGGGGTTGAATAGGACAATGGAAATTAATCGGCTAATTTTATTTCAAGTAAATAAAATTAAAAGCTAATTTGAATCCTATTGTTTTAGCAAACTAAATAGTCAAGAACTAGATAATCCTAAAAGACAATATTATCAAACTATTCATGTAAGCATTTTATCAAGCATATAGAGTGCGGAAAAGTAAAGAGTGTAGGGATAGAAAGATACACAACGATGTATAGTGGTTCAGTTTCCCTACATCCACTACCTAAGGAAGCCTCCTTAGGATTTGCAAGATTCTCAACTAATCTTCGTAACTCTTTAACCCGGGTGAGATTACAAACCCTTTACAACCACTTCAAAACCTTGAAGGAAATACACTTGTGTTATCACCAACACAAGGAACCAAGTATAGAACCTATACTCACACTACTCTCTTAATCTATTACAAGAACTAAGAGGAAAGGAAAAGTGTTTAGGGGTGTTATAATAGCTTGTAACTAGACTCCTAAATGAGTGGATATAAACTATGTAGCTTGATGAATGAATATGACTTGAATGCTCCTTTGAAACCTTCTTGAATGATAATATTAATTGCTCTTAAGATTGGTAGATGGAAGGGATGAGTTGTGTCTTGAATGAGCTTCAATTTATAGCTGAAATAAGCTTCCAACGGTCAAAAGGCTTCTATCTAACGGATAGATTTAAACTCCAACGGATATAAGCTTTGTCTTGTTCTAAAGAGCAGAAAACCCTTTCTCGCGGTGTACCGCGGATATGGTGCGGTGTACCGCACTTCTCCTCGTATCGATTTCATAGCATACTGACGGGCTACCCCATGTACCGCGTTCTTGGTCCGCACCCTTGGTCCGGTGTACCGCGCCTCAGTCCGGTGTACCGCGCATTATCTTGCTTTCTGTTCGGACTAGCTGTGATCCGCGCCTTTGGTCCGTGGTACTGCGGTGTACCGCAGGTGTTGTCCGGTGTACCGCGACACTGTTCTATTGAAGCTCAAGATCAAGGATTTAAAGATAACTAATCTAATGAGGGGTTTTGGAAAACATTTATAAGTGATACCAAATGAATTTTAGTTAAAGAATGATTTGTCGAATATTAAAACGGGAATAAAAACAAGGTAAGGCTAACATCGTGGGTTATAGGCCTCCATAAGGGTTCTAAAGAATGTATGGAACACACATACGAGACATACCCTTCCCTGTCTGATTTTGTTTTTATGGATTCTTTTCCTATTCTTGTAGCTCTTCCTCATATCGTTGTTTTTACGTTGCCTATTCCTGAAGTGTAGATATATGCTTACTTTTCTTCATCTATTTTCTTTTATTTTTCTTGCCTTTTCTGATATACTTTGCATACTTGTGAAGCAGGGAGAAGAGATTGATGATGAGGCTAAAGCTGATGACACTGTTGTCGTGAAGACACTAAGTACTTAGTGTGTTCATGCACTAACTGATTATGAAAATAAGCATGTCCTGAGTACTCAGTCAACTAAGTTATTCATACAAATAAGGAAATGCAATTCACTGAGTACTACTTATGCATGCATATAAGATGTTAAACTATGTTTTTTATGCAAGCAAACGAAAACAAACCCACTAGGTACTCATGCCGAACATGAAAACACTGAGTATGCATGTAAATTTTGATAAGCACTCAAACAACAATAATATCCATGCAATCAGAAACTAAAACCTTAGAAAAAAACATACACATATAGAAAAAATCAATGAGTCTCAACCTAAATACATAAATGAATCAATATACGCAAAACAAAACTATGCAAACAATTATAAACAAAAACTGAGGTGTTAATCACAAGAAAAGAAAAGAACAATTGCAGAAACACAAAATATTATAAAGCCGCATCAATGATTGTATGTATACATTAATAAAAAGGACGTGAAAACTTACGCTTAATCGCCGATAAGAGAATAAAAAAACTACAATATACGATTTGAATTCAAATTTCAAAACACCAAACGTACAAAAAATGAATGTCCAAAACAGGAGGGATTTGGTAGCAGTGTGTATTGATGAGATTTAATATATATATACTATGAAAAAAACATATAAGGGTATAGGTAAATAGGCCTATAGTGTTAAATCTTATTTATAGCCTTTAGTAAGAAAAGTGGATTGAAAGGGGGTACTTGAGTCTATAAGAAGGATTTCCAAGACCCATTTGGTAAAAATCTCATAATTTTTTGATAATTTCTTTTAATCTTTATCTCTCATACAACCTTTCGTATATACTTATATATATATATATATATATATATATATATATATATCATATCATATTATTTTGTGTTTATATGTCTAATTGTACTATTTTTTGTGCCTAGTATACTATACAAAATTATGATCTTCATGCTCTGTTTTGGGAATCACTAAATGAGTAATGGGTTTTGAAGAAAATTGATATATGTTGTAAACTTTTTGTGATTTGTGTGATGATATAAGTTGTACGTATATATCATTTTACTATTTCTAAATCATTTGAAGTATTATAAGGCCTATTTTCACCTAGTTACATATAATCAATTTTTTACTGGGAATTTTTTTACTTATGCGATTTTACCTAATCCTGAGTAATGGGAAGAATTTCTTCGTGAGTTTTCTACAAATTTCATTTCGTCCACCTATATTTATCCAAATTGATGTTTATCTATAACTTTTCCAACACATAACCACACAAATTTAAACTCATGTATATGATTTTCACAAATTTTTTAGGATAGTTCAAGGGTGTATTTACATATAACACTATATTCTTTTCACGTTATCTCTTAATTTCTTCTTCATATCTTCTCTAGAGGTGGAACCTGGTAGCACGGGGGCGAATGCATGCGTAAATTCGTTGGCCAAGGCAGGATTAGAGGCAGTGTCGGAGACCATACAATATGTTGATCTACTTGATGGACTATAGATGAATATCACTAGAAATAGGAGTGGACCATACCTTGAGTAGTGTTGAACATCCCAATATAAGGTGGTGTTTGTTTGCACTTAATGAGCTCCTAATCTGATTTATTAAGACACTAGATAAATAAGATTGTTTGTTTTTGTAGACCAATTCAGATCTGAATACCTCTTAACTGGTCTATTTCATTAAGATTGCAAACCATGTTTGATTTATTCAGACACTACATCTTAACAGAATAAGTCTTATTCAACATTAAGTATTTATCACTTAAAGAAATTAAACGACACCTAAGTATAGTTAAAGTTTTTTCTAATAACCATTGACATCATTTGTATAAATAGAGAACCTAGTAGCAAATACTTAGGTTTTATAATCTTTTCTTCTATGTAACAAAAATAAAAATCAAAGATATGAATGCCTATGTTGTAATTTTCATGCTATTACAAAAATAACAAATTATGAAAATATTTGTAGAAATAATTTTGTAATTAGTAGAGTATGAAAATTATGGATATTTGATGTGTATAATACTATTAAGATTTGAATTAATAAGAAAAGTTTAGTAAGATATGAAAATGATTTATGAGCATTTATTGTCATATTTATATTAAATATGATACATCTTCTATTTAAGGGATATTTTCAAAAAATTAAATAACATAATAATATTTTTTAAACTATGGTACTTTATTATATAATTATTTTTAGTTAGTCAATCAATATAAATGACATTTTATCAACAAGTTATGCTAATATTATTTTTATTTTATACATATTACTTGATTTGATTAAAATAAAAAACAAATAAATAAAGAACCAAGTATTCCTATCCGATTAAATTTGATATTTATACTAAGAGAATGATATATATTATCCAAAATCATATCATATCACTCCTAACTGTGATTTGGTTGAAAGAAAATCGTTTATTTTTCTTTGATTTGATTAACGATTTGCTTCCACTCAATCACGTCACGTTATATTACTCTTATATAAATGGAAAGTTCTGCCGTTCAATATTGGATGATCCTACACCAATTATATTCATACATATACCCCATGTTTAAAACTTACAAAAGTAACTAATTTATTAATCTAATGATATGTATTTTGTTATAATAATCAATGAATCCAATATTAAAGGGAAGTGTTACCCAATATAAATATATATAAAAAATGATATTATATCCTTCCTCTTTACCAAAATATCAACCCAACCAACTGTAAAAAAGAGAAATTAACCGAAAAATCTACCCAATCTTATTACACACCACCTAGAAAAAACTTATTATCTCTAAATTGTTATAAATACGTGAGGTGCTAAATAAATCCGTAAAGAATATTCCACCACTCTTTCCTCATCCATTTTTTAGCGCTCTTTAGCCTTTTTTATTTGTAATATTTATTCAATTAAATTTCCATTGAGAAAAGCACACCTGTAACTATAAATACACACACTCGCCACCTTCTCGTTTCGCGAATCATCAAATCGTTCATCGTAAGCATCTAACCCCCACCTCTCTATTTACATATACATACACAATCACTCAACTTATTTCGTAATCAAATCTTTGGTTTTCTGTTTCTTCAATTTGATTTTTCAGTTGGAATTGAATTGAAAGGATAAAAATGGTGATGTTTAAGGTTGCTCGCGTTGAAACGACGCCATTTGATGGGCAGAAACCAGGCACATCTGGTCTCCGTAAGAAAGTAAGTAACACTTACAAATCATACTAATAATCATTTACGAGTTATGATCTGTTGATTTGTGATAATTATGATATAAGTTTGTTTTGTGATCCAATTGTTCTCCAATTATGGATTAATTAGATTACATTTTGAAGTTTAATTTAAGTATTTCTTAATCAGCTTTGGTAGATCTGATGAATGCATTGAATTGTGTGCCATATCAAGTCTATTTGTCCTTTAGTAGCTAAAAATCTGATCGTTAGCTGATGCACTTAGATGTATAGTACAATTTATACAGATCGTATGTGTTTGATGTTTATATAAATCAGATCAATCTCTTATACGTACACACTCACGCGACCAATTATATATGATGTACGAATTCATAAAATTCCTATGTTTTAGGGCATGTGTATATTAACATAAAGCACATACTTTCATATATGTAAGTGATTGTAATCAGATACTTGAATACTTTCATTACCCGATCTTTAAAATTGATTTTCATTAATTTAATTTTGCGAAAAACTGTGTAGAGTCAAACCGGATAAAATTCAGTTAATTAAGTGAATCCACGTGATGTTAATATGAGTTTATGTATTTTATGACTGTATATAATGTGTTTGGTGTAATGTTTGTGTTAAAATTTCTAATATAAATTCTCAATCGATCTTAGGTTAAAGTGTTCAAGCAAGCTCATTACTTGGAAAATTTTGTTCAATCAACATTTAATGCTCTTGGAGCTGATAAAGTTAGTGGTAAGATTTCTAAGGGCATTTTCGTACCAATTGTTTTTTCATTGATATGTATGTATTATATATATTAATAGCATTTAAATTTTTGTAGGTGCTACCCTTGTCGTTTCTGGTGATGGTCGTTACTTTTCAGAGGATGCTATCCAGGTAATTCTTGTAAAATACCAAATATACCCCTATAGTTTGACAAAAGGTCAAAAACCCCCCTATGGTATAAAAAAAGGTTAATTGCTCATAAATATTGACCATAGGGACCTTTGGTGGCAGTTTTAGAGCACAGGACTATATGACACCTATTTATGAAACCACAGGGACTAAATGTGCAATTAAAATATCTTCTTATGTGACAGATCATCATTAAAATGGGAGCTGCAAATGGAGTAAGGCGTGTCTGGGTAGGACAAAATGGTCTTTTATCTACCCCTGCTGTATCGTGTGTTGTACGTGATAGAGTTGGACATGATGTAAGTAAAAAATTTCATTTTTTTAAATTATAATCATTTAATATTTATTTTGAGATTATACTAATAAGTGTGCACTTTTTGATTTAATAAAAAATGTAGGGATCTAAAGCAACTGGTGCATTTATATTAACAGCTAGTCACAACCCAGGTGGCCCCACTGAGGTATATTAAGCTTTGATTTATTTTAATTATATAAAATATTTGATTTTTATAATAATAAAACTATAGGGACTATAGTGTAATTAAGTTTTTTAAAAAAAATAACAGGGCCTATAGTGCAAATTTTGCATAATATAAGAACCTATATTGCAAATAAGACGTGAACTTGTTTTGTGATGTTTTTGTACAGGACTTTGGAATTAAATATAACATGGGAAATGGTGGGCCCGCACCAGAATCAGTTACGGATAAGATTTACGAAAACACCACCACAATCAAGGAGTACCTAATTGCTGAAGATCTTCCAAATGTATGATATGCTTACTAAACATCTTCTTGTGGGGCCCACATTTTGTAATGATAAAATGTGGTTTTTTTCATACTGCAGGTTGACATTTCAGCTATAGGAGTATCAACTTTTAGTGGGCCCGAGGGACAATTTGATGTTGATGTTTTTGACTCAGCTGCTGACTATGTGAAATTGATGAAGTAAGTTTTTTTTTTTACCTGCTCAAATTTATTCGTCTTCTTTTTACTGTTATGGTAAAATAACAAATACCCCTTATGGTATGACAAAATGTCAAAATAGCCCTTTGGTTTTCCAACTTGTGACAAGTTTATCCCTTATATTAACATATATCACTAAGGCACATGTCATGAGTTGGAAAAACACAAGGGTGTATTTGTCCCTTTTTTGAAACCATAGGGGTATTTTTGAACTTTTGTCAAATCACGGGGGCGTATTTGGTATTTTACCCTATACTCTCCATAAACTAAACGTGCTCTCTTTGTTATCTTCCCAGGTCCATCTTTGATTTTCAGTCCATCCAAAAACTGCTATCAAATCCGAATTTCAGTTTCTGGTATGTAATATTTTTTGGTGTATTTTACGTAACAAATTTTAACCAAAATTGAGTTTCTGATATTTATTTTATTATAAAAAATTAGTTTTGACGCACTTCATGGAGTTGGTGGGGCCTACGCGAAACGTATGTTTGTTGAAGAGCTTGGAGCAAAAGAAAGCTCCTTACTTAACTGTGTTCCCAAGGTTTATTTTCTTTTTACCTTCATACATATCATCATATATTGTTATCGTATATTGTTAAATTAATATGAACGGGCATGATTATTCATGTGAAAATTCCCCAAATGGTCCTTGAAATATAGGCCATTAACTGTCCAAGGACCTGAACTTTGAAAGATACCCAAATAGTCCTCAGACTTTGTTTTTTTACCACCATTAGTCCCCCACCTTGTAAATTATCATTTATTACCGTTAAGTTCACGTGGTAGCAGGTATTTTCCTAATTATTAAAACGGTCCCTAAACTATGCCCCTTTTACCAGTTTGGTCCTTGAACTGTACAAATTCAACGAGGACTAACGTGAGACAAAAACAAAGTTCAAGGACCTTTTGGTAACTTTCAAAGTTCCAAGTCCTCGGCTGGAAAATAGCCTATAATTCAGGGATCATTTGGGAAATTTTCAAAGTTGAGCTATAAGATTATACCTGTGAAGATTCCACAAATGGTTCTTAAACTATAGGCCATTTACCGTCTAAGGTCCTGAACTATGAAAGTTAGCGAAATAGTCCTCAAATCTTTATTATTTCGTACCACCACTAGTCCCCACCCACCTTTAATTATATGTACTTTCATAATTATTAATAGGGTCCCTACACTATCCCCCTTTTACCAGTTTAGTCCTCGAACATCTTTTCCATGTAGCACTTAACTGTACAAATCTAACGAGGAATAAAAGTCAATTTCAATGACCATTTGTGTAACTTTCAAAGTTCACGTTCTTAACCAACAAATAGCATAAAGTTCAGGGACCATTTGGGATATTTTCCCAAGTTCAGGTCCTCAGCCGGCAAATAGCCTATAATTCAGGGACCATTTGTGTAACTTTCAAAGTTCCTAGTCCTCAGCTAGAAAATAGCCTGTAATTCAGGGACATTTAGAGAATTTTCCCATTAGGGAGTAGTAAAATTTATAAGTGGGGTCCACTTTGATAATAATTTTTATTTAATTTTTAAATGTGAGTAGGAGGATTTTGGTGGAGGACACCCAGATCCAAACTTAACATATGCAAAAGAGTTGGTTGCTAGAATGGGATTAGGAAAGTCAAATACTGATGGAGAACCACCTGAATTTGGTGCTGCTGCTGATGGAGATGCTGATCGTAATATGATTCTCGGTAAAAGGTACACTCACATTTTTACATATATACCCCTCTAGTTTCACAAACAGAATAAAAAATCCCCCCTAAGGTTTCCAACTTATCACTACTCAGCCATTATTTGTAACAACCAGGAGATGTTCCGGGAGATGGCCCATTGACTTTTCAAAAAATAATAATTTGACCACTGAATTATTTTTATATACCTTATGGCCCCTCCCAAAGTTTATAAAACCTTCACTTGTCCCCCCTTGACTTTTGACCACTGATTTTTTATATATACTTAATGGCCTCCGCGAAGGTTATAAAACATTCACTAGGACCACAAACTTTGTAACCATATCTAAGGATTAATATTTTTTTAGTTTAATGTGAACTTGCTATTTTTTGTCAGTATATATAATTGATATTATAAAGTTTAGTGGCATTTTATAATATTCGGGGGTTTAAATTGTAAATTGTGATTGTGAAATTTATATTATATAGGGACCTGTAGTGTAATTATTTGTAAAAAAGTATACATTTTTCCCCATAATATAGGGAACTATAATGCAACTAAGATAATAATATAAGGTATTACAGAATGTAGGGATTTATAGGGTAACATCTGTATAATAAGGGACCCATGGTGCAATTTTCGCATAAGTTAGGGACCTATAGTGCAATTAACTTGAATTCAAAGGGGGTATTTGTCTCTTTTAAAACCATAGTTTTTTTTTTTACTATTTGGTATTTTACTATTTTACCCTTGATTTTAATTGGAATCTAACTTGTGTTTTTACTGGTTTTAGGTTCTTTGTGACTCCATCAGATTCAGTTGCTATAATTGCTGCAAATGCTGTTGAAGCTATACCTTACTTCTCAAGTGGTCTAAAAGGAGTTGCCAGGTCAGCTCTTTTATATTGCCACGTCATTTATTTGCCATGTCATCATTCATACAAATATGAACTCACTTTTTTTTTTTAATAAAATAATGCAGGAGCATGCCCACTTCAGCTGCTCTTGATGTTGTAGCTAAAAATCTTGACTTGAAATTTTTCGAGGTATTATTTATATTTATTTTCTTGATTTTAGTACAAGAGATTTAATTATTTTATTTATTTTTATTTAGGTTCCTACTGGATGGAAGTTCTTTGGTAATTTAATGGATGCTGGAATGTGTTCAGTTTGTGGTGAAGAAAGTTTCGGAACTGGTAAGTACCGAAAATACCCCTATACCAAATATCCCCTGGTATATGACAAAAGGGGTAAAAAATGACCCCTATGGTTTTAAGAGTGACAATTAACCCC
Source organism: Nemophila menziesii (assembly GCA_029959085.1). Lineage (NCBI taxonomy): Eukaryota > Viridiplantae > Streptophyta > Magnoliopsida > Boraginales > Hydrophyllaceae > Nemophila > Nemophila menziesii. Next base: position 26,406,897 of record JARWIR010000018.1, on the reverse strand, counting down.
CCTGAGTTTGGCAAAAAGCAAATTTTAACATCTTTAGTAATATTTTATTTTCAAAAAAATACACTATATGGTCTCCTGATATTTTGAAAACATAAACTCAGCCCCCCCCCCCCAGATTTATATAAAACATCTAAAAGACTAAAACTAACATTATCTCACTTTTATAAACATTTATTTATTCCCCAATATTTTCAAAACATATACTTACCCCCCAAACAAATTTATTAAAATAATCTTACTTTTGAAAAACATATATTTAGTCCCCCATATTTTCAAAACATATAATTTTCCCTCAAATCTGTAACAATATAGACTTATAATGTAATTAATTCAAAATTATAGTTTATTTTGCATATCATAGGAACCTTTAATGCAATTATTACAAAATATAACAACCTATAATTTCTAATAATATATGGACTTATGATCTAATAATTTTTTTTACATATCATAGGGACCTAAAATGCAATAATTGCAAAATATAGGGACCTATAATAAAACTATTACAAAATACAAGGACTTATAGTGCAATTAACACCAAAAACAAAATTCGACCTTGATCACGACTTTGAAAACCACATAGGGGGTATTTATACCCTTTTTTTGACCGTTTGTCAAAACCAGGTGGATATTGGGTATTTTACTATTTTACCCTTGTAATAGTTGAATAATACATGATTATTTAATAACAGGGTCGGATCATATTCGTGAAAAAGATGGAATATGGGCTGTATTAGCTTGGTTATCTATTATTGCTTACAAAAATAAAGATAAAAACCATGGAGATCAACTTGTTACTGTTGAAGATATTGTTCGTCAGCATTGGGGTACTTATGGACGTCACTACTATACTAGATATGATTACGAGGTATTATATTTATTGCAATATGGCCCCTCAAAATTTCAGACGGACACCCCAAATCTAAAAAGTTTTCTTATTAGGCTTTGATTTGATTTCTTTGTGTAAATATCTTTATTATACGTTATTTGGTAATAATATAGGGATTTATAGTCTAATTAATTTATAAATATGGGGATGTATAATGCAATTTTTGTAAACTATAGGTACTTGTACTAATAGTACAATGTTTCATAATATAGTGAGCTGCAACACATTTTTTGCATAATATAGGGACATATAGAGCAATTATATTATTGCATTACCAGAATCTTCACTTGGTCTGGCCTAACTTTTAAAAGTTCTCTTAATTAGGCTTTGATTTATTTTATAAATATAGGGACGTATAATGTAATTTCTGTATACTAAATGGATTTGAAGTATAAATATTTCATCATTTAGGGACATGTACTGCATTTTTGCATAATATAGGGACTTATAGTGAAATTACCTCAAAATGATTATTAAATTGTTTTTTCTAAAAAACTTTTATACCGTAAAGAAAATTAATTCACTTTGTTATTTTTATTATTTTATATTATATATGGACTTATACAGTAGTCAATCTAAAACATTCATATCCGGACCTATTTGTATAATATAGGGACCTATTATTCAACTTTTTGCATTAGATAGGGACCTATAGTGCAATTAAGGCTAATTCTTTTTTTGTTGTGAAGAATGTTGATGCAGGTGCTGCCAAGGAGCTGATGGCTTATTTAGTTAACTTGCAATCTTCTCTTACTGAAGCTAACAAGTAAGTCTCCTTACTTCCATTACACCGAAATGACTAAAATACCCCTAACACTGTTGTGTATTTATTTATTATTTGTTTTGTAGGATCATAAAAGGAATACGCTCAGATGTATCAACTGTTGTGAATGCTGATGAATTTGAGTACAAGGATCCTGTTGATGGTTCTATCTCTAAGCATCAGGGTATCCGCTATTTGTTTGAAGATGGATCACGATTGGTAAATACCTATTTTACCCCTCAAATATAAAAGTTTAAAACAATTCTAAAATATTAAATATTTTTTTAAACAATATTTTAGGTTTTCCGTTTATCTGGAACTGGATCAGAAGGAGCTACAATCCGTCTATACATAGAACAATACGAGAAAGATCCATCAAAGATTGGTAGAGAATCAAGTGATGCACTTGCTCCTCTGGTATGTACAATTAATTAATCTCTAATTCAATTCTTTAACCATACTTTTGCTTTTACTTAACCGCGGTTTAATTTAACATAACCACAGGTGGAGGTTGCACTTAAGCTATCGAAAATGGAAGAGTTTACTGGACGTTCTTCTCCAACTGTTATCACATAGACAAGAAAAGTTTTAGTAATTCATATTATTATTAATATGTTTTTGAAACGTTTATCATAAAAGTATGAGCACTTATCTTTTAGCTCTACTTATTCAGCTTTTACTTCAATTATGAGCTACTTATTATTACTTTTACCGAATTATTTTATATAAGACTTGGTGTTATATAAAAGTTTTGTTGTTACTATAATGTCACTTTGGGGGTTTTTTAAGTTTGTTCTAATGTATGTTTTTGTTTAATAAGACATTGTAAGTTTTTTCTAGTTTCTATCATGCCTGGTATAACACACAACCTGTATAGCATACACGTAAACTAAGCCCACTGGGATATTATTAAGGTAATCAAGTAGGTATTTCCTATTTGAGCCTTAGTTTAGTTTTAAAAATATAATTTGAAACTTAATTATGTTTTTATACCATAAAGGATAACTGTTAATCAATAATTTGTTCTTTTCAATACTTAAATCTAGGAGTTTCTAATTCATATGAAAAATTAGTAGTATTCAAGGTAAAACGTTTGTGTCAGACTATTTGTAAATAAGAGATTTAAGGGGTCATATCATTCCAAAACTCATAGAGAGCTTTCCTAAATATTGGTCTAATTTGAACACGATTAAGCACAGAAGATTCTGGGTTGACAACCTCATCTCTAATATGCATTCTAGTTGAGTTTTTTTTAACTATTTTCGTGCATATTTTGTTCTTCTATATTATAATTACATTTTGTTAAAAGAGTTCTAGGTGCCAAAAAAATTATGCTGACAATTTTGTTATATAAGTTAATAAAGATGCATTAACATATTCAGTACCATTATCATTACAGATACACATAATTAAAATAGCATATCTCATTTTTCGTTTTTCTACCAAATTTCACAAATTCATTGACGTTTTGATTTTTCATGGTAAGAAAAAATCACATAGGTATATCTAGAATAATCATCAACAATAATTATATATATATATATATATATATATATATATATATATATATATATATATATATATATATACACATATATATTTAGGTCTTTAAAATTAAATTTAAACATCCAATTTAATGACTTATGGTTAAATTAAGATCTTCAAAACATTATCAAACACCAATGAAGTAATTATAAATTTGAATTTTTATATTAAATTAATTTAATATTAACAAATTATTTTAGAAAAACTAAATTTTACTTTAAATAATTTTGTCACGAGTTTTAAATATGTATAATATATTGTCAAGGTTTGATAAAAATATAAAAATAGAATCTCTATATTCAAATTTGACGAGTCTCTAAATTACCATTGGTGTTGATCTTTTCAGTCTTTTCTGATTTTGGGTCTTCAAAATTAACTTTTGAAAACTCCATTGGTCATGTCCTAATGTAATCATCAACAACAATAATATATATATATATATATATATATATATATATATATATATATATATATATATATATATATATATATATATATATATATATATATATCCACCTATACTTTTGATATCCATAGAGCCAAAGAGACCTATGTGTAGCAATTGAAGTACATTTTGGGATTAATTATTGCATTATGAGATTAATCTCTATATAGATTAAGATTAAATTATGACACATTTCATTTATTATATGATTAATTTATGGGTTGGGGATATTAGCTAGTAGTGTAATGGATCTTTATAAAAAACTTGTTGTAACTTGTTTATTGTGGTCTTGTGTCGGGTCAGACCTTGTACAATAATTGTGTCAGATATGCTATTTATTTTGTGTTAGCGTAATAGTTCCTCTTTGAGTAATGACCTTAAGGGCCCACACATATATAAGGGTATTAAACTTTATCACTTGCGTCCCTTTAAGTTTTGATGTGTGAGACCATGTGAGAGAGAGCTTAGAAGGCGACCTTATAGTTTTATTGTATTATGTATATATGCATAAGTAACTCGTTGAAACCCCAGTTAGGGTGGTGAGACTCGATTTGCCTCTAATTACAAGCCTCATCATACATGCGATAATTTGTTGAACAATGGACAATCTAGATTTTAATCACTTAAATCGACCTAGGTAACCCTTTACTTTATTGTATTTGTAATTTATCTCCTTTCAGTCTTTAGTATTTCTAAATCGACCTAGGTTAACCCCTCCATTAACGTAGTTTTTGTCCAGTGAAGTTTTAATGAACAAAATAAATCTCCACTAACCTACATGAACAAACAAATCTCTCTCTCTCTCTCTCTCTCTCTCTCTCTCTCTCTCTCTCTCCCTCTCTCTCTCTCTCCCTCTCTCTCCCTCTCTCTCATCTAGGTTAAGGCATCATAGTTCGTGAGCATATCCGTGTGGAAGCCTCGTTCATCTGCCATGGAAGTTTTTATGTCGGCGAGATGAAGATGAGGCAGCCATGACTTCTACTTTAGGCGAGGAAGCATTAGTAGAGAGGAGTTCATTGGAGAAGAAGCAGTAGTAGATGAGTGGAGAAAATGTAGCAATAGTAGATCGCAAAACTGTGAATCTGTGGCTCGTGACAGAAGCTTCCTCAGTGGTGGTGGGTAAGTTGGCTCGGATATATGTCGAGAAAGCTCCAGCATACCCGTCAAGTGAAGGTGCCGTCTGTGGAGTAAAGGTTTGTAAAGCTTTGTTTTCGTTTCGTGAAGCTTTATTTTCTGTTTAGATTTGTTTGGTGAAGCTCAGAGCGAGGTTCGTCCATGGAATTATGTTCAAGGTTGGTTTTGCAGCCATGATTTCTCCATTCCCAACTCCTATATAAACTTCAGAAGAGAGCCATTAAAGATTCAGGTGAGAGCAATGAAAGCTTCGTGAAAAATAAGTTGTTTGTGATCTCTCTTCGCTCGTTCGTTAGTTATCACGAGAAAGAACACTACACTCGAAAAATAAGCTGGCGTCAACATTTTTTTCCTTTTCCTTTTTTATTTTATGATGCATTTTTTTCGTTATCGTTTATTGTAAACAGATGAACTTTTGTATCTTTTATTTACTTTAATTAGTTTTAATTTTTAGTTGTAATATATATATACTAGGTACAACCCGTGTCTGAAGACACTAAAGCAAAAATTAATTTTGTTGACCGAAATCGAACCCAGGTTCCATCGGTGAAGGGGCCAGAATCAATCCTGGCCACCACTTATGTTTAGCCAGATTAAATCCTGGCCACCACTTATGTTTGGCAAGATTTAATCCTGACCACCACTTATGCGGGTAAATCTAGACCGTAGAAAAAACTCTGAAATATAATATATATATATATATATATATATATATATATATATATATATATATATTTATTTATGATAATAGAAATAATTCTATTGCATTTTTTGCTTTACCCAATGTTTTTTTTAGAATAGTCAGTGATTTTTTCTGAGTACTCGGTGTTTTTACTTAGTACTCAGTGATTTTTGCTAAGTATACTAAAATAACTTTTATGAAACTAAGAGATTTTTCCGATATTCAGAGAATTTTTCGATACTCATAGAGTTTTGTAAATATTCAGAGTATTACTTCTGATACTCCGAGAATTTTCCGGTACTTAGAGATTTTCGTTGATAGAGCCGGTGTGGTTGGAGGAATTTGCTAGAGACATATAGTGATACCTATAGATTCATGGTCTATTTAGTTTTTGTCTTTATATAAAGTTTGTTACTTGTTTATTGTTTTTTATATAAATTTTATCATTTGTTTTTTATTTTCTTATAACTTATGTTTTATTTAAAGGTATTTTAATATTTTAGTATATATTTAGTCACTTTGAAAGAAAATCTAACAAGTTATTATGTGCCATGAAATTCGTTACCAATATACTATAAGTAATCTAAAAAAAAAAAAAACCAAACTAGGAGAGGAGGAATATGATTTTTTCATTTTTTGGACGGAAGAGGAGGGATATGATTGGTAAGCTTAAGTCGCCAACCCCCACATCTTTTACATTATCGGTTCACCTAAACTAGCTAAAAGTTGAAAAAGTTTCCCACTCCTATATATCTTTATCAATTCGACGAGGATTCACCGTTCATTTCGTGTACATTTGAATCAACCATGGTCTAGCCTCATAATGATGCACTAACTAGCCATATTTTTTATTCTAAGTTGATTTGTTGTTCAGTAATTAAATACTTAATTATGATTAAATCAGTTGAAAAATATATAAAATCTGATATATTGTACTCCTATACTATTATTTAGAAATTGGTCCAAAAAATATTTTTTTTTTGTCAATTTTTGTTTGTCCACTTTTTTGATACATAAAGATTAAAAAGAGCATTTAATACTCACCCTCTTTACACAAATGTCTTTAATTAATATACATGAGATCATTTATTACACTACCTTTTCTACTATTTAATTAGGGGTAATATAGGAAAAAGTATGAAAAAAGGTGTCTTGGTAATGAAAAATGGACAAACAATATTGGACACCCTCTTTTAAATAATTGGACAAATAAAAATGGACAGAGAGAGTAGTATCATTAGAGCATGTTGATAAAATGTTCATTTAATGAAGCTCCTGATTGCATGCTCCGATAAGTCCGAACAATTTTACGACAATTGGGTTCTTTGAATGGGGAATTATTTATTAAAGCCCCATAACCTTTTTTTAATAAATTAAAACCCAATCCTAACTAACCCCTAATTATACCATCAAAACTTAACTAAAGAAGAGGAAAATACCAAAAACCCACCCCAACTCTCTTATACACTATGAAAATATTTTACCCAAAACAAAATACCCATATAGGGTTTCGATCGATCCAACCTCACTCTCTCTGCGCTCAAGAACACAAACTCCTCCCTCTACTCGCTTCTCTCTGCTGACACTCTCTCCCTCTCCATTCACGGTCCACCATCATCACCGCCTTAGCCTTCACTCGCTTCACTTTCTTCTCGCACAAGAAAACCACCACCAACAAATCTAACCTTCCCAGCCATGAACCAGATCTCCAGCGCTAGTGTACCTTCTCCTTGGACCGTGCGTGGTCCTTCTCTTCCCTCCTGTCAACGAGATTAACATCTTTCAGCAAGCAGAGAACCGCCGCTACTGCAGAAGAAAGCCGTCGAGATCACTACCGCTCCTGCGCGAGAAAGCTCCGTTCCTCTGTAAATCACCAATGTCACCTTCGTTTCCCACTATCACGCGTCTCCACCTTTGCAAACTAGACCCTCCGACACCAAAGCAAGAAAATCGCCTCCACTAGCACCGCCATCATCTGTTCAGATCTCCTCCACTTCGAACCAGATCTGTTCAGATCTGGTATAATTTTTTTTCTTTTTTCTTTTTCGCCGTGTATGGTGCGTGTGTACAAACCCAAATCCAGTTTTTTTTCTTGTAAATCACGTGGGTACAGACCCCAGTGGCTCCGTAGGTCTAGTCCCTTGGGTCTAGCTCTTTGGGTCTAGCCCTTGGGTTCTGAAGCATTTATACCAAAACAAAAAAAAACTTGCTGTTAACTTGGGATCACCATAAAATACTAGTTCTTTGGGTCTAGCCCTTGGGTTTTGTAAGCATTTAGACCAAACAAAAAAAACTTGTTGTTAACTTGGGTACACTCGTGCTCCCTTCAGCTCTACTTTTTTTTTTTTAAACCGTGTATTGGTATTTCCCCTTAGGTATATCCCCTGTCCAGCCTGTTGGGTCCATCAATTATAAGCTTGTTATCAGATTTTAAAAAATAAAGTAAAAATTGAGATGAGAAATAGACAGCTACTGATTAAATGCATTGTGATTTTTGATTTGACAATATTTAACCACACTAATCTAAAAGAAACCTTAAAAAAACTATTAGTCTTAATTTTTTACGCTTCTTATTCATATGCAAGTGTGAAATGGATTTTTGTATGGTATATCGTCTTGGGTACAACCTATATGGTACCGCCACTAAACATTGACATGGATAAACCCTGATAAGAACCGTATTCTGGACTTATTCAAAAAATGAGACTTGGGTACCACCCCTCGGGTATTGGACAATCAGATGGACAAAATCCGGTTAAGACATGGACAAGAATAATTGCAATTATATAAAAAACCATTTTACTTAACTTAAAAAACTTAAAACCAAATATAGGTCCGTATCCATGGGTACGGATCCACTAGCTTAAAGAAAAGAACAAAAAGAATAAAAACTGAATTACTGTACAGAAAAAAATTGAAAAGACAAAATTGGAAAAAATCCAACCAAAAATTAAAAGTAGGCTTTATTTAGAACTAATTTCTAACTAGGCTTTAAAAATTTTATTTGGTAGAATTTGGGCTCTGAAAGTCCTAGAGGGGGGTGAATAGGATTACTAATAAGATTAATGCCTAATTAAAAATCTTTTGGACAATTATAAGTTTAAGTGAAAACTTCTAAGTCAACTTAATATATCAAACACTTAGGATCATGCAAAGGGTAAGTAGGAGGTTCGATATATAAGTAAAACAAGTAAATCGACAATCCAATATCTTACTACTCTAGAGGATTATATGTTAGATAAGCTAGATAATCAATATCACAATAATCATGCTAGCATATAAACAAACATATAAAGTGCGGAAAGTAAATAGAGTAGGGATAGAAAGATACACGCGATTTATAGTGGTTCGGTTTCCCTACATCCACTACCTAAGGAAGCCTCCTTAGGATTTCAAGCTTTTCACTAAGCTCCCGTGTCTCTCTTAACCGGGTCGAGAACACAATAACCCTTACAACCTCTTCGATAACACGAAGGACAAACTCTTGTGTAATCACAACACAAGGACACCAAGTATACTCCCGATACTCAAACACTTGTGCTATCTCAACACAAGGATACCAAGTATACTCCCTATACTTGAATTCTCTCTTAATCTATATATTACAAGACCTAGACTTAAGAGGATAGATTACAAAGTGTTTAAAGGGGTGCAAACAACTTTGCTAGATAATCTCCTAAAGAGTGGATATGACTATAAGCATGTAAACTCCTCTTGAGTAGATAATAACTTTGAAGCTTATTGGTTTAAGCTCTTGATCAAGCTTGGATAATTAACTTTGATAGCTTGTGACCTCTAACTTTGTAGGAGAATGATATGTATGATAGTTGAAGTGTTAGAGGTAAGTTTCTCCTTCAAAGAGGTCATATTTATAGCACAAGAAAGTCCCCAACGGATATAAAGTTGGTGGTAAGCTTTGTTCCAAACCGGGTTCCCGGTTTCCCAAATGCGGGTACCCGGTTTCAATTGCAACGGCTATAAAACGGCTATAAAGAGTTGATGTTGACTTGAGCTTCACCAAACCGGGTTCCCGGTTTTCCCAAATGCGGGTACCCGGTTCTTACTGACTTGGAGATTATGATATTTTGATTCGTTGCTCGGATGGAAAAGTTTTCTTCACGAGAGTTGTTGTAAACATCATTTTAAGAAACTTTGTTGTTGATCATGAAAGCTAATTCTCAATGTACACATAAGATAAGGTTAAAAGTAATGGTACGAAAATTAGCTACTAAGGATATGATAATAAAGCTATGATCAAAATGATGTCAATTGTGCTTTTTGATGAATTAGAGTGCAAGATAATAAAGTGAAATTAGCACACTAAACAATAGAGGATTTGTCACATTAAAACACCTAATCGATGGGGGCAATATGCCAACAGGCTCTAATTAGTAAATTCCTCTCTCTGAATATCTTTTTTGTCAAAATATTTTATTTAGCTTAAGCGGTACTTTATTTGTTATTTTTAACATTTATTAAGGTTACATTCTATCAATTAAATAGAATCATGATGAAATTACCCAAAAAGTGTTAAAAGACACCCTCTATAATTCAACAATACCTTATTTACCTTCTTTTCTTACTAAACATAAAAAAAATTAACACTATAAACCAATTTTTTAATTACTTTCTTACCCCTTTTTATTTTTTATTTCCTATATGTACTAGTTTTATTCAAAAAAAATGTTAAAACCCTAAATCACGTTCTCTCTTCTCTCCCCCCTCTCTTTCTCCCTCACGTAACAAATATCACTCGCCTTCGAAGCTCTCTGTTAGTGAAAATTTCTGGTGAAGCCTATATTAGTGAAGCTTCAAGTGTACGGATCTGGAGCTACGAAGTCGAGCTCACATTTTCGCTGGCGACCATGGAGCTTCTATTTACGGAGGTAGCAGCGATTTCCTTGCACGACGGAGATGGCGAAGAAGATGAAGACCACCGCCGGAACCCTAGATATGTTCGCCGAAGATAGCTTATCCCGCTTGAAGACCATCAGCAGCTCGGTTGTTCGTGAATCCATGGAAGGGCGGCGAAGATAGCTTCGCTCGTGCTGAGTTTTAGCTCTGGCGACGAGGAAGAAGAGTCCACCGTGGAACTCCTATGTTAGAGAGTTCGAGCTCTAGATTTGTCGGCTGTTTGTGAATCCATGGAAGGGAGGCTTCATTGGAAGCCACGGTGTTCGTTTCATCGGAAGTCATGGAAGAATTCGAAGCTTCAATTCGGCTTCAGTCCAACACCCTCTAGATCCGGCGAGCAGTAGTCCAGTTCAAGCAGCACCAGCCATCGTTCGTTGAACAGTAGATGCTCAATATATTGTTTTTTTCTTTGATTTGACCGTGTGCTTATCTGCGTGAATATGTATTTTTTTTTCTTTTTAGCATACTTGTAATAATTTCTTTTTAGATTTGGAAAATGTGTAGTTCTTTCTTGCTCAGTAGATGCTTTGTTACCCTAAGTATAACACCTATACAACAAAGATAAAGCCAAAGCAAAGCGTAAAAATAAAAACAAAACTCCTACTACACTAAATAAAAACACAAAATTCACAAAGTAGTCCCCAACAACGATGCCAAAAACTTGCAGTCTCCAAAGGTGTGATAAATAAATCAACATCCTCGAGAGCTACTACCCGCAAACGTATGGGTCGTTGACAAGTAATAATAAGGTAAGTACGGGGGTTATCGTTCTCGATAGAGACTATGAGGTTAATGTTTTTGTGTTTAAGAAGCACACAGGGGTTGAGTTGCAATGAACTAAATATAAAAGATATTTGTTTTGTTTTTCCGAACTAAAGACTAAAGTGAAAATAACTAAAATACAATTAACAATTATATAAATAAGGACAAAACAGAAAATACAAAGATTACTAGATGAAAATATACCTTGAGAGTTGCTAGTAATCCCCACTAGCTATGAATTTACACGTTTATTGCCATAAGGGCGAATTGATGTTTTATTACTAGTCGAGATTCTAAATTTTCCCTAAATCCCTCTTGGTAGATATGGGTTGTACTACAATGCTACGGACCTCTCCCGAGTGACCCTGCACCACTTTCGAACGTAATTAATCCTAACCCAATTGACAATCCGGTTAGTCAAGACTTCCCGGTTCAATAATGCACATCAAACAATTATATATTATTTATTATAATCTGACCCCCTTCCCTGGCGACAGTCAAGATTACTATACTTAACCCACTACTTGGCCTTCGTAAGGTCTGAAACACACAATACAAATACATAATTAACACAAAATAGTTAATTTATATCAATAACAATATCCCAAAACACAAAAACCATCATAATCCAAAGCTAGGGTTTATACATTAAACATTTCTCAAGCTAATAGAGATTTAGTTCATTTGAAAATGATATAAACACTAACTAAGTGACAGAATCATGTTCACTACAAAAAAATAATTAAGATAAAGCTAAGACTTACTGAAAAAAGAGGTGGAATGGTGAAACAATGGTAGAAACTCTTGGTGTCTTCTTCTTCTCTCTGCTCCAGGCGTTTTTATTCTTTTTTTTAATGACCAAGGACCCTTCTATAATTCTAATTTTTTGTATTTAAAGGTATAAAACATATTTGTGGGTTTTGGGCCTTTTTAAGTGGCCAAAAGCAACCCAAAAACGTTTTATTCAAGAGGGAACTGGTTTGTACTACGACATCAACAATTAACATTACTTCTTTATTTCAGCTCCAAATTGCAAAACATCAAATCATATGTGTTCCTGACTTCAAATACTATATAGATATGAATGTTATCTTCTATAAACCTTGTAAATCTTGTGTAGAACCTCAAACAGTCCACTTGCCAAGTCTGGCCGACACAATTTTTCACTTTTTAAAAATGGTCAAATCATCATTTCTCTCCATAACTAAGGGGTGATATTATTTTTTCACATATTATCATTTTATTAGAGTGTCCTAGCATCCACATACCTAAGATATGCACAATTAACACACGTTTAATGCACAATAACTTTAGAAATAGTATAAACACCGAAACTAGACAAGAAAGTGTAAAACATCAAAACATGGGGTAACATCCCTAAAAAATACTTGTGTACTCTCTATACCTTTATCTTTACTTTTTTATTGAATTTATATTGAATTGAATAGTTTTTTATCAAACTGTAAATATATCTATATTGTACTACCTTATTGTTTGCTAAATTGAAAAGTAGAAGAATTTCTAACTTATGATTGTCTTTTTATAGTTTTTAATTAGGCATAATTTGATTGGAGTCCTATTCACCCCTCCCCACATAGTACTTACGAGAAACCACCAGACCAACACATGGAAGATCAAAATAGCCACCTCTTCCACTACGAAATAGCTTGTAGCTGCATGTTGAGGCAAACTTTCCTGAATTTACTTCTATAGTGTTCAATGTAACACCAAGTCAAATACAATCCAAGTTCAGTATGTGATCAGTGCACTGATAAAGTAAAAAAAAAAGTCACACTATCAGACCACTCGACGCAAGGAATCAGTTCGAAACCACAAACACAACACAGAGAAGTAATAGTGTTGGTAGAAGAGATATAGGAACCAGAGGAGGCATTTATACGGTGAATCGTCATATAACAATGTACTATTCTCTAAAGACTTTTGAGGAGCTTTATATTCAATCCTAAGGTTTCAGCACCTACGTCGAGTCTTTCCAGAAACCAGACACTATTATCAGGGCCAAATGGAGGTGCGCTTTCGATGACACTCTGAAAATCAACATTAGCATTGTTGCTATTGGGGATTACTTAAAATGAGAAGCTAAGGAGATTTATGTTGATTGTATAATAACAATAGTCATTTATGAGAGAGTTATAGAAGATTATGGGGTCTTTAGAGTGTATCCACTTCTACAACCGAATGGGATTTTTTTTTTAATGTTAAAGAGGCGCACATAGTGCTGGCATGGTGCACGGTATTAGGCAAGTATGAGTGTATATTTTCTAATCCGTTGTAAAGTCCGATTTATATTGAATGATTACCCTCGAATATAGCTTCTGGTGACTTGGGATGTTTGTCTTGAGAAGAGTTTGACACCCCCTTCATCTTCGGCAGATGGTCCTTGCCCTCAAGCCTCTGATCATCTCCTCGGTTTAGTATTCCCAAGCCTCTTTGGGTTCTTACAGGTATCGATGTTATATTTTATCTTATTATTACCCATTTGAATTTATGAGATAATTATCCTTTGCGAGTATATAATAAAAAGGAATTCATTACCCTTTTTCAGTTTCTATTGATACATGATTGGATCCACCTTTTAGTCTTCTTGGTAGGGGTGTGCATCGGGTTAAAAAAACCGCATAACCCGATCACACTAACCCGAAATTATACGGGTTAGTTTTTAAATGGGTGGGTTGCGGTTTACACTTTTGAAAAAATATACACATTTTTGTGGGTTGTGAATTTTAAACTTGAAACCCGCAAACCCGCATATACTCGATTACCTTGTAGTATAAAAATTAGAAAAATTCGTATTGCTTATTTTATTCTGAAAAAAATAGTGGGGGTCATGTGTTTTTCACTCTACATTTTTTTTCCTCCCCTTTTTCTAAAAATTATTATGAAATACCGCAATAGTTCAATAATATTTTATCTAATGAATATGTTTTCATTTCAATTATGATAGTATCTTTACTCTTTGTTCAATTCATATATTTAGTTTCCTAAAATCTCATTTATATCTTTTAAATCATAGATGATTTTAAATACATGTGTATCCTAAACAATATTTTTCGTTATAATTTTCATTTTGCCAAATGAATATGGATACAAATTCTTATTCTTTATCGAAATAAATCACCCGCAATGTACCCGCAACCCGCCTAACCCGAAACTCAATGGTTAAAGTAATGTATTGGGCGGGTGCGGGTCTTATTTTTCAAAATCCGCATAAGAACGGACGGATTGTGGGTTGAGCATTTTTCATACAAAACCGACCCGAGCACACCCCTACTTCTTGGCATGTTTTCTAACAAGATTTGTTACTAAGGAGACCACACATTATTGTTCCCTCTTTTGGATAAGGCTGATTACTGGGTCTTCTTCGGGTATATAAGTGATTCCCTTAAATGCTAACACTTTTTCTCAGCAACGCACCTCCGATAGTTTGTCAACATCACGAATGATGTTTGTAAATCTTTTGCAAGAATAATCTTTAATTACTGAGACTACACCAGACTTACATATAACCTTGATTGATGATGCTAAGTTGGATTTATGAATAACTTTGATTGCCGAGGCTATATCGGACTTATGTATAACCTTGATTGTCGAGGTTACGTTGGGTTTTAGGAATAACTTTGGTTTCTGAAGCAACATCAGAATTACGAATAACCTTGATTATCGAGACTATGTCAGGGTTTACAAATAACTTTGTTTGCCGAGGGTACACCAAACTTACAATTAACCTTTATTGTCGAGGCTATGTCTAGTTTTACGAATAAATCTAGTTGGCGAGGCTGCATTGGGTTTTACAAATGACTTTGATTCCGAGGCATCGTCGGACTTACAAATAACCATGATTATCAAGGCTACATCAGGTTTTATGAATGACTTTGATTGTCGAGTCTACGTCAGACTTACGAATAACGTTTATTTTCGAGGCTATGTCAGAATCACCATTACTCAGAATATGAAGAGTCTTCCTCTATTAAATACCTTGGGAAGATAATATGTATTCCTCTTATACTAAAAATATCTTGTTAATTCATTCCATTTTCACCGCATCCTTCTCTTCATGTTTCTCCTTAGCATTTCTTCACTCATCATTTTCTTACCATGGAAACTATTTTTCATACCACAAGTTTCACCCCTCGAGGAAAATTCCGCCAACCTTATGAGTAGGTCGATAACCCTTTAGCCTCCCTGCTTAAATGGAGGAGGTTATCACCCCCTTCCTCTATTTTTGTGCCTCATTGAGCAGGGATGCCTCGAGCTCATGTTGCTTATTCATTGGTCAATTAAAATCAACCTATGAGTCGCGATCAGGATTCCTTCCTGCTGGATGAGGCCACACTCACGGTAAACACTTTTTTGACCTTTATGTCATTATGAATTACTTGACCTTGTTCATTTATTTTTATTTCTTTCTACCTTTGTGTAGATTATTTTAGTCTGATATTTTTTGCATACCTATCAGGATTCTTTATTCTCACTTGAGGAACACCGCCAAAGGCATTATTGTGGGGCTTCAAGCCGGAGTTAAGAAGTTAAAGGTGAAGATCGCTGAAGATGAGGCCTCTGTAGCTAGTGCTTGAAGGTGGCCGAAGAAGACGACAAGCGCTCGACTAAATCTCGTACCCAGTTCCAAGAGATGTTGGTGAAGAACCCGACTCGTGATATCATCATTCACCAATATAGGGCATAAGAGAAGTTTGACAAGGAGATACAATTTCTTTCTAAACTTACTTACAATAGGGGGAAAAGAGCGGGGTACCTGATGTACCTCTGTTATGTATGGTCTCACTACCATTTTTAGCAGAATCAATAATGAGTATGATCCCCCTATTTCCATGGGTTCTAACTTTGAGGATCTTCTCTCGAGATAAGCTCAGAAATTAATTGCCGACAATACTTCTTGGAAATCGGGGATTCTTTCTCCTCTTTATTTGCTTGAGGCAGCTGACCGGTCGTTTTTTTCTTTCATATCTAGCTTCTTGACTTTCACCCCATTCGTCTATCCTCTTGTGAGATGATGGAGATTACTGGAAATCTATTTTCTCTTTTGTATTTTCATAGATTCTTTCTATACTAACCGTTATGAGTTTTTCGATGATAATGTGTTATTTGTAATTTTTTTCATGTATGAATATATGAATATTTATTCGTCGGTTCATTTGTTTTTCTTTTCTTCTTGCTGGAATCTAACTTTTTTCCTTTAGAGAGTATGTATCTCTTCCTCTGGGTTAACGTTTTGTTGCTACGGTCCTAGCCATGATATCCAACTTTTCTTTGCATATGAACGTGGAATACATAGAATTGCGTGACTCCTTTACTAAGAATTTCAAAGTGCTTGTATATGCTTATGTAAAGGCCCTTTTCCTATTTCATTCTTCTTACTTCTGTGAGCGACATAGTCTTTGAAATTTTTCAAAGGAATTTCCAAGCCTTTGATAAGTTGTTTTTCTCAATCCTTCTTCTTCCAGGTAAGGTTTTGTACTCTTCTCAGTCTACTAGATACCCTATTTTATTTTATTTTATTTGTCTCTTTCTTTTGTTAGTTGAATCAGAGTAGGTATGTTTGGTGTTGCCTAGGGTGTTATAAAAATATGATAAATAAATGCTGAAAATAATGCACTAAAGCACCCCTAGACAAGCACGATACTGCAAGTATCACAAGACGTATGCAAGTTTTAATGATAAGAAGATTAGTTCTCAGGGTCTTAGTGTGTTATACGTTATGAGAAATAATAGCGAGTAGACAGTACTTAATTGAAAGACAGAAAACAAATAGGAACGATTGAGAGATAAATAATTAAACTAATAAAAAGTAAAGAAAATAAAATAAAAGCTAAAGAATATGAGATGAGAAATATAGCTTAGGATTTGCTAGTCTGCACTAATCCTTCTAATTCTTTCTATCAAATTCTAGTTAATAAGGGAGATAATTAGCTCTTAAATACTTAGCCAGGATTCTAATTTCCCTCTCTTAGACCTTGAAAGCGACTAAGGAGGCTACAGACACACCACGAGGCAACCTAAACTTAGCCACTAGGTTCCTAAGCAATTAAATTCCAAACATGGTGATAGTGATGAAAACACACCCTAATGACTATCTAGTTAGAATTAGTGTTGTCAAGACCAATATCGGAAACTAGAAGTTATGTGGTATTTCAATAATTAGACACCCAGTTAAGGCGATCATCTAACTACTATTAAGGTAATCCTAAACGTTGCGCACCGCAAGGAAAACAAACAATAAATCAAAACACATAAACAATATGGTAAGTAGCTAATACCAGATTAAAACATATAATACTCAAAGAAACTTAGATAGAAAGAAAATAGAATTCATAGATTATAAATAATGCAAAACCTAAGTTATGGGAAAATTAGTTCATACCTGAAGGAAATAAACTATAAGAAATAATGAAAGACTTCATCTTGCTCTCTACAATTATTCTGATGATAATAAACCTAAGGACTAATTAATGGGAGGCAAGGATGATTTACAAGTGATATAAGGGTGTATTTATAGGTGTTTAGAAGCCCTAATTCGTTTTCTTGAAGGAGAAGGTAAGTAATGGACTCCTAGCCCAACTCAAATTCGTAACCCTAAAATATAGAATCGGCCTCGTTTTTGTTTTGGTCATAACAGTTTCAATACTTAATCGTTTGACGCGTATGAGTAGTCGAAATTCATCGTCTCGGAGAGATCTTTAACTTTTCTCTTGACAGTTCTTCTAAATTTCTCACCGATTTTGAGATATAAGCCCATTTGTGGTCGTGGGTGGTGAAATTCAGATTTATTTGACAGCTTTATCTTTCCACACTTTAGCTTTTGTTTCCTTATCTCCAATTTCTATGCATATCTTCTTTCCTTTATCTCTTAGAATTGACTTGGCATATAATTAATCTCTATATATATCTTTAAAGCTTCACACAAAATAAATAATTAAACCCAATATGCTCTAAAAATAATAATTCATTAAATCAAGACTAGAAATAGGAAAGTGTAATATTTAATGTGAAAATTGACTAGAAAGACTTCTAAAACACTAAAAATGATGTCTCTAACTAATATTAATTCATGAGAAATGAGGAGACATCAATGTTTTCCCCCAAGGAGATGGTAAATGACTTGGTCAAAGATCCCGTAATGGTCGCAACTCAATGAAGTAGTGATTTTCCTTCGGCAGTCTTGCGACTTCTAGCCCGAGCAAAAAGAGAAAAGATAGTTCTCATTTGTTCGATCATCGTTCTTCTAATAAGAAATCTTTTAATAGCACACCGAAGGTGCCCAATATCGAGGATGGTCGTTAGACCAGAAAGTTTCTCTCGATACTTCCGACTTTGAAAGCCTTGATTCCTTCGTATGACTTGACTATTTCATATCCATTAAAAGGTGTTATACATGCTTCCCTTAATCTTACTTTTCCCATTGGATTTATCTTGCCGTTTGATACTTTATATTTGTAGTTAATCCCTACTACAGAAGAGGCTGAGGCTCTGATGCAAAAGGCTTTCCAGGCCATAATTATTGTTCAAAATGTCTTCAAGTTGGGCAGTGACTTCTTGGGTAATCAACGAAGGGATTCAGAGGTCGAGAGCTTGACCGATAAATTGCAAGAAATTCAACATTCACTAAAGGTTATCCAACTGCAGTTGTCTCAGGCCTCTATTGCTGCGAAAAAAGATCAAAGAGAATCATCGAGGAATCATGATACAATTATACGCCTGTCTAGGGATTTGGCAGAAGGAAGGTCGAAATCTATCAAGGATTATAGAGGTTCGGATAAATTTAATGAGGACATGCTCAAGTGGTGTGAGGGCTCGTGGAACGAGGCTGACATAAAGATTTTATGTATTGCATACACCATCTTCGGGAGGCGTATCTCTCTCTCTCTCTCTCTCTCTCTCTCTCTCTCTCTCTCTCTCTCTCTCTCTCTCTCTCGTTGAGTCTATCGACATGGATTCATTTCTGGTACCGGATTTTCCTCCTTTAACAATTTTACCGTCACTTGATACTGCGGTATATGTATTTTTCTTAACGATCCTTCTTTATATTTTGCCTTAATTTCCATAGTACCCATGTTTTTTCTTGTTACTTGATAATATGAAGAGCTTGTGGAAGGCAATCTCATTGAGGAGATTGTAGATGCAGAATAAGATACCAAAGGGGGAGGGATGCTACCAGAGTCTTAGTCGGGTTTACGCTTGTATTTTTTGAGAGAGATTATTTTATGTGATGTATTATCGGCGCTTTTAAGGCCGACAAACTTTAATCCTTTTCTTTTATTCCTTTTCGGGGATGGTTGGTTTTATCGTCCCTCAGAAAATGGCCCAAGACTTTTTTCCTTTGTCTTTATATTTTCCTTTGAATATTTTGTTTGTTATATCTCACATACTCGACCATTGAATGCCATGACCGAGATATCTCATATTCTCTCTCTTTTTTTATCGACACGTGATGGAATCGGATGTCCCCGTTCCTGGCATGTTTAGAGGATTTCTTATTGCCTGGGCTTATATTGCCTTAGATGCATCTCGAGATAATTCGATCTCCAGAGCATCACGTTCGGTCATGCTTTAGGAGCACTTTTTTAGTTTTTCTGCTCTCAGGAGCTTGCACCTTGACGACGTCTTTTATTTGTTTGGCTTGTACCTCCTTTTTCTTTGTAAGTTTCTTTCATGGCTCATATTGCCTTTAGAATTTTTCTTTGTAAATTTGTACCAAATTTTTTGTAGTTTGCAGTAAAAGGTTTTATTATTTCTTACCTTCTTATTTTCTTGCTTTATTTTCTATTTTCTTATGTTTTTCGATGCATCTATTTTACTTGTCATATGTTTTATAAACTTTTGGGAAATATAAACTTCCCTTCATGTTCTTGTTACATGTTTTGCAAATATTTGTTAGTTTAATTTGAGCTTTATGTAAGTTGATTGATTTATCTTACTCAAGGCCGGATTGCAAGCCGAGGGTGTTTTACTTACTTTTTTGTCCATTTCTAGGCTTCTTCACAACTTTGGTTTCTTCCAATGCTTTCTTTGTCTTTTCTTGCCAACAAGATTGGTAATTTCTTTGCTAACCTGTGGGTCTTTTCTTTCCAACGGGGTTGGTCTTTGCTTTACAAATATTTACTTGTCAATGCTTTATTGGTCTTTGTTTGTGTTGATTCATGAAAAGGTTTTTTCATGATTAAGATACCGTCCGGTGGTTATTCACTGATGGAAATGTTAACCTCTTACTAGTAGTATTATTCGTTTTATTACCTATACAATTGGTCTTTTGTTGATGCTACATCGGGATTTTCTTTCCAACAATATAGTTGGCCTTTTACCGATGCTACATCGTACTTTTCTTTCCAACAATTCAGTTGGTCTTTGCCTATGCTATATCAGACTTATTTTACCAGAGCTATATCAGTATCGTACCGATGCTACATAAGACTTATTTTACAAGAGTTATGTCAGTCTCAACTAATACTTCATCAAACTTATTTTACCAAAGCTATGTCAATCTCGTGCCGATGCTATACCTAAATTGTTTTACCAAAGCTATGTTAGTCTCTTTTTATGACTTTCAACAAACCCTTTGCCCGATCAGGGCTTCAGTTTTGGGTTGCCTATGATACTCATATATGTGCACATCGAGATTATTTGTCTTGTCGAACACTAACATTTGAAGTGACTTAAACTTCCTTAGCCTTGGCGTCTCCACTATCTTCCATTTTGAAGGATTCATTTGATTTACCATTAATGTTCAAACATCTATATGACTTCTACAGAACTAGTCGAACTCTGTATTCTTTGACGGATTCCCCTCCGACATTGCTCTTACCTTACCCCATCACTTATGTTTGGGGCTCTATATAAATCCTTGGCTTTCAAGGATGCGTGTTTTTGGCTATTCCCTTGATATTATCAAGAATTTGAACAATTGGAGGTTTTCATCGCTGTTGTTCGGGCAAAGGCCTCCGTTAACTGGTAAGTTTATGAAATAACTAGTTTAGAAACCACGACACCGTTGGAGGTGACTCATTTTATTTGGAAACTGTCAGTATAGCTGGCACATAAGACTCTACGCCTTCTGTAGCTTAAGGCGCAATTGGAATGTAAGGCTTGACTACCTATGCAGCTACTAACATAGTCGTTACATATGGTTCAACTACCTTCGGTTACTTGTTTTTTACATACAACTGGTCTATTGCACCATTCTCCATTGACTGAGGACTCCTTATTGAAATAGACCCTTTCCTCATTACAAAGCATTATTTACCACTTAGTTATTCATTTGTAGTGATACATTCCTTGTCGACTGTATACACCATATAGAATATCAGTGGGATCAAAACCACTCCCCTTAAACAACACTAGATGATAGCGCACAAAAAATTGCGCTACTAGAACACTCGAGTCGACTTAGTCTGAAACTAAGAAGACAACACCATAGGAGTAAAAGTGTCGACATAAGAGAAAGATACCATCTTAAATTGCTCTCAATTCCTATTGATGAGATTTTTTATCAATGCCTGAGGCTACAGTTGCTACACAGAGTCTTTTCTAAAAGCAGAATTTGTTAGGGCAAAAGAGAAATGCGCTCCTGATAGAACTCCGACGCTCAACATTAAAATTATTGCTAACGGGGATTACTAACCTAATGAGCTAAGGAGATATATGCTACATATATAATATCCATAATCATTTTATAGAGAGAGAGATAAGGATATATATGCTACCTGTATAATATCCACAATTATTTTAGAGAGAGGAGAGAGAGAGAGAGAGAGAGAGAGAGAGAGAGAGAGAGAGAGAGAGAGAGAGAGAGAGAGAGAGAGAGAGAGAGAGAGAAGTTTTGGGGTCTTTAGAGTGTATCAACTTCTCCTACGGAAATGAGTAGTTATAAATGTCGAAGAGGTGCAGAGTGCTGGCATGGTGCACAGTATTAAGCGAGGATGAGTGCATATAATAAGGTGTTGTGGAGTCTGGACTATTCCCTATCATTACCCTCGGATGTGGATTCGGGTACCTCAGCGTGTTTGCCCTGAGAAGAGTTTGACACCCCTTTCCTCTTTGGTAGACGTTCCTTACCCTCATCCCTCTAATAATCTCCTCGGTTAGTATTGCCAAGTCTCTTATCAACTGCCTATTACAAAATTAAGGATCAATATTCAAACTAAACTTAGTATCAGTCAAGGACCACCCCTCTTCACATATAATGGATGATACACGATCAAAAGATTCGACAATGAAGCTTAAAAACTTAGAAATTCTGTCTAGCATTGGTTGCAAGTCATCCAAACTTTGGAAAGGATTCCAAGAAAAACTTAGGCAACCTTTGTATAAAAATCAACTAGGAACTTATAGAGGGATTCCTTCGTACAAGGTTTTGATCCCCTTGACTAAGCCACAACCGACAACGAGTATATCATCACTAGAGGTATTCAAATTCTATACTCCGCTTTCCTTTCTCTTTTAAGGAACCCACGTTTTCTATTCTGATAATATAGATATCAAATCGTTTTTCTCTTCTTGGAATCGTTGGCTATAGGCTATTTACGTCTTCTTCGCGACAAATTTTCTTTTGAATACTTTCTTCGTAAGAATTCCATTTCCATGTTATGTGTCACTTTAGTATATATTTGATAAGTGTTTTCTTATCTTAGCCTATGAATCATAATAGTAGTTCTCCAATGGAAAAGAGTAACAAATTATTGAGTTTTCTAATAAGACGTATAAAAAACGCTTTACATTTCAATTTTTTTTTTTTGGGGTCGAATGACTTTTCACTTGAATGGCAAGTAATATCACAATAAAATACCCACCATAATTAATTAGTTTGTCATTTAAAACAATCATAAAACGCATGAATATTCTTCTTTCACGTAAGCTTCTTGCATGGCCCATGGCATTTGGATAAACCTAACCACGTTGACATATTTAATAATCAAACTTATATAAAATGTGTTCTCGGCCTATATATAAAGAAATCCTCTATCGCCATTTATAACAAGATCAAAGTCTAAGAAAAATTATCGAGAGCAGTTAACATATATACATATAGTCTGCATGGAGAAACTATTTCTCTTATCACTTTTTATCGTTAACATTTTCTCTCAATGTTTTATTTTGGTGCATAGTGACACAATATCAATATGTAGCCAAACCCCTTATCCTGAATTATGTAATTCCTTAGTTAGCACAGAATCTCCCAATGTTGATTTTCAGAATTTCAAACAAGAGTTCAACTTACGTGACACTTCAATTAGGGTTACGTTGGCTCAAGCTACAAACGCACACAAATTCATTTCCATGATCGATAAAAGTTCATTTAATGAGCTAGAAAAATCGGCTTGGGATGATTGTTCAAAACTTTATGAAGACACAATTGATCATCTCAACAACTCTATTGGCTTTGGAAAATCACCTAACTTAAACGATGCTCAAACATGGTTAAGTGCATCATTTGCTAACCAACAAACATGTCAAAATGGATTTATCGATTTTAATTTGTCGTCTCACTTACAATCATTTTTCCCGACTTCATTAAGTGAAGACTTATCAAAGTATCTTAGCAACTCATTAGCTATAAATAAGGCCATGGATTCATCTCCAGTTGCATTATCAAGTGATAAACAGATTAGAGGGCGGCGTTTACTATCTGATGGCTTGCCGGAGTGGGTATCGCCTGCTGATCGGAAGCTTCTCCAATCTTCCGGTACAACGATGAAAGCTGATATAGTTGTAGCTCAAGATGGTTCTGGGAATTACAAGACAATTAATGAAGCTTTGTCTGGGGCAGCCAAAAAGAGTGGTGGCAAGAGATTTGTAATATATGTGAAAAAAGGTGTTTATAACGAAAATGTTGAAATTGAGAAATCAATGTCAAATTTGATGTTTATTGGAGATGGGATTGACGAAACAATTGTTGTGGGAAAGAAAAACGTTCAAGATGGCTCCACAACTTTAAGTTCAGCAACTTTTGGTAAGTATACATTTTAATTTTTATTCTTTGGGATATATATTGATTCATTTATTTTTTTCATATACGCTAAAGAATATAGATTATAGAAAGGGTAACATATAGTTTACCCCTAATTAATTAGTTTGTCTAATTGTAAAATTAGGGATGACAATCGTTTTATTTTTTGCAAAAATATCAAAAACGAACTGTTCTAATCATTGATTACACTTTTCAACCATAGCCACACTATTTGATTTCGGTTTTTTAAAATGTTTTTATGGTTTTTAACCATAACCAAATGATAATTTTGTAAATATAATAAAAGTTAATAAAATAAGACCACACATATGCCGAAAATCTCCATAGATCTCTAAGGCATATACATTTTTTTTTGTTTATCTTTGATTAAATCGTATATTTATTATTTAATTGGTTTTTTTTAGTCGAAATAACATAAATTACCATAAACAAAATATTACCTAAATAATATTTAGATTTTGGTTTTAGTTATATTATTTTACTTAAATTATTATAGAATCTGAATATATATAATAAACGGTGTTTGGTTATTCGGTTTTATTTTTTATCTAAAATCATAACCTAATAGTTTTAACTATCGGTTACACTTTTTAAAACCATCACCTAATAATTTTTACCATGATTACATAATTCAGGTTTTAATCGGTTCGGTTATCTTCGGTTTTAGTTTTAACCGTAATCATTGTCATCTCTAGGTATAATTATACGTGATCCGTTGAGGGAGTTGGTAATGCCACCTAGAAAAAATTGCATGACAAAACAAACTTTTGAAAATAAGTAGTTACAGCAATTAATTTTTACTTTTGAAAAAACTTGTTGTTACCTATAAATTAATTAATTTTACTTGTATATTTCTCAATTTTATATTCCTCTAACAAAGCAAGACTACAACTAAAGAGGCAGCGAATTTGTGTCCCAAAATTTTCTTTTATCTATATAGGATTCCTAATTAATCGGTGGTTTTTTATATATTAAGAAAAGAATTCATGCATATGTCTTTTCGATCCATAACGTTATGGTATCCCTAACTTCTACGGGGATTACTGCTTACCCCTACCTATGCTAATAAGTGAGATACATAGATAAGTGTTGCATTTTTTCATCTTCAGGCGGGCTACCTAATATCTAAGTGAAAATGACATGTATAGTTTAGTTAAAAGTTAAAAAACATCGTAACATATTCTTTGTTACCAACCTTTTAAAGTAAAAGATGACTAATGTATAAAGATTTTGTGTTTATATATTACTTTTGCCTCAAATTACAATATTATATTATAGCTTAAGATCACCTAATTGAAGTAGAGCAAATTCTATATTTAGGTTATTACCTGTAATTTAAAAATATTTTTAGCTAAACATATTTAAGAGAATCATTATTTATTTTGACTAATTTTGTAAAATATTCTATAAACTTTAAATACAATTTGACTATTTCAAATAAATTATATTTTTATTTGGTCTCATTATAAACTAGAAGCTCTATTTAAAGTGATTAAATTATTCTTAAATTTTTTAACATATCTCACGAAATTAGTGAAATGACCTAAAATGATTATCTTAAATTTTTCCGCCCTAAAAATGTTTTTAGACCACAAATAATGGCGTAAAAATGAATTTTGCTCAGTATAAACCTAACAAATAGATAAATGTCATAATTAAACTATTTAAAACTAAGCCTTTTTTAAACTACTATTTTCATTCAGGTGTTACTGGTAACAAATTCATTGCTCGGGGCATGACATTTGAAAACACTGCTGGACCCCAAGGATACCAAGCAGTTGCATTACGCGCTAATGCAGATTTATTAGTTTTCTACCAATGCAGTTTCAAGGGCTACCAAGACACTTTATATGTTCACTCTCAACGTCAATTTTATCGTGAGTGTGACATATATGGAACCATTGATTTTATATTCGGAGATGCAATTGTGGTTTTCCAAAAATGTAATATTTACGTGAGAAAACCAATGAGTGGTCAAAAAAATACTATCACGGCCCAAGGAAGAACAGATCCTAATGAAATAACTGGTATTATTATTCACGATTCTAGTATCACCGCAGCCTCGGATTTGAGACCGGTTCAAGGTTCAGTCAAGAGCTATCTTGGTAGACCTTGGCAAAAATATTCTCGGACGGTTTATGTAAAATCTAATATTGATAGTTTAATTGATCCTGCTGGTTGGCTTCCATGGAGTGGAAATTTTGCTCTCAATACATTGTATTATGGTGAGTATTTGAACACTGGGAGTGGTTCCGGTACTGGGAGTAGAGTAAATTGGCCTGGGTACCATGTTATAACTAGCGAGGCCGAGGCGATAAAATTCTCGGTAGGGAACTTCTTGGTTGGAAATTCATGGCTTCCTTCCACCGGGGTGTCTTTCACATCTGGCCTATGATGTCACATATTTATCAATTTATTTAGGTTTTTATGATTTGTTAATCAAGAAATGATATGCATATATATATATATATATATATATATATATATATATATATATATATATATATATATATATATATATATATATATATATATATATATATATATGTATGTATATATGTGATTGAATTGTCATATAGTTATTGTGATGATTTTGTGGTTGAACCGTTGAACATATAGTAATTTGTAACCTGTATATTTATGTATAAATACATGGAATTATAATTTATGAATAGACCAGATGATTATGTGATTCATTTTTTATGTTCTTCTGTCTATCTATGATCTACTTAATTTTTTTTGTCGAATAAAAAAGAATTACAATGTAGTACAACGTTTCAATGTTTGCTTAAGAAAATCAATACTATCTCCAACATTTGGAGAGCTCCAGTTCTCTAAGCTGCCAGTTCTTCTCACGCATTTTGCCACTAAATCCGCTATCGTGTTTAGTTCTCTTTTCAGATACACCACTTTCCATTCAGGAAATTTAGCGATCCATTACCAAATTAATTCGATCATTGGCCGAATCGTCCAATCAATTCCTGTTCTATTATAAATACCTTGAACAATGTCAAGATTATCCGTGTAAAAGAAGATCCTTCTACACTCAAGAGCTTCAGAGGCCTTCATTGCTTGTAAAATAGCCCATGTTTCGCCTTCCTTTGCACTCCTAAATGTACCCCTTCTGTATTGCTTATCACTCACCTGATTATCCTTATTAATTGCGATCGAAGCGATCCCCGTAATTTCATTTTTATTAATAAAAGAAGTATCATTATGCCAAACCATATAAACTGTCTCAGATGGTATGTTGTCGCCCTCTTTATTTTTAGAATGATCCTCTTTCCGAATAGCACGTCTATCAATACGTCCCTGATTCGTTTTATAAAGCCTATCAATAATTCTATTTGAATTGTTGATAATATCCGATATATCCCATTCTTTTGATTCAAAAAACCCTTTCATTCTTGCTTTCCATAAGTTCCACAAGATTACTATCAAATTACTTATCAATATTTTCTTATCCCAGCAATTATCTGCGTAGCTTTTAATAATGTTAATAATCCAATCTTTGAATTTGCAACTTTCGTCTTTAACAATCTTTATTTGGAGTGTCGATTCTGCCCAAACAGTAGCGCTAAAAGGGCATTGAAACATGAGATGATCCATTGTTTCTTCAGCTTCCTCACACCACTCACAGATCGCATCATTTGCACATCTTTTTTTATTTAGATTTTTCTTCGTCGGAATCGCATTGTTAATAATTTTCCATACAAAATTCCTCATTCTTGTCAGCACATTGGATGACCAGACCAAAGACCATAAGGATGGATCACCTTCTTGAATTATTTTTGTTGATGTATTCTCTTCCTTGCTTATCTCTTCGTTGACCAATAGATGATAACCCAATTTGGTTATATATTCCCCGTCTTTTGTAAATGGCCAGATAATTTTATCCTCTTTATCAATATTAATGATTACCGTTATGTTGATTTCATGTATCTCTCTTTCATTACATATAAGGTTGATTAAATTCTTATTCCATCCCGTACATCCGTTATTGAATAATTCCGCTACTTTTTCGATTGGCAGCCAGTCGCATTTGTCCAATTTCATGCCCGGGCCAATCCATTTATCTTCCCAAATGTTAGCTATAAGACCATTGCCAATTTGCTAGCAACATTCTTTTTTCAGTAGCTTTAGTCCTTTCAGAATACTAGACAAAATCTAAGACCTTTTTTGTTTAACTTTTGTGTTCCACATATCTGAATTAGGGTGATAAATTCCTTTAAGAACCTACTCCACTAGCGTATTTGGGTTGTTAATTAATCTCCAGGCTTGTTTTGCCAGCATTGCTAGATTTATTTTATGAAAGTCCTGAAATCCTAAACCACCGATCTTCTTTGATCTCGCGATCTTTTTCCATGAGACCCAATGTATTTTCTTTTTGTCCAACGTATCGCAATAGAAATTAGAGACAATAGTTGAAAGTTTTTTACAAAGCATTTTCGGAAATTCAAAAATTGACATGGCGTAGTTAGGTATAGCTCGAAGGACAACTTTAATAAGCACTTCCTTCCCTCCTTCTGACAAATATTTCGCGGTCCAACTTGAAGCCTTACTAATAAGCTTGTCCTTGATATAGTTTAAATTTTCCATCTTGGATCTCTTAAGAGTAAGCGGTAGACCTAAATATTTTCCCAACGAATTTGTACTAGAGATTCCTAATTTAACTTCTAGAACCTGCTTTAAATCCTCTTTAATACCTTTGCTAAATAAAATGGATGATTTTCCAAAATTCACTGCTTGTCCCGATGCCTGACAATATTTATCAAGAATTTCTTTGAATTTGACACAATCCTCGAGGTTTGGCTTCCATAAAAAATAAAGCATCATCCGCAAATATAAGGTGCGTTAGTCTCGGACAATTTCTCGTAATTTTCAAACCTTTGAAATTTTCAGCATCCACATAATATTTCATGAGATAAATTAAAGCCTCTGTCATAATTGAGAAAAGGGGAGGAGATAACGGACCTCCTTGTCTTATGCCCCTTTCCGGTTTAAATTTTCCAAGTCTTTCTCCATTGATCTTGATTTGCATACTAACGGTAGAAATGCATATATAAACCATTTTCCTCCATTTTTCACAAAATCCGATTTGTTTTAGAACTTTCATTAAAAAATCCCAATCAACTCTATTGTACGCTTTGGCCATGCCGATTTTAATCGCTGCATAATGTTTTTAAGACTTCCTCTTACAGTTTAAGAAATAAGAAACCTCTTGAGCCACTATTATATTATCCTGAATACTTCTTCCCTTGATAAAAGCAGATTGAGTCGGTGATATAATAGTATTCATAATTGGTTTCAACCGCAGGGCGAGAATTTTGACTATGATTTTGTATATGAAGTTGATACAAGCAATCGGTCGATAATCCATGGGTTTCTCTTGTGTTTCTCCTTTAGGCACCAGAGTAATTAGCGTATCATTAATCTCTTCTATATTGCAGTTGAAACTAAAAAAATCCGTAACGATTCTAACTACATCTTCTTTGACAATATCCCAGAACTCATGATAAATTTACCCGTTAATCCATCAGGACCAGGCGCCTTTGAACCCGACATACTAAACACTACTTCCTTAATTTCCTCAATATCTGGAACTTTGATCAAATTTTCATTCATCTCAATTGTAACTTTACAAGGAATAAAGCCCGTTATATCTTCCTCCTCCGTTTTCTCCTCTTTTTTGAATAAGGTGATATAGTACTTTTGAAAGATCTTTTTAATCTCATCTATTTCCTCCCTCCATAAGCCATTTTCATCTTTGATTGCTACAATTCTGTTAATGTTCCTTCTAACCCTAATAATATTATGGAAATAGGCCGTGTTTTTATCTCCACATTTTAAGTGTTGGTCCCTCGCTCTATTAGCCCAATATATTTCTTCTTTTTCCCAAAGTTCCTCCATTTCTTTTTTTTTATCTCCTTGATTATATCATGTTGATAGTGGCCATTATCTTTATCTTGAAGGATTTCAAGCTTATGTTGTAGCTCATTGATTCTTCTTCTAGAGTTTGAGAATTTAGTTTTGCTCCACTCTTTTAACGACTTACATGTTTTGTCTTTCCTAGCTTGGAATTTCTTGATCGAATACGCACAACTTTGATCATGCCATGATTTTATCACTATTTCGAGACATTCTTTATCTTACCATCTTGAGTAAAAAATAAAATGTTGTGTACTTGATTTATTTCTAATTTCTCGTTCAAGAATCAATGTGGAATGATCCGAGCCCACCTCCGGTGGTACTTTAATAAAAGCATTCGGGAAAAAGTCAAGAAATTTTAGGTTACAAAGCCCTCTATCTAATTTTTCTCTCACGTTTTCTTTCCCAAATCTATTATTATTCCAAGTATAATAGCATCCCTTTGATTCCAACTCAATTAAGGCATTCTCGTTGATAAACTTGTTAAATTTCAGAATTCTATCTAAGTTGGCTTGATTTTTACCTTCCTTTTCTTTGAACTTAGCCACTTCATTGAAATCTCCCATTATTAGTATAGCTTCATCATGCTTTGATATCCACGTTGTTAGTTCATTCCACAGATTATATCTCGCTAATTCATCACAAGGCGCACAGACAAACACCAGGAACCAAGTCCTACTACATACTTCATTAATTTTACAAACGACATAAGAATTACATGAAAAGAAAATACTAAGCTTAATATTTTCTTTCCAAGCCACAATGATCCCTCCTGGCTTAGAATGAGAGCCAGTTGGATCAACAAAGTGCTTGTACTTGAAAGACTTAAACACATTAATAGAGTTAGCATTACAACTTTTCAACTTAGTCTTGATTAAACAAAAGACAACCACATTGAACAAAGATAGGAGGGACTTCAAACTGTGTTGAGTCAAGGCTGCCTTAACACCTTGACAGTTTTAAACCATATAGCTATCCATTAATGACATTAACCTTTGCAGTACTTCCCTTCTCTGGCATGTAGTTGATGGTGCCGCTTCTCACAGGTGGAACCTCGGAAGTAACAGCATCATTAGGGTCGCCATCAGTTTCGAATTCTTTCTCAAAATGGCCATCACATGGAAAACCTTCGCAAAAGTATAGTTTTCTGTTCTTGTTCTTGAGATTCTTTAGCCATGCGTTTGGTTGAGGGTATAATCCCTTCTTTATCATAAATTGGTACTTGACATCACTTAAACAATCATACAAATCATCCATAAACAGTTGAATCTCCCCAATCTTCTTACCCATAAGCTCAAATTCCGCCTGTCTTCTTCTCTTACTGACAAACACTTCAGAATTAAAATCTTCTGGATCATTCTTTTTTTATTCTCATTCAAGTCCACACCAAAGAGTTCCCTTGGACCTTGAAACCGCATTTTAGCTAGGTTCTTCCCTCCTTCATAGTTCCCACTCCAAGGAATAATATTTTGATTAGTATTCATTCTCATATACGAGTCATAATTAACCTCTGGAACAATTGCTACATTCTCTTCTGACATAGTCCTTACTCTTGAAACACCATCATACTTTAATTTGGTTCTTCTTTCACGTTCCTCAGTTGTCTCTATCACAATATCTTTGCCCTTGTCTTGTATCCCCTGCACATGTCCATCTTTTTTAAAGATGTTTCCTTTATCACCACCCATAAAATCTCTATACAGCTCCTCAATACTACTATATTTAGCATTCATGACCTCCTTCACACTGTCGCTACTAACAATGAGGCTTTTTCCAACATGTTCCCATTCATTCTGAAAAGCTATGTATAGCCCAGGAATCTTGTTGCAGAGATTTCAAAAGGTTCCTCTAGTAATTCAATCCCATTTGTAATATCACCCAAAAGCCCCGTGTTTTATCTCTCTTTCTTTCACCTGTTTCTGAACCTTCATTTTTCGTATCCTTGTTGGAAGAATCACCTGGTGTTCGAACTGGCACCTGAATGGTTCCAACTTTGAAGCTAGATATGTTACCAGTTGATCCCCCTTGTCGCGAATCTCCATCAGTGTCTTCATCATCTCCCTCGAATCTACAAAATGGATAGAAGTGAATTATCTCATCAAAAACACCCCAACGGTCTCTTTTCCTAATCACAAAAAGTGGTTTATCCTCACTTTTGACAGTTAGTTCTCGACTCCAATTAGTATATTTAAAAGAGCTGTCATTCCACCTTGGTCTAACAATACAAGTAGAACAAGCATTTTTATTATGCCCCAAAACCCCACAGTTAAACAGTACATCCCGATATTTTTATAAATGATAGACACCCATGCAGGGCCTTCGAATTGTTCAACGTAGACTCCAGTTTTTAGAGGTTTACCTGTGTCGAATTTAACCCTGAACCTAATGAGTTCCTGATCATCATTGTCTACCACAGGATGATCAATTTCTGTAACTTCACCAATAAAATTCCCAAGTGTCTCAATTGTATCAATTGAACATTGGAACCCAGCTAAGCCATACACCCTAATCCACGCATATGAGTTAATGAGGTCGATGTTATTTACCTTATCTCCTTCATTAAGCCAGACAATCACCACATGCATTGATTGAATAAGGCAAGGTCTGATGAAGTAGAGCCGGTTAGCTTCTTCCTCATCATCAAGAGTGATATTGAAGATATTTGGATAGCTCTCCTCGAAAATCAAACGACACCTAACATTCCAATTTTCTAAAACCACTTTCCTGAACACCGGTAGTGGGATGATTCTTTCAGTCACGACTCTTGCAACCAGGTTAAACTCAAGCACTTTAGGTTTTACAGTAGCAACTTTGGTTGATAATGAGAGGATAACAAACTTCTCCAGATTTTCATCCGAGATTTTGGCAATAGGTAAGGTGTGGTTTATTTTAGTAGACATTGTCGAAGTATTTTTAGTGAGAAGTAAGGAAAGATGGTTAAATGATTTTCTGCAGAGTATTATATAACTCCCAATATATAGGAGACGAAGAGACACGATACTAACTACCTCCACTCGATTAATGCATGTAAAGTAGCTTTTTTTTGACACACGTTCGATTTTAGTATCGAGATAGGTGCAATAAAGTGTGGAGTATAATCTAATGATTTCGTTATATGCTGAACATTTGATTTTGATTATCCTTCCTAATCTTAAACCACACATAACACCTGAAAGAACACTTCTTGGCCTACTCAGCAAATCTACCCTAGGTTTATTCTTCTTGGTAAAAGTGTAGCGTGATATTGGATACAACAGTTTTACGGTACCGATGCAACAATAATGCTTTGTAGTAATAATAAAGCGAAGAGTTGAAGCGTTACCCATAGAGATAATCCCGTTAATCTTATAATCATACCTTGTGAAATTAGTGGTAGCCCAACCTTTGATCCAGCCCATTAAGAGAGTAATAAGCCTCCTAAGCAAAGTTAAAGTCCAACTAACAACAATTGGGTTAATTCATCCTTGTTGAAGCAATCCAAACCCCATAAACAAAAGTCCCAAGATTCGATTAACCGGTCTGACTCTTAAATCCCTTTGCATGTTCTTAATTCAGCCCTTGAGTTACTCTTCCATAGCTTAAATAATCCTCCATATCGATCGAAGCAATAGACAAGGAAAGCCCAATTAACCTCATTTCTTATCATAATCAAGAGTATAAAGGCCACTATTGCAGTAAGAACAGACTTAGCCATAAAGGATGCAGATAATTGAAACCCAATTTGGAACGGAGGACGAAAATTCAAAAAGTCAAAGAAGAGGAGAAGAGAATTGAGAGGGAAAAAGGTACGGATGAAAGAGGAATGAGAAGATGAAAATGTGTCTAAAGATGCAGAGGTTGAAAAAGAAAAAATTTGAAGATGAAAATCATTAGATGAGTGTATGATTTGAACAGTAACTGTTTAGGGAGAGAGAAAGTTAGCCCATCTTAATTGACACCCTTTTTTTTCTCAAACAAATTATAACATTTGATCTACTTAATTTTTCATAGTAAACTTTTGTTCTTATGAGTTTTTTCTAGTATCTTTTAGAAATAATTCTAAAGGTAAAAGTTTTGCGGATCTTTTATCTTATACACACGTATGGCTTTTGATACCTTTGATGTATTATAATGTGCCTTTAGGTCCTTTTTTTTACATTGTTTGTCCTTTTCAAAATATCGTTAATCAATGCTGACTAGGCGTCATGTATATAAAATTTATCCATCTAATCAAGAACAATTGTGTGTTTTTCTACTTTGCGCTCTCAAATTCCTAATTCATGTCATTACGTAAAAAAATATAAATAAAAAGTCCTTAGTGTCAATCGTTCTGACTTTCCATTGACCTATACTGTAAACCATTGCAATGTTTATATAAATAATTAAAACAATGGTGAAGATGACGAAGTTTGAAGACATAGATATTTTATGTTGATTGATTATATATATATTTATAGAGAAGTTTTGGTCTTTAACCTTAAGAATCAAAATTTAATAGAATACATGCATTGATTGTCATCATTAAAATGGTTGAGAATGTTAGTTTAAAAGGTTTATTTTGATTGATATGGTGATAAAATATTGTATTTTAAACGAGTATTATTTTCTATATTTCCGCACTTTCGTGTGTTTAGTAAGGGTGAGTATGGTTCGGTTCGTCTAGATTTTTGGCCAAAATCGAAACCGAACCGAATATTTTGGTATTTTATAATTTAATAACCAAATCGGGTGGTTCGCATTTGGTTCCATATTCGGTTTTTGGTTCCGAATTGGTTCGTTTCTGTTCGGTTTTAGTTCGCTTCGAATTCGAATGCTTGGTCAATAATATTTTCACTCCATTTCTTGAAATACATTGTCCAATAGAGACTAATATTCAAATACAATTACGCTACTATTACTTGTCTATGTGTGCTATTAATATATCAATTAAATATAAATTTATAATCTAAAAATACTTATCTTAATTTACAATACTACAATAAATTTAAATCTATTACTTCCTATTTCATACAATCATGATTTATAAAATCAATCAAGTAATGAATACTTATAATCTTAAGTAATATTAAAAAAAAATCTCACTAATAGCACCATCGAATAGTATAACTAAAATTTCACGTAGATGATAAATTCTTAACAAAAGTTTCTCCCATATAATTCTCATAAAAGAAGTTTACACATTTTCTATTTTTTCCTTCGTTAGTTTGGTTTTTGTGTGGTTTTTTTGGTTTTTGAAAAATTAAAAACCGAACCATTTGGTTATTCGGTTTTTGGTTATTTTGGTTCGTTTTTTTCCGGTTTTTTGGTTCGGTTTGGTTATCTGGTTCTCATTTGCTCACCCCTAGTGTTTAGCAACATAAAAGAAGAGCATCGCTATATTTTATCTCTATTTGTTTTGCTTTTATTTTATTTTCTATGTGTTGTTTTATGTAGCATTACTTAAAAAAGCGAAAAAGTAAATAATAA
Source organism: Nemophila menziesii (assembly GCA_029959085.1). Classification (NCBI taxonomy): domain Eukaryota; kingdom Viridiplantae; phylum Streptophyta; class Magnoliopsida; order Boraginales; family Hydrophyllaceae; genus Nemophila; species Nemophila menziesii. The sequence continues at coordinate 26,371,390 of JARWIR010000018.1, read as the reverse complement.
GTAGAAAGAAATAATTTTTGCGTCAAAAAAAAAAAAATTATTTTTATTGGTTATTAAAACCTTGGTATAGAAAGTGATATTTCGACCAAAAAAAAAAAAAAAAAAAAAGAAAGTGATATACAAGTAAAATAAATATGGGTAATATATATTTTACTCTCAAAAGAATCTAATTATTTGTCATTTTTAAACAATTTTTAAAACGCATGAATATTCTTATTTCACGTAAGCTTCTTGCATGGCCCATGACATTCAAATAAACCTAACCCCGATGATATCGATATTGACAAACAAATTTATATAAAACGTGCTCTTATGGCCTATATAAAGGAACCCCCTATCGCCATATTTTTTTTTTAGACATTTTTTTTTTTTTTTAGACACCATCAAAGTATAAGAAAAATTATCGAGAACAATTAAACATATATACATATAGAGTCTGCATGGAAAATCAATTTCTCTTATCATTTTATTTCTTTTACGTTTTTTCTCAATGTTTTATTTTGGTGCATAGTGACACAATATCCATATGTAGCCAAACCCCTTATCCTGAATTATGTAATTCCTTAGTTAGCACAAAATCTCACAACGTTGATTTTCAGAATTTCCAACAAGAGTTAAACATACGTGACACTTCGATTAGGGTTACGTTGGCTCAAGTTACAAACGCACACAAACTCATTTCCATGATAGATAAAAGTTCATTTAATGAGCTAGAAAAATTGGCTTGGGATGATTGTTCAAAACTTTATGAAGACACTATCGATCATCTCAACAACTCTATTGGCTTTGGAAAATCACCTAACTTAAACGATGCTCAAACATGGTTAAGTGCATCATTTGCCAACCAACAAACATGTAAAAATGGATTTATAGATTTTAATTTGTCGTCTCACTTACAATCATTTTTCCCAACTTCGTTAAGTGAAGACTTATCAAAGTATCTTAGCAACTCATTAGCTATCAGTAAGGCCATGGATTCATCTCCAGATGTATTATCAAGTGATAAACAGATTAGAGGGCGGCGTTTACTATCCGATGGCTTGCCGGAGTGGGTATTGCCGGCTGATCGGAAGCTTCTCCAATCTTCCGGTACATTGAGGAAAGCTAATATAGTTGTAGCTCAAGATGGTTCTGGGAATTACAAGACAATTAACGCAGCTTTAGCTGGGGCAGTCAAGAAGAGTGGTGGCAAGAGATTTATAATATATGTGAAAAAAGGCGTTTATAAAGAAAATGTGCAAATTGGAAAATCAATGAAAAACTTGATGTTTATCGGAGATGGGATTGATGCAACAATTGTTGTGGGAAATAAAAACGTTGTAGATGGTTCTACAACTTTTGGTTCAGCAACTTTTGGTAAGTACAAAAACTTAATGTATATTATCCTCCTTTCAGTTTCATATACGCTACCAATATATATAGAGAATTGTAATGATATATATCATTACTTTTAATTTGATTAAAGATTTGTAACCAACCAATTTACACTACGTTATTGGGTGATATTTGGATGATATAAATTTAGGTGATATATATCATTACTCTATATAAAAATTGTCAAAATTATAACGTCTAAAAGTTACCCTAATTAATTAGTTTCCTTAATTTTAGTATTCTATGATAATTATTGAATTTAAATGACACTTCAGATATGCCATCTGTTCAATTGAGGGAGTTGGTATGCCCCCTAGAAAAATTTGGCAAATCTTATCTAACCATGCATCCTTCTAATTAGTTACTTATAAGAAAATTGTGTCATATTAATTTAATGTTTTATTTATGCTGTTCTTTAATTTTAGCGTCTGTTTAAAATTGCTTTTTAAAATAATCATTTGAAATAATCTTAAATTTATAATAATATTTTAAAATCTAAAAATTATTTTTAGAAAAAGTATTAAATTAGTGATTATATTAAAATAGTCACTTAAAATGATTTTAGATGTTAAAATATTTTTAATATTTTTTATAAATATTTAATTTTAATTAAAAACAATTTTAACTCTAAAATAATTAATTCCAAACAGGTACTTATATTCCTTTGCAAAATGCATTAGCTAGGAGAATTTACGTGAATTCTCTTTCTTATTCTTACAGATAGGTAAGTAATTTAATCTGAATGTTAATTTTGTAAGTCTATATACAAGTCTTTTTTTTTCTTTTATGAACTAGAAATTTACCCAATTTTTTCATACCATAGAATTTTATTGGCTAAAATAACTTTTAACCATACGAAAAAAATTCTGAAATTAACTCCGCGCTTAGATATCCATATTGTTAAAGCCTAACCTAACCTATATAGGTGGCTTATTGCTTACCCCTAGCTATGCTAAAAGGTGATATATAGATTAGTGTTGCATTTTTTCATTTTCAGGCGGGCTAGCTACTATCTAAGTGAAAACAACATATATAGTTTAGTTATAACATCATAACAAATTCTAACTAACTGTGTTTAGCTTAACTAGTTAGAGTTTTGTTTTTTCTATAATGTAAATTCAAATTAAATTAATAACTCCAAATTTAAAATTGCTTTCTAATATATCAAAAGAATATCATAACAAATTACTTGTTATCAGCTTCTTAAAGTCAAAGATGGTCATCTAAAAAGAGTTTGTAGGTTATGTTTCTTTTTGTCTCAAATTATTAGAACATACTACGAGCATTATTAGCTTAGGAGCGCCTATAATTGAAGTATATACCTACAAATAGATAATGTCATAATATAATTAATTAAAAATAAGTCATTCTGATCTATTGTTTTCATATAGGTGTTTCTGGTAATAACTTTATTGCCCGGGGCATGACATTCGCAAACACCGCTGGACCACAAAAACACCAAGCAGTTGCCTTACGTGCTAACGCAGATTTATTAGTTTTCTACCAATGTAGTTTCAAGGGATACCAAGACACTTTATATGTTCATTCTCAACGTCAATTTTATCGCAATTGCGACATCTATGGAACAGTTGATTTTATATTTGGAGATGCAATTGTGGTTCTCCAAAATTGTAATATTTATGTCAGAAAACCAATGAGAGGTCAAAAAAACACTATCACGGCCCAAGGAAGAACGAACCCTAATGAAATAACTGGTATTGTTATTCATAATTCGCGTATCACCGCAGCCTCGGACTTGCGGTCGGTTCAAGGCTCTTTTAAGAGCTATCTTGGTAGGCCGTGGCAAAAATATTCTAGGACGGTTTACCTAAAATCTAATATTGATAGCTTAATTGATCCTGTTGGTTGGCTTCCATGGAGTGGAAATTTTGCTCTCAATACATTGTATTACGGTGAGTATTTGAATACCGGGAGTGGTTCAGGTACTCGAGGTAGAGTAAGATGGCACGGGTACCATGCTATAACTAGCAACGCCGAGGCAATGAAATTCACTGTAGGAAACTTCTTGGTAGGGAATTCATGGCTTCCGGCCACGCGGATGCCTTTCACATCTAGCCTATAGACATATGTTACATAATTATCAATTCATTTTAGGTTATTATGACTTGTTAATCAATAAAATAACATGCATATATGCATATACGATCGATTGTCATATAACTATTGTGGTAATATTGTCGTTGTATATAACTCGTACCCTGTAGATTTCTGTATAAATATATACAAGGAATTGATTATAATATGATGTATTTATTGGATTTTATGAATAATACCATTAATTATAATGTAATTCTTTTATTTATTTATTTTGAATAGGTCTTTAATTTACCTAAAAAAAATTACAAGTTTTTTCTAGTGTTTTTTGAAACTAATTCTTATTTAGTTACTTAAGAAAGCCCTACTACTAATATATTTTTAGAATTTCAGATTTTTTTTTACTTTGTAATTAATTTTCTTATGCCTTTGTTCGTAAAATTATTTTATAGAAAGACAAATTTCTGCTAGATAAAATTATAGTGTTCACAACTTAGACTCCGTGGTGCAGTTAACCTTTTTGTCTCGTATGGATTAACCATAAATTTGGAAATCCTTTTTTTGCAGGGTTATTATATAGACAAAAAAGGGGTTTTTATGAATTCGGGAGATTTTTCGTTATCTTTTGCAAATGTTATAAAAAAATGAACCGATAATATATGGTTTTTGAGTGTGTTGGGTCTTACGGGCACAATGAATGACTATGTCATCCAAAATCCTTATTTTTGTGATTCAAATTTTTTTAGTGACTTTTAGGTTATTTTTAATATTTTATTTTGCAGTTTTGTACTTTAGCTTCACTAAGTTTTTATTTTATATGCACTTTAAAGACCTTAATTCTCCATTTACAACAGTTATTGGTTTATTAAAAAAAAACAGAGTCTTGCTCTTTTATTTTTATGTTTTTTCTTGTGTTGTGCATATTATTTCACCGTCCATCATGTCTTCCGAAAACCCCTTTTCAACACCAAACTTCAAATTAGCTACCCGATCACGAACTTGATATTTACAACTCACAAACGCCATCCTAGGCTTCGTGGCTATCATCTTTCTTCGTACGAATATTTGTTCACGTGTTGGTTCACTATCAACTTGCTCTTCAACTTTAATTTCTTCCAAGATAGGCTTGTTACAAGGAGTCTTACTTGGGTTCTCTTTCCTCTTCATGTTTTTCTTAACTTCTCCAACCTTAGGTATAGAACTCGAATCCAGAATCTCAATTGCTTTTTCCTAAGTAGTCCCAAGAGAATTTCTAGTCCCGACGTTACTTGGAATCTTTCGGTTATAGCAAATGGAATCGGTTATGTTTGTCATCTCAATGAACCCCACACTCAAAACTTCAAAAATTCAAAAGCTAGAGAAAAGTTATGAATATTGATGTTTTGAGGATATAGGAATAAGTTTTGTGCTGTTATATGAGATGGGTAATGAATAGGTTGTGGTTTTGGAGAGGTTTAATGGTTAAGATGAAAGCTTTGATGAAGAATTTTTTTGATTAAAGTGAAGATTTCTTGGTGTTTTGGAAGGATTTAATGTGTGATTATGTGTTTGGAGAGGTTTAGAAGGGTTAATTGATGATGTTTGGGTGTTTCAATAATGGATTGCAGGTATTTAATGAGTTTTGGTTCGTCAATAATGGTGTCTTGTGTGCGGGGCAACTGCAAAAGGGAAAGAAATAGGTTCTTATAAGGTTTAGGTTAAATTTCAGTGGCACGGCCGGCATACTGGCGATATGGCTGGCTAGCCGGCCTCTACTTCTTCACTTTTTCACATTCGCACTTTTATGTTGCGTATAAGGTCTCAAATTCTAGAAACTTTTGTCGGCATATACCGGGCAAAAGGCCGGTTAGTAGGTGCACGAGTGACAATTCTTGCTGACGCTAAACTTAAGTGCGTATAACGGCACGCATTCGGGGAGCTGACCGACATACCAGTCATATGACCTGCTTGCTGGTGCACAATGTATTTTCTCGCTGATGCAATTCCCACGTGTATATACGTGTCTCCATTCCCAAAACACCAAATTGAACACCTGTAATCATAAAAAACAATCCAACCCTTCTCATTTCTTAAAAATGTATAATAAACATCAAATTACACTATTATACACTACAAATGGAAAAACTGAGACCATTTAAACTAATATACAATTGAAATGGCTTTTGTTTAACGTTGTTACGCTCGACGGGTTACCTCTCTTACTTATGCAGCTTCAAGGAGGTACATGACCTCCCCAGGGATGTGAATCTTCCTTGCGATTGGTATCCTCGCCTCCATGATATATCTTTAATTGATGTCCATTCACCATAAAGGTGCGTTTCTCAATTGGATGCTCAATCTCAATGGCTCCATGAGGTGTAACTTTGGTCACAACATAAGGACCTGACCACTTCGATCTTAACTTCCCTAGATAATTGCGGAAATTGGAGTTGTATATAAGTACCTTTTGTCCTACTTCAAATATTTTATCACGAATTCGGTTATCATGTCATTTCTTTGTACAGTTAAGCATTCTCATAGGCATGAAACCAAAAATCATCAAGTTCATTAAATTTCATCAATCTTTTCTTTTTGGAAAAAGTAGGATGTAAGTTTAACTCAGATATCGCCCAATATGCATTTAATTCAAGCTCAAGAGGTAAGTGACATGCCTTACAATATACTATGCGATACAGAGACGCACCAATGAGCGTTTTGAATGTCGTGCCATATGCCCATAATGAATCATCTAACTTCATTGACCAATCCTTGCGTGTTGGTCTAACAGTCTTCTCTAGAACAAATTTTATCTCTCAATTAGAGACCTCAGCTTGACCATTTGTTTGCGGATGATTAGCAGTGTATACTCGATGTCTCACCTATACTTCTCTAAAACCTACATCAAGTACTTGTTAACAAAATGTGTTCCTCCAACACTGATAATCACCCAAGGTGTCCCATGTCTTGTGAAGATGTGTAGTTTCAAGAACTTAATTATCACTCTCAAATCATTTGTAGGTAGAGCTACAAACCCTACCCATTTGGACACGTAATCATCGACTAGTAAGATGTATTGATTTCCATTGGATGGTACAAATGGACCCATGAAATCGATACCCCATACATCAAATGTCTCAACTTCAAGAACATTATTACGTGGAATCTCATTTCTCTTCGATAAATTAATGGTAAATTGGCATCTGTGACACTCTTATATGCATGCCGATCTTTATGCAAAGTAGGCCAATGAAAACCAGATTATATTACCTTTGCAACTGCGCAGTCGCCTTGAAATGTACTGCGTAAGGTGAATCATGAAAACTTTCCACTGCTGCACAGACGTCACCTTCAGGTATGCGTCTTATTACCATTTGATAACTACACACTTTGAAGAGGATAGGATCCTCCCAAAAGAATTGTTTAGCACGATGAACTAACCTCTTCCTCTCTTGTGAGTTAGACCCTTCACGGAAAGCTCCACTCACAATAATATTTGCTACGTCTGCATACCATGGAGTACCAGATTCGTTTATTATAAACAACTTCTCATTTGGAAACTCTTATTTGACCAACTCCGGTCCATTATTAACACTAGACCCTTCAAGACGCGATAAATGATCTGCCACCTGATTTTCACTACCCTTTTGATCTCGAATATTTAAGTGAAGCTCTTGCAACAACAATACACATCTAATCAAACGTGGCTTTACATCCTTCTTTTCCATCAGGTATTTAATTGTAGAATGATCTATGTATACAACAATTTTCACCCCAAGGAGGTAGGAACGAAACTTGTCAAAAGCATATACAACAGCTAACAATTCCTTCTTGGTTACGATATAATTTACTTTAGCACCTGTGAACGTCTTACTGACATAATAAATGGTATTAAATATCTTCTCTTTTCGTTGAACCAACACTGCACCCATAGCAAGATCACTAGTATCACGCATAACCTCGTATGGCATGTTCTAATCAGAAGGAACTACTACAGGTGTCGAGATGAGCTTCTCTGTGATTTCCAGAAATTCCTCCATACAAGCTTAACCAAAAAGGTATTTGGTGTCCTTCTCGAGTAAGTTTCACAACGGCTTGGAAATCTTGGAGAAGTCCTTGATGAAGCGATGGTAAAATCCAAAGTGACCCAATAAGCTTCTCACCATTTTAACGGATATGGGGGTGGGAGAGTCTTGATCACTTATATCTTTGCACGATCAACCTCCAAACCTATACTCGAAACCTTATGTCCCAACACTATTCACTCACGAACCATGAAGTGACATTTCTCCCAATTTAAAACCAAATCAGTTTCCTTGCATCGAATTAACTCCTTTTCTAGACTATGCAAACAATCATCAAAGTTATCATACAAAAACAGACTAGTCATCCATAAATACCTCAAGGAATTGATCGATTATATACCAAAATATTTCCATCATGCAACTCTGGAAAGTAGCAGGTGCGTTACATAATCCAAATAAAATCTTTCGAAATGCAAAGGTGCCAAAATGACATGTAAATGTGGTTTTGTGCTGGTTCTCCGGATCTACACATATTTGATTATAACCTGAGTAACTGATGTCTCCCTATTTGTTCTAAATTTTAGACCTTATGAGATATAATTTTAGGTGAATATTTGACTTATTTGATAGACTTTTATGCTTATTTCGTCATATTGCACTTTCTTCCCTTGGAATTAGACTATTTGCATTTTTAGAGCTTTTGTGCGTTAATTTGTTTGTTTAAGTGAAAAGTTAGTAGGTTTATGAATTCATGAAGAATCAAAACAAGGAGGAGAAGTGAGAATTAAAGTCTTAGATCTAGTGGAGAAGCTAAAGTCAAGAAAAGATTTTCCGAAGACTTGACTAAAGGAGTTGCAGATCTGGAAGGCTGTTACTAATTTCTGTTTTTGGGCTACTTAGGAGCGGATTTAGCCTTGGACCGTTAAATATGGGTTGATGCCTTTGTGAGTTAAGAAGATTCTCCAAGTTGAATTAACCCATTTGGAGTTGATATGCAAAAGTTACAGCAGTTTTATTAAGGGGTGTACACCAGTTACGGGAATTAAAGAAGAAGATGGGTTTGGGCTTTTTATAATATGACCTAATGCTCTTAACCTAAGCCCTAATCTTATTTTGAGCACTATATATGCTCCTTTAGACCTCATTATTCAGTACCTCTCATTAAACCTTCATATTAAATCATCCTTAGAGAGAGCGTCAAGAGGCGAAAGAAAAAGCAGGAGCTGGAGAATCCTTTTCCTCCAACAACAGCTCAAGTCAATTCCTTTATCTAGGTTCTTATTTTATTTTTTTTATTAAGAACATGTATATTTTTAATTTTTTTATTGTTTTTATTTCAAATATGATCTAAACCTTAATTACTTAATAATCGCATTGAGGACGAACCCTAATTTATTTAATTAGTGTATTTCAATTTGGGATTAGCTTCTAGTTTAATCTGAGTTGGGTATTTCATATTTCTTATTATTTTATATTAATTTCACTATCAATGAATTAGCTAACCGGAGATAGGTCATAGTAATTAGGCTATCCACTAGTGGCGGTGATCATCTTGACGGGGGATTTAGGAACTGAACTAGATAATAAACGCGTGGTGTTCGTCAATGATCCTGACGGGCTTGACTAACCGCGTAGCCGATTGGGTAAAGCTTTTAACCATCTGAACATAGCTTATAATTGCCCTGACGGAGTTTGTAATACTGTAGGATAGTTCCTAAGTCTACCCTGACGGGAGTTAGGAAATAGTAGAGTCCCGACTAATATAGAAATATCAGTCTGCCCTTAACGGAAGCATTAATTACGTAAGTTTAGGTGATTCCCTAGCGAGACTCAAGTATAGATCATATCTGCGTCTTAATCCTTTAGTATTTATTTTCAGTAATTTGTTTCATTGCGCCTAGTAGTTTAATAACTCGAAACTAAACAAAAATCTTTTATCTTTTATTTTCTGTAATTGCAATTACTACTACTTATCTATTGAACACTTGAGTTATACCAGTCCAATCCCTGAGAACGAAACCCGATTTATCGGAGTATTACTTGGACAAGCGTACACTTGCGATATTGTGGTTCCTTTTATTTCAGTACTTAATTTTATAACACCCCAGGACCCACCAGTAACCATCAAGGAAGCAATAGTATTCTCTCCTTGCTAGCTTGTCCAACATCTTATCTATGAACATGAGAGGAAAATGATCTTTTCTTGTGGCCTTGTTCAAATTACGACGATCCATACGCACTCTCCAACCAACAACGGTTCCCGAGGGTATGGTTTCATTCTGATAATTCAGGATAGGTATGATACCACCTTTCGTTGGTACACATTGAACTGGACTTGCCCATTTGCTACTAGATATGGGAAAAATGATCCCCACATCTAGTAATTTTATCGCCTATCTTCTTACCACCTTCTTCATAACTGGCATCAATATTCTTTGTCCTTCAACTGAGCGTGCACCTTATCTTTGAGAATAATTTTTATGTTGGAAAATGGCTAGACTAATACCTTTGATATCAGCACCGGTAAAGTGTCACTAGTACCTAAATACGCATACCTCAAGTGTGACTAGAGTGTTGTTTCTTCAAGTTTTGGAGGAGACTCAGTGGATGGTTTCTTTTGAGGCTCAATCTCTCCCAATTCTCTCACCGGTTTATAGGCAAGAAACCTAGGTTTCGCATTTTCAGAATTGAGAGTTGCCACTGTTTCGACAAGCTCGTCCATCATCTCAAGTATGTCAAGTGGTAGGGCAGCCTGCAAGACATCATCAAAATTCATTTCATCAAATACCTCCTGCGTGGCATGATGATCAATAGCATCTAGACATAAACAATCGTCCTTCGAATTAGGAAACTTCATTGCTCTAAACACGTTGAACTTTATCTCTTCGTCTCCATTTTCTACATCAATAAGAGTACGCCCTGTGGCTAGAAATGGCCTTTCCAAAATAATGGGGACATTCCTATCAACGTCGTAGTCAAGTATAATGAAATCACGTGGAAAAATGAAACTACCTGCCTTGACGAGGGCATCTTCCACCTTTCCCTTAGGATGAGTGAGGGATCTATCAACCATTTGTAAGACCACGATGGTTGGGATTGCTCTTCCTATCTTCAACTTCTCAAAAACTGATCTAGGCATGAGATTAATAATCCTTCCCAGATCACACAAAGTTCTTCCATACCACTCCTCACCAATCGAAATGGAAATATTAAAAATCCTGCGATCAACCAATTTAGGTGGCAACTTACTCTAGAAAATCGCACTACACTTTTCTGGCAAACCTACCATCTCCCCTCCAAGTATTTTTGTTTATTACATAACACATCCTTCAAGGACTTTAAGTACTTATGCATTTTCTTGATGGCAATGAAAAACGATAAATTGATGTTGATCTTACGAATTGCATTCATGAATTTCTGAAAGTCTTTCTCATCATCTTTCTTCTGAAATCGTGAGTTGAATGTTGGATGATGGCGTCTTTAAACTTTTCGGGAGCCTTCTCACTTTCTTCCTCAACCACAACTGGTTCAACTTATTTTTCCACCACATCTTTCATCGTCTTGGATTTGACAGTTGTTTCCTTTTCTTTCATTAAAGGAAAAGGTGGTGGTGGTAATTTCTTCCCATTTCTCAATGCAATAGCATTACATAATTCATTACCTTCGAGAATTTTCTGTGTTGCTTGGGCGTTGACCTTGACCTTGAACATTTATATTGCTAGAAATTTTTGATATATGAGTCTCTAAAGTCTTCAAAGACGCGGAATCGAATTCAATGTCTTTTCAATGTTGGTTGATTTATCGACTGACACCACTATAAAGTGGTTCAAAGTGATAGCCGAATCGGCTGCAGTAAGCGCACCTTCTTGAGGACGGGAAGGAAGTGCTTTATGAGCCAAAGTATCTGTATAAGCATCATACCCCGATATATGATGAGCTTGACCTCCTTGATATTGATTTTTTGGTCTTGAATGGTAATTATTGCCTTGGGCCTTGGTTGATAGGTTCCTGGATTAGCAGCCCCTTGCGGAGTAGAATATTGGAACCCTGGATGGTTCTCGTTTTGATTACCATATACTTGACCACTGAGTGGTTACCTCGATTATTGATGAAACACATAGATTCCGAATTATGAGGACATTCTTTCCAACTATGACCAATTACCCCACAATTAGGACATATCTCTTGTTCTTTTACAACATTCATATTAGCCTTCTTGTTGGATACATATAGCTGTTTAACTTTGTTCTCTATAGAGGCAATCTTTACATTTAAAGCTGTTGTTGAGTCTACATTCAAGGTACCTTTTTTGGAAAATCGAACTGGTGATCTTAATGGTTGCCAACTCATTATATTTTTCACGATCTAATCTATAATAGCTAACTCCCGACTCACAGTTACCATCATAAAACCGCCTTGACATATAGTATCAACTTTTTTTAGAGGCTTCATCTAAACTGCAATAATAGATTCCTAGATGTAACTCTAGTGAATACCCATGTAGTGGACACTTTCATAATGGTGATTGAAAATGAGCCTAAACGACTCCTACAGCTTCTCCATGTTCTTGTTGGAAACATGTTTAGTCAAGCTGTCTACTTAATCTTACACTCTGATGATAATAACTATAAAAAAATGCAGTTTGCAGTTGATCCCAATTAGCAATTTCCTCGTGTTGTTGCTGATTATACCACTTACTAGCTCCTCTGGTGAGGCAAAATGGGAACATAGCAAAATACATTTGTTCCTGAGTAAATCCTGGAGTGATATATGCATCACAGATATACACGAATTTTTACATAACTCGAATAGGATCTTTGTGTGCAGCTCCACTATATGAACTGATTGATCATACCCGCATCTAGTTTGAATCTCACTGCTTGAAACGCGGGTGGGCGAAGTCCCAAAGGTGGTAAACGGAATGGCCTATTTTTGTTAGGCTGGATGAGTCACAGTATGGATCCAGGCTGAACTCATACACCCTGATTGTTGTTAAGCGGTTGTTGTCTTCCAGGGGGATAAGATATTGAATGTTGACATTATTTCCTGGTGGATCAATTGCAATATGTGGAGTTATCGGGTTGTAATCTTCATCTACTTCAACCTGGACATTTCCATGCAAGGCTGTCATTTCTTGGTGTGCTTTCTTTTCTTCCCTTTCTATTTGCTTTTGGGCTCAAATTAACTTCCTAGGACTTGAGAGCATACACCAAACCTAGAAGACCTGAAAAAGACAAAACAAAAGAAAAACGTAAAACGGAAAATAACAATTAACTTTACTAAAATGATTAAACACAGGGGCCACACGTTGCAATCCCCGGAAGCGACACCAAAAACTTTGTCGCTCCTAGAGTGTGATAAAAATCAACACTAAAGGAGATGAGCGACTACCGCAAGTTTACAGGTCGTCCAAGTAATAATTTAGTAAAAATGGGTTAATCGTCTCCACATGGATTGCTAGGTAAGACAGATGTGTTTAAACGATAAGTAGAATTAATTGAAGTATAAATAAATAAAAGATAAAGATATGTTTGATTGGTTTTTGAATAACAAAACTACTAGACGCAAGATAATAAATTAACTAAAGGATTATCTGAATGCAAATAAAACAAAGACTAACAAAGTAGATGCAAGAAAGAGAGATGTACTTGAGTCTCCCGAGAGATCCACCTAAGTTCAGATTTTTAATGCTTTCGTTTAAGGGCCAAGATGGTATTTATGTATTAGTCAGGACTCTAATATCTCCTAACTCCCTTCAGGGTAGACTTAGTAGTTATCCTACGATATTACAAACCCCTTCAGGGCGATTATAAACTACTTTCAGATGTTGAAGTGTTTAACCTAATTGGCTACGTGGTTGGTCAAGCCCGTCAGGATCAATGACGAACAACACGTGTCTATTACCTAGGTCAATAATTGACCCCCCCCTTTCGGATGATCACCACCACTAGTGAATAGCCTAATTACTAATACCTATTTCTAATTGGACAAATTAAAAACAACAAACAAGCATACGATAATTGTCAATACAAAATACCCAACTTATATTAAATTGAAACAATCCTAAATTCGAAAAACGTTAAATTAAATAAACTATGGCTTAACCAATTGTGCAACTCTCATAAATTAAATTGAAACAGCAAACAAGCATACGATAATTGTCAATACAAAATACCCAACTTAAATTAAATTGAAACAATCCTAAATTCGAAAAACGTTAAATTAAATAAACTATGGCTTAACCAAATTAAACTAAGAACAATAAAGAAATTAAGTTTACACATGTTTCCTAAAAACATTTCTGTTAGAACCTAATTAAAGGAATGAAATGAGTTGTTGTTGAAGAAGAATGAATTCTCCAGCTTCTTCTCTTGCAACTGCCTCTTGCTCTCTTCAGAAATTAGAAATAATTATAAGTGTATTGATTTATGAGGCTTAGGAAGTCTTATATAGGTCTTAAAAACGGATTGAGCCCTTATTTGACTTAATTAAATGATTAAGAACCAAAATCCATTATACAATTCCCGCAACTACCGAATACACTTTATTAAAACAAGTGTAACTTTCGCCTCGTAAGTCCAAATCACCTGATTCTACATCTCAAAATTCTTTAACTCTGAGGTGCATCTTTTTCATTTGAACCACCAGATCTGAATCTTAACCGTTTGGGATTAGGAAGTGCTAGAAGTGACGACTTTCCAGTTTCTAATGCTCCCCCTCCCTTACTAAAGTGATGACTTTTGCTCCTTTAACGCTTCCATTTGGTCTTGGACTTTAAACTTCAATTCTTCTCTTCATCTCAATGCTTCCTAGAATTCATGTACGTAAGAACTTCACACCAAACAAACAAATTAACGCACAAAAACTCTAAAAGTAACAATAAGTATAAAACGAATGAAGAAAGTGTAACATAGCAAATTATGCTACTATATTTAATAACTAAGTCCAATTTTTACCTAAAATGATGTCTCCTAAAGGGATTTATTTATCATAAACAGGGAGACATCAGTTCAGATTCCTACTGATACAAAATTTTATATCTAAATGATGCATTGAGATTAATACCTACCAATTTATTTGATGTGACTCGCCCGAGGATGGCGTGATAATATGATTCACAATCAACTATTACAAATTCAATAAGAAGAGTTTTGGAAAACATACCCGATCCAATGCTCATTGGTAGGCATATGCAGTCATATACTTTGTAGCAGTGTATCGTGAATCCACAAATGATAACGTGGTAGGGGTTTATTCTCCTTGGGGCCAGGTTGAGCTGCTCATAAGTGTGTATGAATAAGACTCTAGCTGCACTTCTAGTGTCGATCAAAGTATACATGTTAAAAAAGCTTCCCATTGTGGTGGAGATGTTCAACACTCAATTTTGGGTGAACATCGATCCCTATCATCTTGATCATTAGGATTGTGTGTCACTTCTTCTTGGGGTTGACTTGGGGAAGTCGATATTTCTTACTGACTCCCTAGGCCATGTTCTCCTAATGATTGACCCACTAGATGGGTAATCCTGGTAAGCGTTGTATCCTGGTATGTCTCAATGAGTTTGGATGAAAACACGTACGTTTCTCATAGACGACGTTAATCTGATAGAGCAATTTTCTACCTTATAAAAACTATATGTTCCAATCTTGAACTCCGTAACTAGATTGAGCAAATGGTTGGTTCCTAGTTGGCGGTGGTCGAATCGAGACTAATATTCTACGCATTGCAAAAAAACAAACTATGGGACAAAAAGAGGTGTTCTCTTGTTGACACTCCGTTACTCAAATTGGTAAGAGAAACAATAAAAAAGACACCCCAAGTGATTTGAAATTAGTGAAGGGTGAAAGATATTCGAGTTACGTGTATAGAAGTGAGAGATTAGAAATGAGAGAATATGAGATACCTATACTGCGAAGTGGTTGCCTCTATTTATAAAGTGATTGACCGACGTAGACTTCTACGTGGGTCAGGATACCTCTTGAAGTTGATCTCTTATCTAGTTTATTCGATCAATTGTATTTTTAATCTTATCTAGCCATGACTGAGATATAAAAATTCTACCCATCTTATTAGTTATATCATATCTTTCGCAATCTGTAATCCGCAATATGCATCAGTGACCTTGTGACCTCGACGTGATCAAAGGTGGATTTGGAAATAGTGACCAGATTGACCAGACTATTTTTTTGTTTATAACTGATCTTGTAACTTCAAATATAGTCAAGTGTATGTTAATAACTGTCGATATATATTGGATAACATAATAAACAACAATAACTTATCACCTATACTACATTACCACAATATGAAATTTGAGTTTTCTTCCTTCCTTTAGCACTATAATTATTTAAATATTTATGAAATTAGGGCCTAAAACAAACACCGTGTGCGAAAAGAGCATTGCCCTACTTAAATTTTCAGGTTAGCGAACAGACAAGCTGAAAAATCTGATCGTGATAGGGGACAGGTGACATGTTTAGAGTTTTTCGTTAATTCTGTTTATGGATAAAGTTGGTTCTTCTTGAGAATTCAGTCACCTGGAAATTCTCTCAAAAAGAGAAGGCGCGATATATAGTCAATTAACTAATATCTTATTAAGGCCGCTTAATTTGCTTAATTTGCAGGCTTTACCAAACTAATACCATATCCTTCCTACTTCCTCCAAAGATTTTTTTGTAACGTCTTACTTATTAAATTGGATGCCAAATATTTGTTGGATCAAACAAAAATGAAAATTTTAATAGTTTAGAGAGTAGAGACTTTACCAAACTATACCATACCCCTCCTACTTCTTTTTCAGATGTTTTACAAAGTTTTATTCATAGCTAAAAATTATCATCTTAATTTTTTTATCATATTGAAATATAGATACATTTAAATAAAAACACAAATCATCCAATACCTTTATTACTTAGGTTATAAAGAAATTCATATCTATCTATAATCGGAATACACTTCCATCGTGAGACATCTAGGTTTAGTTTTATACACTTAGCCGTAAAGTCGGCAACACTATTCATATTCTTTTAATGTGACATATTTTTCATCTCGTAAATTTTAAAATCCATTTCCAAATCTCATTAATGATTGGGTTCTCGAATTAATTCCCTTCTTTTTTAGTATCCCTTGAATAATGTTAAAGTCGTCCGAGTAGAACAAGCTACTCGTAAAATTGAGGTCTGCAACTAACCTCATTCCAAAAAAGACAACCCAAACTTCCCCTCCAGTATAAGATTTTACTCTTCTAAAATACTTATTTATTTTATAAAATTATGATATCTTTTGATTTTGTATACTTACTTTATATCTGTTAAATATTAAAATTTATGTTTCCAATAAATATTTAAGATATCAGGATATTTTATTAAAGGTTTTATAATAAATATGATGTTAATTAATAATCTTTCTTAATTCATGTGCAAAAGAAAATTGTACTAAAATAATGGGACGGAGGGAGTATTAAAAGTTTGGCTCGAACTTATAATATTTATTAGGAAAATTGACCTCTCTGGTAGTCATTGTTCAAAAAATTGACAAATAAGCTCATATTCTTACAATTAAGATAACATGGTACCCGATATTTTATTTTTGTCAACCTATTGGTACCCACTTAAATGTCTATGTGGCAAATTAAGAAAAAAAAACAATGTTATACCCAAGAAATATAGAAAAGGAAAAATAGATACCCATACTCTTGGTTCGTCAGTATTTAACAGTAGAGTTCAGGGTGATTATCAATATTTGGATCAAAATTAAAACGTTAGATATTGTGTTGTCCAAATTGAAACCATGCATACTTATTTGTCCATTTATCAAATCGATGGGTATCTAACATGTCATTTTCTTTTTTATTAACTCTAAACTTTATACAGTTGAATTACGATTACGACAAGAGATCTCGTTTTATTAAATTAATATAAATTTTCCATTTTTTTTACTTTATGTTGTATATTTTTCTTGTGTCATTTTTTTTTTTAATAATGTTGTTTTAGGACCATTTGGAAGTACTTATTTTAGAATAAGAAAATATTTTTAAAGCAAAAATAAAATATTTACAAAAAATATTTAAAATAATTTTGAAATCTTGAATCACTTCAATTATTTTTTCTAAGAAATACATATTTGATGTTTTTCATAAAAAAATTTCAGGGTCTAAGTCATTTTTAGAGATTTAAAATATTTTTAAGTGGTTTTTAAAAATAAAATAAAATCCAAACGAGTATTTAGTCTTGGACTATAAAATAGGTTAAGAAAGCAAACTTTAAAATTAAGCTAAATGTTTTTGAGTAATGATATATACAACCTAAAATCATACCATTAATTATTATCCATAACGTGGCGTGAATTGATTGGCGATAAATCGTTAAGAGTAATGCTGAATATCACCCCAAATTGCATCGCCTTTATATCGCCTCCTAGTTGGATTTTAAATGGACCAATCATGTGATTTCTCTTTCCTGATTTATTATTTTCTCTCCCTTTTATGATTGGTCCACATAAGGAGCGATATAAAGGCGATGCAATTTGGGGTGATATCCAGCATCACTCAATCGTTAATCAGATCAAGAAAATAAACGGATTAACGATTTATAGCTAACTAATTCATGCTACATCATTGATAGTATATTTGAGTGATATAATTTTAGATGGTATATATCATTACTCATATTTTTTTTAGTTAAATATCACATATATCTGTACCCTTTTAATCAAAATTGTTGTCAACTTAAAAAAAAAATCTTTTTTTAACTATATCTGAATTTACTAATAGTGTATACCAAAGTTAAAATTTATTTGAAAAGACAGAATTTGGATTTGAACTGATTTTTTTAGGCCATATCTTTTTCTTTTAACAAAAAAAAAGTAATACTCAAGAAATCCCTGAAGTTAGAATTAATTTCTTTTCACTATAGCTATTATTTTTTTACCAATAAAAGACACCATACATTTTATTCTTCCCTTTTTTGCCCATAAAAAAAGAAGTTTGAGTTATGAGAAATTTCCCATAACTCAAATTTTGAGCTATGGGAAAATTCTCAAAACTTAGATTTTGAGTTTTGGGAGCGAAGTCAAGAAATCTTAGGAGGGTAAAAAAGACAGTGCCTTTTACGAGATAGTGGATAAGGTTACAGGGGTTTATTGAGCATTAACCCAAAAAAAGGCCATGTCTTTTTCTATTCCATCTTTTTTGACCATATTTTATTTGAGATTTTGACCCAAGGGGTCTTGAACACTAACCCCTAGTCCTAACCCAGCCCCACTTTTTTTCTTCTTATTAAAGACCACATATTAGATTTAACACTTCAATCCAAATTCCAATTATACATTTATCATATGCTGTAGATATCGCCGCCTAGGCGCATCTAGGCGCCGCCTAGGCGTCAACTCCCCACTCAGCCGCTTACGCCTAGTAAAAATGCAAGGCGTTTATGCCTAGCGCCTAATTTGCCGTGGAAGAGGCGCCTAACCCACCTAAGCACCGATTAATGGCAAAAAATGGCCGCGTAGGCACTTCTTTAAATTTTTTAACTCCCGAAAATTCTTGAATTGATATTATAACTCTAATTTTAGTATTTTCATATTTAATAAAGTGGTATTAGATGGGTTTTATGACTTAAATAGATAAAATTATTATAACTAATAAACATGTTTACTAAATATATATAAAACTACATCGCGAGATTCAAAACCGCGTAATCCCGCCTAGGCCCCGTGAAATCCCTCATAGGCGCTAGGCCCCGGTCGACCGCCAAGGCCGAGGAACCGAGATCTACAATATAGCATTTATCCTCTTTTGTTTTATTTTTACTATATATACTAATTATCTACGAGAATTTATTTATTATTTCTCTCTCCTCACCCTAACCCTAAAGACGATCTCCTTCCTCTCTCCTAAAAACAAGACCACTTCTCTCCTCGCACTTTCGGCGAGCTGCACATTGATGCCACCTTCACTACCTCACACTATTCTCGTTCATCTAACCTCCAAGATAGCAACGCAACTCAATGGAAAAAGGCCATGCTTCGAACTTAAGCGAACTCAGGCGACGGAGCTCCGTTGCAAGCTCGATCCAGATCTCGTAGTTGACAAAGACGAAGCTTTCCTCCTGAAGACGAAGCTTAGCTAGAAGCTCGACCGCTGTTCGAAGCCAAGCCGCTCTTCTCCAGTGTGCTCAATCGAGATCAGGTCATCTTCTCCACGAGTCAAGCCATGGCGTGAACAGTGAGATCCAGCCTATTTAGCTCCGTTCTAAGCTGCACCACCATCGCAACAGCTCCGTTCGAGGTCGTCGTCTTTGTTCGAGCTCTCCTGAAGGCGAAGACAAGCTTGTTCAGTGAATCCATGTAAGCACTGCACCAGATTAGCGAAGCTCGGGCGAGCACTCCAGCAGCCCCCTCCATGGTTTGAGATCGAGCAGTGGTCTCAAGCTCATCTCCACTGAAGCCAAGTCACCGTGGACCACTAACAATGTGGATAAGACCACCAGCAGCAGCTCGCGAGGCAGCCTTCACGGTCTTTGTTTTTTTAGTAAGATCTTGTCAAGCCATATCTAGATCTGGTCAAACCAGGTCTATTTTTTATTTTTTTATAATTAGTTATTTTTTTATTTTTTCTAATGTAATAGGATTCCGTATTTTTTGTAAGCATACTCATTAATTCTATTGGATACTCATTCTAAAAGTGATGCTCATATTTTTAATAATACTTATCTTTTTTTTTAATAATACTCAGCTTTTTTAAAGAATACTCGGTTTTTTTTAAGAATAATCGGTTTTTGTATAGAAAACTCATCTACTTTTATAGAGTACTCATCATTTTTTTGAAACTCATCAATTATTTTTAGAAACTCTACATTTTTTCCGGTGACCGGTACCGGAGTTCGGAGGTGGGTGGTCAGAGGTCGGAGGTGGGTGGTCGGAGGTCGGAGGTCGGCGGTCGGTGGTCGGAGGTCAGAGGCCGGAGGTAGGTGGGTAGTGGAGAGAGATGAACAATGACATCACTCTTTCATCTTTTAGTGTTAATAAGAGTATTTTGGTATTTAGTTATCTTTGAGATCTATTTAAAGAAATAAAACTACCACTAAAATATTATAGGAGAAAAACTAGTTTTTAAATCCTTATGTGTCAATCACCCAGGTTATTTTTGGTTGCATCATCTTCTAACAGATTTTCCATTTGGCTTAATTCTCTCACGAGGTTCAAACAAAATGTCTTAAAAAATACTTTTGAAAAAGTTATAATAAATGTTGGTCAAAAGCGTGAGTTTTTTAGATTTTTTGTTTTTTTTAAATAATTGACAATAAAATATACTAAACAAATTTTGGCAATTCAGTACTTTGATCGTAGTTTAACTACCGTCTTTGTAAAAGACGGTCTCTTAATTAATAGATTAACGTATTACGGTTAAAAAGAACGTATTAATTAATAAAAAAATAAAAGATTTTTATATAATTAATAAAAAAGTTTAATTGATTTATGATTAATTTTCAAAAAAAAAAGAATAACTTTTTTATAATTGATTTATTTCTATATTTCATACATTTTATAAAAACATTAATAATTTTATCAATAAATAATTAAGATTCTTACTTATAATAAATTAATAAACTTTCTTATTTTAATTAAGAATCTTAATTATGATTTTTAAATATTTTAGTCTATTTTGGAATTTTTTGCTATTTTAGTTATAGTTTCAGAAGGCACTAATATAACTTTTTTATATGGGAAGTAGTAAGAAAATCCAATATAAACTAAAATGTTTAAAAATCATAATTTATTTTATACTTAAAATAAAAAAGTTTATTAATTTATTTTAATTAAAAATATTAATTGTTTATGAATTAAATTGTCAGTCCTTTTATAAAATGTATGAAACATGAAAATAAATCAATTATAAAAAATTTCTTTTTATTCTTTTTCTAAAAATTAATTATAAATCAATTAAACCTTTTTATTAATTATAGAGAAGTTTTATTTTTTTTTACTTAAATACTTTTTTAGACCTAACTACGTTAATATATTAATTAAGGAAAGGTGGTCATTGAATGTCCATCTTTCACAAAGGCGGTGGTTGAACTACGATTAGGATGCTGAATTACCAATTCTTTTCCTTAGTATATTTGATTGCCAATTCTTTTTTTTTAGAGGTCAAGAGACCCTGAAGAAAAACTCTTCGGAAAAGTTACATAAATTTAACCGCCTATGATTATCCTAGGTACTGCCCAACCACAACGGTCACGCGCTAGGAGTCTCCATAAGCCATCTGGTGGATCTGTAAAAATCATCGGACCATCCTTATTCCGCAGCCCAAACTTAGCTAACCAATCCGTGCAATTATTAGCTTCACGGAAATTCCAAACTAGATCAAAATGCACATTATTACGCAAAATATCCACACAATCGCGAAGAACACCACTTAAACGATCCCTTGAGTTCGCACCGCCCTTCACTAGCGCGTGCAACTCACTCGAGTCCGTTTCAATGATGACATTGATAATACCTCGCGAGACTGCCAAACGTAGACCAAAATGAAGCGCAAGACCTTCTGCCTCAAGTGGTGTACTAGCCACACAATTACCCGCAAAACCCACAATATAATCACCGGTGCCATTACGAATAATCCCTCCTATACTTTCCGATTCACTCTTAGGATCAAAAGCCCCATCGATATTAAGCTTATGTCCTACCTCCGGCTTTGACCACTTGACTAGGACACTACGAGATGAAGTAACTTGCCCTCCATCCCGCTCTACCCCCATGCTCTAACGTAGTCTCTAGCCGCGCTCTTTACAATAGCAACTAGTTCGTTCTTAGTTTTTGCGCGTGCTTGATTATCGAAGAGCTTTGTATTTCGGTTCCTCCAAATGGCCCAAACGAATGCCGCAAACCAAACTCTCCGCTCAATTCCATTAGCCGCTGCTGATCCGGAAAGCATCACAGACCATTGCCTCGCTGCTTCTGCCCAATCCTGCGCATGTGGGTCTGCTCCCCCATGATTCTGCTGCAGAATCAGCTGCTAATGCTGCTGTTGCAGCTGTCCATTTGCCGGAGAAAGTTCCTGCCGCCGATGGTGTCCAGGGGCGGGCTGTGAAGACGAGGTGGAGGGCTGTCCAGCTTCTGCTCCAGTCCGCGACCCCGCCTCCCTCCAAGCTGCAGCATCCACATCAGATCCTGCAAACAAATCAGAGGCATCATGTTCTAAAATTTGCATATTAGCCCCTGTACATTTTTTAAAAACTTCCCTATGTAAAGTGCATTCCGGCAACAAATGTCTTGCTGATTCAATAGCAACGCCGCACTCCGGGCAATTAGGCTCCTCTATAACGCCCCTTTTAACAAGATTGTCTCGTGTAGGGAGCCTATCCCAAATACACCTCCACAATAACACTCTAATCTTTTGCGGACATTTAAGCTTCCATACTAAATCCCAATTAAAGTAGGCCTCCCATCCACTTGATTTAGATCATTATACGCCGACTTCATGGAAAAATTCCCGAGGCTTCCAATCTCCACCTATACACCTTCTCCTCCCCGTTCATAACCTCCACAATCCCGCGTTTTAACACCTCACACCCCGCTAGGATATTTTTACACATTCTTGAATCCACGGATTTTTCTTCCTTCTCGAGAATCCCTCCACGAAAGTATTTCTGATTTAACGCTAAAACCCATAATGCCGAATCTCCTTGGAGCACTTTCCATCCCAACTTTGCCAATAGCGCCTTATTATAATCTCTAGCTTTACGGAGACCCAATCCACCTCGTTTCTTAGGCCAACAAAGCTTGTCCCAAGCCAACCAATGGATCTTCCTCCCTTCCTCAGATGAACCCCAAATGAAATCCCTAATAATCCTATCAATCTCCTCACAAACGTGAATAGGAAACTTCATTGTTTGCATTAAATACGCCGGAATGGCTGAAAGGACTGATTGGGCTAACGTGATTCTTCCCGCCATTGAAAGATTCTGAGCCTTCCAAATAGGAAGTTTATTTCTCATGCTATTCGTTACTCTTCGGAAAAAACCCCGTGGTAACCGTTGTGATCTAATGGGGGTCCCAAGATAAACACCCAGCGAATCACTCATCACAAAACCACTCCTTTCCGCGAGATCCAATGCCACATCCCTCTCCACATTCTTAGAAAATTAAATAAGTGACTTTTCATCACTCACAGTCTGGCCCGCCTCCTCACAGAAAACTCTAAGAACCTCCTTAACAAGATTAATTTGACTTCCCTCCGCCTCCGCAAACAACAGAAGATCATCTGCAAAAAACACATGGGAAATACCAGGACCTTGTCGATGAAGGCGAATATGAATCCATTCGCCCCCCTCGCAAAGCCCCTGAATTAGGACAGATAACCGTTCCATACAAAGTACAAAGATGTAAGGGGACAGAGGGTCTCCCTGCCGAATTCCCCGTTGTGGATTGAACTCCTCCAGCTGGCCACCATTCCATAAGACACGCATCCTGTTAGTCGCCATTGCATCCATAATTACCCGCGTCCATGCTTTCGGAAACCCAAAGAAATCGATTGTATCCTCAATAAACCTCCAGCTAAGCTTATCATAGGCCTTAGCTAGATCAATTTTAATAGCCATATACCCAGCCTTTGCAGTAATCTTTTGCATACGATGATCTATTTCTTGTACAAGCACAATGTTATCAATGGTTGATCTACCCGGGAGAAAGCTACTTTGATGATGACTAATCCGATCCGCGAGTAACGGCCTAATCCGATTTACCATTGCTTTCATAATAACCTTCACTGGGACATTAATAAGACTAATAGGTCTCATTTCTCCTACTCTAGTCGGTTCTGTAACTTTTGGAATCAAATGCACAAGAGTCCCATTAAGTTTTTCCGAAATTCTACCATCTCGCACCGCTTTCTGAACCATAAGACAAACATCCGAACCTACTACATCCCAACACTTCTGATAAAAGGAAGCCGCTATACCATCCGGACCAGCTGCTTTATTCGGACTTGACTGAAACACCGCTGTTCTAATTTCTTCATCTGTAAAGTCTGCTTCCAACAAATTTCTTTCCAAATCTCCTAGCTTAATATCGTGGGGTAGTTCAAAAGGGCCAACAAAACTATCTGAATCCGTATATAACTCAACGTAAAAATTACGAACCATCTCTCCTAATTCCCCTTCATCCTCAATCCAATCCCCATTCGCATTACAAAGTTTGTGATTTTTAGTCGCCTTCCGCTTCTTCATAGTAGCTAAATGGTAGTACCTAGTATTTCTCTCACCCGAACGAATCCACTTTTCCTTCGATCTTTCAAACCACATTTGTTCTTCCTCATCAAGAACGCTTAAATACTCACTCCTAAGTCGCTTCCCCAACCTGAACAAATACGGATTATAGACACGTTCAAGCGAAATCTGAATACCTCTAAGCCCAGCGAGCAAGTTTTTCTTCTTTTTATTTAAATCACCAAACACATCTCTCTTCCAATTAGTGAGATGCACCTTCAAAAGCGAGAGGCGGTCCCCCAAATCAGCATTATTACTATCCCAATTCTCTTTAACCGAATCCTTAAATTCCTTGTGAAGACACCAAGCAATCTCAAAACGGAATCTAGGAGGGGGTCGCTGGACCCCTTGATTAAGGCGGATTAGAATTGGTGCCAGTTATTATTATATTTAAAAAGGTAAAAACTTCAAAAACTTCAAAAAACGTAGATTATATGTTTTTTTACAATTACAAGATATGGTATATATGTGGTTCTTTATTGCTACTCCCTCCGTTACAAAAATAGTGTTTCACTTGCTAAATATAATGTCCACCTAACATTTCGAGACACTTTATCTCACCTTTTTCTACTATTACCATTATGAAAAAATTTAAATTTATGTTTCCAATAAATATTTAAAATATCAAGAAACTTTAGTAGGGGTATTTTAGTAATGGTGGAGGTAATAAATGTGTTTCTTAATTTATGTGAAAAGCTAAATGGACATTATTTTTAGGATAGAGGGAGTATTACTTTTAAAAGAAGAGTCACCCTTAAAAGGCGTCTTATATAGTAAAGATATATTATGAGTTGGGAGCCTCAAAATGTTAAAAATTGAAGTACTAAAGTAAAAATCCCATTTCCCTAGCCTATATCCGACCTTGTTTATGAATGTTGTTGCTAAATTTTGGTTAGGTCAAACAAAAAAAAAACCATTTTCGTTTAGGGAAAAATTGATATGGTTTTTAGTCGATGTGGATTCGAGTTTTCAGATTTTAAAGAATAAACTTAGGCAGAGAAAAAAAAGGTAAAGGATACCCTCGATCCGTTAGATAAGGTCACTCGATTTAAAATTATATAAAAATATCTAGGTACAAGTATACTCATATCTTAACTTCCAAATTTATACCAATTTATTATTATCCACGGTTCTACCATTTGTCACTTAACAGACGGGTCTAACCCAT
The DNA here is from genome assembly GCA_029959085.1 of Nemophila menziesii. Taxonomy (NCBI): domain Eukaryota; kingdom Viridiplantae; phylum Streptophyta; class Magnoliopsida; order Boraginales; family Hydrophyllaceae; genus Nemophila; species Nemophila menziesii. Next base: position 26,345,525 of record JARWIR010000018.1, on the reverse strand, counting down.
TAGACTCGTACATTGTTCACGTAATTAAATAATAATAATTTTTTTTATTATTTCTGTGTAAATTTCAAACATGTTATAAACTTAATTCATTTTTTAAACTATGATCTTTCGTGGATTTATGAAATTAATTTATTAATGCAGTTATATATGCACGTTGTGTTTGGTCTTACATGGTAGTAAGTAATTGTGTTACACATTTTTAATAATGTGTAGTTGAGTCATTCTTCGATGCGCAAAATTGCAAATAACATTATTTTAGATAAAATTGAATTTTCTCATTGTAAGTTGAACATTGATTGAATTGGTGTTTATTTTATGAGCTTGTGAATCTTTATCTTTAACAATGTAATAGGTTTTTCCAAGATTAATCCAGGATAACCCGTTGATTAACCCGAATTAACCCGTGGTATGATCTTTTAAACCTTAACCGCAGTTTTATCCACTTTACCCTCCCTTATTTTTACCTTCGGTTTACCCCAACCTTCAATTCGGGGTAAACGCGACCCGTGTTCAGCCCTAAAATGAACAATGCCCTTTTTATTAGTCACACATTGATTCAAACCCTGGATTCTCTAGTGGCATTAAAACTTAGAGGTACACTTTGGATTTCTAGAATGTTAAGCCAAAAGGTAATGAGTCTCGGGTATGAAAAACCCTTCTCACGAGTTTGGAGGTTCCTAAATGAGATTGTATTAAGCAGATTAGAATGGACTACAAACTCGTAATTTGCGAACATCATCAAATTATTAGATGTGTTCCGATATCTAAATTGAATCACAAGAACCTTTGAAGAGTGCATGCCTTCGTCACCAACAAGGCACTGGATGGTGAAGATTTAATTTATTGCATCTTTCATCCTTAGGCATCAAAGTTTTTATTAGAATCACATTATATGATTTCTCTTTTCATGATAAGCTCATTTGACTTTTTTCACCATCTAATGCCTATATAAAGAAATTTGGATCTCATGTTATTTGTGGTAATGCTTACAATGCACATTTTTCCTCACTAGATTAATTTTTTTATAGAAATGTATTTTTTATGCCAATATTCCCACAAAATTTGGTGGTTTGTTTGAAAAATTGTCATCATGCTAAAGGGATTACTTTTGCTTCTTTAACGCTTCCATTTGGTCTTGGACTTTAAACTTCACTTCTTCTCTTCATCTCAATGCTTCCTAGAATCCATGTACGTAAGAACTTCACACTCAACAAACAAATTAAAGCACAAAAGCTCTAAAAGTAACAATAAGTATAAAATGAATGAAGAAAGTGTAACATAGCAAATTATGCTACTAAATCTAATAACTAAGTCCAATTTCTACCTAAAATGATGTCTCCTAAAGGAATTTATTTATCGCAAACAGAGAGACACCAGTTCAGATTCCTAATGATGCAAATTTTAATATCTAAATGATGCATTAAGATTAATACCTATCAATTTATTTGATGTGACTCGCCCGAGGATGGCGTGATAATATGATTCACTTTAGTAAAGTCATCTGATACTTTGTAGCTACATGAAATTTTCTGGAAAGCTTTACTCATAAGCCCCTTATGTACATATCAAGATGTATTGGCAAGAATGATACTTATATGACTACTCGGTGACCGCAAACATGTCGCCTATAGTAAGGATCACCATCCATCATGACCTCTATGCATTTAAAGTGACAAACAATGATTATATGGTCACCATTTTTTATATTGTGAGTATCGCAAGGTACTGTCCTATGACCTGCACGCTTTTATCATGCACATCTCGTCACGATTTTTCACTTTAAACATCATACGACCATATACTTTTTCATTGTTTATGATAACTATGCATATTCTATGCATATGATGTTGATCACAATGACAACATTATCTAATTATATATTATTACCAAAGTAAAAAGTCATTGTCGTAGGCATATAATCCCATCAATATCCCACTTGCACAAAATATTACTACTCAAGAGTTTGACTACAGATCAAGGGTATGAGCTAGAAGCCTCTTCTCGTCTTGGTGTGTGTAATTTCTCAGTGTCTGCTAATTACCATCTCTTATACTACCTTTTTTCTAGGAAAAAACTATTGATTAATATTAAGGGCTATTAGGTAATACCTACCCTAAAATTTTCCCAAATTTTTAAACCTCCCCTAAATAATATCATTCCCCCTATACTGAACCAAACTGTCACAATTTCCTCAACCTCAGTTTTGTCTTTAATAAACTAACTGCGTTTTTAATCCCTTTTCTCGTTATACCCCACAAGTTTTAACCCTCCTAAAGAATACCATTTTGCCCAAACTTTTACTTTTAACCCAAAGAAAAAAGTACATGTTTGGTTCCCTAACACTGCGTAAGCCATCATTTCCCTAATCCTTAATCTCGAAGTTCTGCGCATTTCCATGGTGTCTATGCATAACTGAAGCACTTATAAAAGCAAGTAATTACCTTTTGCCAAAAAAAATTCCTAAAAGATTCATATAAACAAATGTTATGTATTTCAGTTCTAATAGAGTTTTCTAATTCATTACAGGTCTTGAAGACCCTTCCGCTTAGTTATCTACCAAATCCACTCTTACTACTACAAGGCAATATAAGATTTAACACTATAAACCTATTTTACCACTACGCATTATATCCTCAAAGGTTTTTATCCACTGCATATACTAAATAAATACACACAAATCATATTTCATACCTACAAACTCTAAAATACTCTCTCCCTTCTCCCATCTTTCCTCTTCCCAGCTTCACCTATAGGAAATGAGTTTCTTGGCGGCTAAACGTAAACTAAACGGTGGCACGAGACGTGAAGTGCGGCCATGGACTCCGGCGACCATGAATCTCCTCCAAAGCTTTAAGATATGAGTTTCGAAAGCTCCATTATAAACTTTTCTACAATTGCAATGGAGTCACTAAGTAATGGTTTGCTAAAACTCGTTCATATAGGTTCATGCTCATTAAGATCTCGCCTTCATTCCAGGAGATCTCGTTTCCATGGAGCCTTGTTTTTGGGCTCCATTGTCGAAGCTTTGATTTTAGCCATTAAAGACACTAAAGCTTCGGTGAGTTTGTGGCTTCGTGGAGTTTTCACTTCTATGGCAAATCCGAGCCGAGTTGAAGGTTTGTTCGAAGCTCCATTATTTTCCAGGTGAAGATCCAAGTTTGTAGGTGATTATGATTCAATTTTAGTATTGAAGTACGACTATGCTTGAAACTTGTTATTTTCGTTAGTACTTAGTTATTTTATGTTAATACTAAGTAATTTTGCGTTAATATTCAGTGATTTTGGGTTAGTACTCATCAATTTATTGTAACTTCTTTGAAATTTAAATATAACAATTTGTGTAAATACTTAAGTCATTTTGCATTAATACGCAATGATATTTTTACTCATTAATTAATTACAAATTTTGTGATTTTTTTAATTTGTTTTTAAGTATTCAACAAATTGATGAGTACTCAGTGAGTCATTGAGGATACTCTACTGAGTATACTCAGTAAATCTCTATTCATATACATAGTATACTCAATGAATAGTTGAGTACTCATTGAAATTATTGAGTATCCACAGTAAATCTCTGAGCATATACTTAGTATATTTAGTGCGTAGATGATACTCGGTAAATATGAGTATACTCATTATTTTATGAAAGACTAGTGAACATGGAAATTACTAAGTACTCAGTGATTTTGACAAAGATTATAACTTTAAAATTACTAAGTATTCACAAAAAAATCATCGAGTATTTCGAAAAGGAAAGGATTTTAACAAAAACAAAATCCGATTGATAAAATGAGAAATTACTCGGTTAGAGCTTTGATAACCTTGAGGCCGTTGCTTCTTTGTGTTTAAAATCACTAGAATCTTTGATTTACTGAATTTTTTCGATACTTTTTGCTAAATATTGTTGTCTCCGTTTCATAGTGAAGGGGGAAGAGATCGTGTGAAATTCAGAGATATTCATAAATTATAAGATTTCAGACTTATTTGAAAAAGAAAATATCTACATTTTTTCTATATAAAATTGTATCCAAAGATTAATTACCCTTAATTTAAATAAGGTTCAGAGCGGTATCCCCAAATTTCTTTGTTCCTCGAACAAAGTTCTTTACTTCCCATCTGGTACGGTTGAAGGGGAAAGAATGAAAAGGCGGTTAGTTGTGAGATAAACAAAAAAAAAGTTATGAGAAAGAATAAAAATGCACATAATTGTTTACATTAACAAAGAAAAAGTAGATCACAACTTTTATAATTTTTCTTCATTTTGTCGTTTGCAATGGGTAGTCAAGAGACATGATCTGTTAATTATATTTATGTACACTCATTATCATATTTATATACGCGTGTTCACATGGGAAACTCCAAAATAAAAATGTAACTTTAAAATCCTAAGCATGTCATAAAGTTTACCTTGAATACTTTATCCTGAATATCTCTCTCGTGTATATAAATCGTATTGCTACTAGCATTAAAATATACCTCACAAAATTTATAAACAAAATCTCAATATTTTTGTGTAATTTGCAAAAGAAATTGTTTAGCATTTTATTGTACAAGTTAAGATGGCCGTTGAAGTTGCAGTTGGTGTTGTTGCAGAGCATCTATTGAGTGAAGCATTATCTCTTATTACTGAAGAATTTACCAGTGTTTTAGGTTTTAAACACGATCTTATAATCCTAGCTGAAGAACTTGAGATCATTCAAGCTCTCATACTTGATGCTTATGGTAAAAATATACAGCTAGCAACAATACAACTTTGGTTGAAAAGGCTCAAGGTTGTGGCTTCTGATGCCGAAAATGTGTTGGAAGAGTACAAATATGAGCTTCTTCGCCGAAAGGTATATGTACCATTAAAGAAATGGGATAAGGTACGTATCTTCTTTTCTCCGATAAGAAAGCTTACATTTCGGATTCAAATGGTTTATAGGATCAAGAATATTAATCTACGGTTAAGAAAATGTTCCGATGAAGGAAAGAAATATGGATTGAATCCCTTCGAGTTTCTAAACATAAGTTCAGAAATTAATGCTATCAGAGGGACTAGTCCTTATGTTCAAGAGTCTGAAATTATAGGGAGAGGTCACGATGTTGTTAAAGTAGTAGAAATGCTTATAAATACAAATAGTGAAAAGAAAGTTGATCTCATCGCAATAGTAGGAATGGGCGGACAGGGTAAGACGACTCTTGCTCAATTAGTCTCTAAAAGTGATGAAGTGGTAAACTATTTTGAGAAAATACTTTGGGTATGTGTTTCCGAAGATTTTAAAGTTGAGAGGATCTTGAATGAGATGGTTCAATCTATAACTCATCAAAATCCTAATTTGTCAAATAGGCAACCTTTAATTGAAAAAATTCAAGAAACTCTACAAGGTAAAAGATTTCTTCTGGTACTCGATGATGTTTGGAACGAAGATGAAGAAAAATGGGAGAGCATGAAAAAGGATTTGGGAGAGGTTGGCGGGTTAAAAGGAACCAAAATAATGGTTACAACACGTAGTGAGAAAGTTGCCTTAACTATGCGCGCATCGCATACTCATCATTTAAGTATACTATCGGATAGTGATAGTTGGTCTTTATTTAAGCGAAGAGCGTTTGGAGAAAGAGGAGTGGTAGAGAATTCAGAATTGGCGACAATAGGTCAGCGATTAGTAAAAAGGTGTGGAGGTGTTCCATTGGCAATTAAAGCATTGGGAGGTTTGCTTTATTCAAAGAAAGATGTAGGTGAATGGTTGAATATAGAAAAGAGTGATATATGGAGCAACTCAACCAATAGTGAAGGAGGAGTCATATCATCTATAAAGTTGAGTTACAATCATTTGCCTTCAATATCATTGAAACAATGTTTTGTGTATTGCTCAATATTTCCAAAGGATACTCTCATCGGAAAGGAGAGTCTTATACAACAATGGATGGCAAACGGGTTTCTTAATCCTCCAAAGGGGTCTAATATACAAATGGAGGACTTGGGATGTGAGTATCATGACATTTTGTTGTGGAATTCCTTGTTGCAAGAGCCTAGTTACAATAAACAACTTAGGACTTGGACTTGTAAAATGCATGATATCGTGCATGACTTTGCATTGCATATATCAGGAGATGATTGCTTCACAATGAATGACGATAATGATGCCAATGATATAGTAAAAGCTTTACACGTATCCTTGATGCGCAACAAAAGGAAAATGATAAATATACCCCAAGGAATATCTTCAAAGATTAGAACATTGCACTTACACAGGAGAGTCAAGTTCAATGAAGATGCGGTGTTAAGATTTGGGTACCTCCGAACCTTAAAATTGGGGGACTATAAAGCTCGTACATTACCCACTTCTATAGGCAGGTTGAAGCTCTTAAAATATGTTGACATCGAAGGTACTCAAATTAAAGCTCTGCCTGATTCTTATATGAAGCTTCACAATTTACAAGTTATGAGACTTCCTATGAGTTTCAAACAAGAAATTTTATACTTAGGTACTTTGGTCAACATTAGACATATTTATATATGTATAAATATAACTAAGTGCATGATTGTGGGAATAAAAGAATTGGTTAATCTTCAATCATTGCCTCACTTTATTGTGAGCGACGAAAAGGGTTGTCATATCGAAGAGTTAGAAAAACTAGATAACTTAAGGGGTAGTCTCTGTATATATGGGCTTGATAAAGTGATAAATGGCGAGGAAGCACAACGAACAAATATATCGAGAAAATTAAAGATTGACCATTTAGAACTTCATTGGACCAAGGAGAGAGATGCAACATATGATGAGGATGTTCTTGAAAGTCTTATACCACATTCATATCTGAAAACCTTAGTAATCACATATTTTAAGGGTTTGAGATTTCCGTCTTGGATGACAACTTTAAATAACGGGCTGCTCAACAGTTTAACGAAAGTCAAATTGGAAGGCTGTGATAAAATCGAGCAACTTCCACCTCTTGGTCACCTTCCCCATCTCCAAACGGTAAAAATATATCAACTGAATAATGTGAAGCGCATTGGAGTGGAATTTTATGGTGGTACTGACTATCTTACAAGTACATGTTGTCCATTTCCCGCACTTGAAATATTGTATATCCGTGGGATGAGTAATTTAGAGGAATGGTTAAGAGTAGAACATTCATCACCGTCTCTTCAAGCTTTTCCTCATTTGAGGATATTAAACGTTTCAAGTTGTGAAAAGTTGTCTGGTCTACCTTTGCTTCTAGGCCTCACATCTCTTACGGATCTATCAATCTATGGAAATGCGAATTTGAGTGAATTACCATCGTTGCAAGGTTTTTCGTCTCTTATGAAGTTATGGATTAAACGAAACAAGACTTTGACGGTATTACCATCACTTCAAGGCCTCTCGTCTCTTACAGAGTTATCAATTGAAGAAAATGAGAAATTGACTGAATTACCACCACTTCAAGGCCTTTTGTCTCTTACCAAGCTATCAATTCGAGAAAATGAGATGTTGATTGAATTACCCTCACTTGAAGGCCTCTCGTCGCTTACAGAGTTTTCAATTAATCAAAGAAACAATCGTGCAAATGGTTATGGTCTTGAGCGCCTTCCCAACCTAACAACTTTAGATATCTGTTGCTTCTCAGGGGAGCTTGATTTTATCCCTTGGCCCCACACAAATGTCTCGAAAGTCACCACAAGTGCGGAGAACAATGAGAATGATCATCTTTATTTCAGCTCTCTCAAGACTCTTTTATTAAGGGGGAGAAAACTCGATATTTCGTCTCTTCCCAAGCAACTTGAGCATCTCCCTTCCTTAACATTCTTGTCAATAATTCAATTTCATGGATTGGAGGCTTTACCAGAGTGGCTGGGTAATATCAAGTCTCTTTTCTCTCTACAGCTTTTTTCCAATGAGAATCTCAAGTATATACCACCCACGGGTCTTACCAATCTTCAAGAATTGAGAATATGGAATTGTCCACGTTTGAAAGAGAGATGCATCAAAGACAGTGGCCCAGAGTGGCACAAGATTTCTCATATTCCACAAATATATATCAACTAATATGTAAGTATAAATCATGTGTTCTAGTTTTCTAAGTCTGAAGTCTTTGTAAGTGTATGCATGAACTCAAGCTTTAAAATAATTACACTTTACGAATTTGCAGGTTGACTCGTTGTACTAGTTGAAAGTGGTTTTGTCAATAAGAGAGAATCCATTTATTGGTTTAGTTATTCAGTCATCAAAATGTTGTTTGACATATAGACAACACATTCAACAGATTCTGCCATAAACGCCTTTGATATTTACTTAGAATTTTAACAATCATGTTTATATTTGACTTAATAGTTGTTTATGCGACTCTCTGTTGTTCGGTGCGTAAGAACATCTAAACGGTCTACAAATACTTTTCTTATAAAAATATTCATTAACTAGGTCGATGTGAATTCACCTCCACGACCAGATCTCGTAACCTTGATTTGATATCCATTATGTGTCTCAACAAAACAGTTTTAAACCAAGATTCTTTCTGTTTCGGTATATTTTTTTGTGCTTTTTATAGGTATGATACTAAAAAATTGATCTGTGCTATTGATATTAGAGATTAAATAGTTTAAGGAATTTATCCGCTGTAATTTATGTTCTCGATTAAAGGGGCAAAGATGAGAATTCAAAAATTCAACGGTATAAATTTTAAAATCTAACGGCTTGATATCTCAACTTCACCTAAAAATTAAAAAGTGATAATTTAAAATTTAACTTAATGTCTTTTAAAATTTTTTACGGCTTCTATATAAAGATATAAGTAGAAAAAGGATGAATTATAAAAAACGGCTCCAACACATTGGACTTATTACTAATCTAGCCTTGTATCTTTCTAGAGAGCTATATTGATTATATTATATTTTAAAAACCCATTTACAACCAATGGTAGAAATTGCATTAGTGATAAATCCAATATTCCAAGTGTTGTTCTTCTTAAGGGCCTCCAGTACAGTTTGGATTGCAGACATCCATTCACTTGAAGCGGGGGTTTGCTTATAATTCTTTGGCTCAATATTAGCACTTATAAAAGCTATAAAAGCTGTATAATTTGAAGAAAGTTGTTTAGTAGACAAGAAATCTTGTGTAGGGTAGAGAATACCTTGTGATGAAGATGGACCTTCTTGCTTTTGAAGAGATTGAGAACTGCACAGAGAAGTTGAAGTAATGTAATCTTTGAGGTAGGCTGGTTTCTGGCGCATTCTTTTTGGTAGTTGTGTAGGTTGAATAGGTGCAGTTTGAACATGATTAAGAATGGTATTGGAAGAGTGTTTTGGTATGTCTGTGTAAGTGCTTGATGAAGAGGGGAACAAGAAAGTGTGAAGGTTTGAGTGTGGTGTTTTATCATCAAAAGGAAAGATTGTTTCATGAAAGACAATATTTCTCGAGGTAAGTATTTTTTGTGTGGAAAGATAAAAGACTTTGTATCCTTTAGTAGCTAGGGTAGCTTAGAAAAACACACTTGGCAGCTCTAGGATCAAATTTGGATCGATATTGTGTAAGTGTAGAAACAAAGCATAAGGATCCAAAAACCCTGAGATGTTTTAAAGAAGGAGATTTGTTGTATGGTGAGAGGTTATGAAAGAGAGAAGTTAGTAGTCTATTGATAATGTGAGCAGCTGTAAGTATTGATTCAGACCAGAATTTTAATGGAAGCTGAGATTGAAACATGAGGGCTCTAGCAGTTGTGAGGAGGTGTTGGTGTATTCTCTCAACTAAGCCATTTTGTTTGGAAGTTTCCACACAGCTTAATTGATGTATAATGCCATAAGAGCTATAGAAGGTAGGGATGATAATTTCTTGTCCATTATCTAAACTTAACTGCTTAATTTTTTTTTGTTGAACTGAGTCAAAACTAAGTCATAAAAGGGAGTTAAGTGTTGAAGAACTTCAGATTTAGTGATCATTAAGTAAATCCATCTGCATCTTGAATAATCATCAACAATAGTGAGAAAAAAATCTATGTACAGAGTAAGAAGTTTCTATAAATGGTCCCCATATATCACAATGGATTAGCTCAAAATAGGAAGAAGATTTAGTTAGAGATAAAGGTAAGACAAGTTTCTTTTGATTTGCAAAATGACAAGTGTCACAAATATTACAATTCAAGAATAAGATAGAGGAATCTATGACTTTAGAGCTTGTTGTTTTGCTTTTGAAGGATGACCAAGCCTTGAGTGCCAAAGGTCAAAATTCTGAGTAGCAGCAGAAAAAATGTAAGGTGTTTTGAGCGGAGTGTTGATGTAATATAAGACGGATTTCTCATATGAAATCCCAATCATCTTCTTGGTGTGAAGGTCTTGTAATTCACAATGAGAAGAGCAAAAAACATCAGATATGGAAGAATCATGTGTGAGTTTTGATATTGAGAGGAGATTAAACTTAAAGATTGGTACACATAAGACATTTTGTAATGTGATATGAGATTGTATAGAGATGTCACCCTTATGTGTTGCAAAGACTATATGTCTATTAGGAAGTGTGACAGGAGTATTAACACTCAATACATTACTACTCCCTCTGTTCCATTGAAATTGTCCACTTACTAAAGATAATGTTCCAAATATATTGTCCACTTAGGAGTTCAAGACACTTTTTTTCCTACTTTTTCCACTATTACCCTTATTAAAATATTGAGATTTATATTTCCAATACACATTTAAGATATCAAGATACTTTATTAGGGGTATTTTAGTAATGGTGAATACATTTATTATGTTTCTTAATATATGTGAAAAGTTAAATGGACAAATTTAGTGGAACGGATGGAGTAGTATATAGAAATGGTGAAAAAACAAGGTGATCAGTTGCACCTATGTCAAAAATCCAAGATGAGGTGTTAAAAGTACCTTCATGAGTTGAGACTTGATGAACAACTGCAGAAGGTGTTGAATCTCCTCCAACAGATGAATATTTATGCGCTAATGACATTAATATTCCCACTTCTTCAGGAGTAAATTCATATTTGTTTAGAGAATTTGTCTCATTTCCAACCTCCTTAGTGGAGAAAACACAATGAGCTTTGGCTTGATTGTTGTTGAACTGTTTGCCTTTAGGACCATTCCAACCTATAGGATATCCAAGTAGCTGAAAGCATTTGTCAATAGTATGCCCATTGTAACCACAATGAGTGCAAAGCAGCTTTTTCTTAGCAGCATAATAGCTTGTTCTTTGACTGTTTTTGACATAGAAAGCTTGATATGAGGTTGAATCAATGGAGTGTGTAATTATTCCCTGACTTTCTTCTTGAACTAACATCGCAAACACGAAATTGATGTTAGGAAGTAGATCCATAAGGAGAATTTGACTCCTAACAACATAATAGGATTCATTTAATCCGACTAAAAACTTGATTACAAAATCATTTTGTTGCCTTTCTATGAGTGTATCAAATAATTTGGATGAACATTGATTCTAAAACCACAAGAATAGGTAGGCATTGGGAGAAAATGAGAGTATTCATCCCATAAACTATTGAATTTAGCAAAGTATTCAGAAATAGAAGATGAGTTTTGTGCGATAGAGCTCAATGATTTCTCCAGCTGAAAGACTCTCGTTCCATTACTTTTAGATAACCGAGTCTTGATTTTATTGTACAACTCATGAGCGGAGTTAACATAGAGTAAGATCGTATTTCATTCGAAATTGAGTTAAGCAACCACGATAACACCAAATTATTGGCCCTATTCCAGGCTGAGAACAAAGTGAGATCGGTTAAGGAAGGTTGAATGATATCTCCATCAATGAAATCGAGATTGTTTTTAACATTTAGTGAAATTTCGATCGCTCGTGACCACGATAAGTAATTGTCACCAGTAAGAGCTTCAGAAAACCAAAGAAGCACCTGTATTTTCACTTGGATGAAGATAGTAGGGGATTGAGAAGTCCTCGATTATAGAGTTGTTGTGTGCCACTAATACTGCTAAAGAAGAGGTCAATCTGAGTAGATATAGCTATGCGGAAGTAGGTAGAGTTGTTTTACATCTGTTACCATGATAAATTTGAGAATTCGAAAAGTAGAGAGAAGGAAGCCGTTGAAGAGAAAGCTTGAGTTTGTAGGGAAGTGAAGAGAAAGAAGAAAAGAGAGCAATTCAGATTTTTTTGTTCGATCTCATTTTGTTGATTTACATTGTATATATATATATATATCGAAATACAGCTGGATTATTCTATACACCTACTAATTCTCGATTACTTCTAACAGTCTAATTAATTAACTAATTAACTAACTAATTTTGACAGTTGTATGCTAACTAATTCTTGACAGCTGCATTGATATTTTGCATTTCAGTCCTTGATGTTTTATCAAGGTGTTGTATTTCTTTATTGTCTAAAACTGCTGCAGCATTCCAAGAAATTATATGAGTTGTATTTCTCATACTTATAGATACAGTAGATTTATTTTATAAAATTTATGTTCAATTTTTGTGCAGAATAATCCTATCTTATCAATGTTATTTTGTTAAACAATCTACGCATTTGCAAAAATAAACTCTCTTGAGTGGTGTAAATCACTCCATTGATCGAGAATCGCCAAAATATGTTCACAACTGTGATGTCTCCCTATTTGTTCTAAATATTAGCCCTTAGGAGACATCATTTTAGGTGTAAATTGGACTTATTAGATAGACTTTTGTGCTTATTTCGTCATATTACACTTTCTCCCCTTGGAATTAGACTATTTGCATTATTAGAGCTTTTGTGCGTTAATTTGTTTGTTTTTAATATAAAGTTCTTAGGTTCATGGATTCTATGGAAAACCAATACAAGGAGCAGAAGTGAGAATTAAAGTCTTAGATCGAGTGGAGGAGTTAAAGACAAGAAAAGAATTTCCGAAGAATTGACTAAAGAAGTTGCAGATCTGGAAGGCTGTTGCTAATAACTGGTTTTGGGCCATTTAGGTGCGGATTTAGCCTTGGGGCCATGAAATAGAGAAAATGCCTATGTGAATCAGGAAGATTTTTTCAACTTGAATGAGTCCATTTGGAGTTGATATACAAAAGTTACATTTGTTTTACTACGGGCTGCACACCAGTTACGGGAATTACCTATTGGACTTGGGCTTATAATTACTTGATTAAGCCCATTTTTAGACCTAATCCGATTTTGAGCACTATATAAGCTACTTTAGACCTCATTATTCAGTACCTCTCATATTTTATTCAAATTAAATCATCCTTAGTGAGAGCTTCAAGAGGCGGAAGCAAGAGCAGGAGCTGGAGAATCCTTTTCCTCCAACAACAGCTCAAGTCAATTCCTCTATCTAGGTTCTTATTTTATTTCTGTTATTAGGAACATGTATATATTAATTTCTTTTCTGTTTTTAATTTCGTTATGAGCTAAACTTTCATATACTTGAGAATCGCATTTTGGGGATGAACCCTAGTTTATTTAATTACTATTTTCAATTTGAGATTAGTTTCTAGTTTAATCTGAATTGGGTATTTTATATTGCTTATTGTTTTGCATTAACTTTACTATCAATGAATTAGCTAATCGGAGATAGGTCATAGTAATTAGGCTATTCACTAGTGGCCGTGATCATCTTGACGGGGGGGGGGGGGGGGGGGGGGTTTAAAAACTGAACTAGATAATAAACGCGTGGTGTTCGTCAATGATCTTGACGGGCTTGACTAACCGCGTAGCCAATTGGGTAAAGCTCTTAACCATCTGACTGTAGCTTATAATCGCGCTGACGGGGTTTGTAACACTGTAGGATAGTTCCTAAGTCTACCCTGATGGGAGTTAGGAAATAGTAGAGTCTCGACTAATATAGAAAAATCAGTTATGCCCTTAACAAAAGTATTAATTACTTAAATTTAGGTGGGTCCCTAGAGAGACTCAAGTATATCTCTCATATTTGTGGTTAATCTTATTTACTTGCATTATTTCTTTTCAGTTAATTATTTTATTCAATAATTTATTTCCTTGCATTCTTAAGATGAATATAAAAACCAAAACAAATAAATTTTACTTTTTTGTCTTAGCAATTACTACTACTTATCAATTGAACACTTGAGTTACACCAATCCAATCTCTGAAAACGAAACCTGATTTATCGAGTATTACTTGGACAATCGTGTACTTGTTGTATTGTGGTTCCTATTTATTTATCGCATTATTTTATAACACCCCAGAACCCACCAAACTGAATATTATACCACTTGATCCAAATAATAAAATAAAGAATAATACTGGATATCACCTCAACTCACATCATTCTTTTATCGTCCTTTATGTAGACCAATCATAAAAAGAAAAAAAAAATCTAGAAAGAGAAATTATATAATTGGTTAATTTAAAATCCATTTATAAGACAATAAAAGGATGATGTGATAGAGATGATATCTAGCATTATTTTAAAATAAATATAAATTGATTTGTTTGAGTCAGAGTAGGCAACTGAATATTTCGTTAGTGTTGTCCAAAAAAAAAAAAAAATTCCTTAGTCATAAGTTAAGATAAATAATATGATCCAGGGGTGTTTCGTAAATTAATCATCATTAAAACGAGACAGGATTTTAAATGGCCAGTCCTACAAATCTTTTTTTGCTCATGATGTCAAATATAAAGGTGGAAACACAATAATATGATGTCAAATATAAAGGTGGAAACACAATAATATACCTATAACATGGTATTATTCAAACAAGACCTCCGATAATCACTATGATACCCAAAAATTTAGTTAATCAAGCCCACGATGGACTAACATAGTTTTTAAAATTAATGTAAATGAAAAGATACAATTCTAAAAGCATGACGAATAAAGTTTTTTTTTTTTAATTAAACAAGAGGTTAAAAAGACCTTGAAGAGAAAATTCTTCTACAAATAATCATTAATTATCTAAGGTTGTTTTAGGAGTCGTCTAACCATACCGATCCCGAACAAGTAGACGCCACAGACCATCTGGAGGGTCTATATGCTCCGTTAGCTCCTCAGAACTCCGTAAACCCTTCTTAGCCATCCAATCCGCGCAGTTGTTGGCTTCTTGATAGTTCCAAACTAAATCGAATTCCACATTGCTTCTCAACATGTCCTTGCACTCTTTGATTGTATTGCTCGAAACTTCCCTTAAGTTCGCATCGCCCTTCACTAGCGCATGCAACTCACACGAGTCAGTCTCGATAATAAGTTGTCTAAACCCACAATTAACTGCCATTTTAAGACCAAAGTTAAGTGCTAAAGCCTCCGTTTCAAAAGTCGTACTACTAACACATTGCCCCACAAAGCCAGCTATGTAATCTCCCTTGTATTTCAGAATAAACCACCAACTCCACCAATCGCATTATTGGGGTCAAAAGAGCCATCTATATTAAGCTTGACTCCCACACTTGGTTTTCAATACATATTTACGATGTAAAGATGTTTTATGAAGGGTAGTTTTGTAATAGGCAGTGTAATGATTACATTTCTTAATATGTGTGATACGCAAAGTTGACAAACATTTTGAAATAGAGGGAGTAGTTTTTATTCTCAAAACACATCACTTATCATATTTAGGAGCAAGGGGCGTTGAGATCTAGGGAAAGAAGAAAGGATTTCATCCATACGACCTTATTTAACATCTTTGACATCATAATTAGTGTACTTCACTATTTTCCATTCTTCCTTTAGTTATAAGTCTTTTAGGTTTTGTTTCATTTTATTCCATCATGAACTAAATCATTAGTAGCTTGAGATATTTAAAGTTTGACCCTAGTTATTGATATGTCTTGAACTTTATGACTTTGGGATTTTAAATTTAAACAAAATAGGGATTCTTTTTGTTATAATTATGATTATACTTGTTCTAGAATTCTTGTATGATGGTCACATGCATAGGGTTGATTAGCTATTAACTTACATCTGGGAGGGGGATTTGGTAGTGATGCTAGTATATTTATGTCTTTTGGAGTTGAACACTCGAAAGAGCAATAACCTGATTTGGTCTTAACCGCTAGGTAATACTGTACATTCACTCGGGAGTGGACCCTAGTATTGTATAGAAGTCTCAATTTACTCGGAAGAGACTTAGGGTGTAAAACTGAATCTCGATTAGAAACAACATTCTGTTTTTTTCTTAGAATTACAATTAAGTCTCTGTCATAACTAGTGGTAAGTATGATTGTTGCGAGTTATGTTTTTCTCCATTTGTTCATAACCTTTAGTTTATTTTGCATTGTTAATTTATTCTTCAATTCTTAGCTTCGTAGTAATCTTAAATAAAACCAAATAAAAATCATACTTTTTTCAAATGTCAACGAATTATCTAATTGAAACTAAATAACAGATTAGCTTGTTAATCTATGTGAAGATGAGCTCACTTACATACTTTACTACATGTGACCACTCGTACGCTTGCGAGTTTTTATCTTTTGAGTGTCTATTTTATATCACACCTCGGATGATAGCACTATCCGACAAGATAGTCCATAAACATATGCAACCTCATGACAGAAAAACTTTCCTTAAACCAATATAAGTTTCAAGATGAAGTAGATTGAAAATCAAAGAATATATATATATATATATATATATATATATATATATCCTTCAGTCTCCCCTAGTTTATGATAAATAATCAACACTCACATAGGGTAACTTCCCGCAAGCGTACGAGTCATTGACAAGGAATCAATTATTAAATGTGGGGTTATCGTCTCCAAATAGACTATCAAAGTTACAATAATGTGTTTCACGAGAGTAAAATAATGTAAAGTTGCTAAGATAAAAGACATTAAAATAAATAATATATTTGTTGGGTTTTCATTAAAGGATAAAAATAGAAATAAGATAAAGTAAATAAAAAGAAATATAATTAAAAATACTAAAGGACGAGAAATGTGAAGAGAAATATGCTTGATTCTTGCGGGTAATCTTCATAAATAACTATTATCTTGTTACTTGATATAAGGGCGAGTTGGGTTGTTCATATTAGCCAGGATTTAACAATCCTTCTAACTCCTATTGGTAGCTTAAAAGGAAACCTTCCCCCATTAGAGACCCCACTCGGGTGACCCTAGAAATGGTTTCCGATGGTTTGAATTCTAATCTTATTGACTATCTAGCTAGGCAAGACCTCCCAGTTCACTACCGCACATTAGATATATATGATATATGTCCAAAATATAACCCCCCAGGTGTTAGCCAAAAGTCTCAAACTATCAAATACGTGATCAAGGCATGAATAGGCAACATCTATAATATATAATCATTGGAAAATAATAAACCTCAATTCAATTAAATAATAAAATATGAAATTATTCCAACTACTAATAACATAAGAAATAGTCAATTAGAGTTCATACCCATTGCAAGACTCAAGCATGGGAGGTTTAGTTTATACTAATAAACTGTAAATTAAAGAAAACTGATGTTAAAATCATGTTTAAAATCTAAAATAAAATAAAATGAACCTAAATAATGGCAGTAATAAGATATTGGATGGTTTAAGAATGATAAAATTGGGTAGAAACCCTTCTCTTGTTCTTCTCTCCTTCTCCAAAACATTTTTGTTCTTCCCTTTCTAAAATATATAATGTGGTATGATGGATAATGGATAAGGAGGCTTATATAATGACTAAAAATGTTTTGGGTTCAATGGGCTCACTTAAATGAGCTACTAATGGCCCAACCCGTTTTTAGGTAGTGTTGTCCAAGTTTGGGTCATAGTTGAAGCAAATGACATAACTTTTTCATCTCAACTCTACTGAATTCTATCACCTCTAACGTGATACTGACTTCAAGCTCTTATTAAATCAATAGGAAGCAGATCCAAAAATATTACCAATTATTTGTTGTGAATGAAACAATATGACGTTTATATCATTCCAACAAATGCTCTAACTTCCCAAAGTGACTTTTAGCTCCAAATACGCCATGTCTTGGGGTTTATCTTGAATTTTTTACTTCTCCTCATCATCTTGGAATCTTGTGTCAACCATGTATCTAAAATATACACACAAGTAAGGCACAAAAGCTCTACAAACTGCAATATTTCCAAAACAAGATAGAAACATAGAATATGTCAAATAGTAGGGAAAAATCCTCCACTTAGGCCTAACAAACTCCTAAAATGATGTCTCGTGCACAGATTAATCTATCACAAGAATAGAGACATCACCTTCCATTTCAAAGAATAAATAAAAAAGATTTACGAAGGTCCAAAAGGTATCCGAGAATGAAGAAACAAGTGATGACAAAGCAAATGCCTTGTTAGCCAAAGTTATGAAGATAATTTTTAGGTACAAGGGATTCACTAAAAGAGGACGATCAAGAAAGACCTATCTAGTTTTAAATGGAGTATTGGAGTAGAATAAGCCACATCCTATCATTAAAAGAAGATTAGTCAAATCAAGGCTTATTGTTCTAAGCTTCTCAAAGAAATTCCCAAGAGTGCAATTCATGCCAATACAACATGGCACGACTACAACTCTGACGATGAATAAAGAAATGAGTATCATGTCGTAACCTTAGTATTTGTAATGGCCAACGAGGTGGCATCAAACTATACTCATCTTTTAGATTCAACTGCACATAAATTGTTAAGTATAGAAGATAATGAGTCTTCTTGGGAAAGTTCTACTAGGAAGATAATAACATCCACTATACAACATGGACCCAAACCAATATGTGTACCTAAAACTTAATTTTATTTCGATGTAGGGAAAGAGTATCAAAGCGCAAAAAGGATGAATCAGATTTATAAGCAGAGGATGCTCAAGGCACATGATCAAAATTCATCACTATTTCACTTATTAATAAGGAAGGAGACAAAATGACCTTTTTCGATAACTCACAAGGAAGAATCTTAGTCAAAGAAAATATTGGTAACAATCCCTCAATCCTTATCTCAAATGTGTTATGTGTTGAAGGCCCTTCTTTCAACTTACTTAGTGTTAAACAACTATTTGATGTTGGGTATAGAGTCAATTTTGAACACTCTCGTCGTGTTGTTTCATAAAATATGGTCTAGGGCTTTTATTCATTGCTAATTGTTGATATGATGTCTACATTGTTGATTTTGAGATTATTATTTGCCAATATATTAAATGCTTGTTTGTTTTTAATCATAATTGATAGTGGAATCGTCATCTAGGTCATGCCAGTACAGACTTATTATAAATTTGTCTAAGAATAATATAGTCATTGGCCTTCCCAATCATATGTATAATAACAATAGGTTATGTGATGCTTTCCAACTTTGGAAAAAATATCGTTCATATTTTATACCCATAAAAAAGTCATTTCATCTCGACCTCTTCAACTTTTTCTTATGGATCTCTTTGGCCCAGTTGACGCCACTATCTTAAGAGGGTCAAAATATGTTTTTAAGTTAGTCTTGATAATTTTTGCTAGATTTACTTGGGCAATCTTTCTTGCATATAAAAACCTTTCTTATTATGAATTTTCTAAAATTTGTTGTAAGTGTTATTTCTAGGGTGCGTAACTAAGACTCCTAATATAATTACGTCTAATTTAAAATAATTACTCCTAAGATAAATTTAATCAAATCTATAAGCCATATTATAATATAGGATTCTAAGGATGTTCATAAGAGTTTGTAAATGTGGAAGCCAAGTGCTAGGAGAACTAAAGAGCTAGCCAATGATATTAGGATCCTAAGACTGAATGGAAGATATGTAAATAATGATGGAGCTAAAACTAGGATAAGTATTACCAATATATTTTCTAACTAAGGAGATAAGGAGAAACTAATTAATTCTAGTTTAGCTAATATCTTAAGGTAAATCAATGAAACGCTTAGGCGGCATATAGGTTCTCAGAGGCTTTGTATCAAACACTAAGGGTTTGAACATAAACTAGGATAGGTTTGATAAGTAAGTAAAAAAATGGAAGCGATAAGTAAATATATAATGGCAAAGAGATACGCAGGCATATGAACTGGTTTGGTTTCCCAACATCCACAACCTAGGGTATTCCCCTTAGGATTTTCAAGATTCTCCACTAAGCTCCTTGATTTCTCAAAAGGGTGAGATACAAACCTTTAAAATGAGGTATTTTATGGGCTAAACCATAATCTAAAAAACGTGGGACTTTTAATGGTTATGTCATAACCTGATAATGAGACTTTTGCCGGTTAAGTCACACCCCGATGATGAGACTTTTAAAGGTTATGTCACAATCCAGACTTGAACGAATCAAGCAAAAACCCTTGTGTAATCATATACACAATCAAACCACTTATGTTGGGACGTCTTCTCCTCGGACTCAAACCGGATCTCTATGCGCTCTACTCTTCTCTTGGATCTTCAATCCTAGTAAAACTGACAATCTTTCGCAACGTCTATTTTCCACGTGGTATCTTTGATTCAACGTCATAATTCCTAAAGCATATATAAATCGATGTCGTATTAAGCAAAATTTCATCCCATGTTCATGGTAAAATGGGCTCCTACTCTAGATCGAAATCCCGATCGAGGAGGTGCAAGTTTGCCAAATCTGGCTGTTATATTTGACACAAAAACATATTTGAAATTTTCTGTGGTGCTCAAATGGAAAAGTATATAATGCCAAAGTCTATTGACATGACATTTTAATACTCTTTTTAGTTCAAAGAAAAAGTAAAATATGAATACATACAAAGTTATGGCATAATCTAATTAGATGAAAAATTGTCTCAAAGATGTTAAAAACATTTATGTTATAAGACTCAAAAGAGAAAGGTGCAAACACAGAAAGTGTATATAAATTATTTTTGAGAAATTGTGTAGTTGAGGTTAAGAGATAAATTGAAACACATAGTAAGATATGACTTCAAGAAGAATAGGATAAAATGAAAGCTAATAAGTTTAAAAGTAAAGGATAAAACTAAGGTTTTACAAGTGTTTTGATGAAGCGATGCATGAAATGTGAGATAGTATAAAACACCTAGTTAGAACATAATCACCTAAGTATTTGTCACATTAAAAAAATCTCGAAATAGGAGGTATGCAACCAGTAAGGTACAAAACAAATAAAAAGGTTATTCCATTACTTGCATTCGTAGTGATAATGGAACAAAATATGTGAATTCTCTTATTTTTCATTTTTGTGATAAATTTGGTATTAAGCATAACTTTTCAGCTCTCGGAACTCCCCCACAAAATGGGGCAGTAGAAAGTAAAAATCGCAACACTACAAGAAATAGCAATAACATTGTTAAAAGAACACAATTGTGTACTTACTTTTGTTGGGAATCTGTCAATACAACATGTTATGTTCTAAATCGAGTTTTGATCGGGCCAGTCATCAAAAAGACACCATACGAGATCTAGAATGGTAGACCTCACAATATCTCATACTTTCATATATTTCATTTCAAAATGCTTTATCCTATGCACAAGAGATTATTTGGAAAAGTTTGATACAAAGACGGATGAAGGAGTGTTTCTTGGGGTACCCAACAAAAGGAAAAAGCTTATCAAATATTCAACAAGCTAAAAAATATCATCAAGGAATCAATGCTTGTAAATATCAATGAAACAAACCCATTTTGCAAGAATAAAATAAGTAAAGAAGACGTAAATGAAGAATCTCCTCAATGAAACAATCAAAATGTTCCTATAGAGCCATCTATTCATAACTTTGATTTAAATGTGGAGTAAGTCAACCCGGATAAAGTGTAACAACCAACAAGTGGAGTGCCTAAAGACCTTCCCAGGAGTTGGAAGGATGTACGAGATTGTTCAAGTGATCTAATTATTGGAAATTTAAACGATTATCTCACTCTCAAATCAATGACATTTGCTCTCACTTTGACTTCTTATCTCAAATCTAGCCAAATTCTATCAAATAAGCACTTATAATTTTTACATGGATTAATGACATGCATGAGGAACTAAATAATTTTAAAGGTGCACTGTTTAAAGATTAGTCGAGAAGCCAAGAGATAATATTATTATTGACACAAAATGGTGTTTTGAAACAAATTGGATGATTATGGAATTTTCACGGTGAACAAGGTTCATCTAGTAGCATATGTTGTAGATCTCCCCGCCTAGGCGTCAACTCCCCCCTCAGCCGCTTAAGCCTAGTTAAAATTCTAGGTGTTTTTGCCTAGCGCCTTAGTCGCCTTGGAGTAGGCGCCTAACCCGTCTATGCACCGATTAATGACAAAAATTTCCTCTTAGGCACCGATTAATGGAAAATATGCCCGCATAGACCTTTTTGTTATTTTTCTTATTCTCGAGAATTTTTAATTGACACTATAACTCAATTTTTAGTATTTTTATATTTACTATAGCGTTGATAGATGAATTTTTTACTTGAATGGTTAAAATTGCTATAATTACTACATATATTTTACTAAATATACAAAATTACACATCGGGATTCAAAACCGTATAATTCCGCCTAGGCCCCATGTAATCCCGCCTAGGAGCTAGACCCCGGTCGACCGTGTAGCGCCCGAAACCAAGATCTAAAGCATAGCTAGTAGCTCAATAACAAAATTAAGAGGAAGGAATCGACTACAATGAGGCTTTCACACTGGTAGCTAGAATAGGGTCCATTAGAATGCTACTCACCTTTGAAAGCTTCTTTGAATTTAAGCTATATAAAATGGATGTCAATAGTAAATTTCCAAATGTAATTACTGAAGAAGAAGTCTACATCAAACAACGCTCGGGGTTCGAGAGATCAAACTTTCCAGATCATGTATTCAAACTCGAAAAAGGCTTATACGACTTGAAGCAAGCCCCTAAATCTTGGTGTGATCATTTGAGAAAATTCTTGATAAATTATGGTTTTGAAATAGGGAAGATCGACTCTACACTCTTTATCAAGAGGAATTTATAATATGTAATCCTTGTGCAAATCTATGTCAATTACATTATGTTCTGAGCTACAAACGAGTCTTTATGTAAGGGATTTTTGGAAATCATGCATTGAGAATTTTGAATGAATATGATGGGAGTGATAAACTTCTATATTGGTCTATAAATCAATAAAAATGAGGTTGGAAGCTTCATTAATCGATCCAAGTATACCCAAGAAATCATCAAAAAGTTTTGTCTCGAAGATGCAAAGGGAATCGGAACACCAATGAGCACCCCCACTAAACTCGAGAAATTTGAATATGGGAAAATTTTTGGACGAGAAATCTTAATGTGGCATGATCGATAGCTTAATATACTTAACGACATCAAGGTCGGGTATTATTTTATCTGTTTGTCTTTGTGCAAGATTCTAATCGTGTTCAAAGAAATCATATCTCACTGTCGTTAAATGCAAATTTAGATACATAGGCACACTAAAATATTGGTCTATGGTATCTAAAGTTCACATCCTTTGAGCTCATGGGTTACTCATACAACAACTATGCGGGATGTCAACTTGATTGAAAGAGCACGAGTGAACGTTGTCAATTTCTTGAACAAATTCTAGTTGCATGGTCAAGCCAGAAGCAAAATAGTGTTGCTCTATCATTGGCCAAGGTAAAGTTGCAGTGGCCAGAAATTGTGTTGCTCAAATCATTTAGATGAAGCAAACCTTGCAAGTTTTTGTCTTAAATACTAGAATGTACCCATTCTTTGTGATAACACACACGAAATCAACATTCCAAAGAATCTGATATAACACTCGAGATCAAAATACATCGATATTCGACATGACTTAACGCGAGACCACTCTAAAAAAGACGAAATCATACTAGAATTTGTATTCTTGGAAAATACGTTGGTCGACATATTCACAAAGCCGCTGCCTTAAGATCAATCTTATAATTCTATACGTGACTCTGACGTGCAAGTCATATGAAGACATTTCCCATATTTTTCCCCTGATTTCTTTATTTTGATATTGTCATTAGGGAAACGAAGAACTATAATCACACAACTCAACGTGTGCAATATATGGATAATCATCCATACGGGAGATTTCTTTCGATTATATGAAGACAAAGAAGAAGAATTATCAACAATTAAAACAGGGGAGAATTTTATCCTAAAAGGTGTTTTATTGATTGATACACAAGAAGGCAAAATGAAGTAACTAGCAGCTCCAGCAAAATACAAACAGGGATGGACCTCCAAAGCTTCAGAACAGTGAAATGTCTATTAAGGCCAACTAAATATTGAAAATGATGAACATGGATGGGCCACTTAAGCTACAACAAAGCAGACTACCTAAAAGGTCACATTAAGATGAAGACTGAAGAGCAAGAGGATGGACATACGAGGAGCAAAATGGTGAAATTTCTAATTTGTTGGAGAATTAGGATGAGAATATTAGATAAAGGAAAGCAAGAAGGTTAGGTTCAGACCCCCTACATGCCAAGATCAGACCTACGATACCAACATTCTAGAAGATTCTTGTATTTGAGGGAATCACATTGATGACTCGTCTTTTGTGATACATTTCAATAGTTCCGAGACTTCATTTTGGGTGGTTTTGAGATTTAAAGTTGGGATGTCTCCCTTTATATGGTATATTTTGAGTTCTTATCTAATTGTTGAGCTTTAACGTGTTTTAGAGTAGTTTAAGGTATCATGCATTTTAATTGTGTAACTCTTAGAAACATGGAGCATTCGAGGATTAAAAGGCCAATATATGGAGTCAAGAACCTAAGGAAACACCAATATGAGTATAAAAGAGACCAATACAAGCCAATGAGTCAAGAGAAGCTAAATCACCAAATTAGAAAAAATGCCTTCGTCAACTTAGAAAAATCACGATAATTAATTGGAAAGGAATGTGAAAATTAACTTTAGTATGAGGTATATCTTGAATTCTAGTTTTCCTAAGATGAAACGTCAGTCAATTCCAATTTGAAACAAAAAAGTTACGAACATTTTGCAAAGATCAGTTGATTAGTCTAAAATTAACAAAGAAGTCTGATGTCTCCATATTTGTGGTATATTAATCTAGGTTTGAGGCACCTTTTTAGGTTTATTTTATTAATTGTTTATGGATATTTCCCCGTTATTAGATAATTTTTTAACTCATGTTTTGATTTGGAGATTTATTACTTTTGTAGCATTTTTCGTATAATTTGTGTGTTATTGTGAAGCTTTTAAGTAAAAGGAAATAATTAGATTCCAAATCAATGTCAACGAGTTAAGGAAAGAAGATCCAAGGTAAAATCTACAGATGAAAGGAAACAAAGTTGAATTAGGAAAGGGAAAGCTGTCAAGGAAATTTGTCATGCTGAAAAGTCATCCGGTATTTTGAAGACTGCAGAAAATCGACCGCGAATTTAGATGACATATTTTACCAGCAGATAGATCTTTGAATTATGATCAAAATAGTGAGCAATGTTTATCTTGTCCTATATTTTAGGAAACTATTTTGAATTGGAAAAGGACTCCAATAACTTGACTTCTACTCCAGGATTTTGACCTAACACCTATAAATACAACTATTTACCTCTGTAAATATTGTCCTTGCTCAATTATTCCTTAATATTACACTTATAGATCCAGAGAAGCAAGTGACTTGTAGAGGAAGACAAGAAGCACGGAACTAGGAAGTGACAAACTACTCTTCTACATCTCTCCTTCTATATAATTAGGGTAATTAGGTATAGATTTGTGTCTTAACCATATTTCTAAACTTTTATTTTGTAAGTTTTAATTCTTAATTGTTTGGGTTATTATTTTGTCTAAATCCTAAATATACTATTTGTTATTTTAATTGATTTGAGTGTGACGTATATCTTTATTATGTGCTTTGACTTATTGTTTTCATCCCTAGATTTGACCAATCTTAGGACTATCCTTAGTAATTGAGTTGACACCCGGAAGGGGGATTCAATTATTGACAACACCACATAATCTTCTAGTGTGCGATAGTGATCATGACGGGCTTGCCTAGCCAGATAACCATTAAGGTTTGATTTAACCATCTATCATTACGCAGAGTCCCCTTACCCAAGTACTCTGGTAGTGGAGAGGTTGCCTCCAAAGTCCACCTTGATGGGGGTTAGGAAGAATTTAGAATCCCGGTTACATATATAATTCTCAATTCACCCTTAAGGTTATAAATACCAACTTAGTAATAGGCTCATACTAATAACCCTAATTTATCTTACTTACATTCATATTTAATTATTTGCATTATTTATTTATCCGTGTTAGCTATTTATTTATCTTATTCTATTTTGATCTAAACATCTAAATTCGTCTACGCTTACTGAATACAAGTATATTTAATGGATCAATTCCCTGTGAACGAACTTCACTTACTAACTAAACTTGCAAACGTCAATAATACTTGCAGTGAGTTTCTCATGGTAGCTAAGGGTGCATTTTCTTTATTATTATCTTTATCTATTCATTGTTTAATCACACCTTTATCCCCACCAAAGTCCACATGCAACTTTTGGCCGAATATCTGGGTCCATCGTTGAAACCTATGAAATTCCTAGTATATATAAGTAGTTTTACATATTCCTAGACAATCATTACTTATTATTTACTTTGGAAGAAAGAGAGAATCCGAAAGAGGAAGGCAAAAGACAAACAAGACAAATATTTACATCTTTGTAATTCTTCTTCCTAAAACTCCTAAATTATATCTTCATCTTTTAATTTAGTTTTTAGTTTAATTTCAAGCATGGCCTAAACTATTTATTAGTTCGATATCTTTTTGTGTAAAACTTAGGACAATTATTTTAATTATTAGGATTTCTATATTTAAATAAATTGGGTATTTTTCATTGATTATTATTTTGCTTTAATGTAAATTTATTTTATATGGTCATATAAATAAATTTGTTTTATGGTATGAATTACACCAAGAAGGGGAATTGATAGGTGGGTCTAAATAATAATCATATAAATTAATCTTAAGAATCGGAAGATCTATATAGTTTTATATAGTTGTTATGTGGGTTTAAGAAAAAAACATCATATAAAGTACATAGGTTTATCCAGAAGGTATCCCCTATTTACGCGAAAAGGATTAGGTAGAATATAAAGTCTTAGTTAATGTAAAAATGACCAGTATGCCCTTTAATTGAGTAAATATATATGGTTGTTGATTTGGTGAGAATAGGCATTTCAAACTAGCCATTTACTCTTTCTCATCCCGTTATTTAGTCTACATTTATGTTTTATTTTTATAAAGAACATTAGTTTAGATGATCTAGCCTTAAAAATTAAATTCTTTTATTATTTAGTTTTCGCATAACGAATATCCTAATCATTAGTTAAACACGTTATAATTCATGTAGAGACAATTTATTTACTTTCTTTTTACTACTTGGTGACTCATACACTTTTGAGGCGTACAACTCTTAGTGTTGATATATATATCACACTTTGGGAGCTACCAAGTTTTTAGCATCGTTGCCGGAGGTCGCATTGTTAATTGTTTTTTTAATTTTCTTTTTGATAATCCTTATGTTAGTTTTTATGCTTGTTTGGTTCTTATTATCTTTAGGTATAAGACAACAAGTAGAGAAATGAAATAAGGTCACCAATTGATTTGAAAATGTATGGAGAATATTATTCAAATCACGGTCCATTCAACTATTTGGAAGACTCTTTAAGTTATCAATAATGGGGTTGTAACTACAACCAATCACCTTAACAATAACCGCAATATACAATACTAAAGGAGCATGCTTCACAATCAATGGGCAAAAGGTTTGCAAAATTCATACATGAATATGAAGAATCAAATGCAAGACAAGAGGCACAAAATATGAATTTGATGACACATCAGAAAGGATATATAGGAATATAACACAAATTTTAAACTTCTTGATAGCCAAAATTCAAGTTCCTAGCATCGCCGAGAATTGTGATGAACCCTACTATGATCCACTCTTTTAAGGGATAACATTCCTTCTCAATAGATACATGAAATTGAAAAAATATGGGCCGATCAACCGGGAAAAGTAATAGAGGAAGAGTTGGTAATAGAAGTGACCTTGTGTAGGTGATGTGACGTTCTACTAGATGGGGTTGATGACCAATATATGGTTGAGCCTCTTGTTAGCATGTGGATAAAGAAGTAGTTGAACTTATACAAAATGTTGGAAAATCATATGATATCCCTATGGATTTGTAACAATATCAACAAGTGGAATTTGAGATACACTAAATCAACAACCCCGCCCCCCTCCCCAAGTCCAAAGAGAAAGATGAGTATGTGAACGTTAAAAGTATACAAAGGGTCATACTATGTTGCGTTAAATGTGAAACGAATCTTGTTGAATATTAACCAGTAATAAAAAAAAAAGAAATAGCTTGTGAAACGAATCTTGTTGAATATTAACCCGTAATCAAAAAGAAGAAATAGCTTATAATGTCAAAGACATTGATCAAGTAGTGTTATAAGGTTTAAAAATAAAATTATTATTTGGCCGGCCTAAATTGTTTTTTATAAATTACCTTGTAAATCTAAAAATGATATTATCCCTTAAAAATATTTTACCTCATATATGTGATAGTCTATTTAGAGTAATAAACTCATACCTTAGATGCTATGGATATGATTTTTTAGTTATTGATTTTCTTCCCTTCCCAGTCCCATTTTAATTTTGAACAAAAGAAAAACTCTCGTGTAATAAATCAATTTATATACTTTCTTTGAATACAAAGATTCCCTATAATTGATGCCATTGTTAAATGATATATTACTTTTCTTATGAACCAAAAGGGATAAACTAACAATGTAACAAAAACACTAACCATCATTCTAACGCAATACATTGTTAAGAAATACTAAATTAATAGAAGAAACAGATAAATTTTATGATAAAAAAGTTTGTGGCAGAAATTACAGAACTTCAATAAAAAAAACATAAACGTTTTCTTTTTATCTTTAATTTTATCAATGAAAGAGAAACGTGTGGACGATAATTGGATTGCAGAAAGAAACAAATAGAATATAAGTACCTAATAAGATTAATCACTCAAATAAAACCTAACAAACATGTTTGCATCATCTAAATCTTTTGACACAAAAGAGTGACCTTATAGTCGGCTCTCTCATGGCGTCGTTACCTTCTGAGCATAAGTATCAACTAAATCTATTGCAATTCCTGTACATTTCATAACCTTAGAAACACGATAAATGACGTCGTCCTTCATACTCCCATCCGGGGATTCTTTAAAACCCTCCGTACACGTGTCTTCAGAAGCATAAGCTGCGCTCATCCATGTCTTTACATTAGAAAACTGAAAGCTCAACGACTCTCTAGTGCCGTTAAGGTGACGCATTTGCTTGAGCGACTCGCTTGTTCGATAGGCCGCGTCATCAAACAATTCATTACAGTCTTGCAAAGCATATTTGTAAACGGGTTGGGGTGTGCTCAGCTTTGATACATAATTACCCATGCGTTTCACTTTTGAAAGGCTTAGTCTAATGGCTACACAAGCCAACTGAAATGGGTCTTGGTTGATTGTGGTAGCGTAGGTAAGAAGGGATTTAAAGCATAGTTCTGGGAAAGATGTGGTTAGGCAGTTTGTGCGGATAAACTCGGTGTTATTGGTGGTTATAGCTGAGGAAGGGTCCTGGAAGGCAGTGACGGCTGTGTGGAGGAGTAGGAAGGTGGTGAAGAGAAGGAATGAGAGAAATGAATAGTTCTTCATCGTACTTATTTTTTCTAAGTTTTTGTTTATGAGTTTGAAGGCTATGTGTATGGGGGTATAAGTAGGCGTAGTTCTTAACATGTTATGACGATTAGTATTTTTGGGGAAAAAAGAAACTCATTAGGTTTTTGGAATTATTAGACAACCCATCACATGTTTGCATAATTGGTGGGCCTCGCTATTTTTATTTAGTTTTACTTGGTGTTCTTTTGGGAGGAATATAGTCTATGTTGCCTATATTATTTTGAGTAATGATATATGTCACCCCTTTTCATGTCACATTTTTATCACCCGTCTATATATATGTATTGATTTCCTTGAATAGAAGATAGAGAAAAATTAAATAGGATAGAGAAATCAATTCATTGGTCCATATAAGCATACACGTAGGAGGTGATAAAAGGGTGATAAAAAAGGGTGACAAATATCATTACTCTATTATTTTTGTAACCAATCCCTAACTGGGAGAATAGTGAGCCATATCCATTGTAGATTCTTAAATTGTCGTCTTTTGTCTAGTCGACTTGGTAATGGTGTCAGCTCAACTGTTAAGGGTTCTCGGGATATGGTAGAACATTACTGGTACAAAATATTTTGTTATCTCTACAGTCCTCCTTGAATCAGGTTGAATATATCACCTTGATAATAACAGTTGTCTAATACTTTGAACTATGTTTTGGTTCCAGACTAGACAACCTACTTTGAACTACCAACTTGTTAGCAGAGTTCGGTCGCAAGGCACTACATGTGCTTCTCCTATGATAGCCATCAAATACCGTATCGATCTTAATTGATTGATCCTAACACCTAGGGATGGCAACATATCAATTTTTTGCAAAAATATCAAAAACCATAACTGTTTATTTTGTCAAAAACCATATCCTAACGGTTTTAAGCATCGGTTACACATTAAAAAAAACCCGCATTATTTGGTTTCGGGTTTTTTAAACGGTCTTGCGCTTTTTAACCATTGTAATAAAAGGCACAATTACTCAAGCAAACATCAATCGTAGTGTACCCCATACCCATACTTTTCAACTTCTTGTTGCATTCCTCGTAAGAACCAGGCAAATTGTGAGGTTTGGGCAAAACACGACCCACCAATTCCAATAGCTCGTTGAAAGATATGTTAGTCCACTTATTCTTTACCAATATGTGCATTAGCTTGACAATGAAATTCAAGGAACTCATCACTGTAGATCCATGGTATAATTCAATCTCCAATTTCTCGAACAAAGTTTCGAAATTGCCACGGCTTGTTTGATGTGCATCTCTCATCTCGGTATCACCTGAATGACCACCAACACCCTAAGTGGGTCTCAAATCGTCTACACATTCAATATTTCATTTTCTAAATTTGGCTCGTGTTCTTAGGGAATTTCTACATTTTCACCGTGTTTTGCTCAAACCTCATACGTGGATATAGACCCGAACTTTAGAAGGTCACCCCTAACCTTTTGTGTGAGAAATTGACGATTATTCAAACATTGATTACACAGGCAAACCATATAACCATTAAAACCATCTTGTTTTTTCAACAAAAGTGATATATTCTTCTAAACCATATATGTAATTCTTCGTAACATAATCACGCGCTTTAATACAAGTCTTATCAATACCCGAAGCCATCTTTTAAAAACAGTTTGGTATAACTAAACAATTACAAAAATATATGGAAAAAAATAATTATTACAACCCAATAAATAAATGAATAAAAATTACAACCCAATGAATAAATGAATAAAAATTACAAACCAATGAATGAATAAAAATTACAAATGAATGAATGAATAAATAATTTGATATAACTAATAAAACAACTACACGAATATAAGAAAAAAATGAACATATGCATATTTTACACCATATAAATCAAATAGACAATCATAAAACAAGTATTTATTAATCTAATCAAATCATATAGCAAGTAATACACCATCATAATAAAAAAAATCAAATTTTAAAAAGTTTGAATTTTAGGAAAATACCTTGATTTGGTTGGAGAAATTGAAGATTGGGCATTCCCCTCTTTGAATTTGGACCCAGAAATGATGTAAGATGAAATGGAGAAACAAGTGGTAAAGATTTGAGCAAATGGGAGTTAGGTTTTGAAAGAAAGTGGGAGAGAAATAAATCATTTGTTGTATTTTCGACTCTGAAATTCAAGTTTTCTACAATAAATACGTATATTTATTAGTGTAGACATAGGTCGTCGCAAAT
Organism: Nemophila menziesii; assembly: GCA_029959085.1. Taxonomy (NCBI): domain Eukaryota; kingdom Viridiplantae; phylum Streptophyta; class Magnoliopsida; order Boraginales; family Hydrophyllaceae; genus Nemophila; species Nemophila menziesii. The sequence goes on along the minus strand of JARWIR010000018.1, from coordinate 26,313,789 downwards.
TAAAAAAATTCGTCGTTATATAGCATTACTATCGACGACATACATCGTCGCTAGTAACTTAGATCTTTCGCGATGACATCTACGAGTTAAAAAAACAAAATTTAATAACAAACAATAGCAACAAATTTTTAAAGACTTACCGACGAAGTCGCGACGTCGCTAAAGTAAAACCATAGTTGCGACGACTGTTCGTCGTTGAAATATCTATTCGTCGATAGAGATCATCACTAGCGACGACTTTCGCGTCGTCACTAAAACTCGCGCCCTTAAATAAGCGATATATAATAATGTTTGACTTTGATTTAAGGGGATTATAAAATGAAGTAAATAGATAATTTTTATAATCATCTTAATTACTTTTCTTTAAAGAATTTTCTAATACAAACTATTACAAACAATTAAAAATCACCTCCTTCATACAGACTCTTAACTTTGTGACAAACAAGTTCGATAGTTGATTTAGTGGTTAAACTATTTTGCAAATATTAAAAAGTATTAGGATCAAATTTTATTGGAATAATTAGTTGAGCCAGAGCCTTGCTATTTCTTCAGCATTTAAATGGGAGGTCTATGGTTCGAATCTTCTCCCTAACGGATGTAAAGTAAGAAGTACAAGGCTCGAACTCCTCCCTGAACATGGGTCGCCTAGTTCTGATTTACTTGGTAATATACATGGGGAGGCGTGTATATATATCCCCGTGAGATTAATCGGGTGTGCGCAAGCAAGCCCGAAACCTATGTACCAAAAAAAAAAATTATTGGAATCGTTTCGATTCTAAGTACAAAGTGGCTCTCAAATGTACTTAAAAAAAACTTTATGACAAACGTTTTTTATTATATTTAATTTTATCAAAACTAGAGAAACTTGTGGACAATAATTGGATAGCAGACCATATACAATATCTTCATCAAATAATTTTATATTATAAGATTAGTCATTCATATGAAACCTAAAATACATGTTTTTATTATCTATATCTTTCGGCACAATCCCTGTTTTATGGCGTCGTTACCTTTTCAAAATAACTATTAACTAGAGACAGTGCATTACTTGTAACCTTCATAATCTTAGAAACACGATTAACAACGTCATCTTTCATACTCCCATCTGGAGATTCTCCAAAACTGTCCGTGCACGTGTCTTCAAGAGTCAAAACTGCGCTCATCCATGTAAGAACATTACCCAACTGAAACGTCAACGACTGTCCAGTGCCGTTAAGCTGACGCATTTGCTTAAGCGAGTTGCGCGTTTGATAGACCGCCTCATCAAACATATCAACGCAGACTTGCAAAGCAGCTTTGTAATTGTCTTGGGGTGTGAGCTTTGATACGTAATTACCCACGCGTTTCACTTTTGAAAGGCTTACGCTTATGGCTACACAAGCTAACCGAACTGGATCTTGGTTGATTGTGTTAGCGTAGGTAAAAAGGGATTTAAAGCATAATTCTTGGTAATCTGTGGTAAGGCAGTTTGCGCGGATGAACTCGGTGTTATTGGTGGTTATAGCGGAGGAAGGACCCTGGAAGACAGTGTTGATGGTGGCTGGGTTGAGGATAGCGACGGCGGTGTGGAGGAGGAGGAAGGTGGTGAAGAGAAGGTATGAGAGAAATGAAAAATTCTTCATCGTACTTATGTTTTCTGAAGTTTTGTTTATGAGTTTGAAGGCTGTGTGTACGGGGGTATAAGTAGGCGGGCGTAGTTCTTTAACATGTTATGACTTTAATAAACTCATTAGGTATATTGAGAAAAAAAACTCATTAGGTATTTAAAATTATTAGACCAACCCATCACATGTTTGCATAATTGGTCGGCCTCACTATTTTTCTCTATTTTTAGAAAGTTAAAAAATAGTTAGGTCAAGATTAATCCTTATGAAATGTCATCCATATTGATAGAAGGTTTAATTCTAATGTAGATGCTCTGGAAAAGTACACGAGAAGGAATATGAAATTATCTAAAATGGAAGGATCATTTACTTGTTGCATTTAATATGTTTTTAATTAATATATGTAAAAGTGGTAGGTAATGACTATTTGGATAATTTGTAGACAAAAAAAAGGGTTATAGTGTAGGTTTTCTATATTAGTTTTGTCAAATTTGATTACCATCCTATAACAAAATATATATACATACTAGTTAACCAATTCCTACTTGGAGAATAGTTGAGTCGTATCAAACTGTGGCCTTCCGTCTCGCCGACTTGTTAATGGTGTTAGCCCAATTGTTCAGGGTTCTCGGGATATGGTGGAATATTATTGGCCCAAAACTTTCTCCCATCTCTGTGATCCTCGTCAAAGCAGGTTAAATAGACCACCTTGATACCGACAGTTGCCTAATACCCTGAACTATGTCTAGATTATCAGAGAAAACAACCTTCTTTGTACTATCAAACTGTTAGCTGAGTTCGATTACGAAATCCACTACATGTGCTTCTCCCTCGATTGCCATTGAACACTGTATCGATCTTGAATGACTAATCCTAACAACATTTATCTTATAGATTTCCACCACACCTATTCTTGTGGGGTACCTAATCATGACTATAAAGGACTTGATGACCCGCTTTCGTTGATTAAAGAAATGTCTTGGAGTGAGGCCATATAAAATGGTCCTCACGGTCGCGTTGTAGAATCTGTAATCTTATGATTTCAAAAATTATTGGTGCTAGAAAGATGTCGTCGAGCAATTCAGTATTCCCTCTATCCACATCTTCTCACACAAGCTGCGATACAAAATTAATATGTGTAGACTCAGGTTTCTCCATTTGAAAAGGAATATCCAACCAACTTTCTCCCAAACCTTATTTCTTTCTCTGTTACCAATTTGAAAACTCACGTTATGAGAGGAAAATCTTGACCCTCCAGGATACTGGCCCACAACTACAACCCACCTTGTCTTATCTTTATATCTATAAAGTCGGTTGTTGGAAAATAAACATCTTTCAGGAGTGCTGCCAATGACTCTGGATTATTAAGGATGTTCCATGCTAGGCTAGCTAATAACACGACGTTCATCATTCTAAACCTGTGAAATATCCATTCACTAATCTTCTTTCTAATCAGATAATTTCTCTCATGCCACCCAGTGAATACGACTACGCTCAGCTGATTTCCACCAAAAATATGGCAATCATGCTTGACATCTTTTTACATAAAAAATCTTAGGAAAAGAAAATATCGACATACCAAATGATTGAATAGCTTGTAGTATTGCTTTAATAAGCACCTCCTTACCACCATCTGACAACAGTTGTGCTTTCCAGATTTGCGTTATGCAAAAACCTTTTATGTAATCCACTTGAGCGTCTCAACCTTAGACCTATTATGGCACAAGGTCATACTGAGATATTTTCCCAAATCTTACTTTTCTTGGATTTGTAATATAGCCATTGTTTTTGTATTTAAATCAACCCGGATATCATTACTAAGACATATAGATGATTTATTATAATTCATTTTTTGTTCAGATGTTGTGCAATAATTGTCAATAATTTATTGAATTTTCTTAACTTCCCGCCCTTTAAGAGTAAGAAATAGTAATTCTACATGTTCAAACAAAATATGTGTATGTCCAACTACGTATAATGTATATACATTTAATTCTTTTTCTAGTAACATGATTGGTGGTCCTTTGTGTGTTCTAAAAATAAATGCAAATGATAATCGAACCACAACCGCAAGTGTACGGTTGTCCCAAGTAGTATATCTGATAATACAGATTCGTTCCAAGGACGGAATGGTTGATCACAATGTCTAGCAAATAGTGATTGATGCACTTATGAAAATAAAAGACAATAATATGTTTGTTTGGTTTTGTATTAATCCTAAGGAATGAAAGACTAATGCGAAAATGTAAATAAATAACTAAGACGCAAGTAAATAAAAGTGATACGCAAGTAAGAGCAGGTAGTACTTGAGAGACGCAAGGGTTTTCCTAACTATCATTCATTTCATACATTGTTTAAGGGGCAAATCGGTAAATTTGTATTGGTCGGGATTCTATAATCTCCTTACCCCCGTCAGGGTGGACTAAGGAGCAACTCTCAAATGCTACAAACCCCGTCAGGGTGATTATAGTCCACTCTCAAGTGTTTAAGTTCAAATTACCCAATAGGCCATAGGTTTAATTAAGCTCGTCAGACTCAATAGTTTCTAACCTACATTCATTAACTAGTTTGGTACCTAAACCCCCCGTCAAGGTGATCCAATCGCCACTAATTGGAATAGCTTAGATACTAAGTCCTATCATTGATTGATCAGGTCAAAAATAGTAGATAAAGTGCAAATTAAAGAAAAATACAATTCATCCAATTTGATTTAAATAATAATAATCCCAAATCCAAATGTATAAAACGAAATCAAATTGGGATTAACCCATTATGCGTTCTCAAGCACTAATTTAGTTTAGCTCATAATAATTGAAAAGACAAAAACTAAAGAAACAAATAGGTTCATCATGTTTTACAGAATAAAATAGAATACAGAGAAACCTAATTTTGGAGTTGAATTGGCTGAGAATCGGAGATATAGACCGTCTCCAGCTCTTGCTTCTTCTTTTCCTTGTTTCTGCTTCTTCTCTGGACGCTCTCTTCTAAGGATGTTTTAATTTTAAGAATAAAATGAGAGGTCTTTGACTCTCTCTCTAAGGATTTGTAAATTGAAGAAAATATGAGAGGTGAGAAATAATGAGGTCAAAATCTCCTTTTATAAGGTTAAAAACGGATTAGGGCTTGGACCAGAAAATAAAACACTAATTAAATGTCCAAGCCCAATTTCTAAGCCCAAAATCCCGTAACTGCTGATACACCTTCACTAAAACGGATTTTCCCGATGCGTTATGACTCCGATTGTCCTCATTCCAGTTGCTAAAGTTCCGTAACTCGATAAGGAATGATTTCTCTTCAAAGGTCAACAGCTAGATCATCGCTTAAGCACCTCGAAATCAGCAATCTATGGCCTGGAAAATGGATTTTCAGCTCTAAAAATAATATCTTTGGGATTTCTTTTCAAGTCTTGACTCTATCTTTTGATCTTTGACTTTCTCCTCGGATTCTTCTTCTAGCTAACATCTAAAACCTGTAAAATACTCACTAAAAATACCAATATTACGCGCAAAAGCTTAATAAATCAAAAATGCTAGAAATAAAAGAGGAAAATCATATTATTGCATATTAGCACCAAAAGTCTATCTAAATAGTCAAATAAACACAAAAAATGATGTCTCCTAATGGCATAAAATTAGAACATTTAGGGAGACATCAAGACCCCCAACTCAAACCTTTGTCGTCCCGACAAAGCAAAACTAAAAACAAGGGGAGTGAAGTAGATGCAAGAGAAAATAGAAGCTAGCAAATAAACCTAAAGCAATGCTAAAGATAAATCTCATATAGAAAACATTAAGAACTAACATATACATACACTAATCATGCAACATCAAACATAAATAATCTCAATCATAAAATTAAAGTTGCAATGCTTGAAGGTTACACTTGTACTCATCTCTGTATGATGGCTATAGGGTGGTCATTAATCCTAACTTGCTTTGAACGCTCCACCTAGTATATTCCCTATCAACAGAATTATAAATTCACTATGTACTTAAGAATCACGAGGTCTTTATGGTTTTAATAATGGCTTAAGGACGGTATGGATGTATATATGGTAAATTTGAAGTGAGCTTTTGGCTCTCTCCTCACTTACCATCAACAATGTCCTCGAGCTTGAGTTTACGCTCAAAAATGTTCTCACTCACCCATTTGACGCGCTAATGTTGCGTCCCCAATGTCAACCCAAATAAAACTAAGATGATTTCCAAAAATATTCCACTTTGCCGATTTATTTATTCTTTCTTTCTTTTTATTTTCTTTTTCATTTTTTTTGTACAAGATACCCATGACCCTCGTTTTGATGTGAAAGGTCATGTCTCTTATAATATATTTTTTTTCTCTTTTTCTCTTTTTTTTTTTTTTCAAATCCCGGCAAAGGGTTACAAATAATAATATCATCTCTCATTTTTGTGCCTCAATACAAACACATATAATCCCTTCCCAATGTAATTTCCCAAATGTGGACCCTCCACCCCAAACTCAAGCTCGAGACAAGTCTCAGGGTTGTGATTCAAGTGCGGGTCATTTGGTCATGCCTAATAATCTAAAGGATAATGGGCTTATATCGTGGCTACAAAAGAAAAGGCTTAAGGCTCAAAATTGGGCTAAGACGGATAAAATTATAATAAGGGATAGCAAGCTAAAAGGCTTCAAATGGCTAACAAAGAACTGCCCCTATCATTTTCCTAAGTACATAGCTTGTCTTTAGTTCATATCTAGGTGGGTTCTCTACTAATTAGGATTTCACGTTCTACACACCAAACATATTCCTTAAGTACAAGCTTACTTCATTTGCATTGTTCATTAATTCTTCCTATCAATTACCTATGTTCGCATGCAATTGTAAGTGCGTTTTATATCAATCCCTAAAGTCCACTATTTACTATCATTGATTCATCAAAAGTATGCTTAAAGGGACATTTAAAATCTTCTATAGTCAAACGCAACTCCGAAAATTATTTTATTGAATGCAAATAAAACAAATAAACACATAAAAACTGGGATGAGGCAACGAACCCCACCCCAAACTCAAAAATGAGTCGTGTCCTCACGACTCGAAAAGACTCAAAGCAATAAAATAATCTACACTAAATGAGAAGGGAAAGAAAACGTATCTGAACCAGCGCGAGGCTGGTGTCGGTGTTGCGTCCAAGTTGAGGTTTTGAATTCTTCTTCGTCAATGGTTGCCTTTAAAGTGTTCTTCATTACCTCGAACTTCTTCAAATTTCCTACGTTTTCATTTATTACTTGCCCTCTAAGCATCATCTCCTCTATTAAAATCTTTCCTCAATACCCAAATCGCTTAGTTCACCATGTTCTTCGTACCTTTCCTAACCTTTATGGTCATCTCCGATGACCCCAAACTCAAAGCTTCAAGACCCTTGGATAAAATTGTGATTTTAGTGTTCTTGAAGGTTTGGGTTTGAATTATGGATTGTTTAGCGCTGGGTCATGGATATTTCAAGGCTTGGGAAAGGATTAATGGATAAATTTTAGCTTTGGTGAAAGAAAAATTGGTTTAAAGTGTGAAGCTTTGGTATTTTGGAAGTTTAATGGCTTGATTGTGATCTTGGATGATGTTTAGAGGGAAGGATTGATGGTATAATGTTGTTTTAATGATGATTCTTGGAGTAGTTGGAGGCTAGGATTCGTCACTGGAGGCTTAGCATGAGAAAGATATCTTAGGAAGGTAAAAAAGACTGTGCATTTTACAAAATATTAGAAAATGATGTAGGGATTTATTGAGCATTAACCCTTATTCTGAACCATAAGGATAATATACTACTTCTTTTGTTTAATTTTAGGGATAATTATTTGGAGGGTACCCACCGGATCCGGTGTTTGACTTTTAGGTGTTCAAGGTTTTAAAAGTGACAAATCAGTACCCAAGGATTTATTTTTGAGACGCCATTAGTACCTACTGTTAGTTTCTATGTTAAATGCCACGTGGAGCTTACATGGCGCTTACGCGGCGGGTGGAAAATCTACCACACGCGCCACATAGGCACCATGTGACAATTAACAGAAAAACTGACGACATGTACTAACAGAGTCAAAAAAATGAAACATTGGATACTAATGTGTCATTTTTGAAACCTTGGACACCCAAAAGTCAAAATTTGAAAGCTGGATACTTATGGGTGTATTTTTCTTTAATTTTATTTGTCTACCTTTTCTGGTATATAAAGATTAAACAAAATATGTAATTTTTTTTTTAAAACAATTGTCAAACTATATATGAAATTATTATTACAACATTTTTTTATTGTTTGTTTAAGGGTAATATTTGAAAATATAGAGAAAAAAAAGTGTCTTGATATTTTAAAAAAAGAAAAAAGTAATATTTAAACATTTTCTAAAAGAAAATTACATAAATAAAATTGGAGATATTGGAAAGACATAGAGAGTAACAATGTAGCAAAAACACTAACCTTCATTTCTAACGCAAGATATTGTTGAAAAATATAGGCCAATAGATGAAAGGGATTAAAAAAATTAATAGAAATGTTGGTGATAGAGATTACAGAACCCACATAAAAAACATTTATCAGAAATAGAGAAACTTGTGGACAATAATTCTTAGTTGGATATCAGAACATATACAATATCTCAATCAACTAATTGTATATTATATAAGATTAATCATTCATATGATACCTAGCATATATGTTTTCATTATCTAAATTTTCGACACAATAAAATGTAATCCCCTCTTTATGGCGTCGTTACCTTGTCAAAATAACTATTAACTAAAGACAGTGCATTACTTGTAACCTTCATAATCTTAGAAACACGATTAACAACGTCATCTTTCATACTCCCATCCGGAGCTTCTCCAAAACTCTCCGTGCACGTGTCTTCACAAGTCAAAGCTGCGCTCATCCATGTCCGAACATTATCCAACTGAAACCTCAACGACTGTCCAGTGCCGTTAAGCTGACGCATTTGCTTAAGTGAGTCGCGCGTTCGATAGACCGCATCGTCAAACATTTCAACGCAGTCTTGCAAAGCATCTTTGTAACTGGCTTGGGGTGTGAGCTTTGATACGTAATTACCCATGTGTTTCACTTTTGAAAGGCTTACACCTATGGCTACACAAGCCAACTCAGATGAGTCTTGGTTGATTTTGGTAGCGTAGTTTGAAAGGGATTTGAAGCATAGTTCTGGGTAAAGAGTAGTTTGGCAATTAGCACGGATGAACTCAGTGTTACTGGCGTTGATTGAGGAGGAAGGGCCCTGGGTGGCTGGTTCGATAGTAGCGACGGTTGAGTGGAGGAGAAAGGTGGCGAAGTGAAGGAGTGGAAGAAATGAAACAATATATTTAACGAAAACATTCTTCATCGTACTTTATTTTTTCTGAAGCTCCCATACATGAGTTTTGAAGGCTATGTATGGGGATATAAGTAGGCATATTCTTATGACGTTAGTAACGTCATTAACCCGACCAAAAATAAATAAATAAAATAACATCATTAGGATTTTGGAATTATTAGATCAGCCATCACATGTTGCATAATTGGTTGGCCTAGGATATAATTCCACTATTTTCATATCCTTTTTATTTTTTTTGTCAATAAAAAATTTATTAAAAATCAATAGTTGGCCTAGTGGTTAGGCTACTCCGCAGAGACCGAAAGGTCCTGAGATCGAATTTTATCGAAATCAAAATGATTTCCGAGTCCAAAGTGGCTCTCATATGTATTTAAAAAAAAAATTCATTTCCTTTCATTTGGTTTTTTCTTTTTTAATTTGAAGGTTATAGTCTAGGTTGCTAATTGCTATGACATCTAATCTATTTAGTATTCTGTGGGAAGCTAATTATTAAATACTTTTTATTTATAAGAATTAAGAAACACTAAAAAAAATGTCCAATAAAAATTGTGCTACTCTTTTATCTGTAGATCTAAACTTTTTGTTTAATGCGTTACTTGTTAGATTTTCTAGCTTATTCTTTTATACGATTTTAATTATGTGAGGGTTTTTTTTTTTAAACATGACATATATCTTTTTTTTTGTCATTAAACATGACATATATCAAAATACATAAAAAAAGGTTTTTCAAATGTTAGAGGAGATAAGCCAGACAATAGTATGTTTAACAAATAAATACAAGGTGAGAATCTCTAATTAAAAGGTAAATCATGAAACGCAACTCGCCTTACAATTCAATGAATAACCTTATTGGTCGATCTCCTAATCCACCATATATGAATATAAGACTGCTCAGTAGAAATCACGCGTATGTTCATTAATATTGAAAAACTCTACCGTCAACTGATATGGTGGGTGATCAAATAGCTTGAACCAACAAAAGTGTCACTCTCAAAATACAGAATAACAGGGAATAGGGCATCTACGGAGACAAATTGCAACCATCTCATGATTTTTGTCAATGTAACCTATTGGTACTCCCATGAGGGTCCACAATTGTATTTACATTCATTTTTATAGTATCATGCAAAGGAGGAAGCAAATAGACAAGTTAGATTCATCATCATTAGCAGATAAATTTCTATGAGCCTGTCCAATATGCGGATCTTGAGCATCACACATATTATGCTAAAAAATCACGTAGAATACAAATGTGTAAGAGAATGGCATTACTGGCAACTATTGGAGTATTTTCCATGATGTAAAAATATTCCTTGCATTCCAATAATCCACAAAGAATAGGCCGGTTTTGAGATGATTTTGTTTTTAGGCCATTCCGCGTTTGCTTAAGTAGTTTTTTGAGATAATAGCCACCCACCAAAATGAGATTCATTTTAGAAAGGAGTTCTTGCTGAGATGGGTGAGTCAACCCAAAAACCATCTGTCTAAGGGCATAAAATAACATGTGTAATACTATTTCGATTAACAAGTTAGATCTGGAATAAACTTCAAGTGATAGCAGTTTCCTTGAGTCAAAAGCGCAATTGTGGCTGTCTTCCAAAGAAAAGTTTTAATCTTTTAGGTAAAGGATCTTGCTAAATAAGATTATGTACTCTTTTATCGGAGGAGGTACTCGGCCTAGGTGAGTTAATCAAAGGTTGTTTTTATCATATTCTAAGGCTAGAATATAACCTAATGTGACTGTGTACTTGACATTTCCCTTAAGGGGCCAGACTAAGGTGTATGGTTGGTCTTCGTAAGCTAATGGAATTCCCAAGACCGATTTATAACTAACAGGGTCCATAGATTCACAAACCGGTTCCCAATCCACGTTCTAGTCCTTAAATTAAGGAGTTCTACAACCTTAATAGGAGGATTGTGAATTTCCATCGGGGATGGTCCCCCACTGATTAACCACTTGTCATTCCATACATACACTAATGCCCCATTTATGTTGGACCAACACACACTCTACTTAATGAATTTTTTCCCTTTTATGATTTTCCCCCAAACCTAAGATGCGTGTTTTCCCATCAATGCACCCCCAAAGTGAACCTCGAGGGAAATAAATACCTTACAATGTACAATCAAATAGAATTTTTGGTGTTAAAAGAATTCACTGATTGGGGAAACAACCTTATTCCTGGAGTAGACGAGTACATATAAAGGTAATGACAAGACTTCCCCTTGAGCCTTGTTAATATTTGGGAGATCGTTAATCACGACTTAGCGTGGAGAAGTGGATGAGATCGAAGAACGAAGGAACTCATTTCTACATATTCAGAGCAACCACTCTCCCACTAAATATGGATGTGCGGAGGTCGGTTTGGGGTAAACAATATTAGACCTGCAAACCATCTGTTCTTGTGGGGGTATAGAAAAATGAGACTCGCACAATACATTATAAAAACCATTTTGTTTTGGGTATGGTGCGTTTCAGGTGCATTTGCGGGTGATTTGGACTGATAAAAAGGTTAGATTTGTATTCAAGTTCATTGGACATGTCAATATTAGTTTACAAATATAAATTGTAATAAACAATACAACTTTGCAATTTCATTTATACTCAAATAATCTTCAATTTTTTAAGAACATGTAACTTGATAATTTTTGGAAATAAATTTAGAAAAATAAAATTAATACCATAACAGAATATTAAATTAGACTTATTAGATGGAATATTATTAAAATTTTGAGATGTTTTAAAAGAAAATGACGAAAAAGATAAACGTAAAGGAAGAAGAAAATGATCTCTATAAATTTTTGTGGGTAAAATATGCTAGGGATGCACAAAAAACCATTGCGCTTGCAAAACCATTAGAAACTAGACCAACCTAAACCATAAAAAATGAGCCAGCAAGACCCGTGGTTCACAATGGGCCAAGATTTTTTACGGGTTTTTGACCGGACCTTGGTTTTGTCCTAGCCCTGACTATGGTTATGGGCCTGATCTGAGGGTTTAGTTTCCATTTTGTTTATTTAATAGCCATGCATATATACTGCCTTTGTTAAATGGTAAGGCTCATTCTTAACCTCTCATTTTGTCTTATCTCTTCTCTCGTCTCTTATACTCTAAACCCTAGCCTGATTCACTACTCTCTAGTTTTACACACCGTCCTTTCATCCACATCTGGTCTCCGTTTCTATGGATGCTTTTGTACTCCACATTAATTATGTATATTGATTACACCAACCATTAAAGGTCATATTTAATTTTTGGATCTCAATTCATTTTTCACCATCTGTTTACTTCTGGTTTATGAGGTTACTGTGATTAAGCCATGGTTAATATTATGCGCGTAGGATATAAATGGTCGATGTTAGGAGTTGTGTTCTTCAAGAAACACTCCTTCATCCGTCTTTGTATCAAACTTTTCCAAATAATCTCTTGTGCATAGGATAAATCATTTTGAAATGAATTATATGAAAGTATGAGATATTGTGAGGTCTACCATTCTAGATCTCGTATGGTGTCTTCTTGATGATTGGCCCGATCAAAACTCGATTTAGAACATAACATGTTGTATTGACAGATTCCCTACAAAAGTAAGTACACAATTGTGTTCTTTTAACAATGTTATTGCTAGTTCTTGTAGTGTTGCGATTTTTACTTTCTACTGCCCCATTTTGTGGGGGAGTTCCGAGAGCTGAAAAGTTATGCTTAATACCAAATTTATCACAAAAATGAAAAATAAGAGAATTCACATATTTTGTTCCATTATCACTACGAATGCAAGTAATGGAATAACCTTTTTATATGTTTTGTACCTTACTGGTTGCATACCTCCTATTTCGAGATTTTTTTAATGTGACAAATACTTAGGTGATTATGTTCTAACTAGGTGTTTTATACTATCTCACATTTCATGCATCGCTTCATCAAAACACTTGTAAAACCTTAGTTTTATCCCCTATTATTAACCGAGGCAGATCTAAGGGTAGGTTGAGGTGAGTTGTAGCCCACCCCATCCTATTAGATAGTAGTACAATTTAGCCCGATTCTTTTAGAAAAATAGATAAAAACATGAATATAAAAATTACAGCCCCTTTGATTGAAAATTTAGCCCTCCCAAACATAAAATGTATACATTAATTTTACTAAAACTAAATAATAGCCCTCTCTGATTCAAAATTCTGGATCCTCCCATGATTACTAATAAGAATAATGGAGGAAGAATCCATCATTGATCTTACCATACTTGTACTCCAGTGTTGATCCAACACCTGTTGGTAAATTTCTCCTCAAATTAACTCTCGACCTTCTAAAACTAAACCCCCTAAACCGAAAAAACCAAAGAAAGTAACATATGATTATTGGCTAGACTTTCATATTAGTATACGATTAGTTTGCAAATATTTTGAATATTTTTATAGTGTTGATTCTAGAAAACACGGTACAACTAATATGAATAATCACATCAAGTTTGGAGATGACCTAAATATACCTTTTATCCTCTTTTAGTTGATGGTCAAACTCAAATAATTTTTTTTTTAAAACTGTGAAGGGTAAAAGTGTAGTTGGTACTTATGTGTAATCTATTGAAGTATGTACTTAAAAACTATGTGAAATGGTTATTGTAGATGAGTTTCGTTTAAGATTTTTGGAAGACATTGATTTTAATTTTTTTTGTAATGCAATGCAACCAAAATATAAAACTCTTCCATCTAGAATGACTATTATGAGGAAATGTATGTTTTTTTATGAAATTGAAAAGCTTAAGTTGAAATCTAAAATAATAACCTTACAATTAGTATGACCACAGAATTTGGACCTCTAATCAAAATTTGAATTACATGTGTTTGACAACTCATTATGTTGATTCTGATTGGATTCCGTGGGAAATAATTATTGGGTTTTGTAAAGTTGAGGATCATAAGGGTGAAATAATAGATAGAAAAGTTGAACCCATTCTTATGGAGTGGAATATCGACTCGAAACTTAATTTGACAATCGATAATGATTCGTCTAATACTGTTACCGTGAAATGTTTAGTTAAAGTGGCAGGTGAAAAGTCTCCGACTCCATTGAACCATGAATTTCTTCGTGTAAGTTGTTGTGCTCATATTTTAAACCTCGTTGTGAAAAAAGGTATGTTTGAGTTAGATTCTTGTATCATGAATGTAAGAGAGACTGTCATATATGTGAGATTTTCACCTTCCAGATTCAGGTCCTTTAAGAGTTTTCTAGCTTTGTGTGGTATTGAGTTCAAATCAAATTTGTGTCTTGATGTTCCAACTAGATGAAATTCTACATACAAGATACTTGAATGTGTTGAGAAATTTGAGTCTGTTTTTTCAAGAATGAATATTGATAATACATCATTTACTTCTCATTTTAGAGAGGCCTCCAGAATTCCTCCAACCATTGTCGATTGGAAGAATGCGAGATGTTTTATTGAGTTTTCGAGGTTGCTTTACAACTCCACTAAGAAGTTTAGTGGTACTTTGTTTGTCACAGCTAATCTCTTATTTGATGATATAGTCTGAATCTGGGAAAAAATTACTAACTGTGTGAAAGTGAAAATGCAGTTCTAAGGAAAATGGCTGGGGAAATGAAAACAGAATTTCATAATTACTGAGGTATTAGTAGCATCAACAATATATTATATGTGGCAGTTGCATTGAATCCAAGGAAGAATTTGAAATATCTTCAATGTTATTTCAGTTTAATGTACACTCCAACTGAATTTGAATATCTAATCTTTAAGGTCAAAGATGTCTTAACAAGAATGTTCAAATCTTATGGAAAAAGTTGTTGCTGCTACTAGTTCTTCTACTAGTGAATTGGGAAGCTTTTCTTTAGTAGTTTCTGATTTTACATGTGTTCTTGGTGGTAGGTTCCAATATTTTATGGCCGATAAACATCCCTCTAAAGGATCAGAACTAAAAAGGTATTTAAAATAAGATATAGAAGAGATAAATTCTAGTTTTTACATTTGGAATTGGTGGAAAGTAATCTCTATGAGCTTTAAAATACTATCCCAACTGGCCAAACATGTTTTGGTTGTTCCATTTCTATTGTGGTATCACAATCAACATTTAGCACTAGTGGTAGGTTGCTTGATCAATTTAGAAACTCTATGTCCCCCAAAACTGTTGAAGTATTGGTATATACTCATAATTGGCTAAGAGCTTCTCTTCCAATTAATTTAACTACTTCAAAACAACTTGTGGAAGACTTGGAAGCTGAATCGGGTAATTATTTATCTTTCTTCTAGTGTTTTCATTACATTAATCTGTAAGTTTAAATTTACTAACTTTAATTATCTTAAATTATCTTATGTAGGTTATTTTAGCTTGGATGAGTTATGTGAGAGTGAGACTCCCTAGTCCACTCTAACAGATTCAACCATTAGCCAATATTCTGAACAAAGGTATAATTCAGAAGGTTTAACTTTATGACTTATATTTCAATTTTCTTATGTTATTTGACTAAAGTTTGATGCATATGTGGTTTAGTATTGTACAAGTTCCTAATTGTTTGGTATATTAAGCTGAGGAAGCATTTATTATTGAGAAGTCATCATTTGTTTAATCACTTGGTTATTAAAATTGTAGGTTGTTTTAAATATTAACCTTGACCCTTGTCCTTTTTCCCTATAGGTTAAGCGTCAATGAAAATTGTATTACTAGAGACCAATTATTCATAGTCAGTGATGATAAATATAGTGCATAATTTAAAATTTACAAAATTGGCAACTTAAATTTCTGAGGCATTGAATTATACTCTTTTGTAGTTGCTACTAAAAAAAATTTTCTATTGTTTATATTTGATCGTCCAGGAAAATGAACAATCAAGGTTTTAGATCAAATCAAGCAATCAAGGTTTTGGATGTTTAATATTTATAATATCAAACTAGACTATTTAAAAATGTAAACTGATATAATTTTGAAGTTGTCTGTCTTTGCTATTTTTGTTATAGTTTGCTTTTGGAAATGTTTAACTACTCTTCTTTTAAAATATAATATCAAATTCTAATATTATTCTAAGTTAATTTTGTAATCTTTGTATTATATTAAAATAGTTGAACATACTAGACTAAAACCGAACCAAACCAAAACTAAAACGTACTAGCATCAATCAAACCCGCAACCACCAAATAAACCCCGACTAAAACGAAACGGAAAAAAGAATATAGTTGTAGTTTGGTTTTAGGTTTTAACAAATCTCAAACCGACAGTATAGGTTGGTTGACTACAAGAGATCAATGGGTCGGTTACCTGATTCGGTGCACCCTTAAAATATGCAATATGAATTTCTCAAAGTTTTTGTACTAAAAGGACAAGCGGGTCACGCGGATTTACGGGTTTTAACTTCAACATCCGTAACCCACTAAAAATAATTTTTTTTTAAATTTGAAACCGAAATCCGCCCAATAAAATAATAACTTGTTTAGTTATTAGTTTAGTTAGGTTATTCGGGATTTTTAACCCGTTACACAACCTTACAAATTAAGCTATATTTGTATGTTTTTTTTTTTTTTAGGAATGGTCCCTTTTTATATTTAATAATAGGTTGTGTTAGAAAAAATATTAACATTATGATGGTGGGCAGCAACTAGCTATATAGTGGGATAATACGCGTGCTGGAAGGAAGGAATGGCAAAGATAGTGAGTATTACATATTTTGCTTTGGCCGCTATTCTCGCGCAAAACAAAAATGCCCCTTTTCTAATTGCGGCTACCACTTCAAGATGTCCGAATGCTTAAGGTCGGCTGTTATAAGCATTAAGAATAAGATCGATGGTCCACCATAAATACAATTAAGAGATTAACGATATTTTTTTTAATATATATATATATATATATTCATGCATATTCTCAATTAATCAGAACTAGATTGCCCATTTTCAAGTAGAGGATTTGAACCTGCACCTCTTGCTTTATCCCTTTTAAGTAGGGGTGAGCAAAACTAAACCGAAAAACCGAACCAATCCAAGAAACCGAAAAAACCGAACCGAAAAAACCGAAAACCGACAAAACCGCTCAGTTCGGTATAAGTTTTTTAAAAAACCGAAAAAGTTCGGTTCGGTAGGGTTTTCCTATGCTAAACCGAACCGAAAAAACCGAACCGAAAAAATACAAAAATTAAGACATTCTTGAATTTAATTTATATTCTTGAAGAGATTATGACAATGGGATAAAAAATTGAGTAATTTTGGAAAACTAAAATGTCCATATATGACATGCACCATCCCTAAAAATGTTATAATGTGCAACATATTTTTACATAAGTCATTAGTCTATATATTTTTAAAAAAAATCCTTCGTTTATTAATATTTGTTGAAAGCAAAGCATACAAATTAAATTTTATAAATATTTCTTTGAAATTATTTGTTTATGACTAATATATAATATTTGAGCTTCAAAAATACAATTTCCTGCATAGGTCAAATCAAAACATAAACATTGTTTTTTTTTTACCATCATGAACATTGCTTTGAATTATGTGTTTACAACTAATATAAATATTCCTTTGAAATTATTCTTTTACGATTAATATATAATATTTGAGTTCTAAAAATACAATTTCCTACATGGGTTAATAATATGAAAATCAAATATTTTATAGATGGATTTGTTAGAAAATAAAATATCTCATGTAAACGCTCTTGAAATATATACAACTATCGAATTAAACACATACTAAAACCGGAAAAAAACCGAACCGAACATATAGAAAACTGAAAACCGAAAACCGATAAAACCGAACCGATAAAAACCGTTCGGTTCGGTTTCGGCACCTTTAAAAACCGAATCATTCGGTTTCGGTTATAGCAAAAAACCGAGCCGAACCGAACCGTGCTCACCCCTACTTTTAAGGATTGAAGAAATATCAAGACTTTGGCCAATTGAGCTACCTCAACTGGTTAAAAAAAATAACAATATTTCACTCTTATACCAAAAGAAATACTCAAGAAAAATTAATAAATTTTAGGACTATATCACATATTAATTCCGGCTATAAAATCATTGCAAAAATATTATCTAACAGATTACATGAAGTTATGAAGAATATTGTATCTCCCACTTAGTCAGATTTTATTAAAAGAACGACGATTCAAGACAACGTCGTCATAGCACAAAAATTATCTTTCTTTATGAATAATAAAAGGAAAAAACAAAAAAAATATGTCAGCTATTAAATCGATATGGCTAAAACTTATGACCAGGTTCGATGGAATTTTATCTTACTAGTGTTAAAGAATCTGGGTTTTTGCGATAAATGGACTATTTGGATTAAATATTGTGTTTCGACGGTCTCTTTCTAAATTTATTTAAATGGTGAAAGAATGGAGAAATTCAAACCAGGTAGAGAAATCAGACAAAGTGACCCCCTATCTTCTTTCCTTTTTACTACCATGACTGAATTTTTGACTAGTCCAATCGATTATTATGTTCAAAGTAAATGAATTCAAGACATCCAAATAAATAAATACTTCCCTATTATCTCACAATTACTTTTCGTTGATGATTCACTTTCTTTTATGACTCTTGATGACACATATATCCAAGCTTTAAGGAATTGTCTTAAAGAATACTAAGATGGATTTGGACAAAGTATCAATTTTGACAAATAAGCTATTATCTTCAGCAAAGAAACCCCATAAGATTTACGTGATTTAATTGATTGATATTAAAGAAACAAAAGATCTTGGAAACTATTTAGGAATCTATTTATGTCATAAAAGATCCAAGGTAGAATCCCTGGAGTGGATTGCTAGGAAACTTTTCAAAAAAAAAAACGGAAGGATGGTGAGCTTGGTGTTTTCCTTCGATAAAATATATTGTCAACGTTTAAAGTAAATAACCTCCGCAGAGAACGAATCGTAGGGAGCAAGAAATAGTAAGTAGGATATCGTTCCACATAGATCAGTGCGATAAATGTATCTTATTCTAGTAAAAGTGAGAAGTTTATAATCTAAGAAACAAATAAAATTTAGTAAATTGGAATAATTGTTTGTTTAATTTTTATATTATCAACTAAGAAAGACAATGTTAAAAAAGAAACACAAGTAAACAAGTGATAT
This sequence comes from Nemophila menziesii, assembly GCA_029959085.1. NCBI lineage: Eukaryota > Viridiplantae > Streptophyta > Magnoliopsida > Boraginales > Hydrophyllaceae > Nemophila > Nemophila menziesii. The sequence continues at coordinate 26,294,779 of JARWIR010000018.1, read as the reverse complement.
TGATTAAACTAATTATTAAACTAAAGAAATTAAATAATAAATAAGTAAAGGATTAATTTGATTGAGAAAATTGCTTGAGGATATTGTTAAGTAATTTTCTATGTCGTTAAATCGTTTTGTTATTTGATAAAGGCGAATGGGATTGTGTATTCACAATAGTCGGGAATTTAAACCAATCTATCCCCTATTCGGGCACCTAGAGCATCTACCTTATACACCCTTTGGTTATCCGATGTATTAAAGAACGCAACCAAAAGACTACCTAGCGAGCGAGGAACCCACTTGTTTAAGACACTAGGCGCTCAAGTATTAAGTCTGTAATCTCGCCCCCAACGGATGTTAACTAAATTACAAAAGCCTCTACTACTTGGCCAGAGAACATGAGTAATTAATTCATATACAATAGAAATTGTATAAATATATCGATTACCCAGTTTAATTAAACATATATTAATATCCCAAATGAAATAACAATCTCAATTAACGAAACATAATCCATTACACAAGCAACCTCAAGCAATATGGTATTTAGCTCATAATCGAATTAACACAAAATAAATCAAAAGTAATTAAAAATAATGACATAATCATGTTCAAAGTTTAAAATTTGCTATAGTTACCATTTACAAGAAGTGAAAATGGTGAATGGTTGAAGTCGAATGGAAGGGTTCATGGACAAACCCTTGTCTCCTCTTCTGTTCTTCTCCCGTTCTCTTCCTGATGGCGGTTTCTTTTTATAAAATGATAGATAATGATATTTTGGCTGAAATGAAGCTTTTTATTTAATACATGAGAGAGCCACTTTAAACTCAAAGTCATTTTGACTCCAATGAGATTCGATCCCACGACCTCTTGGTCTCTGCGGAGTAACCTAACCACTAGGCCAACTATCGATCTCGAAATGAAGCTTTTATATGTTGCCAAATTCGTTTGGCCCCCCTTTAGTATTAGGAAATTGGGTCAAATGAACCATTGGGACTAGCTCAATGGCCAGGATGCCTGTCTCTCATGTAGGAGATACAGGGTTTGAATCCCCTCAGTCTTGTTATTTCTTGAGCCCTTAAAGGGGGTAAGCAAGAGGTGCAAGGTTCGAGTCCCCTCCCTGAACATGGGTAACCTGTTCTGATTAAATGGGAGTATGCATGAGGAGGCGTGTATATTTCCTACGGGAATAGTCGTGGTGCGCGTAAGCTGGCCCGGACACCCACACATCTAAAAAAAAAAATAGGTCAAATGAGGTCCAACCCGTTTTTGGTGTAGCAGGTCTCAAGTTCGAACCACGTGAATGGTTTTTAGCATAATTTCTTCGTTTTAACTCGGAGTCGACTTTTCTCACTTTCCACGCGACCGTGACTTCAAGCTATTTCCAACCAACTAGGGACCAGGTCTAGAATTCTTCATCAAAATATCATGGTAACTCCATCTCTATGGTGCAAGACTACTCTAATAATTTATCTAACTTTCCATAGTGACTTATAGCTTCATTTCCGCTTTGACTTGGAGTTTCTCTTCATCTTTGGACATCTTCTCTTAATTTTGGACCCTAGCATTAAGTATGTACCTAAACTACACATTAAAAACACCATTAAAGCATCAATATCTCTATAATTCGTAAATAGTCCAAAAAAAAAGTAAAAGTGCAATATAGCAAAATATATGAGAAATCCCTCACTTAGGCCCAATAAAATACTAAAAAAAATGTATCTATTGTTAGTGACGGAGCCACGTGAAGAGTAGAGGGGCCATGGCCCCTCTGGTTATTTAAAAAAAATCCTTTATATAAAAAAAAATTAGTTATATGTTATTTGACACTTAAATTTTTTTAAAATATTTATTTGGGCCCCCTAAAATTTTAAACCATTCATTTAGACCCCTTAAGTTTTTAGAATCTTCATTTAATCCTCCGATTTTTAAAATTTATTTTATTAGACTTATAATTATATTATTTTTTCAATAAATTATATGTTATTTTGTATTAAATAAAAAATAATCAATTAAAAAATTATAGTAGGACTTATAATGCAGTTTTATATAATATATGGACCTATAGTGCAAATAAGTCTAAAAAAAATTCGGGGGGCTGTTGCCCCCAAACCCCCTTGCCCCCCCCCCCCCCCCCCCCCCCCCCCCTACTAAAAGATCCTGGCTCAGCCACTGTCCATTGTGGATTTATTTGTCACAGAAATATATACATCAGATGAAATACAAAATTACTATCAAAGGGAGGAAAAAATGTGTTAATTAAACCAATATTGCTAGCTATCCCTAACTACACTATGTCAATCTTCTCTTATCATTTAACTTTTTATAATAAAATTATTTCTACCATATCTAACTTTTGGTGGAACTCTAGAAAAAGAAAAATCATGTAGTAGGAAAAACAATTTGTTTAGATACCTTTAAATTATTCAAGGTATTGGGCAGGTGTCAATAGCGAACTGGAAAATCTAACTGATCATACGGAAGATAAACCATATGGCTGTGGAGTTTGGTACTATCACAATCAGGCATATCTCAAAAATATGGAATGGTCAAGAGTGACAAGCCCACAAAAGATGATAGACACAGTGCCAACAACCAGTCACATATCACCATCAATGAGACGTCTAGTATGGAGGAGTTTCATAAAATAGGAATTGGTTAATCTTTGTTTTGTTTTCTTTTTGTTTTCCGTTTTTCTTTTCCAGTCCAAAAAAACCACAATTAAATAGACAATTCATGAATTGAATTGTTTCAGTATAAAAAACGAACCTTTTTTTGTCAGCGTAAAAATATTGAACTAAGATTTTCGTTAAAAAAAATTGTTAAATAATTTTTAACGAGCATTCTTTTATTTTGAATAAATATATTATTTGTCCTCTCTTCAACCAACTTTAAATTCAGAATAAGACTTTCGAAAAATTATAAAATTCGATTTTAGGACTTGTTGCTTAGTCAAAATTAACAGTTTTGAATCTCACTATATAATTTTAGATTAGGTTTAACTATTTAAAACACTAAAATTCATCTGATAACACTACATTAAATATAAAAATATTGAAATTAAAGTTATAATATTAGTTCAAAAATTCTCGTGAGTAAAAAAAAATTAATGGAGAGTCCAGTCCTTTTTTTACATTTATCGGCGCCTAGGCGGGTTAGGAACCTCTTCCACGACGACTAAGGTCTTAAGATAAAAAGCCTAACTTTTTTACTAGGCCTAGTCCGCTGAGAGAGAAATTGACATTCAGACGCACCTACACGACGAATTATACAGTATATCCGGATTGGAAATAAAAGTAGAAAATTTAGCGGGGTCAGGCCTCCTAAACATCTGCCTTTGTATTCAACTTACCTCCTAAAAATCTAACATAAAAATCATCTGATGTACTTTAATTTTTGCAACCCACTACCTCCTATTAACGATTCTATGCAGAAATCCGTTAGTTAACGGGTTGACCCATTTATATTTATTTTTAAATAATTAAGAAATTCCATAATTTTCAAAAAATTTGAAAAACCCCAAAAACGCAACCACCCCCTCTCCAATTCTTCTTCTTTACACATATATAGGGATGACAACGGATCAGATTATTGCAAAAAACTCTAAAACCATGTTCACAACCATTTAATTAATCCAAAACCAAACTCTAACCGATTTAACTCTCGAATTTACTTTTCAAAACCAAAACCATATATCTCGGATTCGGACTTTTATGCGATTTTTCGGATTTTAACCATAACCAAACTATAACTTTATAATATATATATATATATATATATATATATATATATATATATATATATATATATATATAGAAAATTCTTAAAATATATAGAATATTATGTTGGTCATTAATTAAAAAACATACTTGTTACTTTTTTTATTAAATTTATTATTTAGATTTTAGTTTTAAGATATGAAATACTTTTTTATCTATATTATTATAAAATATACAAAAATAGATGATGATAAACGGATTTTTGGTTTTTCGGATTTATTTTTATCTAAAACCATAACCTAACAGATTTAACCACCAGTTACATTTTTCAAAACCATAACCTAACGGTTTTATTCATGGTTGCATAATTGGTTTTTAATTTGTTCGGATTTTCATCGATTTTGGTTTTAAACCTTAACCATTGACATCCCTACACACATATATCAAAACTTTATAAGTATAAAATTAAAAACCTGTTGAAAATAATGTAAAATATAATATCTTACTAATCTCTTCAAACCCATCTTACTCAACCACTCAGTCTTCACCATCATCAATGAGAATCAAACACAAACTTATTTATACACCTCACTCAGCTGCTGCACATCACAAAAATTGATCCATAAAATAAAAACCTAACTCAATCGAAGCACATCATAAATTAACCCAAAATATTAAAACCAAACTCATATGTCCACCTCTCACGCCGCAGCTTTCCTACTACACATTGATAAATGTCGCAAACAAAAATTATTCTACATCATCATAAACACTGCTACGCCATCGACAAGATTAGAAAAAACTCAACATCGTTTTTACGTCGTGGACTTGCTACAACATCAACAACACTTCTACACCATCAAATAATATAGACTATTGAAGAACCCAAATCAAGGGAAATAATTAAACATAAATGTGAAAGAGTGTTGTGTTGTGACTGTCCCACAAATTTACAAATTGTTAAATCAAATTTAAACAGTTGAAGAACCCAAAATAAATAAATGCAGTATTTATAGTATTTTGCTCCTAAAATAATTAAAATAATAATATTTTACTGTATTTTTTGAATTTTTGTTAGATTATATATGTAATTATACATTAGATTTATTATTACCTTATTATTTACCTTAGTTAGAGAGATTATCTACCATAGTTATTTTGGACAACTTGCTCTCCAAGTTTAATCTTAGTATAAATGATTGCTAAAATCACTAATCATGACCCCTATAAAACTCTTTTGTCAGCATGGCTATTAGTCCGTTCCGCACCGGTTCAGACCAGCCCTTAGCGGGCCTAGGCCTTATCGGTCCGGTCCGGCTTACCGGTGCCACCGCTACCGGTTCGGTTCAGTCTGGTTCTAGTTTGCGAAAGGGGGGGAGCCGAACCGTTATAGGGAACCGGTCCACTGTGTCCGGTTCTGTTTCCGGTCATGTTCTGAACGGTTCCAAACCGGTTTTTTTAGTTTAATTAATAAATGTTGTAATATTGTTTAATTTGTAAAAATTGTTTGATTAACTTTTTTTGTAAACATAGTTTTTTTATTCGAATATGAGTTATAATTAATTTATTTGTTTGTTTAAAATTATAAATTATTTTTCCAAATTAAAATTATTTTGGTAACACTTAATTTGTTGGTTTTTTTATTATGTTAGACTGTTATTGATAAAAAAATGTTTCTTCTAATGATTTAGTCATAAAAATACGATCCTGACATATAAAAAATCCTGATTAAATAAATTACAAGTTATGATAAAAGAAATTGTTACTACAATAATTGAGATAATACAAAACAGAGTACATTGCAACAACACCAGAAGAATGACCTATGAGAAAAGAAAGAGGGGGGGGAGTGGTGACTGTGCCCATAGAATTTAGGCTGCCTACGTACTTTATCTGTAAGTAGCGTGAAATGCATACTCAGAAATGGATCAAGCCACCACGTAGTTATTTTAACCCCCTTGGTAAAAATGTTTGTAATTTTTTAAATAAATAACTTTAAATATATAAAAATACGAGAAAGAACTCGCCACTCGTCTTCATCGGCCTGGTATGATTCTGAAGGACCCGAACTGTCACTAGAACAAGAAAAGTTGAACGCATCCTCCTCTTGGTCTTGTGTTTGGGTGTCTGCTTTCATCCAGTCTTCTAGCTCCACCACCCTCTCTAATGTAGACCAGATCATACTCTTCTGCTGATCGGATAGTTGTTTCTTACCCTCGTTGAAAGCCGACTCTTAAGGAACTGAGGAAGCTGGAATAGTAAGCATGTCACGTGCCATTAGTGACAAAACTGGTCTGCTAGTATATTTTCTCCAATAACCCAGGATATCGAAGTCTTCCACATGCGGCTCATTGGCAGACTTAAGGTAAAATGTTAGATCATTAATCGTGTCTTTGTTGGTGCTTGGTGTCGATGTGTTTTTTGCGGCTATCATCTTTCTGGCTCTGTATCTCACAACACCCACCTGTACTAGTTCTGGGACACAGGGTGATCTACCATCGTGACATAACCTATCATTATAAGTCTTGTACATGTCACTCGTTATCTCTTCTACCTTCTTCATGTAAGCATCGTCTCAACGTCGGAGTAACCTATATTTTCATAAACTGCTAAGATAAATGCCCTTGTATACGACAACTTGTAACGGGGATCAAGGACACAACATATCGATAAAAAACGTACAAGAAAGGGTCATAGTACTTGAAGAACTTATCCATCATCGGGATAATTATATTCTGGAATCCATTAGTTAAAGTATTATCCTTGATATGTTAAGACATCTCGTAAACCATCTCTAATACCTGGTGACTTGTAGGACTGTATGTCCCTGATAATACTGTCGTTGTGTAGGTAAAAAGCTAGAGAAAATCGACTAATTGTTTAATAGTATCCCAATCCTTACCTTCAATAAAGTTGTCGGCATGGTTCTCGTAGTTGATGCTTGTTATAATGCCCTTATACTCTAACGCATGTTCCAACAGAAAGTGTGTTGAATTCCATCTGGTAGGACAGACTAAACGACATATCTTATATTTAACTCCTAAAGAGATGCATTTACGTTTATAGGCCCTTGTTAATGTAGGGGTGTTTCGGATACACATGGAAGATTTTTTAATCTTCTTCACTATATTAGTTCCCACGATCTTCTTACCTGACACTATGTGATAACTCACACCTACATCCTGAATAACATGGAAAGAATATTACAAGATTTCAAACCCTAACCATTTGAACTTCCTTGATAATGAAGATTGGATAAGTATAATTAATCAACAAACCATTAATGAATTTCAAGAAGATCAAAAAGACAAAAATATAAACAAAATATTTAAAGGAAAATGGAAAAAAGTACCTCCGAATAAATTTAAAATTAATTGCGATGCTGCTCTCTCTGACAAAGGAGCAGCTATAGCATGTTTAGTAAGAAATTATAATGGTGAATTTGTATCGGGAAAAAGTTAGAAAATTAAAGCAGATTCAGTGTTAGAAGCAGAAGCGCATGGATCTTAACAACAACATAATTGGTAGCAGAGTTTCCTTTTGAAAGTACTATTATCGAGAATGACGTCGAGAATGTTATGAAGCCCCTATATTCTAATCAAAATATTTCAAGTCATTCAATTAAAACTCCATTTTGTAATAATTATTATTTTGCTAAACTATCTAACTATAGTTTTACTTGTGTTCCTAAAGTTGGTAACAGGGCAGCTGTATGGATTGCCAAACAGAAGTTTCTAAGCACATTATTTGTTAACTTGGATACTTGTATCCCTCCTCAGTTGGCTAACATTTTAAGTAGCAACATCAAACCCCTAAGGATCGGCTAAATTTGTAACTTTTTGAAACTTTATTTATCTATGTATTATGCTTTGAACAAAAAAAGAAGTATTTATTTATGATGATATTAATTTTTAAATTTATAATAAACTAGTAGTTTATTTCTTCCATGTTAGTTGGAATTTTTTTATTGCAATTTAGGTCATAAAACAACAATTTCTATATTTATTGTTGAGTGATTGGGTTATTAAACCTTTTTTCCGATTAGCACAACTATTACTAGCTTCTCTCATTCCTGTTTTTTTTTTTACAATAGAAGGTGCCGAGGACCAAGAAAAAAACAAAGAAAAGGCTAAAATCAGCTAATGTCAAGTTTTGAAAATTCTAAAGCTAGTTCAAGAATAAGCCAATGACTACTAGTCATAGAGGGATTGGTTGAGTAGATCAAATCCTTGTAAAACTTCTAAATTTCTATTTATATTTATGTTTGTTGAAGAAAAAAAAAGGCTCAACCAAAATCTATATATAGAGGTCCTTAGTTATAAAGTGGGGACGGGGGATAATCAATAATTGTATGTTATGGTGAGATAACGTAGCCGACCATTTCTTCCTAGTTTGTTTGATAAATTAATGGGGAAAGTAGTCCTTTTTGTTCGAAATAGATAGTAGTCCTCCATCCATTCACGAGTAATACATAAAGCATGTTGTGTGTAGTGTAACTTTACCAGAATATATTGGGGTCCCAGTTAGAACACATTTGGCACAATCATAATCTTAAACCAATGTTGAACTTTTTTCCTTTTTGACTAAAATACCAAATTACCCGTGCTATGATAAAAGTCTATTGAACTTTTTTTCTCAATATTTTCCCTCAATTTAGTATATGCACAATTACAATATAAATCCCCTATGTTATGAAAATACACGAAAGTAATGTTATCGGTTTCTGAAATCAGTTACCCTATCCTATAAGTCTATCTAGATTTATTTATCCAACTTAAAAAAAAAATATCAAATATTATTGTCCGATATATACAATATGAAGACATTTTTTACTATGTTTTGAAATATTGTCTTAATTAGATAGTTAAGGCTTGGATGAACTCCATGCGCTAGTGAAGGACAGTGGGAGTTCAAGAAGCCATTGTGTTTCAATAGCGCGAGATTGATTGGAAATGCTAAAAAATAACCCGAACATTAGCCTTATACATGTCTATCGAGAAGCGAATTTTTGTGCAGATAAGTTAGCAAAAGAAGGTGCGAAGATGTGTGCTGAACTAGTAGAGTTTGTTGATCCACCTGATTATCTATGGAATCTTATTACGCGAGAATGTAGCGATTGTGCAACTGCTAGAGTTGTACATGATTGCCAATAAGAACATTTGTTCCGCATGTAATTTTTAGTTTTCTTAACGGCTTTTAAAGCCTCTCATATATGAAAAAAAAAATAGTTAAACGATAAATAACTTTGTACTATTAAATAAAAAGGTAAGTTTATAAAGATGAATATCATTAAATGTTTTTTTAATTCTTGTATATCAAAACAAATAAAACTAGACCAAAAAATATATAAAATAACACATATCAATATAATAAATTAAAATCTAACAAAATAATTTATAAAAGTTAAAAGATCAAATAAGCATGTACAATAAATTATTTATTGTGGGGATCAAAAGAGTTCAGGGTCATTGTCTTGATTTTTCTCAATTATCTTATAAATTTCTGTTTTGGGGTAAAAATATATTGTAGGTCTCTATATTTTGCACAAATTGTACTATAGGTTCTAAAATAAATTATATAATTAAACTAGACTATAAACTCTTTTTTAAAAGCAAAAAAAAAAAAATCATTATAGACCCCTATATCTTGCAGTAATTGCAATATAAGTAATGTAAATGATTAAAAAAGTAAAAAAAAAGTGTTTAGGGAGTAAAATTTAGAGGAATTCGATATATTATTTTATTTAGGGTGATTAGTTTAGAATATTTTTAATTTCTTTATAACTAAAAATCTTAAGTTATTAAAATTTTAAGCTCTTCATAACTTATTAACTTGAATATCCTATGGGAATGACTCTAGTTAGTCGATATAGGGAAATTGAACCACTCTTAATCCCGCGTAATATCTTTATTTTATCTGTAACTTATCACATTCATTTTATTTATCTCCCTTAAAGTCCCTTATCATTGACCTTATAAACCCTATTCGTTATTTTTACCTATCTTGCATATAGGCCTCCATTCTCTAGTATTTAATATCCTTGAGAACCTTAGCCTTAGATCAATTAGCATCTTGCCTTTAGCATAATTTAATTAGGATTCTTAATAGCTCCTTCAATTATCATTCCTACCTCTTAGTTTCCGCACCTAACAAACTCTTTTAAGCATTCCTTATTACCCTTGCTTAAGATTTTTCCCTATAAGTTTAACTAACCTTAATTTTGGAGTCCTCACTTTTTAAAAATTAAGCATTAATTAGAAAGCGTCCTATTCACCCCCCTCCTATGACTACAATAAATTTATTAGATATATAAATTAATGATTTATAATTCATAAATATAAACAAACAATTAAAGAACGAGCTTGTGTTCTTAACGTTTTTATTTAAAATTAAGCTTGATTTTTTGAATATACTAACAAGTTCAAACAAGATTTTTCTGAGTTCGAAATGCTCGTGAACGACTTGGTTCATTTACAACCCAAAATGGAAGAGATATAATAAAATTACATTAAAAAATCTGGTTAAGGATACATTAGAATCTCATATATGAAATATATCAATGTTACTTACAAATCTGAAGGGGACGTATTTAGTATAGAGATTATTATATTTATTTGTTTAAAAGTCAATACATATACAATCAAAATATAAAAAAGTCTAAAAAAATCTTATGGTATTCATTTAGACTTTTACAAAGCTTATGGTATACAATCCAGATTTTAAAAAACTTCTAAAATCTCTTAAAAGCTTATGGTAATTGATTAGGTAAAAAATATCCCCGGTGATAGGATAGGAACGGAAGCTCGAGCATTGACCTGACTGCACATAGAGCCACAAGAAGTGAACAATGCAAATAAACAATCTTGGGAAAACCCCTAGAATGTCAAAGGCCCGGTAAATCAGTTGATACGTGATGTCTCCCTATTTGTGATGATTTAATCTTAGTTGGAGACATCATTTTTAGTGTTTTAGGAAGTCTAGTAGTCGATTTTTACATGTATTATTGCACTTTCCTATTTCTTGTCTTGATTGGATGAATTATTATTTTTAGAGCATATTTGGTTTAATTGTTTGTTAATTGTGAAGCTTTAAAGATATATGGTAATTAATTAGATGTCAAATCAATTCTAAAGAGATAATGTAAAGAAGATATGCATGGAAATTGGAGATAAAGGAAGTACAAGATAAGTATGGAAAGATAAAGTTGCCAAATAATCTGAATTTCACTAGTCACGTCCATAAAAGTGATCATAACTCAGGATTGGCTAGGAACTTGGAAGAACGGTATGAAGCAAAAGTTTAGATCTTTCCGAGACGCTCAGTTTCGATATAAATAACTCGTCATTGGTAGTTGAAACGAAAAATTTATGGCTGAAACAAAACAACAACAAATTTTTACCTTTTCTATCTTTTAGGGTTACGAATTTGAGTTGGGCTAGGAGTCCAAGTTACTTGTCTTCCACTCCAATAAAATGAATTAAGTCTTCCAAGACACCTATAAATACACCTCTAACTATTGTAAACATGTCCTTGCTCAGTTCTAAATATAAGCTTAGTCCTTACACATATATTAATCCTTAGTATCAAGCTATTCATCCAAGAAGCAAGCTGACCTGTAGAGGAAGACAAGAAGCAAGAAGAAGGAGAGTGATAAACTCCTCTTATACATCTCTCTTTCTCTATATTTAGGGTAATTAGCTATAAATTTGTGGTTTCACCATAATCCTAAACTTTTATTCTGTAAGTTTTACTATTCATTGTTAGGTTATTATTTTGTCTTAAATTTCATAATACAATTTGTTATTTTAATTGATTTGAGCTTGGCGTATATTGATATGTGTGCTTTGACTTATTATTTTCAGCCCTAGATTCGGCCAATCTTAGGACTATCCTTAGTAATTGAGTTAACACCCGGAAGGAGGATTCAATTATTGATAACACCACATAATCGTCTAGTAGTGAACCTAACGCGCTTGCCTAACTAGATAGCCATAAAGGGTTGATTTAATCACCAATCATTACTCAGGGTTCCGTGGTAGTGGAGAGGTTGCTCCTAAGTCCACCCCAACGGGGGTTAGGTAGAATTTAGAATCCCAGTTAATATATAATGCTCAGTTCACCTTAAGGTTAGAATAACAACTTAGTAAGATAGACTCATATTAGTGACCCTAATTTATCTGACTTACATTCATATTTATTTATCTGCATTCTTATTTATTATTTACTATTTCACATTAGATAATTATTCATCTTTTTATATTATATTCTAAACATCTAAATTCATCTACGCTTATTGAATACAAGTAGATATAACAGATTAAATCCCTGCGAACGAACTTTTCTTATCAACTAAACTTGCAAACGATATATAATACTTGCAGTGAGTTTCTCGTGGTAGAAAAGGTTGTGTGTCCTTTATTATTATCTTATTTATTTGTTTATTTATCACACCTTTGCCCCCACCAATAAGATATGTCATAAGTACCTCAACAAAATTATGTGCATACATTCCTCAAAGATAAATACATGGGGTATGGTATTGTGGAAAGGATAGAAGATATAATATTAGGGATTGTTTCCTGAGTTACCTCAATGGAGAATAATATTAGCCAAGATCGCCTCCGCAATTAGCTTGACAAGGGTGTGAGTAAAATAATCACCGGTTTTGACAAAACAGAAATAGTTTTCCAAAAGTAAAAGAAATAGAAATCTTTTTAGTGTAAACTAACTATTACAGTAAAATTAAATATGATTACAATACGATTACATGAATCGTAAATACAACTTACACGGAATTAAAGGAATGCCAAATACACCTATGGTTATTAAAAAGATATTCCGGCGTACCGGTATCTCTAACGGAAAACTAAGCTTTACGTAGCAGCGTTTTTAGAGAGAAAGAGAGGCAGAGTGCTATTCTTTTCTGGTGTCTTTCGTCTCTTTGGCTAGTGAGGGAGAGTCTCTAATTATAGAAAAATGGGGAGAGTAAGAACCTTTCAGAAACGTCACTATAAATGGTCTTCAAGTACTCCATTAAGGGTGACGTTTTTGGAGTTACATATGTTACAATTCCAGCCATGAACCGGGTCATTTTGATGACCCTTGAATCATTCCCGTTTTGACCAAGGTTTGTAACAAGTGAGTCTTGATTGTGGAATATTATGGTTTAATGTGTCTTCAGTGGCTGTACGTTATGAACATTATGTCTTGGATTTAAATTGGTTTATTTACCGGGTTGGTTTGGACAATCGGCTAGATTTCTGTTCGGATTCTGGTTTGGGTCCCTACCCCCACCGTCCCCTCCGTGCTGCATATTCATCACATCGGTCATCTAGCATTTTGTAGTGTAATTAAAATAGAGAATTATAAAAAACATAAAAACCACTAAATTATTACATCATAAAAAATAAAAACATGAAAATAAAAATAAATAAATTATTACAATCATAAATTAAATAAATCAAATAAATTAAATAACGTAAATAAAACATCGGCAAGCTTTAACATCCAATATATAGCACACGTACAATCTGTATTATACAAAAATAATTATATTAGTCATATAGTAAAATAAATTATAATTTTTTTTAATATTTAAAAATCTATTATTATATAGTAAAATAATTTTTTCTATATTTCACTTTGGTCCCTCTATTATTATTAAAATTAAATAGAGCCATAAAATTGCATTAACGCCCCTATATATATTTTTTTTAAAAATTGCATGAAAGTCCTTATATATTTTTTTAAAATTGCATGAAAGTCCCTATTTATTTTTATAAAATTGCATGAAAGTCCCTATATATTTTTTTAAAATTGCATGAAAGTCCCTATATATTTTTATAAAATTTCATGAAAGTCCCTATGTATTTTTTAACACAATTTTAGGCCAAATATTAATTTCATTCTAGCACTTTTTTTTAATCTAAAATTCCCTAAAAATCATAACAAAAATCAAAAAATTCCCAAAAAATCATCCATATTAATTTTCATATAAACCCATGAATTACATGTTTAAATTAACATAAACTTAACCCTAATAACACTAATTAAATTCGGAATTCATAAACAAGCACTAAAAAATGAAAAAAAATTATTTCAATTTCTCAAATTAATTTTTTTACCCATTTAACATCAATTTTTTGTTTAAAATAATACAAACAGCACCCTAATGACACTGCATATACTCGGAATTAAACTACACATGTAATAATCAAATAAAAAAATAAAAAAAGAGACATGAAAATTAAAGGACAAAAAATGGTTGGAAAAATTACCTTATAAGCTGAAATTGAAGCTGATTTGGTGATGAATCCATGCCATATTCATTCGGATTGAAACACAAATAAAAAAAATTGATTAGAAATAAAAAATGGAAAAAAAAAGCTTAAGAAATGGTTGAAAATGGAACGAAATAAGATTGTGGTTTGGATTTCATTACCTTTGATGAAGATTTGATGACGATTTGCTGCTTGAATCGGCCTCTTGGAATGATAGTAAGAAGAGCTCTCGTTTTTTTTTTATGTTTTGTATAAGGAATGAAGGTGAATAGTGAGCTCTCGGTGTAGATATAGGGCTTTCTTTCTAGCGACTACTTTAAGTAGTCGCTAGATATAAGGGATGTAGTCGCCAGATACTTGATTACTTACACGTGTCTGTATGTTGACCACGTCAACAGGTCTTTGGCGACTACCATGTAGTCGCTAGACCTCAATCTAAAACGCGTGTCCTTTCGTGGGCGGGAAAAATGATCGCCCTGGAGTAATGGAAAATTAATTCGACGTTTCGCGACTACATGGTAGTCGCTAGTTGTAGAGAGTCATTAGCGACTAGTTCATGAATATGAACTAGTCGCTAGAGGTTACAAGTAGTCGCTAGAGGTTTTTTTTAAAAAAAAAAATTTAACTTAATTCCATTTACAATATTCCAATATTTCAATTCACTTCCAAATAATCATTGAAATTAAATTCAATTCCAAACTATCAATAAATTCTATTTAGCTCCAAACAATCAATCGTTTGGGGGTATTCAGTCAACATTTATAGTCAAAGTTGAGTGTTTGGGGAATTCAGTCAACATTTTGAGTCAAAGTTGAGTGTTTGGGGGTATTAAGTCAACATTTATAGTCAAAGTTGAGTGTTTGGGGGTATTCAGTCAACATTTAGATTCAAAGTTGAGTGTTTGGGGTATTCAGTCAACATTTATAGTCAAAGTTGAGTGTTTGGGGTATTCAGTCAACTATTTGGGTCAAAGTTGAGTGTTTGGGGTATTCAGTCAACATTTAGAGTCAAAGTTGAGTGTTTGGGGTATTCAATCAACATTTAGAGTCAAGCTTTAATGTTTTGGGTATTCAGTCAACTATTTGGGTCAAAGTTGAGTGTTTAGGGTATTCAGTCAACATTTAGAGTCAAAGTTGAGTGTTTGGGGTATTCAGTCAGTTATTAGAGTCAAAGTTGAGTGTTTGGGGTATTCAGTCAACAGTTAGAGTCAAAGTTGAGTGTTTGGGGTATTCAGTCAACTATTTGGGTCAAAGTTGAGTGTTTGGGGGTATTCAGTCAACTATTTGGGTCAAAGTTGAGTGTTTGGGGTACTTAGTCAATTATTTGGGTCAAAGTTGAGTGTTTGGGGTACTTAGTCAATTATTTGGGTCAAAGTTGAGTGTTTGGGGTATTCAGTCAACTATTTGGGTCAAAGTTGAGTATTTGGGGTATTCAGTCAACATTTAGATTCAAAGCTGAGTGTTTGGGTATTCAGTCAACATTTATAGTCAAAGTTGAGTGTTTGGGGGTATTCAGTCAACTATTTGGGTCAAAGTTGAGTGTTTGGGGGTATTCAGTCAACATTTAGATTCAAAGTTTAAGCGTATCAGAAATAAATTCAAATTCAACTCCAATAACCAACAAAATGTTTTAATACAAATAAACCAAAATAAAAAATCTCCTAATCAGTATCATATCCACTAACAACTATAGGTTCATCATCGCTATCAACCTCTATAGGTTCTTCTTCATCACCGTATTCATCCAAGGTGTCATCTTCAATTTCCTCGTTTTCATCAATAACCATATCAAAAGCCAAATCAATACAAAAATGAGCAGGGTCAATCTCGATCTCCTCGGTGGATGCCAAGTTCACCGGATCAGAAATCGTCTCGATGTTCACTAAAGGGATAGTGACACTCGCGTCTCCAGTAGGCAGTGATTCTGCACCCCATAACTCGGGACTCCATCCATGTCTGTCATTGAGTTCCCATACTACTTTCCACCCTTTTTGTGATTCCCTTGAGTTTATCTCATCGATGTAAAATAATTTTTTTTGCTTGAGTAGCTAAGATGTACGGCTCTCCTTCCCAAAAAAATTTAGACGTGTTAATAATAGTTACCCCATTGTTTGTGCTCGTGGTACTCGTGTTATACCAATTACACTCGAATAGCACAATGGAACAATCATCGTCAAATGTTACCTCTACAATCTTGACTAATTCACGTAGTACGGTTTTCCTGCATAGATGGTGCATACCCCGTAATCTTGTGTCACCCTTGTTTCATCCTTTTCACGAGTAACGCATTTAACACCATTCATAACACATGAATCGTACTTATAAACTGCACCATGAGAATTACTAGCCAATGAAATCATCTCACTTGTAGCGAATGCATCACCTTCTTTTTCCATGCCATAAACCTACAAGCATAAACAATTATTACAATGTTGTCTAAAATGGAATATTAATTTGGTATTTGAATGGATATATACCTTGTGTAGAAACCAGTCTCGGAAATTTTGCCGATGTTTCCTAACTTTATCGGCTACAGTACCCGATAGCGTGGCTTTGTGTTCTCTGCACATTTGACGATCAAATTGAATACATTTTTCATAATGAATAAACATTTAATAAATAAATTGAAAACTTATGTCATCAAATGTTGGATTTCATCACAATTAAGTAGGATATACCAGTCGATTTGCTCCTTCTCGTTGTATTGCAAATTACCATAATCTTTTTTACCTAAAGGAATACATTGGCTCTTAAATACGGACAAATCTTTAGGTTGAGCTTCGATCTCGGTATATCTACCCGGTTCATTGAACTTTGTTTTTTCTTCTTGAAGGTAACGCGATATGAAAGTCAAAGTCTCCTCTACAACGTACCCCTCGGCGATTGAACCCTCCGCCCTAGCCGGGTTTCGTATGTACTCCTTTAATTTCTTTAGATACCGCTCAAACGGGTACATCCAACGCATCTGAACCGGTCCCCCTAACAAAGCTTCGTCGTATAAGTGTATAACCAGGTGGATCATTATATCGAAAAACACGGGAGGCAAAATCATTTCCAATCTACACATAACTTCAACCACTTCCACCTTCCCCTTTTCTAACTCTTTCCTACTCAGATTTTTATTACACACAACTCTAAACACGTTAGCTAGCCCAATAGTCGCATCACTAATCGCTTTGTCTTTGAAAAGCCCTGGGATACTAGCCACGAATAGATACTGCATCATCACGTGACAGTCGTGAGATTTCATTCCTATAATCTTGCCCAAGTCACTTTGAACATTATTTCTCAAACTCGATGCAAAACCATCGGGAAACTTCTGTGCCTTCAACCAGTCAAGAAATACTTTCCGCTTTTCCGTTGATAACGTATAATTTGCTCGATTCAGTATTTGTTTACCCTTTCTCGATGTCAACCACAATTCTTTCCTGATGTTCATTTTCTCAAGATCCATTCTCGCTTTCATGTTGTCTTTGTTAAGTTTCCCATCAAGACCTATAACTGTGACGAGAAGAGCATCACACACGTTTTTCTCGTAATGCATGACATCAGTGTTATGTTTCAACAAATTTTCGGACAAATAAGGTAACGATAAAAGATACTCTTTTTCTTCCAATTGAATAGACGTGGACCAGTTTGCCTCACGATCTTTCCCCCAAAATCCTTGTGTTTACCAGGAAGCACAATGGGAAGCCCATCTAATTGTGTCTGAATATCGGCAGGTCTATATTTCTTCGGTGGGCCCCTATGATCGGATTTCTTGTACAAAACACTTTCGCTTCTAAATCGATGGCCGATAGGTAACCAACGTCTATGGTCGAAGTAAGCAACCCCTTTCTTCACACTCAATGACGGAGTAGAATCCATGCATTCTGGACAAGCTTTGTAACCTTGACCCGACCATCCCGAGATGTATGACCTAGCGGGAAAATCGTTAGTCGTAGACAACAAACAAACCTTCATCATAAACTCTTCCTTCTTGTGGGCATCATACTTAAGAATCCCGTTATCCCACAACTCGTCCAACTCATCTATAACAGTTCGAAGAAAGACGTCCATGTCCTTGACGGGTGAACGGGGTCCCGGAATCAACAAACAAAGCTGGAATGTCGTCTCCTTCATACACTCCCACGGTGGTAAGTTGTAGACGGTCAATATAACCGGCCACATGCTGTACGAGTTGTTCTGCATAGAGAAAGGGCAAAAGCCATCGATACCCAAACCCAAGAAGACATTCCGAGGTTCACTAGCAAACTGAGGATGTAACTGAACAAATCTCTTCCAACTATCGCCGTCAACCGGATGACGCAACAAATCTGGATCTGTACTCTTCCCTGTTCGGTGCCAGATCATATTTTCGGCAGTGTGTCTCGAAGCATAAAGTCGCTGCAGACTAGGGGCAATCGGGAAATATCGGAGTTTCTTATGCGCTACTTTCAGACCCTTCTCCGGGTCCCATCTGGATTCACTACATACTGGACACTTTTCGAGGGAGGCATTCTCCTTGTAAAATAAAGCACAATCGTTCACGAAAACATCAATGGTATTGTAACCCATACCTAAACTTTTTAACTTTTTGTTGCACGCCGCGTATGACTCGGGCAAGGTATGAGGTTTGGGCAACACACGGCACAGAAGATCAAGCAACTCGGTGAAAGACGTGTTAGTCCACTTGTTCCTCACCTTCATGTGCATTAGCTTCACAATGAAATTTGATGAACTCATTACTGCACAACCAGGGTATAACTCGGTCTCTAATTCGGAAAACATCATTTTGAATTTGCCACGTGCTGAACTGTTCGAGTCTGTCATCTCGGTGTCACCAGAATGACCACCACCCTCATAATTAGGTCTCAAATTTTCGTAGACATCCAACATTTCATTTTCTTCATATCGAGTCTCGGGAATATCAACGATCTCACCATGCTTTGTCCAAATCTCATACGTCTCCAAAAACCCAAACTGTAAAAGATGTGACCTAACTTTGACCACTGTATACCGATGATAATTCGAGCAATCATTACACGGACAAAAAATTGTTTCTTCATCAGGAGGTTTATCTTTTTGAGCAAAAACGAGGAATGCTTCTATCCCGTTAATAAATTCACGCAAAACTTTATGAGCGGTACCAATCCAACTTTTATCAATACCCGAAGCCATAGTCAACTACTCCAATATAAAAGAATACAACATAAACGTCTCATAAATAAAATGAAAAAAATTTATTACATCACCAAATAAATACATAAAAATAAAATGAAAAAAATCATTACATCACCAATTACATACATGAATATAAAATGAAAAAAATTATTACATCACCAATTAAATAAATAAATATAAAATGAAAAAATTATTACATCACCAATTAAATAAATAAATATAAAATTAAAAGCACACAAAATATTACATCACCAAATAAATGCACAAATATAAAATTAAAAGCATACAAAATATAACATCACAAAATAAATACATAAATATAAAATTAAAAGCATATAAAATATAACATCACTAAATAAATATATATCCTATTTATGCATTTATGTCTCATACAATAATATATCATATAAATATATATATTTATAAGTCACATAAAATTATAAGATGATTAGATATATATATACATAGTGATACTATATATTTAGCATTAACTATACAATTGTAATCAAAGAAGAAAAAGATGAAAAAGACACCTACTTTTGGGCAAATTTGGAAGGAAAAATTGATAATTAAGGGGGTCCCACGTTGTTGTTTGACCAGGGAAAGCTTTTTCACGTGTTGAAATACCTAATAAGTTATACTATTTACCATTAACTACACAATTGCATGAAAGTAAATAAAATTTGAAAGAGTTTAATGGAACAAAAAATACCTACTTTTGGGCAAATTTGGAAGAAAAAATTGATAATTGAGGAGATCCCACGTTGTTGTTTGACCCTGGAAATCTTTTCCACGTGTTGGAATACCTAATAAGTGATACTATTTACCGTTAACTACACAATTGCATGAAAGTAAATGAAATTTGAAAGAGTTTTATGGAACAAAAAATACCTACTTTTGGGCAAATTTGGAAGAAAAAATTGATAATTGAGGCGGTCCCACGTTGATGAATGACCCGGGCAAGCTTTTCCAAGTCTTGAAATAATTTTTGATGATGAATTGTGGAAAACAATTGGAGAGTTTTGAGAGAAAAAATGAGAAATTATAAAATAATGGTGTTTTGAGTATCCCAATTCGCAACTTGCTGTCATAAATACGCTACCACTACTAGCAACTACACGAGTAGTCGTTAGTAAGAACTTCTAACGACTACATAAAGTAGTCGTTAAATACTCTAACATCTAGCGACTTCTCGTTGGCGTTGGGAAATTAATTAAAAAATACAAAAATTACTCGCGACTACTTACTACTCAATAACGACTACATAAAGTAGTCGTTAATAACAAAAATTACTAACGACTACTTGGTAGTCGAGAAACGTACCACGTAGTCATTAAAGATATGTAGTCGCTAGTGATGCGTATCTTTAGCGACTACATTGTGTAGTCGCGAAAAGTTTAGTCGCTAGAAGCTCGCGCTGTAGTAGTGTATGACCTACACGGTTAACAACAAAATATTAACATTTATTATAAAAAAACAATAACTTATCAACGAATATAAAAATATATTATTTTATATTTATCAAATATTATTAATATAAATAGAAAAAAAAACTTAATTATATAAACAAAACTTACTTAATAGAAAGCAAAAAAAAACTTAATTAATATAAACAAAACTTACTTAATAGACAGTTAACCGAGGTTGAAGTAAGAATTGGAAATTATTATAAGAGAGTATAAAATTAGAAGGAATAAGTAAAGAGAGGAAGAAAAGATTGGTTTGAGATTGAATAATTTTGTAATTTAGGGATAAAATTTAGTAGGTGGGAATTAATTTGGTAGAATGGCGGATGATAATACGAGGATCACCAACGTGGACAATCCGATACGAAGATCGTCAGCAAAATGGAAACAAAACCATTTTGGACACCCAGTATCCGAAATGAGATCATTTCGATAACCCAGTTACCGAAATGGTTTCATTTCGGATACTGGGTATTCAAAATGGTATACTAGTACAAATACTTTCTGACACGGTATGCTTGTGTAATTACTTTATGGATTTAGTATATTATTAAAAAAAACTCATGTATTTTGTGGGAAAAAAGAGAAAATACATGTCACGTCCATACATGCTGGAATGAACCATAAGCCGCTATCTATCCTCGTAGACAAATCGTATATCACATGCACCAACACAGTTTCTACAGTGTTCATATATAATTGGGTCAGTATCAGAACAACTTCACGTGAAAGATGCTGATAGACAGAATATGAATATCCTTAGGTTTACACCACGCGTGGATATTCACTGTAGCTGATTCATAGACGTTTTCTGAAATTAAAAGCAAACATTTACTTTAACAGTGTAGATTATCAATTATAAACGAAATTATTTCTGTTTACTGATTTATAGTTTTGTTACGCGGTAGTTAATATAAACAATTTTTTTATTAACTTTAAGAAATCTTAAGATTTTTTCAAATCCAGATGGCCTGAAATCTCCTCTGACAGAATAACTATATTAACTTTAGATGATCCTCATGGTCGGTTAACGATATTGATTTGGTTTGAGAATTGAGAGAATATCAAATTGGTCTTCCAAAATAAAAACTGCCAGCAAATCTGACAGAATTTGAAGAACTGGAGAATGGAATGCTTACGATTATGATGTATTATAGATATGTTTGGTTTAGATTCGCCTTATGATCGTCATGAAAGTGAGAAAATGATTTAAGCTTTGCGTTTTTTACTTTGGAAATGGCATCGCTTCTTGTCCCATGCTTGAAAGCTTATAATTAATATTTTCTTAACGTGATACCCTATATACATCTAATGGGATAAAATCATGAAATTTAATATTGATCTGACTTCAAAGAAATACACTTGAAGGGATGAGAATAATAGCATGATTTGCTAAGATCTCAATCTTAGTATAATACATCAAGCTCCTATAGTGAACCAAAAGAAATTGCATTCGAACAAATTAATTTATATAAACAAGCATTATAACTCTAATATAGATGCTTAATTTGACCTTTTAGAGATTAATTTAATCACCAATAAAATAAAATAAAAGAAGGGAAAGAAAGACGAACAAGAATCTAATGTCATCAAATACTAAAATGCAATCAAATAAGATAAAAATCATATGAAAACAAAAACCAAGTGACAACTGATTATTGACCAATATCTCATATCTCAAAGAGTTACTTAGTACCGACACTATTCATTGTTGGCACCATCACAGAGGCAGACTTAGATACTCGAGATTTTTTTTAAGTCACCTCGTTAAGTTATTAAGACGGCTCGAAAAATCTTTGAGTTAGCTTGAAAGTCTCTGAGTATGTTAGAAAAATCACTAAGTAAGTTCGAAAAATCACCCAATATTTGCACAATTTTAACAATACAAATCTTTTATTAATGAAAGGCAATGTAAATATTACACTTAATTTCACTACAAGAAAATTGTCATTTAGTGACGTTTCTTAGCGACGCGCCGTGATTACGTCTCTAAAAAAATTATAATTAAAGAGGCAAATTCAAAAGTGTCCTTATATACATGTATGTCGACGCAATTTTTTTATGCGTCACCAATACACATTAATTAGAGACGCAACTAGTTAAACGTCGGAATTAAGTTTGTTATACCGACACATTTATTGCATGTGTCTCTATTTCTATTTTAACATGACGCGTGTATTTAACATGACGCGTGTATGTAAGCGTCGATATTGATACACTAAATATGGGACACGTCTATGAAAGCGTCGATAATAATACACTAAATAGGGGACGCATCTATTAAAACGTCGACATTGGATCTGTTATAATAACACTCTTATTGCACGCGTCCCAATCTATCCTTGATATTAACACTAAATAGGGGTCTAATTTAGTTATGCGTCGACAATATAATACATAAAATAGGGAATGTATAGTATTTTTGCAATACATAAATAAATTATAAAACTATATTAATAGTATGATATTTATTTATTTTGACAAAAATAAATTTTTTATTTATTTATAATATACATTTTTTGGACAAAGATTTATAATATACTTAGGCACGTAAATTATTTGTATATAATATTCAAATTAGTTTTTAATTTTTTTTTAATTTACTAATTTAAATAAGAATATGATTTGATTATAAATATAATTTTTTTACCTAATGTTTATTAATTTTGTTTTATTCTATAAAACTATTAAAGTATTATAATATTATTTAAATTAAAATGATAATAAATAATAACAGTAAATTTTAAAATTAAAAAACAAATATAACCGATAGTTTTTTTTTACAAACCAGACAGCTTTAAAAATTAATTAAACATAAATTTCTTTATTCTCAAATTTTTTTTATTTGTCAAACTCAACTCTTTCCAATTATTTTTTTCGTTCCAATCCTCTTCCCAATTCTTATTTTACTAAAATAAGGATATTCACACTCACCCTACCCAGCAGCCGCTCTCTTGCACAGTTAACGTCGCCGCACAAGGATTATTTTCCACCATGATCAACTAATTGCCGACTCAATGCAGTAAAGCGTACGCAAATTCCATAAACTAATTGCCGACGCGCTTTTGGTATAGGCGACACTTTGTTATGCACGCCCCTAATAACAAATCGGAATAAAAACGATGTACCAAAAGCGTCAATATTTAAAAAACGACGCTCGCATAAACGACGCTGGTTAGAGCGTCGACAATATGTATGGCGAAGCGTTGCTGAAGGTCAAAAATTGCGTCGCCAAATCCTTATTTTCTTATACTTATATGGAAAAAAATTATATTCAAAGTCTAAAAAAAAAAATGATACACTTTCAATTAAACTATCTATTTCATTTTGAGATAGATAGTTGGCCTAGTGGTTAGACTACTCCGCAGAAACCAAGAGGTCCTGGGATCAAATCTCATTGGAGTCAAAATGACTCCGAACCCAAAGTGGCTCTCTCATGTACTAAAAAAAATAAAAACCCAAACTTACAAGGATGTTACTATAATAATGGCATTAACATCATCATCATCCCAACAAATCAGATTTGGATAATTTTTCTCAAAAATTACAAATACATATAAGGTCATCGAAAAGTTTGGACGGTCTGATTTGAACGTTTTTAAAATTGAAAAAGCTCGAACTCTATGGTCATGGCGCGCACTTCCGCCATAGATCATAGTTGCTTCCATTAAAACTGTTCCTTCAAATCTATAGACAATGTTTGCTGGTTTGGGTACCATCTTTGTTCCGTCGTAAAACACTAACACAAGGAATTTTGGTTATATATATATATCAAACAAATGAAAACTGTATTTGTGGAATCAATGTGGATTAAAGCCTACTACAGCGTGAAGAGACTAGAAATTAGAATAAACAATAAGATTTAATGGATAATTTTTGGAGAAAATAATTTTTTTAAGATTAATTTATAATTTGGAGTGAACAAATATTTAGTTTGTGAGGATAATTTTTGGAACACGAAGAAGTTCTAAAAGATCATAATTGGTCTAATGGTTAGATTACTTGTAGAGATAAATGATTTTAAGATCGAATTTTATTGAAATTAAAATGATTCTGATCCCAAAGTGAGTCTCATATGTATTAAAAAATTATTTAAAAAAAAGGGCAGGGGGAATCTGATATTTAGACCAAAGGACCCGTTTATTCCCGTCTAACATATAATTTTACAAAAAAAATAAAATGAAAAAGAATTTTTACAGCGCCAGAACCCTGTCTCTCAACCAAGAGGTATAAGGTTCGAATCTCTCTCAGAAAACCTAGTTCTAACGTACTTGGAGTATGCTTAGGCAGGGCGGGCATATTCTCTGTGGGACTAGTTGGGCGTGCGAAAGCTAGCCTAGAACCCACGCATAAAAAAAATTACTAAAAACATTTTCCTGAAAATTTCGAATAAATTCTTGTTTTATTTTGGAACCTAGGACACCCCCTTTTTCATCAGCTTTCTGGTCTTTGATTATAGGTTTGTTGCATCTTCTAAAGCATCTTTTAATAGTCTTAAAAAGCCATACAACGAGGATTCTCTTAGTGTGACTTGTTCTTTTTCACTAGCTGGTTAAAGCCGTGTGAACTACCAGCTATGATTTGCGAGGGTTTCCGAAAAAAGACCTTTTTGAGATGTGATTGCGATAGCTTTCTTTCGGCTAACTGGCTTTCCCCTTTTTTGATTGAGTTGAAGGAGATTTGTCCAGTATAAGGTTTGGGGTACTTTCAGAATACCAATTCCCTTATGAAATGTATGCCGCGGTTTTTAGTTTCTTTAAGATCGCAGGTTGGGCAGATTCCTGGGGAGATAGTAGGTTCGTGGCTTTAGTCCGCGCCTCTGTCTGAAGCAGCCTCTTCAGATAGGGTGGAGTTTTCTGAGTCCACTCCTTTGATAAGGGATTCATGGATTTTCCTACTCATCACAGGGTTACGAATACTTTGAATGCTCTTTCTCTATAGAAGTTGGGGACGACCGCAGAGTCGACATGATTGGGGCTGAGTCCCGTGTTACCAAAAGCTTGATTTTACTTATGTTATTTCGACCGGTCCCCTTCTGGTCACATTTCTGGAGAAATAACCTTCTAAATATTAAATAGGGTAAGACTTCCATCCAATATTGGATGGTCCAATATCTATATCACAGCCATTGATTATTATATCAAAACACATGTTATTAGATAGATTAGTTACTTTTGTAAGTTTAAAACATAGGGTATGTGTATGAATATAATTGGTGTAGGATCATCCAATATTGAATGGAAGAATTTTCCTATTAAATTTCTACATTTTTAATGATCAAGTAATTTATAAGACCGTCTTAAAATAATGAGATACAACTTTAGGAAGAGAGCGACGATGGATCAACATCTTTTCTCAACTTTAGTTTCTAATGTAAATTGTAACGAGGTCATCAAAATGATCAAATGCATTTAATCTATTGGAATCTCATGATATCATCCATGGACTGGGCTTGTCATTGACAAGTTACTATAATTGGACTACTGTGTGGCAATACAGCCCAATATCTAATTGGTGCCTTATTATATGTTTTGTAACATGGGATACCTCACTATATATATTTTTTTTTTTCAAATTGATATCTCACTATATTTAAATATACTTATATGGTGTCTTATATATTTTGAACCAATTATAGATTAATGTCTATTAAAAAATTTATTTAAAAAAAATATTTAAAATAAAATATTTTATTGAAAACAGCCCTATCACAAACTACTCCTATAATTAACAATTAAAAAAAAATTAGAATAAAACAAAACAAAAACAAATTAACACACGTGCGGGTCCGTAATTTGTTTTAAAATCGTCATAACTAATTCTAAAAAATCAAAAAAATAAAAAATGTATATATTTAGATAAAGAAAATTAATATTTATGTTTATGATTTTTTATAGATTTTTTTAGATTTTCTTGAATTTTTTATTCGCAGACACGGAATTTTATGTTTAAACATAAAATTCCATGTTTTGAAATACTGAATTTGTTTGCCGCAGACACGAAATTCACTGTTTAAAACATAGAATTTCATGTTTTAAATAAGGAATTTCGTGTCTACGGAAAAAAATTCAAAAAATTCAAAAAAAAATCATAGACGTATATTAATCTGCTTTATCCAAAAATGCAAATTTTTTAATTTTATGTTTTTTTTAATTAGTTATGACGATTTGAAAAAAAACACGGACGCGCGTGTGTGATTGAGAGGGCGGTCCTTTGTTGACCGCCCTTAGTATATTTAAAAAAAAATAGATTTTAACTAAGGGTGGTATATTGCCTACTGCCCCTAGTACATTTTATTTTCCGCCCGGAGCGCGGTTGCCTGGAAACCGCCCTTAGCACAAATTATTTTTTAAATTAAGGGTGGTGTTCCAGACACCGCCCTTCAGAGAATATAGTTACAAACCCTAATCATAAACCTTTTTCTGAAAATTTGAAGCCACCCACCCCCTCAATTGCTCTTCTACATTCATACCCATCCGAAAATCTTCAAGAATTTCATCAAATCGTTGGATATTTCATCTTGGAGGTATTCTATATTTATTTGGTATTATATGTAATTTATGTAAGTAAGAAAAATGGGGTTTTAAAAAATATATATAGTAATAACTAGTTGTAAGAGTTTGTTTCTTAAATTGATTAGTTTTATTAGGTTTTATTTATTGTGTTTGATTTAGTATTGATTAGGTTGTGTGTATTGGGTTTTTAGGTAAAAATGAATTTTATGTGGATATGTTTTTATCGTGAAGATATTGTTCAAAGTGGTAGCGGTGTCTTTGCATATAACAAGGTAGATTGTAAAGCTTTTATGACCAGAGGAGATATTGGGCTAATTGGTTTAAAACAAGCCGTGTGTTCGAGTTGCAATTGGAACAAAAATGAAGTTATTTTCGATTTGAAATGGCGATGTTTGATTTTGGAAAACCCTCCACGGTATCGTGCTCTAGATGTTAGGGAGAACACGATCAATGAGATGATATGTGGGGCGAGAAACGGTCAATACCAAGTTATCGATATTTACGCCGAGATTAAAGAAATTCGTAAAACGCAAGCGTCCACTTCTCGTGATAAGGGTAAAAAAATTATGATCGTGTAAATACATCCACACCTCTTGAGTCGATTCACAAGACAATTCGTGAATTTGATAGCGAAAATGGAAGTGGAAGTGAAACCGAATCAGAGGCATCCGACGAAGAGGGTTTTCATATTTATAGTGATGAGAATGAAGATAGCGGTAAAGACGATGATGACGATGACGGTGACGATGATGATTGTTCTAATCCAACTTATTACAATTTTGGTCCTCTTGATATGAGCAAAAAAGTTGAATGTCATGATTGGGAAAAGAGTTAACCATCTTCCCTGGTGAAAGATTAAACTCATGTTGGGTAAGCGATACACTTCTAGGCGTGATCTTTTGTTGGGCATGAGCAGGTGGCACCTTAAAAATCACAAGGAATGTAAAACGGAAAGGACAACTAATAAATACATTACACGCATTTTTGTACATGCTAAAGACGGGTGTAAATTTTATATTCGCGGTAGTTTTAATAGTAGTAGTAATGTGTGGAAAATTAGTAGATTAGAAGAACATAAGTGTCAACATAGAATACTCGTGAAAAATCACCGGCAACTGACTTCAGATTTTGTTAGGGATGAAATATTCACAATGGTGAATACCGATATAGCTATGAAAATTGGATTGATACAAACACAAATTCATAAGGACTACGGTCAGTTCATTTCATATGGTAAGGTAACAAAAAGTACTCGAAAAATTATTCGGAACGCATGAACGTGCGTTCACAGATTTGCCTAAACTTTTGAATGTTTTACGAATCACTAACCGAGGAACAATATACGAGTTTGAGTATAAACGTGTTGTCGGTAACCAAGGTACGTTTAATATGGTTTTTTGGGCATATGGAGCTAATACCGAAAGTATCAAGCATATGATGCTCGTGGTTAGCATTGATGCCACCCATTTATATGGAAATTATAACGGTCAACTACTTATTGCATTTGGGTATGATGCAAACAATCAACTATTTATGTTAGCTTATGCGCTAGCCGATGATGAGACGACAGTTTCATGGACATTTTTTTTACTTGTTTAAAAAAATATGTTACGAAGAATCAAAAAATATGTTTATTGTCGGATCGACATAAAGGTATATTGTGAAACGTGCGCGATGTATTTCTGGAACCCAAAGGAGTCCATCGATTTTGTGCGCGTCACTTAGCTAGCATTTTGAATCACAAATTCAAACATCGTTTGGCAAAATAGACTTTCACGGATATTGCTTACATGTCAGATATTCATGAATTCGATAAGTATTACAGAGAATTTGGCGAGTTAAATGACGGATAATACAAGGGTTGGGTTGAAGATATCCCTAAATAAAGATGTTCTCTTGCGCATGACGGGGTGTACCGTTATGGTAATATGAAAACAAACTTATCAGATATTTTTAACAATGTTTTGCAGGGACTTAGGGGGTTGCCTATAACGGCTATTGTATTGTTAACATTTGAGTGTGTTGGTTACTTTGTGAAAATGAGACAACTAGGGAAAGATGCCTTTGTAGACGGATTGGTGTTCCCACCGAATGTCACCATTGAATTACATAAAAGTGAGGAATATGCGCATGGTTAACGTGCTGAACTTTACGACGCATATGATGATATTTGGGTAGTTAAGGCGTTAGATGGTAGGAGATCAGATAGCGATAGAAAGAGTTTCATCGTAAACGTAAATGATCAAATGTGTACGTGTGGAGGGTGGAAAATGTTGCACCGTCCATGTGGCCATTTTATTTGTATTACTCAAACGTACGATAAAAATAAAGGATACTATGCATACGTTTTTGAGTATTTAACGCTTTCAAAGTACATGGATTCGTATGCTGGAAAGTTCTGTCTCCTTATGGATGTTCTCCACTACCCAACTTACGAAGGATATGAAGTTGTGGCATGTAAGACTAGAATAATTACGACGAGTGGCCGAAGGAGATCTTCCCGAATTCACAACGCAATGGATGCTAGAGAAGATCGAGTTACCAATCGGTGTGGTACTTGCAAACAATATGGGCACAACAAAAAGACTTGTGGTAGGTCTCGAAAAAATAAAAAGTAGTTTCACTCATGTTTTATTTATCATTTTGTTGTAATAATGTCGAATTATACCAGCTTCGTGTATAATCGAACATAACAAGTGTTTTCTGAATTTGATTTGGGTTTGTTTGCTTTATTGTGGTTTACTTCTGATTAAGGTTAATTGTTTATGTGTTTGATCTACATTTTTTGTTGATTTTTGATAGGTAAAACAACACTTTCAAAAGAAAATCAAGACTCGGGCGGTGGGGCAAAGAGCGCCCTTAAGGTCAGAGAATTCTTTTTCGTCTCGCAAAGTACGAGCGGCTAACGAGAAACCGCCCTTCTAGAAGGGCGGTGTTTCCTATGCCAACCTTCAAGTCAGAGTGATTTTTTTATTTGCCTCTCGGTTTAGTGAACCGTCTAACTAATATCTAATGTTGCAAGATTGACACAACCAAAAACAATCATATCAAAGTTAATACCAAACGTAAATAACATAAAACCAAACGTATCAAACATTTGTTAATTCGTTTCCAACTAACTATATCAAACGTTTCAAACAATCGTTTATGCGATTAAAACTAACAATACAAATACCTAACAATACCAAAAACTAATAACTAGAAACAATAACATCTACAATGATTAACTAATATTTCCACGTCTCCTCCTTGACGGTCTGCTTGTGGTAGGAATTTCAGTTTCCTCTTGAGTAACATTCAAACCGGCTATTTGTCTGATCAATTCTTGTTCTCCTGCAAATACCAGCATTTGTCTCATGTTATCTTTCATATCATTAATAGTAACCCCCGGCTAGGCCACATGGTATGTCCCGTTAATAGTACCTTGTATTTGGCATTATACAAACAAATGAATATATGCAATAAAACAAAATAAATAAAAAGGTTTAGATAATTACGAGTTTGTTAAGTTGAGATACCCAAGGATGGTACTCTTGTTCGTCATCATCGCCCAAAATTCGAGCTATAGGACGGCTAATAAATAAGCGAGTATTATAGCGATACCATCCATCGTATTCCGAAGTACACCCAATCCATTCTACTAAATCTTCTAACATATACTCTCGCGCGATAGTCCATTTCCAGATTTACTCTCATACTTCAGTCTCCAATTCTATCCCGATTTCCCTATTCGATCAATTGTAGTATGATATCGATCTTCATCTTCATCGATAGGTTTGGGAATGCCTTGAATAAACCCGAATTGCCTCAACACGCGGTCGGGCTGGTACCACTCAACGTTGTTGAAATGGATAAGTGGTATAACACATAAAAACTAATCGCGCCATTGCAGGCATATGATGTCTCCTCATTTGTGATAATAAAATATACTTCCGAGACATCATTTTAGGCTTATTTATTAGTTTATAGGTTGAATTGATCTTAGTTTAGTGCACTTTCCTATTTTGAGTCTTGATTGAGTAACATAATATTTTTAGAGCATATTGGGTTTAATTGTTTATTTAGTGTGAAGCTTGAAAGTCCTAGAGGGGGGGTGAATAGGATTACTAATAAGATTAATGCCTAATTAAAAATCTTTTGGACAATTATAAGTTTAAGAAAGAAACTTCTAAGTCAACTAATATATGAAACTCCTAAAGGATCATACAATGGATAAGCTAAGAGGTTCGATATATAAGTGATACAAGAAAAACGAGTTTCTAATCTCTTACTACTCTAGATGACAATATGTTAGATAAACTAGATAATCAATATCACAATATTCATACTAGCATATTATCAAACATATAAAGTGCGGAAAGTAAATAGAGTAGGGATAGAAAGATACACACGATTTATAGTGGTTCGGTTTCCCTACATCCACTACCTAAGGAAGCCTCCGTAGGATTTCAAGCTTTTCACTAAGCTCCCGTGTCTCTCTTAACCGGGTCGAGAACACAATAACCCTTACAACCTCTTCGATAACACGAAGGACAACCTCTTCGAAACCACGAAGGAAACTCTTGTGTAATCACAACACAAGGACACCGAGTATACTCCCGATACTCTCTCTTAATCTATCTATTACAAGAACTAGACTTAAGAGGACAAATACAAAGTGTTTAAAGGGTGAAACAACTTTGCTAATGAACTCCTAAAGAGATGATATAACTATAAGCTTAAAACTTCTCTTGAGTTGATAATAACTTTGAAGCTCCTTTGATTTACTCCTTGAATGAGTAGATATGACAATTATAGCTCTTGACACCTTCTTGGATGATAACAATTAAGCCCCTTAATGTATATGGGTTGAAGGTGTAGTTGTAGCCTTGAAAGACCTTCAATTTATAGCTGCAAAATGCTCCCAACGGTCATAAGACTTGTCTCCAACGGATATATGCCTTTTGTCTTCATTTTGCTGCAGAAAACCCTAACCTGCGGTGCACCGCGGGTCTCGTGCGGTGTACCGCATGAACTCTCGCTTATTGCTCATTTTCTAGTCCCGGGCTAGCCATGCTCCGTGCCCTGGTCCGCACATCTGCTGTGTACCGCACCCAAGGTCCGGTGTACCGCACCAAAGGTCTAAAACACCTTCTAGTGAGTATATCTTTTACTGTGATGCTCGGATTAGAAAACCTTCTTCACGAGAGTTGTAGAGAACATCATTCTTATAAACTTTGTAGTTGATCACTAAAGCTAATTCTCAATGTACACAAAGATAAGGTTAAAACTATTTGTATGAGAATTAGTTTCTTAAGATAAAACAATAAAGCTTTGATCTAAAAGATAAAGAATGTGCTTTTTGATGAATTAGAGTGCAAGATAGAATGTATATAACAATAGTAATTAGCACGCTAAACACAAGAGGATTTGTCACATTAAAACAACCTATTAAGGGAGGCTATATGCCAACAAAGCTTTAAAGATAATTATGGAGATTAATTAGAGTCCAAGTCAAAGACTACAACTTATGGAAAGAGATTTACATGGAAATTGGAGATAAAAGAAACAAAGGCTAAAAACATGGAAAATGAAAAGTTGCCTAAATCTGAGATTCTGCAGCAACCCTAAAGAAGTGGCGATTACTCCAAGAAATAGGCCGAATTTGGTAATTCCCTTTCATAGGGACATAGATAATTCTCTGAGGATTCTTTTGGTATATTATGGAGCAAAAACCGACCAATAACGAAGAAGATATACCCAAAACAGTTCAGCAGTAATTATCCATACGAATTTGAGTTGGGCTTGGAGTCCATCACTTGGCCTTATCTCTAAGAAACGAATTAGGTCAACCTATACACTATAAATACAGCCTCTTAACACTCTTAAATGATCCTTGGTGAAACCTTAAACCAAGAGGAAGCTTACAACACAAGAGAGAAGTCTGGAAGGAGTTGTTCATCAACAATGTCTTCTTCTACCTTTAGATTTGTAATTTCTTTCTTTTATTTCATGAACTAAATTTCTTTAGATTGAGTTTTAGCATATATGTATGAACCCTAGTTTTGATTGACATCTATCTAATTTGGGAATTTTATGTTTTAAATAGAATTATAGTTTTTATTCATTGTTTATGTGTTTGGATTTATATTCTGTGTTCTTGTGGATCGCGAACATATAGAATTACCATCGAGTAGTTAGGTCACCATTGACAACGGTGTTTAATTACATGTTTAGCACATAACGTCTAGTATTCGGTTTAGATCTGACAAATCAACCTAACTAGATAATCACTATGGTTTAGTTCTTGTGACTATTTACCAATTACAGGAAAAGTTTGCTTAGGAAGCCTTATTGACACAGGTAAATCCTATTTGAAACTACCGATAGCGAATTGGAACCGATTATTGAAATACTACATAATTCACCCTTACATGTTTAGAACGGCAAAACTAGTGGGATTACATGCTAATAACTCGAGCTATATTCTCATATTACTTCTCTTTCACATTTTTTTTAATTTAGTTAATTAGAAAATCAAACAACATCTATTTATCTTTACTTTTATCTGCGTTTAGTTGTTCTAGCTTTAATTTATTGCATAAGATTCCTCTAACCTTCGTAGTCTCTACCGAACGAATCTTAATTATTTAACTAAAACTTGCATACGATCTGTATACTTGCAAAACCGTGTAGCTTTAGGGTGTTATTTGCACGTATTTATATCTTATTTTATCACACCCTAGGCCACACCAGCATGTTTCGGCAACTAGATTACTTCTAGTATCCTCGCAGGGCCTCCAATTAACCTAATCGAGATAAATAATATAATTATAGATATTTATATTTCCAACTAATCCCAAAAAACCATCCTGATTGGGTTCTTGCGTGTCTAAGTCGTCGAAATAATTTCTTAAAATCCGTCCGCAACTATTCGCCTATGTTTTTTATCCATTCCAACTAACAAGTTATTTACATGTAAACATTAATAACACATTATACTTAATATGACATTGACAA
Organism: Nemophila menziesii; assembly: GCA_029959085.1. NCBI lineage: Eukaryota > Viridiplantae > Streptophyta > Magnoliopsida > Boraginales > Hydrophyllaceae > Nemophila > Nemophila menziesii. The sequence continues at coordinate 26,260,656 of JARWIR010000018.1, read as the reverse complement.
TAAACAAGTAACTTACTATCTAGTAGCGGGACCGTATTCTTCTAGTACGGGATTTTCTTTTACTCTGGGTCTACAATGTAAATAGTCCCAATACCATATCTATGTAATGAATAAAAATTCGATTATTAGAATAAAACATTATGGGAATTAAAATTAAAAGAAATACATGTAAGAGTATAGCACACCTCTTGAGTGTTTTCATAGTTCCCTCACAAGCTTGACAAAGACCACTGTATAAGTATGAAAGCGTGTCCGAACCCCAACTATATCGAGCAGTATTCGTCAAATAAAGCAATAATGGAAGATAGATTTGCAGATGTGAAAAGAAAAGTCCCGATTACATACAGAATATACGTCGTCGCGTAGTGGCGTAATTCATCGATAGTTGCGTTTTCACCAGGTCTTGTATCGCCAAATGTGGTCTTTAACCAAGCAGTCTTGATTACTTTACGCCCGTCCGTTCTTGTGTAGGAAAGACCCCAAATAAACTAATACAAGTATCTTCAAATTCAAAGTGAGCGGGAATCAGATCAGTCACTGCACGACCTCGAATAAGTAGCCCCAATATCATCGACACATCGCGTAAAGTGACGGTCGTCTCACCAACGGTCATATGAAAGGTATGAGTCTCTCGTCTCCACCTTTCGACCATCACAAAGAGTAGAGCGTGGTCCAAAACAATCCGGTCAATTTTTCGTATCTCCCCGAACTCGGCTTGTTCGACAAGCGGAACCATCCGTGGGTCCAATTTCTACGGAGTAGAGGCTAAGGGCTTGATCATGGTACCAGCATATCACCCCTATAACCAAAACTTTAAAAAACTATTAACAACACAATATAAATAAATTATATAATTACAATAAAAACTTACATCATCCCACACCACTTGACTTTTATGATTAAATTTCTTTTGTCTCCTTAAAACCGAGTTCGAATTGCTACTCGACGACGAAGCCATCATACCCTAGCAAGAAATAAGGACCAATAAATAAATAAAAGGACTAATATTTCAATTATATAAAATTAAAGGACAAATAGTGCAATTATCAAAATTAACAAAAGACATAACTTTCCATTATATACAATCAAGGGGTTACTTTTGCAATTACATTTAAAGGACTAATAGTGCAATTGTCAAAATAAAAAAGGATCAATTGTGCAATTACCTAAAATTATCAATTACTTTGAAATTCTAGTTATATACAATGTAGGGGCTTAAGATTGCAATTTACATTAAACTTAAAGGACTAATAGTGCAATTGTCAAAATAAAAAAGGATCAATTGTGCAATTACCTAAAATTATCAATTACTTTGAAATTCTAGTTATATACAATGTAGGAGCTTAAGATTGCAATTTACATTAAACTTAAAGGACTAATAGTGCAATTATCAAATTTAAAAAGGACCAATTATGCAATTACTTAAAATTATCAATTTATTCAACTAAATTACTCCAATAAAATATCACACAAAATTACTACTCTAATATAATTCAAGAATGTGTTGATTAATCAAACATAAAAATCAAATTTATAAAAAAAAACTAAAACCCTAACCTTAGTTTTTAGGATTAAAGCAAGATGGGCTTGAGTATAGGAGTTGAACCGGCTAGAAAAGAAGCACAAGGCGGCACGGCAAGGGGCGGAAAGGGGCGGAGGAAGCGGAGGGGTTGGGTTGGTTTTCGATTTTTCCGAATGAGTTTATGTTTAGGGAAGATAACTATATTCTGTTACGTGCGGTGGTCGAAACACCGCCCTTCGTTAAATAAAAAAATTGCACTAGGGGCAGTTGGCAATAAACCGCCCTCCTGACGGGAAAAATTTGTGTTAGGGGAGGTTGGCCAAATACCGCCCTTAGTTAGAATCCAATTTTCTACAAAACGTACTAAGGACAGTCAATGAAAGACCGCCCTCTCCCTAATCAAAAAATTAACTAAGGGCGGAGTCCAGAAAACCTCCCAACATGAAGGGCGATAATTGGGTTACCGCCTAGGTGTTAAACTACTTTTCCCAAATATGCCATATCGCCAATTTTTTTTAAACATAGGGTTGAACCAAAAAAAAATCAAGAAAACATGATAAAGATACAATACGAATTGGTTACTTCTTATCATAATTTGTATAGACTATGAAGATAAATAAAATAATTATACATTTCCTCTTTTCTTTGATATATCCAAATATACAAAATTATTTAATTTTATCTGAAAATATGCGATTACATTTTTTAAGAGATTAAGATATTTTATTTAAAAGTAAAATAAGAAGAGGATTTAGCCAATTTCTCAGGAGATATAATTCAAGAGTATATCATGCCAAAATAATCATCGAAAATCACAAAAATAAATGGATACACCAATTGAATCGTAAAATAGTTTTAGTAATCCAATTCGCCAATATATTCATTATTATTTTGCTAGGATCACGAGACAGAGATCCAGTACTATATTCCGAACATCATTAAGTAACTTTCCAGGAGCAAACGAGGCTTGATGAATCAATAGCAATTAAAACAACTAATGTATCAACCACTAGGGTGATACTAGAGGAATATTGGTTTTTTCATAGAAGGAGAGGACTCCTAATCTCCATTGATTTAGCTTGAAAACAGGCGGAGGCAACTATAAATATGGCTTAACAACCTATAAGCTCACCTTTACAATTGCTAATAATGGCGCTAGCAGTAATTTATCCTAAGGAATATGTAGCATCAATATTGTTTTGAATTGTGGAAGATCTGCAGAAAACAAAGCATCGGACAGTGGAAGACTCACATTATTGGACTACCGCGGTGCACCATAAAAAATTGTTAAGGAAACCAGCTTATACAGAGCATCAACCTCCCTCCCCGGATGGCTCAGAAGGTCGAAATTTCTAAGAGAGACAAAGCAAAGTGTATATGATTCTACAAAACCTTATCCTTGAAGCTAAAGAGAACTGGGTATCCGATCTAAGAAAATTTCCATTAATTGAAGGCATGATTGATCAGATACCCGAAGAAGAAGATTGGACCCCCAACGACTGATGAAAAGGCAAAAAGTAGACGAGATAGAGACGTTAAGAGATCATTTATAAGGCTATATACCCTAAGAAAAGACTGGACATGCGATGATTTGAAAACCAGGTAGTGTAGAATGTTATTGTAGAATGTCTCACTCATACATCATGCCTCTTTGTGTTTATCTATGTGTTTATCTACCTTATGTATTTATTAATCATAAAATATTGGATCTTTATATCGATATAATCGATTTGAGATGGTTGTATTTGAATTTAATTCTGCATAGTCCATATTCACCCTTTAAGACTATTTGGGTAACATGTTTGAATTAACAGTATCTGGTTCCCTATTAATAGAAAAATTCCAAAATACTGGCATTTACTAATCTCATAGCCTCGTCATATGTCTTAGGAGCTACCTAATAAGAAAGCATTTTACTATTTCTTCACTTAAAATATCTATGGAAAATCCTCATTCATACAGAAAGTGATAAATTTGATCCAAAATTAGTCTCAATTCTACATATCTTAATCCTTCTAAGTTCATTATCAAGGGTAATATCAAAATTGAGAAATGGTAGACAAGTAAGGGCACTATTATTATTATTATTATTATTATTATTATTATTATTATTATTATTATTATTATTATTATTATTATTATTATTATTATTATTATTATTATTATTATTATTATCATCATGTATAATAACATGTTAGAAACATTAATAATCATATTATCATTTCTAAAGAAAATATATTCTAAAATTTTTATATATCAAAATTCACATATAGAGTTATCGTCTAAAAATAGAATACATGATCTCAGACCCAATGTTAGACTCTTTTAAATTGGATAGGCTTACCTTGACCAAATACCCACATACACTTAAGTATCTCAGGTGGAACACCTTTCCACAACTCATAAGAGGTCTTGTCTAAACTCTTATGGGATAACATGTTTAACATATATCAGACAAATAAGACTACTTTCCCCTTCCCCACATAATGTTAGGTAAGCGTGAACTCATATGGATCCATTCTTCTTTTCATATATGACATACAGTTGTAGTCATGTAAGGGATACTAAGTTCATAACTTCCCCTATTTTGAATATGTACCATATCTAAAAAAATCTTGAAAAAGAAATAGTTTTAGAGAAGTTTTAAAACACCGATGAAAATGTCGAATAAGGGAAAGGATTGTGGAAGGATAAAACGGATAGGCACTACTACAGATCGCTTCTTTAACGACTAACCCATTAGCGAATAAATGCGTGTAGTCGCTAATGACAATGCTTTAACGACTAAAACGCATTGCCGACTACATCCATAGTCGCTGATATGTTTTAAATTTAGCGACTACTATACGTAGTCGCGAATGTCATACTAGTAGTCGCTATTGTTTTTATTAATTTTTTATTTTTTTACACGGTTAAATGCAGTTGTTATTGATAAAGTTTTTTTTCGACTACTTTTGTAGTTACCTTTAATATATAATAGTGACTACATTACCATCATTAAGGACTACATAATGTAGTCGCTAATGAAAGCGGTGTATTTACAAAAATTCTTTCCCACAATTCTCTCAAAATCCTACCAAAATTTTCCACTAATCTTCATCAAATGTTACAACATCACATCTAATTTTTTTCTGGGGTCCACCAGTGCTTTATTAGGTGAACTGTTTTGATGCGATGGAAGTACCCGTTTGAAAGGTGGCCGGAGGGTTAATCATAGAGGGATACGTTGTGGAAGAGATACAATACGATCACCATTCTTTTGGTTAACACGAAAACAAATTACTCACGATTAAACTTGACCACTGGTGAGGAGATCGAGGTTAACGCAGATCTATTGTGGGATGATACGTTTATTCATAATGACGAGGAGTTATTTGACGACACATTGGACGAGTACGCATATGATCAATTAGAGGAACCTATCTACATTTATAGTGATGAGGAAATTGTTAACACGAGTGGTTACGAAACAGATTAGAGATGTTTATTATATTTTAAATATTTTGTATTGATAATGAGGGATTTTGAAATTCGATATTTAAGATTATGGCTTTGGTTTGATTATAGTGTTTTGATTATGTGTATTTGATTGTAATAATGTTATTTAAATTATAATATGTGTTTAAAACACTGTTTATTATAAAAATTTAAAAATAGAAAATCAAAAAAATTAAGCATTCGCGACTACATTGTAGTCGCGAAAGATGATGAACTTGACGCAAAAGTCTGTAGTCATTGGAGACTAGTTCATGCGTATGAACTAGTCTCTAATGATTATAACGCAATAACAACTATATAAGAAGTCGCTAAAACGTATAAAAAATTCAATAGATTTGGCGGTCCACTTTCCCGCCCAATCAATAACACGTGTTTCGCTCTCATCATTAGCGACTACAAAGTAGTCGCGAAAGAGGCACGTGGTGGTCAAATTTCAGACGCGTGGCAGTCAAGCTTATTTCTATCGACTACGATGCACTCTTTACAAAAAAGTAGACGCAAATCATAAGTACTGTATGTACTACCCGATAGCTCATATTTCTCACAACTCAAACACTTCACATTAATAAAACCGAAGATCTTCCTCTTTCTCTCCGATTTCCGGCATCAATTGAAGGGTTTAACATCTTCAAACCATATTGCAATGTAAGAAAATCATCAATTAAACACTTTTTTTATATTTTTTTTATGATTTTCTAATATTATCACAAATTTTAATTTCTAACCTAATTTTTGTTTATTTGTGTTTATGACTGAATGAAATTGGCAAGGAGTCTAGTTGAAAGGAGCTACCATTTGATCAAAAGTGTAAGATTTTCATCCATTAATTTGTGTTTAATTTTTATGATTCTATTTTCAATTTTTTTTCATTTGATTTTTTGCATGTAAAACATAATTCTGAATTTAGTAGGAGAATTTTAGGTGTGATTTATGTAAGTATTAACACATTTGTAAAGTTAAAATTGGAACCATTAAATGGAAAAATTTAAAAAGATTTTTTGACTTAAAAATTAAGGTTTCTATTGGAAATTGTGCCTAATTAGTATGAATGTGTGTTAGAATGGATTTTAGGATTAATAGGCATATATTTGTATTGGTATTAATATAAAAATTTTGAAAATTTTAGGATTACTATGCAATTTTTAGAACTTTAGGATTAATATTCAAGTTTTGTGAATTTTGGGATTAAAATGAAATTTTTGAGATTTTTTTGATTAATATGCAATTTATTGTGTATTAAAATGCAATTTTTGAAAATCTGTGGACTACTATGCAATTTTTTAGAATTGTAGGATTAATATACAATTAATAAACTATGTGGGTTAATTTCAATTTTTAAAAGTATAATGACTTTTGTAAAAAATATTAGTTTACGGACTAAAATAAAATTTATATAAATTATAAGAACTTTTTTTTCTATTAAAACAATATAAAACTTTTTAAGTATTTAATAAACTTTTAGGATTAATTAACAGTTTTTAATATTATAAGGATTTTTTTGTTTTTGTTTTAATATTCTAAGGACTAAAGTGAAATTTTAAAAAATTATAAGGACTTTTTTATTTATTTTCAATACTTTATATATTATTAATCTTCTTATAAAAAAATGAATCAACATCAAGCCAAGTCAGATAAGCAAAACCAAAAGAAGCTGAAGAACCCTAGTGGGTCAAGATCTAGGAATCATTCCCGAACTCGGGATATCATTTACGATGTAGATAATATTTTTTACGTAAATATATCTTATAAGCATTAAAATTATTTGGAATAGTAATTGAATTATTGAATGGAACAAGATAAGTTAAATGAAGAATCTGATGGTGATGATGGTGATGATGATGACGACGACGACGATGATTATGATGATGAATGAAGTGATTCAGAAGAAAGTGAGGAAGGAGAAGAAACACGTTTATAGTTTGTGGATGTTTATGGTTTATGGTTTATTTTGCTTTTTTACATGTTATTTTAGTTGTTTATCGATTTATTCTGACTCTATTTTAATTATCATTTGACTTTTGTTTCATTGACGATGATTTCATTTTAATAAATTATTAGAATTATAATTTATTGTTGGTATTTTCTTTTTAAATTTTCATCGTGAATTATTTATATCAATTCGAATTAATTTTAAAACAAAAACAGAATTTAAAATTTTAAAAAAAAAATTGTCATTGTGACTACATTTAGTCGCCTATGATATAGTTCGCGTAGTCGCGTGTTAATTACTTCTAACGACTACAAAAGCAGTCGCAAATACTCAATCAATAGCGACTACTTTGTGTAGTCGTTAATAATTCATCACTAACGACTACATATGTAGTCATACTTATGAATTACGTTTTAGCGACTACATTTCATATATAAGTCACTAAAGAGTATCTTTAACGATCAATTACTAGCGATTAAATACTAACTACTACATGTAGTCCCTAGTATGAAAATTTGTGTTTTGCGACTAATTTTTTACCACTAGCGACTATAAATATAGTCGCTAATGCTAAAGACGGGTGTAGTGAAGGGTGGAGGCTCTAGATTGCGTTTTCCGAAAACAAAAGGATTTTGAGTTATTTACTTTATCACCTACCTATTTAGTAAACAATAGAGTAATGCTGGGTATCACCCAAAAAGCCATCACCTAAACATCACACATGATGTGGCGGTTAGGTGGACCAATAATGGATTTTCTCTTTCCAGATTTACTTTTTTCTCTCTCTTTCATTATTGGTCCACCTAACCGCCACATCATGGGTGATGTTTAGGTGATGGTTTTTTGGGTGATACCCAGCATTACTCCAAACAATATGTCAAACTTTATTATCCTAACCAATATAATTTATTTCAAGAGATCAATCAATTATTTCACTTAAAAGTTGATTTGAACTGAATTTTAAAAAAACATATTTTTAACTCTTTTAAATGATAGTAGTCAAAATGAAAAAGGGAAAATAAACCATCTTAAGAAAATATTAGAGTTAGTGTATGAAGTGAAGTCTGAGTGTTCAATGGTTTGTCTTGCAAAATTATTAATCGTAGATATCGATTTCCATATCTCAGATTTGCTTGTATAATAAGATGGTCAAAGGATAAAAAGTGCAAAATAGTTATGTAAACTTGTCACCAAACTTCATGCAACACTTTCACTTTTCTCCCTCCTTCCACTTGATAATTGTAACAAAGCCTATATTTGGTGAGTATATACTTAAAGCCTATGCTTGTACCCTTTGTTTAAGATGCAATCATGCAAGTCAAAAGGAGACTCCATTGCTACCACTAAGTAACATACCAATTTTAAATTTTCGATAAGTAGTTGCTCCAGGCGTTGTAAGTCAACATTAAATATATACCAGTTAAACTGAAAACAATCTCTCCTAGATAGACTTGGGCATTCTCAATTGGGATTGTAACCCAGCCTCGGGGAAGGATCCTCAACCCTCAAACACAATAATAAAATGTCCGTAAAAGCAAAACATCTTTAAAAAAAAAGAAAATTCTTCTTTCCCTCCAAATCCAAAAATCCGACCCCCTCGCCCTCCCGTGCTAAAATTTCGGCCCACACCCAAAATTGGGGAAATTTATTTTATAAAGCCTAAAGCCTTATACGTTTGTAAATAAGTCTCACCCTCTAAACTCCCATTGAATCCCAACTAGAAGGAAGTAAAAGCCTAAAATACCCCCAACCTCTATTATACACTGAAACACAACAAACCTCCCCCAAAACCCCATTAAAGAGTCATAACCCCCATCCCACTCTCTCTCTCTCTCTCTCTCTCTCTCTCTCTCTCTCTCTCTCTCTCTCTCTCTCTCTCTCTCTCTCTCTCTCTCTCTCTCTCTCTCTCTCTCTCTCTCTCTCTCTCTCTCTCTCTCCCCCGGCGAACCACCCACCTCCACCTTCATCACCCTCCCATCCAATCTCCTCCTTCTTAGGCAGACCACCAACACCCCCTGAACATCGCGCCTCCACCCTCCCCTCCCATCTCCCATATCCTCCTTATTCATCTCTGCAGAAAACCAACCCCACCCCCTGAAACCCGATCCACCACCAACTGCAGCACCAACAACACCGAGACACCACCCTCGCAGATCTGCCACCACCACCCCGCCTGCTGCTGCTGCCATCATCACTGGCGCGGCTCTGCCATCTCCACCGCCGTGTAAGAGACTCGTTCGACGCTGCTGCTGCGTTCGATGACCTCCACCAGGAAACCGTCGCCCACCCCTCGCCACCAGTAACCCTCGCTGTGAACCGCCGCTGCAGAACCAACACCACCCAAACGTTGCTGCTTCACGTCGATCTGCAACACCAACACCACCCAAAACTCTGTTGCTTCTCTCCAAGATCTGCAGATCTCGAACACTGCTCTCCACTGCTTCGTCGTATCTCTGGTCCTCCACGAGAACGCCGGCCTTCACCAGATCCACCACCGCCACTGCTTCACCGCTGTTGCACAACGCCGGTGATGTATTTTGGGCGTATTGGGCCCAGGCCCTCCTCTGCGTCTTCAGCAGATGCTGGTTTGGTTTTTTTATTAGGCGTAATGGGGCCAGCCCATTGGTATTTTTGTGTATCATGGGCCAGCCCCATATGGAGTAGTTGTGTAGCTGTGATGGGTTTTGTGGTATTGGGTCCAGCTCCATATAGAGTAGTTGTTTTAATTTTTCTGTAATTTGTATTGGGTCCAGATCACTCATGTAGCTGATTTTAAGAATGGATTGTTATGTGATTAATTTTTTTGTTCATGTTGGGTACAACCCATTTAAGTGTGATTGTAAAACTACAAACTTGTAAAACAAAAAACGAATAAGCAGAACAAAAACAAACGTGTTGGGTACAGCCCCAAAAAGAATTCGAGGGATATATGTCTGGCCCCGTATATTGTACTTAATAAAAAAGACTAAAAAATCATTGCAAAACCGTGTTGGGTCTGTACCATACAGTTATTTTTGAGCCCGTGATAATTAGCAGTGTGGGTCCGTACCCATAAAGAACAAGGGTAAAAAGGGAAAGTTCCAAACCAGGTAGTTAGAAATAGGACTTAAAAAATAAGTTTTTCCAACTAGGACTTATAATACAAAGTTTGGTGATTTTGGGCCTTAATATATAATTTCCTCCCAAAATTATCCCCAAAAAAAACTACATAGGTCGTCCCGAATACTGTTACTTCGTTTTAGTTTTTCGTCCATCCAGATAATTCGACCCTGATTGTAACTTGTAAGAACCTAAGTCATTCAAATATTATATGGCAACACGAATGATGATATTTGAAGTATTGCATATCTAAATTATTATGTGTTGCAATTTTCTATGTAAATTAAAATTAGATATATATAACTCGGTTAAACTAAGAACAGATTCGATTTTTTTCTCGGAAAACAAGCTCGAACTTCGTTTTTAGGTAATTTCTAGTTCGGAAAAAATTTAAGAGAATAAAAGATTATGCAAACTAGGGTTTTTTGTAACTCTTTTTTGAACGAATTCTCAAATGCATCCCAAGATTAGGGTGGACGACCGCCCACCATTAGATCCGCCCTACGATAAACACACATTTGCTTTAGATTTTTTCTATATTATGTCTTTGTAATCTTTACTTTATATATATATATATATATATATATATATATATATATATATATATATATATATATATATATATATATATATATATATATCACCTTTCAATATATATTTTGATTTTATTGAATAGTAGATAGAAGAATAATTAATTAAAATTAAATAATTAATTTACTGAGTCATGTAATACATATTCTTATGAGGTAATAAGATCGATAATTTTTTAGTGGTTAGACTACTCAGTAGAGATCAAGAGGTCATGAAATCCAATCTTATCAGAGTCAAAATAATTCGGAGTCTAAAGTGATTTGTCAGAGAATAAGTTAATATAAGTAATTATAAATCAGTTGGGGTTAGCTCGACTGACTAGAGCCTAACATGTGGTTTCGTGGACAGTAATAGTGAAGCCAACCAGCCAGTTGGAACCAGCCCAACATTACTATAGTTTTGGTCTTTAGCGAACGTTACCAGTCGTCACTAAATTATGGTTTATACCGACCACCAATGGTAGGTAATAAGTTATCTGAAAAAACATCTTTACCGATCACCTAATTTTTAGCGACCATTGGGTGGGAGGTAAAAACTTTAAATCTTATGAAATCTAGAACGGATAATTAAGATTTTATTGCAATCTGAAACAAAACATCTTTACCGATCACCTAATTTTTAGCGACCATTGAGCGGTAGGAGAAAACTTTAAATCTTATAAAATGTAGAACGGATAATTAAGATTTGATTTTCTTTTTTTCAAGCACTTTCCTGTCTGATCATCTGCTCCCCTTGTTCCGTTTATATTTTGTTGAGTACCTTCGTTTCATGGTCGGCACCTCCGTCCCTCTCCTTCTATCTATTATAATGTAAGGTTGTATACTTATGTACAATGTATACTTAAAAAAATACCCACATTATCACCCACATAACTTCTTTTTCTCCAAATTTATGAGTTTTATGAAATTTTAGTAGGTGTTCTCGGTGTTCTTAATGTTGTTGGTGAAACACTAAGAACACCTACTAAAATTCCAATAAAATATCAAAAATTTAAAAATCATATAACAAAAAACGACAACATATAGACAATCGAGTCGAATTATCAAATAAACAACAATACTAATCAGCACTAACCATCAACAAGAATAAATCCTCAAAAATCTCAAATTTAAAAAAAAAACATAAACAGATCTTTTAACATTTTTGGTTGCTATTTTTATCTTATTTTTCTGAAAATTCAGTGGGTGTTCTTGGTATTTCACCAAGAACACACACTAAATTTCTAGAGAAAACCAAAAAAATTAAGTTAACAAAGTAACCAAAAACTTTCCAGGCTCAACCCACTTGTTCTTACGATCTTGACGCTCTCACTGCTGCTACCGTTCATGTACGTAGCAAAAGAGACACCCTTTTCGCATACGCCTTGAAAGTATTAACGACACCATAAATCTTAAAATCCATAGTTTGACCTTTTGTATTTTGACCATATATTTTAAAATTACCAGTCCCTTCATTATGTCCTTGTATGTAGTTCATAAATTTCACATGAGCTACATTAGAACTTTTCCATATGACTGAAAAGAATCATCACCAACATAGAATAATCATACATGCATATTTACATCAAACAGAAATTCCTTACTTCGATCATTTTTTATGATATCTGTACAAATATTCACTATAACTAAGTTCCGGAAAATTGGAAACATATGAATGTGGACAAAATAAATAGCATTTTTTATTTTCTTTTTGAAAAATATTTATACATGTAGATTCGAAAACCTAGCATCGTTATTACTTCTGAATCCTTTTTTCGTGTAGCTTTTTGAATTACATTTATTAAATCTAATTAAGTTCACTTTTGGTAGTTATGAATAAAGGAACATATAACTAATTTCTTCATACAAACTTAGTTGGTTATGCTTCGATTTTCGTCCAATCCTTAGATTGTTGCGCTTAGCTTTACTTGTCTTGTTATATATAGGCACATTAATTCTAAAAGTGTAATGGCAGATGGAAAAAAAATTCTTAGCTGACGAGGATGATATGTCAGGTGTTTATCCTGTGTATCCAGTTTGCAAGAAAGCAACTCATTATGAGTCAGGATAACCAAAAAAGTGAATCATTTATTTCATATGTTGTACCCACTCTATATTTTTTACACTCTTTGCTTATGTCTCTTTAGAAAAATATAACTATACTTGATTGGGACACTGACTGATAATTGTATGCTTAACATCACTCAACTATCGATGTTTGTGATAAACTATTCATTCTTACTATTAACTTATCGTCCTAATTGGGAAGCCTTTTCTATAACATGTTCCCTTAAGGAACATGTTTAACTTAAAAAAATTTGGCAAGACATACCTATTTGATTTTAGATTCAACTGCATTAAAAATAACTTATGACATTAGTTATGAAGCTTGTATTATGACCAAGATAATCCTGATTTATGATCCGCCCACCTTTCTACTTGATATTTTGATTCCTATTTTTTGTACTCCTTTTGTTAATTTGTATGTTTGATTCTTGGTTTTCATAATTTCGACAGATTGTCTTACTTAATAGTAGCCATGTCTTAGATGGAATCTTGAAGCCCTTGTTTCATTATAACCTAGAAGAAGTGCCTTGAAAGATAAGATGATGTTGAAGAAGTTCCATCACCAAGAAAGTAAATCAATAATTTTGACAATGTTTGTATTAATTATGAATAAGATTTTAATTTTTAAATATATTAGACTTCTATGGATGTTTGATGGCCACTAGTCGAGATAGTAAGATTTTAACACAAAAACTAATATTTACAAGTTTCTTATTACAACTTTTTGTCATACACCATTCATCTAATATTTGGCGGAATAAATATTTACATGTTTCGTGCTACAACTTTTTGTCATATACCTTTCATTTAATATTTAGTAGAATAAATATTTGGTTGGACAAAAATATTTGCTGGGATAAAAATTTAATCCTTCGAGATATATAGAGAAGGAAGGGAAATGATACTTTGAGAACACGAGACCTATTTTGATTATGGATTTGTATTTTTTGTTATGCTTTTAAACAAGGTTAGATTTATGATCCCTTGTATTTTCTTGTGTTGTGACATAAATAATAAGCTTTTCTATAACGTGTTTCTACATATTGTGTTAATACAAATATATTTATGTGTGATTTGTCCTACAAAATATCATATACCCAAATACAATTTTGTGGGATATATCCAACCAATTAAGTAACATATTCCCAAGTTCTATTCTGTGGTGATTTGTCCCACCAAACAATATAAAGCTAAACGTAATTTTTGGAATTTAACCCACAAAAACGAATAACATAAACTAAAATACATTTTATAAGATTTTGGCCCACTAAACTATAACATAAAACCAAATATAATTGTGTACAATTTATCCCACCAAACAACAAAATAAAACACTATTAAATTAATAGATTTAACGGATCTTGAGAACCCCTACTATAGACTCAAGCATGCCTATAATCTTAAGTTTTATCCAAAGAAGTCTAAACTATTAAAATAAATCAAATTTAAAATACCTAATCTTTTATTCCCCAATAACCGATAAATATACTATAATATAATAAACACTAAACCCTAAAACCTACCTAAAATTATTGGCAGCCTTCTCTCTCTCTCTCTCTCTCTCTCTCTCTCTCTCTCTCTCTCTCTCTCTCTCTCTCTCTCTCTCTCTCTCTCTCTCTCTCTCTCTCTCTCTCTCTCTCTCTCTCTCTCTCTCTCTCTCTCTCTCTCTCTCTCTCTCTCTCTCGAATCTACAATTTCCATTTTTGAATCTACATTTTCTTCTTACTTTTTATGGTGAAGAAGCTCCTACAAATGTCGAGCTGTGTATTTAAACCTCGAAACGCGTGAAGCACAACCACAAAGGAGAAAAGAGTATGAAGCTTGTTGTTTGGAGAAGAGAGCTTGAAACTCGCCGTCCGGGGAAGAGAGCTTAAAGATCGCCGCTCGGAGAAGAGAGCTTGAAGCACGTCGTTAGAAGCTCCGGCTTGAAGCACGTTGTTAGAAGCTCCGGCTTAAAGCTCGTCGTTAGAAGCACACCCAACGTCGGATCTGCGAGGGAGATCTGTTCCTCCACTGCGAAGAAATCGTTGCAGGAGATGAAGCTTCACCATGGCGGATAAATATCGGGCTCGGAGCTTCTGTAGCAATGACTTCGTGGCTCTTCCATTTCGGCGACAGATAGTAACTCTTCCATTCCGGCGACTACTCTCAGCAATCAAATGTGTCTTCTTCGTGGCTCTTTCTTCCCTGTTTAGTTGTTTTTCTTTGTGTTTTTTTCGAAGATCCGTTCCAACCTTTTTTTTTAATTTCCGGAATGGTGTCTAAGACACGTATGTATTTCACTTTCTTTTTCCTTATTTAAAATGTAAGAATTTTGGTTTCATTTTTTAATGTATTAGCTTTAAAATTCAATAAAATACATTTTTTATATCTTATTGGTTCTTTGGGTGTAATATTATTTTACTGCCAATAGAGTTGATTTTTATGCATTGGTTGTATTATTTGGCAATTTTTTTAGAATACCCCAATGCTTTCTCTGAGTACTTGGTGTTTCTCTGTGAGTAATTAGAGAGTTCACTAAGTACTCAGTGAATTCTCTGAGTAATGATTTTTGTTAGTTAATTCTTTTTGATAATTAATTCACATAGTACTCACAGAATTCACCGAGTACTCAAAGAATTCTATGAGTAATATTTTTTGGTTAATTCTTTTGCTTATATTTTTTTCCAGTTGATTCTCTGAGTTTTGTTAATTCACCAAGTAAAACATAATATTACTGAGCAATAAAGCAGAATCGCTGAGTATCACGAATGATAATGCAAAATCACTAAGTGACAAAGCAAAATAGTTGTGTGTCACAGAGTATAACACAAAATCACTGAGCAGTAAGCAAAGTCGTTGTTTCATGGATTATAACACTAAATCACTAAGCAATAAAGAAAAATTGATGATTATCACGAATTATAACACAAAATCACTAAGCAGTAAAGCAAAATTTGAAAATGGAGCTTGAAGGTGCTAAAATAATGGAGCTCAAAATGCTACAAAAATGGAACTCGGAATGTTTCAAAAAAGAAACTCAAAAGTTTGTATATATGGCTTGACGAGAGAGAGAGAGAGAGAGAGAGAGAGAGAGAGAGAGAGAGAGAGAGAGAGAGAGAGAGAGAGATATAGAGAGAGAGAGAGAGAGAGAGAGAGAGAGAGAGAGAGAGAGAGAGAGAGAGAGAGAGAGAGAGTTTAAAAAAAAATTGAAGGGAGGAGAAAAAACATTGAGAAATAAAATGAATTGAAATTGAGGGTTAATTCTCCTATATATACTTTAAGGTTATTTTTGACACATAATATTTTGGTGGTCTCTAAGTAGAAGAGTTTAGAGATCAAGTCTCCTTGAGCCATAATAAGAGTCTCCAAGACCCCATGGGTCAATCATCTATAAATTTAGTGGGATTTGTCCAATCAAACAACAATATATACTCAAATGCAGTTTTATTTTGTGGCATTTATCCGACCAAATAGCAACATAAACCCAAATGCAGTTAGGTATTTAGAGATGAATTTGAAAGATAGATAATATTATATTTTTAAGGTTCTTATGGGGTTTATCTTGTAAAATGATTTTCTTTTTACTTGTGTTTTTTTATATTGTATTTTGAAATTATAACAAAAAAACTATTTGAATCATAAGTCTCGGGTCTTTTTGTAGAGTAAAATTATATGGTGGGATCTATCCCACCAATCACTTCTACATATTTAACAGTTCTTACCGTTTATTTAATAATTTTTAGTTTTAAGAAGTATTTTTTTGTTGATTTTGTGTATTCTGAGATACATTTACGTTTTTTATCAATAAGATATATTTACATGAGATCTCAAGTAAACCATTTTAATTTCATTTGTATAGGATATGTTGTGTAAACTCAATGTAGTTTGGGGAAATTTGTCCCACCAAAGAACAACATAAACTCAAAAATAGTTTGGTGGAATTGTCCCATCAACATAAACATAAACCCAAGCGTTGTTTGGTGAAATTTGCCCCACCAAATCATATTATAAATTCAAGAGTAGTTTAGTGGAAAAACAACAATATAAACTCAACAGTGGTTTGGTGGAAAAACAACAATATAAATTCAAAAATAGTTTGGTGAGATTTATTTACCAAAACAACATAAATCCAAATATAGTTTGGTGAGATATATCCTATCAAACGACAACATAAATATTTGAAATTTTTTTTAGCGGGAACTTTTTTACGGGAAAATTTTAACGGAAAAAATTTACTGGAGAACTTGACTAAAAATTTGATAGAAAAAATTGTAGCGGAATTTTTTTGGTGAGATGGACATAATTCAATAATATTATTATCTAATATATCTTTTATATTATAAATGATATTTTTACATATTATTATATTTTACAAGGGCGACTCTATATTAATCACTAATTAGACTTTACTACGATTGATTAAAAAAATTAACATGTATAGTTATTGATTAGTATATAATAATTTAGTACGTAATAACATAATTAAGTAAAATATATAAAGTAAATGAATAATTAGATATATAAGTAGAGAAGTAAATTAAAATAGGAAAATGATTAAGTAAAATTTAGAGTAAATAAGTATACATAATAATAAATCTAGTAAGTAAAAAATGTAAATATAATAGGCTGGTAAATTTTGTATAATGTTAGAATATTAATATATTATAGTGATTGAGAGATCATAAGATTGAATTTTATCCAAGACATATCTATCTTATATATATTTACAATAACTAATCAAGTAATAAAAATTGTAAAATATCTATACCAAGTTATTAGATACTTATCATATATAGATATTTCACATTTTTTATTACTTATCATAATTTATTGGTTGAAATCAACAAGGCCATTACATCCTCATTCAGATAGCATACCAAGGATTGTATAATGATTATAAAGTTCATTACATTCCCAATCTCATTACATTCCTGCCTAAATCCATTACAACATACCAATCACAAGGTTTAGTGAACTACTTTATTTTCATTTATAATACACCGGTAAAGATGAACTCCTGTTTTTCAGACCAAATTCTTTTTCGATTGAGCTTGCTCATTTTGTATTCTAGTATGGTGTGGCTAGTTATCCATATTTTGGACTGGTTCAACCAAGAAGCATACATATATTGTTGCTTCTGGGTTTGAGAAAAATACAAAATGAGACAAAAAAATTCCAAAGTTTATATTTTAAACATAATTAAATTTGTTCTATTTAAGATATATTTCTAATTTTTTGGTTTGGGTTTTGACGTTTTTACCGTTGTTTGGTCTGAATAAAGAATCTTTAAATGTTTCCGATGGGTACGGACCCAAGACCGCTCGCAACCATGTTCGGAAATTATAACTGTGATGGGTACGGACCCGTAGATTTTGTAATTTTTATTAGTTTGTTTATTTTTCATTAAGTCTTTCATAGTGGTCCATGTTAAACTCTATGTGGGTACAGACCCATCTCGACAAATAGCTAGATGGGTACGGACCCGTGTCTGTTATCACAACAACGGGATGTACCCATGACCCAATACACTCACTTTGTAATAGTCCCCTATGGTTTCTGGGATGTACCCATCATGTCCAAAAAAAAACTAATAACAGCCCATCATGTTCTACAGAAATCTTGCTAGGAACGAAAACCAAAACATACCTCTGCACAATCAGATACAATTTGAACGAAAAACAAAAAGAAATCCCTTCATACTCGCTCTTAATTGGAACAAAAAAAACACAACTATTATAATTTTTTTTTTTGCAGATGAATGACGTTTTCGGGCTTCACTAGCTGTACCCATGGTGCGACCTGAAGGGAAGTTGAAGAGATGTCTTGGGTTGTACCCATGTCAGCGGCGGGATCTGGATACAAACCAAGAAAAAGAAAGGGAATGTGATGGGTTGTACCTATGGGTGAGATCAGATTGGTGCGAATTTGGCCCAACAAATCTCTCCACGTTTTTCTTGTGAAGTAGTGCGGCTTGGTTCGAAGGTGATATGCTAGAGAACGGGCACATGAGCGGCGGGTTGTTGATGATGGAGAATGCCCGCTGGACGAGGGTGGCGATGGTGATGAAGATGGTGGTGATGATGGTGGCGTAGGGTTCGGTTTAGTAGTGGAGACAGGCGGCAATTAGGAGAGGGGATTGGGCTTGGTTCGAAGGTGGAGGAGAGGGAGAGAAGGTAGAGGGAGGCGGCGACGTTTTGTTGGTGGGATGAGAGAGAAGAGAGGGAGGGTAGAGAGAGTATAGAGAGAGCACAAAGAAGTTTGAAATTGAAATTTTTCAAAACCCTAATAGGCTTTTGTTTCTGGTTTGATGTTTTCCACTGTGATTAAAGGATAAATGGTGGGTGTTTTGGTCTTTTTTAGTTTTTTAGTTGGATTTAAAGGGTCTAGTTAATGATGGGTATTTTATTAGGATTGTTAATAGTCTTGGGACCTTCAAAACTAAATGCCTCTTTGGTTTTCTCCTATCCGATTTTGGCCTACCCCGAACCAGTAGCAAGGCTAAAGACTGGTTGGGGTTGTTTATTGCCAAATTACGATCGTTGGGATATTTTTATAAAAATATGGGAATCCATTCCATGCCAATTATCTAGTAATAGGGTGATGGGTCGACATTATATGTCATTAGAATCATCCAAAATCTAGTATATACCTAATTTTTTTCTTTTGGCATAAAATATACATAGCCTCATATATAAAAAGAAACAATATTGTTATTTCACTTCCGAAAGGGTAAGATTAAACAATTAAAGAGAACGAAGTTCAAAATACACCAAATTAAATAGAAAACTAGAATTATCAACACGCTTAACTACCCAATCAATCACACAATTTGCTGATCTCTTGACCTGCCTAAAAGAATATGAGAGGTTGCGTCAGCCAACAAATGAATGCCTTTTAGTATCGGTAGAGATCTCCAGTCTACTGCGTTGATGGGAGACTTGACGGCTTGGATAACAGCTAAAGCATCAATTTTATTGGTGATGCAAACAAAAGACGACTAACAAATAAACATAATAACACTTTTTATTGCCAAACATTCATATGTAAAAACGGTGCAAAGAGTTGCGCGACTAGTTTGCCCACTAGTAACAACCCCCTTACGGACTCTACTAATGAATCCAGTAACAACTTCATAAGGGTACATGACCACATCAAAGGAAGCAGCGAAATAGAAATGTCTGTTAAAACTGAATCATCACGAGAAGTAGTAGGGAGAGCATGCAAAACATGGGTAAAAAGATCATCTAGTTTATTAAGTTGAATGAGAATGGTAGGGACATTTATATTTTTACGTACCATAACAAATTTATTTTGTGCAAGACAAATAGACCAACAAGTAAAGAATATGCTAGGTATCATTTATTTCGTCATAACGCCATTCTTAGCACAGTTGGACGCAAGATACACGAGCCACCGGTCAAACCAAGACTCCTCGAGGAAAGGTTCCCTAAAAGGAAAGATACTTATAATCCAGAGATTGCTGGTCCAAGTGAAAATCTTCAGCGTGGCATATGCTGCAGGTATGGAATATCACACACTTCCTATGAAACATGTTTCGCGTGGGGAGAGTATTGAGGTACGGTTTTCAAAGATTTTTTAGTTTCAGAGGTAGGGTAACTTTCCAGATCTTATCCCAAACCTCTAGGTCGAAGAAGAGGTGGCTCAACTTTAACCACTAGTACTTCCAATTGGAGGCTCAAGGAATGTTAGAGTTGTATTTTACTTGGACTAAGTCAAATATATCTCGTTATCAGCCGATCAGGGTGGGATAGGCAAGGGAGAGGGATGAATAGTACTATATGTGTACTTTCCAAGTACATGAACAAAGTGATTAACACTGAGTTCCACATTTTATTGTCTGGTCAAATAAGCTCGAAAAATCTCGCATAAAGGTTAGACAGAGATGGATGAGTAGGAGAATGCCTTTTGAGCCACGGGCCATTGCAAATAGATTTAGTATATCATATTTAATAGACCATACGACATACTCCCGTAGGAATTCTTCCCCTTAATTTTGCTACGCCATACCCACGAGGTGTGGTTACCCATAGACGTGTTCCAAAATGAGTTGTTTGAGAAGTAGACCCCTTTTAGAATTTGAGAAACCAATTTCTGGGTCATCTAATATTTTCCACATTTTCTTAACCACAATGGCCATATTGTAGGCCTCGAAATCCTTGAGACCGAGACCGCCTTCGGGCCTAGGAGTAAAGAGTATTGATTGCTTCCATTAGTGGACGCTAGACCCCCTACCTTACTCCACAAGAAATCCGCCACTAGGAAATTTAATTTTCTTGCGATGGTTTTAGAGAGTATGAGAAGAGACATCATATACGTTGGAGAACATTTAAAGTAGAATCTATAAGAGTGAGTATGCCCCCTTCTGATAGGAGTGTGTCTTTCCAACACTTCAATCGGGAGTGGACTATATTTGTAAGCCAGGCTAGTCCACCAACATGTGAGGACCACCACCTTTTCAGGGTTTCCAAGGAACTTTCATATGTCCACTAACTCTATATTATGAAGATATTAGTTTTTGAGGCTCGAATATGATATGAAGTATTGGGGATAAATAACATAGATAATTTTTGTAGATTCAACGATTGACATGATGCAAAACAATATTCATAAAGTATTTTCTTTAAAGTCTAGGCTTCTCGTACATTACATTAAAAGAAAATATCAACCATTTGCAAACAACAAGTGAGAGAGAGAGATTTTTATTCTCAAAGTAATAATCTATGGAGTAAATGAGTAAATGTTAATATTCTAAAAAACAAGTGTATTTGGAGCCTCAATGTGAAACAATATCATTCTTGGATGTGGAAGCATGTACTCAAGATAAGAAACGTTTCCTTCAAATTTATTCATCATGAGGTGAGAAGTGGTAAGATTACTTATATTATGTGGGATAAAGGGATTAACAGAGAATGTGTATAAGAGATTATTCATATTAATATAGATGAGTATAATTATTGTTGCAACAAAACTTTGGCTGATTACTATGGTAAAAGAAGGTGGAGACTTCCTCCATGTGTTGGTAAGTTCCTTCCTACAGTTAAATCTATTTCTCCATCTTCTGGAAATGACAAAATTACTTGGAGTGAGAGTAAGAAATTACAGTGTTCCTTCAAGAAAACTCTCAATAGTATTACTTAGACAAAAGATACAGTTTACTGGAGTAAAGTTGTTTGGTCAAAAGGTTGTATTCCTAGATGTTCATTCATCACTTGGCTAGCTATTCAGGATCGTTTACCTACAAGAAATAGGATGATTGAGCGGGGGCTCTCAATTTCCTCTCTATGCGTCTTGTGTAAGCAAAATTTTGAAGACAATGATCACTTGTTCTTAACTTCCCTTTCATAGTATTGTTCTTACTCGAATTCTGAGACTTTGCAATATAAACAATTTTCCCAATTCGATTAAGAATTTTTTTTGAAGTGATTTAACAATATTGCCCTACTTCTGAGATGCTCCTAATGACTAGCGTATGTATTACTACTTACATCTATTTTATATGGGTTGAAAGAAATAACAGAGATCATAATGTAGTTGAGATGAGTGAGGAAAGGATTATGAGTCGCATTCTATCATTTGCTGCAGTAAAGCTGAGATGTAGGAGGTTTAAGTTTAAAAAAATCTACTAAGCTTTTTGAAAAGATTTGTAATAGTTAGTCTCTTAATGTTTTTGGCCCAAATGTAATAGTGGGTCAAATTAGCCCAAATGTAGTTCATTCAAATGTAATATAGCCTAGTAGATGTTTGTGATATTGGGATTTATGGTGTAAAGGTAGTGGCTTGTTGAGCCTTATTAATATAATTATTGATTTGCCAATAAAAAAAAACAAGTGCGAGAGAGGTGTGCATGAGTGTGCGATGTGATACCCTCTAAGGTTTCCCAAAGAGAAGTTCTCGTCTATTAGACATGTTAGAGCCTAGGTTACCAATGAGAAGAGGTAAGGAGATAGTAGGTCGGCTTGCCGGATGCCATACGTATGGTTGAACAGAGGCAAAACCTTTACATTCATAGTGATGATATAGGAAACGAAGGAGATGCATTTCATGATCCATCCCACCCACGTTTGGTGAAGTCGTAGACACGAAAGGACTTCATGGATAAAATCCCATTCCAATTTATCTTAAGCCTTTTGCATATCTGCCTTAAGAATGTCGTAACATTTTTCGTATAATCCTCAAGACGCTTAAATTTGTGGAGGACATCATGCACAAGGATACTATTGTCATGTATGGCCTTATGTTGGATAAAAGTCGTTTGGTTGGGGATGCTTTCTTACCCATTAGAGATTTGAGGCGAATAACCATCACCATGGATTTTAACTTATAGATAAATATAGCCAGGCTAATGTAACCGAATTCACCCAGAGAGTTAGGATGTTCAATATGTAAAATGAGGACTTAAGAGTCTTGTTTAAGATCTTGAGGTCCAGCGTCCCCTGAAGAAAGCTTGCTAAAGCGCTAGAATATTAGGTGTTATGACATACCGAATTGCTGGTAGAACAGACCATTATAACCACTAGGTTCAGGAGACTGCGTCGCCGCCAAACTCCAAGTTTCTTCCTTCACATCCTCTATAGAAATGGCTCGAGACAAAGAGGCATTGTCATCATGCAAAACCGCACTGGGAATGCAATTAAAGAGAGATTCAAAAGCCCGCCGACATTAAGATTTGTATAGGCCAGAGTAAAATGAGGTAATCAAACACTCAAACTCACAAGGTCCTCTATCTACTTAGTAAGAGAACCCTTTAAGCAATGATACGTTTATGACACAAAGAAGTTTGGTAGATACAGGGAGAAACTTAATATTTCGATCACCCTTTTTCAGCCACTTACATTTAGCCCAGATGGTCTTAACATTTCTATTCAATAGACCACTTGAAATTTAACCTGTAATATTCTTTTGTTACGAATATAGCGACATTCTTTGCGTTTTAACAAATATAATATTATCCGTCTCATAACATGTGTTTACTTTGTTTACACACATAAACCAATAAAAATCGTATATTAATATCAAAATTATTAAAGTATCTTTTATAAAGTGTGTTAATATTTTAAATATTTATAAATTTTTAACATTTAATTTTAGGATAGCATAGGTATAATTTATTTTAATTGAACATATGTTATGAAGCAAGAGTTAATAGGTTAAAAGGTAAAAAAACCAATAACTCACTCCAACAAGTCTTTTGTTTTTTAACCTTCGGAAAAGGTCTAAATTAAAATTGATATACCAGTTTCACTTTTAATATGACTGATTCTATTAAAATTGATTCTTTTATTATAAAGATTTAATGTATATCATATTACTCATGATTAACAAACACTTCTATTAAATGCCTATAATTTTGGAATGACAAAAAAAAATGCCTACAATTTCAAATTGACAAAACAGAAGGATTAGCAGATTTTACTCGGTGATGCTCTCCATTAGAAGGATTAGCAAAATTTATGGTTTTCGAATTTTTAGATCCGAAAATTCTGAATCCGAACAAAAATTTTAAGGTTTTGAATCTGAAGTTCTGATTTTCAATTTTTTCCGAAAAAATAGGATCAGAATTGGAACCACATATAAATTTTTGAAATTTCCGATCTGATTTTATTTTCGAATTATATTTTTGATTTTATATTATGTACATTAAATAAATAATAAATATTAAGATAAGAAAAGAGTATATAATCGGAAAAGTTGAATTAATTTAGAAAAAAAGGAAAGAAAAAGTAAACGTTGAATAACATTGAAACATTTTTTTATGTCCAAAAAAAAGACAATGAAACATGATAAAACCTAAAACCCATCTCTTCACACTCGCATTGGAATAAAAACAAAAAGAAATCTCTTCAGACTCGGGTCTCACCTTCATGGCTTCCCACCAAGCCACTCTCCTGCACAAGAACACTGCAGCCACTTGTGGACCATTCTCCACCATCATCAACCTAGTTTGGCTACGCCATCAATAGACGTTCTTAAATTCTGAACAAAAAATTTCGTAATTTCAGAACTAGAAGTTTCGAAATTTCTGTGCCGAATCTTTCGAATTTCCGGTAAATTCAGAAATTCCGAATTCAGGATTTTTTTTCAGTTCTGAAAATTAGGAACGGAATTGGAATGGAAGAAATCTATTTCAAAAAAAAAAAAGAAATTTCCAGAAAGACTCTTTTTTCAATTGGTTCCTTCTAACTTTTACCTCTAGTTTCGTTTTTGCAGGGTTTGCATCTCTTTCTTTGTATAACTAATCAAACCTCGTTGAATCCCATTTCCACGAACGAGGATCTTTTTCGAATAATAGGTTAATGTTTTAAAAAAACATATCCTTTTTATTGTCCTATTATTGCTCAAATAAATATATGTATGTCTTGGTTTGAAATAATAGAGTTTATAGGGTATCTTTCAGTCATGTGGTTTACGTTTGGTGTTCTTTTATATGGATTATATGCACATGAACGTAGTTTGTAATACTCAGATAAAAATACACGACTAACCCACCATATCACACGCATAACCTAATGAAAACAACCTAATTACCCAACGAGTAATAATGCACATCTCTCATGTTGTAAAGAGAACACAATGATATTTGACAACTGAACCCATAAAAGATGCACACACATACCATTTTTTAGACTAATAACCCATCTTTTATTTATTAGACAACCTAATGCTCTCAACAGTAATGTTTAAACGATTGTTAATTGGATAATCTAATTATTCCAGACAAATAATCAAACTTTATGAAAAGATTTCATATTTTTTGACTAAAGATTTATAAAAGTTTTTTTTAAATGGAAAGACCTCTTATCTTTTGACAAAAAAATTCTTCTTTTTTGAAATGGAAACAATTAGACTTCCATATATTACTATATTGGTGATTGATGTTTTGCTTTGTGGAGTATTAACGTGTCTCGTGTATAAACTCCGTCGTTCAATTTATGAGGTGCGTGTATTAAAAATGTTAGAATGTAACGGTAATTTCGTCTTTGTGTTGAGTTAGACCCTTTAGATAACCATTAGTGAGTTATGGATTTTTAAGTAACTAATCCAACTAGACATATATTTTAAAAATATGAACCCATTTTATAAAAAAGGATAATAAATAATTTGATATATGCTTTTCTAATTATATAGAAATTTGTTTATAAGGAATAAATTCGTGTATATCGTTCTTTAGCTCTTCATGGTAAGTGATTTGTTTATATATTAAGTGCCCGTTTGGAAGTGTTTTTTTTTTTAAAACACTTAAAAATGCTTCTTGCATTTTGAAAATGTTTTAGATCTCAAAAAACACTTTTATGAGAAGTATCAAATATGTGCTTCTGGAGAAAAGCATTTAACGTGATTTTAGATTTTAATTTTTTATAATTATTTTAAAATTTTAGTTTTATTCTAAAAGCATTTTTTTATTCCAAAATAAGCACTTTCAAACGAGCCCTAAAAGTAGTGATATATACCATCTAAATATATATATTCAAAATAGAGAAAAAGACTCTATGACTACCTGTGGAATTCGAAAAAGGACTTCTAAGTACCTAGTGACGGACCTTCATTGGGCCCAGGGGGGGCTCAAACCCCCTCACTTTTTCAAAAAATAAATAATTATCCTATATATATATATTGATAATTTGCTACTAAAAAATTTCTTTTTTAATTTTTGTAAGCTCAGTAATTTTTTTAACCCTATTTGATATATTTAATTGCACAATATTATCTCTACAAACATCACTGTAATCAAATTTACAAATAGTTTTGAATCTATTCCACCGCTGAAATCCACTTCATCATAAAAGCTAAACATTCGGTAAGTTTTTTTGTTTGAGTGTTTTTATAAAAAATTAAATAATTGTATGTGAATTATTAATTCTTTTATACAAATTTAAAATTTATTAGTAAAATTATTGGATGGAAATTTAATTTTTCTTTCATATGAATAAAATAGTTAATGTCTTTCTTTCTTAAATTTTGGTTCATTTAGTTTAATCCATTGTCGAAACTTTCTAGAAGTCTATGCTACATAGTGGGTTTTTTAATTGTTTTTTATGCTACATAGTACATAGGGAAGGAATTAGTATTACTAGTATTTATAGTGATTACATAAAACGTAGTTTAGTATTGATATTTATATAAATATTGTACTATTACTAAATAACTAAAGAAAAGAAAAAATGTACCGAAGTTCACTGTACGTCCTAAAAAAAAACAAGGACGCTGCCCCCGAACCCCTATATATTTCAAGCTCCCTCTCAACTTATGTCCTGAATCCACACTGTGAGTACCCATATTATAAAATAGGACTTTTAGGTACCCAACTTTTTCTTTTAGTCCAATTGTTAGTGTTTTATGTATCTCATACATTAAGTATGATGTGGAGCCTATGTGAACTTGGTTTCTTTTATTTTGAAAGGTATACTTAATGTGTGAGATAACATAAAACATTAACGGGTGGACAAAAAAAAAATTAGGTACCTAAAAGTCGTATTTATAGTATGAGTTTTCATAAGCCTTTTTTCGAATTTCATGGGTACCCACAAAGTCTTTTTCTCGTTCAAAATATCATTAATAACGTGACATGATTTGAAATAAAAGACCATTCCTCAAATATTTAATAGGTTTGTTTGTAATATTCTTTTTTTTGTTCAAAACTTGTTTGTAAAATCATTTAATGTTATATAGGAAATTAGTTTTGAAACGGAAAAACTAGAGAAGGAGGTGGACCGATTGTTTTTTTCCTCTTTTTACAAAGTGGACCGATTGGTTTATAGGAAGTGAGTAATACAGTTTGACGATTCATATGTACTTGTGTTACTACACTTTAGAATTACATAATCCAACCAAAAAAAGCAAAAAAATATATGAGAATTATATTACATGTGATACACCTCTTAAACGCACAAAATTTATGAAACCAATTTTCTTCACCTCTCATCCCCTTCCACACGTTTCACCTTCCACGGGTTCTCTCTGTCAATTAACGGTGAATTAATCCACAATCATTGCTTTCATGCTTTCCATAAGTCGCTCTCTCGTAAACCCTAATTTAGTTAACATAACCGCTACACTAAATTAAACACCAAATCGGGTCTATTAAACAAGTCAACGCTAACTTAAAGCCTTTTCACATTCTTTGTCTGACGTGGCACACTATGATTGGTTTTAAATCCTATAAAAGGTTATTCTTCTTCTTATTCCTTTTCACTTAATAGTTCATACATCCACCAACTTAGAAATGGCGCGAAGATTACTTTCTCTCATATTCATCTTCTCCGTTAGTTTCCTCCGCCATAGCTCAGCCATCTCCCTTAATTATTCCGATGCACTTACTAAAAGCATCCTCTTCTTTGAAGGCCAACGTTCCGGCAAGCTTCCACCAGATCAGCGTGTCAATTGGCGCAAAGACTCCGCCTTAAACGACGGAGCTTCAGCTGGAGTAGATCTCACCGGAGGGTATTATGACGCCGGAGATAACGTTAAGTTTGGGTTTCCGATGGCATTTACTACAACGTTACTAGCTTGGAGCATAATAGATTTCGGAAGGGGCATGAGAAATGAGTTAGGGAATGCACTGAACGCATTAAAATGGGGAACTGATTATTTATTAAAAACTACAGCACAAGATGGGATTATTTACGTTCAAGTTGGTGATCCAATTGCAGACCATAATTGTTGGGAAAGACCTGAAGATATGGATACGATTAGGACAGTTTATAAGGTTGATCAGAATAATCCTGGTTCCGATATTGCTGGAGAAACGGCGGCTGCTTTGGCGGCTGCTTCCATTGTGTTCCGTAAACGTGATCCCAGCTACTCTAAGCTGCTATTGGATCGTGCTATTAAGGTAATTATCTTTATCGTGAAATTTAATGTATTTTTGCGTTGATTTTTTCTATTTTTGGAGGGTTTACTGTATTGTGTAATATTGCATGCA
Source organism: Nemophila menziesii (assembly GCA_029959085.1). Taxonomy (NCBI): domain Eukaryota; kingdom Viridiplantae; phylum Streptophyta; class Magnoliopsida; order Boraginales; family Hydrophyllaceae; genus Nemophila; species Nemophila menziesii. Next base: position 26,232,049 of record JARWIR010000018.1, on the reverse strand, counting down.
TGTTTTTCTTCAACAGATATTCAGCAAAATCCCTTTAATCAAATGATAATAATGGAAAACAATAATCATTCCTAAACAATTGATTGGTAAATTGAAGTGTGAAATTTTGATTTGTCGGACTATTATAGTCTTTAAACAGGATGTGACAATTGAGATAATTGAATTAATATATTAGCGGGTTAGCATATTATCTTAAATTTTAATTCTAAGATTGGGAAATAATAATTTTTAGTGAGATACTATATATAAAACTATATTTTAATATATTTAGAAAATTTATATATTTTTTGACAAAAAGATAATTGAAGGAAATTTATATCTTTTTTATCATTTCATGTTAATTTTTTCTTACTACAAGGATTTTTAATATTTATTATATTAATGATGTCATTTTTTTTTCCATTTGTTGAAATGGATCGTTTTAAGATCTATAGTTGTAGTCAAATAAATTTCAATTAAGTGCATATTATCAATGTAAAGGTTTAATTACTATGTATATTATTTCTCAAAATCTTGTTGATTAATTTGTGTAGGTTTTTGATTTTGCTGACAAATATCGAGGTTTAACTAGCTCATCCGCGAATTATGCTGTATGCCCATATTACTGTAGCTATAGCTATGAGGTACTCATTTTTGTTTGAAATCTCTAGACTTATTTTAAATTATATTATTAATTCATTTCTCTAAGACTTGGTGTATATTTTTGTGATATCTATATTTTAGACAATGCGTATATTGTGTATTTGTAGGATGAATTGCTTTGGGGTGCAGCATGGCTAAAAAAGGCTACAGGGATGCGTAAATACAGAAAGTATATATTACAAAATCAGTATATTTTGAAAGCTGGAGACGGTTTTAATGAATTTGGATGGGATAATAAACACGCCGGGATTAATGTTCTTCTTTCCAAGGTTAATTGACTTAATTCTCTCTTTCTCTCCAATTACTACGAGTAGAAATTATATCGATCGTTTTACGTTCAAATACATAAAAATATCTATACTTGGAATGACTTTATATATTCCATATTTTCAAATGTCAGACTTCCAACTGCTTTAAAATATTTTCTAATATTAATATTTTTCCTATTATTAAAAATATTTATGCATGTCTATTTAAATGTTTTACACTATCGAAATTAGATGAATATTATAAATTAAGAAAAAATTTAAATAATTGTTTCCTAATAAAAAAAAACAGAAATTTCAAAACAAAGTCTTTTTATTATCTGATCATTCGATTTCCACTTTTACCCACTACATATTGATTTTCTGATCATTTACATAAATGGGCAGGAAAACCTAATGGGAAAAGTACCAGAGTTCAATTCATTTCACAATAATGCAGAACAATTTATTTGTTCTATTTTACCAGGAAGTCCCAACCCTATAGTTAATTATTCACCAGGTACTATATATATGAAAATTCACGTAGTACTTCATTTCATTTTGTTTTCTATGTAATTCACTGATTTATAACTTCTTTTGTGCATGCAAAGGTGGATTAATGTTCAAGCCAGGAGGAAGTAACATGCAACATTCAACTACTTTATCATTTATCGTACTTGCTTATTCTAATTATCTAAGCCATTCAAAACATGTTGTATCTTGTGGTACAACATCTGCTTCCTCTTTAACCCTCAAACAATTAGCAAAACGTCAAGTGGACTATATTCTTGGTGATAATCCTATGAGTATGTCGTATATGGTGGGCTTTGGGCCTCGTTATCCACAGAAGATACACCACCGGGGCAGCTCGTTACCTTCTCTTGACGTTCACCCGGCCCGTTTGGCATGCAATGATGGAGCTTTTTATTTCAATAGTCCGGATCCGAATCTAAATCCATTGGTTGGAGCAGTAGTTGGTGGGCCCAACATTTCAGATCTTTATTCTGATGAAAGGGGTTTATTTGTAGAAACTGAGCCCACTACTTATATTAATGCACCTTTGGTGGGCTTATTAGCCTATTTTTCGAGCCATGATTAATTCAGAGATCAATGTAGTGGTGTGCTAAGGTCACCCTCCATTTATTATTTTCAATAGCAGAGAAAAATTAGTTTTTGGACCATAGGGATTTTGGTCAAATTCTCTTTGATCTTCTTTGTGTTTGGTACTTATCAAAATCAATTACAAATGTGACGTTATTATGTTGATGTACTATTCACATTATTTATAAAAGATATAAGATTTGATTGAATTTATTAATTTCTACGATAAACGATAACGAGTAGATACTATCTATTTTAAAGAATCAAGTTTTGATTAATCTATGAAAATATGCATAGTGAGTGTTTGACTCAAATGGCTAAGGAGTTTGAGAGTTTAAAATAATTTCATAATTATTAATGATATATTTTAGTTTTTCAATGATATGTTGCTGTTTATTTTTTGGGTAAGACTTCCATCCAATATTGGATGGTCCAATATTTACATCACAATCATTCATTATTATAACAAAACACATGTCATTAGATTAATAAGTTAGTTACTTTTGTAAGTTTAAAACATGGGGTATATGTATGAATATAATTGGTGTAGGATCATCCTATATTGGATGGAAGAATTTTCCTTATTTTTTAAATAAAAAAAATGTTGCTAAAAGTCATTTTTCTTAATTTTGAAACTTCATTGAATAGTCCTAACAAGTAAGATATACTTTCATTAGGTGTTAATCAAAAGGTGACTAAACAATTTCATAAAGCGTTGTTTAAAATTCCTTTTCCTGTGATGACAATGTCAACCGCACCACAACTTGCAATGTCAATGGTCTCGCTTCATTTTCAATCTTTAAATCATGAAGCACGCAAAACCTATATTCCAGCTTTGATTGATTTAATTTGTGTTGCAAGACAACCAAAGCATTGATGTTCGTTTTAGGCTTTGTTTGGATCTAGAGCTTAGGAAGGGTGGGATTAAATTACTGATAAATAACAATTCTTTTTTTTTTTTTTAGTTAGGAGGGGATTAGAGTAATCATTCATTTACTTGTATGAATTAATTAGGAGAAGATTAGAGTAATAATTTGTTTACTTGTCTAGATTCGAAGGGGATTAGAAGAGAAAGGTCACTAAGGTGTCATTTTTTTTAAAGTGATAAGTGCTGAATGTTGAATGAACAGCTGAATATGACTTATATTGTTAAGAGGCAGTGTCTGAATGATTCAGACTTAATTTGAAATTTTAATGGAACATACCCATTAAGAGTCATTCAGATCTGAATTGGACAAAAAACCAAACAGTCTTATTGATTCAGTGTCTTAATGAACCAGATTAAGATCTCATTAAATGCAAACAAACACCCCTTAAGTTATAATTAGAATTTTTTGTGATTTAATAGAGTAAATACATCCGTTACCCCCTGTACTATGGTCGATTAACAATTTACTTCCCATTGTTAAAAATAGTATTGATTACCCCTAGTATTTGTTTTCGTGACTCGTTACCCCTGTTAACGGATCCGTTTAAAATCGCCGTTAGTTGGTCACGTGCTGGTCATGTGCGCAGTTTTCGTGACATTTTACCCCATATACTAAGTTTTCGTGACATTTTACCCCCTCGATTTGGAAGCTAAAGTGTTCTCAAAAAATTCAGGTGTTTCTTTGGAGGCTCGCAAAAGATAGATTACTCACGACTTACAACTTAAATAAACGGGGTTTATTGGAGTCTCAAAGAGTGTGAAATATGCGCCACATATCTTGATTGGGAGGTTAAAACCTCCAGAGTTTTGAAACTTTGGTGGTAGATTCCTTTGAACTCTCGCTGAGACTTCTTTAGTGAGGTCCAAAATCTCTGACTTAATGCGTTCATTCTTCTCGAAGGGGATTTTTCAAAGAATTTCACTAACTTGGCTCTTTCTCGACGATCTCGAGTACTACGACGTTGCTCTTTACTGAAATCGTCATCTCTACGAACTTTTTGTACTTGGAATCAGCACTAGGATAATCCATCCTCATTGGAAGCGGTGGTGATAACAATGTGTTGGCGGTGACTCCGCCATACTCTTCTCTTGCACCCTTGGTGCACCAAATACCTAGTTATCATCATCATCTCAACTAAATTTTTACCAATCAATGTATCCAAGTTTAGCTTGGTTGGGTCTTCTATCTTTGGAATATCCACTTCACTTGGTGTAGCTTATGACGATTCCACTACCTTTCAGCTTGAAGGCTTATAATCTTACATAACTCAAACCCAACATTTCAATCACTATTTTGTATGTTCTTCACCTCAATGTTAGTACCTTGGAAAAGTTGCAATGTAGGAGCGTGTTGTAATTTTTGAATGGTCATAGTGAGTTATGTTAATCGTTGTTCTATCAGTTAATTATGTTGTTGCATGCTATTTACCAATGATGCAATAGCAACAATTTTCGCCTCACTTTTTATCATGTTGTCCATAAAAAATTTGATGAAGCGACCAAGGTTCTTTTCTAATTTACTTACAACTTCTTGTGGATGGAAGGGAAGTGCTTTTTGAACAAGATTGTCCGCATAAGAATCATAAGAGGGTTGTGCTGGTCGAGTTTGATTTGCATAGCTTTATTCCCCTTGATACAAATTTTGGGCGGAGGAGGACTGTACGGGGGCTGAGGACGCTTCGTTGGATTATAAGAGCTCTTGCAGGTTTGTGGGGGGGGGATGGAGATTTTAAGGAAGCAGTGGCATGAATTGGGAACCCGCTACTGGGTTTAATAATGTTTTAACTTTCTAGCGATTACATGGGTGGTCGCTAGAGGTATACCAAGTGGTCGGTATAAGTATTAGACCACTAGCGACCATTGAGTGGTCGTTACAAGTTTGACTCTAGCAATCACTTACCACGGTTGACAATTAGTAGGGGTAAAATTGGATAATTAAGTGGTCATTAAAGTATTAGATCACTAGCAACCACTGCACAAACCCTAAAGATGTTTTTTTGGTCTGTAGAGGTTTTCTTTAGTTTATTTTATAATTACAAATTTACCTATGACGATCATTGGGTGGTTGCGAAAATACTTGCTCTAGCGATCATTTAAAGCAATCGGTCTAGAAGTTTGAACAAGTAGTGTATAGGTAAATTTAATTTTACACATTAATTAATGATACAATTTAATTTAATAATTATAACCTTAAAATTTGTATAATTGGGATAGCTGTTCTATCTTATCTAATGTTGCTTGTGTATTGCAATTTCCAGGAACTTTGATTCCAAGACTACTCATACATAAATTAACTAATGAACAACTTGATCAAAACTATAGAAAGTTTCTCACTAATAAGATAGTTCCCATGTGACTCAAAATTATTAAGATATACTATTATTGTCGATGCAGATTTAAAAATTTTACGGGTCGATTTTATTATTTTTAAATAGGAACTAGTCTATTTCTTATACCTAAATGTAAATTTCAAGTTAATCTACAATTCCAAATCATGAAGATCCAAACAATCACTCCCGTACACGCTTAATTGACCCTTTCAAATTTCTGGTATTATAAATAGTGAGCAAATATCAGTTTACATATAACAAACAATTTCACTAGCTAATCTAATCTACCTAGTATATGTACAGGTTCGTTCGATAATAAATATAGTTGAATATGAACCCCTCAAATCCTGATTATCTTCATAAACCAACCGCACAACACTATGCCCAGTACACCGTTCCAGGGGCTTGGTCCACTGGCCTATGTGATTGCTTTTCAGATGTCCCAAATTGTAAGTTCAAATTTTGTATGAGGATAGTGTTATATTCTGTAAAATACTATATATTTTATTATTTCATATATAGATTTTCAGATTTTATACTAGAGAACAAATTATAAACGTGCATTTATTTTGTTTCTTATCTTCTCAGGTTGCATAACGTGTTGGTGTCCATGCATAACATTTGGACAAATTGCTGAAATTATAGACAGAGGATCAACATGTGAGTCATGATTTCAAAACATTGTTGCTCATTAAATTTTTCTAACCAGAAAATACAATTTTGAAAATATAAATGATAGGAGATTCTTTTACGAACCTAAATGGAGCATTTATCTTTAAACATTATTAATTGATTGATTGTGTGAGACAGCTTGTGGGGCAAGTGGAGCTTTGTATGCGTTAATTAACTTTGTGACGGGTTGTGCATGCATATACTCTTTCACGTATCGATTGAAGATGAGTAAACTATACAATTTGGAGGGAGACCAATGCCATAATTTTCTGCTTCATTGCTGTTGTGAATATTGTGCTTTATGTCAAGAGTATCGTGAGCTCAAAAATCGTGGATTTGACATGGAACTCGGTAATTTAATTTCTCTCTATCTTAACTAAGATCATTCCTTTAACATACTGTTAAATATAAAGAAACGTAGAGCAGCCTTCGTCTTGTTAAATATGTAATTTGCTTAATTTATTGGCTTAATAAAGATATGACACCTCACAATAATCACTAATATGAAACCAATTTATGATTACTAAAATCTGTTACATTGTTTATGCTACGCAATATACTTACTTTTGGTTATACAAAAAAACTAGGATGGCACGGGAACATGGAGAAACAAAGCCAGGGAGTAGCGATGACTGTACCAGCTGTTCAAGGAGGCATGAATCGTTATTAAAGTGATGTGCGTGTGCTATTTAAATTTTTGGAATTGCCAAAAGATTTCTCTGTCTTTGTGTGTAAATATCATATGTATGTTATGAGTTAATGTTGTTGAAGGATCTACTATAGTGGTGGTGATTGATGAGCAAAGAATGAAAAACTTCCGTTTTGCCAATGTTCAAGGAGGCATGGATCTATTAAAGTGTTGTTTGTAAACTTGAAAATATTCGTTTTCTATTTTGTTATAATGTTGTGGGATGGATTAACGTCATGCGATCAATAATTTGTAAAGCAAAAAATTAAAACTAATTCATCTCAAAGCCATAGAATATCTTGACAAGTGTAGCTATCCCTAATGGGTTAATATAAGTAATCAGAGCTACATTAAGCAAAACAGAGTAATGTTGAGCTCAACTAGAACTGATCTAGTAAATTTTAAGGGAAGGAAAAAGTATTTTCCTTCTCTCTGAGAATAGTAATAGTAAAGTGATAGTACAGGATCGAAGGAATATAACACACAAATAAATAACTAACACAAGATTTACGTGAAAAGTCAAGTAAAAAAAAATCATGGAAAAAAAGAAAATTTCACTATAATAAAAAAAGATTATAAAAAGAATTATATTTTAAAAGATGTTAATAATAATATACACTATATGTGTATTATGTGGAAGTTAGTAAACTAGAATTACTAATTTAATGGACCAAAATTTATAATAAAAAATTGGGTCATAAATTCTAACAATCTCCACTTGGCACCAATTTGATAATTGAGACCCAAAAAACTTAACAATATCTCCACCATGATAAAATATCTTTATCTTGATGAAAAACCATCTAAGAAGTCAAGAAAATAAATAACCGATCTTCAAATATCTCTCCTCTTCCAAAAAACCTCGAAGGGTTTACTTCAAAAAGTAAACACCAACTAAGTCCAACTAATGCTTAAATTTAGATATCGGAACCGGTTTAGTCATCATATTAGTCGTATTATCATGGGAGCTAACTTTGCGCACATCAAATCACCACAAGCAATAACATCTCATACAAAGTGATACTTCACATCAATATGCTTTGTTCTCTCATGAGTCATATGATCTTTCGAGAGACAAATAGCACTTTGAATGTCACAAATGATTGTAGTAATTTGTAATTTTTCACAAATTTCACCAAAAAGACCTTTCAACCAAAGAGCTTCCTTTGAAACTTCAGTAACAACCATATATTCTGCCTCTATAGTGGACAATGCTACTGTACTTTGTAAAGATCTCTCCAACTCATAATACACCCACCAATGGAGAAAATATATCTTGTATCTTCTTTTATCAATGTCACCAGCAAAGTCAGAATCAACATACGACTTTCCGAAAATATAACTCTAGCTCTAGTTTTTCCCAAATGTAAGCAAAAGTCAAAGGAACCACGTATATAACTAAAAATCCATAGAACGACTTTTCAATGTTCTTTACCCAGATTTTCCATATACATACTGACCATACTAACTGCATATGATAAATCTGGACGTAAACAATACCATAGCATACATGAGAGATCCAACTGCACTAGAATACGGAACATGCAACATATACTTGATATCATTATCTGTTTGCGGAGATAAAGTAGACGGAATTTTGAAGTGAGATGCTAACAGAGTACTAACAGGCTTAGCATTATGCATATTAAACCTGCAAAGGGCTTTCTCAATATACCCCTTCTGATTTAAGAATAGTTTACTTGCCTTTCTATCTCTAGATATCTCCATCCCAAGTACTTTCTTTTCGGCTCCCATGTCTTTCATCTCGAAATCCTTACTGAGTTGAGATTTGACCTTTCTTACTTCTTCCATATTCTTGGAAGCTATCAACATATCATCAACATAGAGAAGTAGATACACAATTAAACTATCTTCTCCTTTCTTGATGTAGACACAACAATCATAATTTGACCTACTAAATTTGAGAGAAGTCATAAAGGAGTCGAATTTCTTATATTATTGTCGCTATGATTGTTTTAGACCATAAAGAGATTCTTACCTCGAACACTTATAATCCTCCTTCACTGAGACTAAGAAACCTTCAGGTTGAAGGTTATCGTGTAGGAATGCAGTCTTTACATCTAGTTGTTTGAGTTCAAGGTCAGACATAGCCATAATACCAAACAAACCTTGAATCGAACTATGCTTAACAATTAGTGAGAACACGTATGTGAAGTCAACTCCTAGGATTTGACTATAGCCTTTTGCAACTAATCTTGCCTTGAATATGGGTTCTTCAATTCCTGGTATTCCTTCCTCTTGAACATCCACTTGGAACGAACTGCTTTCTTCTTTGTTGGAAGTTTCACAAGATCCCGTGTACCATTTTTATGAAGATATTCCATTGGTGGTCCTTTGTGTGTTCTAAAATAAATGCCAAAGATAATCGAACCACAACCGAAAGTGTACGGTTGTCCCAAGTAGTATAACTGATAAATCAGATTCGTTCCAAGGACGGAATGGTTGATCACAATGTCTAGAAAATAGTGATTGATGCACTTATGAAAATAAAAGATAATAATATGTTTGTTTGGTTTTTGTTATTAAAGCTAATGAATGAAAGACAAATATTAAATTGCAAATAAAAGCTAAGACGCAAGTAAAATGATGTAAAACGCAATATGAGAAGTAGCACTTGAGAACGCAAGGATCCTCCCTATCCTATTTCTTAACTTATATTTTTTAAGGGCTAAATTAGTCAATTACAATGGTCGGAATTCTAATTTTCTTATACCCCCGTCAGGGTGGACTATAAGGCGATCCTAAAGTGTCACTAGTCCCGTCAGGGTAAATATGATCCACCGTTGGATGATTAAGTTTTATTACCTCATTGTCCCTAGGATTAGCTGAGCTCGTCAGAATCATCAACTTCTATCCTAGATTGAATAAATGGTTTTGTACCTAAACCCTCCGCCAGGATGATCCAATCGCCACTAATTGGAATAGCCTAGATACTAACACTTGTTCCTAGTTCATGACGCTAAAAACAGTAAACATTCACAATTTATCAAAAAGAGTAAAAACCCTAATTTAGTTTAATTCAATAAAAACCCAAATTCAACATTCGTTAATTAATAAGATTGGGATTCACCCACTGTTTGTTCTCAAGCGCTATGGAAAGCTTAGCTCATATTAAAATGAAATACGAAATTAAAAATAAAGGAATTCATATTGTTTACAAAATTAAAAGATAAGAAAAACCTAATTTCCGGAATCGGAATGACTATGAACGGAGATATAGACTCTCTCCAGCTCTTGTAGCTTCTTCTCCTTCCTTCAGTTGCTTCTCTCTGGTGTTTTTAATCTTGCAGAATGTGAATTGTCTGTAAAATAGAAGTCAAAGGCTGGTTTTATAGGTGGAAAAACGGATTAGGGCTTGGACCTAAGAATAAAACATTAATTAAATGTCCAAGCCCAAATTCTAAGCCCAAAATCTCGTAACTGCTGATACACCTTCACTAAAACGGCTTTTCCCGATGTGTTATGACTCCGATTGACCTCATTCCAGTTGCTAAAGTTCCGTAACTCGATAAGGAATGTTTTCTCTTCAAAGGTCAGCGGCTAAATCATCGCTTAAGCACCTCGAAATCAGCAATCTATGACCTGGAAAATGGATTTTCAGCTCTAAAAATAATATCTTCGGGATTTATCTTCAAGTCTTGACTCTATCTTTTGATCTTTGACTTTCTCCTCGGATTCCTCTTTTAGCTAACATCTAAAACCTGTAAACTTTACACTAAAAATACCAATATTACGCGCAAAAGCTTGATAAATTAAAAATGCTAGAAATAAAAGAGGAAAATCACAATATTGCTTATTTAGTCCAAAAGTCTATCAAATTGATTAAATAAACACAAAAAATGATGTCTCCTAAGGGTCGAAAATAAGAACAATTAAGGAGACATCATCCATCTCTTCTTGCACATCAATCATCAATTTCTCTGAACTATTATGGTTGACTGCTTCTGAGTACGCGGAAAGTTCTCCATTGGATTCAAGATCTTCAGCTACGTTCAGGGCATAAGCAGCCAAATCAGCTACAACATATCTCTCTCGAGGGTTGATATTTATCCTTGGTCTATTTTCTGCAATGTAATATTTTGTTGGTTGTGGTGAAACGACATCATCTCCATCATGTATGTCTATATTGTTTGAGATGTAGATTATGGTGTAGGTTGTGATTCAGTTGATACATCAACATGGAAAGTTAATTTTTCCAAATCATCACAGAGTGTCTTTAGAGGATAAATTAGGAAGCATAACATTTTCATCAAAAATAACATCTCTGCTAATTACGATTTTTTTGGTTTCTAGGCACCACAATTTGTAACCTTTCACACCAGATTTATAACCAATAAAGATACATTTTATTGATCTATGTTCTAATTTACCATTATCAACAAGTGCATATGCTGGACAACCAAAAAATTTAATATCAGAATATATTATAGCAGTTTTAGACCATACCTCTTGTGAAGTTTTGTTGTTAATGACAGTTGATGGAGAAATATTGATAAGATATGCAGCGGTAGAAACGACTTCGGCCCAAAACATCTTCGATGAACTAGTTAGAAAGCATGCAACATACCTTTTCCATAATCATTCGATTCATACGCTCTGTTACGCCATTTTGCTGGGGTGTTCCTGGAACGGTTATGTGTCTAACAATACCTTCAGTCTTGCAAAGATCATTAAATTCATTTGAGCAGAACTCTAAACCATTATCAGTACAAAGATATTTTATGTGCTTTCATGTTATTTCTCGATCATGATATTCCATTCTTTAAAGGTAGGCAATGCATCATTATTCTGTTTTAAAAATAATACCCAAACTTTTCTGGAGAAGTCGTCAACTATAGTTAACATGTAGTAAGAACCGCCCATAGAATACACTCTAAAGGGCCTCCAAATATCTGAATGAAGATAGTCAAGTGTTCCTTTAGTGTTGTGAATGCCTTTTCCAAATTGAACTCTCTTATGTTTTCCAAAAGGCAATGTTCACAAAACTGTAGTTTACCTAAACTTTGACCATCGAGGATTTATCTTATGTTTAATTCAGCCATACCATTTACACGCATGTGTCCTAAACGCATATGCCAAATTTTAGCATTGTATTCTTCAGACAATGAAGTAGAGGCGAGAATTGCATCACCGATAACTGTGGATCCCTGCAAAACATATAATTCTGCTATTTTCTTCTTTCCTTTCATCACAACATGACTTCTTTAGCTGATTTTTTTAGAATTCCACCTTATCTAGTGTATGTGTACCCGTTTGAGTCTAGAGTACTCAAAGAAATAAGATTCTTCTTCAACTGGGACATGTCTCACATTACCAAGTGTTCTTACGACCCCATCAAACATCTTAATTCTGATTTTATCAATGCCATTTATTTTTCACGAGGTATTATTTCCCATTAAAGCAACACCTTTCGATACTATATCATATGAAGTGAACCAATCCCGGTTGAGACACATATGAAAAGTGAAACCATAATCCATAATACATTCTTCATTTTATTTGGGTTCATCCTCAAATGCAGCTAAAAGTTCTCCATCGCTCTTATTATGGACAACACCGGTTTCACCGAATTTTCTTGTGTATTGATTTTGATTTGGAGTAGATTTCTTGTTTCTGTTCTGAAGTGTATGTCATTCAGATATTAAATTCCCATTCTTCTTACAATAATTGCAGAACTTATTTATCTTCCAATCATCACCTCTAGATTTCCATTCATGCGATTTTCCTCGTACAAATAAACCTTCTGCTTGCATCTCGGTCGCACCTAGTAGGTGTTTCATTATTTATTTAGAGTATTAGGCTTCATATAATTCTTCCACATATAAAGTTTCATGACTATATAAGGTTGTATCTCTAACATTTGAATACGATGTGGGTAGAGAACAAAATAAAATTAGTGCCAAATCTTCATCTTGACTTCTAAAGATTCTAAACGAGACACAATTTTTTTAAAACCAGATATGTGATTTTCTAAAGACGTACCTTCAACCAAACTATGAGAATAAAGTCGTTGTTTGAGTGCTAACTTGCTTGTAAGACTTTCTGTCATACATAATTGCTCTATTTCAACCAAAAGGCAGTGACAAATTTATCTTTTAAAACGTCTTGAAAAATCTGATTTGAGAGATGAAGTTGAATTTGAGATAGAGTCTTAGATCATTTCTTTGTTTTTTTGCGGTAGACAAAGTCGATGGCATTTTATCAATTCCCAATAGCGCTTCATCCAAATCCATCTGAGCGAGCACAACTCTCATCTTAACCTGCCATAATGAGAATCTCGTATTGCGATCCAAAAGCGGAATTTCAAATGTAAAAGTTGTCATAATCGAAAAATACAAGTAAATAGAAAAAATAATCAAAATTTGAAAAAATGACCTTGAAAACGGATCTGGGAAATCAAAAAACCCCCAGGAGGGCCGACTCAAAAAAGTCAAACAAAAAGATAACCGTCAACGATCAATTTTTTTTAATTTGGAACAGGTGCACGATAGTAGTGAAGCACACAAACAAAAGTCTCACCAATCAGAGGTGAGGTGCACTGGAGCTTTGATGTGTCGCGAACTACCTGATCGAAAGCTTCTCCTTTGCCCATTTTGCTGCAATTACCCAACCGAAACCCAGAAAATAACCCGGAAAATTCTTCTATACCTCACTAAATTAGACAAGCTTTACGCCGTTTTGATCCTTGTCTTGATTAGAAGAGATTTGTTCAACTATTTTTCGCAGGAAACACCAAATAACCGAGCTATAATTTTGAAATTAATTGTGAAGAACACTAAGACCCTAGCTACGTAGATCTCCTTCGTTGCTTGGCTAAACACGATAAATAGTATGTCATTTTACTCCTAATGAATAGTAGAACAATATTGCGTAGCAGAAAAATTTGAATTTTTGGCCAAGAAAAGGATTCAAATTTTGAAATCCGAAACCCTAATTTTTTTCAAATACGTTAAATTGAAAGAAAAAGGAAAAATAGGGATAAAAAGAAAAACAAATATATATGGATTGCATGAATCTTTTGTAACTCTTAGAATCCTCAAATATTGTGTAAAAAAGTACGAAAGTTGTTGTGCAAGATGAGTTTGGGCTCTGATACTAATTTTATAGAACCTGATTGAATGACTATAGCACACAAGTAAGTAATTGACACAAGATTTGTGGAAACCCAAGTAGGAAAAAACCACGCGAATATGAGAGAGTTTCACTATAATAAAAGAGAGATTACAAGGACCTAACATAAAGGTTAAGATTGAGGTATATGAAATTGAGTAATAAATGATATGATTGAGTTGAAGAAAAAAATTTATAACTCAAAAAATAAATGATATTATAGAGAGTTTTTATAATTCAAAAAATTAATTTATGAAAAAATTGTCAAACTCAAAAAAAAAGTCATTAAGTAAATGTTGTTATTGAGTTATGAGAAAAACCTTTCGAAAAAGTTGAGTTATGAAAAAAAATTCATAAGTTATCACAACAAGAAAAACAGATTTTGACGACTTTATTTTGACTTTTAGACGACTTTTAAAAGTGGTGACATATCTTTGCTTACATTATTTCTAGTATTGTCCTATACCCATGTTTCCAATGTTATAACTACACATATATAATACAGTAGACTATTACTACTACTTTTTTCAGCTCTTTTTTAAAGTAGAGTGGGCTATTGACATTTACATTTTCTGACTCCCTTCTGAAATAGAGTAGGTTATTTACAAATATGTTTCCCGACTCTCTTCTAAAATAGAGTAGGTTATTTACCTACATTTCCCGGCTCCCTTTTAAAGTATAGTAGGTTACTTCCACCTACATTTTCGGCTCCCTTCTAAAATAAAGTAGGCTATTACCTTCATATTAAGATTTTAGCAAAAAAAATTTCCCTATTATTTGTTGTTTCATTATCTCCTTCATCTTTTTTAGTTTTTGTTTCATTATCTCTTTGATCTTCTTTCTTCTTCTATGTTTCTTCATTATCCCCTTCATCTTCTTTGTTCTCCTTTGTTTTTCCATTTTTTCCATAATCTTATTTTTTCTCCTTTGTTGCCCTAGTTTTGCTATCATCTTCTTTCCAACGAGATGCTTTACAACTATGACAAGATTGTTGTGATGCTCCTACACATCGGTATAACATGCAATTATTTGGACACACATATATCTATTAATAATTCAATCCTATATCTATTAATAATTCAATCCTAATTTCCTTGTCATCTTCTTAGTTTCATAATAAGATTCATGGATTCTCGAATTAGGATGCTAACATTTCATAAATTCAAGAAGACTATTAAAAGAATTTGCAGCCTACGAGTTACTATACTTTACCTACATAAGTTTGAGTGTAAAAAATAAGACAATTGATGTAGAAATAGGATAAGGTTCTGGGTTTCCTTCTTCGAGAAACTTAAAACCTATGCATTTTTTGTATCAAGTCTATTCTCAGATGGATTATGATGCATATCATTAACCTCAATATCTATATTAGTTCCATCATTCTTCTCGTTATTTTCTACATCTAACTCGTCATTTCAAAACATGGTGTATCATGAACTCCAAAAACATCTCTTGCCACCTCATGTATATTATTGTCTTCAATTATCGACTTGATTTAAATCGTATGTTATTAGAAGTTGACTTATTGTCTCTTGAAGGAACCACACATAATACCCTTCAACCATTCCATTAGATATTGGATGTAATCTTACAATGTGTAGAGGTTGATTTAGAAGATTGCGACAAATTTCACAAGGACATGCTATCTTTTTGTCATCAGATGTTCCATTAAATGCAAAAGTGATAAAATTATCCACTCCATAAAGATACTAAAGGTTGTGCCTTGACTATGTTCTCCACCTTTTTTCATATAATTTTTTCCTATAAAATTATTACCTTTATTAGAGAATACATTTTCATGATAAAGAAGAAAAATTTGCTTACAAAATCCTACTTTATCACTTAAACAAGTGAAACTTCTTTCAAACATATCAAACAAAAAGTGTAACTAAAGAAGTAGAATGGATGCAATATCCCAGTTATGAAATTGAATCATATGTTGCTCAAATTTTACATAACTATCAACGCATTTCTTTCGTTCACTGCATTACGCAAAGTAGTCAAATAAAACTCATATTTACTTACTTAATTACATATATAGGGTCATGCACTGAAAATTTATATAATATAGAAACATATATAGTTCCATTTTTCTTAATACATGGACTTGTACCCTCTAAGGATAATATCACTAGCACAATTTGAATAGACATATATGCTCTTGAACAAAAAAGAAAAACATAAGTTTTAGCTGATGATTCAGTCTGATCATTAACTACACTATCAACATTTTTATTGGTTGTATATCGAGATTGAGAAGCTTACTTTGTTAGGTTGATGAGATGCATATGGTGAGAATCTGGATCTTCGAAAAGTATATGTACTGAATCGTGAATGGTGTAGAAGAGACACATTATTTTATGTTTTCGTGATAATTGATAAAAAGAAGATACATTTTTAGAAGCATCTTCAATATTGTTATCTTCATTATCGGACAATTAATTTAGATATATCAACTTCAGTCAAAATATTTAAAGATTAACAGAAATAATTTACAAATATTACACTAATATACAAAGTTGAATCATATTCTTGTTTAATGTTTATTCGAAGGACCATGGGATTTTGAGATACAAAATCATATGATATAAATAGTAATAACAATGATTTATACTTTCTAATAACAATTTACCTTAAATTTATTTGAATCATGGTCAGTAAAGGAAAGGTGTTTTTTGTACAATAATAAAATATTCTCTATGCCAGATTTACGTTAGCAAAGGAGAACCATAGAACTATATATATAGTTGATATTTTAAGAGAATTAGGTACGTGTTCATCTAATTCTCTTAAAATATCTACCTTCGTGCAATGAGATCATTTAACACATGTAACTTCTAACTAAATAAAAACATGTTGATGAGTCAATCACATACTGATGATCAACCTGATGACCCTATTTATATGGGATATACTTAACGTGAATGTTTGGGATATCGAGCGGTACACCGTGCACAACAGGCGGTACACCGCTGAGCAAGCAGAATCGTCTATAGGTCCACGGTCAAACAAGTCAAAATTCTCAAGTCTTTTGAGCGATATACCACGCTCTACGGGCGATTTATGACGTGATGCGAAGGTCAACAAGAAAGAGGCATATGTTCATCATTTACCTCAAACCCTAGCCTCCTTCTTCTTCCCCAACCACCCAAACTCCATTGAAACCTCAACTAAACCTTCACCTCACATCAAAACAACACCAAATAACCTAAAATTCATATCAAACTGCATCCATACATCATTACAAACAACAATAAACACCCAAATCATTCCAAAACTCCTAGAAATCAAAATTCAAGTTCAAAAAAATTCCAAAACCTTTTTCATAATTCTTAGATCCTTCTCACCCAAATGCAATCCCATCATACACACATAAAAAAAAAACATCATCCTTACACCTTTCCCACTCCTAATAATACCTTATCCACTCACACAAGGGGTCATTATAAGTAGAAATTTGAGTTGGAGGTCAAGAAAGATGACGTGAAGAACGGAGACACTAGCTAATGTGACGGGAGATGAGGAAGAAGCAAGGAAAAGAAGTGGGTGAGGACAAGAATAAATTAGAAAGGTAAAGTTATTTATAGAGTTTATTGATTGAGATAGACCATATAGGGAAGAAATCAATGATGAATCATGGTTATACTAGAAGTGTACATGAAATATAAGCACCAACACCTATCTTTGGTGTTGGTGACACAAGGCAATAGTTTCAAATAGTATGTTTTCTGCCTTATCTACCATTTTTATATTTGTAAATTGTGTATTATTTGTTTTTAATTTTTATCGAGTCTGTTTCAAGTCGTGGAGTCACGACTCACCTATGATTTGAGGATGGTAATTTGTTGTCCCCATACCTATTTTCATGTGATTTACTGCTTTTCAGGTAGAAATAAATTTAGAGATGGAATTTGGTGTAGAATGTGTATAATGACCTTAAAGCAGAAGCTTTAGTGAGTTGATGATAGTAGGTAATTTATAAACTAGTTGTATTATATATTACTTGAAATATGAACATGAAAACACACATTAAAAGTGAAGAAATGACCAGTAAGAAATGCAGTATAAGCAAGTTTAATCTTAAGGAGCTTTGAGTGGTGTGTAGAAAATAAGATCTGATCTAGTTGGTAACCAATTTAATGACCGTGCTAAAAATGAGAAAGCAAGAAAATTTAGAAAGTTAGAATTTTTAGCTTGTTGTCTATAGTAATTGAATATTATCTGTCTCAGCCTCTTCTAGCCTTTCTAATTCTTTTTATTAGCCATGATAAAAATTCATAGCCCTTATATTATATTTTTTTTTCATATGACCCGCACTCGAATCGCGATTCTAAAACACTTGTCTTTAGAGCTTGAATTTGGGGTGGTGTGAACGATTATGGAATCCCAGTGGGTTTTTGAGCTATGTATTTGTGCAATACGGTGATGCACTTGTTTTATATTGTACACCTTTTCCGGGGTAAAAGAAAAAGATTTGAAAAAATAATACATATTGAAAAGAAAAGAAAAATATGAAGCACAGTAGCATGACTTCTCACATAAAAAATAGTCATAGCTAACTTGAAATATATATATATATATATATATATATATATATATATATATATATATATATATATATATATATATATATATATATATATATATATATGTGTGTGTGTGTGTGTGTGTGTGTGTGTGTGTGTGTGTGTGTGTGTGTGTATGGGGCTCTGAATTAGGGAAGCGTGGCCACTTACAGATTAAAATTCGGAACGGTAATGAAGAAGTTATGACTTTTTCAACTGGCGTGACTCGAACTAGTCACCTCTTGGAGTAAAACATTTTATGGGATGGGCTAGCTCATTTGAAACTAGCCCATCACATATGGAGACCCTAAAACATTTTCACACTTATAAATATCCGCTATGAACATTATAAAATCATCCCTTGGCCTCCAGAGCTTACCTTGCATCAAGAATTCATCATAGAAGCGATCACGAGGATCTAGAGAAGGAAAAATCAAGAGTTGAAGGTTCACCACATGAATTCTACACCTTACGTCTCTATACTTAGGGTAATTAGAGTTAGATATGTTTTGTATTTTATTTATTTCTCCGCTTTTTATTCCAAGTTCATTTATGCACGATTTCTATTTTACTTAAGATTGTTTATGTATGAACTTAGTTTTTATTATTAATTTGTTCATTTGAATTTGGGATTATATTTAAATAAAATGTGTTTTTCATTTATTGGGTATACATCTTGAGTTAATTACTAATCATATTATGGACAAATAATGATTAGCCTAAGTAATTAATCTTGCGTCCTGAAGGTTGGTTCTTATTACAGATTTGTGTACACGCGCTTGGTGTGCGTTAGTGAGCCCACATGTCTTCACTAGCCAAGTAGCCGCTAAGGTTTAAGCTTTAATCTCTCAGAATTTTAGTACATGAGCTTTCTAAGTCGACCCTTACAGAATTTAGAAGGACTTTAAAATTCCATTAATAAGAACAACCAATTTATTCCCGGAACCATTAAGTCAATAGGATTAGTTTCATACTCAAAATTTTAAGTTATTATCTTCCTTGCTAATTATTAATTTAGTGTAAAACAAAACATTCATTCTTTTTTCATCCTGTAATCGAAACATTTAAAGCCATCTAGGGCTAGTATTAAAGACGATTTGAAATAACTACCTAAATCCTTGAGGAACAAAATTAATTTACTTACTTATTACTTGTAACAATCTATACACTTGCCGAGAGTTAATCGTGGTTTCCGAGGTGTGCGTTTTTACATTTATTATTTTATCATACCCGCAGGCCCACCACTATTTTCTGAGTGTTGATTTTTATATTACGCTCCAAGGGACAGTACTAAGGATGTTGGGATTTATGCAATCAGAGGAATATGTACTAGGGACATTAAATGAAAGCTGAAGTAACTGCTAAGGTAAACAATGTTGAAACTTGAACTTTTCCATCTAAGATGAAATCCCAAGTGCTTTTAATGTCCCTTGTGATATAGGTAATCCACATATAGAACGATCTTTACTTGTCCAAGAATCTAGCGTAAACATCATGTCTTAATATATGTATCAAAAATAAATTTTGGAGAACTTCAAATCACTCGCATTGTTTTTCAACTAGTTGATAAATATGGTAAACTCCGAAGATGAGTGATAGAAGATGCCACTTTAAGCATTGATGTCTTTTACGTTCCTATCAATTTTCTTGTTCTTGATATAGTACCATGTGATATAAACACTGTTAATACCCTTGTTATTATCGGTAGTCCAATTTTTGCTACAACAAATAAATTGTAGGAAAGGAGAAATGGAAGTCACCTTTGGGAATATAAAGGAGAAGTTACAAGTTTCCAAGCCAAATTTAGATTAGATGGATCCAACATGCTACATAGTTAGATGTAAAAGGTCTGTATCGATCCTTCCCCAGAGGGTCTCAGTTTCACAGGTTGGTTCATGGGTGTCTCGGAGGACTGCATCAGTTGTAAGAATTTGACTCGAGTTGACTCTACACTCATATTGTTTGAATCTATAATGTTCTTCTGCCAATTTTTAAGCATGGATCCAAAAAAGTAGATAACCTAGGTAAAAAACTATTGAAAGTAAATTTCATCATTATTCTCTGTGTTATGCAAAATGATCAAATAAACTATCAAATAATGGCATATTATCGTATCCTACTAATACCCAATTTAAAATCGAGTGACAATTTATTTCACATATACAAATTATAAAAAGGTAAGATATGTCTTACTTGATCAACTGAAGAAATCTATATAGAAGAAATCCATTAGTTAATGGGTCGGCTAGGCAGCACTGGATAAAAAATAGGTCGGGAATTTTATCACACTTTATATGGATAAGTTCTTCTATTCAATTTTCGCATCATCACTATAAAAGGTTACTTACGTTCTTCCTTTTGAACACTTCAAATCAATATATTTTCTACTACAAAATGTGACAGATTTATGGGGAGAATAAGAATGATTCTATCAAGAACCCCAAATGCTACTTTTTGATTTTGAATTACCATTAATATGCAACCGGAATATAGCTTTGTTACCTTTTCTAATGTTGTTCAAACGTGAGCTTCCATTGTCGATATTGTTGTTGTCCTATATATATTGTGCAATGTAAAATAGTTTTCCCTCTCCATCTAAACCATTAAGCTTGCCAGAATCACTTTGTTCAAACCTTCAATGACTAATTCTTTCTTAAAACAACCTATCTTGGTGATTGAACAAAGTGTATGTCATTGAATATTACACAACTCTTCTCCTGTAATCTTTTCCTATAATTATATTTTTAACATCAAAGTATTATCCATTTCAATTAACCAATTTTTGAACTGATAGCTTCCAATAAATATATGAAATTAAGGTCGACGTATAATATAAGGAAAATTCTTCAATCCAATATTGGATAAACCTACACCAATTATATTAATACACATACCCCATGTTTTAAACTTACAAAAGTAACTAACCAATTAATCTAATGACATTTGTTTTATTATAATAATCAATGGATATGATATGAATAGGGTGGATGAGAGATAGGGTCTTGGAGACCATCTTTCTTCTCTATAGAGTATGGTCCAGGATTTCCTTCTTATTAGAGACCTCTATTTTGACAATTGTCTTTCCTACCCTTACTAACACTAAAAGACAAAAAAAGTGTGATGTCACTATTTCTCTCTCCACTACCTACCACCATCCACCTACCTCCGATCTCCGACCATTTACCACCGACCACCGACCTCCGACCTCCAGTCACCGGAAAAAAATAGAGTATCGGCTAAATTTGCTGAGTACTCAGACAAATTGCTGAGTACTCAGACAATTTACTGAGTACTTCGACAATTTTAATGAGTACTCCCACAATTTTGATGAGTACTCCCACAATTTTGATGAGTACTCTGATAATTTTAATGAGTACTCTATAAATGCTATAGAGTATTATTCAAAAACAATGAGTAATGTGACTAAAAAAAAATTTATTCACTTTTTCAAACAATTTACAAACCTATTACATCATCAGCTAAAAGAAAGCAAAAATAATTAAATTACATAAAAAGAAAAATACTTAAAAATCTGGTTTGACCAAATTTTACAAAAAAACAAAAAAACTCTGAAACAACACTCAAATGAAGAACCACCTCGCGCCACCAGCACCACCTCGCGCCACCAGCACCACCTCGCGCCACCACCAGCACCACCTCGCGCCACCAACACTTGCAGCAACAAAAATCTTTTGCAAATCGACTTTTAACTGCAAACCTGCAGTGAAGCTTCGAGATGTTCAGTGGATCGAAGAAGAAGAAGGAGGAAAGCAGATCGAAACAGGGAGCAACGCCGGATCTAGGCCGGAGTTCGAGGAAAAAAATCTGGAACGGTGAGGTGGCGGTTTTTGAAGATGAAGACCGGATCTAGGCCGGAGTTCGAGGAAACAAATCTGGAACGGTGGCTCTAGAACATCGGCGGTGGCAGCTTGGCTTGGATCTCGTTGGCTTGGATCTCGCTGGAATCACTCTTCTTCTCTGCGGTGGCTCTGGAACATCGGCGTCTGGACTCGGTGGTGGCTGGAAAAAGGAAATCCGGCCTATATTGGTGGTGGTGGGGGGTGTCCATTTGGGTGGTGGTGGCTATATAGAGAGGTGAGCTCGGTGGTGGTGGTGAGATGGCCATTTCGGCGGTGGTGTTTTATAGAGAGGATAAATGCTCGGTGGTGGTGGTGGGGTGGCCATTTCGGTGATGGTGGTAGATAGAGAGGAGAGATGAGAGATGAGAGATGATAGAGTTTTATGAGAGATGAGGGAGTCACGGGAATTGAAAAGTGAGGAGATAATGTTATAAAATATTATATATAGTGAGGAAAAAACAAAAGAGGGTATAACTGTAATTGATTTTTTTGATTTTAGTGTTAAATCTTATTGGAGGTCTTTAGTAAGAAGAGCAAAAAGTAGGGGTTCAGATTGAAAAAGAGGGGGTGTTTTCAAGACCCTATGTATCATTATCTCATATAAATATTTGACCATCCAATATTGGATGGAAGTCTTACCCATAATATAATGGCAAAAGGAGAGAGAAAAACATATCTAAAGAGGGAAAGAACTACTTTCATTGGAATTAACAATATTGAAAAGCTCTTGTGTACGTGTTTTAAGAGAGAATAAGAAAAGAGAGCTTAGAGCAAGAATATAGATTGTAAGTGTATATTTTAGAATCATGTTTTTTTCTTTATATAATAAAGGGTGTTAGTTCACTTTTAAAAGTGAGGTGGCCGTCTTACTCCACCTAACAAGGTGTTGATAAAGGTACAAAGCGAACTTACAAAATGAAATACCTTCCTATAAAATACTTTATAAATTGAGAGCCCCTAAAAATATAAAAAAATCTGAAACTTGAGATGATCACCTCTTCATCCTACTTTCCGGACCAGTCGAGATATATATATATATATATATATATATATATATATATTTGTTATACATAAATATATTTGTGTATTTCATGTTACACATTGACTAATGATACAAATTAATTTTGAGTTAATGCCGAATAGTCACTTGCCACCTTACACACTAACCTAAAAAAGATATCGTCTTTTTTAAAGAATAGTGAGTTATGGGAAACTTCTCAAAACTCAAAATCCGAGTTTTGGAAAATTTTGTATAACTCAAACGATTGTTTTTATAGAGAAAAAAGGAAAAACCAAAATGTATGTGACTTTTTATGTAAAAAAATGGTGGTTAAGGTAAGAGAAAATTATTTTTAAGTTAGATGTTGTTTGAACATTAATTCTTTAATTAATTGATTTACGACTCATTATCTGAAAATTATATAATTGGAAAAGTTGTTCTCATTATCTAAGTGTTGCTTGTGTTTTGCATTTCCTTGGAACTTTTGAATCTAAAACCATTCAAACATAAATAAATTAATTAATTATACTTGCAAATTTGATCAAACCTATAGAGAAAGTTTCTTATAAAATATAAAATAAGATACTCCCATGTTACTCATTACTTACGTATTATTGTCGATGACGATTCAAGAATTTTAAGGGCTGATTTTTTAAAAATAAAATAAAATACCTAGTCCAATTTATACCTAAAATCCCAAATCAATGAAGTCCCCGTCGCTCACTCAGATACACGCTTAATTGACCCTGTCAGATTTCTGCTGTTATAAATAGTGAGCGTATATCAGTTTACATATAACAAACAATTTCACTAGCTAATCTATCTAAGTATATTCACAGGTTCGTTCAATAATACAAGTTGAATATGAACCCCTCAGATCCTGAATATATCCAAAAATCAACACCAACAGGAATTCCACTCAAACCAGAACAACGTCATGTCCACTTCAACACTCCAGGGCCTTGGTCAACTGGCCTATGTGATTGCTTTTCAGATGTCTCAAATTGTAAGTGCAAATTTTTTTGAGGATCAATGTTATATGTTGTAAAATATCAATATATTATAATGTATGTACTAGTGTAATAAATTAATATTTCTTATCTTCTCAGGTTGCATAACGTGTTGGTGTCCATGCATAACATTTGGACAAATTGCTGAAATTATAGACAGAGGATCAACATGTGAGTCAAGAATTCAAAACATTGTTGCTCATTAAATTTTTCTAACCAGAAAATACAATTTTGAAAATATATAAATGATAGGAATTTTTTGTAGAAACCTAAATGAAGCATTAATCTTTATACAATGTTGATTGATTATTTGATTGTGTGTGACAGCTTGTGGGGCAAGTGGAGCTTTGTATGCGTTAATTAACTTTGTGACTGGTTGTGCATGCATATACTCTTTCATGTATCGATCAAAGATGAGTAAACTATACAATTTGGAGGGAGACCAATGCCATGATTTTCTGCTTCATTGTTGTTGTGAATATTGTGCTTTATGTCAAGAGTATCGTGAGCTCAAAAATCGTGGATTTGACATGGAACTCGGTAATTAAATTTCTCTCCATCTAAACTAAGATCATTCCTTTAACATACCGTTAAATATAAAGAAACGTAGAGCAGCCTTCATAGTCTAGTTGATTAACTACGCATTTGCACAATTTATTGGCTTAATAAAGACATGACACCTCACAATAGTCACTGAAATGAAACCAATTTCCAATCATGTCTAATTACGAAAACTAAAATCTCTTAAATTGTTTTTGCTATGCAATACTTACTTTTGGTTATATGATATAAATAGGATGGCACGGGAACATGGAGAAACAGAACCAGGGAGTAGCAATGACTGTACCAGCTGTTCAAGGAGGCATGGATCGTTATTAAAGTGTTGTGTGTGTGCTATTTTAATTTTTGGAATTGCCAAAAGATTTCTGTCTTTGTGTGTAAATATCATATGTATTTTGTGAGTTACTGTTGTTGAAGGATCTACTATAGTGCTGGTGATAAATGAGCAAAGAATGAAAAAACCCGGAAACAAAAGAAAAGAAAAATATAGTGTTGTTTGTAAATTTGAATATATTAGTTTTCATTTTTGTTAAAATGTTGTGTGATGGACTAAGGTCAAGTGACAAGCAAACATTAAAACAAATTCATCTCAAAGCCATTGAATATCATTGTGTAAAGTCAGGCCCAAAAGAAAGACTGGGGTTTTCTCTATTTTCTCTTAGGGTTTGTCTCAAAAAATTTCAATCCTCGCATTTCATCTTTAATTACCATCTCGTTTCATCACATCTTTTACATCTCTATGGCCATGGCAGACAATCATGAGTTCTCTTTCGGTTTACGATTTTTCTCGATTGGTTTTGTACTATCTATTTTAGGATGGAGTTTGGTCAGAAGCGCCATAGAAGGAAGGAGGATTGGGTCTTGCGCGTGATATGTGGGCTTTAGTTGCTCAGCAGCGAACAGAGAGTCTCAGATCTCCTCGGGTCTCGATGGCGGCGGTGTTGTAACTATACTTAATCTAAATCATGGCTTCATGGCCTTGGACAAGGCGATCGATCTCCATATTCTTTACAATCGAATACAGGCATAGATGAAGCTATACACGGCACCATGAATATAGAGCATATCAATAAGTTTAAGAGCAAATTTATGAATAACAGAGAAGATGACGTATTTGATAGGCGGATCTTGAATAAAAAAGGACAATTACGGGAGAAAGGTAAGATATATGGGTCTATTTATATTTTTCATATGCATATAGTGAATGGGTTAAGCGAAGCATCTAGATTAAGCATGAATAATGGGGAAAACGGACACTACTAATAAGGTACTACGTTAGACTGATAAAAGCTTTATCAGACTTGGGTTTTTTTTACGTTATACTGCTAGTACGGGTAGAATCAATTGTTATACTGGCTTTTGAAAATTCTGGGATTGAAGTTATGGACAGATTGGGGACCAATCGGGCTTGTGTTGTTCTTGAGTACATGGTTCCAGGTTCGAAATGGTCTCACTATGATAACAATGAGTTTTTTTACGCAGTGAATCTTACACTATTGACGACAGATTGTGTGGAAAATAGGTTTGAATTGAAGAGACATCCGAACTCGGTTTGGTTCCATTTTGGGATATATTGTCGGGTATGGATTATTGTAAAACAAGATACTTTTGACATCAAATACAAGTACCACCCTTGGCCTGTCTTCTCCTCCGTGGTTCAAACCTAAATTTGGTTTTGGTCATTTGGGAGGACTTGTGGTGTTCTACACTACGACAAGTCATGGTTAGCTCCGCTACTGTGATTAAGTACCTCTTGGTTCTTGGATTTTGTAAATGTGGTGTTGGTGTTGGTCTTTTCACAGGGATTAGGAGAGGCGCGAGGGATTTCTTGCTTGATGCTGATTCAATTTGGAGGACTAGTAAGACTTGTGATCTACGAACGAATAGGTGTTCTCTCTCGAGAACTAGCACATCTTGCAATCTACGATGGCTACAATGGAATAGTTGGATGATAGAGATTCCGATGGGTAGGCTGGATACTGTCTTTTATGTATATATTGTTACCTTAGATAATCACTGTAATAACTCAGTTTAATGTAATAAAAGATTTGAAAAAAAACCATTGAATATGTTGATAGCAGTATTTATCCCTAATGGGTTAATGTAAGTAATCAGAGTTGAACTAAGCAAAACAGAGTGACGGTGAGCTCAACTAGAACTGATCTAATTAAATTTAAGAGGAGGAATTTTTTTCCTTCTCTCTTAGATTTTTTTTGTCAAATCCTTCTCTCTTAGTATAGTAAAGGTTAATATTGAGTTATAGGAAATTGAGTAAAAAATGATATGATTGAGTAAAAAAAAAATCATAATTCAAAAAATAAATAATATTACATAGAGTTTTTATATTTAAAAAAAATTAAAATATGAGAAAATTGTCAAATCTAAAAAAAAAATCATGAAGTAAAAGTTTTTATTTAGTTATAAGAAAAATATTTAAAAAAAAGTTGACCTAGAAAAAGATTTTCATAAGTTATCGAAACAAGAAAAAAAGATTTTGATGATTTCGTTTCGATTTTTAGACAACCCTTTCAAAATATTGGCATATCTTTCTCTCATTTTTTCTAGTGGTGGCATTTACTCGTATTGCCAAAGTTATAATCACATATATACAAAAAAGTATCGTGTGCTATTACTACTACTTTTTCCAACTCTATTTTTATATAGAGGAGGCTATTAACACTTACATTATTATGTCTCCATTCTAAAATAGAGTAGGCTATTGACATATATATATATATATATATATATATATATATATATATATATATATATATATATATATATATATATATATTTCTTGATTCTCTTCTAAAATAGAGTAATTTATTGACACCTACACTTCTTAGCTCCTTTCCAAAATAAAGTAGGCTATTGACACATATATTTTCCGATTCTCTTCTAAAATAGATTAATTTATTGACACCTCCCTTCTAAAATATAGTAGATTAGTGGCACCTATATTTCCGGTTCCCTCCTAAAATAGGGTAGACTATTACTTTCATATTAAAATTTTATCAACAACTTTTGTTTCCCATCATTTGTTGTTTCGTCATCCCTTTCATCTTATTTCTTCTTCTTTGTTGTTTCGTTATCCTCTTCATCTTCTTTCTTCTTCTTTGTTTCTTCATTATCCCCTTCATCTTCTTTCTTCTCCTTTGTTGTTCCATTTTTCCCATAATATTCTTTTTTCACCTTTGTTGCCCCAGTTTCGCTATCATATTCTTTCCAACGAGATGCTTTACAACTATGACAAAATTGTTGTGATGCTCTTGCACCTTGGTATAATGTGCAATTATTTGGACATGCATATATCTATTCATACCTCAATCTCAATTATCTTGTCATCTTCTTAGTTTTATAATAAGATTCAGGGACTTTCGACGTAGGATACCGACGTTTCATAAATTCAAGTAAACTATTAACAGAATTTGCAGTCATGGGTTACTATACTTCAACTACATAAGTATGAGGGTGAAAATAAGATAATTGATGTGAAACCCGGATATGCTATAGAAATCGCCGTCTAGGCGCGTTTAGGCGCCGCTTAGGCGTCAACTCCTCCCGTAAATGCCTACGCCTGGTAAAAATGGTAGGCGTTTTTTCCTAGCGCCTTAATATGTGTCTAGCTCGCCTAGGCGTCGATTTATGGCAAAAAATGGCCACCTAGGTGCTCTTTTTATTTGTTTTAAACTCGAGAATTCTTGGATAACTCAAATTTTAGTATTTTTATATTTACAATAGTGTTGTTAGATGAATTTTATGACTTAAATAGTTGAAATTGTTATAATTACTATGTATGTATTACTAAATATACAAAATTACACCAAAGGATTCAAAAAATCCTAATCTCGCCTAGGCGCTAGGCTCCGGTCCACCGCCTAGGCCGCGAAACCGAGATCTACAACATAGGAACCTGGATAAAGTTCTTGGTTTCCTTCTTCGAGAATCTTGAACATCATTAACCTCAATATCTTCATTAGTGTCGTTATCCTTCTCGTTATTTTTTGACATCTAACTCTTTATTTAAGAAACATGGTGTATCATGACTCCAAAAGCATCCCTTTCCAACTCATATATGTTATTGTCTTTAAATTGATCACTTGATGTAAATTGTATGCTATTATAAGTTAACTCATCTTCTCATTGGATTGAAAAAAATTCTCTGGAAGGATCCATCTATAATACTCCTCAATCATTCCATTACATACTAGATCTACTCTCACAATGTGTCGAGGTTGATTTAGAAGATTCCGAAAATATTCACTAGGAGACACTATATTTTTGTCATTAGATATGCCACTGAATGCAAAAGTGATAAAGTTATCCACTCGATGAAGATATTCAAGGCTGTTCCTTGGATTTTTTCTCCAACTTATGTCCATAGAATTTTTTCCCGTAAAAGTATTACCTTTAATAGAAGATACATTTTCATGATAAAGAAGAAACATTTTCTTACAAAATCCTACATTATCATTTAAACAAGTGAAACTTCTTCCAAACATATCAAACAAAAAGTGTAACTAAAGAAGTAGAATGGATGCTATATTTCAATTATGAAATCAAAACATATGTTGCTCCAATTTTACATAACTATCGACAAATGAATTTCAGTTCACTGGATTACGCTAAGTAGCCAAATAAACCTCATATATACTTTCACATGTATAGCGACTTGTACTGCAAATTTTATATAATATAGGAACATATATAGTGCCAATTTTCGTAACACGGGGACCTATACCCTCTAAATAGAATATCACTAACAAAACTGGAATAAACCTATATGATCTTGAACAAAAAACAAAAACATAAGTTTTAGCTGATGATTTTGCCTGATTATTAACTACATTATCCACATATTTCTCGGTTGTATTTATATATTGAGAAGCTCACTTTGTTAGGTTGATGAGATGCATATGATGAGAACCTGAATCTTCACAAAGTAAATGTACTGAAGCGTGAATGGTGTAGAAGAGACATGTTATTTTGTTTTTTCTTGATAATTGATAGAAAGAAGATATGATTTTCAGAAGCATCTTCAGTATATTTATCTTCATCATTAGACAATTAATTTAGAAATTTTAACTTCATTTAAAATATTTAAAAAATTAACTGAAATCATAGACAAATATTACATAAATATACAAAGTTGAAACATATTCTTTTTCAATGTTTATTCGAATGACCAGGGTTTTTTGAGCTACAAAATTATGTGATATAAATAGTAATACCAATGATTTCTACTTTCCAATGACTACTTACCTTAAATTTATTTAAATCATGGTCGGTAATGGAAAGGTGTTTTTTGGACAATAATAAAATATTATATACGCCAGATTTACATTAGCAAAGGAGACACAAATATATATATATATATATATATATATATATATATATATATATAGCTGATAACCAGGAACTAGAAAAGGCACAATAGCATAAAACAAGGTATGCGTTTATCTAATCCTTTTTATAAATATACCTTCATGCAGTGAGATCATTTAACACATGTAATTTCTAAATAAATCAAGAACATGCTGATGAGCCGATCACATATTGATGATGAACCTGATGAGCCCTTTATTTGCGCTATACTTAACGCATATATATGCCTCAAAATTTTAAACCGCCAACCATCCCTAAATTTGATGGCTTGTCAAATCCGACAAACATATTGATACCTTCCAAAAATATATGAAATTTTATCACGGGGTCAGATACAATTTACAATCGTTCTTTTCTTTTGACTTTTCCAGGAACACTCAGTTATGGTATTTAAAGCTAAAGCCACACTCCATTTATAATGTCACTCAACTTGTCGACAAATTATGAGCATGATTCCCAAACAAAGAGACTAATAAAAAAATTCTACCTTACTCAGTCTCACATAAAGGAGAGGATAACCCCCAAAATATTTCATGGATCGCTTCTACGATGTCGCTTACAATATAGAAGACTTAGATCAATCTATAGTTTTTCATGCTTTTCTCGAGGATTAACTAACCGTGAGTTTCAGGTACACTTGTAATATCTCTCCTTTTGTGATAGATTTTGAGTTATATGAGAAATCATTAATTTGGAGTTTTGAATATAATTATGGGATTTATCCCTTTATTTGACATATTTTGAGTTGTTAGCTAGTTTCAGATGTAATTGTGTTTTCAGAGAAATTTTAGATGATTTGTATGTTAAGTGTGCACCTCCTAGCAAAACAGATGATACGATACTTCGTGATAAAACTAGGAAGTCAAAACGTAAAGCAAAATCCCAAGTCAAGTCGCAAAAGGATCCAAAAAGTCCATTAAGCTCAACAAATATTGTTGACATAACGCTTCCATCAACTTTTAAAATTCACGACAAATAATTGGTAAGGATTATAATCATAAAATTACACACACCATAGCCCTTGGAGTGTATATCAATTGAGAAGAAAAGGTTTGCCCATCTAAATTTAATTGAAGAAGTTATGGAAATTTTTCTATGAAGATCCAAGTTTTCAGAATTTGTAACGAGTCCATTGGGCCACTTTTGATTCACTTAATTTGGTCCAACTAATGAAAAATGTGGACGGGGATTATATATACTAGTTTTAGCAAGATAAAAACTGTTTGGAACAAGGGAAAGAGCTAAGAGTTCATCTTCAACGCCTTATTTCATTTTCTTTCCTAATCAGTTAGTATAATTCTTTCTTATTTTTATTTTTTAAATTTAAATTATGACTTTTTTATACTTTTCTTTCTTCTCTTCCATCATGAACTAAAATATATAGTATCTTGATATACTTGGCTTGAAATCTAACTATTGATTAGGATTGATTTATAAGAATTTGGGATTTCATATTAAAAAAAACATGGATTGTTGTTATTATGTGTAAAGTGTATTTTATTTATTAAATTTAAGTATTGTGGCTATATATTTTGGGTTGGTTACCTTCTAAACTATACCCCGAAAGGGAGTTTAATAGTGGAACTAGGTTTTAACATATTCTACAAATTTCGAAGTGGGAGGTAAATTTGTAGGACAATCACATAAGGTTAAAATATAATCGTTATATAGTATTTGAAGGATCACTAGGGAGAGGGTTCTAGTAGTAAATAGAAGCCCCTGATTGCTTGGAAGAGAGTTAGGGTAAAATTAGAAACCTGGTTTGAAATAACATCCCATTTTCCCCTTAACTACAAGTAAGCCAAAGCCATAGTTAGTTAGGATTACAAGTTTCTCGAGCTACGCTTCGTCTCCATCTTTAACCACTCTTAGTTTAATTGCTTTAGTTAATCATTCGATTAAACTCTGTCTTAGAAGTTCTTTAAATAGAAAACCAAACAAATATTATTTACTGTTAGTTTTTACTTCAACGAGTATCTAGAATTAGCTAAAATCACGTGTTCACTGTTTTTTCCATGTGGAGAAACTTTTATTACTTGTGACAAATCATACACTTGCGAATTATCATTCCTTGACTGTTGATTTTATATCACACCTCTGAGGATAACAACTTGGCTTCTTAACCCGAGCATAACCTTTCGTACGCAATCGCAGTTTCACAAATTTTTGTAAAAACGTAAGAGGCCTAGAGGAAAGTGAAGGAGCGAATCCAAGAAACGGAAACCCCATTCGAGGCGCGCCCTTCCTCAAGGAGACACAACATGCATGAACATGAAAGGAGACATAAAGGTCATTTAGAGGCCATTCAATCTTGGTAAAGAGTAAAGTCTCAACTACAAAAAAGTCATGACGCCCTTACGAGGTAGTGATGAGTTTCACGCGCTCTAAGCCCGGCCCTAAGCGGCTAGGAAGATTGGGCAGGACTCCGTCTTAGCCCATATCTAAAGGGATTAATCTTAGAGCTGTTAAGGCAAGAGATGAAACCAAAAGATTTCACGCTGGCCCTAGATAAGTACACCCAAGACAAAATAAGGTGTCAGATTGAGAAGAACCCCAAATTAAAGTTGCCACTGCAATATTTGTTCGATGCCAAAACAAGAGACTCCGTATATAAATATCAAGTCCATGACAAAAATAGGTGGAAGTAGTTGAAAAAAGGAATAGATGTATTTTCTTAAGACTTCGTCCTTTTTATTGTTGTAAGATGGTATATAAACATAGATTGTGCAAACTTTTATGAATTTTTCATAAGAACTAACACTATATATACTATCAGAGCTTTCTTAATACGTTTACTTTGAAATTGGGCTTAGTTAATAGAACCATACCCCCTTAGTATCAATAAGGTACACCACAAATATCAATTCATATTTTATCTTTTTAGTAACAGATGGGATATAAGTATATAAAATATTAATCCCTACAAGGAACATTACATGGGGTTGATGATGAACAACATCATATTTGAGTGTCAGAAGTATTAGAGGATTTCTAATCCCCTGGAAGTTTCAAATCATTTACATCAATGATTTTGATTTGGTACAATCTCGCAAAACACTTGCGATCTTTTTTCCTTCTATTGCATTTGTTCCAAAATCTTTTCTTATTTTTCATCATAAATCTGAAGCTCCATATTATTTCCCCTCGTAGATGGATCCCATTTAGCTGACAAAAGATTTTTTAATTTACATTTGTCACTAGTTTTCTAGTGACTGGCTAACATATTTTGGTAGACAACTTTCCTTGTAACTTTTGCTTATCATGGTGATATAAACTATCTTTTTTCTTAATTACCCATTTTTTTGTTCTTCATTACCCGTGAGTCTATTAAGTTCATTGTCAGTGTTTTCTTCTTCTCCCAGTTCTTTTTGTTTTGGTTAGGGTTCTTTTGATTTTAGGAATTGGGGGTGAAAAAGAAAGATTTTATAAGTTAGTTTGGTTTGGAGCTAAAATTGACTTTAGGGCTAAATGAATTTCTGTGACAACTTTTGATTTTTCTGTGACAACTTTGCAAAGTGGCTCCCAAAGATTTTATTATTTGGATAAACACAGCTGGAAAAACCATTAAATCCCCCATATTAAATGTCGTTTCCCCTATTTTTTTTATTTGACATGTAATCAATTGTAATCTCAACTTGTACTCATTCTTGGTTTAAATTTGTTGCAGAGTTTTCAGAGTGAGTTACATGAGTTTTTTTGTTACATGGGAGAGCGACTATTGGAATCGGTGTCATTGACACGGTTCGAACCTGTACCGCCTAAAAGGAAAAGTAAGGCTCTGGCCAATTGAGCTAACCCCAACTGGTTAGTTACATGAGTTGTGTAGTAAGTATACATCTATCTAGTATTATTATATATTTATCTTTATTATTGTTTTAGAAAGTGAAAGAGTTGTCAGTCAAAATTTAAAAGTGATTTATTTTCGATACCACGTGATATTTACAAATTATTTGGATGAACCCTTTTATATTCATATGGCGCTCTGAATTAGGAGAACAAGTCCATTTACAGATTTTGATTAAAAGATGTAATGAATAAGTCATGAATTTTGCAGCTGGTGCGACTTGAACCAGTCCCCTCTTGGAGGAAAATGTTTTTTGAGATGGGCTAGGTCATTTAAACCTAGCCCATGACCTATGGAAACCCTAAAATGTTTTCCACTTATAAATACCAGCTATGAAATTAGAAAATCATCCCCACCAGAGCTTACCTTTCATCAATTTTTTTATCATAGAAGCGATCATGGGGATTTAGAGAAGGAAAAGTCAAGAATTGTAGCTCCACTGCATCAAATCTACACCACTTTATCTCTATACTTAGGCTAATTAGCGTTATATATATATATATATATATATATATATATATATATATATATATATATATATATATTGCCTTTAATTTATTTATCCATTTTTTATTCAAATATCAAATTATGCATGATTTCTTTTTTACTTAAGATTGATTATGTATAAACTTAGTTTTTATTATTTTATTTGTTCTTTTGAATTTGGGACTGCATAAAATAAATAGTGTTTTGCATCTATTGGGTATACATCTTGAGTTAATTACTAATCGTATTCTAGACAAAAAATGATTAGCCTAAGTAATTAAGCTTGCCTCTGGAAGGGGGTTTCTAATTATGGATTAGTGTATACGCGCTTGGTATGTGTTAGTGAGCTGGCAGGTCTTGACTAGCCAAGTTGGCGCTAGGGTTTAAGCTTTAATCTCTCAGAATTTAAGTAACTTGAGCTTCTAAGTCGACCCTTATACTAGTTAGAAAGAATTTAGAATCTCGGTTAATAAGATTAACTAATTTATTCCTAGAAGCATTAAATCAATAGGATTAGGTGCATACTCACAATTTTAAGCTATTATTTCCCTTGCATACTTATTTATTAAGTGTAAATAAACATATTCATTCTTCTTTTATCTTGTAAACAAAAACATTTACAACCATCTAGGCTAGTATTAAACATGATTTGCAATAACTACCTAAATCTCTGAGAAACTAACTTAATTAACTTACTTATTACTTGTGACGATTCGTACACTTGCGGAGATTTGATCGTGGTTTCCAAGGTATGTACGCTTTTTTGCATTCATTATTTTATCACACACGCAGTCCCACCAAGTTTTGACGCTGATGCCAGAGATTTTATGGTTATTTATAGTGTTTAGATTAGTGTAGTGGTTTTATTTGTTTTCAGTTTTACACATGTTTTGTTTAGTTTTTTTTTCAGGTTCTTTAGGTATGGCGAATTTACTTGCGCCAACAAATATAAATGATGAGTATGGTTGTTCGAGTTGTTGGTTAGCTGGGTATTGTTGGGAAGAGTGTTCTTTCCAACGATCAAATTGGAGTGGGGTTGTTCATCAACGTTAATATCTATCACCCACAACCGCAAAATTCCTATCAAATTCAAGCTCCACCACATCCTGCGTATGGTCATTTAGAAAACTCCCTTGATGAACTATGAAAAACCATGCAATCTTTCATGAAAATGACACATGGGAGCATGAGAGCTAATGAAGAGAAGTTCAACAAGTTAGAAAACTCCCTCAATCGTTTCTTCAAGGTTTCGATGGAAAATATGATATAGAGTGAGGCCGAAGTCAATGCTACTATATCATAGTGAAAGTATGCAACAACAACATCAATTCATGGATCAACTACTGACACAACTCACTAAAACGATTGAGCACAATTACAACGAGGGTCATCTATGCAAATTGGCCAGGGTACAAATACTTATCGTAAGGCCATTCAAGACCGTGATAGAGATGTTCGGCTCGAGGAGTTTATAGAGTTTAGCCTTCAATATGCAAAGGAAGTAGAATCGCCATAAACTACACCAAGTGAGCTGGAGCAACGGTAGAAGAACCAACCACATTGAGCTTAGATGAGATAATTGTGGATAATCGAGTTGAAGATGAAGTTGAACCTAGTGAAGTAAATATTCTAGCCATAGAACACCCAACCAAGCCGAGTTTAGATGAATCAAATGTTGATACCTCAGTTTAAAAAGAGATAGAAGAAGAAGAGAAAAGGGTGAATTTGCCACCTAGCACTCCATTGATGTCACCACTCATCCATATAAAGACAAATCATACAAAGGGTGACATCTACAAAGAATTTGTAGAGGCTTTCTGCGAAGATAGAACCTACACCCAAGTGCTTGAGATTGTTGTAGAAAGACTCACACCGAAACAAGTATTTAAAGAATCAATCATGGAAACAAGTGAGTGTGAGAGTATAGAGATTGAGGTTGAAACTGTGACCCCCATAATAGAAGAGAAGTCTGAAACATTCCATGTTTTGGACAAGAAGCTTGAGAAGGAGTCACTTGAGTTTCCCATTATTCTGATAGTGCACAAGGAGGTCAAAGAGAAGGACCACCACCATGAAGCTGTAAAGAAGAGAACAAAAGATGAGTTTGGGGTTGGCAACAAGGTTTCTTGGAAGGCCTACAAACAAGATAATAGGCCACAGGGTTTCAAGAATGCGTTATTGGGACCATTTGTCACTACTCGAGTGGTGACAGCAAAATTGATCGAAATACGACCCACGAGAGGTTTAAGGCTTCAAATAGTAGATGTGCATAGCCTCACCCGTTGCTGGTGAGGCTACATACTCGAGGAATAATGGAGGCAACACGTTGAACTTTGAACGACGTTACAAAAAAGTGATTTCCAAGAGACAATCGGAAAATTTGATGTCTTTTTGCTTTTTAGCTTTAGATTATTTAGTTTTTTGTGTTATTTAGTATATATTGTAGTAATAAGAAAGATATAAAGTGTTTTTGAAGTACTTGTAAGTCGAGAATTGAGTTTGGGGTGAAAAAGTTGAAAAATTTGTGCTCACCATCAA
This sequence comes from Nemophila menziesii, assembly GCA_029959085.1. Classification (NCBI taxonomy): domain Eukaryota; kingdom Viridiplantae; phylum Streptophyta; class Magnoliopsida; order Boraginales; family Hydrophyllaceae; genus Nemophila; species Nemophila menziesii. The sequence continues at coordinate 26,195,063 of JARWIR010000018.1, read as the reverse complement.
GTCGAGCGGTATACCACACCATCCCACACCATCATGACTTAGATGCCACGAGTCAAAAGGTCAGAAACGTTACACTCGAGTGGTGTACCACGCCATATCTACGGTGTATCGCTCACAAACATTGATCGTGCGGAGAATTTCAACACGGTGTAATTGGTCAAAAAGCTTGAAGAGGTCGCATGGTATACAATGGCCTATGGGAGGTTTACCGCTGCGTGACATTGAGTCAAAATGGGTATAGTACGGTCAATATGGTCAAAATGTTTTTAGAGATCGAGCGGTACACTAAGCTCGTCACACTCCAGGTCCACGGTCAAACAAGTTAGAATCCTCAAGACTTTGGAGAGGTATACCGCGACGCGACACGAAGGCCATAAAAATATGTATATGTTTATCATAAACTTAAACCCTAGCCTCCTTCTTCTTTCCCAACCACCCAAACTCCATTGAACCTTCAACCAAACCTTCACCTGCATCAAAGCTACACCAAATCACCTAAACTTCATATAAAAATTCCTCCTTACATCGTTTTAAACAACAATGAAACACCCATATCATTAAAAAAAACTCCTAATAATCAAGATTCTAGTTCAAAAAAATTCCAAAACCTTTTTCATAATTCTTAAATACTTCTCACTCAAATACAATCCCATCACATACATACATAAAAACATCATACTTACACATTTCCCACTCCAAATAATACCTTATCCACCACACCAAAGGGTAATTATAAAAGTGGTAGGACTTTGAGTTAGAGGTCAAGGGAGATGATGCGAAGAATAGAGACACTAGATAACGTGAGGGTTATGAGAAAGAAACAGGGAAAAGAAGTGGGCGAGGACATAAATAAATTGGAAAGCTAGAGAGATTTCTAGAGTTAATTGATTGGAATGGACCACATAGGGAAGAAAACAAGGATGAGTCATGGTGATACGAGAAGCGTACATATAAGATAAGTACCAAACCCTATCTTGGATGTTGGCGATGCGAAGTAATAGCCTCGAAGAGTATGTTTTATCTCTTCTCTATCATTTCTCTTTTTGTAAATTGTGTATTATTTGTTTTTAATTTTTATTGAGTCTGGTTTGAGTTGTGGAGTCACGGCTCACCTTTGAGTTGAGGGTGGGAATTTTTTGTCTTCATCCCCATTTTAAGTGATTTATTACTTTTTAGGTAGAAATAAATATAGAGATGTAATTTGGTGTAGAATGTGAATAGTGGCCTAAAAGAACCAACTTTAGTGAGTCAATGATAGTAGGTAATTTGTTTGTAAACTAGTTGTATTATATATGCTTTGAAAATGAACATGAAAACACACATTAAAAGTAAAGAAAGGATTAGTAAGAAATGAAGTAGAAGCAAGTTTGATTACAGGGAGCCTTGAGTGGTGTGTAGAAGGTGAGATCTGATCTAGTTTATAAACCCATATATTGAACGTGCTAGAGGTGAGAAAGCAAAAAACTTTCATAGTTGGGAAATTGATTAAGGCGGTTCTTTGATAAGCCCCTTTGTGCCTTTTTAGCTTGTTATCAATATTAATTGAATATTATTCGTCTCAACCCCTTCTAGCCTATCTAAATACTTTTATATGATAAGACTTTTACATATGAACCGCACTCGAACCACGTTTCTAAGACACTCGTCTTTATTGCTTGAGTTTGGGGTAGTGGGAACGATTATGGAAAGCATCACTGGGTGGGTTTTTGAACTATGCATTTGTGCTATGTTGTGATGCACTTGTTTTATATTGTAACCTTTTTCCGGGGTAAAAAAAGATTAGAAAATAATTTTTTTTTTGAAAAGAATAGAAAAATGCGAAGCACAGTCGCATGACTTATCACATCAAAAAGAGAATCATAGCTAACTTGCAGAAGAAAAATATATACATATGGACCGAAAAAGTGGATTTTTAGGTGATAGGTACTTGAATAGACAAGTAGGCACGTGAGCTTTCTAAGTCGACCTTTACGGGAGTTAGAATGAGATTAGAAACCCGGTTAATATGAACAACCTATTCATTCCTAAAACCATTAAATCAATAGGATTAGGTGCATACTCGCAATCTTAAGTTATTATCTTCCTTGCATAATTATTTATTTAGTGTAAAACAAAACAATTCATTCTTCTTTTATCTTGTAACTAATACATTAAAAACCATCTAGGCTAGTACTAAACACTGTTTAATATAACTACCTAAATCCCTAAGGAATAAACTTAATTTACTTACTTATTACTTGTAACGGTTTGTAAACTTGCATACATTTAAACGTGATTTCCGAGGTGTGTGCGATTTTTACATTCATTATTTTATCACACTAGCGGGCCCACCACTATTCCACAAGTATTTATTTTTATATCACTGGTGGTTAGGGTGTGATGAAATAACAATATAATATAAGAGAACTAACACCCTAGCCCACTACGATAAACTCACCGCAAGTGTGCGGGTCGTTTGCAAGTAATGAATAAGTAAAACAGATATCGATCTCAGGGACTACGAAAGTTAGCTATGACTACTGTAAATATGAAGTGCAATAATAAAAGCTAGAAGAATAATACGCTTAACAAACTCTAAAACATTTGTTTGGTTTTCAAGACTCTAATAATTAACTAAATAAACTAAAGACATAAAATTAAATAAGAAGATAGATAGTATAACAGTTTAGCTCGAGAAATAACAAGTAATCCCCAGTAGTCTTGTTTTATAATTATTACTTAAGGGATAATTTGTGATATCCAATAGCCAGGATTCTATATCCTCCTAATCCCCTTCTCGGTGGACTTAGGAGGCAACCTAACAATTACTAGGGGAATTGGGTAAGGGGACCATGCGCATTGATCAGTGGTTAATCTAAAACCGTAGTGACTATCTAGTTAGGCAAGCCCGTCAAGATCACTACAGCACACTAGACGCTTATGTGGTGTTTCAATAGTTGAACACCCCTTCCGGGTGACCGCCCAACTATTATGATAATCCTATACGTTGTACACTGCAAGTACTACAGACTTTATATCAAAGCACATAAAAACAGAGTTATCACTACTAATTTCAATTAAATGTAAATGGACATGTCTAGGGTTCATACCCATATGCCATTCTCAAGCTAATTAGATTTATTTCATACTAGAGAAAAAAAGAAAATAAATTACAAATGGGAAGGATTGGAGTGACATGAACATCTTCCAATTCCTTCTTCTCTTCATGTCACTTGCTTCTGATGATTTCTTGTGTAATATTGATTAAGGACTGAGCAAGGATCCAAGGATGATTTTTCTAAGGTAGGAATGGATATATATATATATATATAGGTCTCTTGGTCGAAATATGGAGTGATCCCCAAGTTAAGGAGTCCAAATCTTACCAAAATTCGTATTCCTAAATTGTAGGACATGATAAAACCCATGCAGATTGATTTGGTCATATCTACTTCGTTACTTATCGAAATTTAATGTAGGACCTATCAAAACGACCGAAATTCAAAAATATATCTAACCTTCTATAGGCTCCTTCAAATTTGTGACCTATTTTCTGCAGCTTTCCAATTAGTGAATGTTTTTCTAGCATGGCAGATTCTTTACTTTCCAAATATATCCAAACCCTTCCTTTTTAATTATGACTGAGGGGTTTTCTTTATTTTTTTTCACTCTTTACCACTATCCCAAGGTGTAATAGCTTCCAATACCTAAGTTCTACACAAATAACACACAAATTACGCGCAAAAGCTCACAAAATAACAAAACACCTAAAACTAGACAAAAAAGTGCAAAGTATGAATAAATGGTAAAAAAATCCAGAGATTAAGTACTAAATACCCCTAAAATGATGTCTTATAACTAGATTATTCTATCACATAAATGGAGACATCAATCACGCTCCTACGGACATCACTAAGGATGTTGGGATTCATGCAAATAGAAGAATAGGTATTAGGGCCATTAAAAGAAAGATAAAGTAACTACTAAGGTAATCAGTGTCGCAACTAGAACTTTTACATCTAAGATGAAAGACCCAAGTGCTTTTACTGTCCATTGTGATATAGGTAATCTACATATAGAACGAGTTTTGCTTGTCCAAGAAACTAGCAGAAATATCATGTCTTAATATATGTATTAAAAGTAAACTTGGGAGAATTTCAAAACACTCGCATTGTTCTTTAACTAGTTGATAAATATGGTAAGGTCCGAAGATGAGTGATTGAAGATGTGATTGTAAGCATTGATGACTTTTACGTTCCTATAAATTTTGTTGTTTTTGATATAGTACTATGTGATATGAACACTGTGAATATCCTTGTTATTATCGGTAGACCATTTTTTGCTACAACAAACTCACAAACAAAATATAGGAAAGGAGAAATGGAAGTCACCTATGAGAACATAAAGGATAAGTTACAAGTTGCAAAGACAAATTCAGATTAAATAGATCCAACATGCTACATGGTTAGTTGTACAAGGTTGGGATTGATCCTTCCCCAGAGGGTCTCAGGTTCACAGATTGGTTCATCGGTGTCACAGAGGCGTGAATCAGTTGTAAGAAATTGTCTCGAGTTGACTATACATTCATATTGTTTGAATCTAGCATGTGCTTCTGCCATTTTTTAAGCCTGGATCCAAAAGTTTAATAACCTATGTAAGAAACTATGAAAAATAGTAATATTACAAGTAAATTTCATCATTAGTCTATGTGTTATGCGAAAATATCAAATAACCCATCAGATGATGACATACCATCATATCCTACTAATTTCCAATCTCAAACCAAGTGACAATTCATCTCACATATACAAATTAAGAAAAGGTAAAAGATGTCTTAATTTATCAATTGAATATATATATAGAGAGAGAGAGAGAAGAAGAAGAAATCCATTAGTTAATGGGTCGGGAAGGCAGCACCCAATAAAAATTAAGTCGGGGATTTCATTAAACACTCCACGTGGATAAGGTTTTCTATTAAATTTTCCCATCATCTGTATAAAAATTGACTTTTGTTCTTCTTTTTGAACACTTCAAATCAATATATTTATTACTATAAAATTTGACTGAAATATTTGGAGAATAAGCATAATTAAATCAAGAACCCCAAATGCTACTTTTCGAATTTGAATTACCATTAATATGCAACCAGAATATAGCTTTGTTACCTTTCCTATTTTCGTTTGAACGTGAGCTTCCATTGTCGATATTGTTGTGGTTATTTATAGTCTGCAGCGTAAAATATATTTCCCTCTCCATCCAAATCATTAAGATTGTCGAAATCACTTGGTGCGAGTAATTTTGAACCTTCAATGACTACTTCTTCCTTAAAACAACTCACCACTTGGTAATTGAAAACAGAGTATGTGATTGAACATCACTCGACTCTTCTCCTCTAATCTTGTACACAAATTATATATTTAAAATCAATGTATTATCCTTTTTAATTAACCAATTTTATACTGATAGCCTCCAATAAATATATGAAATTAGGGTCGACGTATTATATAATGGCAAAATGAAAACATATTTATAGAAGGGAAGAACGTACTATGGTTGCAATTAACCTTATCGAAAAGCTCTTGTGTATGTGTCTTGAGAAAGAAGAAGAAGAGAGCTTAGATCAAGAATATAGATTGTAAGTGTATATTTTAGAATTATACTTTTTCTTTATATAATAAAACATGTTAATTCACTTTCAAATTGAGGTACCCGCCTTACTCCTGTATCCACTATAAATATCAGGGACGGTCCTAACAAAGGGAAGTGCTGATAAAGGCTCAAAACGAACTTACAAAATGAAACCCCTTTACGTGAAAATCTTTATAAATTAGAAGCTCTTAAAAACATAAAAAAATCAAGAACTCGAAAATAATAAAAAACCTTATATATGCATTATTTTTTTTGCATACATCTGAGGCGTAAAAAAACGCCGACATTATTTTTTTAATACATAAATAAATTTATGTATTTCATGTTACGCATTGACTAATGATACAATTTAATTTACGACTCATTATCTGGATATTGTATAATTGGAAGTATTATTCTCATGTTATCTAAATGTTGCTTGTGTTTTGCATTTTCGGGGAACTTTGAATCCAAAACTATTCAAACATTAATTAATTAATTATACTTGCAAATTTGAACAAACCTACAGAAAGTTTCTCATAAAATAAAATACTCCCATGTCACTCATTATTTATGCGTATTATTGTCGACGACGATTCAAAAAATTTGAGGGCTGACTTTTAAAAATTAAAATAAAATAGGACCTAGTGGTCATAGTCCAATTTACACCTAAAGGTAAATTTTTAGTAAATATTTAAAGGTTTTGTTAATATTAATATATAATTGTTAAAAACAATTTTTAATAAGGGAAAATGACCCAAAAAATCAAAATAATATTATTTTCAGCCCAATAACATCAATGACAAAATTTCTTCCCAATAACATCATAAACTAAATTTTGTCCTTGATGGGAATCGTCCTTGACGGGAATCGTCCTTGACGGGAATCGTCCTTGATGGGAATCGTCCTTGACGGGAATCGTCCTTGATGGGAATCGTCCTTGACGGGAATCGTCTTTGACGGGTAAACATGTAATCTTATAATAGTAAGTTAATGGATGATTCTTTGGGGCAAGTATAATATTATTTTGATTTTTTGAGTCATTGACCCTTTTAATAATTCACTTTATAAAAAATACCCAATAAAATAAATATTTATAGAAAACATCTTTTCTATCTTTTATACTTATACTACCTTTAATATTAAATATATTATTTTATTTTTAATATCATAATTAATTTTAATATTAAACAAATAATGAGACGCCTCCACCACCATTACCATCACCACCACCACCACCACCATTACCATCACCACCACCACCACCACCACCATTACCATCACCACCACTACCACCATTACCACCACCACTATCTCAACCATGTAAAAAATTTCGACTACCGCTACAGCCACCACCACCACCACCACCACCACCGCAATCACAACCACCACCACCTTTACCACCTACTACTACTAATCCATCATACGCGTGCATTTGAGAATTTTAAAAAAAAAATCTTAACTAATTCTAAAAAAATTAGAAATATAAAAAGTTTGTATTTTTGGACGATACAATTTAGTATTTACGTCTATGATTTTTTGAATTATTTTTTGTTTTATTTTGAATTTTTTTCGCAAACATAAAATTCACTGTTTTAAACAAGAAACTCATTGTTCGAAACAGTGAATTTTTTGTTTTTAACAATGAAATCCTTGTTCCGGAAAATGAATTTCTTATTCCGAACAATAAAATTCATGTATGCGGAATAGTTTCGATATTTATGAGAGTGAATCACTTGTATGAAAAAAAGAATTCATTTTTTGGAAAAAGGAATTCATTTTTCGGAACAATGAATTTCATTTGTATGCGAAAAAATAAAATAAATAAACCAAAAAATTCATTATAATTCAAAAAAAAAAAATCATAGACGTATTAATTTAACTTGTCCAAAAATTTAAATTTTTTATTTTTATGAATTTTTAGAATTAGTTAAACAATTTTAAAAAATAAAATCAAACACGCGCATGTGATGATATTAGTAGTAGGTGGTGGTGGTAATAGATTATTGGTGGTGGTGGTAGTAATAGGATTGTGGTAATAGGTTATTGGTGGTGGTGGTTGTGATTGTGGTTGTGATGGTAGGGGTGGTGAGGTGGTGGTTGTGGTTGTGGGGATGATGAGGTGGTGGTAATAGGGTGGTGGGGTAGTGGTAGTGGATGTGGTTGTAGTTGTGGGTGGTGGTGGTGGTGGTCGTGGGAAATTGTAATAGGGTGGTTAAATTTAAATGATAAATAATAGAGTAATTAAAAATATTATATAAGAATTGTCGGACTATTTTTTATAAGAGACATTAACTTTTTTTTGTTCTAAGAGCCATTAACTGAAAACAACTCATTAGAAAACTTATTTGTTAAAATCCGTAATAAGATTATTTATTAAAAATAGCCCTTCACAAAAATTATTTTATATATTCCTTTTAAGTACTTTATTATTAATCATTTAAATTTAACCACCCTATTACAACCTTCCACCACTACCACCACCACCACTACCCCACCATCACCACAACAACCACTACCCCAACACCACCACCACCCTATTACCATCACCACACCACACCACCCCTATAACCACCACCACCATCCCACCACCACCCACCATCACAACCACCATCACTTTACCACCACAACCATAACCACAACCACAACCACCACCACCTACTAATAATTTCATCACACGCGCGTGTCCATATTTTTTTTAAATCGTCATAAATATTTCTAGAAAAATCTATAAAATAAAAAAAATTGTATCTTTGGACGAGACAAATTAATATTTACGTCTTTTATTTTTTTTAAATTATTCTGAATTTTTTGGAATTTTTACCGCATAAATTAAATTCATTGTTTCAAACAACGAATTCATTGTTCTGAACCATGAATTATTTTTTCCAAATAAATGATTAATTGTTCTTAACAAGGAATTCATTCTTATAAATATCAAAATTATTCCGTATACATAAATTTAATTGTTCGGAAAAAGAAATTAACTTTTCGGAACAAGGATTTTATTGTTAAAAACAAAAAATTCATTGTCTCGAACAATGAGTTCCTTGTTTATAATAGTGAATTTCATGTATGCGGGAAAAAAATTTAAAACAAAAAAATCATAAAAATTCAAAAGAAATCATAGATGTAAATATCACAATTTGTCTCGTCAAAAAATGCTATATTTTTATTTTTCTAATTTTTTTAGAACTAGTTATAAATTTATTTTTAAAAAATTTCCAGGACGCGTGCGTGTGATGGAATTAGTAGTCGTAAATGGTAGTGGTGGTGGTGGTGGCTGTAGTGGTGGTCAAAAGTTTTTACATAATGGTGATGGTGGTAGTGGTGATGGTAATGATGGTGAAGGTGTCCTATTATTTAGCTACTTTTTTGAGGAACACCATTCTCCATAACATCACCACTCAAAATATGCTGCATCCTCATTTTCATCTCAAAATATGATGCATCCTCTATCCTCTGTTATTTTCCTCCTATACAAGTTACTTGCAGTTGGTAGCCAATCCCTCACCATTCTCCATAACATCACCCCAATTTTTTGTGAACATTTCACACTCCAAAGAATTTTCCACTCAAAAACTACCAGAGTCAGCCTTTCCCCCATGTGATTAATGACTGATTTTATAGAGAACAATCTGAATGGTTCGTGAGCCAATTTATAATATACTTCCCCCACTCTACTTTTTTCAGTAATTCCATGTTTAAGTACACTCGCACCACATATAGTATCTCAACACATACCTTAGTCATTTGTCTTGCTTTCGCAAGCAATCCATTTTTGAAATATTTATCTTTAAACTTTTCTACCCATGCCACTTTCTGGTTTTGAAGAAGTTTCCATCTAAGCTTTGCAAGTAACGCAAGGTTGAATTTTTTTGCGCCACAAAGCCTTAAGCCTCCATTCAATCTCGGCTCGCACATTCGATCCCAAGTGACTTAATGTATTTTCCGTATCTCTTCTGAGGATCCCCAGATAAAGTTTTGGGTTATCCAATCTATCACATCACACACATACACCGGTAATTTCATCACTTGAATTTGATATGTAGGTATTGCATTTAGTACCGATTGAGAAAGAGTGATCCTACCTGCGAGAGAAAGACTCTTGGCCTTCCATGCCGCTAGTTTCCCTCTCATGCTTTCTATAATCCTCTTATAGAAACCTTTGGGTGGTCTTGCGGATTTTATTGGTTTCTCCAAATAGTTCCCAAAGGAACCACTAAGGCAAAAACCACTCACTCCTGCTAGTTCAATTTGTGACTCCTTTAGAATATTTTATGAAAAAAAAAGAGTGATTTCTCTACGCTTTATTGTTTGCCCCGCCTCTTTACAGAAAACATCCAGAGTTTCTTGCAATAAATTCACCTGAGACAAAGAGTCTTCGCCAAACAAGATTAGATCATCAACAAAAAATAGATGGGACAATTTAGGACCACCTCTTCCCAAAATGATTGGCTTCCAAGACCCATTATAACGTAATTCCTGAATAAGGAGGGACAAACTCTCCATACAAAAATAGAAATGTAAGGGGAGAGCTGGGCCCCTTGGTGAATTCCCCCGAAAAGGTTTAAATGGAGGTAAAAGATCACCATTCCATAAAACATGCGTCTCGTTATCTGCCATACTCGACATAATAATTGACACCCAACTCGTGGGAAAACCAAACCACCTTATAGTGTCTTCAATGAACTCCCATCGGATTTTGTCATAAGCCTTTTCTAAGTCAATCTTTACCACCATAATACCATATTCCCCTTAAGTTGACGCGTTCTGTGATTCACTTCATGCACTAGGACAATATAATATGTTGTGGATCTACTTGGTAAAAAACTACTTTGACATGGCCAATTTTAACAGCAAGCAAGTGTCTTAGTCTATTGACCAATGCCTTCATAATAAACTTGCAAGGTGAATTTATGAAACTAATTGGTCAAAATAAATTTACTCGTTCTGGATCGGCTACCTTCGGTATAAGATGGATTACCATTAAGATTAGATGGAAGTATTCCCGCATCAAGCGCTTGTCGAAACATATACTCGATCGAAGGACCTAATGTATTCCAACACTTTTCATTACAAGCAGCCGAAATTCCATCCGGTCCAGGAGCTTTCATCGGATTTGATTGAAAACCACATCCCGAATCTCTTTTTCCGAAAACAGAGCCTTTAGCGCTTGGAATTCATCTTCACCTACAAATGTCACTTGAGGCAAAGAAAAAATCCCAATATCATCTTCTGGTGCTTTATACAACTGCTCAAAATAACCCCGAACTATCATTTTCATCTTATTCTCATCCTCGACCCATTCCTCATTATCATTCAAAAGCCTAACGCAATTCACTTTATTTTTCCGTATAATCCTAGAAAGATGGTAATACCGAGTATTTCGCTCCCCATCCCTAATCCAAGTCTCCTTATATTTCTAAAAATACATGATCTCTTCCTGTTTAGTACGCTTTCGTACTCATTCGTCAAACGATTTCCCATCTAGCGGAGAGAAGAGTTATATGATACCTGGAGGGCTTTTTGAATACTCCCAAGCCTTACCGCTAGAGAATGCATTCTCTGGTTGATGTTTCTAAAGCAGTCAAACTTCTATTTATTTATATGACTCTGAATTCCTTTATTACCTAATCCAACACCGGTTTCTCCTCCCTCCCATTTACTACCCACGAATTCTTGGAATCCCTTATGTAGGCACCAAGTAGCCTTAAATATGAAATGATGGGGACAATTTTTAGCCCATTGATCAGGATCGGCATGTGATCCGAATGTATTCGAGCAAGATGTATCACCCTTGCTCTCAGGAACAAGTCTAGCCAGTCTGAATTACCAAATGCCCTATCTAACCGCTCCATGATCCGCTGATCTGTATTCCAAGAGTCGTACCAAGTGAATCGCGGTCATTCGAAACCCAAATAAACCAAACCGCAACTTTCCCTCCATTCTTAAAATTTCTCCATACGTCTCGTTACCCCTTCCACTCCCCATTTCTTATCTTCTTCTTTTTCATTTGATTAAAATCCCCAACTACTAACCACATAATTTTTAAGCTATGGAAGGCTTGGTGTAGTGCATTCCATAACTCTTCATTGTCCTTATAATGTGTGCGCGCGTAGATTGTGAAAAATATCCATGATATGCAACCCTTTTGACTCACTTAAGCATTAATTACTTGACGGCCAGCTGACAGGACACTAACAGTAATATCCAAATTATCCCAGATTATCCAGATACCTCCTTTGTAACACTCGGAATCAACTCGAATAGAATTATCTTATTGTAAGGAACTGATAAAGCTATCCGCATTGACTCCACTTATTCTTGGTCCCACAATAACAGTAAGCCATACTCAATGATTCACCATCATATCACGAACAACGCGATGAAACCTATGATTCGCTGCTCCATAACAATTCAAAACTAGAATATTAGAGGCTACTTTGAGCTACGCCAATAAATATCTGTAACAACTGGTGTACACGTCATTAAATAATAATAAATGATAGTAAAAAGGGGGATACCAGAAGGTGTCAAAGTGATGACACGAACATATCCACGTCATCACTTTGACGATCCTCATTCGCGTTTGGTAAGAACTCCGAAGGTGATTCATGTACCTGCGATTCCGCCATACTTTGATCACCATCTGTATCTTTTTTCCTCCCGTCGGTCCTCTATCATGTTCTAGAAGGTTGGTATTCTTCTCGGGTTCTGTGACAGGTTTCCGCAAGTCCAGTACAACTCCAGACTGTTGCGTTGTCATGTTTTGGTCTGATCTGATGTCCGCTACAGCTCTCCTGGACTGTTCTGCATTAATTGTAGATAAGTCCTTTTTGGTCCCCATAATACTCCCCACACCACCTACTGATCTCTCTCCATTCAACACCAAAGCACTATTAATAACCGCACCTACTTGCACCTCCTTATTCTTATTTTTTCTGTTTTATTTGGACCCATTCCTTTGCCCTTATTGCGACCAGTAGCTGCAATATTATCAACTGAGGTCCCTGCTGCAAATTCTCGGAGTTCAAAAACAGATTGAAGTGTCATTTGCTGTTGAAATTTTAGGGACGATATTATCTTATGCCCCCAGGTTTTATTTTATTCCGCGATTCTCCCTTCCCTTTATTTTGTTTACCAGACCCCCCATCGGATCGCCCCTTAGCCTAAAAAATTTCTACCATCTCTATTTCCTGAATTGTCATCGTCTTCGACTCTTAATGCCTTGAACCGCAATCCTAAACCTTTCAGAACAACAGACTTTTGCGCATTTTGACCAAAAACTCCCTTATCTTTCCCATATCCCCTATTATTTCTCTGAACTGTCATCCACTCCCCGTAATTCTCCACTGGAGCATCTTTTCCACTTTCATTTTTCAAGGCGGGAATTTGTGTTTGGTTCCCTTTGTTAGTTCCATAATTTTTAGGGGTGTTAGGCGGACAATTATCTTTTCGATGACCAAACTTGCCACACCCAAAGCAGATAAGATGTAATACCTAATACTCCACCTTACATACATCTAACCCAATTTGAACTTCCGGTTCAAAGGGATTACAAAGATCAATTTCCACGGCTAACCTACCACAGTTTCCTCTAAGTATCCCTTTTGTTAATGAATCAATCTGAACTGTTTTTTCCAATCTTATCCCCTAAATCCTTAGGATACGCGCGGCGTAGTTATGCATTCCAACATTCGATACTATAACCCATAATATTGTTGTCGTAATGGAATTAGTAATAACATTAAAACTTAGTGTCCATTGTCGCACAATGAGATAGTGATCTAGTACCATCCAAGGACCCCCTGGTATAGCGAAGTTTAAGTCTTCTCTCATCTCAAACTTCACCATATATTATCCATGTCCTACGCCCACCAACACCAGATTCCCTACTGGATTCCAAATTTGGCGTCATTTAGTCGATAAGTATGTGCACCCAACTTCTCTACCTAGCAACCTTACTACCACTATATTCCTCCATAAGTGAATCCCTTCTTGAATTTCGTCACGGGTACGAATCACCATTGGGATCGTCTCATTCTGATCTACCACATCATCCTCCATTAAATCTTCCAACTCAGTAATTTCATCCCCTCCAGAATTAGTCTTATTTTTGTTTTCTTCTACGTCGATTATCAATAGAATAGTTTCAGACTCCCAGTGAGTGTAGTTGATGTAATTCTAATCAACTTCGGCTTTACGCCTCAGATGTATACAAACAAATAAAGATAAAACTTCCGTAATATTTTATTAGACATTTTTTATAAATTAAATTATTGAAAGTTTTCTTTAACAATTAGGCACTTTCATTAACTATTGTTTTAACAAAAATCCCTTACAATAAAGAATCTTATTAAGAGTTATTTTAATTATTAAATTTTTGAATAGCTTATTTTTAATCAAGGACTCAATCTTCAATCCCAAATCAATGAAGTCCCCAACAGTCATTCACTCAGACACACGCTTAATTGACCCTGTCAGATTTCTGGTATCATAAATAGTGGGCGGATATCAGTTTACATCTAACAAACAATTTCACCAGCTAATCTATCTAAGTATATGCATAGGTTCGTTCAATAATATATAGTTGAATATGAACCCCTCAAATCCTAAATATACCCCAAAATCAACAACAGGAATTCCAGTCAAACCAGTACAACATCATGTCCAGCTCAACGCTCCAGGGCCTTGGTCCACTGGCCCATGTGATTGCTTTTCGGATGTCTCTAATTGTAAGTCTAAATTTTTTTGAGGATCAATGTTATATGTTGTAAAATATCAATACATTATAATTTATGTGTTGGTGTTATAAATTATTATTTCAGATTATCAGTTTTTATACTAGAAGAACAAATTATAAACGTGCATATCTTTCGTTTCTTATCTTCTCAGGTTTTATTACGTGTTTCTGTCCATGCATAACATTTGGACAAATTGCTGAAATTATAGACAGAGGATCAACATGTGAGTCCTAAATTCAAAAAATTGTTGCTCCTAAATATTTTTAACCAGAAAATACACTTTTAAATATATAAATGAAGAAAAAATCTGTACAAACCTAAATGGATCATTTATCTTAATAAAATAGTAATTGATTGATTATGTGTTACAGCTTGTGGGGTAAGTTTAGCTTTGTATACGCTAATAAACTGCGTGACGGGTTGTGCATGCTTATACTCATTCACGTATCGATCGAAGATGACTAAACTATACAATTTGGAGGGAGGCCAATGCCATAATTTTCTGTTTCATTGTTGTTGTGAATGTTGTGCTTTATGTCAAGAGTATCGTGAGCTCAAAAATCGTGGATTTGACATGGAACTTGGTAATTTAATTTCTCTCCATCTAAATTAAGATCACGCCTTTAACATACCTGAGTTAAATATAAATTAGTATGAAGTGATTTAAAAAGGAACGTAGAGCAAGCCTTGTTAGTCTTGTTGACTTTGCAATTTGCAGAATAATCACTGAAACAACACCCATTTCCAATCATGTCTAATTACTAACTAAAATCTGGTACATTGTTTTTGCTACGCTATACTTACTTTTGGTTATACCCAATATCTAGGATGGCACGGAAACATGGAGAAAAACCAAGGAGTAGCCATGACTGTACCCGTTGTTCAAGGAGGCATGAATCGTAATTAAAGTGATGTGTGTGGTTTGCTATTTCAATTTCCCGATTGCCAAAAGGTTTCTATGACATCCTGTATAAATTTCATATGTAAGGATTTACTATGGTGGAGAATAAGGAGCAAATAATGAAAAACATCCAAAACATGAATGAAAAAAAAAAAGTATATTGTGTTGTTTGTAGCTTAAAGATATTCATTCTCTATTTTGTTATAAGGTTGTAAGATGGACTAAGGTTATGCGACTGCGACCAAGTAGTCGTCAAGCAACAATTAAAAGTAATTCAACTCAAACCAATTTGATATCTTGTTGGTCCAGTAGCTCTCCCTAATGGATTAAAGTAATTAATCCGAGCTAAAAATTATTTTATGCAAAAATGTTTTCACAATATAACCAACAAAAAAAGCAAAGATTGGAAAAAAAAGTAAAGAACAAACTAAAACAATAAAAAAATGTAAATAAATTATAGTGGCGTGAAAAATCTACGGCCATAATATTGAGCATGTAATACTCATATATAATATATACGATGACCCCTCCTGACAGCTTAAGCTTTTGGGAGAATCGGTTGTCTAACATGGTATCAGAGCCTAGATCCATAAGAGGTCACAGGTTCGAGTCTTGCCGTCGTCACCCAATTTAAAAAAAAATTCACGTTGCAAAGACTAGACATGCAAAAAATGACATGAATCTAGCTTGCACGTGAGGGGGCGTATTGAGCATGTAAAACATGCAAAAAATGACATGAATCTAGCTTGCACGTGAGGGGGCGTATTGAGCATGTAAAACTCATATATAATATATAAGATGACAATCGTTCTCATCACTCTTTCGTTCTCAATCTAGCAGCAGCAGCAACAGAACAAGTATCCAGTTATGGGATCCGATGCAGATATGGAGGATTACGGGTTTGAATACTCCGAAGAGGAAGGCGAGGAACAAGACGTTGATATTGAGAATCAGTATTACAACTCCAAAGGTTTATTGGAAGCAGACCCTGAAGGAGCTCTTGAAGGCTTTGGTGAAGTAGTTCGTATGGAACCTGAAAAAGCTGACTGGGGATTTAAAGCTTTGAAGCAAACTGTAAAGTTGTATTATAAGCTGGGGAAGTATAAAGAAATGATGGATGCTTATAAAGAAATGCTTACATATATAAAATCAGTTGTGACAAGAAATTACAGTGAAAAGTGCATCAACAATATAATGGATTACGTTTCTGGGTCAGCTAGTCAGAACTTTAATCTCTTACAAGAGTTTTATGAAACCACATTGAAGGCCCTTGAAGAGGCAAAAAATGAGAGGTTATGGTTCAAGACAAATTTGAAGCTCTGATACCATGTTAGATAACCGATTCTCCCAAAAGCTTAAGCTTTTGGGAGAATCGGTTGTCTAACATGGTATCAGAGCCTAGATCCAAAAGAGGTCACAGGTTCGAGTCTTGCCGTCGTCACCCAAATTTAAAAATTCACGTAGCAAAAGACTAGACATGCAAAAAAATGACATGAATCTAGCTTGCACGTGAGGGGGCGTATTGAGCATGTAATACTCATATATAATATATAAGATGACCCCTCCTGACAGCTTAAGCTTTTGGGAGAATCGGTTGTCTAACAGAGTGTACATACGAAGATCTAGTGTCTAGACCTCTGAATTAGCAAAGCACCAGACCACCGAAGAGAATCTAAGAAATAACCAATAGTATCTTAAAAAGATCAACCCCCTAGCTAATAGAGTGTTAGATTAATGATGAGCGTTAGAGAAAATGGTTGTCCAAAAAGTTCGAAGGTTGCTTTGAACCTTCAAAGCCTGGGGCATACTGGTTGCAAAAGTTCTTCGAGTAGACCTCTAAATACTTGAAGGCCTTTTCAAACAATTGAATGTCTCTTTGAGCCTTAGAACATTGGGGAATATTTTCTGGGAGTTTTTTGAATGCGTGGTTAATTATTCAAATGCCTCTTTGAACCTTATAACATTGGGGATTTTCTGTGAGTTTTTTGAACGCATATTATTCAAACATTTGAGCTCCACATCACTTTGAACATGTGAAGTGAGAAAATTTTGAAATATAAGCTCTTCAAACATACCCATATGCAAACCTATGAACGTTCGAAGGGTAGTTCAAAAATTCAATTCCTTTATTTGGAAAATTTAAAATGGAAATTTTGAAAAATAAAATAAATGCTTTACATGCTATTATTTTACCCGTTCCTAGCTAGAATAATAAAATTAAAGAAATGTGGCTTGGGGTGTCTCCCAATAAGACCTGATTTGTTGTCTTTTAGCTTGGAGCTGGTCTTCGATCTTCGTTTAATTGTACCAAGAATAATGCAGATCGAGTTATTATGTGTGTTCTTCTTTGTTCATCCCAAGATTCATCATCATGAGTTCTTCCTCGTATTTAGTGAGCCATTTGACCTATTCCTATGACTTAAGTATTAATTTGTTTTGCTCCAAATGACATATCATTGTAGTAACTTACCTTTATGTATGTCTAAAAGTCTTTGACATACACGCCTTCGAGTATATTGAGTTGTGTAAAGTTGTTTGGCATAGATTTAGCTGCCAATTTACGTGCAATATATCTAAAAGATTTTAGAGACGAGATGCCGCTTAATAATATCTTAGTAGTTGAAATCTTTGATGTATGGGATATAGATTTTATGGGACCCTTCATATCTTCCCATGGCAATCTTTATATTTTGCTAGTAGTAGACTATGTGTCCAAGTAGGTAGAAGCAGTGGCAACACCAAAGAACGATGCTAAAACAGTCATATCATTATCTTTACAAGATATGGTACGCCACGAGTTCTTATTAGTGATAAAGATACCCACTTCATCAATTCTCAGTTGAGAGCCGCCCTTCGTAAGTTGGGGGTGAGACACCTCACTTCAACCGGTTATCATCCCCAAACTAACGGTCAAGCTGAGGTTTCTAATAGAGAAATCAAGTCTATTTTGGAGAAGACTGTGAACAAAACAAGGAAGGATTAGTCATTAAAACTAGATGATGCTCTCTAGGCTTACAGAACAGCATTCAAAACACCTGTTAGGGCATATCCCTATCGCATGGTCTACGGCAAAGCATGCCATCTTCCTATTGAGATTGAATCCCGTGCCTTCTGGGCTATTAAAACTCTGATTCTAAACCCAGACCTGGCGGGAAAGCAAAGGATGATGTAGTTGAATGAATTAGATGAGTTTCGTTTCCATGCCTATGATAATTCACATCTTAGCAAGGAGAAAACAAAAAAATGGCATGATAAACAGATTCGTCCAAAGAGGTTCGAGAAAGGACAAAAGGTATTACTATACAATTCTAATTTCTCGAATTATCCGGGTAAGCTTAAGTCTCGTTGGTTACGTTACGAAAGTCATACCTCATGGAGCGGTCGAAATTGAACATCCAACCGAGCAAAGGACATTCATGGTGAATGGGCAACACTTGAAGATATACCATGATAGTAAGGACTTTGGTCGAGAGGATATGATCCATCTTGAAGAACACGCTTAGCACGAGGTACACGTCTAACTCAAAGACGTTAAACAAAAGTGATCTTGAGAGACACCCCTTGTTTTAATTGCTTTCTAGTTAGTTTTATGTTTTGTAGTGTATAATTCTAAGTTAGTGTATATTATTAATGTGTTTACAAGCTAATAGGATAGAAAGGTAGTGTGTTACATGTGCAGGAATTGAGTTTGGGGTCAAAAGGAAGAAAAATTGTGCTAACCAGCAGCTAGGTGCGGTATACCGCACCTCAGCTACGGTGCACTACAGGTCCAAAACCGTGGCGACGGTGTGTCACCACGGTATTTTGCCAAGACATAAGACGAAAAACCGTATCGAGAAATTGCGCCTACGGTTTTTTCCAGCACGGGTCCGGTGTAGCGCAAGGTATGTCCGATGTACCACAAGGAAGAAACCATGGCAACGGTTTTCCAATACGGTTATTGCCGAGAAGCCCCTATAAAAACCGTAGCGACATTTTGCTCCCATGGTTTTTGTTAGAGCTTGCGTCCAGTACACCGCACAACACGTCTGATGCACCGCGCCATGGCGGTTCAAGAAGAGAGAAAGAGTTCTAATTGGACTCTTACCTTATCAAAGCTAAACCTAGCCTCTTCCAACCTCTTCAACACGAATTTTTTAGACCCAAACCTTATAAATACACCTGGAAGCTTGATTAAACCTCCACACAAACACAACAACAACACCAAATCTTTCCTCCATCCTCCATAAACACATATTCTTCATCAAATTCATTACACTACACCATAAAACACAACCAAAGATCATCAAGCTATCAAGAATTCTTCCAAGAATAATCAAAAAAACCTTCGTCTATCATTAACAATCTTTCATCCAAGCAATAAACTCAAGTCACACCAATATTTCATAACTTTATTCTATCCTTGGTATAGCTTGAGTTGTGGGTTATTTAAAGATGACAAACAGAATGAATGCTATGGATTATAAGAGGAAGTGTTCAATCTTAGGGAATAACAAGAAATTGCCTGGAGCCACAATAGAAAAGGTCATTGATCTTGATGAGCCTATTGAAAATAAATCAAAGATAGAGGCACCAGCACAACCACTACGAAGAAAATTAACAGCTAGAATGAGTGTACCACCAAGGCCTAAAGCAAAGACACCAATCCAAGATTAAAGTTATTCGTCAAAGCTCAATGAAAATTAAGAGATTAATTCCACACCACCAGCATGGGAAATTAAATACCAGGATTAAATTAATTATTTAAAGAAAGAATTCGCTGCCTGCTGAGAGGAAATTGCAAGGATTAATCAAGTAATAAACGCAGTAACTGAAGACTTAGATATTGATAATTATTTTCTTTTTAGAAGACGATTTGTTGGATCTTTATGGCCAGGTACCCCGTTCTAATTATTCTTCTTAATTGCTTGTATGCATTAGTTTAGTTTTAATTTTTATTGCTTTATTGAGTCTTTTTCGAGTCATGGGGACACGACTCACTTTTGAGTTGGGGGTGGGGATTCGTTGTCCTCATCTTCCTTTTTATTTTTGCATAAAATTTAAGATTTTAAGGTATTGAATTGGCATAGAATATAGTGAATGTACCTATTGAGCATGATTGAATTAAGTTAATGATAGTAAGTAGTATGTTTTTGAACGGTGTCACAAGTATGTGTAGTATGAATGTATGAAAACAGGAAATAAAAGATAGGAAAGTTAATGAGCAATTCCAAGAAGTCATGTTGAAACTGGGGAGGGTTATTTGGTGTGTAGAACGTTAGGTTTAAATTAGTTGAAAACCCGCTTGTCTATGAACTAATAGTGAAAAAGTAACAAAATCCGGTAGTTAGAAAAGTGAATAAGGCAGTTCGTTCATATTGAAGCCACTTAAAGCCTTTTTAGCTTTCTCACCCTTTTTATTTGATTATTATTTATCCTTCTTAGCCCCTCTAAGCCTTTCTAAAGCTTTTTTATTAACCACATTATAAACCATACCCCTTAGTTTATAGGACTTATCCATATGACCCGCACCCGAATTGCAAAACCCGAGAGAAGTCGTTTTTAGAGCTTGAGTTTGGGGTGGTGGGTTTCATCATTGGGGACACTGGGTTTGGGAAATTGTAATTGTGATGATATTATTGATGAAAAAGTTAGTATTTTAAAACTTTGCCGGGGTAATAGTAAATGAAAAAAGCTGAAAAGCGTGAAAAAACAAGAATATATGAGAAAAAACTAGTGTGATATCTCAACATCAAAAGGAGAGTCATAGCTATACAATGAAAAAAAAATTGATATGAAAAGATTAAATATATTTGGGCCGGCAAAGTGAAATTTGTATATCATCATGAAAAGGTTTTTATTTGGGTTATTTGGGGATGCACATTAAAGCATCAAAAATTTGGTTGAGTGAGAACATCTTCGAGTGAAACTCAAGCTCTAGGGCGATTCGTTGATGGAGAATGTGAGGAGAGAGCCAAAAGCTCACATTTTCATTATCCAAATATACAACACCGTCCCTAAGACACGTTATAATCGTAAAGACCTTAGGATTTCTAACTACTTGATGGAGAAACAATGGATCTATTAGGTTGTAGGTAAGTGGACCATTGAATGCTATATTAGGACCTATGAACAACCTGTAGCCATTAACTTGAACTGAGTTGAAATCCACTCCTTCTGGCATTGTGAAGTTAATCTATACTTGAATTTATGGATTGTGGATTATGTGTATAGTAAGCACACGTGGGCATTATTTCATTAGCATTACTGCATGAGACTTTTTAGATATTTCGCTATATGATCATTCATTGTGTTCTATGCTTCTTCTCCTCCTACTTATTCTTCTCTGTTTATTATTTGACTATCCTACTGTTTTTTTATTGTATCGGGACGATACAACTTTGAGTTGGGGGTCTTGATGTCTCCCTATTTGTAATGATTTAATCTTAGTTGGAGACATCATTTTAGGTGTATTTAGTAAATTAAATTTCGATTGTTACTTATATTATTGTATTTTCGTATTTCTTATCTTGATTTGATTATTTCTTATTTTTAAAGCATATTGGGTTTAATTTATTTATTTAGTGTGAGACTTTAAAGATATAGAGGAATTAATTAGATGTCAAATCAATTCTAAGAGATAAAGGAAAGAAGATAATGATGTAAATTAGAGATAAAGGAAGTAAAGGATAAGTATGGAAAGATAAAGTTGACAAATAAATCTGAATTCCAGCATCTACGTCCATTAAAGTGATCCTAATTCAAGATTGGCTAGGAATTTGGAAGAATAGTCTGAGCAAAGTTAAAGAGCTTTCTGAGGCGATCAGTTTCGATATAAAGAACGCATCAATCGAAGCAATATTGAAGATTTACGGCCAAAACAAAACAGCAACAGTTTATTACCTTTTCTGTATTTTAGGGTTACGAATTTGAGTTGGGCTAGAAGTCCAATACTTGTCTTCCACTCCAAGAAAACGTTTTAGGGTTTCATATACCATATAAAAACACCCTTTAATTAGTGGAAAAGTATCCTTGGCCAACCCTAAAGCCAAGAGGAAGCTTACAACAAGAGAAGAGAAGTCTGGAAGGAGCTGTATATCAAATCATGCCTTCACAGGCCTTAAAATTTGTAATTGTTTTCTTTTCTATCTCTTGTATGAACTAATTTACTTTAGCTTGAGATTTAACATATGAGTATGAACCCTAGACTTGTTTTACCTCTATTTTAATTTGGGATACCATTGTATTTAATTTGAATTAATGTTTTATTCTCTGATTTATGTGCTTTGATTTATTGTATGTTTTTCTTGCGGTTGCAAACGTATAGGATTATTTTAATAGTAGTTAGATGGTCACCCGGAAGGGGTGTCTAATTATTGAAACGCCACATAAACGTATAGTGTGCGGTAGTGATCCTGACGGGCTTGCCTAACTAGATAACGATTAGGGCATGATTTAACCACCGATCATCATTAGAAGGCTAGTCTCATTTAGGAACTTAGTGGCGTAGGAGCAACCTATTTAAGTCCCCTCGTGATTGTGAGGTTGCCACCCTAGTCCACCCTGACGGGGGTAGGGAGGAATTTAGAATCCTGGTTATTGCAATTCTACATAGTTCGCCCTTACATGATTATAATAAACAAGGCTAGTGAGGATTACTTGCTATCTGATGTCTCCCTAATTGTTCTTATTTTAGACCCTTGGGAGACATCATTTTTGATGTTTAATTGAATATTTTGATAGACTTTTGAGTTAAAAATGCAATAATCCGGAAGTCCTACTTTATTTCTAGTATTTTTGATTTATTAAACTTTTGCGCGTAATCTTGTGTATTTTAGTGAAAAGTTTGTAGGTTTTGAATATTAGATATGAGAGGAATCCGAGAAGAGAGTCAAAGATCGTGATATGGAGTCAAAGCTTGAAGATAAATCCCGAAAGAATTATATTTTGGAGCTGCAAATCTAGAAAACAGGCCAAATATTGCTGATTTCGAGGAACTTACGAGTTGATTTAGCCGCTGACCTTTGAAGAGAATATGTTCCTTATCGAGTTACGGAAATTTAGCAAGTGATTTCAGGTCAATCGGAGTTATAACGAATCGGCTAGAGCTGTTTTAGTGGAGGTGGTGCAGCAGTTACGAGATTTTGGGCTTAGAAAATAGACTTTGGCTTTTAATTAGTGATTTAATCTTAAGACCGAGGCCTAATCCGTTTTTCTTAATATAAAAGGAGCTTTTGACTTCTATTTTACACACAACTCATTATTCAGAAGAAAAAGCATTAGAGAGAAGTCAACGAAGGAAGAAGAAGAAAGCTGTAGAGCTGGAGAGTGTTTATATCTCCATTCTCAGCCAAATCCAATTCCGGAAATTAGGTTTTTCTTATTTTTAATTCCGTAAAACACTATGAGTTCTCTTTCTTTTAATTTAGTTTTAATTTCTATTAGAATGAGGTAATTTCTTTTAGTACTTGAGAATGCATAACGGGTGAATCCCTATTCTGTTGAATTTCATATGTCTGAATTTGAGTTTTAATAAATTAAATTAAATTGGGTCTTTTACATTTTTCTGTAATTTGAGAATATTTACTGTTTTTGGAGTAATTAACTAAGAACAGGTGTTAGTATCTAGGCTATTCCACATATGTGGCGTGTGGATCATCCTGACGGAGGGTTTAGGTATGGACTTAATTACTCAATCTAAAATCGAAACTATTTGACTCTGACGAACTTAGTTAATTTTAGGGCCAATGAGGTAAAATCACTTAATCATTCGAAAGTGGATCATATTTACCCTGACGAGACTAGTGACACTCTAGAATAGTCTTGTAGTCCACCCTGACGGGGGTACAAGGATTATAGAATCCCGACCAATGTTAATTGACCAATTTAACCCTTAAACAACATATGTTATGAAATAGAATTAGGAGGATCCCTTGCGTTTCTCAAGTACCGTCTTCTCATATTTGCGTCTTACCTTCATTTACTTGCGTCTTATTATTTATTTGCATTTTCACTTTAGTCTTTTCATTACTTAGAATTAATACAAACCAAACAAACAATCATTATATCTTTTATCTGCTGTCTTAAGTGCAACCAAATCATTACTTGATAAGCATTGTAGTTAACCAACCGTCCCTGCAAACGAATCTGTTATCACTATTATTACTTGGGACAACCGTACACTTGCGATTGTGGTTCGATTACTTTTTGCAGTTATTTTAGAACACACAAAGGACCACCACTATCTCTCGAGCTAAACTCTCATACTATCTTATTTTCTTATTTAATTTTCCGTCATTAGTTTATTTAGTTAATCTTTTATTCCCAAAAACCAAACAAAAATCTATTTAGTCTTTTATTTCATGCATATTATTTATTCTAGTTTTTCTATTTGCACTTGATATTTGCATAAGTTCTCTCTAACTTTCATAGTCTTTGAGGAATGAACACTTATCATTAAAACTTGCATACGTCCGGTAATACTTGCAGTATCGTGCTACCCTAGGGTGTTTATTTGCACTTATTTTGTCTATTATTTTATCACACCTTAGGCGACACCAAGTTGGCGGGAAGGAAAATGATCTCCATTTAAGAAATCTCCTCCTCATCCCGCCTTGTCCCCACACTGTCATGCACCATGCCTGTCTAATGAAAAACAATTGAAACAATAAAAGTATGCAATGAAAATTACAATCACAATAAGCACGCATACATAACTTGTAGATGTTTTAAGAAGTGATTGATGCGATGTCTTGATTTTTATCTGATAATATTATATGAGAATTTCAAATATTTATTAGTGAGTCCTGTTATCTTTTCAATGAAAAATACAATCACACCACGCCTACATAACCTGTAGATTTTATAAGAAATGATTGAGGCGGTGTCTTAATTTGTACTAGATTATATGAGAATTTCAATAATTTATTAATGAAATCCAAAAAAAACCTTATATTATTGTTTACTCTCACCCGTATAATTGATACAATTGATTTTTCATAATTAGATATAATTTTTGTGGAATACAACTTGTCTATATCATTCATTTACACCCCATAGTAAGCTTTCTTTCAATAATTAATCTAGTCAGGGTGGCCCGACCCTAGGATTTATCAGATCCAATAAAAGAGTTGGCATATTTTTAGTTAAACATTATTTTTTATTAACTAAATAATTGTATATTAGACTAATTCTTTTTTTACATTTTAACAAAAAAAAAAATATAAACAACTTTAACAAAATAAAATATATCTTGTTGGATTTATACATTTAGAAAATTTTATTGGTTGGTAATAAAAATAAAGGACTTGTATTTATTCCAAATAACTTTAATAGCTAAATGATACCTTCAAATATTTACTCCACCTAGAGCTCGCGTTAAGACATGAATAAGAATTATGTTATAGATATTTTATCACCCCTCTCTAATTTTCATGCCCAAAACCATTTTTAAATGGACTCTGTGCATGGGCCTTATTAAAGTTAATAGTAATTTGTACATAATTAATATATATGTATATATAACATCATTGATCATTTGATAATATAAAGTAATGTCTAGATGGCATGCAAAAAACAAGAAAAAATTATAACATCATTAATTGGACACATAATTATTATATTACTTTGTACCCATTTGAATCTTATCAAGATTTCATGGGAAAATAACAATCAGGGAGATCCGAAGGTGGTGGCGGCAACATTGTTGATGGGCTTGGTCCATTTTCAACAATAAAAGTAGTTGCTAAACCGATAGGAACATGTGCCTCGTTGTGACAATGAACATACCACACACCTGAAATATTAGTATACAGAAAAACATTTAAGGATCCCTAGGAGAATCTTGACAAATAAAAATAGTTTGTATATATAAAAAATTTGTAATAACTATGGTAGATGTTTACCTGGATTATTTGCTCGAAATCGAACGACAACCCATCCTCCAACGGGTACAATAACAGTGTGACGCATGTGTGGATTCACAAAATTGAGTTTCGCCCTAGATTTGATGGGGTCATAATTTCCGAAACCATGGCCTAAAACATGGAAATTATGCCCATGTATGTGCATAGGATGGTTCTCTGGGGCCACAAAAGAGTTACCTTGGAATAAAATATCAACGGTTGTGTTATATTTAAATTGCTTCACCTTTGTAGATCTTTCCGTCCATATAAGTTGCCAATCATACGTATAACTTTCATTTACGTAATCATACTTTATAGGAGGTTCGTCTGGAAAATCGGTTGTGTATATTCCATCCACTTTGTCATAAAATGCTTGTAGTATTGACAAGTTAATGGGTAATGCAAAAGATATATTGTTCAGAGAAGCCCCTAGTCGTGTATTAAATGGAGCATGACAACGAGCAAGATCATTGCCAAGACATGGAAATAATCCTAAGCTAACTGTTATAAACATACATTCATCCACATCATGTGAAATTGGTTCCCAAAATCGACCTGTAACTAGTCCGGTCAAATTTCCAAGGAAATCAAAAGCTATTTTTGTGGATACCTCTGCACCAAGCCTATCCGGCGAGGTTGGCATTTTTGGGCGGGATATAATAGCATCCTTGTAAACAACGATGCCAGTGGCTGGTATAGTATTAATCTGACTTAAACTTGTAGTACGATAGATAAGTGATGCCATATAATATAGTGATGGTGGTTGATCGGCAATCATAAGAACATCGACAGTTTGACCAGGGGCGAGTACAAGAAGATCGGTGATATATGGGTTGGTATATGAGGCATCTACTGCAACAACTTTCATTTTGTGGTTTGCAATCTTGAAAAATAAATTTCTGTAGAGTGCTGCACTTATAATGCGCAGGAGATATGTTTTCCCATGAATCACATTCAATTTAAACATATCTGTAAAAGGTGAAAAGAAAACTTGATTATTTATCATGTAAGATAACTTACTTCATTAACTTGGAACAATAAACTGTTTTAATTTCCATAATTTTTTTTAAGAAAGTGAGAATTATTATCAAATTGGAATATTGGTTCAAACCTTGTTCAATTTCTTCATCATTTGATGGTAGTTTCATATGTAAATATTGTTGCCTTCGTTTAAGGAATCTCCGTCCTATATTCATAATACGTGTAATGTATATAATTAGATGGAATTAAAACAATTAACATAAAATATAAATTCTTCAATACATACAACAAAATAAGGTAGCTAAGTGATAGTTCAGAAAGTTTATTCTGATAAGATATTAGTAGTGTATGTGTTGGTTTGTAAACTTCTTTAAACTTATATATTCCACGAGGACTTACATAGGGTTGTCTATTGAAAATTTAATGACTATAGTTATTATGAAACTATAGAGCGAACATACTAAATTTTTGTTATATTCTACAAAATTGAATATAAGAAATAATGTTTGTATTCCAAACTCAAATCTAGTATTTAGTGTAACATTGCATATTAGTATATATTGTGAATTAATTGTATAAAAGAATTATAATTTTGTAATAATATGCTTACTATTGTCATAATTTAACTTATGAATATTGATTATAAGTTAGTAAATTTTATTTATATGTACGGTATATATGATTAATCAACTCAATTTAATAGTTGTACACAAAAGCTTTTGGTATTCATGGTGCCTAAAGAGCGATGTTGACAAAGGAAGGCGAGAGCAAGATAGTTTGCTTGGCGGGACAAGGCAGGTATTTTCTGTAATTATGGTAAGGCGGGGCAGGCGAATTTTATAAAGTAAAATCCATTCCCTCCCAACCGACCACCATAATAGTAATGTGACGGTGGTGGGTGGAGGCAGTGGGAAAATGACGCAAGGTGAGCAGTTTCTTATTTCAATTTTTTAGCGATAAAAAATTAGTAAAAGAAAGGAAAAATTAGAATTTATATAATGGTAAGTGAAATTATTTATTAATATTAAGTTTGTTAGTTAATATGAAATGTTATTTATAAAATTGTCATCAATTTTGTCTTTTAGTTTATATAATATATATCATTCATATTCATGAGTGACAAGCTCATAACCACATATATTCAAAATAGGAACCTTGAAATGTAGAATTGTCATCAATATAGATTATACAAAACCAAAATTTTATGATAATTATGTATTATGTCTCGCCAAATCACAACCAAATATAATACTACTAAATAAGGTAAAACATATACACATATAAAACTATAAAAAACCATCTATAAGAAAATTTAGATACACACACACACATAAACACACACACACACACACACACACATATATATATATATATATATATATATATATACACCCACAGGGTTTTCGGATGAGATGATGGGTCTTGCAGCGAGGTGGTTGGTGGCGGGACGGGGTAGGGATAATTGTAGAAGGGTGGAAACACTGTTAGAGATATAAAGGTGTGTAACATGATGAGACAGATTGGTAAAACTATTTTGAGAATCCAAACCCAACTCGTGCTACAGTGCAAAAAGAGGTGGGGTAGGATAGTATGGTGATTTACTAGTCACATAAGACAACTTGAGTTGGAAGTCATATAAGAGATTTAGATATCTAAAAATTGATTTCCCTTTCTATTGAATTCATATAATAAACCTTATAAATGAAAAATAAGTAGTTGGTAGAGAAACAACGCTTAGTAAGTCGTAATGACAAACACAAAGTACAAAGAATTCATGTTTAAGATTTTGTAAGATAGGTATATTTCACAGTGAGAATGTGTTATCATAAAATACTAGAATAATAAAGTTTTTATGATGGTGAAACATAAAATTGTTGACATATATTTTGTTGATATTGATCATATATTACGACGATCTAGTCGTTGTTGCAGTATAAATTCAATGTAAAGTACATTGAAATATTATCACACCTAACTTTTCGGGGGATTATCCTAATTATTAAAGGTATTAGTTCAATGAGTTTAAATTTTCCACCCATAGACAAAATTGATGAGACCTTTATTGCTAAAATATTTGATTTACTAAGGATATATTGGACAAGATATTTTTTTGTTTAATAGAATCCCATTATAAGAAACATAATAATGCTAAGATATCCAGATAAATTAAATTCACAAATTTTTATCATATACTAACGCTAAAACATCACAATGTTCATAAAACTTACTGTTGGAAAAACAAGAATACAAATCACCAGGCCAACCATTGATGGTAAAAGCATCAGAGGTATTAGGACCACTACCAGTGTATAACAATTGCTCGTCGATTTCAATAATATTTTGTTCATACCATTCTCCTGCGGTGACATGAAAATTAGTCAGTCCCTAATCAACTGTTTTTACCACTAAGGTGTTACAATTCAAGACATTAAATGCTAAATATATTACAATTTATCTAGATTTTATGTGGTGGTGAGGATGTGGTTAAAGTTGATCTCAATATAATTGTAAAGTGTTCGACTTGATTATTTTTTAAAAGATTTTAATATACCACATATGTATTCAATATATTCAATATTGACCAAAAAAATATTCAATATAATCATTACTCGTTAATCAGTCAATTTAGTATTAGCATATCCAAGAGAATATTATAACTCAACATTTCAACCAGAAATATAAGAATTTAAGAATAATAACAGGGAGAAAATACACATAAAACATAATGAATACGTGACATATTAGACAATTATAGATCATAAATAAAGAATAAATTTTAAATAAGAGTTCGAGTAATTAATTTTTGTATACGTCCAAATCATTATTATAAAAGAAGGAAAGAGTACTAAAAGCGATTGAAGAAATTAATTTTCTAACAATCATTAAATTGATGATTTTCATATACTAGACCTTAGACCTTAAATGCCGACACATAATTAAAATAAATATAAAAACTTAACAAATAAATCATAAGTCATTGCATAACCTAAACAACAATAAAAAGATTCAAAGTATTATTTCTCTCCTCCTCCTCCTCCTCTCCACTATCTCAACCATTGTTGTCAACGTCTAACACACTTTTTTTATTTTTTTATTTATGGGAATAAACGTTAATCTTTCGATACGAACACGACTCGGTGAAGCACGTTCCTCTATTCAAAGGACCAATGTGGAGCTCTTAATTAAACTTTCCCTGCCTTGTTCATGTAGTTTCTCATATCTATTTTTTTTCTCTTACAAAATATACAAAAATAAATCTTTTGAGTTGTGTACAGTTGAAAATAGTTTAAAAAATTAAACATATTTATAAATTTTGATTTTTTTGGTTTTGTATTTTTCTTTTAGATTTTATAGTTGTAAAGTTGAAAAATCACTACCGTATACCATAATGGTAATATGGATAAGTGGTAATTCCCAATTAATTACAATTCCACACTTTTCATTCTCGAAAAAGGAAGGAGCAAATTACTTCATAATTACTCACAATAATCAACTTAATTTCCAGTTAAACACATTGTCTTATTTACCTTCCATTATTTCCCTCATATGATTTTTTTATTTCTTTTATTTTATTTTTTAAATTTTTTTAAATTATTTTTAAATTTTTTTAAAAACTCTTTTAAATATTTTTTTTTAATTTTTTTTTAAATCGAAATTCCTGTTTGTGTGTTGCTATAACACACAAATATAGATTACAAAAATATAGATTTATGTATTCCTGTAACACACAAATCATAAAATCGATCTAAAGGGTTCTCTTCTTTAACAAAATTGTTTTTTTCTCTTTATTAATCGCATATACCCTACTTTTACTCGTTTTTAACTATCTTGATATATTATCTTTTTGTCCATCACTTTTTTTTGTGTTTATATTTTAGGGTTTCTGTGTTCCAGGTCACAAAAAACTTGATTTTGTTTATTCTAATTTTGTGTATTCTTGGAACACACAAATCTTAGAATTGTGTATTCTTAGAACTCGCAAATATCAGATTTGTGTATTCATGGAACACACAAAACTCAAATTTGTGTATTCATGGAACACATAAACCTCGAATTTATGTAATCCTTGGAATACACAAAACTTGATTTGGTTTGTACCAATTCTGTGTATCTTTGAAACGCATAAATCTCAGATTTGTGTATTAATGGAACACATAAAACTCAAATTTGTGTATTCATGGAACACATAATACTCGAATTTATGTATTCCTGGAATACACAAAACTTGATTTTGGTTGTTCCAATTCTGTGTATTCCTGGAATACACAAATCTCAGATTTGTGTATTCATAAAACACATAAAACTTGAATTTATGTATTCTTGGAATACACAAAACTTGACTTTGTTTGTTCCAATTTTCTGTATTCTTGAACACACAAATCTCACTTGTGTATTCTTGGAACGCACAAATCTTATATTTGTGTATTCATGTAACACATTAAACTCAAATTTGTGTATTCATGGAAAACATAAAACTTGAATTTATTTATTCCTGAAATACACAAAACTTGATTTTGGTTGTTCCAATTCTGTGTATTTCTGTAACACACAGATCTCGTAATTTGCGTATTCATGGAACACATTAAAAAAAATTGAAAATATATTCGATTTTTTTAAAAAAAAAAATTAAAAAGATAATTAATAAATAAATATTATTATAATAAATAGTTAAGATATAAGAATTAAATGGTATATATAATTAAAGTGATTAATTAATAGGCCTATGGGTATTTTTGTAATCTTTCAATTTTTTGTGTGCTTAAGTGGGAATTAAGTTGAAATTGTAACTATCTATGAATTCTTACACTCTCCGTGTAATTAACTAGGTGTTGTCCCTATGGATAATGACGTATAATATAAATAAAAGAAATTTTAAATCATAAAACATCAATATAATTATGTTTTACCAAAAACATTATTAAATTTTGAATTGCAACAATTGATAAAAAAAATATTTATCTGTTATTTAAATTAAACTTATAATTTTATTTTAAATGATTTATTATTATTTTTTATTATATATATATTTTTTGAAATATTTTTTATTTTTTTTTATTTTTTATGAGATTTACCACATCAAAAAATTTGACAATTCAAACAATAGGGTTGTAAATGAACCAAACCGCTAGCGAGCCGTTTGAGTTTGACTGGGGAAGAAGTTCGTTCGAGCTTGACTCGTTTAAAAACAAGCTCAAGTTTAAGTTTCAATTTAAACTCGATAAATTAACTAACCTGCTCGAGTTCATTCGTGAACGATTCGTCCATATTTTTGAATCGTAGATTAATATATTATTTACTTGTACATATATTATCAAACTTTAATATCATTTAGAAATTTTTATTCTTTTTAGACTTTTTATTTTATTAATACTAAACTTCATAGTTTCATACGATACACTCTATCCAACACCAACAGTTCATGAAAGTATTGGTTCAACCATTAAAAAACAAATTGTTCGTGAGCAAATCAAGTTCGGCTCGTAAGAAGCTCATTTGATAAGTTAAACAATCAAGATTTAACATCTTTGGCTTGTCACGTTAAAATTTAAGCTCGATTGTATTAAATTTAAGCTTGGATTAATTCGATAAGTCAAGCAAACAAACTTATACATCATTTCGGCTCGCCTCATTTACAACCCTATCAAAAAATAATAGGAAAATATACGTTTCTTGAGAAACTCTTAATAACTGAAGATAATAGTTTTTCACCTATATAATTGAATATAATGAATAGATTTTGAGATTTGATTAACAATAACGAAGAAAATATTTTTTTTATTGTAAATTAGGTATGTGATGAGATTTGTCCAATCAACACTAAGATGTAATTTATTGCACTTGGACTTAGATAGAGTTTATCACATATCCATTCTAAGATTGAGATAAGATTTTTTTACAAAACTAAAAAAAAAATATGACCCTCCCCACGACCTCCTATTGAAAAAGAAAAAAAACTTTAAAAAAACTTTTAAGAAAACTTTAAAAAAATTAAAGAATTTTGTAAGAAATTAAAAAAATGATTTGTTAATTTAAATTATTTTATATAATTTTTTTTGTCAATATAAATTTTAATATAATTTTTTGAATTATTAAACATTTTAGATAATATTTTAGGTAAATAGAAAATCAATAAGATTATATTATTATAATAAAAATATCAATCTCCTATACTATAATGATATAACCATTAATTACTAAAATATATTTACTCCCTTTATTCCTTAATAATTGACTCTTTAGAGTTTTTCACACATATTAAGGAATCTAAAAAGTAGAAAAAAATTAGTTTAATATGACTAAAATATCCCTACTTTTAAGAAAGAGAAAATTGAAAGATTTTAAAAATAAGGGTAAAAGAGGAAAGAGGTAATTTAATTTGTATTGAAACTTGAAATGTGACATATATTGTGGAATAAATTATATTGGCTAAAGAGTCAATTATTAAGGAACAGAGGGAGTATATCAGTACAATAGTAATATCAACACCGTATATCCTAGTGATAGTTATCATTACGATATAAAATCACTACAAAAAAAAATTCACTGTTGTGTAAAATAGTGATACAAGTATTATCAACATCAATGATATATGCGTTTGGTATTTTTCTGTAGCAATAACTCTTACAAAACAGTAACTTCCTTTGATGTTATAAGAACAATATGAATTTGCATTAGCATCATCTTTACCAATAAGGTAGAACTACTTCAAAATTATTTAAATAAAAATTCAGCGCTTCCATTAATTTATTTAGTTCTTGTTTGGAAATATTATTTTTGTAAAAATACTTAAAATCTTATATAAATTTTAAATAAATTTTGAATAAATTTTAAATAAAATTTAGACCCTTAAAACAATTTTTAGAAAAAGTACCATATATGTGTTTTTCTTTAAAAACCTAAAGTAAATTTAGATGTCAAAATATATTTAATAATTTTTATAAATATTCTAATTTTATTTAAAAAGTATTTTTAACTCTAAAATAATTAAACACTTCCAAACGAACCATTAATATGTTCGTGACGACGATTAAGAAATTAGTTGGAAAAGATATATGGGTGGATTTAAGGGTGGACGGGGTGGATTTAAGCCCAATCAATCAAGATACCTGATGCAGTATAAATTTGCTTGAATATTTTCTTTCTAGCGGAAAAGACGTTAACAAAAATATACATTTGTCACCCCCCTCTCCATCCCTAAATATTATCTTTCTTAATCTAAATATTACCTCTATTATCTAAATATTAATCTTTTTTGGACTAAGTATCTATACTTTCAGTTCACCCTTGATTAGAAATTAATCAAGAATTTTGTTTTACTTTATAAAAAAACATATCATGACTTTAGAGCGTCTTTTACATTTTTAGTATTTTTATTTAATCTCTTAATTTTAAAATTTAGTTTATTTATATAAATAGCTTATTTTTTCAGTCATAAAATGTAAAAAATATATTTTTTAATCAAATATACTATAAAATAATATATTCATAATGATTCTAACCAAAAAAAAAAATACTTAAATATAAAATAATAAAATAATATATTTTACTATTGATTGAGTTTTTCTTTTCACTCATTCAAAGATTAAATGATATAATAATAACTGGTCTTAAAATATATTACCTAGGATTATGGGAACATCCTTGTATGGCTTTGGAAATGGGTAAGAGTGACCAACTCTTGGATAAATAATGAGAGCTCCATAAACTGTTACTCGTTGGTATCCAGCATGTGCATGCCACCATACAGTTCCTTCTTGTCCAGAAATATTAAACTTATATGTGAAGTGATTTCCAGGACGTATAGGACATTGAGTTATCATATCAGTACCATCTGCCCAACAACTTTGATATTGGATAACTCCATGCCTACAAATAAATTGTGATGTCATTGCCATGTCTACACAAAATTTTAGTCATTTGCAAGTTTGTTGGATTTACCAATGAATGGTGATATTATAAGGTGAGTGATTAACAACATGAACAATGAGTGTGTCACCGTCTCGTGCATATATTGTTGGACCTGGAAGTTTTCCATTTACCGTAGTAACGACTAGCTCTTTGCATAGACGCCGAAGAGGCACACCTTCTACCTACACGATATATAATAAAAAGGACTTCTGATTAAGTTTTATAGTAATAAGTTATCAAGAACAAATTTATATGAATGCGTCCAACAAGTTAATTAGTCCATGGCTATATATAGTTAACCCATGTAAATATATAAAATTTCTTTTATCTACTTCACTTAAGGCGTGATGCAGTGTAGCCTATTGGGGGATACAAGATTTTGGGTTGGAGAACTTACATTAAAAGTGTGCTCTATGAGTCGAGCAGAAGCATACGTAGAAAAATAGAGAAGAAGAAGAAGTAAAGCAAATGAAAGAAATAGTGACATTTTAAATGGGAGTACGAACTGAGGTTAAGTGACGACGAGTGATGCAATCATGCAAGCATGGTTGGTATTTGGTATATATATATATGTAAGTATACTGAAACGTGGTATTTGGTATATATATATGTAAGTATTACTGAAACGCAAAAGTTTAGAGAGGGGAGTTAGGTGAAATCGTGAGATTGACTATACAAAGTAGGTGAGACTTTTTTTCTTTTTTTTGGTTGGATATAGGTTTTTTTTTTTTTTGTTCTACCTTGGATATAGGTGAACTATTGAAGAGCCTTACTCGTCTTTAATTAGCAAAAGAAAGAAAATATCAGCCTTTAATTAAGTCTTGTTTTGTCCAAAAAAAAAAAAACAAAATTAAGTCTTGCTGTTATTGACGTTCCGCCACCGACAGTCATGAATCACCTCACCTATACCAGTGTTGACTGGGGTCACTACGAGTAATAATCAACTGTGTGAAACTAGACTTTATGACTTATTTATGTAGAAGTAGGGCCAGTGTTGCCAACTTCTTAAGAAAACGCTCTCAACTCTCAAAAGAAAACCCTAATCCTTCTTTAACCGCCGTCGACCTCCCAGCCTTTGTTTCTTTCCTTCCTGGTCGACGGCAGCAGCCTTTGTTGATTTTCTTTTGCTTTTCATTTCTTACCGTTCTTTTCCCCATCGAAATCTGATCTCTTTCCCTCCAATTTTGTCTCACCCATGGAATTTTGGCTGCAAAGTGTTGGTTCGAGAAATCTAAAGCGAGTCGAGGGCCCAGACGGTGTTGGGCTTCACTGACCCAGTTCAATCCGGCTAATAATCCAGTTCCTGTTGGCGGCTTTCCTTTCTCCCTTGTCTCTGTGTGGATTCAGGATCTTCCACGCCAGATCTGCTCTCAATTTTAACAATGGGACCTCGGTTGTTTCTGAAGGTAACAATGGCTTGTCTTTATCTTTGTTTTCCTTAATTTGGCATACTGGATTGGAAGATGGTTTGGGTTCTGTGTCCATGGTCGATGTCTCTTTTGGGTGGCAGTGGATTGGTAGATTTTTTGATTGGGTTTTCAGTTTGGATTGTGTGGATTTTTCGTTTGGATTGGTTGATTTTTTGGAGGATAGCCTTGGTCTTTCATCCCATTTCCTTGTTAAGGATGCTGCTTCTAAATTCATCCTCCTTTCTACTTGGTCTCCCACACAGACTTACACTTCAATCAATGCTCTTGTAACTGTGTATTTAGAAATAGCATTAGTAGCCTCAGTTGTTCGTTCTTGGAAGGGTGCAGTTTATTCAACATGGCATCATCTTCTCCAGATTTGATGCAGATTTTAAGGCGATTCATGGTGTAATTTGTTTCGTGTTAAAATCTGTTTCCCAATGCATCAGTTTTGAATCTGATGCTGAAGCCCGTCTTCAGTTTATACAATCTCCAAGCACGTACTGCTCTTCGAAGAGTATGTCTATCCTTGAAGATTTTAGAAGTATGGCAAGATCCCACTCACAAATCTTTTTTCATGGGTTTAGAAAGACAGCTTACAAGTCGACTGTTTGGAGTGCGATTGCTTTTTCTATTTATTTTCTTTCTTTGATTGATGTTTGTTATTCGTCCCTTGTAGTTTATTTATCCATGTTTGTTTGTAATGACTTTGATATCTTGTTTCAACAAGAGGGAATAAATTTCCTCCTAGTTGATTGATTTTAATATAAGCATTATTGACTACAAAAAAAAAGAGTGGCCTTTGCCCCTCAAATTATTTTGTGCGAATCCTTTTTCTTCCGTCCATGACTAAACATATTTGAAAAAAAAGGCCATGACTAAAGATAAGGGTTTTCATATCGGAAAGGTGAGTGTGTGGTGGGGGTGATCAATGAACATAAGCTAAATTTATGGAAATAAAAACACACTACAAGAAAAACAGGTTTTGCCGACTTTTATTTGACCTTTAGACGACCCTTTTAAAGTGTTGGCTCATCTTTTCCTGCATTTTATCCCATAGTGGCCTATACTCGTGTTGCCAATGTTATGACTACATTTTGATAGGGTAGTCGGCTATTGACTCCCTTTTTCCAACTCCCTCTTCAATAGTGTCGGCTATTAACACCTCTTTTCAGCTCCCTCCTCAAATAGTGTCGGCTATTGGAACTCCCTTTCCCAGCTCCCTCCTC
This sequence comes from Nemophila menziesii, assembly GCA_029959085.1. Classification (NCBI taxonomy): domain Eukaryota; kingdom Viridiplantae; phylum Streptophyta; class Magnoliopsida; order Boraginales; family Hydrophyllaceae; genus Nemophila; species Nemophila menziesii. The sequence continues at coordinate 26,157,398 of JARWIR010000018.1, read as the reverse complement.
AACTAGTGTCGGCTATTAACACCTCTTTTCCATCTCCCTTCTCAAATAGAGTCGGCTATTAAGACCCCTTTCCCAGCTCCCCTCTCAAATGGAGTCGGCTATTGCCAACCTCATTTCTCAAAATTTTTGCTATGCCCCTGTTCGGTCCTCCCTTCTTACCAATATTCATTTTTTTCCCCTTAAAGAACACAAACTATAATCACATCTCATCAATAATCGACCCACAAAAAATATCAAATTTTTTTCACATACTTACCAAGAGATTCTAGATAGAGAAAATAGACACATCCCTATATCCAAGAATTTAAAAAGAAAAGGACTAACATGTCACATACAACATTAAAAAGGGACTAAACTGACACATATGCAAGATAAGGGACAGTTCTGTCAGATTATGCAAACACTCATATAAACTTTAGCCTATTGATCCACCGTGAAATCTTATTTAAAGAAAGTAGAGCAAGAAAGAAGATGAACTTACAATGAACCATCGAGACTTGAAAGGATAGTTTTTAAGCTCTAGAGCAGCGCCGATGTCCGAAAATCCATTATTCCTGCTCTTTGTACTTCATTTGCTCTTTGATCCATCTCTTTTGATCCAATATATTAAAAAAAAATTAAAAATTAGTAAATCCAAAAATTACTGATTAGAATGTTAATTTTCTTAAATTTACCGAGTGTTCGAGATAAAATTGACTGATTAAAACTTCTTTAACAGAACTCGAAGCTTCGAATACTAAGTCGAGACGTGAATTTATTCCGAGCTTCTGCTTCTGGAAGAAAATTCACTAAGTTACAAAAAGGCTATATTGTGGTAAATAGTAAATACCTTTAAGCCTTCGGTAATGGTTGTACAGGAGCTGAAGATTCCGGTGCTGGAGCAAGTTCATATTCCTGTGATGAATCATTATTCGAGTTAATTACAATATAGGTCCCTGTATTAAGCAAAATTGTACTACAGGTCCTTATATTATGCAAACAATGTATTATATGTCCCTATATAATGCAAAAATTGTCTACACGTCCCTAATAAAGCAAAACAATGCACTATAGGTCCCTATTCTCTAAGCTTCTGTAACCATCCTCTTTCAAATTTTAGATTTTGTTCTAACTGCATTAATAGAAAATCATCATTATTAATTGTATTATAACCCCCCAATGCAAAATAAGGGACTAAACTGTTAGATTATGCAAAATAAGGGACTAAACTGTCAGCTTATGCAAAATAAGGGACTAAACTGTTAGATTATGCAAACAATGATAGAAACTTTAGCCTATTGATCCACATTGACCTCTTATTTAAAGCAAGAAAGAAGATGAACTTACGATGAACCATCGAGATTTGAAAGCATAGTTTTAGCTTAGAGAAGCTGGTGAGAGATCAGACAATATATCAGTATCTCCACCCTAAAAAACATCGAGAATCAAGTAAAACCAAACCATTATACAATAAGAATAAGCATCAGTGGTATTTCGAATGATTTATTGGAAGTTTTTGAAGAAGATTGAAATATTTTAAAAGATTAACTAGAAATCACTAAACCCCAGGTTGCAGACACCAGGTCACATACATATACTATTAACTTAAAAGATAGAATAGAGATGAATAAATTACCATGTCGCATTATTAACTCCCTCCGTGTAACATGAAAAGTCAATGTAAGTAAGAAATATACATAAATACAGATATTAGAAGAAACAAAACAAATCAAAAAAACCAACATATTATATCTAAACTGACCTTGTAGTTGGCCTATTCAATGGATTTGGAGGGTCTTTCTTGCAAAACCCCATTTCTTGCAATGCACTTTAAGAAATATGCATAATAGGAATATAAAATTTGCACTTCAATATTTGAGATACAAATAACAAGAACTATCTTTAAAAGTGTATATGGGCCTATAGTGCAATTAACTCACTTTTGGGTTAGGAATGATTTCCATTTTCAAAGCATCAGATTCAGCGGTTCTTTTAAATACTATCACCATGACCAGGTGGGTACCTAAACAGTTGAAAAAAAATTACTAATATTGTTATTGTGCATAATTGAATATGAAATTTATATTAAATTAATAAAAATTATGAAAAATGTACCATCATCCTCTCCAGCAACTCCTTCAGAAGACAAGGGAGAAAAATCTTCTACAATGAAAAATCCAAAAAAATGGAAGATAAACACCTGTTAAGTGGAGGAATAGAAGGTCTTTTATAATGCATTGAATCAAGGTTTTGCCTTTGGAGAATCTGCTGTTGTAAGAGCATTGTTGCATTTACCGAAGCTGATGTGGCATATCCTGCTCATTATACTTAATTCATCAAAATTAAAATATAAATTCAAGAATATTAGAAAGCAGGGAAAAAAACTTACAGAATAGTTTGATCCGGAACTTTTGTATTAGCTGTACCCTGAAAATTATGATATTATTAGTGTCAAAATACATCATAATGTATTTTAATGTGTCTTGATTACTGCATGATAATGAAAAAAAGAGATTAATAGAATGTAGACAATAAAATGACAATAGACTAACACTTTGAATTATGTTACGAAGAAGAATAAGTGAAGCATCTGCCTAAGTATAGCACAAGAAAAATAGATTAAAATTGTCAAAAACAATCTGAATGTATCAAAGGAGTATTTTGTAATACTATTCTATTATTTTGGAAAGCATTTGCACTTGTAACAATTATATTCAACAGAGTACAACTTTATCTCTTTAACATAATTTCATCAATCATTTTCAAGCAAATACTTAAATGAAAACTTACAATCGAGGTGATATTACACATTCCAGGCAGACCTAGCATTAAACAGCTCCATATGGTGTGCTTAGTTCTAGCAAACTGCACATGTAAATTTAAGTGAATCAGTTATGAAGCTTACCAAAGGAACACAAATGAGATTACAAAATTCCAACATATTAACAGATAAATAGTTCCAAAGAGGCTCATTTTAGCACACCCTACGATATTTAACTACTAAAGCAATATTTCAACATAAGAAGAGTGTACAAATAATATTGATTGATTACATGATCAAATGTAGGAGATGATTTTGATGTCAAATCTATGCTAACAACAGAAAAAAGCAATGATAATCCCTGCAGGCTCCAATAAGTGTGTATATAAGAAATCATAACCAGGTACAAGATAGCAAAATCAATGTTTTTACCGTTATGTACGACAAGTCTATGTATTATGCCAAAATTGCAAATAGGTCCTTATATTATGCAAAAATGCACTATAAGTCTCGATATTAACTTTTTAATTAATAAATAAAATAATTTATAGTCTAATAAAATAAATTTTAAAAGTTATGGAAACCAAATGAATGTTTTTAACAAATTTAAGGGTTAATTACTCATAAACTTTTTTTTTAAAAGGTAGTTATAAATTTTTTTTTTTTAAATTCACGGGGGGGGGGGGGGGGGGGGGGGGGCAATGGACCCCCTAGCTATACCACAGCTCCGCCCCGGCTTCCAGTAGCGTATATAAGGAGGGCTAGAGATGTCTGGTGAGGCGTAAGGATAAGATCGGACGAACTGTCAGTTGACGATAGCGGCTACGAATTCTCCCGCCGATAAAGCTTTGTAGCGACGGAACATTGATCGGTGTTACATTATCACATTATCAGTTGATGACTCTTTAAATTTTTTGAACAGCTAGTGCTTGGAACAAAAAAAAAACTGCTAGTGCAATAAAATTTTGGTTGGGGTGGAATGGGGTGGGTGGGGGTCCGTTTTTATTTTTTAAAATGAATTTTGGTTTTTAAATATTTATATTAAATTTTTATTTTAAATTTTTTTGTCAATTAATTATAATTAGTTATAATTTATAATATTTTTTTGTATTTTTTAATTTTTTTTGAATAAATTATGATTTTAAATATTTTTGTTTTTTGAATATTTTTTTGATAAATTAATTATAAATTTCTGAATATTTTTTTAAATCCATTATTTTTTTAAAATAAGGGCGAATTACCCAAGGGGTCTTGAGGAAAATTAGTGTGCCACTTAAAAGCTACCAAATTTCTCTCTCCTACTTAGAGGCTACAAAAATGTAAAATGTCATCTTTACCCTTACAATTTAAAAATCAGAAAAATACTAGTAGACTCTTCGTTACCCGCTCAAAACACTTCTCATCACTACACTCTCTCTCCTCTCTCTTTCTGCAACTCTCTCTCTCTGATTACCACGGCCACTGAAGCGACACTCAGCACTCCGGTGATCGCGAAGCCTATAACCGCCGCTCAGAACTCCGTTAACATCTCTAAACAACAACCGATCAACGTCCGAACAAAACTCAGAACTGTAACCGACTTTCTGAGGAAAAGCAGAGCACCGATCAACAATACAGCGGCGATAGACGTGAAATATTCAAGCGCGACGGTAGATTACTGATTAAATCGACGAGTAATTACTGATTAAACTCAGAAAAACAACATAAATTTCCACATAATGGCTAGTTCATCGCGCGCCAAGAGTTCGAAGAAGGATAAAAAGGTATAACAGAGCTTTATTTTTTAGTTTTTGCTGTGTTTTTCGTATTTTGTTGAGCATTAATACGAACCTTAGGATTATGTTAGGTTTTGATTAATGCTCAGGAAAATAAGAATGTTTAATTTTTGTGCATGTTACGTTTTATGTTTAGATTGTGTTGATTAGGCTTTGCATGTTCTGATTATGTTAGATTTTCTTATGAACTGTTAGATTTTGTTTTTAATCTGAGTATATTTTAGGAGATTCCATTGAAAATTACCTATTTTGGTCATACTCAGTGAAATTGAATAGTTTAGTTGATAGCAGTAAGATTAAAAGCTCAGAAAGATTGAAGTTGTATGATGTTTGGTTAATAATACTAGTTAGAATGTTGAAAAAGATGATAATTATTACATTAGTATGCTCAATATGTTGTTTATGAGATCATAGATGCAATACTCAGAAATTTTTAACAAATACTCAGAACTTTTTGTGCATACTCCGAACTTTTTAACAAATACTCATAACTTTTGTTCATATTCCCCAGGCTTTATTCTTAGTGTTATGTCCAGAACTGTTATGTTAAGTAGTGTTATGCTCGGAACTGTTATGCTCACTAAAATTTGTTCTGCTATATGTTGTTGCAGGTGAAAAAGCAACCCAAGGCTAGGTCTGATCTAAAATATAGATCAACAATTGTTGGATTGTTCTCTATAATAAAGAATGACAAATTCAAGGTAGAGTTTCTCGGGAAATCCGACAAGACACCCTTCCACCGACTGTGGATGGGTTTATTCGAGAAAAGAGAAGAATACAAGGTTTTTAAGAAATCTGATCTGGTTACTAGACAACTTATAGAAACTTTCGACAGAGAAAAGCAAAGATTCATCATTACGGGTAAGCGATTGAAAATGACTGCGAAAGAAGTCAAGATTCTTATGGGTATAGAGTGTGGGAAGGTTGAGTTGCCTGATTACACAGCAGATGAACTAAACGAGCACAGTGAATGGTACACACGAAACTTTGGCGATCTAAATAAGGGAAACTGCACCCTGACGAAGCTGGAAGAAAGAATAAAAGAGATACTAGGTGGGCCGGTTACTGTGCAAGCTCAGGAGGATATGGTGAAATTACTGAGCATGTACACACTAACGGCGCTTTTGTTTGCAAATAGAAATAATAATGTTAGGAAGTCCTTCATAAAGTTGTGTGAAGACCTACACAACATGAAGAGGTATGGTTGGGCTTCGGCTATTGTGGGTGATACGATGGAGGGGATAAATACTTTCACGGACGTGCATTCCGTTACTGGTGGATTGTGTATACTTATGGTAAGTAGTACTTTGATTTAAATTTGTCCTTGCTCAGAGCATTGTTCAAATACTCAGAACTTTTTTGCCCATACTCAGTACTTTACCTAATAATTATCTTTAAACCTTGCAGGCATGGTACTATGAGCATGTTGAGGTCGGTTATTTGAGGGACCAAGCTGCGAAACCAAGATTTTTGAAATAGGATTACTTCACTGGCTTTAGAAAGGCAGACCCACTTCGGGTCACCGCGGACAAGGTATATAAAGTATAGTATGTTTTTTTAATTTTACTGAGTATGAAATATTAGTGGTTGATTTTGTTGTGTAAATGTTTATAGGTGCATAGAAGGAAACTACATCCAACTGAGGAAGAAGAACAATGGCTTGTAGTACCCATAATACCCGAAGCTGAAGTACAGAATCAGGACAATGTTGAGGATAATCAAGGTGTTGAGCTTGAGGGTGGTAATCAAGCTGTTGATGTTGGCGATCAAGCTGTTGATGGTGGTAATGAAGGTGTTGAGGCTGCTAATGAAGGTGTTGGTGTTGGTGTTGATAATCAAGATGTTGGTGTTGTTAATCAAGGTGTTGAGTGTAGTAATGTAAATTTAGATGATGTTGTTCTTAATCAAGGAGTTAATACAGATGATGATATAAATAAAGATGACAATGAGGGTGCTAATAAAGATGTTGTTGAGGTTGATAATGATAAAAATGAAGATGATAATGAAGTTATTGGAGAAGGTGGGAATGATGAGCCTGAGGATGGGAATGATGAGCCTGTGGATGATTGGTTGAACTCTCATGGGGATGGTGAAGAAATTGTTAGTAAAGAGATGGTTAATAATGAGATGGTTGAAGATGAAGAGCGACAAACGGACGTATCGAGTGACCCAGAGGAGATGGTAGTGGAGGACTCGTTTGAAGACGGTCCACCAAAAGGAGGTGAAGACGAGAAGATGGAAAGTGCTGAGTTCTCTGAGAAAGCCAACACAGATGAGCCTGAGGGAGTTAAAACTGGCAAAATGGTGGAAAACGAGGAGGCGGGCTCTTTAAAATACAGATCCTGTGGTGCAAAAGATATGGGATCGGGGTCGAAGGATCCTTTAGTGTTGAGCATGCGTGAGAGAATAAACGATGCCGTGTGTGAAATTGAAAGATTAACAGAGGAGATTCAGACACTAGAGAATGAAAAAATGGTGTTAAAGGTGTTTGATAATAAAAATGTTGACCTTCAGATAACTAACAAACAACTGAGCAGGAGGCTGGACTCAGTTGTAGTAGAAATGAAAGAGACTCAAAAGAAGTGTGAATCACAGGAAAAAGAGAACAATAATCTGAGAAAAGAGATAAATAGACTCGTTGAAGAGAACAAGAATCTGAGGCGATAGACTCTTAAAAATAGAAAATTCCTACAAAATGATGGAGGAAGGACATGAATCGCTTGTTAATGGAGCTTTGCAGATAGAAGAAGAAAATAAAAAACTCAAACAAGAGATCGCATCACTCCATGAAATTAACAAGATGGTGAGAAGAGGGGAGGTTGAAGTGGAAGAAGAAGATGAGGAGAAAAAGGAGGGGGAGGGAGATCAGGTTATGAGTCGGCATGAGGAGGTTAAACTCGATGGTGTGGTAAAGATGGCGTGTGAGAAAAACTAGGGGACCACGAGTCAGACAGTTGCAGGACCCAGCAAAAAAGAAGATACAAAGAAAGAATATCGAACATATACTCCGGGATCGATTACCTGGAATGTAAAGTTAAATAAGCAATCTGTGAAGATCGCTTACCCAAATATCGTAGAAGATCAGCCGGCTAAAGTAGCAGAGAAAAGGAAGAGAGTAACATTACGAGAGAAAAAACCTGCAAAACTTGTCAAAACTATCACAAAGCCTGAGGAAATCAGAACATCGCAACCACGATTCGATCTTCTGAGTGCAACACAGGACGATGATGAACAGTCAAACCAGAAAAAAATGGAGAAGCCACTCGAGAAGCTGGACAAGGGAAAGCAGGTCATTGTAGAAGAGGAGAAAAGTCCAAAATGGTTCTTTAAGAGTGTTGCAAACAAAGTAGATTTTGATTGGTTGATAAAGAAGACGAAAAAGCAGCAGACTGACCCTGTATGGGCGATAGATGCAATTGCGGTATCGAGAAACGAAGCACTGAATGTTGCACACAGAGGTGCATTGCCAGCTGAGGTATGAATTCTCACCAAGTTAAACAAAACAACACTCAACAAATAGTTCTGAGTATTTCATATATACTCAGCAAAACACTAGGTATAGTTGAAAACTCAGAACTATTGTTGAGTGCAAACTCAGAACTTTTGTCATGCAAACTCAGCACTTTTTTATAATCTCAGATACTTGAAGCTATGCTTTTCATGATGCATGAAGAATTTGGTGATGGAAAGACAGGTCTTCTACACAAAGTTACATATCAAAATACAGCATGCTACGTAAGTGAATCATATACAATTACATAAAAGAATAGTTTTAATAAAGTAAACTACTATAATTGATAATTGTATTGTGTTTTTTAACAACAATACATAGACCGGGATATGGAAGAGGCAAAGAATGTGTTGGTAAAGGGAGCTTTCGCTAAGAACTGCAAGGAGTTTGATTATACGCTGCTGCCAATTTTTGTAAAAGACGGTGAGAGTGGAAGCCATTGGAGCTTGATGGAGTATGACAAGCAGTATTGTACCTTCAACCACTACATCTCGATATGCAATAAAGGCGAAGGGTCGATAGGTTTAAAGACAGAAGTTGCTGCACAAAGATATCGAGATTACCTAGTGGATTCGGTGCTCAAGGCAAATAATCAAAACCCAGGAGAAGTATACAAACTATTTCACATGGAATCGCCTCAGCAAAAACAGGGCAGTTTAGATTGTGGTGTCTTCGTTCTCATATGGGCAAAGAACTTCTATAAGGCAGGAAAATTCTCGAGCTACCCAATCAAACAGAGTGTGGTAAATTCAATGAGGGCCAAGATTGTGAGTAAATTGTTACGCCACGATGAGTTTTCTCAGAGGATCCCCTGTGATTGAAAATAAGGACTTTTAAATCTTTTGTCATGTAAACTCAAAACTTTTATCATGCTAACTCAGAACTTTTGTCATCCAAACCCAGAACTTTCAAAACTTTGATGATGTATTATTTTGTTTGAACTAATCTTTATCGTATTTTATCGTACTTGAATGTTTATGGTTCAATTGATGTTTATCGTATTTGAACGTTTATCATATTCGAATGTTTATTGTTTAATTGATGATTTTAGAACGCTAAGTAATCAACAAAGTGTAGAAAATGTAATCAACAAAAAAAGCTAAGTATAGGAAAAAAGTTCTGAGCATAATCTAAGTATAGAAGGATAAACTAAGTAAACTAAAAATGAAAATATGCAATTTCATTGTAAAAAAAAACTAAGTAAAAAGTTCTGAGCATAAGCCATAAACTCAGAAATGTGTATAGAAGGATATGAAATTCCAATGTAGAAAAACTAAGTAAAAAGTTCTGAGCAAGAAAACTAATAAAAAAGTTCTGAGCATAAGCCATGAACTCGGAAAGAGTTCTGAGTATGGGCTATACACTCAGAAAAAGTTCTGAGCATGGACTGAATAATAAAAAAACACTACAAGTACTTCGTAAATGAACCAATCAACAAGTACTAAAGCTTAATACATGATAAAAACAAAAGTTCATTACAAAAGAATCAAATGGCAGCCCTGCATGTTGAGCGGTTGTGAGTTCCAATCTTGTGACACCTTCCACAGCGCATGAGCCTAACTAGTTTCTCGGTAAATGAACGATGACGCTTAGACTGAGGCCTTCCAGGTGGAACTCTACATGGAGAAGGATGGATAATCACAGAATCATCTAGTGGGACGGCTACCTCAAAAGTCGACATGGGAGGAATATTCTTTGCATAAGAATTTCTGTACGAATCAACATGAAAATATGACTCAACGTATTCAAAAGGGTTAACAACTCCAGTAGACGACAACGCACATATCGCGTGTTGGCAAGGGAAACCGAGTTCTTGCCATGAACAACAAGAACAAGTCCGAGCTACGATGTCTACAACCATAACCGGATTTGACCCGACCTGGAACAGATTCAGAGTTGACTGTTTAACGGCCCATGTGGAGCTAAGTCCAACATTTGTATTGTAAAGTGTCATAATAGACGGGCATAGTGGCGTGGTCCACTTAGATGAGGTTAGCGAACGATCGTGGTACCATTGCATCAGTTTAACTCGCAACGTATCGATAAGCTGTGAAATGGGAAGACTCCTTTGCTCTAATATCCAATAATTGAAAGATTCAACTGCGTTTGAGGTCATCTCACCGTAACGTCGCCCAGGGAAGTGAGCATTAGCATAGTTCTCCTTCGGTAATGAACTGAGAAAATCGATAATCTTTTTTTTCCCTTCAAGAAGCCATATTGAAATAAAGTGGTCATAGTGTTGAGTCGTTGAAGCGCGTGCAACTGTGTTCATAAGATGAACCATTCGATCCTTGAAAAACGTTGAACCCTTCACCGAGACACGAATATTTTTCTCTATATGTTTTGTACAGAACTATGGCTTTCGTTCGGGAAAACAGATTTCACAGCGTTTAATAGTCCCTTATTACGGTCAGATATGAAAGTAAGTGGTCGACCGCTTACGAGAGGTTTCAAGAATTCCAGGAATCCGGTCCAGCTAACTGTCACCAAAAGCAACAGGAAATAACCCTGTGTACATTAAAAAAGAACTGAGTATGGTCAAAAAAGTTCTGAGCATGTGCCATTGGCTCAGAAGAGTTCTGAGCAAAGAGCCATGGACTCAGACTTATAAGTGGGTTAACTGTGTATTAAACATCAAAACTTGGTATCATGCTGAGTATGGACCCTAAGACTCAACAATACTGAGTATAAGTTGAATACTCATGAAAGTTGAATACAAAAAGTAAAGTGCTAACCTTGGTTACCATCTTTAGCAGTAGCAACAACTAACATTCCCTCGTATTTGGATTTCAGGAAAGTGCCATCCAAAAATAACATCGGACGACATGATCCAAAACCAGCTAGGGATCCACCAAAAGCAAAAAAACAACGATGGAATACACGAGAAACAGGATCACACTCGACCGAAAACGCTGTATCCGGGTCAAGCACTTTAAGCTTCTCAAAATAAGTCTGCAAACGATTAAACGAGGAATCGATATCTCCGAATAGATGGTCCTTCGCCTTGTTGACCGTGCCCCAAGAAGTTTTGTAAGAAATATCAAAACCGTAGCTCTCCTTTAGAATAAATTGAATTTCTCTTGGCCTAAGAGAAGGATTCGCATGAACCTCGTCTGAAATAACATGAGATAACACACTAGAGTCCAACCTATCGCTAGACATCTTCTTGTAAACGTGTCCGCATGTATGAGTAGGCCTATAAGTCCTTACGTATCACCAAAAAGCGTTAAATTTCTCTGGAGAAACATAGACATACCATTTGCAGCCCTTGCTAACCTTATAAAAGCATTGTGCGCTAATACGATTCTTATTGTTATGAATAAAGTCAAACTGAAAACCTTCAACTGCAGCTTGTTTACAAAGAGTTAAGCGAAATTGTTCGGCACCACCCATAAAACACTGCCCTTTATATTGTAAACCAGATTTCCACGAGTCGCTTCTTAAATCCTTTACTTCGTGTGTGAAAAAGGATGGACCAGGGTCGGATATGAAAGGATCGGGAATAGATTGTATAGGCGCGGGTTGAATGAGTTGAACAGCTGAACGGGATGAAACGGTGTAAGGTTTACTAAAAGGTAAACAAGCTCGTTTGTCGGAAACACAAATATCCATCTTATCGTATTTTCCACGCTCCAAAATCCACTTGATCGTGGTGAAATCAGATTCATTATCTAGTCTGGAATCTTTGTAATCACCAATAGTATACGATAAACTAACAGAACCGTCAAACGAACCCCATCTTTTGACTGCAAAATCCTTTATCGAATTGAAGTCGACCAACTTGTTGAAAGGAAAAAAGACATGCTCTATACCAGCCTTGAACACAACGAGAACATCGGGATCCATATCACCTAGAAATTGAGAAATCAGTAAACAAAAAACTTATACACACACACCACAAAGTTCTGAGCATAGGCATATAGTACTGAGCATAATAGTAAAAACAACAAAAAGTACTGAGTATAGGCATATAGTACTGAGCATAAGAGTAAAAATGAGCATAAGAATAAAACAAAAAAAACTGAGCATAGGATTAACTAGTGCTGAGCATAGGCATAACACAACAAAAAGTACTGAGTATAGGCATAAACTAGTACTGAGCGTAAAACAACGCAAAAAGAAAGTACTGAGTATTAAATAAAAAACAGATAATTACCGAGCATGAATGCATGCAAGTACATAAACACGTATTATAATCATAAACGAGCAAAAATCTTCTGAGAGTGTGCAATAACTAGTGCTGAGCATAAGATAGTACTGAGCATAGGATTAACTAGTGCTGAGCATAGGCATAGCACAACAAAAAGTACTGAGTATAGACATAAGTAGTGTTGAGCGTAAAACAACGCAAATAGAAAGTACTGAGTATTAAATAAATAATAGATAATTACTGAAAATGAATGCATGCAAGTACATAAAAACGTATTATAATCATAAACGAGCAAAAATCTTCTGAGAGTCTGCAATAAACAGAAGATTAATGAGATACAAAGCATATCACGTGACGTAACAGAGAAACAATAGAAAACTCACGATGAACAAAAAATTTCGATGAACACAAACGATGAATAACGATAAACAACTACTCAAACACGCAATAAGTAACAAAATAAACAATTCTAGCAAAATTAAACACATAATCAAAGAAAAATTAAAAAAACCCAGCTAAAACAAGCAAAAAAGGAAGAATATAGTAACTTACATGAGCGCGAGAGGGAGAAGAACAAATTTGATAGCGAGAGAGAGAAGAATAGCCCGAGAGAGAGCAGATGAAGATTAGGAGCGCTAGAGAGAAGAAACCAGCGAGAGACGAAGATGAAGATAGAGAGCGAGAGAGAGAGAGAGAGAGAGAACAGAGCTTTAGTGTCTTCGCCTGGATAGAGAGAGAAACGTGTTACTATGTGTTAGTTATGTGGGAGAGTGTGTTAGGGTTTTATAATTTATTATATATAGTGTCCAAAAAACAAAGAAAAACATTTGAGTGTAGAAAGGTAATTGCAAAATTAGGGTTCTACTGTTAAAATTAGTTTGTGGCCTTTAGTAAGAAGAGCCAAAAGAGGCGGTCTTGTTAGGTCACGGTGTAGTGATTTCAAGACCCTTTGGGTAATAATCTCTTAAAATATTAGGTATTTATTTTAGTTTTCAAAAATTATATTAATAACTACTTTAGTAAGGGGTTGGAAAATTTGTAGAAGTGATAGACGACTATTCGTTGGGCATGATGGAAATTGTTATAAGTAATAGACTACACTTGTTAATGGGAAGTAGGCAAATGCAAGATTGGAGTTTTTTTAATTACTATTTCATTAGGGGTAGGGAAAAAAGAGTTGGCATAATAACAGTTTTCTTGTTGTGAGAATAAGGAGCAAAGAATGAAAAACATCCAAAACATGAATGAAAAAAAGTAAATTGTGTTGGTTGTAACTTAAAAATATTCGTTCCCTATTTTGGTATAAAGTTGTAAGATGGACTAAGGTTGCGACCAATTTAAGTTGCGACCAATTTAAGTTGGTAAAAATATTCGTTCCCTATTTTGGTATAAAGTTGCGACCAAGTAGTTGTCAAGCAACAATTAAAAGTAATTCAACTCAAAACAATAGGATATCTTGGTACAGTAGCTCTCCCTAATGGCGTGTTTGCAATAAACCAATTTAAGGAATTTTTCTTCTCTCTCTAGACTAACAAGTACTGTAGAAATTCACATGCATAATCTTAGGGTTTTAAACTAATTTTTCTTATCTTCCTTTAATTAAATTCACTCCTCCCTTTGTTTCTTTCTTTGTCTTTTGTAATTATATTAAGAGTACATATATCCTAAAGTGGAGCTATGGAGTGGCCGGTATTTGGATGGGGAAATTTCGATCCAGGACCGAATAATTATGTCTTCTTTAAGTTAATTCAATTTTGGCTTGAGTATGTTTTGACTATATGGTACTATATAGCGGACATGCAACGGCATTGGAAGGAAGGGAAGTACTTGAATGGGGATAAGGGACCCTGTGAATCCCTCTTTTCGTATTGCAGAAGGAAGATCTTAATGCATTGGGATAATACCATGATTGTTGCAGCTATGGGTTATAGTGATAGGAAAAAGGTTAATATCGTGATAATCAAGATTGATTGGAGATGCATGCAATTCTATTGGATCAAGGTGGGATATGGAAAGGATTTGAAGTCTAATAACAAAGGAAAAGTGAAGTTTTTTTTTTTTTTTTTTTTTGATCAACAAATCAAACTTTTTCATTATAATCAACTTCAAAGTCATTACATTATGGACCTCACAAGCATTAGCTCAAGCATGAGATAAATACCTTGTAAGCCCATTGAAACTTTTAAACATAAGAAAATTTAAAACATTACAACCTATAAGCCTCTACTACTCGGCCTACCTTTAGACTCCTACATAACATTGCTAGCCCAATAAAGCCTATTACAAGACAAAGCTAACTAACTAAATTCTCAGCTACTTTTATAACATCAATATTCTTTAAATTCCTTACACTAATCTTCATTTTCACCATTTCGCAAATTCTCCCCATGACTTGTTCTTCATTCAAAATCTCCCCTTCATGTTCAATTTCGTTCCTCTGTCTCCATATTACATAGATGTATGAGGTAACCACTAAACTCACCAACATTCTCTTCTCTTTACTGGTTAAACCTAGGAATTTTTCTGTTAAATCATCAAAGTCTCTCGGCAGCCATCTAATTTTACAAATTTTTAATAGTTTCTGCAATATCCTTTTAGAAAAGGAACATGAGAAGAAGATGTGTACATTATCTTCTCCTGTAGCCTTACACAAGCTACATAAGGGATCAACTTGGGCTCCCCATTCAATCATTCTAAGCTTTGTACTAAGCCTATTTTGAATAGCAAGCCAAGATATAAAAACACACCTAGGAATATTAGCACTTGACCAGATTAGCTCATACCATTTTACACTTGGTGCATCTGTGTCATTTGTGAGTTTAATAAGGGTTTTCTTAAAAGAAAAACCTTTCTTGTTCGATTCACTCCAAACCTTCCTGTCCTCTTTATTCACAAGCTTTATATCAGCTAAGTATGGAAGTATTTTACCCACACATGGAGGTAATCTCCATCTCTCTTTACCATAAAACATATCAACTGTTTTGTTGCTATTTAAATTGTCTTTTGAGAGTTCAATACCTAAGATTTGTTGCATATTCTGCCCTTCAAGCCATCTGTCCCAGATTAAATAAGTATTTTTTCCATTATACACATTATGTGTAATGAAAACATATGCAATGCTCCTCACTTTCAGTAGTTTTTTCCACATCCACGTTTGACTCTGCTTCTCCTCAATACTCCATATACACCTCCCTTTTAAGATATTATGTTTGACCCACATACTCCACAAATTAAGTTCTTGTGAATACATCCTCCAGAAAGTGTAAAGAAGACATACCAGGTTGAGCTTCTCTAGGTTAGGGATGCCTAAGCCTCCTCTCTCTTTACTACAACAAACTTTTTCCCATGAAATTTTTGCTCCCTGAGCACCATTCATATTGCCCTTCCATAGAAAGCTACTTATAATCCTATTCAGTTTATATATGATCTGTTTTGGAAGTAGAAAAACTCTACACCAATAGAGGATTTTACTTACAATTATACTCTTTATGAGCTCAAGCCTTCCTGAATAAGATAATAATTTTGATGTCCATTGATTTATTGTGTTGAAAATTTTGTCAATCAACTTGTTTCCTTCTTCAACACTAAGCTTTTTTGAATGAAGTGGGACTCCTAAATATCTAACTGGCAAATTGCCAATTTTGATGTTTAGAATCTTAGAAATCTCACTTTCAATTACATAATTTCCTCCACTAACATAGACTTCACTCTTTTGATAGTTTATTTGTAATCCAGAGAGTCTTGAGAATAGATTTAACCCCTCTTTGATAATAATAGCACAGTTTAAGTTAGCCTTGAAAAACACAAGCAAATCATCGGAAAAGTGAAGTTTGGATTATTGCTTTCGAGATTTTGGAAAGATTTAACCAGTTATGATCCGATAGCTTATCTCTATCAAATGAAGAAGAGATCAAGGTTTCAACGTGGCATCAGGGCGAAAAATATAACTTCCAAAACGATATTCTCAGGTTACTTTTTATACTTAACTCCATTTTTATAATTAGCTTCATCTTACTTTGGTATGGGGAAAATGAAATTATTGATAGCTGTATGGGGAATTTCGAAACTATATTGTCAAATATTAGTAGAACTTATGTAGTTTTGACCGGTTTAATGGACAAAGTGAGGGTAGGAGTGCAGCTTAGAAGTTTTGCTACAAATTTAAGGAACATTTTCAATTGGATTAAATGCTATATATTAATGGGATACATTCCTTTCATTAAATACCCGGAGAATGTGGGAGTTTTTAGAATCATGAAAAATAAGAATCACATTGGTAGATTTTTAGTATTAAGAAATAAATTTGTTCGGTTCACTGAAGCTGTGTCAGTCACGCCTGCGGTCTATTGTGTACTCTACTATTCGAAAAACGAAGAGGTTATCTGCAGAATCAAGCAAAAATCTTGGGAAAGATATAAAAATGGACAGGTGGCTAACATGCATAGTAATCAAGGCGAAAAGGAAACGAAATGGACAAAAACAACTCTCTGTAAATCTTCAACTTTGAGTATAAATAGGATGAGAGCGAAGCATTGCAGAAGCAAAAACAGAATGTACCTTTTCACTAAACTTCAAACAAATTCTATGGCATCTACAAACAACCATTTACTCCCTCTTGCTCGGGTCAAAACTGAGAATCTCGAAAGATTTGAAACACTTTCACTTTCCACTAAAGTTCAATCAATCCAACCTGAGATTCCTGAATTTAACCTAGTAGCAAAAATAATAGCGGATAGAGTGGTTCCTCTTAACTCATTCAGAAAAGTGGTATATGATGCTTGGGGTATTCTTGGAAGACTTATCTTTGAAGAGCTAGAACCAAATGTATTCAAGCTCACTTTGTTCCAGCAAGAAGAAGCGGAACGTGTCTACTTTGTACGCCCTCTAACTGTACAAGGTCTTCACATAAGTATTACTAAATGGGAAAATGGAATGGCTTTCAAAGACCTGGATTTGAAGCACTCAAGCGTGTGGATTAGAATCTATGGATTGGCGGGTATTCAAAACACTCTGGAGGCAATTAGGATATTTGGAGATTTCATCGGGGAAGTTATTGAGGTTGATCATCCTATGATTGATCTCGATAATTTGTAGTTTATACGCTTTCGAGTCAAGATCAAAGTCACTGAACCAATCAAAACAGGTGTTTTCCTTGAACAGCTTGATGGAAAAGCGTGGGTCTCATTCATATACGAGAATATAGGCCTTTTCTGCTTTAATTGTGGCGTGCTTGGCCACAACAAGAGCACCTGTCCAACCTCAATGGTGAGACCAAAGTGGTCCGATGATGCATCACGATACTGTAACTGGCATAAAGATATGAACATCAGGAGTGATGATAAGGTTTTTCATGTGATTAGAAAAAAAGATAGGTGGGGTCATTTCGATGAAGTTGTGCGTTTCTTTCCGTTTAGAAGATTTCAAGGTGATAGAGAGGATAGCAGTTCAAATCCTAGTCAAGGTGGTATAGCTGCTCATACAATAATGATGATGGGTGGAGCAGGTCAAGTTGGTCAAGTCTCAAAAAAGAAAGAGGAAAGTAAGCAAGATAGTGCTCAATCTGGTAGCGACTCGAATAAGAGGAAACGAGAAAATGCTGAACTTCTTGAGGACCTTTTCAAGAATCTTCAAAATGCTGATGGGCCAATTGAGATTTCAGAGAAACGTTTTCCTGGATTGTATAAAGTATTTCGAAGAGAACTCGGCGAAATTGGAATGAGTATTATCGTTACAAATGAGATAATTACAGAGGTTCTTAATGCGCAGAATATAAATGTTGAGGAGATGTATAATAATCTACACACAAATGTTGGCGAAGAGTTTGGGTGTGTTACTGGTAGTGTCAAAGAATATGGAACAATTGGAAAGTCTGTGGCTGATATAAACGTGAATACAGACTTTATTTCGAATGACCAGTTCTGGAAAAATAAGTTCGAGGTAGGTGGTACATCTAACGGAATGGCGATGGTCACACAGACACAACTGGAGGGGAAAGAAAAATGTTTCGATGAAGGATGCGATTCGTATGAACCAGATGAGGATTCACCTAATTCGCAGTCTATACATATAAGTCAACACCCAAGGGAGGAAACAAATCAAGGTCAACTTGAAACAATCGTGGAGGAAGGAAATTTTAAAGCAAAGAGGAAGTTTTCATGGCCAAAGACTCTTAAAAGAAAAGAAGCGCCTAGTGGTTGTCCAGGCAATGCTAAAGTGAGAAAATTCACTAAAGAGGTTTTGATGAAATGGAGAAAAGAATTAACGCTATTCAAGGATTCATAAGCGAAATTGGTGATAGTTTTTATGAGGTGAAGGAACAGATGAAGGAGGAGGTTAAAATCTGCGATGGTGTTAAAACAAAAAAGGTGGACGACGGTTACAAGGAGGGAGGAGAGACTCTATACTTTTGTAAGGGCGATGATTGAAATGGACATCTCGAGTATGACCCTAGTAGTAGCGAGAACACTGAAGAGTTTGTTAGCAACCGGGGTGCCCCTGTGAATGCAACCAAAGGACGTCGTGTGATGGTGGATGGCGGCCGGTCCCTTAACCAGGCCGGATTCGATGGATAGTGTTGGTTTTTGGAATTGTCAAGGTGCACGGGCTCCCTTGACAAGGAAGTCGTTTAAGTCTTTAATCAATAAGTTTAGATTATCTTTTGTATGTTTAGTGGAATCGAAACTAAGGAGAAAAGATCTTAAATTTGATAGTTTCCATGTGGTGGACCCCGGAGGAAGAGCTTATATGTCCGGGGGCATCGTAGTGATGTGGAAAAGTAGTTTAGCGATAGATATCATCTACTCATGCTCATATTTTGTTATTGCCAAGTTTAATGAGAAAGATGGTTCAGATTGGTTCTTGTTTTGTGTTTATATGCCAAATGATGAAAATCTCAAGGTAAAAACATGGAATTTGATAACGAAATGGATAAATAAATTAAACGGTCCAAAAGAAATGCTTGGTGATTTTAACGATATAACAAAATTTTCAGAGAAGAAAGGCAAATCTCAACCCAACATCGATCGAATTATGAAGTTTAATGAGTTTGTTAATAAGAATCAATTAATTGAAATAGCAAGCAAAGGGTGTTTCTTCACGTGGTATAATCATAGAAAAGATGGGGAAATGTTAAAGAAAAATTAGATAGGGGATTTGCGAATCTTGAATGGTGTGATAAATTCCCTAACGCTAGAATCACAATACCTCCGGTAGTGGGTTCAGATCATTCACCGTTAATCCTTAATTGTGAAGAGGCGAATAACAATATTGGAAAATATTTTTGCTTTTAATCGAGATGGCTAGAGAACGAAAGATGTAAAGATATTGTCGAAAATTCATGGTGCCCAAATAATATAGTTCACAATATGCAAGATTTTTGTAACAAGAAAGATGCCTTGTGCTTAGCCCTTAAAGGATGGAGCAAAACAAATTTCTTCAACAATAGAAAAAGGATAAATAAAATTTACGAAGAAATTGGTAAAATGGAAGATGAAATTAGAACAATGGAGTTAACAAACAAGTAGAAGGCTCTAAAGAAAGAACTTGAAGAGTGTTGGGATCAAGAGGAGCTTTATTGGTCGGATAGAGCTAGAGATCTTAATATTAAAGAATGAGATAAAAACACGAGATATTTCTTCGCTAAGACAATGCAAAGAAGGAGAATAAACAAAATTGATATGCTGAAAGTTAAAAATAATGAATGGACAAACGACAAAAAATTGATTAAAAATAACATTCAAATTTTTTTCAAAAACCTATTTAAAGAGAAAGAGGTTAATGATATTGAGGAAGTGGTTAAACTTATACCCTCGAAAGTGGATTTTGAAATGAATGTACAATTAATAAGAATACCGGACGAGGAAGAAATTAAAGATGCCGTTTTTTCGATGGATGGATCAAAAGCGCCGGGCCCAGACGGTCTTCCAGGAAAGTTTTATCATGAATTTTGGGAAATAATCAAAAAAGACGTATGTAGAATAGTTATTGATTTTTTTACGAATAATACGCCCCTCAGCTTGATCAATGATACAGTCATAACACTGATTCCTAAAGGCGAGAAACAAGAAACAATTAGAGACTACAGGCCGATTTCATGCATTAATTTTTGCTATAAGATTATATCAAAAATTATGGCGCTTAGACTCCAACCGTTCATGGATACAATTATTGCGCCAACGCAATCGGCTTTTATGAAAGGCAGAAGCATCCAAGATAACATCCTTATTGCTCAAGAAGTCTCCTATTTCTTGAATACAAAGAGAAAATCAAAAACTCATTATGCGGCGGTAAAAATCGATATGGAAAAGGCGTATGATCAAGTTAATTGGAATTTCCTATTCGAAACATTAAAAGCGCTTGGATTCGATGAAGTTTAGGTAAATTGGATAAAAAATTATGTTACAACGGTTTCAATGCAAATTAAAATGAACGGGGAAAGACTTAAGAAGTTTAAACCACAACAAGGTCTCAGACAAGGAGACCCGCTATCCCCACTGCTTTTTTCACTTCTCACTGAGAGCCTTATTAGTCTTATTAACAACCAATGTAGAGAAGGAAACATGGAGGGAATTGCAATTACAAGACAATGTCCTAAGCTTACTCATCTGTTCTTTGCGGACGACGCTTTATTTTTTATAAAAATTTCGGATAGAGAAGTTGAAGCTTTCAAAAACGTCTTGACATTATATTGTAGAGCATCGGGACAAAGGATTAATTTGAGCAAGTCTTCAAGAAACCTATAACTGTACCGAGCAAACTATCACACACATTCTTCTCACAATGCATAACGTCAATATTATGTTTCAACAAATTTTCGGACCAATAAGGTAAACGATAAAAAATACTTTTTTTCTTCCAATTGAAACGACTAGGAACAGTGTGCTTCACGATCTTTCCACCAAAATCCTTGTATTTACCGAGAAACACAATGGGAAGCCCATCTAACTGTGTCTGAATATTAGCAGGAGTATGTTTCCTCGGTGGGCCCCTATGATCGGCAGCCGGGTACGAAACCTTGTCTTCTATAAATCAATGTCTGGGAGGTAACCAACGTCTATGGTCAAAGTATACAACCCCTTTCTTCAACCTCAATGACGGAGTAGAATCCATGCATTCTGGACAAGTTAAGTAACCTTGACTCGACCATCCTGAAGTGTATGACCTAGCGGGGTAATCATTAGTCATGGACAACAAACAAACCTTCATTGTAAAATCTTGCTTCGTGTGGGCATCATATGTAAGGATGCCTTTATCCCACAACTTGTCCAACTCATCTATAACAGGTCAAAGAAAGACATGCATGTCCTTACCTTTGTGATCGGGGTCCCGGAATCAACAAACAAAGCTGAAATGTGGTCTCCTTCATGCATTCCCACGGTGGTAAGTCATAGACGGTCAATATAACCGGCCACATGTTGTATGAGTTGTTATGCATTGAGAACGGACAAAAACCATCGATACCCAGACCCAAGAACACATTCCGAAGTTCGCTAGCAAACTCAGGATGTAACTGAACAAATTTCTTCCAACTATCACCATCAACCGAATGACGCAACACATCTGGATCTGTACTCTTCCCTGTACGGTGCCAAATTATATTTTCGACAGTGTGTGTCAAAGCATAAAGTCGTTGCAACCTCGGGGCAATCAGGAAATATCAGAGTTTCTTATGCGCTACTTTCTGACCCTTCTTCGGGTCCCATCTGGATTCACTACATACTGGACACTTATCGAGTAATTCATTCTCCTTGTAAAATAAAGCATAATCGTTCACGCAAACATCGATGGTAGTGTGTACCCCATACCTAAACTTTTAAACTTTTTGTTGCACTCCTCGTCAGACTCGGGCAAGGTATGAGGTTTGGGAAACATGCGACACAAAAGTTCAAGTAACATGGTGAAATGTGTGTTAGTACACTTGTTCTTCACCTTCATGTGCATTAGCTTCGCGATGAAATTTAATGAACTCATTATTGTACAACCAGTGTATAACTTAGTCTCCAATTCCTCAAACATAGTTTCGAAACTGCCACGTGTTGAATTGTTCGAGTCTATCATCTTGGTGTCACCCTAATGACCACCACCCTCATAATTAGGTTTCAAATCTTCATAGACATTAAACATTTCATTTTCTACATATCGAGTCTCGGGAATTTCATCGTTCTCACTATGCTTTGTCCAAATCTCATACGCGGACAAAAACCCGAATTGTAAAAGATTTGGCCTAACTTTTCCACGTTAAACCAACGATAATTCGAATACCCATTACATGGACAAAACAAAGTTTCATTAAAATCATCTTTTTTTCTTAGCAAATGTGAGAAATTCTTCTATCACCGTAACAAATTCACGTGAAACACGATGAGCGGAATTAATCCAACTTTTATCAATACCTGAAGTCATCCTCTATTACCAATATAATCAACTATACCAATATAAAAGAATACAAAATAAATATTTCATTTGTGCATTTATTTCTCATACGATAATATATCATATAGATTATAAAATTAAAACATGTTTCTAACAACCTAATCATACTATTTATACACAATTGTAATCAAATAAAAGAAATTTAAAAAAGATTTAATGAAGAAAAAATACCTACTTTTGAGCAAATTTGGTTGGAGAAATTGATAATTGAGTAGGTCTCATGTTGTTGATTGGCCCAGGAAAGCTTTTACACGTGTTGAAGTAACATTTGATGATGATTGGTGGGAAAAAATTGGGAGAGTTTTGAGAGAATAGTGGGACAAATATAAAATAGTGGGTATTAAGGATTCAAATTTGCAACTCTCTGTAATAAATACGCTACGAGCATTCGCGACTACGTAAGCAGTCGTTAAAAATGTACAAGTAGTTGAAATTAATGACTACTAACGACTACTTACGTCGTCGTAAAATGCTAAAGGTCATTTGCGACTACTTATGTCGCTGAACAAAAATAATTAAATAATAAAAAAATACTAGCGACTACATATACAACATTAACACTACTTTTAGTAGTCGATAAAAAGAAAATGTATTTACGACTACTTATGTAGCCGACAAAGATGAGAAGTAGTCGTAAATAAGATGTAGTCGGAAAAAATTTAGTCGCTAAAGATCACGCGCGTGTAGTAATGATCGTACGAGATAATTTGTGAGCATGATATAATAGGTCTAAGTGTCTGGTCACTATTATTTTTTTCAGATAGGTTTTTGAAAGGGGATGCTATTATTATAAATATTTCTTAGACCCCACACTATTATGTTTATCCTAGACACTAGGTAGCCTTTTATTGTATTTACAAGTACTCGTCAAAATAATTATAGAAACTACACGTGAAGTCTCTTTGTGAGAAAAAGGTAAAGTCTTTTTGTGTGAAGGTAAAGCTAAAAATGAATAGGTGAATACTCTTTGTGAGCTATTTAACATTGATTAAAGGTGAACCTGTATAATTCCCATTGTTCTTATTTTGAGTATTACATGCTCAATATGAGCCTTCACGTGCAAGCTAGATTCATGTCATTTTTTGCATGTCTAGACTTTGCTATGTGAATTTTCAAATTGGGTGACGACGACAAAACTCAAACCGCCGACCTCTTATGGATTTGGGCTCTAATACTGTGTTAGACAACCAATTCTCTTAAAAGTTTAAGCTGTCAGGAAGAGTTATCTTATACATTATATTTTGAGTATTACATGCTCAATAAATTGAACATAGTTTAACTATATAATCTCGTTAAGTTCTAAGTTTTTTAGAAGTTGAAAAATTGTACATAATTTATTCACGCCTTTTAGATTGTGTTTAGGAACTAACGACATTGCCTATGGATGGTACAATAGGCTATCTTAAAATTTGAGCCTAAATCTCATATTGACTCCAACTAAATCCTTCGTATATGATCCTCCGATGGCATAGCCTATCGAAATACACTTAACTATCAAGAACTTGATCCCTTACTACTAGCTAGTTAATTAGTGCCTATTTTATGTCCTCTAAACGCTACAAGCAATAGGTAACAAGTAGAAACCTAGACTACGAAAAATAACTATAAGAAAATGAATAATAGTCTAAAGGTTCATTCAATATTTTCATCAAACACACATTTATGCATAATTTTTTTCTAAAAAATATACATAAAATTTAATCAAATCATCCATATATTAGCACCCAAGCCATAAGGTGCTTAACTACTACATAAAAGTAAGAAGCAAAATAAATTTCTCATAGAATGGTTGATGATAAATGGTTTGAGGTTTTCCTATTTGTTTCTTCTATTCTTTGTCTTATTTCTATATCTAAAGTGTTATATATTATGGTCAAATATATATTGTAAAGTCAATATTCAGTGATGTGGAGGCTTATGTGGACTCTTATTAAGCTGATAGAGTTTTTGATACGTGGGATATTCTCGCTCCTTGATCTTTTATTAAGTTGGATGGCTCAGATTGAAACACACCAACTGTCTCATATAAATACTCCACTTCACGCATGGGTCTTCTCTCTCTTCGCTTCGAATTTCGCCTCTTTACTCTCTCGTCTCTCTCAGCAGTAAAACTAGGGCTTTGTACATTGTTTAATCTGTTCTATAAAGATTAACAATTAAAATAGAGGAAATCAAGCATCTGGCTTGATTGATTGAGTAGTATTTCTCGATTGTATTATTAGGGTTTCTTGTTGAAGCTTTGATTGATTTCTATTCTTGTAATATCATTGTAAGACTCGATCTGAAGTTGTAACCTTGTTCTATAGTGTGCGAAGTATCTTTTGAGGAGGGCTTCAACGTGGATGTAGGCATTTTTGTGCTGAACCATGATAAATCTTGGTGTTCTTTTACTTTCTACATTTTTTCTTTTCTGGGTTTGAGTTTATGTGTTTTCAACCATAGGTCTTGTTTGATATATTTTTGCCAAAGATTAAAGTGTTTTTCATAGTCTATTTACAACAGTGGTATCAGAGCTTTGTGCGATTAATCTTTGAAAAATATTTTACGAAAAGATTCGTTTTCAATCTTTACAGATCCGTGTTTTGGCGGTTTAAAACTTTCTGAAAATCTTTTCGTTTCAGTGCAATGTTCTTCATATTGTACTGTAACTCACGGATCTAATATTTTTAGGGTTTTTTGAAATTAAAATATCCTAGAGTTGATTTTTATGGGGTGTTTCCGATTTTACTAACCCTAATAGTCGATTGCCTGTGTTGTGTATCTTTTTCTGA
Source organism: Nemophila menziesii (assembly GCA_029959085.1). Classification (NCBI taxonomy): domain Eukaryota; kingdom Viridiplantae; phylum Streptophyta; class Magnoliopsida; order Boraginales; family Hydrophyllaceae; genus Nemophila; species Nemophila menziesii. Next base: position 26,132,020 of record JARWIR010000018.1, on the reverse strand, counting down.
TATATAGGGTATAAAGAAATGGCTACAACAAGGCTAGAGGTATCTGTGTTAGATGGAAAAGGTGACTTCGGTGTATGGAAAAAGAAAATGAAAGTGTTGTTGTCACATAACAAAGTCCTAAGTGCTCTTGAACCAAATATGGGTCATTAGTCAGAAGAAGCTCGAAAGCGAGTCAATGAAATAAAGGAAGAAGCATTCAATCTTCTCTTCTTGAATCTTTCAGATAATGTAATATGAAAGGTTGATGGGGCATAAACTGCTCTCGACTTGTGGGGTAAACTTGAAACTTTATACTATATTCAATCTGCCTTCAATCTTGCTTTCTTGAAAGGAAATCTATTCTCTTATAAAATGGATTCTTCTAAGACTATTGATGAAAATGTTGATCAGTTTTTAAAACTTAACCTAGCACTTAAAGGTTCTGATATGGCCCTTGATCAAAATTCTAAATGTATGATTATTTTAAATTTAATACCTGATTCTTACTAAGTTGTGAAAGATTCTTTTAAATACTCTACTATGATTCCAACCTTTGATCAAATTGTTGCTTCTTTAAAAACTAGAGAATTATAATTAAAGAATTTAAAACTTGTTGGTAACAATTTATTTGTGAAACATAAGACTGAATCACCTGAGTATGTTAAAACCAATAAGAATAAGAAGAAGTATAAAGGGAATACAGGTAAAGAGACTCGCAAATGCTATCATTGTGGGAAACCTGGCCATATTAAGAAAAATTGTTATGCTCTTAAGAACAAGAACTTGAATCATAATAGTAATGAGACCAATATTGCGTGTATGCCCCTTAAACAAGATGAGACTTGTGAGGTCTTAAATGTATCTGACATTTCATGTAAATTTAATTGGATTTTAGATTCAGGGTGTACTTTTCACATGAGCCCCAATAAGGATTGATTTGTGGACTTGATTGAGTCAAACACTGAAACTGTTTATATGGGTAATAATAATACATGTCAGGTAGTTGGTATAGGTAAAATAAATTTGAGACTGAATAATGGTAAATTAGTAACTCTTACTGATGTTAGATGGATACATGATCTAAAACGAAACCTTATATCTTTAGGTGTTTTAGATGACGTAGGTTGTATTTACAAAGTCTCAAATGGTGTGATAAATGTGTTTAAGAATGATAAAGTTGTATTATGTGGTAAGAAACTGTCTGGTTTATATGTACTTGATGGTGTTTGCATTAATCATGATTTGAATAATGTTAATACTAATGTTGAGAATGCAGCTACTATTAAGTGGCACTTGAGACTTGGTCATATGAGCCAATTAGGCTTAACAGTATTAAGTAAGGATGGCTTATTGGGTAAGGACACTATCTCTACTCTCTCTTTTTGCGAGCCATTTAGAACAAGATTACAAGATGAACAAGACCCTCAGTGGGAGTCTAGTACAACTCTAGCCGTCGCACATTCACTCCTATTACAATTTTACTTCAATAGCTTCTTAATTTTAACTTCCCAATTTTAAAAATTTAAATTATAATTTTTTTTATTAATTTTTATTTTTATTTTAATTAATTATTATATTTTTTATGGAATTTAGTTATTTATATCTTTAAAAAAATATTAAAAGTGTTTTTAATATTCAAATTATAATTATAAATATTATTTTTGTTATAAACTAAAGAAGAATAAGAAGATAAAGATGAAGAAAGAATTATATTCTTGTATTCCAAAATAAACTACTAGTCTATTACAAAGAAATGATCATCTATTTATAGGGTAAAAGTGACCCTTCACTTGCCACAATAAATTGAAAGAGTAAACTAAACCCTTTGGACATCCATAATTAATTAATTATATTTATTCATAATACTCCCCCTTGGATGTCCATCTATTAGAAAATATGCCTCGTTAAAACCTTGTCAAGAAAACCCTATCGGATAAAAACTTGGTCGAAGGGAAAAGAGTACGTATAGATGGAACTAATCATATTGAAGCGTTGCCTCGTTAAAAAACTTACCAAGAAAACCCATTAGGACAACACTTGGATGAAGGGAAACGAGTACAGTCTTGTTTACGCTCCCCCTGATGTTGGTAAGAGATCTCTGAGTTGTCGTATCTCAGTATTGTGGACCTACTTCTTGAATATTGTGGTTGACAATGATTTCATCAGAAAAATCTATAAAATTATTGTGTGAATTGTATCTGTCGAGTGTCAATATCCACATTATTATGTAGGTCATTTGTAAAGGAGACTTTGGTGAAATATGTTTTGTTTTGTCTCAATTGATGCATCCATTCTAATTATGTGTGGTTCAAGCAATAGTATCCTCATACAATACCATCAATATATTTTTGTTGAAGATATACCACACTTATTTTGGGTATGTTGAATAATCCACTTAAAAAAATATTTCATACCTCTCCCCCTTGGATATTCACTGAAAGATATGCCTCATTAAAACCTTATCAAGAAACCCCATCGGGACAAAACTTGACGAAGGGAAAAGAGTACATCAATCCTTGGGGGTTATGACACATATTCAACCTGTCTAGTTAAAACGTTACCAGGAAAACCCAATGGGATAAACCGTGGTGAAGGAAAAAAATGAAGAATTTCAATATATTCTCCCCTCATTACGACATTACATATTTCCTAATACATTAGATACTTTTGGACTTGTACCTTGTTGTCATTGTTAATGAACTTTAATTAGTAAATCTTCTGGATTTTAACTTGAGGGTATGGCGTGTTACTAATATCATTTCTTGATCGAGGAAAAGAGTATATACTTCTTGTACAATTAATATTTGGTATGCCTTGTTAAAATCTTACTAGGAAAAACCTAGTGGGAAAAACCCCTAGTGAAGGAAAAAGTGCACAATACATAAATATCCCATCTTTTTCATTATGACAACAATTATTCCGAATATCATTTTATAATATAGACACTTTTCTCTTGTGCTTTAAATAAATTGTGTTCTTCAGCAATTTTTATACTCCAGTTACTTCTCAATATTTGAGAATTCATATTTAGACGCTCTAAGTACTTCAGGCACCTATCGTGCTTCAGGCACTTGTTGTGCTTTTAAAAACCTTTCGTGCTTGGGCATATGTCATGATTTAGGAACCTATGGTGCTTCTAGCACCTATTTTGTTCATAAAAAAAACTTTATTATCAATCTAATCACCACTACACCGGATCAGTAACATAATAATGAGGACGTCTCCCCATAATTAATTCTAGGTTTCTGCAGGAACCTCCGTGATACATGTAGGGTTTTAGATTTCAAAATTTACTATCATCCATTATTTTATTGTCGACATATTTCACCACTTTTTGGTTAGGATCCTTATTATTTATTTCAAGCGCTATATTACACGAAAATATATTAAACCCATAAACTGTCCAATAGTTTTAAATATTTTTAGTAGACTAATAATCTACATAATTTTTCTCGTATTTAGGTACCTAGGTATCTTAAATGCCATTACTTCCTCTAAGATCAATTCATGTGCCAACATTAGTTGACTTAATAATTCCTGTCGTGTCACGTGGAGTGCACATTCCATAATATTTACCATTTCATCATTTACTCATGAGATTTTATTCTTTGGGGGCATGGTATACTTTCAACGGACAGGCTTACCACACTTCATACATTGGTTATATGCATTATAGATCCACCAAAATTCATGTGTTGGTTAGATGCATTACATGTTTAACACGTTTCATGCATTGGTTCAATACATTTGTTGGAATATTTATTATGTGTCTATATGGTACAATAACCTATGTTGGAGCGTTTACAACATATTTTAGGATTTTGAAATATTCTACTTGCAAATGTATTAGGTATATTATTTGCAATACTTTGCAAATAGAGTTGCTTTTAACTTCAAGTTCCTAATCTTTAGTTCGTGGATATAAATGATATAATAAACTGTATTCTACCATACATCATGCAAATTCAGGTTGCCTTGTCTATACGTTACACAACTTCAGGTTGACTTGTCTCTCCTCCTAATAAGGGAGGTAGTCACTTGGTATAATGAATCTTCTGGTTCTTTTAAGTAGAGACCAAGTAAGTAAACTATTATTCGACATATCATTACTGCACTAGGTGACCAAGTCGGTCATTTAATAATACAAAGTTCTTTGGATTATGACATCTTTTCTTTTACACAATGAGCGTTTCAACTACTTGAAGCTGTATATATGTATAACCCAAAAGAAATAACATATTTTTTTCATACACACTTCTGGTGAGACTTTTAGTAAATAATGCAAAAGATATACATTGTTACGGACACTTGTGGTTTATACAAAATACTAATTTTGGATAATATCCTCTAAATTTAGTAAATTTTTTTGGGATTTACTTTTAACATAATTTACCAATTTTGTATCACAAGGTAACATAACCTTTGAGCATCCAAATTTTTTTAATTAGATCAACTAAATGCCTTAGTATTCTACGAGTATGCGAACACTCTATAATTCCACTTTATCGATAATATTCATGTTTATCATTTCGTGATAGCTTATTTAACGTGATGTTTTACTTTCAAGATATTCTTTATTATCCACTTCTGGTGGTAAGGATTTTTTTTTCTCTTACCATAACCTCGTCTGGAGTTTGGGTCACAAAGATGTCAATTTCAGACACATTGAAAGACATTGCATTTTCTTCCAAAAACGCACTTCCATTCACTTCAAGGAATAGTTTTTAGCTAGGAAAAATATATTTAAGTCACTCAATTATTTCCATTACCAGGTCAATTTTTGTAAAAGCTGGAAATAATAAATTTGCTTCAGAAAATGTGATTATATATCTCCATGGAATAATTTTCAATCGGGGAATACAACATTAATTCGCTTGTTTTGTCATCCACACGTCTATTTATTTAGATAATAAAAACAGATACATTCACTTTAGGGAAGGTAGCTCCATTCACTTCGAGGAATGAAAAGTTATAGTTTACAAGGAAATAGAATGCTAAACCCAAATATTGGGATAAAACTCTACTTACGATATTACTACTTTCGGAGTATTTACATGACATGAAATGTGTAAAAGGTCTTAACGTATCTTTCTTTAAAAAAATACTTATACTTACAATAATATCTACTTCAGGAGAATAATTAGGTAACCTTGAATTTTGGAAGGATGTGACGGTATCCCATGTTTCCTTTGTATTCTCATAAATAATTAACCTCGCATTTTTTTGATTTGTTAAACTTCTATGTATTCACGATAAACATTATTGTCATCATCTCCTTTTCCTTTTCTTATCACTTTGATTACCAACAATACTAGTTATATATATATATATATATATATATATATATATATATATACTTTATGAAAACATACCTGCAAAGCACACTTTACAACTATCTTGATTTCAACCTTAGGTGGAGTTATGATCACCACAACGCTGATTCCAATACCCATTAGAAGATGTAGCATTTTTTTTCTTCAGGAAATGCAGTTTTATTCACCATAATGAATAATTTTAGCCAGAGAATACAATATTCAATCGTATTTAGCCCTACCATTTTTGTTTACATATCTATTTTCAAATAGATTGAAAAATTCAACACTTTCTACAGGGAATGCAATTCCATCCACTATAGGGAATGGTCTAGACTTAGAGATTGTGATTTTATTCAATTAAATCTTGCCACCAAATTTTTTATTTTAATACATATTTGAAATTTATTGCATTCATTTAATTCTAATCGCTTCAAGGAATAGCATTATGTAGATGGAACGTGGATTATGATTTTTATATCAACAATTTCATTACTTTGCTTGCTTACGAGATAAACTATCTCATAGTTTTTTGTAAAACCTTTATTTGCGATACAGCTACTTTAGGAGTATATGCGTGATATTATACAAGGAGATGAATATTTGTTCCACTTGATAATATTAATTTTCATTTAATTTAGTAGTACCTGAACTTGTACTAAAATTTCCATTTGTCCAATTTACTAACAAATAATTAGATTGTCCAAATGGTAAAACTATTATCATTTATAAGGGAGGTTGCAAGTTTGAAACTCTAATCATGCAAACTTTGAACAAGATATCCAACAAAATTGTGCACTTCATAAAATTATTTAGTTCAACTTATCTCCCCCTAATTTTATGTCATTTTCATGAATAAAATTATTTTGTTAACGAACTTCCAGTTCATAATATTGGCAGGAATTATATATATGAACAAACCTCTGGTTCATGAAAGATATCTCCATTATGTGTAATCAACGAACTCCGGGTTTATAAAACTTGGAATAATTTCATCATCAAGTCTTGTAAAAGATAGTCTATATTTTTTTTATTTGAAAAAAAAATATCATTCTTAAATATTCATGAAACCCATATGAGTTCTTCATCATAATATTTTTTTTTTGCTTCAGACCTACTTTTTTTTTTAATTCTCGGTCCATTAAATAGAATTCTAGTCTATTGAGATTTGTTACAACTTTCATGTCAAAAATACTTAATTTATGCTTCAGGCATAAATATTTTCATTTAAGATTTGGACCTAAATAGTAATATTATGCTTCGGGCTTTCTATTTGTCTTTAGTCATCGGGCCTATAACAATTTAGGCTTCAGGCCAATTGGATTAATTTTATACTTCTTGGATATGAGATTTTGTTTTTAGGCTTCGAGCCTATAAAATTTGTTTTATGCTTCTAGCATATAAAGGTTATTGTGACCTTTTCTTGAAAGAAATAATTTTGTTCGGACATATAATTTCATTGCACCCTTCATGAACGTCTAGTTTATTTTTCGATTTACTTATTTGATGATTTTTCAATATTAAGGAAATTCATGAAAAATAGTATTTTAAATTTATATTAGCAATTACACTTTATTCCTTTATTCTTTTGTGTAATTTTTTTCTTAACAAAAATTGATATAGGCTTCTAGCCTTTAAAACTTGATCTAGGCTTCAAGCCTTTAGATAATTTTCTTTTGTACTTCAGGCATACAACATTATTCAAGGCTTCAAACTTATGAGATTTGCTTTATTTTTTCGGCATATAAATTTAAATTCGTGATAGGTTTTCGGCCCATAAAATTTGTTATACTCTCCCGATAATTATAAATTTCTACGTAGGCTTCGGGCCTATAAATTGTAGAATATGAATAATATATAACAAAACATAGAAATATATAGTATATTCTTCGAATATTACCAATATTAAACAAAACAAATATATAGCCTAGTGGTTATATGCAAATACTCTACTATTTTTAAGGTCTCAAGTTCGAATCCTTCATGTTACTCAAAGTTCTACCGATTTTATTTTTTATTTCGGGATAAAAAATAAATCTACATATAGCATCATCTATATTAATCTAAATTAGACTTTGAGTATACACCGTTAATTTTTAGCTTCGGGATTTTGAATTGATTTTGAGACTTCCAGTCTACAACATTAATCTTAGCTTCGGGCTTTGGAATTTTATTACGGGTTTGAGCCCTTTAAAATTAATAATTTGCTTCAGGACTTATAAGAAAACTTACAAATAGGCTTCCAACCATTGAAATACATAAACTCCCAAAATAGAAAATATCACAAACACCAAATTTAACATAATAAGAATAAAACACAAATTACAAATAATTAATCAAATGAAAACATTAGACATAAAATTAAATAAACCAATTAGTGTTTCGAACACAAGCAATTTGCTTTGTTAACAAATGACCTTACCTTCTAGGCTATCCTACGTCACTTTGATAGACGAGACTTATTTGTGATGATAACGTGTTATAAACTAAAGAAGAATAAGAAGATAAAGACGAAGAGAGAATTATATTCTTGTATTCCAAGATCAACTACTAGTCTATTACAAAGAAATGATCCTCTATTTATAGTGTAAAAGTGACCCTTCACTTGCCACAATAAATTGAAAGAGTAAACTAAACCCTTTGGACATCCATAATTAATTAAGTATATTTATTCATAATAATTTTCAAATTATTTATTATTTTCATAAAATATATTAATTGTTTTCTTTTTAGAATATTAGTTTTTATTATTATCCTTTGTTTAAAACATAAAATTATACTATATAGACTTATTAATTTTATTTTATTTGTAAAATAGCTTTTCAAATTCTAAAAGGGAGTAATAAAACATGCCCATATTGCAAGCTAGGGATGAATACTCTCTTGAGTGCTCTGAAATGGCTTAAAAACTAAAAGCTTGAGAGAATTGGAGGAGGGAGCCATCGTGTATTATATATGGAGGAAAAGATATTATCTTGCTATAAGAGGTGATCCAACTACTCGAGAAATGGTAATCAAGGAGGTTAAGTGGTGCACTTATTCTATTTTATTTTCCTTGTTCTCTCATCATTTGTTTTTTGGATGATAGTGGAATATTAGCATGTAATAGTATGAGATAGTTGTTGTTTTATTTTTTGATACCTTAAGCTTTCGAGCCTAGGTAGGTGACCTCTTGTATAGTGTACATATTCTTTTCCCTTATTAATATAACTGTTTACCCAACCAAAATAAAATTAAAGCATGCACATATTGCAAGCTAGGAAGCAAATGAATAAATTAAATTAAATGTGGCTAAAGATATATGCTAGCTACATCTAGCAAAGGAAAAGAAAAAACATTGGGTTTTGAACTTTAAGGATCTCATTTTAAGAAAATTGTTGGAGTGCATATTCAACCTTCCGTTCTAGCTTTCTGTTAAAATTTGGGAGTTACTGGATTCGGCCTAAAGATAAGTAAATTTGTGTTATTAATCTTTTTACTGTAGTTTAAATATTTTGGGATATAAGAATTGTTTTTTATTAATTGTAATTTAGTCAAAATGTCTAAAATAGAAAAAAAATTATTTTGTTTAATTTTAAATAGAGATGGGTGTCTAAGGCTAATTACCCCTGTTATTTTGGAGAGGTAAAAAAATTGAAGCACCTCTTCATTTTTTTTCAATGAATTAAACTTTAAATAATTATTTTTTGCACAAAATACACTATTTATCTCTATATTATACAATAATTATACTATAAATTATTATATGATACAAAATAAATATATCTTTAAACAAATTGCATTATAAGTCCTCATATAATACAAAATACATGTACATCTTTAAACGATAAATTAACTACAATTCCTATTGTATGAATGAGTATTTGAATATTTTGTTTTTTAGAAGGAATAGTTAATATAATTTTTTTAATTACAATAAAATCATTGAGTTTTTTGAATTATTATTTAGTTGGGTAACCACTATCATTGATAATAAAAAGAGATATTGTACAATGTACAACTAGTATCTACCTAGACTTGAAAGTTTAAGGTAGTAATAATTTTTGGAAATAACAAGTGCTTAAAAATGGTCATAAGATATGGAAACTTTGTTTAGTTAGTATATTTTTGTGAGACTCCCCTACATTTGGTAATTAGAAGTATGTTTAGTATTCAACAAAAAGATATATGTAAAGAGGATACCAAATCGACTAATTTGAATGTCAATATTTTCCACTGTCAAAGTGATGAGTCTTTGTACGAGGTAATTAAATACGTTTAGCATGTAGGAAGTAGAATTATGATGAGTCTTTGTACGAGGTAATTAAATACGTTTGTAGTCATTTTCCCATATCGTGAATATTATTCATTTCTCCCTAGTTGATCTTGCATGGATGTGTTACCCCAAGGTCAAGATACATCTATCCCTATCAAATATCCCTTTTAGCCCCAGTATATTCCACTACTCAAGAAAAGGTAAGTTTTTTGTGCCTCTATTAGAGAATTATGTCAAATTTTATCGTTGATACTCATCTTGGTTGCTTTTAAGTATCATCATCAAAAACCAATATACTCTTTTCTTGGGGGTAATAATTACACTCCTTCATATATTTCTTGTATTTTGATTGTTGAGTTGAGCAACAGGATCCACACCGTCGTATCCCAAATTTTGGAAAGCTAACACGTTTCATTTTGGATTCATTAATGCTCTAGAACAAAGATATATTCATTTTGGTTGTTCCTTTTTCCTTTGTTACATATCTTATTTTTCTTTTTTTGACTATAACTTAAAAGGAGACTAAACCCTTCACTAGGATGACTTACTTATGTCTTTATGGATGAAAGGATTATCATATCTGTTGCCTCTTTCCTTCTTCTTTTCATACCATCCTATTTCATTTTGTCTAAATATGCAAACCCTTCTTCTTTTTTGACATTTAGAGTTGATCTACAAGATGTCACACTCTCTGCGGATTCACCCTTCTTTTATGGAGAAAGAGAATCCTTCCTATGGGAGAAAATCAATATCTTCTCATACATTACCTTTAATTTCATACCTATCTCCTTATTTTTATGATTACTTTAGCCATATTCCTTCTTTGGAAGAGGTGGATGTGTAAATTTTATCTCTAGTCTAACCAACCTTATTCAAAGAGAATAGAAAAAGAAAACTCTGGCCCGAACCCGAGGGTTGGATTTAGTTATGTAAAATTTTCTTTGTGGGGGGATGCCATCCATCCATATTTGATCTTGGACTACATAGACAAAGGTTTGGAGGTGAATTCTTGGAAGTCCAGAAAGTGCTTGTTAGGGTTACAACAGTGAAATGGCATTTTACGTTTGCTTCTTTAATATGGGTATGATATACCCCTTTGGTTCATTTATTCATGACTTGTTAAACTTCTAATTCATTGAATTTGTGTTAGTTTCCGTCCAATGCATGGGAAAGGATTTCTAGTTTCTACTCCATTTGTCGATGGAAACTAGAGCTTACCCCTTCAGTGAACCTTTTTCGTTCTTTCTATCAATTAGTGTGCAACTCCGTTATTTTGGTAGCAGATCCTTAAAACCCTTACAAAAATCTTAGGTTTCAAGGTTGGTGATACACCTTTGATCCATGTAAGAATATGCCCCATATTGCCTTCATTATTGAGAGCTTACCAAGTAGGTACTAGGGCTGGCATAATTTTTTTTTTTCATTTGAATAACCAAGTGGTACTGTATCTTAAATTCATAGCGTATTAGCTTTTTTATAACTTTTTTGGTGCAACCAGAATATTTGTTGGGGTTTTCAAAACTTCTCAAAAAGGTTTTATGTGGAATGATTTTTTCGAAGTTAACTAATAAGAAGCACTTAGGCCGCGAAGCTTAATAATGCTAATTTTAAATAACCCAAAAGATAAAAAGTATGCTTAATACCTCTAGGGTGAAATGGGAAAAAATTATTCAGAATTTTAATTATGAAACACAAATATGATATACTCAGTTTAACCATTACAGATATGACGCAACTTCCCATAATTTAAGAACACGACATATAAGGATAGGACTAGTACATTAAACTAAAAATAAGTTTGCAACATAATTATCTTATGTTTGTCTTTCTCTTCAGTTATCATCTTGATTTCCATCCCCGATATTAATATCCATCTCTTGGGTTTTCCTTTTCGGCCTTTTCATCTTTTTTAATCGCAATTGCACGACATTTTTCTGTGCAATAACCTGAATCCCTGCATCACACATTGCGGCTAAGTTATTAACTTAAAAAAATGAAAGAACTCATATATATAATATATATTCACAATAAAAAGATAAACATGGACAATGGATATATATAAAAAATAAACAAAGTAAGAATTAGTATATCATCTGAACAAAGGAAATTTTTTAATAACAATAATATATTACATGTTTGTGTCAATGGACAAAAATCCATTTTGAAAATAAAATATTAACGTGTATCGCATATCTTAACAAGTAACTAATTTGTCATAAAAAATGATACAATTGATATCAAACTCTATTGCTTTGTTACATTTCCAGCTCCATGATGTTTTCCTATTGCTATCATCCCAAACCCTCCCCATTCCTCCCATACTCTGAATCTTCCAGTATCTATGCATGGAAACATTACGACACATGGTTTTACTAACTTATCTATATGGCTAGAAGTTAAGACATACTTTATCTGATCATTCAATGTTTTATTGTTATGGTTGAATTAGATATATTATGGGCTCAGTTATATCGTCTAGCATCGTTTTCTTTTTCTAAAAAAACAAGTGTACTTGAAAAAATTATTATATCTAAATTCTTCAGTAAATAGTTTAGAACCAATTGATGGGTTCATAGAAATATTGAAATGACAACATTTATCGCAATTTTCTTTCAAATCTAGTAATAAGATTATTAGCTTGCTGGAATTTCGTGATCAATAAAAATACTTTGTTCATACATATCCAGAATTAATTAAACAATATTATGATCCCCTTTCAGAGAACTCATATGTTACTCAAATAATCAACCATGATACCTATATAACACTACCTTATGAATGAGATCACGATCTAAAGTGAAACAAGGACAATTATATTTTTAATCGAAGAGGGGTGAGAAAATCAGTGGGAAAATCCACCTTCCCGAGACACAAACATCATACAAATATAGTAAATTACTTTCATAATTTAGTTAAATACTAAAAAAGAATGAATTACACAAATTATAAATATTTATGAGAGTAAGGTGATACCTATACATAAAGATAGGTTTTGAAATTTTGAGATCTTGGTTGCAAAGCTGACACTTATCCAAAAACGCTACATTTGGTCGCGCATTAGCATAGACAGGAAACCCGTATGTCTTCAGCTTCAATGACGATTGAGGAAATTCTACTTGTTGCGGATTGCTTGATTGCACTGATGTAGAGTCCTTGGAACTTAAAGAATCAATGGGGTTTTTGGACTCCATTCTATGTTATGTGAAAGGTTCAAAACAACAAAAATGAAGTAGAAAAATTATATGACAGGTTGGTCAATTTATACAGGAAATTAATTTTAAGGATAACAGTATATATAATTAATAATTAAGCCCAACACAAAATATACGTTGCAAAGGAACCACGAGGTGGGTGACTGTGGTTGTATTAAAGTTTTAATACCTTTCACATTATTAAATTATCAATTAGTGTTTTTTTTTTAATTTTTATAGGGTACCTACTTAGAACTCTATTTGTTTCATAAAGTTCTCTTTTTGTTACATAATTTAAAAAATTAATTGTAGAATTTTGGTATGAAAATATTTTTATGTTAAATTTTAAACAAAAATTTTTAGCTTTATTAAAAGTAATAGTAGAAAAAAATATATAAATGACCTTGTAAAATATCGAGATATTTTATGAATATCACTTTATTATTAGATAGTCTAACAATTACATTTATCTACTTATTCGAAAAACAAAGTCAATTAATATTTTAAAATATATGAAGCATTATATCTTTACTTTTTTAAAGTTTCTAACCATGTAAGGAAAAATATTTTTTTTTCATTGATGTGTGTCTTATTATAATAATTAATGGATAAGATATAGATATTGGATCATCCAATAATTATTGGAAATATTATCATATTATAATTCATGGAAAAGATGTAAATATTAGATCATTTAATTTTGAATGAAAATCTTATCCTTAATTAAATTATATTTATTAGTATACTAATAATACAATCCTTTTATTTTGTAGAATAATAATACTACAATTTTGAATCATTGATCCAAATTAAAGTTTAAACAAATATCATAAACATTAATAATTATATAAAACATTCGATTATTTTTAAAATCACAATACACAAACAATAAATATCAGTCTAGAGAAAAATTCACAAGACTAGGTTCTAGCTATAGGTGCACAAAACATTAACATAGTGATTGATATATTTCAATGTATAATTAAATATTTATAGAACTTAAAAATGTAATGAAATGATTAGTCTAATAACCTTGTAATTAGTATGCACTACATTATATGTCATATTGACGAGAATGTAAATTAATATATTGATAATAAAGTCATGTTTACATCTTATAGCATATTCATATGCATATTATATCTTTTGGATAAAATGTCAACATGAAAAAAATTATATTTGTAAGCTATATCTCATCAGCTATTGAATATTTTTTATCTTGTTGTGGCTATCTAATTAATAAATAGTTCACTTTCTACTTTTATTACCCAAATGCATTGTTAATTATTTCAAAATGTAATGATTTATGTGATAACCGTGCCTTAGTTATTGGCTCATATTATTATTTAATTGCATATATTAGTGAATATTAATGGATATACTCTTATATCGTATCTTTGATTCTCGCATTTGACTTTTTAATTATATATTCATACTTTTCAAGCATCATTAATATTTTAGATACCCCATAATAGAGCCCCTTCATCTTGTCACACAATATTCCATAATTACTATGTTCTATCTTCCATTGTATCTTTCATGCAATCATTTTTTTACTATGTCTAATAAACCATAATTTAGATGATATTACTTCTTATATGTTTCATTACTGGTGGCTGGTAACTATCACCCTAACTAATCATGTTATACTCACAGCAAGTATCACAGATTGTATGCAAATTTTAATGATAAATTAGATTTGTTCTTATGTATTTTTTGGATTCATTTTTTTAAAGGAAAGGAAATGATAGGAATAAATTTTCCTTTCCTTTCCTTTGTTTTTTATTCGATTTTTAATTAAAGGAAAGTAATTCAATGGATTGCAGAATCCTTTTTTTTCTTTAAAACGTCAATTATTTAAACCTCTCCTTTTGGAGTCATTTCAAAGGAAAGAAAACGATTATTTTTTTAAATGTCACAAATAATTTTAATATGATAATATTTTTACATAACACAAAAAAGGTATAAAGGTATTTTTATGTAAAATAATCAATTCCTTTCCTTTAATAATGTGAATCCAAACAGGTGATTCCTTAATCAGTTACTTTCTTATCCTTTATTAAATTTTTTTATAATTCAAACACGGTTATAACTTTCCTTTCCATTCCTTTAATATTTTTATATTCCTATCATTTCCTTTTCTTTGATAATATGAATCCAAACAATGCATTAGGGACTTAGTGTTATACGAATGGATTAGAATAAAGTGTAGTGAGAATTAGTTCGATGAATCAAAAGACAATAAAAGTAAATATGAATAGTTGGAAAGATAATGATTAAACTAAAGACTAATGCAATAAAATAAAGATGTAAGAATGAGAGATATAGCTTAGGTTTGCTTATAAGCACTTATCCTTCTATTTCTTCTACTAGTTATAAGGGCGATTAAATCTTTTAAAGTAAGTAGCCAGGATTCTATTGATGTCTCCATATTTGTTCTAATTATTAGCCCTTTGGAAACATCCTTTTAGGTGAATATTTGACTTATTTGATAGACTTTTATACTTATTTCATCATATTATACTTTCTCCCCTTGGAATGAGACTATTTTCATTTTTAGAGCTTTTGTGCGTTAGTTTGGTTATTTTTAGTGCAAAGTTAGTAGGTTCTAAAATTTCATGGAAACCCAATACAAGGAGGAGAAGTGAGAATTAAAGTCTGAGATTATTTTTAGTGTGTTAGGAAGTATTTTATTCGGGTTTCTAAATTTAGAGTGCACTTTCTTATTTCTAATCTTGATTTAATGATTTATTACTTATTTAAAGCATATGCGGTTTAATTATTTATTGTGAAGCTCTAAAAGATATATGGTAATTGATTAGAGACCAAGTTAAGTCTAATAAGTAAAGGAAAGAGATATACATGGTTATAAGAATATTAAGGAAGGATATATGCAAAGAAGGAAAAGATAAAGTTACCAAATAAATCTGAAATTCCAGCCACGTTCAAAGACGAGCTCATAACTCAAGATTGGCTAGGAATTTGGGAGAATGGTCTAGACCAATGGATAGAGATTTCTGAGACAAGTAATTTCGATATAAAGAACACGTCAAACAGATAAGTATTGAAGGAGATTTGACCAAAACAAATCAGCAACATAATCTTACCTTTCCTAGATTTTAGGGCTACGAAATAAAGAGTTCTTGACTTGTCTTCCACTCACAGTAAAAACGAATTAGGGCTTTCTAACACCTATAAATACACCCCTTAGCCTCCTCTTTTCACACACTTCAGATAATTACACAAGAGGCTTAAGGTTTTCAAGTCAGAGCAAGAAGGCAAGGAGAAACTAGAGCTAGGAGAATTCTGTTCTTCCATCAACAGTCATCCAACCCTTTAGGTTATCAATTTATTTTCTATAATTGAACATGAATTCCTTTTATTTATTTGCAGTCTTTAATTTTTCATGAGCTAAATTTTCATATACTTGAGAATCGCAATAAAGGGATGAACCTTAATTAAGTTAATCTATGTTTTGAATTTGGGATTCTTAGGATTTAAATTGAATTGAGTTTTATATATTGGATATTACTTTGTTTTCATTACAATTTCTTTTAGGAACAACTAGAAATAGCTTTTAGTATTTGGGCTATTCACTTTAGTGGCGAAGTGATCATCCAACAGGGGGGTTTGAATACAGACTTAGGTAATACTCGTGTAATGTCCATTATTGACCGACAGGCTTAACTAATTACATAGCCAAAGAGGTAAATTCATATCATCCGAAGAGGCATATTCGCCCATACAGGGGTTTATAAAACTTTAGGATAGCTCCTAGGTCCACCCGACAGGGGGCTAGGAGACATTAGAGTCCCGACTAATATTATAATTCCAATTCTACCCTTAAACAAGCATAGGTTACGTTAATTAGGTGGATTCCTTGCGAGACTCAAGTATCTCTCATCTATGAAGTTAGTCCTTTTATTCGCTTAATTTCTTTATAATTAGGCGTTTATATGTTAATTCTGTAGCCAAACCCCTCGCCCGGGTGATAGCTTAGTAACTACAGCCACCCATTACTTGACCAGAGTAAAGGAGGTATTAATACAAGACATATAAAGCAACGGAAAATAATTCAACCCAACTCAATTTAATATATAATCATAATATTCCAAATGCAATAACTCAACTAAAAACCTAAATATAAATTCTTACAATAGCATCCTCAAGCAATGAGGATTTAGTTTATAAATAAAGAAAAACAGCTAACTAAAGAAAATCTAATTAAAAATAAAGGAAGAATCGTGTTTAAAAGGACAATAAAGCTAAGTTACTCTTGATGATGATGGGAAATGATTAATGGTTGAGGTAGAATTGATGGGTTCATAGACAAACCCTTCTTCCTCCTCTACCTTCTTTTATGGCGCTTTTCCCTCTTCTGGTCTGAGTTGATCGACTGCCTACTTGATAGATAATGATATGGGGGTTGGTAAATGGCTTATATATCATCTAACTCGTTGGCCCCCCTTTAGGCTTTCTTAAGTAGGTTTAGAAGGGGCTCATCCCGTTTTACTAACCAGAATTCTGGTTCGAACCACGGTGGGAGCAAATGGCATAACTTCTTTATCATAGTTCTGAATTTAATTACGTCACTTGCCAAACAATCCTGACTTCAATCTCTCTCTAAATCAAAAGGAATAAAGTCCAAATCTCTCACCAATATGTCGTAGTGACTGAAACACTAAGGTGTAAAGATTTCTCCAGCAAACACTTCAACTTCTCAAAATGGTTCTAAGCTCAATTTCTGCTTTGACTTGGGGTTTATCTTGACTTCTTCTCCCCATCTTGGAACCTTGTATAAATAATGTAACTAAAACCTACACACTTAACACACTATTAAGGCACAAAAGCTCTATAAACAACAATAAATCCAAAACTAGAAGTAAAAATTCAATATAACAAATAGCAAGAAAAAATCTCTCACTTAGGCAGAATAAATTCCCAAAATAATTTCCCGCGAATGGATTAATCCATCTCAAAAAGAAAGACATCAAAAACCTCTAACATTTCTCTATTTTCTCTCACTTCAATGAATTCTTTTTCTTAAAATGTTGGAGGAAGGAGAGAGAGGCATCCCAGCCTTGTGCCTAGTTCTGTTCTATTTTTTTTAGTCAAAGAGATTATATTATATAAAAGGGGTCTAGATGAGAGTTACCCGACTCTTGTAGAAGTAAAACCAATAGAGTCATTACAAACAATGTATTCAGGTTCATTAGGAATATTACAAAACCAACTAGAGGGGATAATAAAATTAGAATATGCTTTAGCGAGCCAATCTACAATCTTATTTGATATTTTTCTTATCCCAAAAATATGAATATCTTGGTGGGATTTTGTCATACTCTTAATATCATCTAGGATAGTCATGTCCTTCCAAGAACAGTTTGTGCTAAAGGAATGCACGGTGCGAAGAACAACTTCAGCATCAATTAAAACTTTGGTGCAAGAGGAGACTTTGTTAATGGAATAAAGGAGTGCAATTATTAATACGTTTGCCTCGGTCTCAAAACTAGAAGAAGCAATAATATCCATGGAAAAGCCAGAGAGAACCTCACCATTCCAATTACGGACTAAAACTGCTGCACAAGCTTTTCCAAACTTAAAAGAGGCATCAACATTGATTTTATAACTCTGATGTGGAAGCGGGGACCAGATAGGTAGATTAGATTTCCAAGGAGGGGTATTAATAATTTGGGGTGAAGAGGGTATCAAAGGTTTGTGATCTTCAACTACAAAAATTTCCCTACACATATTATATTATAAGACGACATAATAGTCATAGTTAATAGGGATAACATTGAATAAAACTTTAATACATGTAAGCCAGATAGGCTAAAAGCAAATAATAGTTAACAAGGTTTTAGCTTTTTCACTCTTGGTGGAAAACTCTATCTAGCATCGAACTAATCCAACTATTAATTCCTAAGCGGAAGAAGGGGTCAAAATAACATTGAAGTGGGGTGATAAAAACCATAATTTTTAGTCCATTTACATTTGAGAAACAAATGCTCAACAGTTTCCTCCTCCTTAAGGCATATATTACATAAATCAGTTCTAGAGCATCTCTTAATATACCTATTGTGTTGCATGGATAGTGCATACATACGAATACGCCAGAGACCGAATTTGAATTTAGGAGGGGCATTGGAGGACCAGTTGAGAGCAAGGATGTCATGATCAAAGAACTGAGATGGACTAGGATTGGGAGGGGGATTCAAGTAGAAACCCGCGACATAGGAATAACCAGACTTCCATGTATAAACTAAACTTTTATTGAGAGGCCACACATAGGATGTAGACTGGTCAGTTAAGGGGATATTAAGCTTCAAAATTTCAAATGCTATTTCAGGGGTGAATAATGAGTGTACCAAATCCCCCTTCCATGTTTTGGCAGGCATATGAATGAGATCAACCATAAATTTAGGGACCTATGGGTCCTTATTATAAATAGGTAGCTTTTCTAAGAAGGATCGTGTCCAATTATCCCCCCAAATAAGGGTATAATTCCATCCCTTATATGTTATATGACATGGGATTTAAGGAAGGAGAAGCCCTTAGCAATGTTATTCCATATCTAGGATGCGCCCCTAACGGTGGGGTAATTAAGAAAGTCAACCTCTTGGAAGTAGATCCCATTCAGAACTTGCTGGACTAGAGAATCAGGGTTACTAAATATAGACCTAGCTTGTTTGGAAAGCTATGAAATGTTAAAAGCTTTGAGATTATTTATTCCTAGACCACCAAATATGTTAGGAGATGCCACTTTATACCAATTTACCTAATGATTACTATCATCCTCTACATTACCACGGAGAAAATGGCTTGTAAGTAAGTCAATCTATTTTATCACTCCCTTGGGAAAAGCAATGATGGACATGAAGTAAATTACAAATGCGTGGATAATTGAAGAGATAAGGTTTGCCTTACTAGCCGTGGACAACAGAGTTTTTTTCCAACCCTGTGATTTTTAAGCAATTTTAGAGATTACTCCGGCCATGGATATTGTTTTAGAGTAACCACATTCAGTTGGAATACTTAGGTAAAGACCTAATTCCTCAGTAATTGGCATCCTAAAAGCATCGGAGATTGAGAACCTAATATAGAGGGGTGTATTAGGGCTAAGGAAGATACATGATTTATTGGGGTTCAGGGTCAGACTTGATACAAAGAAGAATTTATACATCACCTACTTAAAGACATGGAATCTCTAAAGATGATTTTCAAAGATAGAAAATGAAGTCATCGGCAAAGAGGAGGCGGTAAATAGAAGGGCCTGGCTTGCTTAGTTTAATGCTTTCAATATCTTCAGACATAACATTTTTCTCTATTAACTGGGAGAGAACATTGGAAGCTATGGTTAAAAGATAGGGAGATAAAGGATCTCCTTGTCTCAATCCACGGGAGGGGTAAAGGAGCCAGACTGGTGGCCATTTAGAATAACATTAAATGTGACAGAGGTAATACACATTCGGATATAGGAGATCCAATTATCAGAGAAACCTAGCTTCTTGGCAATTTTGAAAAGAAAGACCAGCTTACTTTATCATAGGCTTTATGAATGTCATTCTTGATAATGGAGTAGCTATCTTTGGAATGCTTCCTCAGATGTTTGCGCTTATGAATAACCTCATAGAATACAATGATATTATCATGGACCAGTCTCCCTTTAATGAAGGTAGATTGGCAAGGTGAAATAATCTTCGCGATTATAGTACTAAGGCTTATAACCATAACTGTAGAGAGGATTTTGTATAGGAAGTTTGTACAAGAAATGGGTCTAAATTGTCCAATTTTTTAGGGGTTTTTGCATTTAGGGATAAGAAAAATGTTAGTCTCATTGATTTTACCCAAAGGGATAGATCCATTTAACACGCCATTACAAACCTCAAGAATATCATCCTTGATCAGGTCCCTGAATTTGTGAAAGAAGCTCCAGGGAAACCATCAGGCTAGAGGCCTTAGAGATCCCTAACTTCCAGGCCGTATTTTTAAGTTCTTTCATGCTTATAGGAGCCATTGGAAGATAATTATCATCCTCATATATGATGAGTTGAATATCCCTCACAATGGGGTCAATATCTCTGATTCTAGGGTCTTTATAAAGGTCGTGGAAGATCTCAATAACAAGGGATTGGAGTTCATGGGGACCAGAGGTCCAGAAGTTATCCTCCATCAGGAGGGAGTTGATTAGACATGCCCCTCTACAATTATGGATACAATTAGACATGACCTCTCTACAAGAATATGATTTATCTAACTGGGAGAGCAAATACCTCTCTACAGGAGTAGGATAACCTAGATGAGGATCATATGGGAATGATAAGAACCAATACAGGGGTATTATAAGTCCAAGCATCTGGAAAAATATTGATCTAACTGGGACAACAAAGGCCTGTATCTAGTTTTTGTAAAATGAAATTATTATCATTTCTGTTATTTCTCCAAGTAAAAGTGCATCCCTTAAAAGGGGTATCATCCAAATAATTAAAGATAATATTGTTATTAAAAATTATCATATTAGAACGGCTTTTATCAATTCCCCCAGTCTTTTCTTGTGGATTACGAATATCATTAAAGTGGTCTTTTAAAATATTTGGGGCATAAGGGGCGTTCTTAGAAGTACTTTCAATAAAGTCCCATAAGAGCTTTTAATTATCCTTATCAGGGAGAGTCTAAACAAAACAAAGAAACCGAATATTGTCATTAGCTGTACATGTAGATAGAAAAATATGATTAGAGGAGGAATAAATTACCTCACAGTCTCAATTATCGACCCCAAACAGAGCTAAGCCTCTTGAAGTACCAACAAGGTCAACACACCTAGTATTAATATAGGTAAAGTAATATTGGTTTAATTGGTTAGTAATTTACTATTCTTTTAATATTTAAAATGGTGAACTTTTTTTTTAAGCAAAAAGAAAGTGGTGAAGTAGAGGTATAGAATTTGAATGTGTTCAGTAATTTAATTCTGATTTAATTAGAATATGTATAACAAGAAGTACATATTTTTAAATAAGATTATTTTTAAATAAGATTAGTCGTGATACACAGAAGAACGTTATAAAAAAATAATAAATAAAATTTCTTTCATGTATAAATAATCTTTGAAGTAAGTTACATTACATATTTTTCACCAAGAAAACAAATATAATTTCATTAGAACAACCTTTTTTTCACCAAGAAAACAAATATAATTTCATTAGAACAACCTTTTATAAAGTAGTAATCACGTACAATTAGTCCATAAATTAGACACTTATTCTCAATCAAATAAACCACAAACTTTCGTTTCTTCTTTGATGCTGTTTATCTCGTCATTCCTCCTTGAACCTCTGGAGCTATTGGTGCCATTGCCACTCCACGATTTTGTTTCTTTACATTTTCGTGCCATCCTGAGAGTTACAGAAAACATTTTTTTGAAGGGTTAGTTCAATGCTAATGTGTTCAGTCTCAAGAAATGAATACACCAATAGTTAAAGAAGGAACCCATTATAAAGAAGGAACTAAAGTTACATACCGACATACATATCGAAGCCACGAAATTCGAGTTCCCGATATTCTTGACACAAAGCACAATACTCACAAAAACAATGAACCAAGCAATCTCCACAAGGACTCTCATGTAAACCATATTGCTGCCTCATTTTTGAACGATAAAAACAAGAGTACAAACATGTACAACCAGTCACACAAGCAATAAGTGTATACAACGCTCCAGTTGCTCCACAAGCTGCACAAAAAATCAAATTGAGATCACACATTTAACTGTACAAGATTAACGAGAGGATTTGAAGTGAAGTAGTTTTTAATTTGTTTCAAACCCTTCAACGTTAAGGTAAAGTTCGTCAACTAGTGACTCATTCTCAACTGAATACTCCCAAAACTAACTTCAAAACTTGTATACAATTATGTAGGAACTTACAGCTTGATCCCTTGTCTACAATGTCAGCGATTCTTCCAAAAGTAATGCATGGACACCAGCATGTTAAGCAACCTGAAGAAAGATGAAGATGATATCATACATTTATAAGAATCTAATCATTTTAAGCAGGACGGGTTATTAAGGTGATACTTAAATTTAAAAGGCAATCACTTACAGTTGTTCCAGTCTGAGAAACAATCAAATAAGCCACTTGACCAAGGTACTTGAGTTGTTGGTTTAACATGATTATGTACTGGTGCTTGGCTGTTGGTATATCCACTGTTTCCAGAGTTTAATGGTACTCCAGTTGATGGGACTCCATATGCAGGGGATGAGTATTGTGTTGCTGGTGCAGATGAATATTTTTCGTAATCACTCGGATTTGAAGAATACATGATGATGATGATGATTAAGAATATTAGAATGAATTTAAATAAAAGGAAATAAGAGATGGAGAAAGATAAAATTGGAATGTTGTAATGGGTGTAAAGAACAAGATAGGATTTTTTTTTTTTTTTTTTGACATTAACAAGATAGGATTACGATGGATTTTATATAAGAAAACGAGTTGTCAGTAATATTGAAAAGTCAAAGTTATACAATTATATTCATTAATCTAAAGATCTCTAAGACCCCTCCAATAAGAGGGCTGCAAAGGAAACAATCAAAAGGTTGTTAGATTGGTCAAAAAGTTGGGACTACCAATAGAAAAAGAAGCCTTCTCACTTTTCATTCTATAATCCTTTTCCTTTCTTTTTAGGTCAACCGTATAAACATATTACATATCATCATTAGTCAATTCCAAGTCTTCCAAAGTCCTGCACCAGCGAGTGAGTCTGGGAGTGATCATGGTGCCGATGCCTAGCGTTACGTGCGACTCTGTAAGCCCATCCGTTTATGCGGCGCGGAAAATGTCTGAAAGACACCTGTCCATGCCATTTCGCGAGCTACTGAATCTACCCAACGTACGGCCTAATCTTCCACCATGCTACTGGCACCTGCTGGACACCTTGAATAACTTCAAGACTATCTGAGTAGATAAGGATCTTTCGACCCGTCTCTTGGTAAGCCATTTTGGTCGTCTCATGTACCGCCTTTGCTTCAGCCTAAGTTGCTGAGTTCACCCATATGGGTGCATAGAAAACCTGTCGGGTCCCCGAAATACAGTCCCTTCGAACTATACCAATTCCACTGTGCTCCGTTGTTGATTTAAAGGAGGCATCACAAGTGTAAATTACTTGTACATCTGGTGGTACTACTGGGGGCTGAGTCACTTAAGTTCTCTGCTCCTCAGCTACTGGTAATGTAGAGTGATCTTGGGCCCAGTCCTGTCCAAAAAGGTCAGTCATAGTGACATGAGTTAAATGTAATACTGTGTTAACGTTCGGTGTGCATGTTTCATATAAACATGTCATCTTTTGTTTCCATATGTTCCATAATAATAGTAAAATGTATGTCGTCACAATTTGTTGGTCCCAAATGGATTTATCAATATTGTTGAGCATCTTCATAATCCAGTCGCCCATATTACCCGTCTCATCTTCAGATATTCGTATCTGTACTGCTGATCCCGCCCAAACCTGTTTGCAGAAAGTACAAGTTAGTAGTAAATGTGAAACCGTTTCTGTTACCTCCCCACACCATGTACAATAGCAGTTGTCACTACATTGATTCTGGGATAAATTGAGTTTAGTTGGGAATATGTCCCAACAGGCTTTCCAGACGAAGTTTTGAACTTTTGCGGGTACGTTTGACTTCCAAACTGTTGTCCATAAGTTTGATGCTCAGATATGTGCTTGCGCTGACGACTGTGTACTCCTTCCTAAGTGCTCCTTTGTTAGTGTAGCGTACCCTGATTTGGTAGTATATGTTCCAACTTTGGTGTAAGGCCACCGAAAGGTGTCATGTGCAGCTCTATCCAGTATTGGTATTCTGTAGATCTCTTCTTTAACCGGCTCTAGCAAATTCGAGTCAATTAGATCCTGATTCCAGCTGTTTTCGTCAGTGTGCATTAATTGGTCAACCGTCTCAAGTGTAGAATATGTCGGTTTATCTTTAATTCTTCCAGTCAGAAACCATTTATCATCCCAAATTATGGTGTTTTCCCCGCTTCCTATCTGAATGATACCGTGTTCAAGTAATAGATCCCGTCCTTCGATCAGACTCGCCCATGACCATGATCGGCTTTGTCTGAGCTTGACATGTAGAAAGTCCTGATGTGGATATATACCTTTCAGTAACCTGGCGGCCAGTGAGTTTGGGTGTTGTATCAGTCTTTAGGTCTGTCGTACCAGTAGTGCAGTATTTGCTCGCTTTAAATCACGGAATCCCATCCCGCCAATAACCTTGGCTATCGTCATCTTTTCCCACTCCATCCAATGTATTCGTCTACGTTCCAGCGAGTTCCACCGAAACCGTGCAATAATCGTCGTTAGTTTCCTGCAAAAACCAAGTGGGAAGGAGAAAATCGACATAGCATAGGTCGGTATCGCTTGTAAAACTGCCTTTATTAAAACTTCTCGCCCGCCTTTTGAAAGCAATTTAGCCACCCAGCCTTGTGCTTTATTAAACACCTTATCCGCAATCCATTGTCGTGTGTCAATCTTCGAGCGTTTGTGACAAAGTGGTATCCCAAGATATCTTCCTAAGTCATGCGCTTCTTGTATATGTAGTGTATTCGTTACCTGTTGTCTTAGAGTATCCGATGTTTGTTTGCTAAAAGTTATAGCGGATTTCTAAAAGTTCACCCTTTGTCCCGAGCCTCTGCAGTACGTGTCAATACATTCCTGAAGCTCTTGAATATCCTTTCCATCTAGAGAGACAAAAAATAAGGAGTCATCGGCAAAAAGTACGTGAGATATAACCGGGCTGTTACGTGCAATCTGAATTCCTTTAATAAGACCTATTTCCACTTTACGTTCAATAAGTGTAATAAGAGACTCCGTAAGCAAAGAGAATAAAAGGGGGGAAAATGGATCTCCCTGCCGAAGTCCCCGTCCAGGTGTGAAATATGGTAGGCGTTCCCCGTTGAAATTAAGTTGAAAAGTAACCATAGAAATACAATTCCAAATCCATTCCACCCATTTTTGTGCAAAACCCATTTTTTCCAAAAGTATTCTTAAGAATTCCCACTTAACCTGGTCGTAAGCTTTTGCCATGTCTAGCTTAATTGCTCCAAGGTGGGCTTGATGTTTCAGCTTACACTTCATGAAGAACGAGATTTCTTACGCTATTAATATGTTGTCTTGAATCGCTCTCCCTTTAATGAAAGCTGTTTGTGTAGGTGATGTAATCAAATTCATGAGTTTCTGTAATCTAGTAGCCAAAAAATTTGAAATTATTTTGTATATAAAATTTACGCACGAGATGGGTCTATAATCACCCACCCCTGTCTGAATGTCCCCCTTCGGGATCAAAGTGATTAAAGTTTCATTCAATGTAGTGAGAGATGTATTGTGTAAGAAAAAGTCAAGGACCATCTGATATACATCAAATTTGATGATTGGCCAGTATTTGTGAAAGAATTTACCCGTTAGTCCATCCGGTCCAGGTGCTTTCCCTGGATTCATATCAAACACCGCCACTTCCACTTCCTAAAAATCCGGCATAGAAGTCAGCGCCTCATTCATTTGTGTTGTTACTTTAGGTATAATATCTCTCAACGCCTCTGTGCACAAGGATTCCTCCTGCCTGCTTAATAATTCGTGATAAAAGTTATTGAATTGTGACTTAATAAGCATTTCTTCAGGTACCCATTCACCCGTAGGTGATTGGATTGCCGTGATCGTGTTCCCGTTTCTTCGTTGAGCTACCATAGCAAAGAAAATTTTAGTGTTCTTATCCTCGTAAAGTATCCATTGCTGTCGAGATCTGTCAAACCAGTAAATCTCTTCGCGTTTCCAGAAGAATTTTATTTGGTCACGCTAGTCTTCTTCTTGGCGTCTCAATTCTGCTGTGCTGGGTTGATTCGTGAC
The DNA here is from genome assembly GCA_029959085.1 of Nemophila menziesii. Lineage (NCBI taxonomy): Eukaryota > Viridiplantae > Streptophyta > Magnoliopsida > Boraginales > Hydrophyllaceae > Nemophila > Nemophila menziesii. The sequence goes on along the minus strand of JARWIR010000018.1, from coordinate 26,105,387 downwards.
CGCAATTAATTGTTTTTCCAGTTCTTTAATCCTCTTCTTATTGTTCGGGAAAGTTGTTTTGCTCTAGTTTGTAAGTGTCTTCGTTGTACTTTTCCTTTTAATTGGAATAGTTTGAACTACAGTAGATTCCAGTTGTACACCCCCAAGCAGCTTCAATAATCGCGTAGCAGTCCTCATGTAAAGCCCAGTTAGATTCAAAACGAAAGTACCTCTCGCGCTTCTTACCTTTCCCTTCTGGGAATAACACAATAGGTGAGTGATCTGAACCTGTGGCTGGGGGAATGAACAAGGTAGTGTTTGGGTGTTTGCTAATCCAGTCCAGATTTGCGAAAGCTTTATCAATTTTGAACTTTTCCAAAGTATGATCTGTTTGTTTATTAGACCATGTATAAAAGCAACCTGGAGTAGTAAGCCCTGATAATTCATTGTTTGCAATAAAATTATTAAAGGTTATAATTTGTTGAAAATTGGGAGGTGAAGAACTAAACCGTTCACGGGCATTAGTAATGTCATTAGAATCTCCCATTATCATGGTGGGAGCAGTATAAAGTTGTAATCTATTCATAATGTCCTTGTACAATTGTAAACGTTCACAATAAAAGTTCGGAGTATGAATAAAAATCAAATAATACGAAAAGTTCAATGTTTTAACATTAATAGAAATATAGTTCGGGCCAGCATACAAAATATTGATACTAATAGCATTGTTCCTTAGCAGGAGAAAGCCTCCCTTGTGGTCTTTAGTTTAGAAGGATTAATTATAAAAAAATGGTCAAAATTTAAACTTTGAACCACAAGTGGGGCATCCTTCTCATGGAGCATGGTTTCACAAAAGCAGGCAATGGTGGGTTTTTATTCCTCCACCATGGACTTCAGAACCTGTGCTGTCAAGGGGGCTTGTATCCCTTGACAGTTCCAAAAGAGTGTGATAATCCCCCCTGTAACCCTCTCTAGGGGGTCGCGACCTCGTCCTCTTCTACCACCACTAGCACCTCGCCCCCCTCTCTTTCTGACTTTCCCCACCAACCTAGCATATTGTTTTTCAATCTCACTATCAGACTCATTGTCTATACCTTGCACACTCCCACGTTGACCCCTAGTAATTCCATTCTGATCTTCATCTTCTCCTGTCGCTGTGTCACTATCCTCCACGTCATAATATCCCGCAAAATCACTATTACTTAATTGCTCCGTGTTACTTGCACTAATGGACCCCTGTGTTTTATCTTTCACCACTTTTTGTCTCTTGTACATTTTTTTTATTCTCATCTATCTCCATACCCTGAAGACCTCGCTTAAGAGGTGAGCTCATAACAGACTTACCCTCGTTGACCTGCTTATCAACCAAATCCTCGCTCTTCTGTCCAGCAGCTTGTATCTCCACCTCACTGAGCTCTTTAACCAAATCTTCTTTAGCATGTTCATCGTCACTAACAATTATAGTTGTTCCTTGAAACTGTTGAAAGTTGTCTTGCTGAATTGCTTGATTTATCGCATCTGTAAGTGTCCCAGTAGTATTAATTCTCCTATTAGTATCTCTACCATCCTCTGGGTGATATGAATATGAGTCTTCGTCATCTCTAGGTGGTCTTCCAGTACCTGGCCTATCATTTCAAAACTCGGTTATGTTCTCCCTCTCCCTGTCAGCTTGAGGAGAAGGGGACTCATCCTCGAATCTATTCCATGAGTAGTGAGTAATGAAAGGCCTGAAATGTTGACCTCGTCTTTGACGTAACCCATAAAGTGGTGTGTCAAGCGTTTCCTTGATGGAATTTTCAACCCCCCATGTCATATATCGCTGATCAATCACTGATATACCTTCTTTACTCGGAGGATCAGGACATGCACGACGCATGTGACCTAATTTCCCATATTCGAAACAGAATACCCCCACGTTCTCATATTTAAATGTTACCCACGCTACGCCATCGAGTTATATTCTTGATCGTACTGATGGTGTTCTGAATAAACGCTAAACCCTCCTCTTGAACACATGCAACCGAGTAGTTTGACTCCGTGTAAGTGCCATCATAGTCTCCAGTTCCTTTGGTAAGTGCAGCATGATATCCAATAACGTTTCCGAGTCTCAAACCCCATAGTCTCTCAAACTCTTGCTGATGAACTATTTGAAGTGTGAAGATGTTCTTACTCACCTCAGTAATATGAACCGTGCCTTTTACGTGCCATCGATCATGTATCCATCGCTGAAATCATTAATATTGATCTTCTTCACCCAGGATTCGAACTTTGAGAGTACCCTCCGGCTATGCTGTAGATCTCCCCGCCTAGGCGCGCCTAGGCGCCGTCTAGGCGTCAACTCCCCCCTCAGGCGCTTACGCCTAGTGAAAACTCTAGGCGTTTTTGCCTAGCGCCTTAGTCGCCGTGGAATAGGCGCCTAGCCCGTCTAGGCACCGATTAATGACAAAAAATGGCCGCCTAGGCGCTGATCAATGGCATAACACGCCCGTATAGGCCTTCTTGTTATTTTTCTTGCTCTCTAGAATTTATTAATTGACATTATAACTCAATCTTTAGTATTTTGTATACATACTATAGTAGTGTTTTTAGATGAATTTTATGACTTATGTAGTTGAAATTTCTATAATTACTACATATATATTACTAAATATACAAAATTATACAGCGGGATTCAAAACCGTATAATTCCGCCTAGTCCCCGTGTAATCCCGCCTAGGCGCTAGGCCCGGGTCGAGCGCCTAGGCCTCAAAACCGAGATCTACAACATAGCCCTCCGGGATAAGATGCTCTACACTTTGGACTTGGATTTCAAGGTGTATAACTCCGAACTCTGCATCTTCTGAATAACCAAGTGGTACTGTATCTTAAATTCATAGCGTATTAGCTTTTTTATAACTTTTTTTGGTGCAACCAAAATATTTGTTGGGGTTTCAAAACTTCTCAAAAAGGTTTTTGGTGGAATGATTTTTTTGAAGTTAAATAATAAGAAGCACTTAGGCCGCGAAGCTTAATAATGCTAATTTTAAATAACCAAAAAGCTAAAAAGTATGCTTAATACCTCTAGGGTGAAATGGTATGATATACTCAGTTTAACCATTACAGATATGACGCAACACTCCATAATTTAAGAACACGACATATAAGGATAGGACTAGTACATTAAACTAAAAATAAGTTTGCAACATAATTATCTTATGTTTGTCTTTCTCTTCAGTTATCCTCTTGATTTCCATCCTCGATATTAATATCCATCTCTTGGGTTTTCCTTTTCGTCCTTTTCATCTTTGTTAATCGCAATTGCACGACATTTTTCTGTGCAATAACCTGAATCCCTGCATCACACATTGCGGCTAAGTTATTAACTTAAAAAATGAAAGAACTCATATATATATATATATATTATATATTCACAATAAAAAGATAAACATGGACAATGGATATATATAAAAAATAAACAAAGTAAGAATTAGTATATCATCTGAACAAAGGAAATTTTTTAATAACAATAATATATTACATGTTTGTGTCAATGGACCAAAATCCATTTTGAAAATAAAATATTAACGTGTATCGCATATCTTAACAAGTAAATAATTTGTCATAAAAAATGATACAATTGATATCAAACTCTATTACTTTGTTACATTTCCAGCTCCATGATGTTTTCCTATTGCTATCATCCCAAACCTTCCCCATTCCTCCCAAACTCTGAATCTTCCAGTATCTATGCATGGAAACATTACGACACATGGTTTTACTAACTTATCTATATGGCTAGAAGTTAAGACATACTTTATCTGATCATTCAATGTTTTATTGTTATGGTTGAATTAGAGATATTATGGGCTCAGTTATATCGTCTAGCATCGTTTTCTTTTTCTAAAAAAACAAGTGTACTTGAAAAAATTATTATATCTAAATTCTTCAGTAAATAGTTTAGTACCAATTGATGGGTTCATAGAAATATTGAAATGACAACATTTATCGCAATTTTTCTTTCAAATCTAGTAATAAGATTATTAGCTTGCTGGAATTTCGTGATCAATAAAAATACTTTGTTCATACATATCCAGAATTAATTAAACAATATTATGATCCCCTTTCAGAGAACTCATATGTTACTCATATAATCAACCATGATACCTATATAACACTACCTTATGAATGAGATCACGATCTAAAGTGAAACAAGGACAATTATATTTTTAAACGAAGAGGGGTGAGAAAATCAGTGGGAAAATCCACCCTCCCGAGACACAAACATCATACAAATATAGTAAATTACTTTCATAATTTAGTTAAATACTAAAAAAGAATGAATTACACAAATTATAAATATTTATGAGAGTAAGGTGATACCTATACATAAAGACAGGTTTTGAAATTTTGAGATCTTGGTTGCAAAGCTGACACTTCTCCAAAAACGCTACATTTGGTCGCGCATTAGCATAGACAGGAAACCCGTATGTCTTCAGCTTCAATGACGATTGAGGAAATTCTACTTGTTGCGGATTGCTTGATTGCACTGATGTAGAGTCCTTGGAACTTAAAGAATCAATGGGGTTTTTGGACTCCATTCTATGTTATGTGAAAGGTTCAAAACAACAAAAATGAAGTAGAAAAATTATATGACAGGTTGGTCAATTTATACAGGAAATTAATTTTAAGGATAACAGTATATAAAATAAATAATTAATCCCCAACACAAAATATACGTTGCAAAGGAGCCACGAGGTGGGTCTATTGTGGTTGTATTAAAGTTTTAATACTTTTCACATTATTAAATTATCAATTAGTGTTTTTTTTATTTTTATAGGGTACCTACTTAGAACTCTATTTGTTTCATAAAGTTCTCTTTTTGCTACATAATTTAAAAAATCAATTGTAGAATTTTGGTATGAAAATATTTTTATGTTAAATTTTAAAAAAAAAACTTTTAGCTTTATTAAAAGTAATAGTAGAAAAAAATATATAAATGGCCTTCTAAAATATCAAGATATTTTATGACAATTACTGTATTATTAGAGAGTCTAACAATTACCTTTATCTACTTATTCGAAAAACAAAATCAATTAATATTTCAAAATATATGAAGCATTAATATCTTTACTTTTTTAAAGTTTGTTACCATGTTAGGAAAAATAGTTTTTTTCATTGATGTGTGTCTTATTATAATAATTAATGGATAAGATATAGATATTGGATCATCCAATAATTATTGGAAATATTATCATATTATAATTCATGGAAAATATGTAAATATTAGATCATCTAATTTTGAATGAAAATCTTATCCTTAATTAAATTATATTTATTAGTATACTAATAATACAATCCTTTTATTTTGTAGAATAATAATACTACAATATTGATCCAAATTAAAGTTTAAACAAATATCATAAACATTAATAATTATATAGAACATTCGATTATTTTTAAAATCACAATACAAACAATAAATATTAGTCTAGAGAAAAATTCACAAGACTAGGTTCTAGCTAACTGTGCAAAAAACATTAGAGTAATGATATATGTCACCTCTTTTCATGTCACCCTTTTATAACCCGTCTATATATATGTGTTGAATTCCTTGAATAGAAGATAGAGAAAAATTAAATAGGATAGAGAAATTAATTCATTGGTCCATGTAGACATACACGTAGGAGGTGATAAAAGGGTGATACAAAAAGGGTGACAAATATCATTACTCAAAACGAGTAATGATATATGTCACCTCTTTTCATGTCGCCCTTTTATCACCCGTCTATATATATGTGTTGAATTCCTTGAATAGAAGATAGAGAAAAATTAAATAGGATAGAGAAATTAATTCATTGGTCCATGTAGACATACACGTAGGAGGTGATAAAAGGGTGATACAAAAAGGGTGACAAATATCATTACTCAAAACGAGTAATGATATATGTCACCTCTTTTCATGTCGCCCTTTTATCACCCGTCTATATATATGTGTTGAATTCCTTGAATAGAAGATAGAGAAAAATTAAATAGGATAGAGAAATTAATTCATTGGTCCATGTAGACATACACGTAGGAGGTGATAAAAGGGTGATACAAAAAGGGTGACAAATATCATTACTCAAAACGAGTAATGATATATGTCACCTCTTTTCATGTCACCCTTTTATCACCCGTCTATATATATGTGTTGAATTCCTTGAATAGAAGATAGAGAAAAATTAAATAGGATAGAGAAATTAATTCATTGGTCCATGTAGACATACACGTAGGAGGTGATAAAAGGGTGATACAAAAAGGGTGACAAATATCATTACTCAAAACGAGTAATGATATATGTCACCTCTTTTCATGTCACCCTTTTATCACCCGTCTATATATATGTGTTGAATTCCTTGAATAGAAATGTGATTGATATATTTCAATGTATATTTAAAAATGTATAGAACTTAAAAATGTAATGAAATGATTAGTCTAATAACCTTGTAATTAGTATGCACTACATTATATGTCATATTAACGAGAATGTATATTAATATATTGATAATAAAGTCTTGTTTACATCTTATAGCATATTCATATGCATATTATATATTTTGGATAAAATGTCAACATGGAAAAAAATTATATCTGTAAGCTATATCTCATCAGCTATTGCTTGTTGTGTCTATCTAATTAATAAATAGTTCACTTTCTACTTTTATTACCCAAATGCATTGTTAATTATTTCAAAATGTAATGATTTATGTGATAACCGTGCCTTAGTTATTGGCTCATATTATTATTTAATTGCATATATTAGTAAATATTCATGGATATACTCTTATATTGTATCTTTGATTCTCGCATTTGACTTTTTTATTATATACTTCATGCTTTTCAAGCATCATTAATATTTTAGATACCCCATAATAGAGCCCCTTCATCTTGTCACACAATATCCCATAATTACTATGTTCTATCTTCCCTTGTATCTTTCATGCAATCATTTTTTTACTATGTCTAATAAACCATAATTTAGATGATATTACTTCTTATATGTTTCATTACTGGTGGCTGGTAACTATCACCCTAACTAATCATGTTACTCACAGCAAGTATCACAGATTGTATGCAAATTTTAATGATAAATTAGATTTTTCTTATGTATTTTTTGGATTAATTTTTTTAAAGGAAAGGAAAGGAAATGATAGGAATAAATTTTCCATTCCTTTGTTTGATTCTATTTTTAATTAAAGGAAAGTAATTCAATGGATTGCAGAATCCTTTCTTTTTCTTTAAAACGTCAATTATTTAAACCTCCCCTTTTGGAGTCATTTCAAAGGAAAGAAAACGATTTTTTTTTTTAAATGTCACAAATAATTTTAATATAATAATATTTTTACATAACACAAAAAAGGTATAAAGGTATTTTTATGTAAAATAATCATTTCCTTTCCTTTAATAATGTGAATCCAAACAGGTGGTTCCTTAATCAATTACTTTCTTATCCTTTATTAAAAATTTTATAATTCAAACACGGTTATAACTTTCCTTTCCATTCCTTTAATATTTTTATATTCCTATCATTTCCTTTCCTTTGATAATATGAATCCAAACAATGCATGAGGGACTTAGTGTTATACGAATGGATTAGAATAAAGTGTAGTGAGAATTAGTTCGATGAATCAAAAGACAATAAAAGTAAATATGAATAGTTGGAAAGATAATGATTAAACTAAAGACTAATGCAATAAAATAAAGATGTAAGAATGAGAGATATAGCTTAGGTTTGCTTATATGCACTTATCCTTCTATTTCTTCTACTAGTTATAAGGGAGATTAAATCTTTTAAAGTAAGTAGTCAGGATTCTATTGATGTCTCCATATTTGTTCTAATTATTAGCCCTTTGGAAACATTCTTTTAGGTGAATATTTGACTTATTTGATAGACTTTTATGCTTATTTCATCATATTATACTTTCTCCCCTTGACATTAGACTATTTTCATTTTTAGAGCTTTTGTGCGTTAATTTGGTTATTTTTAGTGCAAAGTTAATAAGTTCTTAAATTTCATGGAAACCCAATACAAGGAGGAGAAGTGAGAATTAAAGTCTGAGATTATTTTTAGTGTGTTAGGAAGTATTTTATTCGGGTTTCTAATTTTATAGTGCACTTTCTTATTTCTAGTCTTGATTTAATGATTTATTACTTTTTAAAGCATATGTGGTTTTAATTATTTATTGTGAAGCTTTAAAAGATATATGGTAATTAATTAGAGACGAAATCAAGTCTAATAAGTAAAGGAAAGATATATACATGGTTATAAGAAGATTAAGGAAGGATATATGCAAAGAACGAAAAGATAAAGTTACCAAATAAATCTGAAATTCCAGCCACGTTCAAAGACGAGCTCATAACTCAAGATTGGCTACGAATTTGGGAGAATGGTCTAGACCAATGGATAGAGATTTCCGAGACAAGTAATTTCGATATAGATAACGCGTCAAACGGATAAGTATTGAAGGATATTTGACCAAAACAAATCAGCAACAGAATCTTACCTTTCCTAGATTTTAAGGATACGAATTAAAGAGTTCTTGACTTGTCTTCCACTCACAGTAAAAACGAATTAGGGCTTTCTAACACCTATAAATACACCCCTTATCCTCCTTTTTTCACACACTTCAGATAATTACACAAGAGGCTTAAGGTTTTCAAGTCAGAACAAGAAGGCAAGGAGAAACTAGAGCTAGGATAATTTTGTTCTTCCATCAATAGTCATCCAACCCTTTACGTTATCAATTTATTTTCTGTAATTGAACATGAATTCCTTTTATTTATTTGCAGTCTTTAATTTTTCATGAGTTAAATTTCCATATACTTGAGAATCGCAATAAAGGGATGAACCTTAATTAAGTTAATCTATGTTTTGAATTTGGGATTCTTATGATTTTAATTGAATTGAGTTTTTATATATTGGATATTACTTTGTTTTCATTACCATTTCTTTTAGGAACAACTAGAAATAGCTTTTAGTATTTGGGCTATTCACTTTAGTGGCGAAGTGATCATCCGACATGGGGGTTTGAATACAGACTTAGGTAATACCCGTGTAATGTCCATTATTGACCGACAGGCTTAACTAATTACATAGCCAAAGAGGTAAATTCATATAATCCGAAGAGGCATATTCGCCCATACAGGGGTTTATAGTACTTTAGGATAGCTCCTAGGTCCACCCGACAGGGGGCTAGGAGACATTAGAGTCCCGACTAATATTATAATTCCAATTCTACCCTTAAACAAGCATAGGTTACGTTAATTGGGTGGATTCCTTGCGAGACTCAAGTATCTCTCATCTCTGAAGTTAGTCCTTTTATTTGATTTATTTCTTTTCTGTTAATTTACTTTTAGTCTTTAATTTATTTGCATCTTCTTAATCTAGAAAACCAAACAAAAATCTTTTTTTTTTATTTTTCTGTCAACAATTATTCTTACTACTTAATTAATATTTGGGTTGAACCTAATCCGTCCCTGAGAACGAAACCTGATTTATCGGATATTACTTGGACAACCGTGCACTTGCGGTATTGTGGTTCCTCTTATTTACCGCATTATTTTCTAACACCCTAGGACCCACCAAATTTTTGAATTCTTCCTAACCCCCTTTCGGTTGGATTTAGGTGGCGGCCTAACAATTACCAGGGGACTTGGATAAGGGAACCCTGCGCAATGATCGATGATTAATATCAAACCCTAATGACTATCTAGTTAGGCAAGCCCTTTCGGATCACTCCCGCACACTAGAATTTTATGTGGTGTTTCAAGAATTAGACACTCCTTCTGGTTGACCATCTAACTGCTATTAATGGGGTAGTCTATACTCGTGCACTAACAAGATATAGGTCAATAAATCAAAGCACATAAAACAAATATAAAGGTTAAAAAGCTCAATCGATTTAAAAATATTTTTCACAAACAAACTTAGATAGAAGGAAATAGAATTCAAAATTATAAATATGCAAAACCCAAGTTATGGGAAAATTAGTTCATACTAAAATGAAATAAACTAAAATAAAGATACATACTGTCAACTTGCTTCTCTTGATGTTGTTTCTTGAGACTAAGGACTAATGACTAAGCAAGGACATGTTTACAATGATAAGAGGGTGTATTTATAGGTATTTTCTAACCCTAGGTAGAAATATTGAAGCAGAATGCAAGTAATTTGAGTCCAAGTCCAACTCAAATTCGTTTCTAAAATATTGAACAAGATATATATTGCTCATTATTTTGGTCATATCTCCTTCATTATTGGGCCGATTTTCTCCCACTTTATATCGAAACGACCGCAACAGAAAGATATATCTAACTCTATAATGGCTCATCCAAATACGTATTATATTTTAATCTATATTCACTTTAGTGCACGTAGCTGTAGAGTTTTAGATTTATTTGCCAGTTTTTTCTTTCCTAATTCAACTCTACTTCTTTTTATCTCCTGTATCTTCTTTCCTTAACTACTTAGAAATTATTTTACTTCTAATTATATTCCATAAATCTTAAGAGGTTCACATTAACACGCAAATTAAACCAAATATGCTCTAAAAGTAATAAATTATCAAATCAAGACATGAATTAAGAAATTATCAAATGACGGGTAAGAATCCATTACTAGTTAATCAAATGCACTTAAAATGATGTCTCAAACCTACATTAATTTATCACAAATATGGAGACATCAATCACATGTCCAAGATTTTATTTTTTTATTGTTTTTTCTATGGGGAAACATGTTCTCCTAAATATTTTCCATGTGATCTGTTCAATCCCAAGTAAAATGGATATTAAATATAAGTTTTGTTTTGATCATATATGACCAACCATATATTATGGACCAAAGGTAGTTAATATACATACGTTAAAAATTACTAAAATATCGAACTTCGAGAGAAAATATATCACAAACAATAATGAAAAATTATAAATGGGTACTTAGAAAGCTATGTTTCTCCTTAACAACGATTGATTAACTCTAATCTTAGAACATAGTGTTATCTGAAATTAGTAGTAACAATAATTCTTTTAATCCTCTTAGCCTCTTCAAGTATCTATAATCCAACAATGCATGTTATGATTTTAACCAACACTGTTATATAACTTTTGAGTGATTCTTTCATTGTAAAATAGAATTACATGGAAAAAATTATTAAACATTATTATCATTTTTTCAGGTGTTATTCAATTTATATGGTGGCCCAAGAATCATCTAAACCCATCAATACTGAAACAAAACAATTAATATATAAAATGCATACCCAAATAAATTAAACTTAGAAATATCCCACCATTATAAATTAAAGCATAAATACAATTAAGAAAGTAAAATCCCCATCACTGTAAACTTGTCTCGTGTAAACTTATCTCATTTAAATTAAACAAGTAACAATCACCTAGTTAAAAAATATATAAAAGTAGGGTTGAAAAGTATTATCTAGATTAATGGAAGGTATCACTGTAACTTGTCTCATTTAAAATTAAACAAGTAACTATACAATAGATAATAATGAAATATCTATGTAATCTCGACGCAAATTCAAGGTAAAAACTATATAGATAGCTAAAATGATGAATTTCTACCTATCTCTATATAATTCTAAAACACTTATTAGTAAAGTAGCCTCGAGGAAAGTTTTTAACACATATGTATATTTAGATTACAACTACATTTAAAGTGACCTATATATTGAAATTGATTTTTGATGAACTTTCTTTTAATAGAATTAGTTGTAAGTGATATGATCCCTTCCTAGACGTCTACTCACTCTTTAAGTTGAGTAGTTCCAAAATATCTTCAACTACCTCGTCTTTAATTCCAAAAAAAATAAATATTTGATTTTAATATATTTACGTGAAGACCCGAACATCTATTATACGATAAAACAATCCATAAGAATTTTTACCCAGTCGTGATCTCCTTTGGCAAGAAGCATGAGATCGTCAACAAAAGCAAGGTGAGTTATCTTGTTTTTATCGCATTTTTTGTGATACTTGAATCCAACATTTGTGTTCTTCTATACTGATCTTGAGAAATATTCAAGGCGTAAGATAAATAAATATGGAGAGAGAGGATCACCTTATCTTAACTCTTGTTCTCTTTTGAAGAAACCATGGACTTCCCCATTAAGTGCAACTGGGTATGAAAGCGTTGTGACACATTCCATAACCCAACTCAAAACAAATCCAAAAAGATTTCAAGTCTTTAAGCACATCATGATGGAAATCTAACAAAAAAGTGCATCATAAGTTTTTCAAAAAACGATCTTGATAATACCTTTAGGCGAAATACTATTATTATTGTAACCTTTCAAGAGCTCTTACATTAAATGGATATTCTTGGCCACCGATCTTACGGACACAAAAACATTTTGTGATTTATCTATAATCTCTAAAATCGATTTTATGCGGTCTGCAAGAATCATTATTAATTGCTTTATAGATAACATTATAACAAAAGATAGGTATATAATCTACCACAAACTTCGGATTATCTTTCTTGGAATATGAGCAATAATAGTAGCATTTAATTGCTTACGTAAAAAATCGACATAAAAGAATTCAGCAACATCTTGTATAACTTCATCTCCGATAAGATCTTAAGAGTTTTTGAAGAAGAGCAAGGAAAAACCATTCGTTCCGGATTCTTTATCATTTTCAATTTGGAAAATCACCTCTTTAAAATCTTCATCGGTAACCTCTTTACTCAAATCTAACCCTTGAATATCCGTCAAAGTATTACCACGATCAAACACACTATGATCAACATCTTCCATATCAACTTTCAACCCTAATGACCTCGTACGATGCACCAAAATGTAGCTTTGACTTGAGAAATATAAGTGGTAACTTCCCCATTTGGGAGAGAAATATTTTCAATAAACTTTTTCCGTTGTTTCATTTTCATTAGACAATGAAAAAGTTTAGTGCATCAATCATTTTTCAAGTTATAGCAAAGCTTAGCTTTTGTTAAAGAATTCTAATCTCAACCTTCTCAAGTATAGTTGCAACTTTTCAAATTTCAACCAATTCTTTGAGATTCAAATCATTTTGAATGTTAAGTTGGAATTGAATTTTGGATTCCTCCAAGGTTTCTCTTTCTCTTTTTGCACTTTCATAAATGTGAGATAAGTGTTCCTTATTTAATTTTCTCAACTCCGTCTCCGTCTTCAAATTTTGAAGCTTTTTACAAACCAAAAATTGCTTTGATACTCTATCATGATCTTTGTTCTAACCATTAGTAACAACTTCAACATAATATCTATGTTAACCCACATATTACAGAAAAAAATGAGGTAATTATCATGACATTTTGAAGTAATAGTGACACTATGCATGGAGGTGTGATTCGAAACGCTTGACTTAGGGAGAAAATCCGCATGCACATAGTAGTCTGATGTGTCTAGTCTCCTATTTCTCATCACAAGATCTATCTGACTAAGTATGTGATTGTTATCACACATAAAGAACTTATCTGTGTATTGTAGATCTTCTAATCCAATGGTGTTACAACAACCCACAAATTTATTATAGTCTCCCACCGTAACCACTTTACCATTTTTCCTCACATCATCTTTTAATATAATTTTAAAATCATCGAGTAGAAGCCATGTTGCATCAAACATAGCGGCTTGATCATCATGCTCTTTCCACATATCCCGTGTTTCAATCTTATGATTAAGGTCATAGATGAAAGAGGTATAAAGTATAATAGAGGTTACTTTACATACTACTTTACAATGAATGACTTGTGGATTTATCCTAAAGACATCAACATCAATTTTATCCAGATTCCACACTAGCAAATTTATCGCATGCTCAACTTTGTCAAAATTATCTACATACTTCCTCTCTTTTAACATAGTTCTCATGAAATATTTTACACAAAGTCTAGTACTCTTTTTTTCCAAAATACCCATATAATATCAATGTTCTTGTGATTAATAAGTCTGACCACACCTCGTATCTTATTGAGTGAGCCAAAACCCCTCGTATTCCAAGTTGTTATTATCATAAATGCGTTTTTAGGTGGACCTGTTGTTTTTACTCTTTATGCGAGTGCCTTTTGATCTCCAATAAATTCTATTTTTCTTAGCTTTCTCATGCTAGGTGTTTCTTTTCACCCGTGATACGCTTTTTTGTTCTTTTACTCACCATAATCTCAAATAGTTCATATATTACTAAGTCGTCGCCAATACCCATAAACTCAATATTCAGTTTGCTCAAAAACCATGATCCTTCGATCATATGTTCTTTACCCTATTATTTCCAAAAAATATTGTTTTTAATCAGGTCCTCTTAAACCCGGGTTTCCATTTTTTTGTCTAGTTTTTGTGTTTTTTCCTCTAGTTTGGAGCTACCGTCTCTTTTATTTGCAGAAAAGAAGTCAGAAATTAGCTACTTAGAAATCCACAAATTCTATTGCTTGAATTTATTTTCATGTTGCCCAGTTTTTGTTGTTGTTTTCAGCTTGATCTTCTGTGTGTGGGTTGTTTTGTAGTAGCTGCTAGCTTTTATCGTGCAAAAAAATCTTGACAATAGCTTTTGTGTGTGGTTTCTGTCCTCTATTGGGATGTCCCTCAGCTACTTTTCAAAAGCTTTTCTATCTAGTTGTCTAGCAACAACTACGATATTTTGTTTCAATTTCTTACCTGCAACACCATGTTGTGAGAACCTTCTTCTACAGTTGCGAAGAACCTACTATTGCCCTTAGATATGCTATGTTTTGAGGGAATTTTGGCTACACATTTCCCAACATCTTTGCAGTTGGTTCTACTATTTTTTCCTTGTCTCACCTTGTACACTACTTTCTAACATAATTTTTCTACATAATTCCCAAGTGGAGTGCATATTTTATATAGAAGGAGCACCTCTTGGTGTTGAGGTTGCATATTTTCTGTTATTTTTCAGTTGATTATTTCCTAGGCTGCTCGGAGTACTTCTTGATGGCTCTTTTATGGAATATAGTCACCTCCACGAGGATTACTATTCAAGTTTGGTGTATAATTTGCATATATACAATTAGCTTTGGAGTGACCATAAGCTTTACATTTCACACGACGAACGGAGAAATTTTCGGATGCCACTTTAAGCTCAAGCTTTCTACCTTTTGGAGATATAAGCTCTATGCAATACTTTCTTCGTTTCTTCCAATCTAATTCGATTAAGACACGAGCATAGAAAATATCCTTACTAACATAAGTAATCCCATCGTTTCAGATAGATTTCCAATTTGAGAAGCTATCTTAGCTATTTCCGAGGGTAGTACAGGTTTATTCGGGCAAGTTTTTTTTAATGATAGTCCAAGTAGGGATCTTGGTCATTTCAAGATTGAGAAAATTAAAAAAATTCCAAAATCTCGACTAGTAAAAGCATTTTTCAAATCGGTGAGTATGTTCCCTTAGTAAGGATGGGTTTTTTATATTCATCGTTTTAAAACTAAAAGACAAGCCACCAACTCGGGCTCTTACGAACTTCACAAGTCACTTTCCACTCCTTAACAATTCTTAGAATATCAAACAAATCCAAGTTTCTTTTTACCTCAAAATAACCAATTAAAGAGTATCGTAACGCTTGTCCCACCGTTACAACATCACTTTCGATGAGTTGTAACTTTTTTCCTTCAATAAGCTCAAAAATATTAGAGTTCCAAACTTGCTGAAACTTTACGATTGTTTAGGAGGATATTGTTGTAGTATACCTTAACCTCTTATCTTTTCACGAATTAGGTTTCTTCTGAGCTTATCGCATCGGCGACCAAGTTCCTGGTCAAAGTTATGGGTTCTTGGGTGGTACTTTCACGCCCTAAATCGACCACATTCTTTTATGCGTAACACGTATCTAAAGAGGCAATAATGGGTTCTATAATTTAATCAAAATGGTATCCATCATCAATAGTAAGAGGCTTTTAGGTCATGTTCAAGGAATCAATAGAATTATCCATGGAGTTTCTCTTATGTGTTTCTTCAAACACTTGGCAGTATGTTAATTTTTCCCAAGCATCAGCCAGGAAAGTGCTTACAATATCCTATAAATTATTCCAATCATTTGTTGTATCATAATTGCTCAACAGTGCACTTATACCAGGCCTCAACACTGAATTTATTATTTTTGAGCTCACGTCTTTTTTTTTTGGAATCTAGTAGCCCAACTGCTTGATGAGTTACATAACTCTCTTGGCTCGTATACATCTAGTTGTCTTATTTAATTTTCTAGTCAACATTTTGGAGTGCTCTTGATCATGAGGTGCAAGATGATAAATAGTAGCATTACTATAAATATGACAAGTAGGTGCAACAAAATCAGTAAATCCCACGTGACTATAGCAGTTTATAAGAGCTAGAGCTTGTGGTGAGGTATGTAATGGTTAAGAACAAGTCAAAGGAGGATCAATATAAACCCACTTGGAGGTTCATCAAATTGTATGAGGCAATCTATGGTCTTGAAGCTCTAGGTTTGTCCGAGATATGAGGTCAATGGGGTTGGGGGTTTCTTTGGGTTCAAAAAGTACTAAAGAAGTGTCACCAGGATCAAATTTATCCGATTAAAAATGTTGTTTCTTGTCATATTTGGAGCGAGGGATCATATATTATGTGACCATAATGAATAAAGTTTGAGATAGACGCTCGACTTAAAGATCTAGGAGAAAACCTGTTGTCCCTCAGTGTGCGATATAAAATAAAGCAATAAGAGAAATGGGATGACACTCTGTAGTGTACGGATCAAAGACAAGTAAAAGTGATAAGTAGGGTTATCACTTTCCACAGGGATTATCTGTGAGACTGATGATGTTTAAACTAGTGTAAATGCGTGAAACTTGTAATAGAATTGACGAAATACTAAATAGTTCGATAAGTAAAATGTTTGTTCGGTTTTCAAAATATTAATAACTAATAATAAAGTAATAGCAATGATGATTAAACTAAGAATAAAAATTAAACAAGTAAATAAACAAAGGATGAACTAATAGGAGATGGTTGTTTGAGGAATTTCTAGTATATATTCATGTCGATAATTAATATTGTTATTGATAAGGGTGAGTGGTTGTGTTCACATTAGTCGGGATTCAATAGCACTCTAACTCTTGTCAGGGTAGACTTAGAGCTCAACCTTTCACACAAGTTGGCTATCCGATGAGTTACACTTTTGTCAGGTTCAATGCCTCGCATTAGGCCTTTATATGTCAATTCTATAGCCAAACCCATCGCCCGGGTGATAGCTTAGTAACTACAGCCACCCATTACTTGACCAGAGTAAAGGAGGTATTAATACAAGACATATAAAGCAACGGAATATAATTCAACCTAACTCAATTTAATATATAATCATAATATTCCAAATGCAATAACTCAACTAAAAACCTAAACATAAATTCTTACAAGAGCATCCTAAAGCAATGAGGATTTAGTTTATAAATAAAGAAGAACAGCTAACTAAAGAAAATCTAATTAAAAATAAAGACAGAATCGTGTTTAAAAGGACAATAAAGCTAAGTTACTCTTGATGATGATGGGAAATGATTAATGGTTGAGGTAGAATTGATGGGTTCATAGACAAACCCTTCTTCCTCCTCTACCTTCTTTTATGGCGCTTTTCCCTCTTCTGGACTGAGTTGATCGACTGCCTACTTGATAGATAATGATATGGGGGCTGGGAAATGGCTTATCTATCATCTAACTCGTTGGTCCCCCTTTAGGCTTTCTTAAGTAGGTTTAGAAGGGGCTCATCCCGTTTTACTAACCAGAATTTTGGTTCGAACCACGGTGGGAGCAAATGGCATAACTTCTTTATCTTAGTTCTGAATTTAATTACGTCACTTGCCAAACAATCCTGACTTCAATATATCTCTGAATCAAAAGGAATAAAGTCCAAATATCTCACCAATATGTCGTAGTGACTGAAACACTAAGGTGCAAAGATTTCTCCGGCAAACGCTTCAACTTCTCAAAATGGTTCTAAGCTCAATTTCTGCTTTGACTTGGGGTTTATCTTGACTTCTTCTCCCCATCTTGGAACCTTGTATAATTAATGTAACTAAAACCTACATACTTAACACACAATTAAGGCACAAAAGCTCTATAAACAACAATAAATCCAAAACTAGAAGTAAAAAATTCAATATAACAAATAGCAAGGAAAAATCTCTCACTTAGGCAGAATAAATTCCCAAAATAATGTCTCACGAATGGATTAATCCATCTCAAAAAGAGAGACATCAAAACCCTCTAACATTTCTCTATTTTCTCTCACTTCAATGAATTCTTTTAATTAAAATGTTGGAGGAAGGAGAGAGAGGCATCCCAGCCTTGTGCCTAGTTCTGGTCTAGTTTTTTTTAGTCAAAGAGATTATATTATATAAAGGGGTCTAGATGAGGGTTACCCGACTCTTGTAGAAGTAAAACCAATAGAGTCATCACAAACAATGGATTCAGATTCATTAGGAATATTACAAAACCAACTAGAGGGGAGAATAAAGTTAGAATATGCTTTAGCGAGCCAATCTACAATCTTATTTGATGTATTTCTTATCCCAAAAATATGAATATCTTGGTGGGCTTTTGTCATACTCTTAATATCATCTAGGATAGTCCTGTCCTTCCAAGAACAGTTTGTGCTAAAGGAATGCACGGTGCGAAGAACAACTTCAGCATTAATTAAAACTTTGGTGCAAGAGGAGACTTTGTTAATGGAATAAAGGAGTGCAATTATTAATACGTTTGCCTCGGCCTCAAAACTAGAAGAAGCAAGAATGTCCATGGAAAAACCAGAGAGAAGCTCACCATTCCAATTACGGACTAAAATTGCTGCACAAGCTTTTCCAAACTTAAAAGAGGCATCAACATTGATTTTATAACTCTGATGTGGATGCGGGGACCAGATATGTAGATTAGATTTCCAAGTAGGGGTACTAATAATGTAGGGTGAAGAGGGTATCAAAGGTTTGTGATCTTCAACTACAAAAATTTCCCTGAACATATTATATTATAAGACGACGTAATAGTCATTGTTAATAGGGATAACATTGAATAAAACTGTAATATATGTAAGCCAGATAGGCTAAAAGAAAATAATAGTTAACAAGGTTTTAGCTTTTTCACTCTTGGTGGAAAACTCTATCTAGCATCGAGCTAATCCAACTATTAATTCCTAAGCGGAAGAAGGGGTCAAAATAACATTGAAGTGGGGTGATAAAAACCATAATTTTTAGTCCATTCACATTTGAGAAACAAATGCTCAATAGTTTCCTCCTCCTTAAGGCATATATTACATAAATCAGTGCTAGAGCGTCTCTTAATATACCTATTGTGTTGCATGGATAGTGCATTCATACGAATACGCCAGAGACCGAATTTGAATTTAGGAGGGACATTGGAGGACCAGTTGAGAGCAAGGATATCATGATCAAGGAACTGAGATGGACTAGGATTGGGAGAGGGATTCAAGTAGAAACCCGCGACACAGGAATAACCAGACTTCCATGTATAAACTAAACTTTTATTGAGAGGACACACATAGGATGTAGACTGGTCAGTTTAGGGGATATTAAGCTTCAAAATTTCAAATGCTATTTCAGGGGTGAATAATGAGTGTACCGAATCCCCCTTCCATGTTTTGGCAGGCATATGAATGAGATCAACCATAAATGTAGGGACCTATGGGTCCTCATTATAAATAGGTAGCTTTTCTAAGAAGGATGGTGTCCAATTATCCCCCCAAATAAGGGTATAATTCCATCCCTTATATGTTTTATGACATGGGATTTAAGGAAGGAGAAGTCCTTAGCAATGCTATTCCGTATCCAGGATGTGCCCCTAACCGTGGGGTAATTAAGAAAGTCAAACTCTTGGAAGTATATCCCATTCAGAACTTGGTGGACTAGAGAATCAGGGTTACTAAATATAGACCTAGCTTGTTTGGAAAGCTAGGAAATGTTAAAAGCTTTGAGAATATTTATTCCTAGACCACCAAATATGTTAGGAGATGCCACTTTATACCAATTTAATTGATGATTACTATCATCCTCTTCATTACCATGGAGAAAATGGCTTGTAAGTAAGTCAATCTATTTTATCACTCCCTTGGGAAAAGCAATGATGGACATGAAGTAAGTTGGAAATGCGTGGATAATTGAAGAGATAAGGTTTGCCTTACTAGCCGTGGACAACAAAGTTTTTTTTCCAACCTGTGATTTTTAAGCAATATTAGAGATTACTCCGGCCATGGATTTTGTTTTAGAGTAACCACATTCAGTTGGAATACTTAGGTAAAGACCTAAGACCTCTATAATTGGCATCCTAAAAGCCTCGGAGATTGAGAACCTAATAGAGAAGGGTGTATTAGGGCTAAGGAAGATAGAGGATTTATTGGGATTCAGGGTCAGACTTGATACAAAGCAGAATTTATACATCACCTACTAAAAGACGTGAATCTCTAAAGATGATTTTCAAAGGTAGAAAATGAAATCATCGGCAAAAAGGAGGCGGTAAATGGAAGGGCCTGGCTTGCTTAGTTTAATGCTTTCAATATCTTCAGATATAACATTTTTCTCTATTAATAGGGAGAGAACATTGGAAGCTATGGTAAAAAGATAGAGAGATAAAGGATCTCCTTGTCTCAATCCACGGGAGGGGGAAAAGAAGCTAGACTGGTGGCCATTTAGAATAACATTAAATGTGACAGAGGTAATACACATTCGGATAAAGGAGATCCAATTATCAGAGAAACCTAGCTTCTTGGCAATTTTGAAAAGAAAGACCAGCTTACTTTATCATAGGCTTTATGAATGTCATTCTTGATAATGGAGTAGCTATCTTTGGAATGCTTCCTCAGATGTTTGCGCTTATGAATAACCTCATAGAATACAATTATATCATCATGGACCAGTCTCCCTTTAATGAAGGTAGATTGGCAAGGTGAAATAATCTTCGCGATTATAGTACTAAGGCTTATAACCATAATTGTAGAGAGGATTTTGTATAGGAAGTTGGTACAGGAAATGCTGTCCAATTTTTAGGGGTTTTTGCATTTAGGGATAAGAAAAATGTTAGTCTCATTGATTTTACCCAAAGGGATAGATCCATTTAACACGCCATTACAAACCTCAAGAATATCATCCTTGATCAGGTCCCTGAATTTGTGAAAGAAGCTCCAGGGAAACCATCAGTCTAGGGGCCTTAGAGATCCCTAACTTCCAGACCGTAGTTTTAAGTTCTTTCATGCTTATAGGAGCCATTGGAAGATATGAGGAGTTGAATATCCCTCACAATAGGACCAATATCTCTGATTCTAGGGTCTTTATAAAGGTCGTGGGAGATCTCAATAACAAGGGATTGGAGTTCATGGGGACCAGAGGTCCAGAAGTTATCCTCCATCAGGAGGGAGTTGATTAGACATGCCCCTCTACAATTATGGATACAATTAGACATGACCTCTCTACGAGAATATGATTTATCTAACTAGGAGAGAAAATACCTCTCTACAGGAGTAGGATAACCTAGATGAGGATCATATGGGAATGATCAGAACCAATACAGGGGTATTATAAGTCCAAGCATCTAGAAA
Organism: Nemophila menziesii; assembly: GCA_029959085.1. Lineage (NCBI taxonomy): Eukaryota > Viridiplantae > Streptophyta > Magnoliopsida > Boraginales > Hydrophyllaceae > Nemophila > Nemophila menziesii. The sequence continues at coordinate 26,083,829 of JARWIR010000018.1, read as the reverse complement.
AAGATTGATCTAACTGGGACAGCAAAGGCCTCTATCTAGTTTTTGTAAAATGAGATTATTATCATTTCTATTATTTCTCCAAGTAAAAGTGCATCCCTTAAAAGAGGTATCATCCAAATAATTAAAGATAATATTGTTATTAAAAATTATCATATTAGAACGGCTTTTATCAATTCCCCCCAATCTTTTCTCGTGGATTACGAATATCATTAAAGTTGTCTTTTAAAATATTTGGGGCATAAGGGGCGTTCTTAAAAGTACTTTCAATAAAGTCCCATAAGAGCTTTTAATTATCCTTATCAGGGAGAGTCTAAACGAAACAAAGAAACCAAATATTGTCATTAGCAGTACGTGTAGATAGAAAAATATGATTAGAGGAGGAAAAAATTACCTCACAGTCTCAATTATCGACCCCAAATAGAGCTAAGCCTCTTGAAGTACCAACAAGGTCAACACACCTAGTATTAATTAGGTAAAGTAAGATTAGTTTAATTGGTTAGTAATTTACTATTCTTTTAATATTTAAAGTGGTGAACTTTTTTTTTTAAGCAAAGAGAAAGTGGTGAACTAGAGGTATAGAATTTGAATGTCTTCGGTAATTTAATTCTAATTTAATTGGAATATGTATAACAAGAAATACATATTTTTAAATGAGATTAGTTGTGATACACGGAAAAATATTATAAAAAAATCAATAAATAAAGTTTCTTTCATGTATAAATAATCTTTGAAGTAAGTTACATTACATTTTTTCACCAAGAAAACAAATTTAATTTCATTAGAACAACCTTTTATAAAGTAGTAATCACGTACAATTAGTCCATAAATTAATTAGACACTTATGCTCAATCAAATAAACCACAAACTTTCGTTTCTTCTTTGATGTTGTTTATCTCGTCATTCCTCCTTGAACCTCTGGAGCTATTGGTGCCATTGCCACTCCACGATTTTGTTTCTCTACATTTTCGTGCCATCCTGAGAGTTACGGAAAACATTTTTTTGAAAGGTTAGGTCAATGCTAATGTGTTCAGTGTCAAAAGGATGTGAAAAAACACCATTAGTTAAAGAAGAAGACCTTTATAAAGAAGGAAATAAAATTACATACCAACTGACATGTCAAAGCCACGATATTCAAGTTCGCGATATTCTTGACACAAAGCACAATACTCACAAAAACAATGAACCAAGCAATCTCCACAAGGACTCTCATGTAAACCATATTGCTGCCTCATTTTTGAACGATAAAAACAAGAGTATAAACATGTACAACCAGTCACACAAGCAATAAGTGTATACAACGCTCCAGTTGCTCCACAAGCTGCACAAAAATCAAACTGAGATTACTCATTTGACATTACAAGATTAATGAGAGGAGTTGAAGTAAAGTAGTTTTTAAATTTGTTTCAAACCCTTTAATTTAAGGTAAAGTTCGTCAACTAGTGACTCATTCTCAATTAAATACTCCCAAAACTAACTTCAAAACTTGTATACAATTATGTAGGAACTTACAGCTTGATCCTTTGTCTACAATGTCAGCAATTCTTCCAAAAGTAATGCATGGACACCAGCATGTCAAGCAACCTGAAGAAAGATGAAGATGATATCACACATTTATAAAAATCTAATCATTTTAAGCAGGACGGGTTATTAAGGTGATACTTAAATTTAAAAGGCAATCACTTACAGTTGTTCCAGTCTGAGAAACAATCAAATAGGCCACTTGACCAAGGTACTTGAGTTTTTGGTACAACATGATTATGTACGGGTGCTTGGCTGTTGGTATATCCACTGTTTCCAGAGTTTAATGGTACTCCATATGCAGGGGCTGAGTATTGTGTTGCTGGTGCAGATGAATATTTTTCGTAATCACTTGGATTTGAAGAATACATAATGATGATCAAGAATATTAGAATGAATTCAAATAAAATGAAATAAGAGATAGAGAAAGATAAAATTGGAATGTTGTATTGGGTGAAGAACAAGATAGGAATACTAAGGATTTATATAGAGGAACGAGCTGTCAATAATACTAATATTGAAAAGTCAAAGTTATACAATCATATTTATTTATATAAAGATGGCTAAGACCCCTTTAATAAGAGGGCTGCAAAGGAAACAATCAAAAGTTTGTTATGTGTTATAGAAAAAGAAGCCTTCTCGCTTTTCATTCTGTAATCATATCATTTTCTTTTTTGAAAAATTAAGTTATCCTATATACTACTATACTGTATTATTATATTATGTTTATTAGCAAATATAAATAATAGGCCACTAAAATCATTTTTAAATCCCTCATTGCTATATTTAACTCTAAGTTAGTTTGTTTGTTCTAGCCTAGATTAAGAAAGAAAAGTTAATGTAAGCAATTTCAAAAATTCAATAATTTTCACATAGTCAAATCGTAAGAAAAATCGTTTGTGTCTATGGAGATTCTAGTTGCATGAAAAGCAGAAGTTAAGTTTAGAGTCATTCAATCTAATGTATCTTTTGTCATCGAAAAAATTAATGAATCGTCTTTAAATTCGTGGTATATAGTCTTCGTTCACGCTGCCACAAATGAAGAGGAAAGAGAAAAAGTATGGGAAAAAATTACTAAATGGAATTCGATCATCAACGAGTCGGTTTCATTTGTCGGAGATTTTAATGAAATCGCAAGAACATTGGAAAAAAAGGTAAACTACCACTGAATCTAGATAGAATCATTCGCTTCGTTAATTTAATTAATAAGAATGATCTTATCAAGATACCATCAAAAGGGTGTTTCTATACGTGTTCAAATAAAAGAAGAGGGAAAGAGAATGTAAAAGAAAAATTAGACAGAGCTTTGGGTTCTAAAAGTTGGGTTGAGCATTTCCCAAATTTCTCAGTTAGAGCGGAACCGGCTATAGGTTTGGATTACTCGCCGCTAATCATATCAGAAAATAAATTTCGGAGAAGTCGAAATAGATATTTCATGTTTGAAACGAGATGTATAGAGAATCGGCAATGTAGAGATATAATAAAGGAGACTTGGTCGGAAGAATATAGAGCAAAAAATATCGATGAATTATGTTTAAAGAGAGAATTCATGTGCTTAGCTTTAACTGGATGGAGTCGAAAAACTTTTGAAAACAACAGAAGAACTTGTTGTCCTTCAAGATCTTCCTTGCAGTGTAGAAAATAAAGAGAAAGAATAAATTATTCTAAAAAAGCTGGATGAATTATGGAATATGGAAGAAGCATATTGGGATGATAGAGTAAAAATCTTTGGATTAAAAAAGGGGACAAAAAATACAACTTTCTTTCACGCTTCTACTATCATCGGAAGAAGTATTAATCGCATCGATAAAATTAAAAATGATGAAGGCATTTGGATTGATGATATTGGGGAAATACGAAAGATAATTGTGGTTTACTAAGCGAAGTTAATTGGTAAGGAAGGTAATAAATACATTATGGAAAAGGTGTCGAATTTCACAACACACAAGATTGCGAATAACATGAATTCATCGCTGATCAAATGTCCAGATAATGAAAAGATTAGAAAAGTTGTTTTTAGTGTGTCAAGAACAAGGCGCCGGGACCGGATGGTCTGCCAGGAAATATCTATCAAGAATACTGGGACATTATTCAGGAGGATGTCTGGAAGTTTGTTAAAGATTTTTTCAATAAAAATACACTGCTTGGAAAGCTCAATTACGCAATAAGTACGCTAATTCCAAAAGGTATGAGTTAGGAAACAGTAAGAGATGACCTACCGATTTCATGTATAAATTTTAGCTATAAAATTATTGCAAAAATCATGGCCTTAAGACTTCAACCCTTTATCGATGAGATTATTTCGCCAACACAATCAGGTTTTATCAAAGGAAGAAGTATTCAGGATAATATTTTAATTGCGCAAGAAATATCATACTGTCTCAACACCAAAAGAAAATTGAAAAGGAATTATGATGTAATAAAACTCAATATGGAAAAGTCATATGATAAAGTGGATTAAGATTTTATAATGCTTATTATGAAGAAATTGGGTTTTTGCAAGAAATAAAGAGAATGGGTATATTGCATATCTAATGTCTCTTTACATATTAAAGTTAATGGAGAAAGGATGGAAAAAATTTATCCGACAAAAAGAATCAGACAGGGCGATCTTTTATCCCCTTTTTATTCTCAATCATGACGGAAGGGCTCATCGGTTTGATCAATTACAAGGGTAGAGAAGGGTTCATTAAGGGCATTGCACTAGCAAGAAGTTTTTCAAAGTTAACTCATCTTCTTTTTGCATATGATGCTCTTTTCTTTTTTAACGTCAACAAAATGGAAATTTAGGAATTTAAAGCGACGATCGTGGAGTATTGTGAACATCTAAATAGAAAGTTAATCTAAATAAGTCAGGTATTATATTAAGTGAAGGAACAAGCATAGAGGCTAAGGCAGAATGCTTTAAGCTTTTGGAGGTGGATATATCTAACTCAATGGGAAAATATTTTGGTATTTCGTCAACGCTTAAAAGAGAAACATATCAACTACATTAAAGACAAAACTATCACAAAATCAGCTAGTTTGGCAGCAAAACTACTATCAGACGGGTGTAAAGAAGTGCATATTAAAGCGGTTATACAAGCGATTCCCAATTATGCTATCTCAATTATTGAATTTCCTAAAACTTTGTGCAAAAAATTGGCCAGTCTGGTAGTAAAATTTTGGTGGAATACGGCAGACAGTAAACGAATCCACTAAATTGCGTGGAAGAAAATATCGAGATCTAAGACGATAGGTGGCATCGGTTTCGGGGGTTTCTATCAAATGAATATAGCTCTTTTAGCTAATAAAGCTTGGAGACTGATTAAAAATCTCGATTCTCTTGTCGTAAAAGTGTTTAAAGGTATCTATCATCCTAATTCTTTATTGTGGGATGCTAAAATGAAACAAAAAAGGTCATGGAGCTGGGCTAGTATCTATAAAGGTTTGAAATTGCTAAAAAAAGAATGTATTTGGCAAATAGACAAATGGATACGAGAAAATATAACAATGCCTAGGCCAAAAGATTGTAAATTGGAAGTGGTAGCACGGTTATTTAATGAAAATATGACAGGGAGGAATATGCATACTTTAAGAAAATTATCCCGGAAAATCTTATCGATAACATTATCCTTATTCTGATACTTCATCTGGATAAAGAAGATTATACTGAAACTTACCCCAAGATTAGCTAGTCTGGTAGCAAATTTTTTAGGGATAGAAGACAGACCAGTTGAAGCTTGTATAGTTGTCATTGCGTGTCGAACGATCTAAGTGGCTACATATACCATTGGATTTTACTATAATCACGTGCTAGTTGGTTATATTTCCTTGATAAATATTTCTGAAGATAGGAAGGAGCCAACATCTACTCGAAAAAATGTTGGAATATATTTAAAACATTGTAATATTCTTATATCCAAACCCCCTCATAAGCTAGAATATGTATTGGTAATATGCATAGTGGCCTTATTAAATCCAAGATACATATTATTACTTGTTTAAAATACTTTATGTACATACCTTTTTTTTTCTATTTAATTAGTTAATTGTAATCATATGCACTCACCGTTTCATATCTTTCAATTATTGTACTTACATACCTTACTCCCAACCTAGTTCATAGTATTTGCATAGTTCTTGAGGGTTCGATCGTGGATTTTCTTAGGCCTTATACTACTTTAACGACCCTAAATTTAATGAGGGAAAAGGCCGAGTATGTATTTCACATCATGCTCGGAGCCCATCAGTGATGCAAGATGAGTTGGCTTGTCATGTCCTATAACTTTTAGTGAATATGCCTTTCAGCCTGCTGGTCAACTACATGAAGATCCCTAATCTATGAGGGAGCCTCGAGAACACATGTTGGGATATGTCTGACAAGGTGGAAGTAAAAGCCCAATAATATGTTACATCTGAACTATTGGATAGTTCCATATATCGCTCGTACATGCGGATGTGTTGATTGAAATTTTTCGAGTCATTGTATGCAGATAAGGTAGGTGCTTTGAACCAAGATGGTAAATGTACATCAAGGATATTCCAACTAAAAGGGATTTCATATTTATTTGTTCTTTTTCTATCGACCTAGTACACAATCTTGTTAAATTTTTGTGGATGAGCATTGTTTTCTCCCATGACAGAGGATCTTCGACTTGACTTCAAAAATAAATTTGGGAGGAGTGATCATATTTGATATGTTGTTAGTAAATAATGTTCTAGATGGTGATATGGCCTCCCTCGTCAATTTCTCCTTGAGTTATCAAAATTCTTAGGTGTAGATGTATCTTGTGTGGTACCAATTCTTACTAAAATTGGTAAATGGTTGTTGTATCATGTCCTCAATGGAATGAGGGTCTACCTCTGGGGCAAGAAGAACTACTAGATTATCATGGTTGTCTGGCTGATTTACCATCATACGGTTTTGCTTAGATTTTAGGATTACTCGGCCAGGGATGTTATAAGCCCATCCATACCAGTATGTTCTACTCCTACACCTAATATGCTTGCACCAAAACCTATTCCATGACCTCATCCTCAACCCATGGTGATTTCTCTTCCATTGTGGTGTCTTAGTTGGATTATTGGTGTAACTATGTCATTACTATAAACAACAACAACTAATAGAGCAAAAATTACAAGTATGCTTACCAAGTTAACTTAATAAATCGAGTTTGTGCTTGGTTCCTTGCTCAAAGTGTTTTACAATCTCTGCTTGGATTTGTCCTACAATAAGTCAACTATATAACTTTTTGAATTATTAAATTAAAGATAATTTATTTTATTAATTCTTTCATGCTCTTGGAAGAAGTGGAAAATACTATTTTGAGTTTAATAGTCCCACAATAGTTTAAGAAAAAAACATTGGAATTATTTAATTTTAAAATAATTTCCTTTTTCTTGATGAATTAATGGTTCTTGATTGCATATTAATGGCTCTTTATTTCAGCTGTTACGAAAGTTACCAAAACTAGGTAAAAAATGGCTAGCTTTATGAGCATTGAAGAACATTTATTGTCAGTCATTGATGAGCATTTATGTGATGGTTTTTTGTCTTGTTGTTTTCCACTATAAATAGTGACTTTGTCACTTGCTTTTTTAGAGAAGAGGAAAAAATAATTCTAGAGAGAATGGAAAAAACTATTCTAGAGAGAATAGAAAAACTATTTTAGAGGAAATATAGAATAGAATGTAGTAAAAAACTAAGAACCCTAAAATATTACTCTATTTCTCTCTCAAATTTCAGATATAATATAGAGTAGAAATTGTTAGGGATAATCGGCAAAACCGGCATATCTTTTTAACGCAAGTCATATACCGTGTAATCTTTTATGTATTTCGTGTAAGTTTTCGTCTTTTTCAATTTATTGTAATAAGTGTAGTGTTACTTTAATTGAAAAGTATTTTGTTTCTTTTTGGAATTCCATTTTACTAGTTTTGCAAACCAGTGATTGTTATTTTTTCCAACAATTTAAAAAGATATTTTAATATCACAGGAAATAATATGGTTTTTCTATATCGGCGGTTGCTTCATCCTTGAACGCAAAATCCATTCTCGACGTGCCTATGTTGGAGCCTTTCAATGGTTCCAACTACAAACGTTGGGCACAAAAGCTATTGAAATGCCTTGAACAACATGAACTAGACCTTGACGTTCTCAAGGTATTTCCCGGACATTGAGGCCAATGAGGAATATACCAAAGAACTACATGCTAGGCTCCTGGATCTTGAAGTTGGGTTCAAGAAATCTGATTCAGTGGTTAGGGATGGATCTTGGATAATGTGACAAACCTCACCTTTAATTTGTGTGCCATTGAGAAGTCAACAAAGACTATATGTGAAACGGTACAAAAAAGGCATGGGGAGTGATGATTCTAATGAGAAGAAATGTGTTATCAGGAAATGACCGAACAAGATATAATTAGTCCCATACAAGTTGAAAAGTGAATTGACCCACGGATAAGTCCTTAAGTTTCCTCATTTATATAAGTTTAAGGATTACTTTGACCCCTTATATTAACATTATATAACTCTTATTGCACTAAATATCTTTCACAAACATGAATATATATTAACTAGATATTAATTTATGTGTGAATGAAGATCTATGTGAAGAGATCTATATGGTACAACATAAAGGGTTGGTGGTTTTGGATTAAGGGGATAAAGTATGAAAACTAAGGAAATTGTTGCGTGTTTTTAAACGGGCACCTTGCTAATGAAATAGTACTGTAATAAAAGATGGATCGGGTTGTGTTACACTTTTGTCAATAGGTGTATGACATGATCATCTTTTGATACTCTCTTTCATGGGAGTTACTGATTTCAATCTTCTATTTGTGAATAAAAGAGGTTGGGGAAGTAGATCCCAATAATAAAATTCATTTCAGTAAATAATGGAATTTACCTTAGTTAGTCTCAATTTGTTGGAAAGGTTGACTCTATTGATATAATATCTGGTAAAATTCCTTAATAGACTAGTATTCATGAATAAGAGAATTGTGTGGGGGGGGGGGGTATATACCCCTTAATGAATATGAAATAATTATAATAATTATGATGTTCTTAATTAACTATACTCAACTTGGTATTGTCCATATTGTAAAGAGACTCAAGTGGTGACCATTGGGTTATTCTTTGTCATAAAATTATGAGAGATGTACTATTGATCTAGATCTATGTTTTAAAATGACTCATGTAGTTCTTGAAGGATTTTTTGTTACACAAACTGCGTCCTATATAAATGATAAAATAAATGGTTGATTCGTTTACCCAAAAAAAACTTAACCGTGAGAGTAATCCTGAAAACGTTGAGCGATAGGAATTGAATCCATTAATGGGGGACCTATGACTAATAATTCTATATGATGCACTAATTTCCTATCCATATAGTGTATATTGTGTATACATGAGAAAATTAAAACTTAATGAATTCATAGCCATGCGTGGTGGTCCTACTGAGACGGACTTGATGAATATACCGTTGATGTTGTTTCTATATTACTCATACTTAAAGAATTCATAGCCATGTGTGGTGGTCCTATTGAGATGGACTTGATGATTTCACTGTTGGGTTTGTTGTATATTTATCATACTTAATGAATTCATAGCCATGTGTGGTGGTCCTATTGAGACGGACTTGATGAATTCACCGTTGAGGTTGTTGTATATTGATCATAATATGACTTCAAGTAGACGTCCTTGATATTCCCTGGGCATGGGTTTTTAGACTTACCACAAATTCATAGCCCGTAAGAATGGTCCTAAAGAGAAAGGACTTGATGAACTTGCAAAACACATAATGAGTGTGAGCTTTGTTGCTCTGATCTCGAAATCCGAGAGGGGATGGCCAATGAGGCTAGACGCTCTTGGAGATCACCTATATGTAAGGAAAGGGTGATGTTTGAGGAATCTGTAACTATCAGCCGGGTAGAGTATGTGATATACTATATGCGTCCTAGAAGGGGGGTTGAATAGGACAATAGAAATTAATCGGCTAATTTTATTTCAAGTAAATAAAATTAAAAGCTAATTTGAATCCTATTGTATTAGCAAACTAAATAGTATAAAACTAGATAATCCTAATAGACAATAATATCAAACTATTCAAGTAGGCATTTTATCAAGCATATAGAGTGCGGAAATATAAAGAGTGTAGAGATAGAATACGATACACAACGATGTATAGTGGTTCGGTTTCCCTACATCCACTACCTAAGGAAGCCTCCTTAGGATTTGCAAGATTCTCACTAATCTTCGTAACTCTTAACCGGGTGAGATACAAACCCTTACAACCACTTCAAAAACCCTTTGAAGGAAATACACTTGTGTTATCACCAACACAAGGAACCAAGCATAAACCTATGCTCACACTACTCTCTTAATCTATTACAAGAACTAAGAGGAAAGGGAAAAAGTGTTTAGGGGTGCTTATAAAAGCTTTGTGACTAAACTCCTAAATGAGTAGATAGAACTAATTAGCTTCACAATAAATATGACTTGAATGCTCCTTTGAAACCTCCTTGAATGATAGAATTAATTGCTCTTAAGATTGGTAGATGGAAGGCTTGAGTTGTGTCTTGAATGAGCTCCATTTTATAGCTGAAAAGATGGTCCAACGGTCATAAAGCTTCTCTCTAACGGATCTATTAATCTTCTAACGGATATAAGCTTTGTCCTCTAGTAATAGTGCTGAAACCCTCTCGTGCGGTGTACCGCGGGTAGGGTCCGGTGCACCGCGTGACTGTTCGACTGACTTTTGAGCTTACTGGTCGGACTATGTAGTGTACCGCATCCCTGCTCCGTGTAGTGGTCCGGTGTACCGTGACAGAGGTCCGGTGTACCGTGCAGATTTCTGAGCTTACTGGTCGGACCATGTAGTGCACCGTGGGACTGGTCCGTGATGCTGCGGTGTACCGCGTAATTCATCCGGTGCACCGCGTAGCTGCTCTTTTGAATATTAAGCTAAGTACAATGAAATGAGCACAACTAATCTAATGAGGGGGTTTGGAAAACATCTAAAGAGATATAAAAATGAATTTTAGTTTAAAGGATGATTTGTCGAATATTAAAACGGGAATAAAAACAAGGTGAGGCTAACAATCTCCCCCTTTTTGATGTTTGACAAATCATAAACTTTTGAAGATGCCTAAGATTAAGTTTTGAACAAAAACTCCCCCTCAACCTAATCACTAGAGTTTTTATAAAAACTCCCCCTCACAAAATGCATTTTAAAAAGTTCAACTAAAATTTCTCCCCCTTTGTCAACAACAAAAAGAACAAATGATACATTTTTGAAAAATTTTAAGGGGTTAAAACACATTTTGAGTAAAAACAAGGACTAAAGGAATAAATGGATAACAATTAGAAGCTTCAAGGAACCTATAACATCAAGAAAAGATTAGCAACAAGATTATATACACAAAAAGCTCTAAACAAAAACATGACATGAAAGAAGGGTTAGAGAATTTGCATGCCAATCTCACAACGAATTTTCTCAAAAAGATCTTGGGGTAGAGGTTTCGTAAAGATATCGGCTAGTTGATTTTCCGAAGTGACAAATTCAAGAACAATGTCCCCTTTTTGAGTGTGATCCCGGATAAAATGATGACGGATTTCTATGTGTTTTGTTCTAGAGTGTTGAATGGGATTTTTGGTAAGATTTATAGCACTAGTGTTATCACAACGAATGGGAACACGATCATACTCTAGGCCAAAATCTAGTAAGGTTTGTTTCATCCAAAGAACTTGAGTCACACAATTTCCGGCCGCAACATATTCGGCTTCGGCCGTGGATAAAGCAACACTATTTTGTTTTCTACTAGACCAAGAAACAAGGGATTGACCTAAGAATTGGCAACTACCACTAGTACTCTTCCTATCAAGTCTACAACCGGCATAATCGGCATCCGAATAACCTATTAGTTCAAATGAGGTAAATCTTGGGTACCAAAGTCCTAGACTAAGGGTTCCTTTCAAATACCTAAAAATACGCTTAACGGCACTAAGATGGGTTTCTTTGGGAGAAGATTGAAATCTAGCACAAAGACACACGGGGAACATAATATCGGGTCTAGAAGCGGTTAGATAAAGTAAGCTACCAATCATACCTCGATATAGTTTCTCATCAACATTCTTACCATCTTCATCTTTGTCTAATTTTGTGGATGTGCTCATTGGAGTTCCAATTTCCTTTGCATCTTCAAGGCCAAATTTTTTGATTAATTCTCTTGTGTATTTGGCTTGATTGACAAAGATACCATCTTTCATTTGCTTGATTTGAAGTCCAAGAAAGTAATTTAATTCTCCCATCATGCTCATCTCAAATTCCTTATGCATGCTTTTAGAAAAATTCTCACAAAGATTTTCATTAGTAGCACCAAATATAATATCATCCACATAAATTTGAACAAGAAGGATATCTTTTGAAGACCTTTTTATAAATAAAGTGGAGTCAATTTTTCCTCTTTTAAAACCATCATCTAATAAAAATTTGCTTAATCGTTCATACCAAGCACGAGGAGCTTGTTTTAAACCATATAAAGCCTTTGAAAGTTTAAAAACATGATTTGGAAATTTTGGATCTTCAAAACCCGGAGGTTGTTTAACAAAAACTTCCTCGTCAATAAAACCATTTAAAAAAGCACTTTTGACATCCATTTGGTAAAGTTTAAAATTCATATAGCAAGCAAAAGCAAGAAGCATACGAATAGATTCAAGTCTAGCTACGGGAGCAAAAGTTTCATCGAAATCAATACCTTCTTCTTGATTGTACCCTTGAGCAACTAACCTTGCTTTATTTCTAGTAATGATGCCGGTGTCATCTAGCTTGTTGCGAAATATCCACTTAGTGCCAATAATAGTGGGGCCAATTGGTTTCTCCATTAATGTCCAAACTTTGCTACGCTCAAATTGATTTAATTCCTCATGCATAGCATTAATCCAATGATCATCTAACAAAGCTTCTTTAATATTCTTGGGCTCAATTTGAGATAAGAAAGCTTGATGAGCACAAAGAGCAATAATACGGGAGCGAGTGGTAACACCTTCTTTTGGATCACCTAGAATTAAGTCACTTGGGTGATCTTTGATATGTTTCCAACACCTTGGTAAATCCGTACTAGCTTCATTTAACCCTTGATCATTTTCCTTAAGAGATTCTTCATGAGATTTGACTTCTTGAATAGGAGATTCTAAGGGTTGATCTAGTGGAGTATCTTCAACAACATCTACCACTTTCTTGATACAAAACGGATTAGTCTCATCAAAGTCAACATGCATAGATTCCTCAATGGTACGAGTACGTTTGTTGAAAATGCGATAGGCTTTTCCTTTAGTGGAATAACCAAGAAAAATGCCTTCATCCGATTTAGCATCAAATTTTCCCAAATAGTCCCTAGTGTTGAGGATAAAACATTTGCACCCAAAAACACGAAAATAAGCAATAGTTGGTGGTCTACCATTCCAAAGCTCATAAGGGGTTTTCTTAATAAGGGGTCTAATAAGAACTCTATTTAACACATAACAAGCCGTATGAACGGCTTCACCCCAAAAGTATGTAGGCAAGCTATGTTCTTTTAGCATTGTTCTAGCCATTTCTTGTAGAGTTCGGTTTTTCCTTTCCACTACCCCATTTTGTTGGGGAGTTCTAGGGGCCGAAAAATTATGCTCAATCCCAAATTCATCACAAAAATGCACAAAAGGAGAATTCACGTATTCACTACCATTATCACTACGAATGCATGTAATAGAGTAGCCTTTCTCATTTTGCACCTTTCTACAAAGTTTTGCAAATTCATTGAAGGCATCACTTTTCAAAGCAAGGAACATCACCCATGTGAATCTAGTGTAATCATCAACAACAACAAAGACATATCTAGACCCTCCTAGACTAGTGACATCAACGGGACCAAATAGGTCCATATGCAATAATTGAAGTGGCCTAACGGTGATGACCTTATTAATGGATTTAAAAGATGAACGATGTTGTTTACCAAGTTGACATGCATCACATAATTTATCTTTATCAAATTTGTAAATAGGCAAACCAACAACAAGATTTTTTCTAGATAATTTTGAAATCAAATCCATGCTAGCATGTCCTAAACGTCTATGCCAAAGCCAACTATCATTAACCACGGATAAGCATTTAATATTTTTGCACATAAGACTCTCAAGATCAACAACAAAAACATTATCCGATCTTTTTGCAATAAACATAGTATCTAACTCATCATTTTTGAAAACAACACATCTAGATGCTTCAAATTTAACACCAAAACCAACATCACAAAGTTGACTAATACTAAGCAAGTTAAAAGAGAGACCCTCAACAAGTAACACATTAGAGATAAGTAAAGAGTCCATATTACCAATGTTACCTTTACCCAAAACGCGTTTCTTAGTGTTGTCGGCAAAAGTAACTTTATCACCTTTAGTTTTATATAAATTTGTAAATAATGATGGATTTCCGGTCATGTGTCTTGAGCATCCACTATCAAGTAGCCATATATTTTGCTTCTTGATGCTCAATCCCTACAAACAAACGATAATTTAAGCTTTAGGTACCCAATTAGGATTGGGTCCATGAGGGTTAGTGGATTTTCTTTTTAAGACCCATTTAGGTCTTTTCCAAATTGGCACAAGAGATCCCAAATCTAACAATTTACGATAGTAACAATGAGATGCATCATGACCAAGTTTTTCACAATAGGTGCAAGTGATAGAAGATTTTGAAGAGGATGGAATTGCATTTGAAATTTTTGATTTTACAAAGACATTTTTCAAAGGTTTTTGGTGAGTGAATGGATCATATCCAACACCACTTTTTTCATTAGCCATTCTTTGAGAACCTAAAATCAAATCCAAGTTTTCTTGCCCACTAGTAAATTTTAAAATAATGGCATTTTGATCAACAATCTTTTTCTCTAACATAGCTTTTTCTTCCAAAAGATTTTTCTCAATAAGATGAAGTTTCTCATTATCATCTATACATTCATCACAAAGATTTTGACAATCTTCCAAAGCTTTTAAAACCTCTTTAGTTCTATTTTTCTCAAATTCTAAATCTTTTGTTAAAACTTTGTTTGTTTCAATAGAATTTAAAAAATCATTATAAAGAGAATCAAATGCCTCATGAATATCTTGTTCACTAGCATCATCATTAGTTAAAGAGAGTTTGGATTTAGGAGTTACCTCATCATGATTTGCCATAAAGGCAAAGTGAGTAGTACCGGTATCATCATCCGAAGAAGTATCTTCATCATTCTCAACTTTTCCCATAAAGGCAACAAGATTGACATTTTCATTATCACTTTCTTCTTCATCCGAATTTTGAGTATCCCAAGTGATATTAGCATGCATAGCTCTTTTCGGTTTCTCCTTTTGAAGAAGAGGACAATAGGTTTTGATATGACCAACCTTCTTGCAATGATAGCAAGTGGGTTCATCTTGTTTGATAGCTCTATCATTCTTCTTGTAGGGTGTGGAAGAGCTTCCTTTCTTGGCAAAGCGTTTATATCTCATGAATTTTTTCATGTCTCTTGCTAGCATAGCCACTCCTTCATCTTCACTAGTTTCTTCTTCATGAGAGTTTTCTTCTTCACTTTCTTTCCTTTCTTTTCGTTCTTTCAACTTAGAACTCATGGCATGGAAAGCAATAGATTTCTTAATTTTCTTCTCCTCATCATCTCTTATCTTTTCTTCTTCAAGCACAAGTTCTTCCGTCATGAGGTTGCAAATGAGTTCATGAACCGTCATTTTTGAAAGATCTTTAGTGTCTCTTATAGAGTTGATCTTTGTCTTGTATTTCCTTGGAAGAGCAAATAAGATTTTTCGGCATTGTTCCTTGTTGGTGTACTCTTGACCAAGAGTCTTCAAGGTGTTAACAATGTTAGAAAATCTTTGATGCATAGCATTCAAGGCTTCATCGGGCTCCATACGAAAAAGCTCATACTTAGTGATAAAGAGACCAATTTTGGTTTCTTTTATATCCTCCGTTCCTTGATAAGATAGCTCCAAGAGTTGCCACATTTCATGAGCGGAATTGCATTCACTCACTCTAGCATATTCCGTGACACTTAATCCATTGATGAGGATGTTCATAGCTTTGTTGTTTTTGGTAAGTTTAGCTATGTCTTGATCATTGTAATCATCTTCATCTTTTACCTCCGTTGTACTTCCGGCAACGTAGGGAATATAAGGACCCTTTTTGATAGCCATCCATAAAAAGTAATCGATTCCTTTCACATGAATCTCCATCTTCTTTTTCCATCCAAAATAGTCTTTTCCTACAAAAAGCGGAGGTCTAGTAGAACATGAACCTTCCGGTTGATTAGAATCCATATCGTTTTAACTCTAGAAACGATTAAGTACAATAGAGCTAGGCTCTGATACCAATTGATATACTATATGCGTCCTAGAAGGGGGGTTGAATAGGACAATAGAAATTAATCGGCTAATTTTATTTCAAGTAAATAAAATTAAAAGCTAATTTGAATCCTATTGTATTAGCAAACTAAATAGTATAAAACTAGATAATCCTAATAGACAATAATATCAAACTATTCAAGTAGGCATTTTATCAAGCATATAGAGTGCGGAAATATAAAGAGTGTAGAGATAGAATACGATACACAACGATGTATAGTGGTTCGGTTTCCCTACATCCACTACCTAAGGAAGCCTCCTTAGGATTTGCAAGATTCTCACTAATCTTCGTAACTCTTAACCGGGTGAGATACAAACCCTTACAACCACTTCAAAAACCCTTTGAAGGAAATACACTTGTGTTATCACCAACACAAGGAACCAAGCATAAACCTATGCTCACACTACTCTCTTAATCTATTACAAGAACTAAGAGGAAAGGGAAAAAGTGTTTAGGGGTGCTTATAAAAGCTTTGTGACTAAACTCCTAAATGAGTAGATAGAACTAATTAGCTTCACAATAAATATGACTTGAATGCTCCTTTGAAACCTCCTTGAATGATAGAATTAATTGCTCTTAAGATTGGTAGATGGAAGGCTTGAGTTGTGTCTTGAATGAGCTCCATTTTATAGCTGAAAAGATGGTCCAACGGTCATAAAGCTTCTCTCTAACGGATCTATTAATCTTCTAACGGATATAAGCTTTGTCCTCTAGTAATAGTGCTGAAACCCTCTCGTGCGGTGTACCGCGGGTAGGGTCCGGTGCACCGCGTGACTGTTCGACTGACTTTTGAGCTTACTGGTCGGACTATGTAGTGTACCGCATCCCTGCTCCGTGTAGTGGTCCGGTGTACCGTGACAGAGGTCCGGTGTACCGTGCAGATTTCTGAGCTTACTGGTCGGACCATGTAGTGCACCGTGGGACTGGTCCGTGATGCTGCGGTGTACCGCGTAATTCATCCGGTGCACCGCGTAGCTGCTCTTTTGAATATTAAGCTAAGTACAATGAAATGAGCACAACTAATCTAATGAGGGGGTTTGGAAAACATCTAAAGAGATATAAAAATGAATTTTAGTTTAAAGGATGATTTGTCGAATATTAAAACGGGAATAAAAACAAGTTGAGGCTAACAGTATGTGTTGTGAAGGTCTCGATCGAAAACCGTCAAGTTCAAGAGTATGTTCACTTGATATGTTTTTGGTGGTTTTCTCACTTAACTACGTGTCAATTCAAATCGAAAGATATTACCACCTAAGTACAATTCACCCAAATGCTGGTATTTATGAAAACATGTGTACCTTCGCTCCTAAAAATTCTGAGTAGGGGGTTGTTGGAACTATTGAATTAAAGATAATTTATTTCATTAATTCTTTCATGCTCTTAGAAGAAGTGAAAAATACTAATTGAGTTTAATAATCCCACATTATAATTTGAGAAAAAAAGTCATTAGAATTATTTAATTTAAAATAATTCTCTTTTTCTTGATAACGAATTAATGGCTCTTGATTGTAGATTGATGGCTCTTAATTTCAGCTATTACGGGAGTTACCAAAACTTGGTAAAAAATGACTAGCTTTATGAGAATTGAAGAGCATTTATCGCCAGCCATTGATGAACAATTATGTGACGGTTTTATGTTTTGTCATTTCCTGTCACTTGCATTTTTAAAGAAGAGGAAAAAATAATTTTGTAGAAAATAAAAAAAACTATTCTAAAGAGAATAGCAAAAATATTTCTAGAGAGAATGATAAAAACTATTCTGGAAAGAATAGAAAGAACTATTCTAGAGAAAATATAGAATAAAATGCAGACGAAAACTAAGAACTAGAAAAGACTACTATATTTCCTCTCAAATTTGTAATATAATATAGAGTAGAAATTGTTAGAGATAACCGGCACGACCCGAATATCTTTTTAATCGCAAGTCATTTACCGTGTAATTTTTTCTGTATTCTGTGTAAGTTTTCGTCTTTTTTAATTTATTATAATAAGTGTAATACTATTTTAATTGAAAAGTATTTTGTTTATTTTTGGAATTCCATTTTACTAATTTTACAAATCAATAATTGTTATTTTTTCCACTTAAAATTAAAATTAAACTAATATTTCGGCTATTTGACACTTATTGTTTTTATTAGAATTTAAATGAAATCGTTTTTTTTTTTTTTACGGAAAACAATAATTGTTTAGTCTTATTATCTACTTGTAATAAGACAAGTTGACTAGTCTATGTCACAAAAGAGTTTTAACAAGGAGGAATTTTGTGGCATAAGAAGATAGATGTATGTGATGTGATCTATTCTTAACTTAAGACTTGTGTCATTAATGAAGTAAGATTGACTTAGTAATACATTACGCAATAAGACGGTAAGTTTGAATTATTTGAATTTTTGTTCGCAGCCATGAAGTTCATTGTTTCGGACCATGTACATCATGTTTGTAAAATAAATAAAGAAATTATAGATATAAATATTAATTTAATTTGTGTAAAATTACAAATTTTTTATATGGTGGTAGTGGAGAAGGTGATAGTGATGGTGATTGTATCAGTGGTTAAATACATGGCGGTGGTAGTGGTGATGAGGGTAATGATGGTGGAAGTAACCTATAATTTGTTTAATATTAAAAAATAAATATTGCATTAAAATTAAAATAATATATTTAATAATAAAAATAGTATAGTTTTGAAAAACCAAAAGAAGATATTTTTTTATAAATATTTATTTTATTAAATGTTTTTTAATAAAATAAATTATTGAAAGTTATAATTAGATATTTTTATTAAATATTTTTAAGAAAAACTTCATATTACTTGTATAAAAATATAAATAAACAAAAGGAATTTTATCTATCATTATTATATTAGAACTCAATAATTTGTTTGTCTTGTCACTTTTGGAGAAGATTCATCTCTTTTTCGCTGAAACTACCTATATCAATTCTTTCAAGATCCCATATACACGGCTTGTTGGAATCCTACATCGTCAAGCTTATTCAAAAGAATTTTAGTAATAATATCCAAACTATTCCACCTAATCATTAATTAATTTGAATAGAACCTCAAAATTATTACATAAATTAGATTAACTGTCGAGAATAATTTGCATCAAGTAATAAATCATAAAATATATTTCGCAACTTTTTGCATCACAAAGGTGTCCTTTTCCCCCTTCCCAGTTTCCACAAAGTACACAAACTAAAATGTAAGTTACACCTACATTATTATTTTATTTATGATAATATTGGATGGTTTAATAATTATATTAACAAAACTTATATAATTAAATTAGGGTCAATGACCCAAAAAATCAAAATAATATTATACTTGCCCCAAAGAATCATCCATTAACTTACTATTATAAGATTACATGTTTACCCGTCAAGGACGATTCCCGTCAAGGACGATTCCCATCAAGGACGATTCCCGTCAAGGACGATTCCCGTCAAGGACGATTCCCATCAAGGACAAAATTTAGTTAATGATGTTATTGGGAAGAAATTTTGTCATTGATGTTATTGGGCTGAAAATAATATTATTTTGATTTTTTGGGTCATTTTCCCATTAAAAATTATTTAATTAATTTTTGCATATTTTAATATGAAGCATCATTATATAATTGGTATTGTATTATTTAATATTGAAGGGAAGTACCTTTTATTATTTAAAGCTTCCTACAATCTAATCTTCAGCTTGTGCCATTGTTGACTCCAAAACGCGTCTCATTAGAATTTCAGTAAATAAAATTTATAGCCATCTTATCAATGGGGCATAGTTGACAAGTCAATCTTGACTCATTCCCTATACTCTGTATATAAATTCCTTACTCATTTAGTCTTGTTTCATCATCAAAGCAATCCAATTTTTATCTCTTCTAGTTCTATCTCCTTCAATTTATTTATTCTATATTTTCTTTGTTTGATCATCATGTATTCTTCAAATCCAAATGCTTACGAAAAATATTCATCGACTGGACCACCACAACCATCAGCACCGGCGTATGGAGTTCCATCAGCCGGAGCACCATTGAACTCCGGAGAAAGTGGATACACTAACAGCCAAGCACCAGTACATAATCAAATTAAACCAAAAACTCAAGTACCTTGGTCAAGTGGCCTATTTGATTGTTTCTCAGACTGTAACAATTGTAAGTAATTATGCACGCTTCTTAATTTATTAGACTCTTGTAATTAAATCAGAAACTTATTATCTTCCTCTATTTTCAGGCTGCTTAACATTCTGGTGTCCATGCATTACTTTTGGACGAATTGCTGAGATCGTAGACAAGGGATCAAGTTGTAAGTCTTCAACTCATTATTTTTCGATCTAGATATACATTTCATAGTTTAAGTTTATTCCCATTAAATGCATGGTCTCAATTTTTTTTTTTTTTTTTTTGCAGCTTGTGGAGCAAGTGGAGCATTATATACACTTATAGCTTGTGTGACTGGTTGTCCATGTTTTTACTCATGTTTTTACCGTTCAAAAATGAGGCAGCAATATGGTTTACACGAGACCCCATGTGGAGATTGCTTACTTCATTGTTTTTGTGAGTCATGTGCCTTGTGTCAAGAATATCGTGAGCTTGAATTTCGTGGTTTCGACATGTCTGTAGGTATATATTTTTCTTTCCTTCTTCTGTAATGATTGATTTTCTTCTTATTAACGATGGATTATTATGGAACTAGTGTTTAAAATATTGTATTGGTTGAACTTTTAGGATGGCATGGAAATGTGGAGAGACAAAATCGTGGAGTGGCAATGACACCAATGGCTCCAGAGGTTCAAGGAGGAATGACAAGATAAATACTAAGAGCAAAAGAATATAAAAAGAAAGTGAAGTTTATGGTGTACTAATACTTATTTAATAGTAGTGAATAAAGGTCCAATATCTGGACTCAATGTAAAGGTTAAAGTTATTATATCGTTTAGCAAAGAAGTGATTAAATTATATTTGTTTTCTGGGTGAAAAGATGTTACATAATTATAGTTTAGATTAAATTATGGTGATCCATCGTCTTACTGTTTCTTCAAATTATTTTATTCAAACTCATATCATCTTTATACTTTCTCCTCATATTTTATAAAAAATATGGAAAATTCAGAACTAATCATAGTAAACGCATTCGTCATCCATGTGGGCATAGATATACCATCATACCACGTGAGCGTAAATAAGTTTTTTTTTTCTTTTACATGGAGATCCAAACGAATCGTGAAATACTAAGCTAAGATATCATCAAATAAAGCAGGGCTAAAGACAGTCCTAGGAGTCTTCCAACCCATACAATCTCGCGTTAAACACTTCCAAATTCCTTTCGGTGGATCCATGTGCAAAATGTATCTGTCAATCTGTTTCAATCCAAAGCGAGCTAGCCAATCAGCACAATAATTCGCTTCACGGTAAATAGCATTAAGCCTGAACCCCCTGTTACACGCTAGGATTCCCCGTATTTGTTCAACCCAAGTTGTTTTCGGTCCTCTCCCTACTTCCCCATCTCGAATCAACTCTACTACCTCCCTCGAATCCACTTCTATCTCTACAACTTTCAACTCTAGACCTTTGACTAACTTAAGCCCCTCATACAATGCTATAACTTCCATAATTACCGGCGATTCCTGAACCATCTTCATCGAGTAACCACTAACCCAATTCCCCTCCCCATCTCTAATTATACCACCTCCTCCACCCTCCTTCCTCCATTTGTTACAGCTACCATCGGTATTTAATTTCACCCCACAAGATGGTTTGCACCACCCAATAAGGCTATTTACCCCTCTATCACTTATGACCCTTCCCGGGACATTACCCCATGCTCTAGCATAAGAGAATGCTAAGAACCGTGCTTTCTCAACTATTTCTTTACCCGTAAATAAGTTGAACAGTGTGATAATTGTTATATGAGGAAATTATAATCAAAAACTTTAAATTCAATTTATATTAATCCCAACTTATAAAATATTCTATAAAAATCTTAATTTTAAATTTTTGGTTTAATTTTTTTATCTTTATATTTTTTTATATTTAAAAAGAGAAACAATTTAGATTTTTTGAAAAATCCACACCTATTTAATTTCCGTATCTTTTTTTGTAAATTACTCAATGGAATACGTACCCATTACCTGTTAAATCCAATACATTATACAATAGGTATGGTCCCATAATGTTATTAATTTTTATT
Organism: Nemophila menziesii; assembly: GCA_029959085.1. NCBI lineage: Eukaryota > Viridiplantae > Streptophyta > Magnoliopsida > Boraginales > Hydrophyllaceae > Nemophila > Nemophila menziesii. Next base: position 26,061,721 of record JARWIR010000018.1, on the reverse strand, counting down.
AAGTCATTTTTTTATTATAGACCAAATTCTTGTCCATGTCAAAGTCCCAGTAGATATAGACCCAATTCGAATAACAACATGTTTATGTACCTAGGTGGTACAGACCTATCTCGAACAATACCTAAATAGGTACAAACCCATATAGAACAATACCTAGATGGGTACGGACCCATATCAAACAATAGCTAGATGGTACACACCCAATTAAACCATCTGAATCAGTTGTACGCTCGACGGGACAAAAAACAAAACAAAATCTCTTCACACTCGAGCATTGGAACAAAAAACATAAATGAATTTCCACACTTGCATTATATGAATAAAAACAAAACGAATCTATTCACCCTCGCATCATAGGAACAAAAACAAAATGAAGTATCTTCACATTCGCAGCCTTGGAACAAATAACAAAAAGAAATCTCTTCACAAGTGAGCGACGACGATTTTTTTATGCAGGTGAGCGACGGAGGATTTCGTATCAAGGTGAGAAGGTGAGATCTAAACGATGGAGAATGGTGGTGAATGGTCCACGAACGACGACGGTTTTCTTTGGCTTGATTGGGCTTGTTAATGGTGGAGAATGGTCCACGAATTGCGGTGGTTTTCTGTGAGTCGCGGGTTGATAATGGTGGAGAATGGTCACGAATGGCGACATTTTTCTTTGGTAGTGGAGAGAGGTTGCGGGAAGGTGAGACCTGAGGGCCATTAGGGATAGATGATGGTGGATAATGGCCATGAACGGCTGCGGTTTTCTTTGGTAGTGGAAAGAGGCGGAGGGGAGGTAAGACTTGAGGGTAGTGGAGATAGGTGTCGGTTTTTCTTGTGCATGATAGCTTGTTGGTGGGAAAGTGAGATCTCGGTGTGAAGAGAGAGAAGAGCGGCGGGTTTCTTATGGTACAGAAACGTGAGAGAAGAGAGAGGGATGGGAGGAATCTGATCCCTTATTAAGGTTTTGTTTTGATTTTTGGGGTTTGACTGTGAATACGATGGGAGAGAAGGGCTTTTTTGGGTATTTTTCCTTTTCTAGCTAGGCTTATAATGGATAATTAGAATGAGGCTTTTGGGAGTATTTTGCATTGCCTTAAAGCCTTATAAAGTTAATGCCCATGGTTATATTTTATTTTTATTTTCTAATTTCAAAATTTATGTAAATTGTTTATCTTTCATTTTTTCCACCGTAGACCAAATTTATATGCCACTGTAGGCTAAATTTTATCTTTCTTTTTTGTCCAATTTAGTCTACTCCAATTTTTTCTTTTGACATGGAGTCCACTCTAATATGACTATCGAGTTTATTAATGTTGGGACTTTTGAGAACCATATATACTGTATAAGAAGAGGTTGATCCATATAAAGATAAAATAATAATTTTTTTTTAAAATTATACACAAATCTGAATCCTTATATCTTTGAGTAATGACGACAAAAGTACTTTTGTGGGGTTCAACGAAGGACCGTGACATTTTGAACTTCATACGATCCTGGTAAGAGATATATCGGTTTCTCTAATTACAGATTCGTGGAGTATTGTTGTTTATTCATATTGTATGATTCATCCATGTGTGTATGTAACATGGAATTGATTCCCTGGATGTGTGCGGATTCGTTAAAAAGGATGAAAAGTTGGTAAAACTCGTTTTGGAGAATAGAAATTTAAAGATAATTTATGGGCGTCTTGGTGATTGTGTTGTTCTTGTCTTACTTATTTTAGTTAGAATGTTGTGTTGTAATGGTTATCGTGTTTTTCTATTCGTAACAATTATATATTAATGTCGAGGTAATTTGTTTTACTTGGTCAAGGGACATTCTTTCATTGCTAAAAAAGCCAGTTTGAAAATCTCACTAATAAATATATTTATAGTGTACACCAACCCACTTGCATACTCATTCAAACCCCATAAATCCGTGGACCACACTCACAAAGTAAACAAAAACGAACTTACTAAAAGAGTATAAAGATTCATCATTAATATTGCTTCCAAAAGTTGGTACCATACCACATGGTTCTTACACCTATTGTCTTGCATAAAAGCATTTCACAAGATCTTGTATCACCTATCCTATCCAATAATTCATATCTAAGCATTTTTTGGAAACTAAATCCACTAAACAAAAAATGGTATCACACATATCAAAGCCCAAAAAACTATCAAAAAACCATTAGTCTAACAAAATACCATTTCATTTCATGTTACTAAATAATCATGTTGGTGGTTTTGCCCTTTTCGCCAGACTCTTCAGAAGAGCGTTGCTTACTATTTTTACTGAAGTTGGTTTGCAAATCGATGAATGGGTGTATCAATTTGCCTTTAATTGGATTCCTATAAAAGTAATAGTTGGCATTGATGAAGATGGGGCTCTCATGTGTACTCTAGATCCAACATGTAAATATGCAATAATGGTGGCATTTTACCTACACATTCTTTCTCAAATATTACTCTAAAACATGTTAAATCTAAAATATTAGCTAATAACTCAAAATAAGATTAATCAAGAGATAAATCCCAACTTTCAATCTCAAAACAGACCAAAATAATGTCAGCTAAGTATTTAAGTATATCACAAACAACGAGACATCACCAACATAATATGAAATTCTTCCTCAACCTCGTCTTGTACTTGTTTTGTCCCTAACTTAACTTGAACTTTTCTCTCAACCTCATTATAAACTTCTTTTGGCCCCAAAACCAATTTAATTTTTTCCTCAACCTCATTTTGAACTTGAGTTTGCCCGAAACATACTTGAACAACTTACTCAACCTAAGTTTGAACTTGATTTGACCCAAAACCTACTTGAACTACTTCCATAACCTCAGTTTGAATATGAGTTGGGCCAATTTTAGGTATATCAATGTCCAACCTACCTATCTACATTCACATGTGAATTTTTTACCTCATTGGGCTCCAACACATCGTTTTCCTCACCAATAGGTACGTGCAACTGCTTAGATCCCTCCATACATATTTTATTCTAGAATATATCTTATTTCCTAAAATATCTTCTTCACAATTTTACTAGGTGAAAAACCCAAACATAGTTAAAATAAGTTATTGAGAATTTAAATTATCCATCTAAATAGTTACTTGAGTCTGATTTGTAGTTGTATGAATCTTATTTGTTGTTTCAGCTTCAACATTGAGTTATGATTCCTAGCTTTGCTTGTTTCTGGTTCTTTCACAATAACCTACATACGAAAATTAATTTTATAAATAAATACATGGAATTTATTCACCTACATTTTTTACATACTTGCTGATTTTTATATCCTCTCTTAAAGTGTCCCACTTGATTGCACTAGGAACATCTCCCTCTCAATCCATTATTACTAAGTCTTTATATTCTTGTTTTTCTTCCTCATGTATCGCCTTTTTTGATAGATTAATGTATTATAGAAACATCATTTTGATGGGTTTTTTGTGCTTAAATATGGGATATATCCATTCTATTTGACATGTTTTGATTTTGTGTCTATATTTGGATGTATATATGCTTGGAGCATTTTTTTAGGTAATTTATGTGTTAAGTGTGAATAATCTAGGCAAATAGATGATATTATAGCCTAATATGACTCCACTAAGTCAAAAAGCTAAGAATAAGCTCAAATCAAGTCACAAACGGAGCCAAGAAGACTATTTAAAGCTCAACAGGTTTTGTTAATTATTTGTTTCCATCAATTTTAAAAGGACAAGGTTTTAATCATGAAATATGATATCAATGTACCTCTTTGAGTGTATAATACGTTATAAGATACGTTTAGCTATTTGGAGTTGAATTGAATAAGTTATGGATGTTTTTTAGAAAGACCCAAAGTTGTCCAAATCTAGAAGAGTCCATTGACCACTTTTGACTCACTTAAGTTGACCCAATTTAGTTAAAACGTTTTTTGGGCTATAAATACATTTTTTAATCAACAAAAGAAAACCGCTTATTATTAATAAGAAGCAGAAACAATGAGAGTAAGATAGCAAGAACTGGAGTTCAAGAGCAACACTTTTTATTTTCATGAGTGTAATTTATTCCTTTTCAATTCTTGATTTAAACATGACCTGATTAGATTTTATTTTCCTTTATTGTATTATGAAATAATATTTTATAACTTGAGAATTGTATGGTTATGAACCCTAGATCATGATTTATATTCTTTTCTTTTAATTTTAGATTTTTTACATGTAAATGAATTTGTGTTAATTCCGCTAAATATGAGTTTGTTAATTGTTTGAGCCTATTATTTTGATCAATTAGTAGGTTAGTATAGCAACTTGAGTATCTCGTACGACATGGGGGTTGGGTTGTAAAGAATATTTTATATACTTTTGATGTGCGTTAGTGAACCAAGAGGTCGTCACTAATCAAATAGTCAATAGGGTTAGAGTTTATTCATACTAATACTTGTTAATATCACTCGGTAGATGTTGTTATAGTACCAATAGTAACCCATATCTACCAGACGAGGATTTAAGAGGATATTTGAATCTCAGCTAGCGGTTAAATACCAGATTCTCCCTTAAAACAAAAAAAGTTTAAATCGTGTCTAGTGGGGATTACTATGAATTCTCGAGTTAATCTCTCCATTCTTACAACTTCCTAGTGTATGAGTTTTGGTGGGTTCCGTTTTCCATTTTCTTTTAGTTAATCATTAGTTTAAATTCCAATAGTGTATTAGCTTATTAATAACTAATATATATATATATATATATATATATATAATCTGCCTTTTATTAATAATCAAATCTAGAGATAAGTTCCGTATTAACTATCTAATCCTTGTGGAGAAAGATAACACAATACTTTTTTTTAGTACGTGGATGGTCCAGACCAACTTGCGTGCACCACAACTAATCTCACAAAATTATGTAAGCCTCCTTATGCATACCCCTTATAAATCAGTACTAGGTTTCCCATGTTCAGGGAGAGTTTTGAACCTTGCACCTCTCAGTTTACATCTTTCAAGTGCTGAAGAAATAGCAATGATCTGGCCAGTTGAGCTAACCCAACTGGTTACAATACTTAATCTTACTACTTGTGACGACTCGTACGCTTGCGAGAAATACTTCCCCAAGTGTTGATTTTATATCACACCTCGGGAGACCCCACTTCCTATTTACCATGTAATCTTGTTTTATTCCAAAGGATATTTATTCCTTGCTTTTTAGGTCTCCCAAGTAGCTTACAAGATGTAGGGGCATAATTTGGAGACCTTCTGGTAACTGGACACAAACCTGAGCAATAAGGACGAATGATATGCTCATAAGCTCTCGTGAAAGCATTCTTACTACAATTTCCATCCACGAAACATCCTGGATCTTCACCTTGCAAGCAATACATGTAATTGCATGTGTGTAAGTGTTGGCATATAGTCCCTCATATATGTTTTTTTCATATGACAAATCTTTAGTTAATCACATGATTAATCTTACCTAAAATGATTAACTCTACTTTGAATATCTTCACCTAAAACACTCTTGGATCTATCTTTCTATCTATCCCCTTTGACTTGAGGAATTACAGTTTCTATCTTGATATAAAGTCATTGTCTCGTATGTCATTATAGGTGATTATACCTGCTTGAACTTACTTGAATATACTTACCAAGTATCTATATACACGACTCACACTTAGCATATAATTATGCACAAATATGAACTCAAGTACTCGTCATATACAAAACTAGTTCATCTCTCTGCATGGTATTACACTTATGATATTCATATTGTTCCTACTTATTAGAATACTTTGTGTTTATCTGTACACAGCTCATTGATATATTCTGGTGTGTAATTTGTTCCTTGTATTCATTTGTACCAACATTGTAGCATTTCTTTTTATACAACTCATATGAAGGATCAAGAATCCAAGAAGATGAACTACTATATTCAGCCTAAATTGGTAAGGTAAAACGACATTTCGATTTGAAGGGTTACCAATTTTAAGGTTAAAAATAGTATAATATTTTTGTTTGAAGCCAATGTGATAAAAATTGTTGTTGATAGTGATTCAATTGACAATTTATTCCCATCTTTGTTCGATTCTCCTTCACCAATAAAAATCCTTCGCTTAATAACAAAAATGAAAACTACTAAAGAAGAAGCAACATCATTGTTTTTGGCCTTTCAAAAATAGATGATAGGCGGATTTTCTCAACTCAACGAGAAGATTGACAAGATGTCATGTTTTTCAAGAAGTCTGGGGATGGACGGAAATATCGTAGTTGCTATCCTTGTTAAATTTTCTGTTCTTTTCATGGGTTTAAGGCCGTTCGTGTTCGAATGATCGTCCTTTCACGATCGTTTTGACGGTCATTAAATGCAGCCGTACTTGCTTTCTTGCTCAAGACCCCCTTGATAAATATTCCAATTTCAATAGAGTTTGCAACTTATTTCTCAATTGTTCTTAAATCTCGTTCATATTACATTTTAATTCTCGAATTGCATAGCCAATTCATTACAGGTTTATTTGGGGTGGTAAAGTTTTATTTTTTTATGTACTAAATAGAAGTTTGCCATTTTAATAATTTTCGGAGTCATTTTGACTCCAATAAGATCTGATTCCAGAACATTTTAGTCTCTACGGAGTAACCTAACCACTAGGCCAACTATCGATCTCATTTCCATAGTTTCTTAGCTACTTATAAGGATATTTTGCAATTTCTTGTAAGACCCGTAGGTAAGCTTGAGCCATCAGGATCAACTTGTTGTCTCATTGTGGTCCCATTCGCATACCACATGTAAAGCACATTAAATTTTCATTCTCAGTTAGGTCATATAGTATCTAACCAATTCTTTATTCATAAAAAAAAAAAATGGACGAAGTTTATTTATGAGATTTGGTAAGTAACTTTAAGTCAAAAGTCTCCAACAAGGTAGCTAGTTTTGGGGATTTCCTGAAGTAAAGCTCTCACATTCCCTTTTAGTCGCAGAAATTGTGACCTTACGAGAAAATCGTTGATAAAATAAATAATTGATGACCTCTTAAAAATCTGTAAACGAGCTTAAACTAACCCTTCAAATTTCTAATCCAGAATAAAAACGTATAACAACTTTCCACATCAATATTTTGGAAAGAATATTTTATATCATTCTTCCCATCTCAAAATTTGTCAAGAACCCTATTTCTACACTTACTATTTTCTTAGCAACTTCAATACACAATTCTCTGCACTCACTTTTAGCACGAGATAATATTCCACAAGGAAAAATCTTTTGTCAAGGTAGACTCAATATATAAGTTGTGTCAGAAAGATGAAAGCTTTGGTTATAATGGTGAAACATTTGTAGAAAGAGGGTTAGACTTACCTCTTAAATTAGGAGGTAGAGTAATATATGTCCCAATCCGCCTTCATTAATAGTTATACCCGTAAAGGAGGATATATAGGAAGGTTCATCATTGGAAGAAATCTTATCTTTTTTATTCCAACTAAGAAACCTTATCTTATTAGAGGGGTCTACACGCGTTTTAGACAACACCTTGACATTTCAAAGTTGACTCCTCTATACTTTAGTTTATAAAATCTTCATCAAATTAAAGAATGCAATAGTATCTGTATTATCTTTTTCACTCATTTTATTTCTTAATCATGTATTCTTCGAATCAAAGTGAGAACCAAAAGTATCCAGCACCGGTATATGGAGTCCCATCTACCGGAATACCATTAAGCTCCGATAACAGTGGTTACTCAAACAACCAACCACCAGTTTATCAAGCTCAACAGAGAACTAAAGGCCCTTGGTCAACTGGCCTATGCGATTGTTTCTCAGACTGTAGCAGTTGTAAGTAAAATTACAATTTTAATTATAAGATACTCATTTATTTTTCTTGCATGTTATATAGCCTATATTATTTTTCTTTTGTTATATAGCGCTTAGTACGGTTGGAGATATAAAATCTCATTAATAGAATGTCTTCTCCTAACGGTTTGGACTTTTGATTGAGTTGGCAATTTAACATGGTAGATCGTGGTCACGGGTTCGAGTCTCTCCACCACCACCCACTTAAAAAATCTGCACGTGCTTCTTGAGAGCTTGCACGTGAGGGGGCGTGTTGGAGAGGTCACGAGTTCGAGTCTCTCCACCGTCACCCACTTAAAATTTGCACGTGTTTCTTGAAAGCTTGCACGTGAGGAGGCGTGTTGGAGATATAAAATCTCATTAATAGAATGTCTTCTCCTAACGGTTCGAACTTTTGGTTGAGTTGACAATTTAACAAGTACACTGTTTTTAGCTTCCGCTAGATTCATAATATTTTCAATTATAAAGTCCATATATGGCATACAAGGTAGATTCATAAGTTTAAATAAGTTGTTCCTACAAAAAATTTTAGAGGTAAAAATAAGAAGTTTAAATTAAGAGATTTTTTTTTGGGACAAATAAATTTAGAGATACAAAAGAGTGTTTTAATTTTTAAAATGGAATACGTTTGGGTATTTCACTTGACTAAAACCAATAATAGTGCAAATAACTCAAAATATGGAGCATTGTTTCCTATCGCATTGACCCCTCTCCTTAGGTGATATCCATGAGTTTATTTTGCATAATACTAGTGACATCTTACTAATATGATAAAAGAAAAATGTATTTTTTAGAATTAAATTGAAGAAATTATAGTTTTTCTAAAATATATTCATGGCACTTTAATCATCTATACTAAACTATGAAGTATCCGATATCATTGAGAGTTTATTTGAATTGAGGAATTGAGAAATGAGATTGTATTAAAAGATAACGGCAATAACAATATAGTCTCTTGTTTGAATTAGAAAAAACTAATAGATAAAATTTATTGAAATATTTTTACAACCCATATGAATTTATATATTTAATCTTTTCAATTTGACGTTATTGAGAGGAAATTATTCTTTTATTGTGTCGTAATTTTTAAATTTTCTTTATTCTTATTCATTAGATATATTACTTGAGATATAAACGTCGTTTAGTTATAAAAATAATCAATTTCTTCCTTTACTTTTTTAATCCTAACATCAAATACATAGACTCCTTTAATATAACAATTTTCTCTATTTTTATCTAATTATAACGAGTTTAAATATTCATTTTTCTTATCTTTTACTAAACATCTCCTTCATTTCCTTCATTAAAGAATTCCTCCTAAATCCAAACAAACTCTTAAATAACGGTGTTGAACAGATAAAAGAAGTTCTTTTTTAAGATTGGACTGGTAAGAATTGAAGTTAAAAAAAAAGGGCGAAAATAAAATCCATGGCTTAAATTTCTTATGTATATACCATTTAAGGAAATTTCTCAATCTATATGCAGGCTGCCTAACATTCTGGTGTCCATGCATTACTTTTGGACGAATTGCTGAGATTGTAGACAAGGGCTCAAGCTGTAAGTGATCCTTAATTAATTATGTTTTTAAAAAAATCTAGCAAATCAAACATTTATACTATTTTTGTTCAAAGCAATTAATAATATGATGAAACACATTGATGATTTCTTATACACAATAACATTTCTGCTTATATCGTATAACAACGAACTAATAAAGCAATCAATCGGTATGTTATATATGCAGCTTGTGTTGCAAGTGGAGCATTGTATACACTTATATGGATGGTGATTGGTTGTCCATGCTTCTACTCTTGTTTCTATCGATCAAAGATGAGGGAACAATATGGTTTACACGAGTCCTCTTGTGGGGATTGTTGTCTTCATTGTTGGTGTGAAGAATGTGCCTTGTGTCAAGAATATCGCGAGCTCAAACATCGTGGCTTCGACATGACTATTGGTAATTTTGCAAAGATAAAATATTCTTTCTCTAAGCATTCTCCTGCACTTGTTAATAAAACCGGGTTGATTATTAAAGAGTTTTTTTCTTACAATGTTGCTTGAACCCTCAGGATGGCATGGAAATGTGGAGAGACAAAACCGTGGAGTGGGGATGACACCAATGGCTCCAGAGGTTCAAGGAGGAATGACAAGATAATCAACAAATTAAAAAGGAGGGAAAAGAGAGACTTAAATCTTGTACGATTTGATTTAAAATTGTGTGATCATTAAAAAGTTGAAGTAATTTTAATTCTTGTGTTTATCTTTATTATGTTATAAGAAAATGCTAAGTAAATTAGTAGTACATAATATTTCTTTCAAGTTTGAATACATATAAGGATTAATGTCCAATAAATCCATACAACCTTGTGTATTATTCTTAAAATGCATGATCATTTTTATCGTTTTTAAAAGATCTTGGGTTCAAAATCCAGTTGACGTCAACAAATAAATCTAAATTGATAAGTCGATAAATTGTAAAAAGAATATCATAAATAATGAATCATTAATTATGTTAAGTAAAAAAATAATGAAATGATATGCATTAGACAAAAGATTTTTTTTTTTTTTACAAAAAAAAAGACAGTTTGAGTAATGAAAAAAATCCTAAAACTCAAATTCATAGACCTTTTGATTAGATTGATGACTCAGTAAAGCACAATATTTGTGTAAGCAAATGTGATCTTTAAGTTAAGTCATGAATCATTCTTCTTTTTGGCAAGCAAAAAAGGCTAGTAGTTTATATCTTAGAAAATGTTTTCTTGCACTATATCATTTATCTTGATATTTCAATGTTGAAAACTAATTATCATCTTTAGTTTTTGTATTTCTTTTTATGTGATTAAGATCCTTATCCTTTTAATATGCTATTCGAGATTACAGATTGACGAGTGTGTGGCTGTTTAGTGGATGCCATATATATATATATATATATATATATATATATATATATATATATATATATATATATATATATATATATATATATATATATATATATATATACATATATTCTCACTCTTTCTACCTTAACTGTTTAATTAATACTTTCTTTTCTTCCTTGAAATGCAGAAATGTAAGAAGCTTTATGGTGTTCACCTATCTGAAAGAGAGTGCCTCGAAGTTCCAAAACCACTTAATGCTAGAATTTTAATCATTATATCGTAATACAGTTGCTTCTAATATACTATATGCGTCCTAGAAGGGGGGTTGAATAGGACAGTAGAAATTAATCGGCTAATTTTATTTCAAGTAAATAAAATTAAAAGCTAATTTGAATCCTATTGTATTAGCAAACTAAATAGTATAAAACTAGATAATCCTAATAGACAATAATATCAAACTATTCAAGTAGGCATTTTATCAAGCATATAGAGTGCGGAAATATAAAGAGTGTAGAGATAGAATACGATACACAACGATGTATAGTGGTTCGGTTTCCCTACATCCACTACCTAAGGAAGCCTCCTTAGGATTTGCAAGATTCTCAACTAATCTTCGTAACTCTTAACCGGGTGAGATACAAACCCTTACAACCACTTCAAAAACCCTTTGAAGGAAATACACTTGTGTTATCACCAACACAAGGAACCAAGCATAAACCTATGCTCACACTACTCTCTTAATCTATTACAAGAACTAAGAGGAAAGGGAAAAGTGTTTAGAGGTGCTTATAAAAGCTTTGTAACTAAACTCCTAAATGAGTAGATAAGAACTAATTAGCTTCACAATAAATATGTCTTGAATGCTCCTTTGAAACCTCCTTGAATGATAGAATTAATTGCTCTTAAGATTGGTAGATGGAAGGCTTGAGTTGTGTCTTGAATGAACTCCATTTTATAGCTGCAAATGTGGTCCAACGGTCATAAGGCTTCTCTCTAACGGATCTATTTTATCTCCAACGGATATAAGCTTTGTCCTCTTGTAATAGTGCACAAAACCCTCTTGTGCGGTGTACCGCGGATATGGTCCGGTGCACCGCAGAACTGTTCGACTTAACTTTGAGCTTACTGGTCGGACTATCCTATGTACCGCAGCCTTGGTCCGTGCCTTGGTCCGGTGTACCGCGCTTAGGTCCGGTGTACCGTGCATTTCATGAGCATACTGACGGGCTATCCTGTGCACCGCGCTTCTGGTCCGTGACTCTGCGGTGTACCGCGTGATTCATCCGGTGTACCGCGGAGCTGCTCTTTTGAATATCAAGCTAAATACAAGGAAGTAAACACAACTAATCTAATGAGGGGTTTTGGAAAACATCTTAAGTGATACCAAAATGAATTTTAGTTGAAATGATGATTTGTCGAATATTAAAACGGGAATAAAAACAAGGTGAGGCTAACAATCTCCCCCTTTTTGATGTTTGACAAATCATAAACTTTTGAAGATGCCTAAGATTAAGTTTTGATCAAAAACTCCCCCTCAACCTAATCACTAGAGTTTTTATAAAAACTCCCCCTCACAAAATGCATTTGAAAAAGTTTAACTAAAATTTCTCCCCCTTTGTCAACAACAAAAAGAACAAATGATACGATTTTGAAAATTTTAAGGGGTCAAAAACACATTTTGAGTAAAAACAAGGACCAAAGGAATAAATGGATAACAATTAGAAGCTTCAAAGAACCTATAAAATCAAGAAAATATTAGTAACAAGAGAATATACACAAAAAGCACTAAACAACAATGGCAAGATACGAAGGTTAGAGAATTTGCATGCCAATCTCACAACGAATTTTCTCAAAAAGATCTTGGGGTAGAGGTTTAGTAAAGATATCGGCTAGTTGATTTTCGGAGGTGACAAATTCAAGTACAATATCCCCTTTTTAAGTGTGATCACGGATAAAATGATGACGGATTTCTATGTGTTTCGTTCTAGAGTGTTGAATAGGATTTTTGGTAAGATTGATAGCACTAGTGTTATCACAACGAATGGGAACACGATCATATTCTAGGCCAAAATCTAGTAAGGTTTGTTTCATCCAAAGAATTTGAGTCACACAATTTCCGGCCGCAACATATTCGGCTTCGGCCGTGGATAAAGCAACACTATTTTGTTTTCTACTAGACCAAGAAACAAGGGATTGACCTAAGAATTGGCAACTACCACTAGTACTCTTCCTATCAAGTCTACAACCGGCATAATCGGCATCCGAATAACCTATTAGCTCAAAAGAGGTAAATCTTGGGTACCAAAGTCCTAGACTAAGGGTTCCTTTCAAATACCTAAAAATACGCTTACGGCACTAAGATGGGTTTCTTTAGGAGAAGATTGAAATCTAGCACAAAGACACACGGGGAACATAATATCGGGTCTAGAAGCGGTTAAATAAAGTAAGCTACCAATCATACCTCGATATAGTTTCTCATCAACATCCTTACCATCTTCATCTTTGTCTAATTTTGTGGATGTGCTCATTGGAGTTCCAATTTCCTTTGCATCTTCAAGTCCAAATTTTTTGATCAATTCTTTTGTGTATTTGGCTTGATTGACAAAGATACCATCTTTCATTTGCTTGATTTGAAGTCCAAGAAAGTAATTTAATTCTCCCATCATGCTCATCTCAAATTCCTTATGCATGCTTTTAGAAAATTTCTCACAAAGATTTTCATTAGTAGCACCAAATATAATATCATCCACATAAATTTGAACAAGAAGGATATCTTTTGAAGACCTTTTTATAAATAAAGTGGAGTCAATTTTTCCTCTTTTAAAACCATCATCTAATAAAAATTTGCTTAATCGTTCATACCAAGCACGAGGTGCTTGTTTTAAACCATATAAAGCCTTTGAAAGTTTAAAAACATGATTTGGAAATTTTGGATCCTCAAAACCCGGAGGTTGTTTAACAAAAACTTCCTCGTCTATAAAACCATTTAAAAAAGCACTTTTGACATCCATTTGGTAAAGTTTAAAATTCATATAACAAGCAAAAGCAAGTAGCATACGAATGGATTCAAGTCTAGCTACGGGAGCAAAAGTTTCATCGAAATCAATACCTTCTTCTTGATTGTATCCTTGAGCAACTAACCTTGCTTTATTTCTAGTGATTATACCGGTGTCATCTAGCTTGTTGCGAAATATCCACTTAGTGCCAATGATAGTAGGGCCAATAGGTTTCTCCATTAATGTCCAAACTTTACTCCGCTCAAATTGATTTAATTCCTCATGCATAGCGTTAATCCAATGATCATCTAATAAAGCTTCTTTAATATTCTTGGGCTCAATTTGAGATAAGAACGCTTGATGAGCACATAGAGCAATAATACGGGAGCGAGTGGTAACACCTTCTTTTGGATCACCTAGAATTAATTCACTTGGGTGATCTTTGATATGTTTCCAACACTTTGGTAAATCCGTACTAGCTTCATTTGAGATTTGACCATTTTCCTTAGGAGGTTCATCATGAGATTTTATTTCTTGAGTAGGAGATTCTAAGGGTTGATCTAGTGGAGAATCTTCATCAACATCTACCACTTTCTTGATACAAAACGGATTAGTCTCATCAAAGTCAACATGCATAGATTCCTCAATAGTACGAGTACGTTTGTTGAAGATGCGATAGGATTTTCCTTTAGTGGAATAACCAAGAAAAATGCCTTCATCCGATTTAGCATCAAATTTTCCCAAATAGTCCCTAGTGTTTAGGATAAAACATTTGCACCCAAAGACACGAAAATAAGCAATAGTTGGTGGTCTACCATTCCAAAGCTCATAAGGGGTTTTCTTAATAATGGGTCTAATAAGAACTCTATTTAACACATAACAAGCCGTGTGAACGGCTTCACCCCAAAAGTATGTAGGCAAGCTATGTTCTTTTAGCATTGTTCTAGCCATTTCTTGTAGAGTTCGGTTTTTCCTTTCCACTACCCCATTTTGTTGGGGAGTTCTAGGGGCCGAAAAATTATGCTCAATCCCAGATTCATCACAAAAATGCACAAAAGGAGAATTCACATATTCACTACCATTATCACTACGAATGCATGTAATAGAGTAGCCTTTCTCATTTTGCACCTTTCTACAAAGTTTTGCAAATTCATTGAAGGCATCACTTTTTAAAGCAAGGAACATCACCCATGTATATCTAGTGAAATCATCAACAACAACAAAGACATATCTAGAGCCCCCTAGACTAGTGACATCAACGGGACCAAAAAGATCCATATGCAATAATTGAAGTGGCCTAACGGTGATGACCTTATTTATGGATTTAAAAGATGAACGATGTTGTTTACCAAGTTGACATGCATCACATAATTTATCTTTATCAAATTTATGAATAGGCAAACCAACAACAAGATTTTTTCTAGATAATTTTGAAATCAAATCCATGCTAGCATGCCCTAAACGTCTATGCCAAAGCCAACTATCATTTACCACGGATAAGCATTTAATATGTTTAGACATAAGACTTTCAAGATCAACAACAAAAACATTATCCGATCTTTTTGCAATAAACATGGTATCTAACTCATCATTTTTAAAAACAACACATCTAGATGCTTCAAATTTAACACTAAAACCAACATCACAAAGTTGACTAATACTAAGCAAGTTAAAGGAGAGACCCTCAACAAGTAACACATTAGAGATGAGTAAAGAATTCATGTTACCAATGTTACCTTTACCCAAAACGCGTTTCTTAGTGTTGTCGGCAAAAGTAACTCTATCACCTTTTGTTTTATATAAACGAGTAAATAATGATGGATTCCCGGTCATGTGTCTTGAGCATCCACTATCAAGGAGCCATATATTTTGCTTCTTGATGCTCAATCCCTACAATCAAAAATAAATTAAGCTTTAGGTACCCAATTAGGTTTGGGTCCATGAGGGTTAGTGGATTTTCTTTTTAAGACCCATATAGGCCTTTTCCAAATTGGCACAAGAGATCCCAAATCCAATAATTTACGATAGTAACAATGAGATGCATCATGACCAAGTTTTTCACAATAGGTGCAAGTGATAGAAGATTTTGAAGAAGATGGAATTTCATTTGAAATTTTTGATTTTACAAAGACATTTTTCAAAGGTTTTTGGTGAGTGAATGGATCATATCCAACACCACTTTTTTCACAAGCCATTCTTTGAGAACCTAAAATTAAATCCAAGTTTTCTTGCCCACTAGTAAATTTTAAAATAATGGCATTTTGATCAACAATCTTTTTCTCTAACAAAGCTTTTTCTTCCAAAAGATTTTTCTCAATAAGATGAAGTTTTTCATTATCATCTATACATTCATCACAAAGATTTTGACAATCTTCCAAAGCTTTCAAAACCTCTTTAGTTCTATTTTTCTCAAATTCTAAATCTTTTGTTAAAACCTTGTTTGTTTCAATAGAATTTAAAAAATCATTGTAAAGGGAATCAAATGCCTCATGAATATCTTGTTCACTAGCATCATCATTAGTTAAAGAGAGTTTAGATTTAGGAGTTACCTCTTCATGATTTGCCATAAGGGCAAAGTGAGTTGAGCCGGTATCATCATCCGAAGAAGCATCTTCATCATTTTCAAGTACTCCCATAAAAGCAACAAGATTGACGTTTTCGTTATCACTTTCTTCTTCATCCGAATTTTGAGTATCCCAAGTGATATTAGCATGCATTGCTCTCTTAGGTTTCTCCTTTTGAAGAAGAGGACAATAGGTTTTGATGTGACCAACTTTCTTGCAATGATAGCAAGTGGGTTCATCTTGTTTGATAGTTCTATCATTCTTCTTGTAGGGTGAGGAAGAACTTCCTTTCTTAGCAAAGCGTTTGTATCTCATGAATTTTTTCATATCTCTTGCTAACATAGCCACTCCTTCATCTTCACTAGTTTCTTCTTCATGTGAGTTATCTTCTTCACTTTCCTTCCTTTCTTTTCGTTCTTTCAACTTGGAACTCATGGCATGGAAAGCAATAGATTTCTTAATCTTCTTCTCCTCATCATCTCTTATCTTTTCTTCTTCAAGCACAAGCTCTTCCGTCATGAGGTTGCAAATGAGTTCATGAACCGTCATTTTTGAAAGATCTTTAGTATCTCTTATAGAGTTGATTTTAGATTTGTATTTCCTTGGAAGCGCAAATAAGATTTTTCGGCATTGTTCTTTGTTGGTGTACTCTTGACCAAGAGTTTTCAAGGTGTTGACAATGTTAGAAAATCTTTGATGCATGGCATTTAAGGCTTCATCGGGCTCCATACGAAATAGCTCATACTTAGTGATAAAGAGACCAATCTTAGTTTCTTTGATATCTTCCGTTCCTTGATATGATAGCTCCAAGAGTTGCCACATTTCATGAGCGGAATTGCATTCACTAACTCTAGCATATTCCGTGACACTTAATTCATTAATGAGGATGTTCATAGCTTTGTTGTTTTTGGTGAGTTTAGCTATGTCTTGATCATTGTAATCATCTTCACTTTTCACCTCCGTAGTACTACCCGTAACATAAGGAATATAAGGACCCTTCTTGATGGCAAGCCATAAAAAGTAATCAATTCCTTTGACGTGAATCTCCATTTTCTTTTTCCACCCAAAGTAGTCTTTTCCTACAAAAAGCGGAGGTCTAGTAGAACATGAACCTTCCGGTTGATTAGAATCCATATCGTATTAACTCTAGAAACGATTAAGTACAATAGAGCTAGGCTCTGATACCAATTGATATACTATATGCGTCCTAGAAGGGGGGTTGAATAGGACAATAGAAATTAATCGGCTAATTTTATTTCAAGTAAATAAAATTAAAAGCTAATTTGAATCCTATTGTATTAGCAAACTAAATAGTATAAAACTAGATAATCCTAATAGACAATAATATCAAACTATTCAAGTAGGCATTTTATCAAGCATATAGAGTGCGGAAATATAAAGAGTGTAGAGATAGAATACGATACACAACGATGTATAGTGGTTCGGTTTCCCTACATCCACTACCTAAGGAAGCCTCCTTAGGATTTGCAAGATTCTCAACTAATCTTCGTAACTCTTAACCGGGTGAGATACAAACCCTTACAACCACTTCAAAAACCCTTTGAAGGAAATACACTTGTGTTATCACCAACACAAGGAACCAAGCATAAACCTATGCTCACACTACTCTCTTAATCTATTACAAGAACTAAGAGGAAAGGGAAAAGTGTTTAGAGGTGCTTATAAAAGCTTTGTAACTAAACTCCTAAATGAGTAGATAAGAACTAATTAGCTTCACAATAAATATGTCTTGAATGCTCCTTTGAAACCTCCTTGAATGATAGAATTAATTGCTCTTAAGATTGGTAGATGGAAGGCTTGAGTTGTGTCTTGAATGAACTCCATTTTATAGCTGCAAATGTGGTCCAACGGTCATAAGGCTTCTCTCTAACGGATCTATTTTATCTCCAACGGATATAAGCTTTGTCCTCTTGTAATAGTGCACAAAACCCTCTTGTGCGGTGTACCGCGGATATGGTCCGGTGCACCGCAGAACTGTTCGACTTAACTTTGAGCTTACTGGTCGGACTATCCTATGTACCGCAGCCTTGGTCCGTGCCTTGGTCCGGTGTACCGCGCTTAGGTCCGGTGTACCGTGCATTTCATGAGCATACTGACGGGCTATCCTGTGCACCGCGCTTCTGGTCCGTGACTCTGCGGTGTACCGCGTGATTCATCCGGTGTACCGCGGAGCTGCTCTTTTGAATATCAAGCTAAATACAAGGAAGTAAACACAACTAATCTAATGAGGGGTTTTGGAAAACATCTTAAGTGATACCAAAATGAATTTTAGTTGAAATGATGATTTGTCGAATATTAAAACGGGAATAAAAACAAGGTGAGGCTAACAGCTTCACTTAGATTTTTCAAGTTTACAAAACCACATATCTTTTCATTCATGTTATATGGACGCAGATGGGTAACTTGTTATCTTTTTCATGAATTTCATATGTTAAAATTATTATACAATGTTTCTTATATAATGAAAGGTTTATTAGATAGATGGAATCGTTAGTGATAGTGTTAATAGTAGCCGTTGTGATTAAGAAGGGCAAAAAGGAAACAAACAAATGTATAGTACCTTTTATAGGAGAGTAAATTCGGGTTGTGGTCTGGGGGGAATAAAAAATAGTATAAGGGGGTTATTGGAAATTAATACTACATATAATGATGTAAGTCATGATCATTATATTATTATTGAATCAATTATTTATTTAAATCAAATAATAACAAAAAACTTCTCGATTAAATCAAACATTATCAGAAAATCGGAACCTAGGCAAGAGTTTTAAAACACTACCTGGCACGCGAAAAAGTATTCATACATATGATCTAGAAATGATTATGTTCTTGATTTTCCAAAAAAATATACGATTAGCATAATTTGACTATCCGTCTTGACTTTGTTATACTTGATTATGATGCAGATAAGCTACTTCCGATCATACTTGGAAGGCCATTCTTGGCCACAAGTCAAAGCAACATAAACTTCTAAGAGGGAATAGTGACCCTCCGCGCTAGCAATCAAAGCAAGGTATTGGGTGATATCAAGAATAAATGAACTGAGATTGGTGCAAGTTCGGGAACAAAGAGAAAGGGTGAATCAGGTCAAGTAATTAGAGAGAAGCATGCAATGGTGAAATCAAAGAGAAAATCAATTATATCTTTCAAGGATAAAACACCACAACCTCTCCAAATCGAGATCCAACGAAGCTTCTAAGGCCTTCTTAGCTACCTCCAAAGAAAATTTACCCGGATTTCTACTTGCTCACGAAAAGATATTTGAAAAAGAAGTTAGAGAAAAGGGGTACACGAGATTTATAGAGGTGGGAGAGAGATTTGGATGGACCGCATTCATGATAAGGTGCTCAAGTTTATATATGGAGTTAGTTTCCGAGTTCTACCTAGGCCCCTTTACCCGAGATGGTGAAGGATGAGTTCTAGTGAGAGGAAATTTAGTTATTTTCACAATTGAAGAGAGTAGAAACCACTTTGAGTTCAAGAAATTGGTTGGATCATGCAAGTATCGAGAAGAAGTGTAGAATATCAAGACTTTTATATTGGACCCAACTATATGAGCATGTGTTGAGTGAAGAGATAGTGCAAGGGCACAAAGGAGAGTTGAATGCATACAAGTACCTCAACCCGATACAAGAATATGGCAAAATTTCCTCACACCAAATACCTTTGGGAACACACGAACCTCAAAGGTAAGTAAGAAAGTCACCATATTTTTGAATTGTATTATAATAGGGGATGAAGTTATGTGGCCCAATTGATCTTTGATGAAGCGATGCGATTTGCAACCACTCCAAAATAATTGTTCAATATGAAATATCCAACGATAATCATTGGCCTACTAAGGAAAGTGAATGTGAACCATGGCAAGAATGAGAAATTTTTGTACAAAGTGAGCAACTATATAAAAAATGTGTGGATCAAGACAATTCTAAGAGGATAAGGTGTAAAGAATCCTCCAAAGAAAGAAAGCTCTTGCGAGAGAGAGTCAAAAGAAAAGGATCTTGCATGCCAAGAAAAGCTAAATGAGCGACTGAATCAAGTAGAAGAAGCTCAAACTTTCTTAGCTAATGATCTGGCATAATCAAAGCATATCAAGTGCACATCATGACACTCCTAGAGAAATTAAGACGCGATATAAAAAGAGATCCACTACGACCTAATGTTGATAATGCAAGGCAATAGCCTCGAGAGTATATTTTCTTTCTTCCTTATACCATTTCTTTATTTACAATATTTGTGTTAGTTTTAAATTTCTTTATCGAGTCTGTATCGAGTCATGGGGACACGACTCGTTTTTTAGTTGGGGTTGTGGGGATTTGTTGTCCCTCATCTCTATTTTTTGTGATTTACTATTTTTTAGAAGAAAATAAAATTTTTGGTAGATGGAACTTATTGTAGATTGTGTTTAATGGCTTGAAAGCATAGTTTTAGTGAGTTAATGATAGTAGGTAATATGTTTATTAAGTAGTTGTTTTGTATGCTTTGAGTATGAACATGAAAACACACATTAATAGTAAAGAAAAGATTAGTGAGTAATGTGGTAGAAGTAAGTTTGATCTTAGGGCACCTTGAGGGGTGTGTCAGCGGTGAGATCCGAGCTAGTTGATAACTCATTTGATGAACGTGCTAGAGATGAGAAAGTAACAAAATTACATAGTTTAGAAAGTTATTAAGGCAGTTCTTTGATAGGCCCCATGTTTTCTTGTAGCTTGTTGTCTAAATTTATTATATTTATATCCTTCGCAACCCCATCTAGCCTTTCTAAAGCCTTTTTATGAGCCATATTTTAAGTCATACCCTTTATATTTTTGGACTTATTCATATGACCCGCACGCAAATCACGATGCTTAGATATTCATTTAGAGCTTGAGTTTGGGGTGGTGGGATACAATTATGGGAATCATCATTGGGTTAGGTATTATTTGAGCTTATGTATTTGCGCTTGTGATGATGATTCACTGTTTTATATTATAAGCCTTTACCGGGGTAAAAGAAAAAAATATTGAAAAGAAAAGTTTGAAATATGGGAAAGAAATAGCATGATATCTCACATCACAAATGAAGTCATAGCTAACTTACAAAAGAAAAATAAATTCAATATGAAAAAGATCATATGATTTGGACTGCTATAGTGGAATTTCTTAGGTGATCATCTTGGTTTATATTGGGTTATTGGGGATGTTAATTCGTGCATTAAATCATTGGGTTGAGTGAGACCATTTATGATAGTAACTCAAGATTTAGGGCGATTCGTTGATGGCCTGCGAGGAGAGAGTCAAAAGCTCACTCTATATTAACCAAATATACGATCAAGCCATCCCTAAGCCTACTATTACAACCTTAAAGACCTTATGATTCTTGAATATGTGATCTAGATCCAATTGAACTAATACAGAGTAGTTACATGGATCATTGGATTCTAGTTAGGATCGATGAACATTATGTAGCCTCCAGATCAAGCTAAGTGAAGAACCTCTCCTTCCTGCATTGCAAAGCTAATATGATATTGAAATTAAACCGTGTTGATTGTATGTATGATAACTGTATATAGATGATTTAGTTTTTAAATATAATTACATGAAACATGCTACGTAGTTGCTTTGGGTTTATTACTCATATTCTTCTATCTTCTTCCCTTTATGCTTAATTGACTTAGTCATATACTTAAAGACTTCCTTACGTTCTTATTCTTTATTGTATCGGGACAACACAACTTTGAGTTGGGATTGTTGACGTCCCCATATTTGTAATATATTAATCTAGTTTCGAGATATCATTTTAGGTGTATTATATTCTTAGTTGATGGATTTTTCCCTATTAATCATTAGTTTCTTAATTCATGCCTTGATTTGGAGGTTTATTGCTTTTAGAGCGTTTTTAGTGTAATTTGAGTGTTAAATGTGAAGCTCTTAGGTATAATGATTATATTAGAGGCCAAATCAATGTTAAGTAGTTAAAGAAAAAATATTCAAGGCGAAATCAAGAGTCAAAAGGAAAGAAAGTTGATTTAGGAAAGTGCAAAAGCTGCCAAAAGTTGATGTCTAGCTATGAAGACGTCTAGTACTTTGAATGTTGCAGAACGTAAATGAGGAATTTAAATGAACCATCTGAGATTCAGAAAGGTCTTTGAATCTAACTCGTGTCAATATAAAGATCACTGGATTCGAATAATAACGAAAGAGTTATGAATTTTACAACCTCCTAAGGTCAGCCAGTCCCTATTATTTAGGAATTACGAGTTAGAGTTGAATTTGGACTCTATAACTTGAGGAACACTCTAGGTTTCGACCATACACTATAAATATGACTACCTACATTTGTAAACATGTCCTTGCTTGTCTTTGCTCAGTCTTTAGTCAATATTACACTTAGAGATCATGTAGAGAAGTAAGTTGACAGTATGTATTTTATCTTTAGTTTCATTTCTTCTAGTATGAACTAATCTCCCCATAGCTTGGGTTTGCATATGTATAATCTTTGAATTCTAATTATATATTCTATGTAATTTGGGAAAATGACAGATAATTGATTGAGCTTCTTATTTACATATAAGTGGTATGTGCTTTGACTTAATATTTGTAGTCCTTACTAGTGAACGAGTATAGGGTTACCCCGTTAGTAGTTGGATTGTCGCCCTGATGGGGGATTCAATTGTTGACAACACCACATAATCGTCTGGTGTGCGGTAGTGATCCTGGTGGTCTTGCCTAACTAGATTGTCGCGAAGGTTTGATTTCACCACCGATCATTGCGCAGGGTCCCCTTACCCAAGCCCCCTGGTAGTGTCGAGGTTGCCACCTAAGTCTACCTTGACGGGAGTTAGGAGAAATATAGAATCATGGCTATTTGTACATGCTTAGAGTTTAAATTACACTTATAATTAGAATACGATTTAGAAGGTTAGGTGCTTACTAGCAAACCTAAGCTATATATTCCCATCTCCATTCTCTTAGTTTATTTATTAACATTATTAGTTTAGTTATTATTTTCTTTAATTCTTATTCAGAATACCAAGCAAATATTTATCTTTTTCTTTGTATTTTAGTTTTAACAATTAATCTCTACTACACTTTCTCATCTAAAGACGAGTTTGAGCTAACAGAAAAATCACTGAGAATGAATCGTACTCATTAACTATAATTTGCGAATGATGTGTGCACTTGTAATGAGTTTTCTGTGGTAGTATAGGGTGTATGTTTATTATCAATATTTTATCACACCTTTCCCACCACCAACTACTAGTTTATCCATTCCACAACTTGCAAACCGATATGTGTTAGTGAGATGAAAATCTTACAAAATCCATAAAAATCCCATTGTATTTTTAGCATTATTAATTGCCGCCTTTGAATTGCAGAAAGCAAATTTCAAGAAGTTAACATGATGTAGGATAAAGTTAATGTGAGAATATGTAATTGGAACAAAAGTTTACACATTCAGTTCTCAATGTTGCATAACTGAATCATGTGAAATACATGTACCCTATACGGGTAGATTCATGTATTTGACTGTAAAAAAGAATTATGTGCAAGCAAATGTAAAAGACGTTTAATCAGAGGTGTATAACTGGAATACTCAATTTTCTTAAAGACATCAAAAGTGATGTGTTTAGAAAATTCATCTGGATTTTATTTTATATAGAACCTCGTGGCCAATCGAACTTTGAAAATCCATATATTTAGAAAGGTAAAAACAATTTACTTGAATCTAATTATTTTTTGGTAATTTTAATATGTTTAAATGTGAACTGAGGAAGATATACACTCACATATCTTAGAAATTTCTATTTTCTACGTATAAATAATATCACCCTTTGTCCATGTGTTATGCGAAATAGTTAAACTATATCTGCATAAGCATCAAACATATAGTTGTGTTATACAATTATGTTGCAAATCTACCAGGGGTATATTCTCCTTTTTTGGGAGTAATTAACAAGAGTATATTTCCTATTTTGCTTAACAACGAGACCTATGGTGTAATTACACTCTTGTTCTCTTTATACATTAGGTTAACAATCGCTAAAAAAACCGCAAAACATAAATTTTTGAATTTTTACATTGTTACAAAAGAAAGATGATGAATAATTAAACTAAAAACAAATAATACTGATAATATTTTAAAAAGTAGAGCATCTTAATCATCAAAATAAGAAGGAAGTGTAGGAAAATCACTCTGTTCTTTACATTGGTACACAGTTGATCAAGAGGGAGATTAATCACAATGGAAAATTAACAGGTGAAAACTAAAGATACAACAAGTAGTAGGTAGAGACTCATAATTAACTAGTTTAAATCTTATTAAATAAGATGAAGTGTGTTATATACATTAGTAATTGAGTTGCTTGTATATAATATTGTTTATATTAATGTTAATGCACATTTATAAAATGGAGTTTTGAAGATTACTGTTCCTAAATGTTCCACTATGGCCTATCTGATTGTTATCTACTCGATCTGTTCCATAAATATTCACTTATAAACATCTTCTTCATATTAACTTCAAATTATAAACTATCAACTCTCACGCGCTCTTAACTCCAAATACTATCTAGAAACCAAAGGGCTACCTTAGAATCTTCAAAAATTGCACGTGGTGACTCTATCTTGCCGATTTCCAAAATAAGCCAGTAAATGTTCTCGCTCTCTAAAAGTGGATTTTTGGTCCTTTAACGCCTTGACATGGGATTGACCTTACTTTCTCAACTTCTCATACTTATCTCGTGATATCCTATCATCCAAGTTACTAATAGTTGCACATTTAATACATAAATGACACACCAATAGCTCTAAAAGTAGCAGATATCCAAAACTAGACAAGAAATGAGAATATGTCTAAATATAGAGAATAATCCGTCAAATAAGTCTAAATAACCCCTAAAAATATATCTTGTGACTAGATTAATCTATCACATAAAATAAGATATCAAGACCTCCAACTCAAAATTTTGTCATCCCGACAAAATAAGACTAAACTAGGAAATATAAATCAACTAAGTATGGAAGAGAAGAATGTAAAAAATGATCCCAAAATAATTACCTTACAAATCTCGTCTGATAATATCTACAAAATAAATCACACATATACTTATCATATAAACAATCAACACGATATATCGCTTAGTATGATATGGTGGTTATACGTTATTCCTCGATCCCAACATGCTATCTGATGGTCCATTCAACTACTCTCTATCATATCAATAGTTTCTAGATCATGTAACTAAGAATTATAAGGTCTTAAGTTTAAAACTTGGATTAGGGACTATATGATAAGTATTTGGATAGTTTGAATTGAGATTTTGACTCACTAGTCGTCAACTAAACGCCTTAGAGTTTGAGTTTATACTCAACCCTCTTGATGCGCTTAATAAACATCCCCAATAATCTTAATATCAATTCACGATGATTACATAATTAATTCAACTTTATCTGTTCATTTATTTCAATTCTTTTTCATTCATTTTTTTAAGTTAGACATGACACTTTTTTTAATGTGTGATATCATGCTACTTAATTTCTTGTTTTTTTCTTTTTTTTAGTATTTTTCTTTCAATAGATGCCGAAAAAGGGTTACAATAAAAGGCGCATCATCAACATATCACATACATACAAGCTCAACCCACCCAATGCGTGTTTCTCTTAAGCGAACCCACCACCCCAAATTCAAGCTCAAAGGACAAATATTTTAGAGTTGCGATTCGAGTGCATGTCATATGAAAAGTCCTAATATCTAAGGGTTATGACTTATAATGTGGCTATAAAGAAAAGACAGAATTTTAGAAGGGGTTAAGAATGATATAAAAATTAATATATGGTTAGGAAGCTTAAAGGCAACAATGGGCTTAATCAAAGGAACGTCTTAGTGCCCGTTTGGGATTGCTTTTTAAAATAATCATTTAAAGTGATTTTAGATCCATAGAAATATTTTAGACTCTAAAAATCACTTTTAGGAAAAGCATTAGATTAGTGATTATTAAAATAATCACTTAAAGTGATTTTAGATGTCAAAATATTTTTTAATATTTTTTACAAATATTTAAATTTTAATCAAAAAGCGCTTTTAGCTCCAAAATAATCAATCCCAAACGGGCTCTTAATCATCTTCCTAACTACGTGACTCCGTTACTTTCCCACCACTAGTATATTCAGTAAATGGCTTTCAATTAGTTCAGATCTCATATTCTACACACCAATCATTGTCCTTAAGTTCAACACTTACTTCTACTGCATTGCTTACTAATCATTTCTATATTTTTATGTCCATACTTTAAGCATGTTATGCCCATACTTTAAGCATGTTATGACTAGTTCAAAGACAATATATTTAACTATCATTAACGTACTAAAGTTATGATTTCGAGAGACATTTGACATATTCTATACCTAATTTTTTATAGTATACACTAAAAAAGTTAAATTTTCTAATAAAGCAATAAAACACATAAAATAGTAAGGAGAAACAACGAATTCCTACACTTCCAACTTAAAAATGAGTCATGTTCTCACGACTTTAAACAGGCTCAATAAACTGTGAACCATTTATTATTCATTTCATAAGTGATATTTAGATTATTTGTTTTTGGGTGATAACTAGTATTACTTTTTCAATAATTTACATGTGTAGCATTATCTATTTCCTTACTTTCTTAGCTACGATATATAAGGTTAATTTGCACTCTTCCTGTATGACGATTGACGAAGTTTCCCTGCTTTTTTACCCGTTGGTTAGCTTGAGCCATCAGGTTCAACTTGTTGTATCATTGTTGTCCCATCGCATACAACATGCAGTTACATTAAATTTTCGTTCTCAGTTTGGTCCCACCTGACCAATTCCTTATCATACAACTTTTTTTTGGTTGAAATTTATTTATGAGACTAGTTGAGTAAGGTTGAGTCATTAATCTCCAACAAGGTAGCAGCTGTTTTTGGGAATTTCCTGAAGTAAGGCTAAGTCCAATAGGACCCCAATTGTAGCAAAAAGCTACAATTGGGGGTTGAACAATGAAAAAACCAACTCTAACCGGTTCCCAATTCTAGCTAAAGCCAGAATAGGGATCCCAATTCTAAAGAAATGTTAGCCACATGTGGCTATCCCCAATTCAACTTTGCTACATTTTTTATTTTTTCTTCTAAATCTAAATATGTTTTTTATATATATATAATTAAGTTTTAAAAAATAAATTATTCAAATATCAATATTATGTATGTAAATTTTTTTATTATAAGTTAAAAAATTTCAATAAAAAATTTATAATTATTAGAAAAATTATTAGTTAAGAGATTTGAAAAGAGTTAATAATCAAATTAATTGAAAAAAATTATATCTTCATAATTTATTAAATAGTACTAATATATTTTAATTTTATTGGATGATGAAAAAAACTCGTTTCAATTGAAAAAGAAAAGTAAAAAGAAAAACAGTTTGATTATTCTTTTGAGAATTATAATTTAAATATTAACATTATATTTTTTTTGTTTCGAATATTTTTTACAAATATAAAAGTAAAATAGTAAATAAATAATTGTGTGAAAAATTTAAAAATTAATTAATTTATTTATTTAATAAAAAATTTAAATAAAATTAAAGTAGAGTTTTTTGAAATTGGGGGTTAAAATTGGGAAGCTGTTGGAGTAGAGTTGTTTTATAAGGTTAATATTCGATAGGGAATATGTGTTTGACTCCCAATTCTGGCAAAATTATTAGGTAGCTGTTGGACTTAGCCTAAAGCTCTCACATTCCTTTTTAGTAGCAGAATGTGACCTTACGAGAAAATTGTTGAAAAAGTTGAAATAATTTTACCTCATAAAAACTTTTAAAAAACTCGTAAAACGAGTTTAAACCAACCTTCAAAAATTTCTAATCCTGAAATAAACATATGAGTAATAGTATAACTTTCCACATCAAATTGGAGAGTGTACTTTATATCATTCTTCAAGTATCGAAAAATTTCAAGAACCCTATTTCTACCCTTACGATTTTCTTTGCAATTTCTTCAATCAATTTCCTACACTCATTTTAAGTACCAGAGAATAATCGTTGGGGAAAAATCTTTTGACACAGCACGCCACACTGAATAAGTTGTCATATTTCTCAACACATGAGGCAATGAAAGCTTGATTGTAATAGTGGGACATTGTATAAGGACGTTAAAGGTCGTTAGACTTACCACCTAACTTAGGACGAGAGTAATATACGTCCCAGTCCGAGGAGTGTTTTTACTTAAGGAGGTCCTTCATTTATGGAAATCTTATCTTATTGGAGGATCCTACACGTTATTCAGATAACACCTTGACTTTTCATGATTCCTCCTCTATACTTTTTTCTTTTTTTGGTCAACTCCTCCTCTATACTTTAGTTTATAAAATCTTCATCAAATTAAATAATAGAATAGAGTATCTTTAATTATTATCATTTGCAATCATTTTATTTCATGATCATATATTCTTCTAATCAAAGTGAGTACCAAAAGTATCCACCACCACCCTCACAACCGGGGTATGTCTCCCATTTACCGGAATACCATTAAGCTCCGGTAATAGTGGTTACTGAAACAACCAATCACCAGTTTATTAAGCTCAAAAAACTAAAGGCCCTTGCCCCTTAGTCAACAGGCCTATGTGGTTGTTTCTCAGACTAGCAGCTGTAACTAAAATTACAAATTATTAAGATACTCATTTATTTTTCTTGCATGTTACCATAGCTTATAATATTATTTTTCAACTTTATGGGACTCGTGTTTTTCATGTATTACATAATTGTTAGAAGGGTGAAGCCCTCTCGACGCCCCTGATCTTTCCCCAAAGTGCAGAAACCGCCACTTATCTATTTTTTTTCCAAAAAGAGCCCTTTAGGAAACTTTTTTTGTCACCGTTAGCCCTTTTTTCCATTTTCTGTTAGTTGACCGTTAGTCAATGCCATTTGGCGCCACGTCTACGCCATGTCACCGACACGTAGGCATGACATCACCAGCAATTACACAGTCATTTTTTTTTAAATTTTTCTTCTTCTTCTTTGATCACTGTGTGTTCTTGGTGTTCTTGGTGTTTTTGAAATTCTTGGTGTTCTTCATTACTCCTCAAAAAATAATACAGTATAAACAATGGATTAAAAAGAAATAGAACCCAAACCGAAATATCCATTTGATCGGGGAACATAGATCTGGTGTTGATTTATCGAAATACCCATTTCCATTTGATGTATATTTTAGCCCAAGATAACAACCCATAAAGCCCAAAAAAGCTTAAACCCCCAAAAAATTGCAGAACCCTATTCTCTTTCCGTCTGCCCAAACCAAATGTCAAACTGGTGGCATCCCAGATGTAGTGTTCTCCCAAAGCTACGTCCAAACAAACCCAAACGACCCAACCTCCATCGCCGCCGTCAGCTCATCGGTCTCCAGAAAACTCCTCCTGACCATCTAACGGAAGCAAATCAAAGCGATTCTTAATTCCGTGGAGCTTCCTTTCTTTTACTCAACCACTTTTCCTCTTCAAGTTTGAGTTGGGTCGGGCTCTTCCACCTTAATCGAATACGGAAATGTCCTCCCTATTAAGGTAAATGCCTCTTTTTCATTACCCTTCTTCTTCATAATTTCCTTACCAGGTTAGGTGATAAAAAATGGCCATAGAAATACTCATCCATTGACTACCATCTTTGTTTTGCTTATTTCGGATTCTTCTTTTAATTATTGTATACTAACCCAATTCAGTCTAATATCTCTATCATATGATTAATCATTAATTTGGTTTTGCTTATTTCAGCTTTCAAAGATGGAGTTTCCTAATCAAGAATCCGAGTCTTCTTTACAGAAGAAGATGGGATAAAGCTGATAGGAAGATGTATCGTTATCTTGCTTGATTATCAATGTCTTTATGAAGAAGGGATAAAGTGATTTGATGATGATTGTGTTTTGGAACTTTTGGTATTATGAAGTGTTTTTAAGTACGATGGATGTAAGATTGTTTTGTTTTTTTTTTGAATTTGGGAATTGTGTTTAATATGGTTTTATATTTTATGTTTGTTATTATTATCTGAGTACTGATCAATAGTCTCCTATTATGGAAAGATATACCTCTGAATACTTTGAGCTTCCCATAGATATTCCAAATGCTCTTCTAAGACTAATCACAGATCTATCTGGGTTTGATTTATCTTCTTTTTTTGGTCGGTGGTTTGGTTTTTTTTTCTTTAATTGATTGTTTAATGGGGTTGAGTAATAAGATTTTATACTGTATTTTTTTAGTAATGAAGAATACCAAGAACTTCAAAAACACCAAGAACACCAAGAACACACAGTGATCAAAGAAGAAGAAGAAGAATTAAAACAAAATGACTGTGTAATTGCTGGTGATGTCATGCCTACGTGTCGGTGACATGGCGTAGACGTGGCGCCAAATGGCATTGACTAACGGTCAACTAACAGAAAATGGAAAAAAGGGCTAACGGTGACAAAAAAAGTTTCCTAAAGGGCTCTTTTTGGAAAAAAAATAGATAAGGGGCGGTTTCTGCACTTTGGGGAAAGATCAGGGGCGTCGAGAGGGCTTCACCCTTGTTAGAATATCTCCCGCCATGCTTCCAAACTTGGTGCATCTACAAGTTTAGTTAGAGTTGAACCAAGAAAATCCATTTTTGTGTCCCTTCTATGAGGTCAAGCTTTCCTCGTAAATTTAGATTGTTGACTCTCAAGCAGAAGTTTATAAATTTTGAGCAATGTATGGCTATGTGAAATGTATGAACGACTTCACAAAACGTACAATAAACTATAGGGTATGACAATGTCTAAGAATGAATAGTAGTCGTATATCCCCACAATACCTCTGGTTACATTTCAGGCAATTTCTTTAGATACAAGTTGACTTTGGCAGGCAATCCAAAGATGATTATCATATTGGTGACTTTCACCAGGCTATTACTTTGACGATGAGAACCCAATGAATATGATATCTTGATGGTTTGATTTTTGAACTTTGTTTGGGAGTATTGTGATACGAATTGCATTCCATGATTGGCCATAATCGTGTTAGGGATCCATATCGACAAACTACATTTTACCAGATAAACATCCAAGCTGACTGCACAGTGATAGATGATACGAATCCAGCCTTGATTTGTCTGGTGAAGTAATCAAGACTACATATATATATATATATCGGTGATGGGTCATATTAATGGGCAAGCGCCCGAGTATCAAACCCCCATTAGAATAACAATCAGTAAAATGACATTAACTTCATCTTTATGGTTAGTTGTCGTTGTTCAATTTATGTTCTTAATAGATTTTGCAATATTTTACCATTTTGCCTGTGTCCTTCAATATTGTCAAATAGTGGTACCTATGTCGAACCATCTCTCATTGACCATAACAACAAATTTGATGACCACAAACTCCATCATGCATCTCGTATAAAATTATCAGGCCTCTACCTTATCCACACATCTTAGTAGTGGTTATACATAAGACCATTTGTCTAATGTTCTCCTTGGAGGACAAAGTATCTAGATATCGATATTAGGGCTATAGCCTTCTTTTTATCTTCAGGGAGTAGTCCTTCTTCTAGATAAACCTTTAATTCTCCCATTTAACTCTGTATGGGATATGTAACATGCAACTCCACTTCATAGATCAATGACAAACTGGGTTTGTTTATTTGATGCAACGTGACACCTTTGGCAATTTGATTATTTACTGTCATTCAGGGAAAGACATCTACTCGAGTGTTCTTTTCCCTTCAGATATGGATATTTTAGGAGGTCTTGAACATTACTAGTAGATTTTTCAACTTGGATTGATATGTGGCCATCATTGTTTCCTTGTTAGGTAAGATCAACTCATCTGTCCAACCACCAGATGCGAGTCAGTGTATGGAAGGAGCGAACTTATTATTGATATACGTAGCATTTATGTAAAAGTAGTCTACGAATTATGGAGTGGTGTTTCTAGGCATATTTTGTAGCTCGGTTCCACCTAGAAGGTGGGTTTAGATCATAGAATCCTAATTCTAGTTAATTTACCCAATTCACTCTTCTTTATAGTCTTAATGATTCATCTTTCTCTCTTGTAAGTTATTGGTTTATGCACGTATATATGTAAGATCCGTTAATCCTAACTTGTTCCTAAGAAGAGAAATGCATCCGGAGTATTGTTATGCTTACGTAGATTTACTAGCTTTATTTGCCATTGTACAATTGATTGTTAAATAGGATAAACAATCCTCTTGGATACGATACTCTCTCCTTTATTACTTCGATCAACCTGTACACTTGTTGTCATATGTACTCTTTGGGGTGTAAAACAAATCACATCCAAGGGGTCACCAATTGACTTTATATTTAGTAAATATATGTATGATTTGGGTTTATAGATTTGTATAAAGAGGGAGACCGTAACACCAAAATCATTAACAATGAATTTCGCTTAGCGGTCTAAGTTGATAAAGCTTTTATATGATCTACTTCTCAGAAATAGAATTATTCACCTTGTTAACAAATTGTTTGCATGCTTGATAGTTTGGGCTCACAAGTCTACACTGTGGAATAAACCGTTGGTTATATAACCCATACCACCACTAATCTGGTTATGACCACTCGTCCAATTACGGAAAGTCAACAACCAGATTTATTAACGACACAGGCGCACCTCCCATATAATAGGTGCTCCACTACCCATGAAGGTAATTACTTATGGTAACTTCTTTATCAACTCCAACATTTTCATGATTGTTCAATGGTGTTTTTTAAAATTTTCAAACAAACATTCTAGAAATCATACATTAATTATGAAATTTTTTAATTAGCAACTAGTTAAATTATAGGAACCTATCATGAATATACACATGTGCCCCAAATAAATAAATATATTCATAAAAGAATCATTAGTTTATACACAAATTACTTGGTAAATAATCCTTCAAAAACTTAGTTTTTTCCTTTTATAGTTTTACTAATGTTGTTTGATGCACAAATTAGTTTTGGTTGTGGTGATCGAAAATTGGTGGAAAAAGTTGTAGTAGTGGTGTTGTGGAGGACCATGAGATCGAAAGAACAAGAAAATAAAAATGAAAAGTAAAAAATGAAACAAATGTTAAAAATGAATCAAGGGTTAATGACTTTATTCATGTTTGTTTGGACAACAGATAATCTTGGTAGGTAATATATCTTTACTAATGACTAATTTCATTAGAAATTACAAAAAAGCTAACATTGATCATATTATGACAATATATGGATAAAATGTTAATTTGCAAAAATAAAGGGAAAACTTTTCATTTGATGCAAAATTAAGAAATTGTTTGCGACACTTACCTTAAAATAAAGCTACCAATATTAAATATAAAAATTAGCTATAGTATAAATTCCCTTTGACCTAACTTGTATCCATGACATATTTCTATTTCATTGTCGCCTCCATCTTATTTCACCTCTTCTTCTAATCTCACATCCATTACTCAATTTATAACTTTCCTCAGATTCAATTTAGTCGACATGATATTTCCTCTAACCTCTTCATCTGCAATCGTTCATTGGATCTTTTTGTAAGGATAAGATCGTTGGTCATGACATTTCAACAAAAGGCAACACAACTATGAAATTGGGTAAGACACACTACTATATTCTGTAAAATGGTATTCTAATTTTGTAAATAAGATTCCTAATTTTTTACGATTGACAAAAATTTGGACGGTTAATTAAGGTCGCATGATCTAATTGATTTTTAAAGGGTAATTTCCTAGTAACTCAATTTTAATGTGAATTTGTCAATTAAAATTTTTTTATTTTATTATTTTTTCTATAATGATTTTTGTAAGGCCATTATGTTTTTTTATTTAATTTAAAATAGGTGTACTCTATAAAGTCATCGGTATATGGTTTTTGTTTATACTATGGAATTACAAAGCTTTAATAGTTCCAGGACCATTACAGGTGTCTCGTAGCAGTGGATGATATTAAACAAGAATACAATATTCTCCAAAAATGAATTGAACATCATTATACAGGTACCTAATGATTTTTATAACATTTTGGCCAATAGTAAGATCTTATTGAGAGGGTACTAGGTAATTTTTGATGGGGGGATCAGTCGTAAATAAACGTCTAAACTCATGAGTTGATAATAAAGAAATAGTAGAAAAGCTAGTTTTGGATTTGTAAAGCTATATATATAGCTTTAAAGTGTCCTTCATGAATTTGCACTAAGACCATTGATAGGGATTTTTTCGATTATCTTAGACTGCCTGAAGATAAACCTGCTGGATATGGAGGTTGCAATACCCGAAGAAGCCTTGAGAGCCTCAAGGTCGGTACCTGAGCGAAGATGTGCCTAGCGAGCATTTACAAATCTGCCAATACAATATACGAGGAGGTCAATTAGTACTTACATTCTTTTATGTTTTCCATATTTAATTAAAGTTCTTCTTCTTTGTTCTGGAATGTTGAAGACTTAGTTTTGTATATGTTTCAGATTATACAAGCCGCAATCGCTCTCGAGGATATGATTAAAGGAGAAGATTTCCGAAATTAATGGTGATACTGGTCTTCACCATCCGCAAAATCCTATACCACCACACTTTCTTCTCTTTCATAACACATCTACGCATTTGACTCAGCTATCATTTATTAGAGACCCACTGCTTCTTCAAATGATGATGTCGACGCACCAGATGCCCCTCATATTCAATTCATGCAAAAAACACGGGATTCTGAAGTTCCAGAAAGTTCTACGATGAGGAGCAAAGTGAACAAGCGAAGGAGAGCCTCTTTTGGTGGTTGATACATGTAATTTTAACTTCAATCCTGTTATATTTTCTTCTTTTGAGACTATAGTTATCCAAACTAAAATATAATTTTTGCTAAGTTTTGCAAAATTTTCCCTTTTGTGTTTTTATGCATTGTTAATTTGTTGGAGATATCTGAAATCTTTCTCTGATGGATGCAATCTACAAGTTCTAGTTTCATAAAAAAATTGTGTTTTATTTAGGTAAAGTGATTTACAATGATATAAGAGATATAAGGTATACATAGTTTTTTAATATTTTTATATTTATATGTAAGTAATACATACATATGCATAAGAGTATCTAATTCTAGGTAGAGAAAATTTCATATTTGCTTCTTGTATTTTTGCCTAACTACTTATATTATTTTTTCATAAAAAATGTTTTATTATCCTCTGAGCTTCAAAATTGTGATCCAATATCTTATTTGGACATAATCGTTCATTTTCTGTGTTAAGTTATTATTGAGTTATTTTTAATCAAAATAAAATCCTTTTAAATCATTATTTTAATCCATTCTATCCCACGGGTATTTGGAAAGAAAAGAAAAAAGAAAATAAAATATTCAGGTGCACCCCAACCCAATAACGAGATATGGATTCGAGAGGTTTAAGAGTGTGCTAGAAATTACACATTATGAGAAGGGGTATTAATTAATTATGTAAATTTAACCTACATGTATTATCTTTAGAATTATCTCACTGCTATAGTATCCTTCATTAGAGAGGACATTTTTCGTGTCTAATGACACTAAATTGTGTCTCTAAAGACACGGTTTTATCATTAGAGACAAAATGTCGTCGGGAATAATAAATGGGAAAAGTTTAGTGGATAAAGACATTATTTAAGACGAAACGTGGTTAGTCCTCGGGAATGACCATACCTCAT
The DNA here is from genome assembly GCA_029959085.1 of Nemophila menziesii. Taxonomy (NCBI): domain Eukaryota; kingdom Viridiplantae; phylum Streptophyta; class Magnoliopsida; order Boraginales; family Hydrophyllaceae; genus Nemophila; species Nemophila menziesii. The sequence goes on along the minus strand of JARWIR010000018.1, from coordinate 26,025,812 downwards.
TTTTGTTGTCTCTATTGATATCGTCGGTATTGATAGTTTGTCAATACTTACGAATAGTTGTCGTGGATATTAATATTTTGTCAATATCGATGGATTTTGGTCGTATATATTGTAGTTGTTTAAATAGAGAGGACAAGTTTTGTCTCTATTGATCATTTCCAAAAGAGAGTAAGTCATTGCCGACTATTTCAATACCGACAACATATGTCGTCGGTAAGGATATTTTTTTTTTAATTTTATTTTAAACTCAGATTTATTAAAATAATTGTTTTATTATTTAATTATAACAAACAAAAAATTATAATGATATAGAATAAACGTTCGAAAATTAAAATAGCTATTTACTTATTACATTGTCACAACAACAAGGATTAAAAGTAAAAAATTCAGATAAAATAAATTATTACAATCCAAAATAAAAGTATACTGATAAAATAAAAAATAATATGAAACCAAAAAAAAGATAAAAGTCACAAAGTCTTTTGGTCATATAAAATATAAAGGTTAATAAAGTCACGAAGTATCTAGATCTTCAGTAGTCTCATCATGGAGTCTTATTTGATTTCTAGTGAGAGGAGTGAGATCAACGACATGAATGGTATGAGGGATGACATAGGTGGAAGCAGGACAATTAGGTGGGACGTCAGAAGCGGGGCCGGTAGAAGGGACGGTGGTAGATAGGCCGACATAAAGATCGAACAAGGGTAGACATTCGGCTAAGTGCTACTTGTTAAACCATGTGATCATCGTACCAACATCCTCTAGCGTAATCGCGGAAGGAGCAGAACTAGCAGCATTGGAGGTCATCGAATGATCGGTCGATGGAATTAAGCTTTCTCGGTCCTTAATTACCAGATAATCATTGAGTATGGAAATCACTCCCTCCAATTTCCATAGCAAATGAGGAGGAATCTGAGTCTCGACAGATTTCTTCCTCTTGCCCTTCAGAGGCAGACTCATTCATGCTACCCAGCTCCGGAAAGTACTACTTATGACCTTATTGGCACCATCAACCACTTGATCCACCAAAGCCTTTTGGCTCACTTATGGGGCTAAAGTAGAGGCTTCAGTAGACCCAGACTGTGAACTTTGAGTGATCATGTTGCGCATCTGGTCTCTCAACACCTCCTATTACATACTATATTAACATTATTAATATTTTTCTCAATCATAAGGATTCTTCAAAAATATTCAAAATATAAGTAAGTATGTTTAACAAACTTACATGGGTCTCCGTGTAGCGATCAATCCTCATTTCATGTCTCTTCTCGTCATAACCGACCCTCTTAAAAAATCGACATCATAAAGAGTGGTATCCGCTCTTCCTCTCCCTCTACCTGATTCTTTTCCTCTGGTAGTTCCTCGTATCCTTCATGTTTTAGTTTTTAGAAAACTTATTAAATCTACCTTGTAACAAAAATTAACTATTAATAATATACCTTGAACAAATCAGCTCGTTTTTTTGAGTAATTCTGTGACCCCATCCCGCTCAGCCTTGTTTGATTGGCCCTATTGGCCTTATTGGCCTCCGCCGGATTATGTCTTTTTGAAAAATATTAAATGTTTAAGATCAACCGTGCATGATTAAGAAATAATTCAATTTTTAAGTTAAAGATTTATTACACAAATTGTTCACTGGTCCTTAGCCCCCTAGCCCGCCAAGCCCGCCAAGCCCTTGTGCTCATCAGACACACCGTTTGGTTTACGGTCCTTCGTGAAGCAATCCACCTTACATCGGGGCTTATACTCTTTGTAACACTTGGTACATATCTTATGCAAGTCTCAAAAAATTTACCCCAATCCTCCCTCAATCTCCACTTATTCAACCAAAAAAAATCCTATAATCAAATATTAACATATCACACCTAACTAATTATAATTAAAACATATACAGAAAAGGAAAATGTTATTACACCCATACGATAAATCACTTGTTGCATCATCTCTCCAGGTACAACAACCCATTATTTATAACACATTGACACCTTCTCTCGTACCGTTAAAGAGATATCACATGAAACATGTTTCCCATGTTTTGTGTACGGATTTCAGGTGTGGTCTAGGACAAAAAATTAACAGGTAGCTTGTCCTGTAATTTAAGCATCTCCTGGTGGGCTGCTTGGAGAGTTGCCTTATCTCCCAGTTTACAAACCTTTTTCACTGTTTGGTTACGGATAATAAAATAAATACTAATTAATATTTGAGAATTGAGTACTTGGAGAATTACATCTGGTTAACGAATTGTTATTTGGACGTGGTTGATCATTATTATTACCACCCCATCGTGCTTATGTGACATAACGAATGTCATTAGTTATCAATTATAATGTAATTTATTTTGTTTTCAATTTGACCTCTAACTTTATTTTAAGACTAATTCCCCCCCCCCCCCCAAAAAAAGTTTATTTTATTATAATTTGACCTCTAGTTTATTATTTTATTACATTTTGACCTCTAACTAAGTATCTTATGTCAAATTGACCCCTAAATTTTATTTTATTGTATTTTTACCCCTTAAATAATTATTAAATTACAAATTGACCACTCCACTAAATTTTATTTTAATTACAATTTGACCTCTTACTTATTTTATTTTTCACTTTGACCTCTAACTTTATTACAATTTTACCCCTAACTTTTATTTTTATCAATTGGACCCCTAACTTTTTTTTATCAAATTGACCCTAATTTTTTCATCAAAATTAAACTTTAAAGAAAAAAATTTCCACATAGAATAAGCCACATTTTTTTACCTACTTTATAAACAAGACACCAACACGATCACAAATTTTATACCATATGAAATTTGAAAAGTACAATCAAAGGTGATTAACACAATCCATAATTAAAGAACACAATCAATTACATAAACGGAAGACTAATTTCATCGAGAATCAAAATACCCCATCCAATTAGTCTATCTCGTAACTCTCCGGGGTTATTGATTTATCGTCACTATTGATGTAAATCAGTTGCTCCGACAGGTCATCTCCATACTCATCCAATGTGTCGTCTTGAATTTCATCATCATCATTATTATCTTCAATCAATCTCAATTCCTTCTCCAACATTCATACGTGATTACCCCATTGTGTTATCGACTAAAGCAATGGTTATATTGATACAGCAACCCATAAATCGGAACTCCTTCTGTGTCAGTTATTTACCTCCCATACAACTTTTCACGCCATTTGTGTCTTCTTTGAATTTATTGTATTGATATAAAAGACCCTTTATACTTGGGTAGCCAATATATAAGGCCAATCACTCCACCAAATAGAATTTGTGTTGATCATGGTTGCTCCGTGTTCCGACCTCCATTTTTTAGCTCGCTCATCTATTTATACCATTTGCATTTGAACAACACAATCGAACAATTAAACATGGCCTTCAAAGTTTTGACCAATTCCTCGTAATAAGAAATACCATCAGCGATTGTGAAAACCCTGTAATCTTGAGTCCCTCTCTTTTCCCTTTTTCCACGAGATACCCATTTGACACCATTTAAAACACATGAATCAAATCTATAGATGGCAAGTGGGAAATGTTGGCTAATGAAATAAGTTCATCGGTAATGTGTAGATCTCTGGCTATATGCATTGAATACACCCTACCAACAAAAACAGTTAACAGATATTAAAAAGTTTATCTTCACTAAAAACTTAGATATAAACCTTCTCCAAGAACCATCCACAAAACTTTTCCCCATGAGTTTTTTCTTGGTTAGTGACTGGAAGTGAATACTTGTGTTCACTGTGCATACGAATTAATATCAAATATATACAATTACTTGTGCTTATACATAAGCATATGAAAGATAACTTACATCATATATTGTTCGATCTCATTGTAGTTGTGGAAGATGTACCAGTCAATTCTATCATTTGATTTGTACGGTAGTTACAATACTCCATTTTACCAACTGATTGACACTGACTTTTAAAAACTGAAAATTGTTTGAATTTTTGGAGTGTCTCACTGTATCACCCAGTTTGTTGAATTTGGCTCTTTCTTCTTGAAATAACTTTGATATAAAAGTAAATGTCTCATCTACAAGGTATCCATCAGAAATTGAACCCTAAGGCCTAGCCGAATCCCGAATATATTCTTTTAACATTTTCATGTACCTCTCAAATGGGTACATCCCATACATGTGAACTGGACCCCTAAATGGGCTTTCTCGTATAAGTGTATGACAAGATAAACCATTATGTTAAAAAGAAGCTGGAGGAACATCATTTCAAGCTTGCACATAAGCACCACTTCAGCTTTTCCTCTTTCCAATTATTTCATACTTAGATTCTTTTTATAAACATTTCTGAGCACGTTGCATAAACCAATGATAGGACCACTAACCTATTTATCGATGATAAGTCCGGGGATGCTAGACACAAAAAGAAAAGACATCATGATTTGACAGTCATGATATTTCATACCGATGATCTTTCCCGAATCACGCTGAAACTTCTGTGCTTTCAACCAATCGAGAAATATATGTCTCTTGTCTGGGGGCATTGCATACTTTGCACGCGGTTGCATCAATCTACCTCGATCCCCGATAACCACAACTCTTTCCTGGTACCCATATCTTTTACATCCTTTCTCGCTTCCACATTATCTTTGTTAATTTTTCCATGTAGTCCAACCACAGTACTGAGCAGACTATCACACACATTTTTTTCACAATGCATAACATCAATGTTATGTTTCAACAAGTTTTCTTACCAATAAGGTAAATAATAGAAAATTGGGTTGAGTGAGAACATCTTCGAGTGAAAACTCAAGCTCTAGGGCGATTCGTTGATGGAATGTGAGGAGAGAGCCAAAAGCTCACTTTTCATTTACCCAAATATACCACACCGTCCCTAAGCCACGTTATAACCAAATACCTTAGGATTTCTAACTGCTTGGTGGAGAAACAATTGAGCTATTATGTAGTAGGTAAGTGGAACATTGGATGCTATATTAGGACCTATGAACAACCTATAGCCATTAACATGAACTAAGTTATCATCCTCTCCTTCTGGCATTGCGAAATTAATATGGACTTGAATTTATGGATTGTTCATTATGTGTATATTAGGCATATGTGTGCATTATTTCTTAAGCATTACTACATGAGACTTTTTAAATATATCGTGCTCTAGGATCATTCATTGTATTCTGTTCTTATTCTCCTCCGACTTCTTCTTCTTGTATATGACTACCCTAATGTTCTTTATTTTTATTGTATCGGGACGATACAACTTTGAGTTGGGGGTCTTGATGTCTCATCATTTGTGAAAATAAAATCTATTTTTGAGACATCATTTTAGGCGTATTTAATAGTTTATAGGTCGATTTTAGCTTGATTTAGTGCACTTTCCTATTCTGGGTCTTGAATTAATTAATTATTATTTTTAGAGCATATTGGGTTTAATTATTTATTTAGTGTGAAGCTTTAGAGATATATGGTAATTAATTAGAGTCCAAGTTGGTAAAGAGAGCTAAAGGAAAGAAGATAAACATGGAAATTGAGGATAAGGAAGTAAAAGCTAAAAACATGGAAAAAGAAAACCTGCCTTAAATCTGAATTTCTGCACCTACGACCATAAATCAGATTATATCTTAAAAACGGTGAGGAATTTGGAGAAACGGTCAAGAGCAAAGTTGAAGATCTTTACGAGACGGTGAATTTGGTGTACTCATACGCATCAATCGGATAAGTATTGAAGCTTCTAGGACCAAAAGAAAACCGGGGCTGATTGCATGTTTTTGGGCTACGAATTTGAGTTGGGCTAGGAGCCCATATTTATCTTTTCCTTCAAGAAAACGAATTAGGTCTTCCTACACACTATAAATACAGCCTCTTAACATTAGAAAATCATCCTTGACCAAACCTTAAGGTCAGGAAGAAGCTATAACACAAGAAGATAAGTCTGGAAGGAGCTGTGCATCAATCATGTCTTCTTCAACCTTCAATTATGTAATTCTTTTCTTTTCTTTTCTTAGTATGAATTAATTCTATTTAGCTTGAGTTTTAGCCTATATGTATGAACCCTAGTTTGAGTTGACATCTATCTAATTTGATTGAATTTATGTTTTGATTTCTCTGTTTATGTGTTGGATTTATATTCTGTGTTCTTTATGGTTGCAAACATATAGGATTACCATCATAGTAGTTAGATAACCGGTATATTTGACTATAGAATTAGCACATAACGTCTAGAATAAGGTTTGACCTGACAACCCAGCCTAACTAGATAGTCAATGGTTTAGTGTATTGCTATTTAATCAATTGCAGGAACAGTTTGCTTAGGTTCTTATTGACACAGGTAAACCCTATTTGAAACTACCTAGCGCAATTGAAACCAAACTATTGAAATACTACATGATTCATACCTTACATGTTTAGAATGGCAAAACTAGTGGGGATTACTTGCTAATTACTCAAGCTAAACTTTCATACTATCTTCTTTTCTTTTGTTTATTTTCTGTCTTTAGTTTATTAGTTTAATTTTCCTTTATTAAAAACAAAATAAAAATCTATTTTCCTTTTCTTTCTTTGCATATTATCTTTTCTATCTTTTATATCTGCACTTGAATATTTGCATAAGTTCTTCTTAACATTCGTAGTCCCTGAGGAACGAATTCTACTTATTCATTAAAACTTGCATACGATCTGTATACTTGCAGAACCGTGCTCAGCTTAGGGTGTTTATTTGCACTTATTTTATATATCTTTTTATCACACCTTAGGCGTCACCAGAGACCTATGCTGTAATTAAACTCTCGTTATCTTTATACATTAGGTTAACAAGAACCGCAAAACATAAATTTTTTGAATTTTTGCATTGTTACAAAAGAAAGAAGATGAATAATTAAACTATAAACAAATAATACTAATAATATTTTAAAAAGTAGAGCTTCTTAATCATCAAAATAAGAAGGAAGTGTAGGAAAACCACATTGTTCTTTACATTGGTACACAGTTGATCAAGAGGGAGATTAATCACAATCGAAAATTAACAGGTGAAAACTAAAGATACAACAAGTGTAGGTAGAAACTCATAATTAACCAGTTTAAATCTTATTAAATAAGATGAAGTGTGTTATATACATTAGTAATTGAGTTGCTTGAATATAATATTGTTTATATTAATGCTAGGAATAGATTAAAAAATAATATAATCCTCTTAGAATGGCTATAAAAAATTTCTAATTAACTTGCAACTCAATTTTTATTATAAAATAAATAAACTAATCAATCATTGAATTTTTCACAAGTAAAAATTATGAGAGAGAGAGAGAGAGAGAGAGAGAGAGAGAGAGAGAGAGAGAGAGAGAGAGAGAGAGAGAAAGATTATAACTTGGATGAATTTATACGGTTTAAGGAAAGAAAAGAAAGGGAAAAAAAGATAGAGAACGATTTTGTAGTGAAAAATAGGAGTTTAACGGATTTTACCTTTTACATCGTTGCATAGTAACTAGACTAGTTACTATAAACTTTTATAATAATATACCAGAGGCCTCTTAAACTTTTCAAATATTTTACCCATCTTTTTTCTCCACAACTTGGTATATTCGTCTACAGTCCAAGACACAGGTTATGGCATCCAAAGTTTCATAACCTACTCGGATTATATATTTTTAATTTATTAAATAGACCTTAAAAAAATTATGGACAATTATAATAGTGCATTGTTAAAAAAGCAATACCTTAATAAAAAAACAAAAAACCCAGTAAACATTCCAAAAGACGTTTCAATAATGTCTCTAGCACTTACAGATTAGAAAGAAACACCCAGATTGCATGTAATCTCGTTAAATCTTCCTAGACTGACAAAAAAAGACGTGAGAATCGAGGTATAAGAACATAGGGTTTTGAGAATTAGTGGGGAAAGGAATTGTGAAGAGCAGGTTGAAGGTGAGAATTGGCATAGATCTGAGAGGATTAATGAAGTTTTGGAGACTATTCATGTTGCCTTTAAGTACTGATTTGGAGAGAGTTAATGCACATTTATAAAATGGAGTTTTGAAGATTACTGTTCCTAATTGTTCCATTATGGCCTATTTGATTGTTATCTACTCGATCTGTTCCATAAATAATATTCACTTATAAACATCTTCTTCATATTAACTTTAAATTACCAACTGTCAACTCTCATGCGCTCTTGACTCCAAATACTATCTAGAAACCAAAGGGCTACCTTAGAATCTTCAGAAATTGCACGTGATGACTCTATCTTGCCGATTTCCAAAATAATCCAGTAAATGTTCTCGCTTTCTAAAAGTGGGTTCCTGGTCCTGTAACGCCTTGACATGGGATTGACCTTCCTTTCTCAACTTCTCATACTTGTCTCGTGATATCCTATCATCCAAGTTACTAATAGTTGCACATTTAATACATAAATGACACACCAATAGCTCTAAAAGTAGCAAATATCCAAAACTAGACAAGAATTGAGAATATGTCTAAATATAGAGAATATTCTCTCAAATAAGTCCAAAAAACCCCTAAAAATATATCTTGTGACTAGATTCGTCCCGACAAAATAAGAACTAAACTAGGAAATCTAAATCAACTAAGTATGGAAGAGAAGAATGTAAAAAATAATCCCAAATTAATTACCTTACAAATCTCGTGTGATAATATCTACAAAATAAATCACACATATACTTATCATATAAACAATCAACACGATATATCGCTTAGTATGATATGGTGGTTATACGTTGTTCCTCGATCCCAACATACTATCTGATAGTCCATTCAACTACTCTCTGTCATATTAATCGTTTCTAGATCATGTAACTAAGAATTATAAGGTCTTAAGTTTATAACTTGGATTAGGGACTATATGATAAGTATTTGGATATTTGTATTGAGCTTTTGACTATCTACTCACTAGTCGTCAACTAAACACCTTAGAGTTTGAGTTTACACTCAACCCTCTTGATGCGCTTAATAAACATCCCCAATAATCTTAATATCAATTCATGATGATTACATAATTAATTCAACTTTGTATGTTCTTTTATTTCAATTCTTTTTCATTCATTTTTTTAAGTTAGACATGACACTTTTGTTAATGTGAGATATCATGCTACTTAATTTCTTGTTTTTTTTCTTTTCCTTAGTATTTTTCTTTCGATAGATGCCGGCAAAGGGTTACAATAAAAGGCGCATCATCAACATATCACATATATACAAGCTCAACCCACCCTATGTGTGTTTCCCTTAATCGAACCCACCGCCCCAAACTCAAGCTCAAAGGACGAATATTTTAGAGTTGCGATTTGAGTGCATGTCATATGAAAAGTCCTAATATCTAAGGGATATGACTTATAACGTGGCTATAAAGAAAAGGCTGAATGTTAGAAGGGGTTAAGAAGGATATAAAAATTAATATCTGGATAGCAAGCTTAAAGGCAACAATGAGCTTATCAAATAAACGTCTTAATCATCTTCCTAACTACGTGACTTCGTTACTTTCCCACCACTAGTACATTCATTAAATGGTTTTCAATTAGTTTAGATCTCACATTCGACACACCAATCATTGTCCTTAAGTTCAACACTTACTTCTCCTGCATTGGTTACTAATAATTTCTATATTTTTATGGTGTGGTTTCATGTCCATACTTTAAGCATGTTATGCCCATACTTTAAGTATGTTATGACTAGATCAAAGACAATATATTTAACTATCATTAACGCACTAAAGTTATGATTTCGAGAGACATTTGACATATTTTATACCTAATTTTTTATGGTATACACTAAAAAAATTAATTTTTTCTAACAAAGCAATAAAACACATAAAATAGAAAGGAGAAACAACGAATTCCTACACCTCCAACTCAAAAATGAGTCATGTTCTCATGACCAGACTCGATAAACTGTGAACCATTTATTATCCATTTCATAGGTGATATTTAGATTATTAGTTTTTGGGTGATAACTAGTACTACTTTTTCAATAATTTACATGTGTAGAATTATCTATTTCCTTACTTTCTTAGATACGATATATAAGGTTATTTTGCACTTTTCCTGTATGACGATTGACGAAGTTTCCCTGTTTCTTTAGAGGATTCTACTAATTAGAGCCCAATTCTCTCAAAAGAGAGTTTTTAAAGCATAACTAGAAAATACTACTTTTTAAAGCTTAATTCTCATTTCTGGTTTGCTTTTTTACTTTTCTGCCATTTTCAATTTTTTTAATTCGTTTTTCTTATTTTTTTATTAATTTTTTTCTGAGTTTTTTTTACTTTAACTTACCAGATACTCACTCTGTTTCAAAATGTTTGTCCACTTTGCTTTTCACACAAATTAAGAAATGCAATTATTACACTTCCTATTAAAAAAATACCCTTCATAAAGTGTCTTGATATCTTAAATTCGTATTGGAAACATAAGTTCTAATTTTTTAATAAGAGTAATAGTGGAAAAAAGATGGAAAAAGTGTCTTATATTCTAAGTGAACAAACATTTTGAAACTACATTTTTAGTAAGTGGACAAACATTTTGAAACGGAGGGAGTAGTTTTTTCCGTTGCATTCACGAGGGTACATACCTACATTTTTTATCGGTACAGACCTAAGTTTTTTTAACGTTTTTTAGGTGAATAAAATGATATTTTTTGTATATGTCCAATGTCCCGGTTTTGTCAAGTTCATGTCCAATAAAATCCAAGCAAGTTCGTATACCCAATTGTCTGTACACAAGTCCGTTTTGTTAATATTCATGACAATGTGTCCAGGGATATACATAAAGGAAAATACTAAGGGGACCCAAAGGGCTGGACCAACGTGCCTATACCCAAAGGACTGGACTCAAGTGGCTATTCCTACCCCAATTATTACCTGTAAAACAACCAAGAAAGGTTAATAGTTTAATAATTAAACATTTTTATTAGAAAATAAAACTGAAAAAAACAAAACAAGAAAAAGAAATTGTGTTTAGAAAAATTGAAAACCAATAAAACCTTGGACCATATTGGGCTGGACCCTAACAGGTCTGGACCTGACACAGCCTTCATTTTAAAGAAAAAAGAACCTGCTTACTAGTTTAATAATCAAACTTTTTTATTAGGAAATAAAACTGAAAAAAAACAAAAACAAAAAAAAGAAAAAGAAATTGTGTTTAGACAATATTGGGCTGGACCATAATGGGCTGGACCCAAAAAGTCCTGGCCCCAAAAAAGCTGGACATAGTCGCGTTTAAAGAAAGAAAATAAAATTAGTTCGAACAAAACAAATACAGAAACGAGGCAGCGGGCTTGGAACTGTGTAGATCTGCAGCGCTGATGGCGGCGTTTTTCTTGAGCTGGTGCTGGGAACGGTGTAGATCTCCACCAGCGGCGAGCTTGGAACGGTGTAGACCGTGGCGGCGGAGTGCTGAGTCTCATCAGTGACTGTTGGTGGCTTAGGGTTGTGGCGGAGTGATGGTCCTCGTCAGATCTCGTGCCCTTGGATGGAGATCGGATTCGGAGTCCGAGATCTCGTCAGCGGTGGCGGCAGTGGGAGGCTGAGTCTGTTGGTGAACGCGGAGCAGTGTTGGTGGTCGAGATTCGGGGATGGCGGCAGTGGGATGGTGAGTGTGTTGGTGGACGCGGAGCTGTGTTGGTGGTCGAGATCTGGAGACGCCGGGGATGGAAGAAGGAAGGGCAAGAGGAGGGGGAAGGTGGAAGGCTTTTTGTGGAGCGGTGGGTAGTTGAGAAGGTTGGAAGGGGAAGAGGTTGGAGCGGCGGTCATGGTGGAAGGTTTTGGTTCAGAGAGAGAGAGAGAGAGGTGGATTTTCAGAAACAAAACTCTGTTAGGTTTTTATTTTTTATTTTTGTTAGTTTCATAAGCTGAATAAGAGAGCAAAGGGATTTTTGAGTATTTTATTAGGTTTTAGTTGGTATTGGATTAATAGGGGAAAATGACCCAAAAAATCAAAATAATATTATTTATGCCCAATAACCTCAATGACAAAATTTCTGCCCAATAAAATCATCAATTGAATTATTTTATACATTATTTGACTAAACTATCCTTACTTATTTTCTATATTACAAACTATTTAATATATTTCTTCTTCTCGTTCAAAGCCGCAATCCACCACAACCCATCCCATCAAAACTCCATTCTTCCCCATCTAAGAACACAGATCCTCAACGTGGTTTTGGGATTTCTTGTAGGGTGGTTGCCCCTCTCAGTTTGCCGATGATTTCTCCGTTGCAACCAAAAATCAATAGCCCTTACCGATCTATCCATATATATATATATATATATATATATATATATATATATATATATTTAATCTTATAGAGCTGTTGTTGATGATTTTATAGTGGCATTGGCCGTGACGGTTGTGGTGGTCGTATAGTAGTGCTTTGAGGCTGTGATGATTCCCCAGCCGCTCTCCTGCAAATTGGCCATCGTGAGTTCATTCTACACCATCATCGACATTGAAGAACCCAAATTAAGGTAAAACAAAATCAATTTTTTGCAATTGAAAACTTTGAACGTATGAACAATGATGTGCTGAGTGTAGCGTACCTGGGAAGACCTGTTGGAGTGAGTCAGTGACCCGTTCATTCTCATTTTCAAGCCATTCTTGTTGTAGCTTATTATCATCATCCAATAGCCACTTAAACTTATCTTTCTCAGTCTCGATTATATCACCAAGCTCTCGTAACGGTGTTGATGTGCTCACTTATCTATACTGGAAATCCCAAGTATAGGAAGTTGCATAAATCGACCCAAATCCCGAATTCTAAACGCACCCTTTTCCTGATTATTCGATTTCAATTGAAAGTAAAATATAGTTATTTAATGCAGATATCTATAGCAACTGATACAAAGGTGTTTGTGGTGGTGATGTTTGACATGGCTGCTAAGATTCTCTTTGGTTGCTCTGCTGATGACTTCTTTGACTTTGCTAAGACTCACCCTTTTGCTGGTAACTAAACAAAACTTATACTTCATTTCTTGATTTTATTGAGTAAATTAATTAATTGAATTTCTACATTTTATGAGGTCAAATTAATAAAAATGTATTATAATTGTCAAAATTCTCTAAATGGATTTGAGTAAGGGAGTAATTGCTTGTTAATTTCAACTAAATATAGCTTTTGACTACTTATATATTCATATATGTCCGTTATAAATGACAAAATGAATAATGAAATTAAAAATGAATATTTGCACAGGTGTCAATGCAGGTAAGGTTTTGGAGGGAGAGATATTGAAGGTTACATTGTCAAAACCAAAGAATGGTAATGCACAACATCCAAGAGTTGTATCAGTTATTCCTTTGCGCTCAACTTTAAGCCAGCTATTGAGACCTTGAGGGAATTTTATAATCCTCCTCAACCCTGAATATCTTAACCTTGTTCTTATCTACTGACTCAGAGAAAGCCGAAGCTCAAATCGGAGTTGATGTGCTCAGTTCTCTCAATTATGCTATCACAAGTTAGGTTAATCTCCATGGAAATGCCACATTGTTAATGACTGTGAACTGAGAAAAGTTTATTTAGTTGATGGGATTCATATGCGTCATGCGATTTTATACGTTAGTTGATGGGATATAATTGTATTGGTGGGGTTTTATTTAGTTGATGGGATTTATATTTGCTATGGGATTTTATACGTTAGTTGATGGGATATAGTTTGTATTGGTGGGATTTTTTTTTGTCAAAATATTGGTGGAATTCAATACAACTAGTGATGGGATTTATATGCGTCATGGGATTTTATACGTTAGTTGATGAGATATAGTTGTATTGGTGGGATTTTTTTTTGTCAAAATATTGGTGGAATTCAATACAACTAGTGATGGGATTTATATGCGTAATGACAGGAATCGTCCGTGACGGGAATCGTCCTTGACGGGAATCGTGCTTGACGGGAATCGTGCTTGACGGGAATCGTCCTTGACGGGAATCGTCCTTGACGGGAATCGCCCGTGACGAGAATCGTACTTGACGGGAATCGTCCTTGACGGGAATAGTTCTTATGATGTAAGGGTAAACATGTAATCTTATAATAGTAAGTTAATGGATGATTCTTTGGGGCAAGTATAATATTATTTTGATTTTTTAAGTCATTGACCCGATTAATAGTTAGTTGAAATAGTATTTGAATTTTTGTTTGTTAAGTTGCAAGTCATAGGACTCTTTATACTAATTGGCTCGCTTCTTTATCCGTTGGTTAGCTTGAGCCATCAGGTTCAACTTGTTGTCTCATTGTTCCCCCATCGCATACAACATGCAATTACATTCAGTTTGGTCCCACCTGACCAAATCCTTATCATACAACTTTTTTTTTGGTTGAAATTTATTTATGAGACTAGTTGAGTAAGGTTGAGTCATTAATTTCCAACAAGGTAGCAGCTAGCTAGTTTTGGGGATTTCATGAAGTAACGCTCTCACATTCCTTTTTAGTCGTAGAAATTGTGACCTTACGAGAAAATTGTTGAAAAAGTTAAATAATTTTACCTCATAAAAACTTTAAAAAACCTCGAGTTTAAACCAACCTTTAAAAATTTCTAATCGTGAAATAAACATATGAGTAATAGTATAACTTTCCACATCAATTTGGAGTCTTCCAATATCGAAAAATTTCAAGAACCCTATTTCTACACTTACAATTTTCTTTGCAATTTCTTCAATCAATTTCCTACACTCATTTTAAGTACCAGAGAATAATCGTTGGGGAAAAATCTTTTGACACAGCACGCCACAGTGAATAAGTTGTGTCATGTTTCTCAACACATGAGGCAATGAAAGCTTGATTGTAATAGTGGGACATTGTATAAGGACGTTAAAGGTCGTTAGACTTACCACCTAACTTAGGACGTAGAGTAATTTACGTCCCAATCCGAGGAGTGTTTTTACTTAAGGAGGTTCCTTCATTTATGGAAATCTTATCTCATTGGAGGATCCTACACGTTATTCAAATAACACCTTGACTTTTCATGATTCCTCCTCTATACTTTTTTCTTTTTTTGGTCAAATCTTCATCAAATTAAATAATAAAATAGAGTATCTTTAATTATTATCATTTGCAATCATTTTATTTCATGATCATATATTCTTCTAATCAAAGTGAGTACCAAAAGTATCTACCACCACCCTCACAACCGGGGTATGTCTCCCATTTACCGGAATACCATTAAGCTCCGGTAATAGTGGTTACTGAAACAACCAATCACCAGTTTATTAAGCTCAAAAAACTAAAGGCCCTTGCCCCTTAGTCAACAGGCTTCTGTGGTTGTTTCTCAAACTGTAACTAAAATTACAAATTATTAAGATACTCATTTATTTTTCTTGCATGTTACCATAGCTTATAATAGTATTTTTCAACTTTATGGTACTCGTGTTTTTCATGTATTACATAATCGTTAGAATGTCTCCTGCTTCTACAAGTTTAGTTAGAGTTGAACCAAGTAAATCCATTTTTGTGTCTCTTCTATGAGGTCAAGCTTTCCTCGTAAATTTAGATTGTTGACACTCAAGCATAAGTTTATAAATTTTGAGCAATGTATGGTTATGTGAAGTGTATGAAAGACTTCACAAACGTACAATAAACTATAGGGTATGACAATGTCTAAGAATGAATAGTAGTCGTATATCCCCACAATACCTCTGGTTACATTTCAGGCAATTTCTTTAGATATATACAAGTTGCCTTTTATCATATTGGTGACTTTCACCTGGCTATTACTTTGACGATAATCACCCAATGAATATGCTATCTTGGTTTGATTTTTGAACTTTGTTTGGGAGTATTGTGATACGAATTGCATTCCATGATTGGCCATAATTATGTTAAGGATCCATATCAACAAACTACATTTTACCAGATAAACTTCCAAGCAGACTGCACAGAGATAGATGATACGAATCTAGCCTTAATTTGTGTGTGTGTATATCGGTGATGGGTCATACTAATGGGCAAGCGCCCGATAATATAAAACCCCTATTAGTTAACTTCATCTTTATGGTTAGCTGTCGTTGTATCAATTTATGTTCTTAATAGATTTTGCAAGATTTTACCATTTTGCCTGTGTCCTTCAATATTGTCAAATAGCGGAACCTGTGCTGAACCATCTTTCATTGACCATAACAACAAATTGATGACCACAAACTCCATCATGCATGATGCATCTCTTATAAAATTATCAGGCCTCTACCTTATCCACACATCTTAGTAGTGGTTATTCATAGACCATTTGTCTAATGTTCTCTTTGGAGGACAAAATATCTAGATTTCGATATTAGGGCTCTAGCCTTCTTTTTATCTTTAGGGAGTAGTCCTTCTTCTAGATAAACCTTTAGTTCTCCCATTTAACTCTGTATGGGATATGTAACATGCAACTCCACTTCATAGATCAATGACAAACTGGGTTTGTTTATTGATGCAACGTGACACCTTTGGCAAATTGATTATTTACTGTCATTCAGGCAAATACATCTACTCGAGTGTTCTTTTCCCTTCAAATATGGATATTTTAGGAGGTCTTGAACATTACTAGTAGACTTTTCACCTTTGATTGATATGTGCCAATCATTGTTTCCTTGTTGGGTAAGATCAACTCATCTATCCAACCACCAGATGCGAGTCAGTGTGCGGAAAGAGTGAACTTTTTTTTTTTTTCTTTTGAGTACATGAGAGAGCCACTTTGGGCTCGGAGTCATTTCGACTCCAATGAGATTCGATCCCAGGACCTCTTGGTCTCTGCGGAGTAGCCTAACCACTAGGCCAACTATCTATCTCGGAAAGAGTGAACTTATTATTGATATACATAGCATTTATGTAAAAGTAGTCTACGAGTTATGGAGTGGTGTTTCTAGGCATATTTTGTAGCTCGTTTCCACCTAGAAGGTGGGTTTAGATCATAGAATCCTAATTCTGGTTAATTTACCCAATTAACTCTTCTTCATAGTCTTAATAATTCATCTTTCTCTCTTGTAGGTTATTGGTTTATGCATGTATATATCATATATGTAAGATCCGTTAATCCTAACTTGTTCCTAAGGAGAGAAATGCATCCGGAGTATTGTTATGCTTTCGTAGATTTACTAGCTTTATTTGCCATTGTATTATCATCCTTATTTCATACACATAACATAGTAGAGTTTTACACAATTGATTGTTAAATAGGACAAACAATCCTCTTGGATATGATACACTTTCCTTTATTACTTGGATCGACATGTACACTTGTGGTCCTATGTACTTGATGTCTCCCTATTTGTGATGATTTATTATTAAGTGGAGACATCATTTTTAGTGTTTTAAAAGTCTAAATACTCGATTTTCACATGATATATTGCACTTTCATATTTTTAGTCTTGATTTATTGAATTATTATTTTTAGAGCATATTGAGTTTAATTATTTATTTAGTGTGAAGCTTTAATGATATATATGGAGATTAATTAGATGCCAAGTAAATTATAAGATCTAAAGGAAAGAAGATATACATGGAAATTAAAGAAAAGAAAGGAAAAGCTAAGATGTAAAAATATAAAGTTGTCAAATAAATCTGAATTCCAACACCCACGACCACAAAATAGCTCATAACTCAAGATTGGCTAGGAATTTGGAAGAATGGTCTGAAGCAAAGTTAAAGAGCTTTCCGAGACGATCAGTTTCGACTATTGGAATGCATCAAACGGATAAGTATTGAAACAGTTTGACCAAAACAAAACAGTGGCAGATTATTACCTTTTCTATATTTTAGGGTTACGAATTTGAGTTGAGCTTGGAGTCCAAGTTACTTGTCTTCCACTCCAAGAAAACAAATTAGGTCTTCTAAACACCTATAAATACACCCTTTTAACTCTTGTAAATAATCCTTGCCTCACGAATTCAACTTATCATTAAAACTTGCATACGTCCTGTAATACTTGCAGTTTTGTGCTAGTCTAGGGAGAATTGTCCATCGTTTATCTATGTTTTATTATAGTATTTTATCACACCCTAGGCAACACCAGTACTCTTTGGGGTGTAAAACAAATCACATCCAAGGGGACACCAATTGGCTTTATATTTAGTAAATATATGTATGATTTGGGTTTATAGATTTGTATAAAGAGGGAGACCGTAACACCAAAATCATTAACAATGAATTTCGCTTAACGATCTAAGTTGATAAAGCTTTTATATTATCTACTTCTCATAAATAGAATTCTTCCTAACCTTGTTAAGAAATTGTTTGCATGCTTGATAGTTTGGGCTCACAAGTCTACATTGTGGAATAAACCGTTGGTTTTATATCCCATACCACCACCAATCTGGTTATGACCACTTGTCCAATTACGAAAAGTCACCAACCAGATTTATTGATGACACGGGCGAACCTCCCATATAATAGGTGCTCCACTGCCCACGAAGGTAATTACTTATGGTAACTTCTTTATCAACTCCAACATTTTCATGATTGTTCAATGGTGTTTTCTAAAATTATCAAACAAACATTTTAGAAATCATACATTAATTATGAACAATTTTAATTAACAACTAGTTAAATTCTAGGAACCTATCATGAATATACATATACCCCAAATAAATAAATTTATTCATACAAGAATCATTAGTTTATACACAAATTACATGGTAAATAATCCTTCAAAATCTTAGTTTTTTCCTTTTATAGTTTTACTAATGTTGTTTAATGCACAAATTAGTTTTGGTTGTGGTGATCGGAGATTGGTGGAAAAAGTTGTAGTGGTGGTGTTGTGGAGGACAATGAGATCGGAAGAACAAGAAAAGAAAAATAAAAAGTAAAAAATGAAACAAATGTTAAAAATGAATCAAGGGTTAATGACTTTATTTGTCATGTTTGTTCGGACAACAAATAATCTTGGTAGGTAACATATCTTTACTAATGACTAATTTCATTAGAAATTACAAAAGAGCTAACGTTGATCATATTATGACAATATATGGATAAAATATTAATTTGCAAAAATAAAGGGAAAACTTTTCACTTGATGCAAAATTAAGGAATTGTTTGTGACATTTACCTTAAAAAAAAAGCTACCAATATTAAATATAAAAATTAACTATAGTATAAATTCCTTTGACCTAAATTGTATCCATGACATAATTATATCTCATTGTCGCCTCCATCTTATTTCACCTCTTCTTCTAATCTCACATCTATTACTCAATTTATAACTTTCCCCAGTTTCAATTTAGTCGGCATAATATTTCCTTTAACCTCTTCATCTGCACTCGTACATTGGATCTTTTCGTAAGGATACGATCGTTGGTCATGACATTTCAATAAAAGGCAACAAAACTATGAAATTGGGTAAGACACACTAATATATTATGTAAACTGGTATTCCAATTTTGTAAATCAGATTCATAATTCTTTACGATTGAAAAAAATTTGGACGGTTAATTAAGGTCGCATGATCTAATTGATTTTTTAAGGGGTAATTTCCTAGTAACTCAATTTTTATGTGAATTTGTCAATTACAAATTTTTGTTTTTTTTTTCTATAATGATTTTTGTAAGGTCATTATGCGTTTTATTTAATTTAATATAGGTGTACTCTATAAAGTCATCAGTATATGGTTTTTGTTTATACTACGAAATTACAAAGCTTTAATAGTTCCAGGACCATTACAGGTGTCTCGTAGCAGTGGATGATATTAAACAAGAATACAATATTCTCCAAAAATGAATTGAACAGCATTATACAGGTACCTAATGATTTTTTTTAATATTCTGGCCAATAGTAAGATCTTATTGAGAGGGTACTATGGTAATTTTTTATGGGGGGATCAGTCGTAAATAAATGTCTAAATTCATGAGTTGATAATAAAGAAATAGTAGAGAAGCTAGTTCTGGAACTGTAAAGCTATGTCCTTCATGAATTTGCACTAAGACAATTGATAGGTATTTTTCGATTATCTTAGACTGCCTGAAGATAAACCTGCTGGATATGGAGGTTGAAATACCCGAAGAAGCCTTGAGAGCCTCAAGGTCGGTTCCTGAGCGAAGATGTGCCTAGCGAGCATTTACAAATCTGCGAATACAATATACGAGGAGGTCAATTAGTACTTACATTCTTTTATGATTTCCACATGTAATTAAAGTTCTTCTTCTTTTTGGTGGAATGTTGAAGACTTAGTTTTGTATATGTTTCAGATTATACAATCCGCAATTGCTCTCGAGGATATGATTAAAGGAGAAGATTTCCACATTATGCTTTTTACTCAATCAGATCGATTCACCGGCTCCATTACGCCATCCTTCACCGCGACTCCATCACCGCAATCAGATTGACTCCAATCTCCATCGCCTCACCTCTATCTGCGTCTCCGTCTCCGTCGCAGAAGGATTCACAGGTTAGACACTTACTTTACACGTTAACTTTTCTATGTCTATCAGTATCAGTGAAATGTGTGTGTGAGTTTACGAGTTTGCGAGTTGTGAGTGTGCAATTGCGATTAAGTTTTGATGCAATTGTGATTCGTGATCTTTCCTTGATGACCTATAATTTGTGTGTGCGTGAGTTAGTTAATGGCATATCAGTAGCTTATAAGGACTTATAGTGCATATTAATTTGAGTTTGTAGCTTATGTAATGATTTATAATGTGTGATATAGGGACTTATAGTGCGATTTTGCATAATATAGGAACCTCACTGCACATTTTGTATATTATAGGGACATGCAGTGCAATTTTGCATATTATAGGGACATGCAGTGCAATTTTGCATAATATAGGAACCATACTGCATTTTTTGCATACTATAGGGACCTGTAGTGCATTTTTTGCATAATATAGGGACCTCTAGTGCAATATTTTCATAACATATGGACCTACAGTGCATTCTATCATAATATAGGGACCTGTAGTACACTTTTTGCATAATATACAGACATATAGTGCATTTTTTTGCATACTATAAGGACCTACAATGCAATTTTTCATAATCTAGGGTCCTACATGCATTTTTTTCATAATAAAGGGACATATAGTGCATTTTTCATAATATAGGGACATACAGTACATTTTTTCATAATATAGGGACCTCCAGTGCACTTTTTTTCATAATATAGGGACCTCTAGTGCACTTTTTTCATAATATAAGGGACCTCCAGTGCAATTTTTTTGTAATAATATGGACCTACATTGCATTCTTTTCTTAATATAGGGACCTGTAGTGTATTTTTTAAGATTAAACTCCGATTTTATAACTTTGCACTGCAGACAATTTTATCGATCCGCTCAAGAACCGATCCTCTCTACTCAAATGACGACAAGGAATGATCTGAAGCGGAAAACCTCAGAGGTTAGTTTTTTTCTTCGAATTTTTGGGTTAAAATATCTCTGGCACGTGTACTTAACAGTAAAAATGGATGGAATTGGATGTGGGGACTTACATTATTGAAAAAATAAAGTTTGGGATCCATTTGGGTAACTTTTAAACTTCAGGTCTTTTTTCCATAAATTGTAAATAGTTAAGGGACCATTAAATCAAAGGAAAAATTCCCAAAATGGTCCTTGAACTATGCCATTTACTCTTTAAGGACGTAAAGTTACATAAATTCCATTGAAACTAACAAATTATACTTGATTGACCTAAATATATTTTTTCTTAATGCAGGCATCAATTTCTCAAGTTCCAGTTCAATCTGAGGCTAAAAAAGGAAAAATTTCGAAGGGGATATATACTTTGCTTAACATAGGGACATATAGTTCAGTTTTTGTACATAATACAGGGATCTGAAGTGCATTTCTTTTAAATCTGAGGACCTATACTGCATTTTTTTCTTTATACAGGGATTCATTAGTGCAATTTTTTCAAATATAGGGACCCATATAAAGGAAGAAACAGTGCATTTCTTATAAAATATAGGGACTTGTAGTGTAATTTGTAATAACACATGGACCTATAGGTGAGTTATGCACTTTTATTTTTTAATAGTTATGAACCTTTAGTTTTTAATACATAATATAGGGATCTTTAGTGCAATCTTTCAACATATATTATGTGTATTTAGTGCAATTTTTGTATTATATAGGGGAATCTTTTAGTGTATTCTTTTTATACCAAAAACACCCTAAAGTTTGTAAAAGATTCAAAAGAACCCTAATCTTTTAAAAGGGATAAATACCCCTTTAGTTTATAATTTTTTTTGAAAACCCCTATACTTTTAAAAAGAACAACTATCCCTCTGAAGTTTGTAAAATATTCAAAAAATCCATATACTTTAAAAAAAACAAATACCCCCTAAAGTTTGTAAAATATTCAAAAACCCCTATA
This sequence comes from Nemophila menziesii, assembly GCA_029959085.1. NCBI lineage: Eukaryota > Viridiplantae > Streptophyta > Magnoliopsida > Boraginales > Hydrophyllaceae > Nemophila > Nemophila menziesii. The sequence continues at coordinate 26,003,550 of JARWIR010000018.1, read as the reverse complement.
CTTTAAAAAAGAAAAAATATCCCCTCTAGAGTTTATAAATATTCAAAAAACTCCTACACTATTAAAAAAAGACAAATGTCTCCCTAAAGTTTGTAAAACATTTAAAAAGCACCCTATACTTTTAAAAAGGACAAATATCCCCCTAGACTTAGTAAAATATTTTAAAAACCGCTATACCAAAAGCGATAATAGATCTCGTCGTTAAGTAGTTAATATGGGCGAACGACGGGAATTGAACCCGCGCATGGTGGATTCACAATCCACTGCCTTAATCCACTTGGCTACATCCGCCCCTTTAAAAAGCACCAATATCCCACTCAAGTTTGTAAAATATTCAAAAAACCCTCTACACTTTTACAAAAGATAAATATCCTCCTAAAGTTTTTAAAATATTCATAAAACAAATTTAACAGGATTTTTTGATTGTTGTGCGACAAATACAATTGTTTGTCAATACACATACCAGGAGTTCCCACAACATTTTGTTTGGAATAGTTCAGAGGGAAAATGGACACCTAGGAAAAGGGGGTTTTCTATTGGACGAATGCATTTCGCCAGCCCTAATTGTGGAGAGAGATTTTATATCCATTTGTTGCTAACTCATGTAAAAGGACCTCGATCGTTTGTGGATCTGCGTACATTCAATGGTAAGTTGTATGGTTCATTCAAGTTAGCGTGTGCTGCCAGAGGCCTTTTAGAGGACGATGACGAATGGGTACAATGTCTACAAGAGGCGTCGATTATGAACACTGGTTATCAGCTGAGAAGATTATTTTTGGTTTTACTAACACAATGCCATTCACTGAATCCATACGACCTTTGGAAAAGATTTTCAAAGCACATATGCGATTATCTTGCCCACAAGATTCGTGCATCATATGCTATGCTTGAGCCCACAGATCAAGAAATAGAAGACTATGGGTTGTATCTTATAAATACACAACTTATGGAAATTGGAAAAACTCTACTTGACTTTCCTCCAATGCCACAATCAACAGGTAACTGGAGTTCGCGTGTAACTAACCGATTATTATCAGAACATATACAACTTCAGGCAGAGGCGCGAGAAACGGATGTTCAAAGTGATATCGATTGCCTTAACAGTGCACAAAATCGTGCCTATAATAAAGTCATGGACTCCGTTATTGAAAATAAAGGACTAACCTTTTTTCTAAATGGAGGGGCTGGAACAGGGAAGACATTTTTGTACAATACGATTGCGACTAAATGCCGTAGCCTCGGGTATATTGTTATCGCAGTCGCTTCATCCAGAATCGCATCGTTGCTGTTGAAAGGAGGGCGAACAACACATTCGACGTTTTCAGTCCTGTTGAATATCCATGAAAATTCCCGGTGTAATGTTACAAAAAAATCGCTTCAGGCTGAGTTGATAAGGGCCACGAAACTCATAATCTGGGATGAAGTTCCGATGCAAGACCGGCATTGCATTGAATCTGTTGATCGAACCCTACAAGATGTGTGTGGAAATGAAAAGCCCTTTGGAGGTATCACAAATGTCCATGGAGGAGATTTTCAACAGATTTTACTAGTTATTCCCCTGGGTGTCCGCAAACAAATTGTAGGAGCTTCATTAAGACGCTCTATTATTTGGAGTAACATCAATGTATTGACACTGGATGTGAACATGCGTCTCAAAGATACAGCAGGGAACTCTGATTTCACAACATTCTTTTCAAATGTATTTAAAATTTATGCAATTTTCATTTATTTACACGTTTTGGTTGATAACTTGACCCTAGACATATAGTCCAGATCCCGTCAATAATCCGGAAGTGCAGAGACATAAATAGTCTACTGTCTATTATGTATCCTTATCTGAATGACCCAAAAATCGTAAATAGCTCGTATCTTAATGAAAGGACTATTTTGTCAGCACGCAACGATGATGTGAGTAATATCAATCATGCGGTGTTGAATATTTTTCATGGAGAAGTGGTGACGTATTTAGTAGCAGATAAAATTTGTGAGGAAGATGAAGTTGATCGTAGCATTACATCACGTTATCCAAATGAGTTTTTGAACACCTTAAATCTAAGTGGGTTGCCTCCATTTAGGCTTGAGCTCAAGGTGGGTGTTCCCATTATGCTGCTAAGGAATATTTCCCCCAAGGACGGACTTTGTAATGGCACGAGACCGATGGTTGTCAGGTGCTCTGCGCGTGTTATTGAAGCTTGCATTCTGAATGGAGATAAAGCTGGGAATCTGGTGTTTATTCCAAGAATATCATTATCTCCTTCCTCATCAAAAAGACCATTCATGATGACAAGACAACAATTTCCGGTTCGATTGGCCTTTGCCATGACAATCAACAAATCCCAAGGGCAGTCTGTGAAGTTTGTTGGTGTTTATTTACGATCACCTGTGTTTAGTCATGGACAACTATATATTGCATTATCTAGATGCACCACTTATGATAACATAAGTCTTCTTCTTTCCTCTAATGATAATCAAACCACATATATTGTATATCCCGAGGTTCTTCTATAATCCACGAATATTTGTAATATGTGTGTTGATAGGTTTTGTGCTTAGTATACTCATATTTGTAATAGGTGTTAAAATCATGTTGAACGATATTCATATTTGGTTAAATTTATAAAATTTGTTGTTGAATTCATTATTACGTGTTTGAATTTGATCATATTATTTGTCAACACCTATTAAAAACATACAACACAAATGATCAAATATATATTTATATGTGTCATTATACAGATTAATAAAAGGACCGAAATGACTATTTACACGAGTTGCGCAAGGAACCGTTCTCGATTTTTGTGACCCAATCCAAGACTCATGGATGTCGTAAGTAATAAAATATAGTTCGATAATGTATAATTTATTTGTAGGTACAATTACTTCGTACAAAAAATATGAATGTAACAGTAAGGGACGAGGAGGATTTGTATCGCATAAAATATCCACAAGTGAGATAATACAAACTCTTAGGTCTAATTATTTTTTTCTAATACAAGTTCGTTGTCTTAGAATAATAGTTAATTTCAATTATATTTGTAGCATTCGAAGATAATAATGCATGATGACTGGATAAAAGGTGAACGCTTGGCTAGATAGAATCGCAATCACATGGTAAAAATTATAATACATTAGACACTAATGTGTATCATATTTAAATTATATACTAATTTTCTATAATTTTCAAATTAACAGGTTGTCATTCAGGCTCCTCACATTGGACGATATGTGTATGTCGATACAGCGACATTTTGCAGAGTTATGAGTGAAATGTATAAATACACTTAGAAGATTGTAATTATATGTGTTGATATATTTTTATCATTTTCATTTAGCTTATTTTTAAAAGTAACAAAATCATTTGCACTTCTCTTATTAATTCAATTATGAATTTTATACAATTTATTATAAATTTTTAAATTCGTTTTTGTCCAAGTACCTTCAGATACGGGGCATTCCCTAATATATATATATATATATTGTATATCGGTGATGGGTCATACTAATGGGTAAGCGCCCGATAATATCAAACCCCCATTAGTTAATTTCATCTTTATGGTTAGCTGTCGTTGTATCAATTTATGTTCTTAAAAGATTTTGCAAGATTTTACCATTTTGCCTGCGTCCTTCAATGTTGTCAAATAGCGGAACCTGTGTTGAGCCATCTTTCATTGACCATAACAAATTTGATGACCACAAACTCCATCATGCATCTCTTATAGGATTCTCAGGCCTCCACCTTATCCACACATCTTAGTAGTGGTTATTCATAAGACCATTTGTCTAATGTTCTCCTTGGAGGACAAAATATCTAGATATCGATATTAGGGCTCTAGCCTTCTTTTTATCTTCAGGGAGTAGTCCTTTTTCTATATAAACCTTTAATTCTCCCATTTAACTCTATATGGGATACGTAACATGCAACTCCACTTCATCGATCAATGACAAACTGGGTTTTTTATTTATTCAACGTGACACCTTTGGAAATTTGATTATTTACTGTCATTCAGGAAAAGACATCTACTCGATTGTTCTTTTCCCTTCAGATATGGATATTTTAGGAGGTCTTGAACATTACTAGTAGATTTTTCACCTTGGATTGATATGTGCCCATCATTGTTTCCTTGTTAGGTAAGATCAACTCATCTATCCAACCACCAGATGCAAGTCAGTGTGCGGAAAGAGTGAACTTATTATTGATATACGTAGAATTTATGTAAAAGTAGTCTACGAGTTATGGAGTGGTGTTTCTAGGCATATTTTGTAGCTCGGTTCCACCTAGAAGGTGGGTTTAGATCATAGAATCCTAATTCTAGTTAATTTACCCAATTAACTCTTCTTCATAGTCTTAATGATTCTTCTTTCTCTCTTGTAGGTTATTAGTTTATACACGTATATATGTAAGATCCGTTAATCCTAACTTGTTCCTAAGAAGTGAAATGCATCTGGAGTATTGTTATGCTTTCGTAGATTTACTAGCTTTATTTGCCATTGTATTATCATCCTTATTTCATAAACATAACATAGTAGAGTTTTACACAATTGATTGTTAAATAGGACAAACAATCCTCTTGGATACGATACTCTTTCCTTTATTACTTCGATCAACCTGTACATTTGTGGTCATATGTACTCTTTGGGGTGTAAAACAAATCACATCCAAGGGGTCACCAATTGACTTTATATTTAGTAAATATATGTATGATTTGGGTTTATAGATTTGTATAAAGAGGGAGACCGTAACACCAAAATCATTAACAATGAATTTCGCTTAGCGGTCTAAGTTGATAAAGCTTTTATATGATCTACTTCTCAGAAATAGAATTCTTCCTAACCTTGTTAACAAATTGTTCGCATCCTTGATAGTTTGGGCTCACAAGTCTACACTGTGAAATAAACCGTTGGTTATATAACCCATTCCACCACTAATCTGGTTATGACCACTCGTCCAATTACGGAAAGTCACCAACCAGATTTATTGACGATACAGGCGCACCTCCCATATAATAGGTGCTCCACTGCCCACGAAGGTAATTACTTATGGTAACTTCTTTATCAACTCCAACATTTTCATGATTGTTCAATGGTGTTTTTTAAAATTTTCAAACAAACATTTCTAGAAATCATACATTAATTATGAACAATTTTAATTGGCAACTAGTTAAATTATAGGAACCTATCATAAATATACACATATACCCCAAATAAATAAATTTATTCATACAAGAATCATTAGTTTATACACAAATTACATGGTAAATAATCCTTCAAAATCTTAGTTTTTTCCTTTTATAGTTTTACTAATGTTGTTTGATGCACAAATTAGTTTTGGTTGTGGCGATCGGAAATTGGTGGAAAAAGTTGTAGTGGTGGTGTTGTGGAGGACAGTGAGATCGGAAGAACAAGAAAAGAAAAATGAAAAGTGAAAAATGAAACAAATTTTAAAAATGAATCAAGGGTTAATGACTTTATTAGTCTTGTTTGTTCGGACAACAGATAATCTTGGTAGGTAACATATCTTTACTAATGACTAATTTCATTAGAAATTACAAAAGAGCTAACATTGATCATATTATGACAATATATGGATAAAATGTTAATTTGCAAAAATAAAGGGAAAACTTTTCACTTGATGCAAAATTAAGGAATTGTTTGTGACACTTACCTTAAAATAAAGCTACCAATATTAAATATAAAAATTAGCTATAGTATAAATTCCCTTTGACCTAAATTGAATCCATGTAATATTTATATCTCATTGTCGCCTCCATCTTATTTCACCTCTTCTTCTAATCTCACATCCATTACTCAATTTATAAGTTTCCCCAGTTTCAATTTAGTCGACATAATATTTCCTCTAACCTCTTCATCTGCACTCGTACATTGGATCTTTTCGTAAAGATAAGATCGTTGGTCATGACATTTCAACAAAAGGCAACAAAACTATGAAATTGGGTAAGACACACTACTATATTCTGTAAAATGGTATTCCAATTTTGTAAATCAGATTCATAATTCTTTACGATTGACAAAAATTTGGACGGTTAATTAAGGTCGCATGATCTAATTGATTTTTAAAGGGTAATTTCCTAGTAACTCGATTTTAATGTGAATTTGTCAATTACAAATTTTTATTTTATTATTTTTTCTATAATGATTTTTGTAAGGCCATTATGTTTTTTATTTAATTTAAAATAGGTGTACTCTATAAAGTCATCGGTATATGGTTTTTGTTTATACTACGAAATTACAAAGCTTTAATAGTTCCAGGACCATTACAGGTGTCTCGTAGAAGTGGATGATATTAAACAAGAATACAATATTCTCCAGAAATGAATTGAACATCATTATACAGGTATCTAATGATTTTTTGGCCAATAGTAAGATCTTATTGAGAGGGTACTAGGTAATTTTTGATGGGGGGGGGGGGGATCAGTCGTAAATAAACGTCTAAATTCATGAGTTGATAATAAAGAAATAGTAGAAAAGCTAGTTCTGGAACTGTAAAGCTATATATATATAGCTTTAAAGTGTCCTTCATGAATTTGCACTAAGACCATTGATATGTATTTTTTCGATTATCTTAGACTGCCTGAAGATAAACCTGCTGGATATGGAGGTTGCAATACCCGAATAAGCCTTGAGAGCCTCAAGGTCGGTACCTGAGCGAAGATGTGCCTAGCGAGCATTTACAAATCTGCCAATACAATATACGAGGAGGTCAATTAGTACTTACATTCTTTTATGATTTCCATATTTAATTAAAGTTCTTCTTCTTTGTTCTGGAATGTTGAAGACTTAGTTTTGTATATGTTTCAGATTATACAAGCCGTAATCGCTCTCGAGGATATGATAAAAGGAGAAGATTTCCGAAATGAATGGTGATACTGGTCTTCACCATCCGGAAAATCATATACCACCGCACTTTCTTCTCTTTCATAACACATCTACGCATTTGACTCAGCTATCATTTATTAGAGACCCACTGCTTCTTCAAATGGTGATGTCGACGCACCAGAAGCCCCTCATATTCAATTCATGCAAAAAACACGGGATTCTGAAGTTCCAGAAAGTTCTACAATGAGGAGCAAAGTGAACAAGCGAAGGAGAGCCTCTTTTGGTGGTTGATACATGTAATTTTAACTTCAATCCTGTTATATTTTCTTCTTTTGAGACTATAGTTATCCAAACTAAAGTATAATTTTTGCTAATTTTTGCAAACTTTTCCCTGTTGTGTTTATATGCATTGTTAATTTGTTGGAGATATCTGAAATCTTTCTCTGATGGATGTAATCTACAAGTTCTAGTTTCATAAAAAAAATTGTGTTTTAGGGCCCGTTTGGAAGTGCTTATTTTAGAGTAAAAAAGCGTTTTTAGAATAAAATTTAAAATTTAAAAAAATTATTAAAAATAATTTTGAAATCTAAAATTATTTTAAGTGCTTTTTTTAAAAAGCACCTATTTGGTGCTTTTCAAAGTCAAAAAAACTCTTAAAATACTAAAAATACTTTTAAGTACTTCTCCAAAAAAGCACTTCCAAACAAGCACTTATTTAGGTAAAGTGATTTACAATGATATAAGAGATATAAGGTATACATAGTTTTTTAATATTTTTATATTTACATGTAAGTATTACATACATATGCATAAGAGTATCTAATTCTATGTAGAGTAAATTCCATATTTGCTTCTTGTATTTTTGCCTGACTACTTTTTTTTTTTTTTTTTTGGTCGAATTTTGCCTGACTACTTATATTATTTTTTCATAAAAAAATGTTTTATTATCCTCTGAGCTTCAAAATTGTGATCCAATATCTTTTTTGGACATAATCGTTCATTTTTGTGTTAAGTTATTATTGAGTTATTTTTAATCAAATTAAAATCCTTTTAAATCATTATTTTAATCCATTCCATCCCACGGGTATTTGGAAAGATAAGAAAAAATAAAATAAAATATTCTGGTGCACCCCAACCCAATACCGAGATATGGATGGAGTTTGTTGACACTATTAATCAATTGGACAACATGTTTACAATATTCGTTACTTTGGAGAAGTTCGAGAGGTTTAAGAGTGAGGAATCCACAAATTGAGGCGTAACTAACTCTCATATTATTTTTTAAGACCCTACAGTAAATTACTTCTATTTAAAGCCTAATTTCAAATTTTAGTTGGATTTTTTCCAACTTTACCCTTTTCCTTTTTTTTTTTCAGAAATTAGTTTTTTAATTTTTCTATTCTTTAGTTTTTAACGAATGGGTCCATACCTATAGGTACAGACCTATATTGGATTTTTGTTTTTTTAAAGTTGTGTGAATTTTTTTTATAAGGTCCAAATACTTTAAGGGCTGTACCAGAGTTCGTCTAAGCCCCGGTTCTGTCAAAATGTATATATCCATGTCCATTTATGTCCAAGTCTGCACCTTAGTGGCTGTACCTAAGCCCATTAAGTACAATATTGTACCCCTAGGTCTGTACCTAAGTCCCAATTTATTCAAATTAACACACAAAACCCAACCACACCCAAGTCCAAAACACATGGTCTGTACCCCAATAGGCCATACCCCAATGGATTTTACATTGCAAAAGCTAAAGCATCCCATCGACAAGGAAATGAACAAATTGTCCAAACACGTGAGAGGACTGTACCCTAGTAGCCTATCCTAATTCATTCTATCTTACGAACCAATTGATACCACCAAAGGTTGTACCCAAATAGTCTGTAACACAGGGACTGAACACCTGCAAATAAGAAATATCAAAGAACCGTTATATTGAAACCCTAGGGTAGAACAACAAAATAAAAAAAATAAAAAAACTAACCTACAGGTCGAGACCTGGAGGAGGAGATCTCGTGATGCAGAGGCGGTGTGGAGGTGGTGCTGTGCTGCTGGCTTCGCTGCTGCTTGGTGTGAGGTGGAGGTTTTCTGCAGATCCAGAAAAGGCGTTGCTGGTGGTGGTGGGCTTCACAGCAGCGGCGAGATCTCGGCTTCCTTCTGGTGGGCTGGATCTTCACAGCAGCGGCAATGGTGGGTTCTGGTCACAGGGGAGAAGCGGTGCACGGCGGTGATGGCTTGGACTGCAGCAGAGTGGAGTGGTATGGAGCAGATCTGAAACGCTGGAGGAGCAGATCGGAAACGCTGGAGGAGATGCGCTGCGCTGGAGGAACAGATCGGAAATCGCATTCACAGCCCCGTCACAGCTGCGTTTTCTGGTGCTCCAAAGCGGCGGTTTTACGGTGCTTCACGGCGCTCCACAGCAGCGGGTTTATGGGGCTTCACAGCGGCAACATGGTGGTGGATCTGAAGCAGCAGCATGGTGGATCTGAAGCAGCAGCATGGTGGATCTCGTGGTGGCTTCGCATTACAGCTGCGTGGTGGTGGTGCTGCAGCGTTCTGGTCGTGGTGGCTTCGCATTACAGCTGCGTGGTGGTTCACTAGCCATTACGGTGTGGTGTGGTGGTTCACGGTGGAGGGCCAGCAAGAAGGTAGGGAGGCGCAGGGGAGGGAGCTGCACAGTGAAACAAAAGAGAGAGAGGGGTAGGTAGGGTTTCTAAACCCTATTAGGTTTTTGTTTTTGTTTTTTGTATTTCAGTGTATTAGTAGTGTATAAGAGGGGGTATTTGGTCATTACACCCACTAGTTTGATGCTCCAACTAGCTCAGTTACTACAAGGCCTTACTTTATTAACTTCATAGTTGTTGGGCCTTAATAAATAAATCCCCCTTTAAGAGTACACATTATGAGAAGGGGTGTTAATTAATTACTCCCTCCGTTTCAAAATGTTTGTCCACTTTGCTTTTCACACAAATTAAGAAATGTAATTATTACTTTCCTTATTACAAAAGTACCCCTCATAAAGTGTCTTGATATCTTAAATGTGTATTGGAAACATAAATTTTAATTTTTTATTGGGGGTAATAGTGGAAAAAAGAGGTAAAAAGTGTCTTGATATTTTAAGTGGACAAACATTTTGAAACTACATTTTTAGTAAGTGGACAAACATTATGAAACGGAGGGAGTATGTAATTTTAACCTACACGTATTATCTTTAGAATTATCTCACTACTACTGTATCCTTCATTAGAGAGGACATTTTTCGTGTCTAATGACACTAAATTTTGTCTCTAAAGCACGGTTTTATCATTAGAGACAAAATGTCGTCGGGAATAATAAATGGGAAAAGTTTAGTGGATAAAGACATTACTTAAGACAAAACGTGGTTAGTCCTTGGGAATGACCATGACTCATTTTTGTTGTCTCTATTTATATCGTCGGTATTGATAGTTTGTCAATACTAACGAATAGTTGTCGTGGGTATTAATGTTTTGTCAATATCGATGGATTTTGGTCGTATATATTGTAGTTGTTTAAATAGAGAAGACATGTTTCGTCTCTATTGATCATTTCCAAAAGAGAGTAAGTCATTGCCGACTATTTCAATACCGACAACATATGTCGTCGGTAAGGATATTTTTTTAATTTTATTTAAAACTCAAATTTATTAAAATAATTGTTTTATTATTTAATTTTAACAAACAAAACATTATAATGATATAGAATAAACGTTTGAAAATTAAAATAGCAATTTACTTATTACATTGTCACAACAACAAGAATTAAAAGTAAAAAATTCAGATAAAATAAATTATTACAATCCAAAATAAAAGTATACTGATAAAATAAAAAATAATATGCAACCGAATAAAAGATAAAAGTCACAAAGTCTTTTGGTCATATAAAATATGGGGGGTTAATAAAATCACGAAGTATCTAGATCTTCAGTAGTCTCATCATGGAGTCTTCTTTGATTTCTAGTGAGAGGAGTGAGATCAACGACATGAATGGTATGAGGGATGACATAGGCGGAAGTAGGACAATTAGGAGGGACGTCAGAAGCGGGGCCGGTAGAAGGGACGGTGGTAGATAGGCCGACATAAAGATCGAACAAGGGTAGACATTCGGCTAAGTGCTACTTATTAAACCATGTGATCATCGTACCAGCATCCTCTAGCGTAATCGCGGAAGGAGCAGAACTAGCAGCATTGGAGGTCATCGTATGATCGGTCGATGGAATTAAGCTTTCTCGGCTCTTAATTACCAGATAATCATTGAGTATGGAAATCACACCCTCCAATTTCCATAGCAAAAGAGGAGGAATCTGAGTCTCGACAGATTTCTTATGTAAAATTACAAAATAGGTCCTTATATTATGCAAAATAGCACTATAAGTCCTTATATTTTGTAAATATTAAAATATAGGTATGGTTATTATTATTTTTTAATTAATTATTCTATAAATTCTTTTTTTTTTAATAAAAAATAACATATATTATATGTAAAAGAAAAATCGTATAACTAAGTAATTTATAACCTAATAAAATAAATTTTAAAAGTTAGGGGGAGCCAAATGAAGATTTTACAAAAATTCAGGAATTATTTACTTATATATATATATATATATATATATATTTTAGTTTTAATATTATTAATAATAATAATAAAAAAAAATAACCCCCCCACCCCTACCCCCTCCTTCCTCTCTTCCCCTTCTTCTTCTTTCCCATTCTTCTTCTTCTTCCCCGACACCTCTGGTTCTTCTAAAAAAAACAAGCAAACACTCCTCAATTCTTCCCAATGATTTTATCAATGATTCGTTCTATAACTAAAAAGCTTCGAATCGTAGATCTGCAAGATATATTATTCGAAAAGGAATTTCTATTATATGTAAATAACATTCTTACCCTTCTCATTTTATTTCATACTAGGTATAGCCCGTGCCTTAAGGCACTTCAAAACATAAAAATCGAGACAAATTAAGGTTAAGGTTAAGGTTAAGGGTTAGGTTTAAGGTTAAGTTTAAGGTTAAGTTAAGGTTAAGGTTAAGGTCAAGGTTAAGGTTAAGGTTAAGATTAAGATTAAAGTTAAGGTTAAGGTTAAGTTTAATGTTAGGTTAAGGTTAAGGATATGGTTAAGGTTAATAGTTAAGGGGTTGAGGTTAAGTTAAGGGGTAAGGTTAGAATTAAGGTTAATGTTAATGTTAAGGTTAAAGTTAAGGTAAATGTTATTTTAATTTTAAGGTTAAGGATAAGGTTAATGTTAAGGTTAAGGTTAAGGTTAAGGCTTTGGCTAATGCTACGACTAAGGATACAGTGAAGGCTAAGGTTATGGTTAAATATCAAGTTAAGGTTAAGGTTAAGTTTAAGGTTGAGGTTGAGGTTGAGGTTAAGGTAAGAGTTAATGTTAATATTAAGGTTAAGGTAAGAGTTATGGTTAATATTAAAGTTAAGGTTTAAGTTTATGGGTTAAGGGTTAATGTCAAGCTTTTGGTCAAAGGTAAGGTAAGGTAAGGTTAAGGTTAAGGTTAATTTTAAGGTTGAGACATTTGGGAAGTTGTGTAAGGAATGGTTTTATATTATAAATTTAAGGTAAACGTTAGTATTCCGATATATAATATTAATTTTTAAAAAAATGTTTTATTAGTTCATATTATATAAACGATCTTGTAATAAAAATAAATAAGAAAATATGCAATTAAGTTGTGATGCTCATTTGGTCATATTTTAATATTGATAAAAATTTAAAAGTTAGGTGTATCCTGTTTTATATAGATATCGTATTTTGGTTAAGGTAAATTTGAAAATTAAATAAGTATTAATTTTTTTCTTATGATTCAAATATAAAATGCAAAACTTTGTCTTTTTATAGCAAAAATTGTTTTTCTAATTTATACATGATATATATTATATAACATATATAGCTACGTTGAGTATAGAATGACACATATTTTATTAAAAATAGAATGCTTAAATGTGTCTTTCATAAGTAATCATCTTTCAATTTGATTTATCTGTATGTTTGCTACATATATGAGTTTATATTTAGCTATATTTATTATTAAAACGACACTATTTTTTGGATACTATAAAATTCGAGATTGAAGGAAATAAATTTGTTACTTACTTGAGTAAAATATGAGGTAAAACGTAACTATATATATGTTTTTATTTTACATTAATTAATTATGAGAAGAATATAGAAATTATGAGAAGAATAAGGGGTTTTTAAGTATTAAGGTTAAGGTTAAGGTTAAGGTTTAAGGTTTAAGGTTTAAACTTTAAAGTTCATGGTTCAAGTTAAGATTAATTTTATAATTAAGGTTAAAGTTAAGTTTTAACTTTAAGGTTAAGATAAACGTTAAAAAAGTAAAGATGAAGGTGAAGGTGAAAGTTAAATTTAAGGTTTACCGCACGACTTTAGTTCATAAGGAATGTGATGTTGATAAAGAAGTTAGAATAGTTTAAGGCTAAGTAAAGGTTAAGGGTTGAGGTTCGAGGTTTAAGGTTAAGATTAAGGTTAATTTTAAGGTAAATTTTTAAGCTTTAAGTTTAAAGTTAAGGTTGAGGTTAAGGTGAAGATGAAGATTAGGTTTATGGTTTAAAGTTTAAGGTTTAGGTTTAAGGTGTAATATCTAAGGTTATGGTTAAGTTTAAGGTTAAAGTTGAGGTTAATATTATTGTTAAGGTTAAGGGTAAGGGTGAGGGTAAGGTTAACGTTAGCCATAAGGTTAAGTTTAAGTTTATGTTTAAGTTTAAGTGAAGTTTATGTTTAAGTTTAAGTTTAAGTTTAAGTTTAAGTTTAAGGTTAAGATTAATGTTAGGTTAGGTTTAAGGATATGGTTAAGGTTATTAGTTAAAAAGTTGAGGTTGAGGTTGAGGTTAAGGTTAAGGGGTTAAGGGGTTAAGGGTTAAGTTTAAGGTTAATGTAAATTTTATGGTTATTGTTAAGTCTAAGGCTAAGACTAAGTCTATGACTGAGGCTAGGGATAAGTTTAATGCTAAGGATAAGGCTAAGGCTAAGGTTAAGGCTAAAGCTAAGGCTAAGTATAAGGCTAAGGCTAAGGCTACGACTAAGACTAAGGCTAAGGCTAAGGCTAAGGCTACGGCTAAGGCTACGGCTAAGACTAAGGCTAAGGCTAAGGATAAGGCTAAGGCTAAGGCTAATGCTAAGGCTAAGGGTAAGACCAAGGCTAAGGCTAAGACTAAGACTAAGGCTAACGCTAAGGCTAAGGCTAAGGCTAGGTCGAGGGCTAGGGTTAGGGAGAAGGTTAAGGTCAAGTTTAAGGTTAATGTTAAGGTTAAATTTAAGCTTTAGGTTGATGTTAAGTGAGGTTGAGTTTGAAGTTAAGGTTAAAGTTAAGGTTAAATTTAAGTTAGAGGTTGATCTTAAGTTTAATTAAAAGATTAGGTTGAGGTTGAGGTTGACTTTGAGGCTAAGGTTTAGGTTACGGTTCAGAATTTAGGTTAAGGTTAGAGGTTTGCGGTCAGCGTGGATCAAATTCGGAACTTTTGGATGTCTAATGGAGTGGGATAAGGGACAATCAAGTTTTTATTAGAAAAAAATTAATACAATTAATGTGAAGAAATTAATTAAGGGACCAAATACGATCATGCTCGTATTTTTTCTAGAGGGTCCAACCCGTTTAAAAAAGTACTTTATTATATAGATATAGAGATATAATGAATAATGAATGTTAATGATCAATTATCAAATTATTTAAATTATTAATTATCCCTTAAGTGTTTATTAATTTTAAATTTTTATATGATAGACATATATATATATATATATATATATATATATATATATATATATATATATATATATATATATATATATATATATATATATATATATATATATGTATTTATTATCTTATGAATTCCATTTTGACTTTCTATTATTTTATAATTTTTATTGAATGTATCAATATATTTCTTGTGTTGAAAAGTTTGTTTTTATATAGTTGAAATGAGATCTTTCAAAATTATACATGTTTTGACAAAGAAAATAAAAGAAATAAAAAATTATTTAAATATTGTAATATAAAGTGAGTTTTTTAAATTTTATATTATACCTAGTTGAACTTTTCTTATAATAAATTTTGAAAAAATTCTTAAATTTTTTAGTACTTTGTAAATTTTAATAAAAAGAAATAAATTTTATTTATATGAAAATTAATTTGAATTCTTATAATTTTATTTATATGAAAGTTAAATGGATTTTATATTATTTAATATTTTCATGCGTATGTGTATATAATAAATGAAAGAATGAGAAGAACGGGGGAATTATGAGACGAATGGGGGAATTATGAGAGGAATGGGGAAGTTTGAGGATAAATAGGTAGAGTTAGGTTTCATTCTGCTTTATTATATAGATTCTTATTTAATAATTTTAATCTCTATCTTTAGGGATCTTGCTCAATATGGATTACCATGCGAAGTCTTAAACCTGCAATCTTCTCATTTTTGGAAGCTCACCATGTGTGGGAGTTATGAGCGAATTCATACACTTAACTTAGATTTCAGTATTTCTCTCTCTAGTTTCCGTGAGGATTGTTTAATTTGTATGCCTAATTTAAAGATTCTTTCATTGTATGAGACGAGAATAATCAAAATCTAGACAACCACTTTAGCTCTATCAAAACTCCCAAATTTAGCTTCACTTCGATTCCAAAATTGTTTATATTGTGACCACGAAGGGCATGCTCCGTCTTTTTCGGATTGTTTATGCTTACGTGAATCAGATCAATGTCCTGCATTATCTCAAAGAACAACTAATGGAAGAAATTCTTTTTAGTTATAGCGCTTGGAGTTGGACGGAATGGAGGTGGTTCGCGGAGGTCAGGCGCTGGTGTTTCTGTGTACAGAATCGGACTTGGTCTTGATGTCGACGGCGGAGATGGAGGTGTTGGGTTGATGTTGATAGTGAAGGTCGGGGTTTGGCTCAAGATAGACGACTTTGTGGATTCGAACGTAACAAAGAAGAAAAGAAATGGGCTTAGGGAAGAAGAAGAAGTTTGGGAAGACGAAGAAGAGGGGAATAGGGGTTCCGAGGGGTAGGGTGGGGTGGGGGGTTTTATTTTATTATTTTTATTAATAATATTAAAACTATTATCAAATTTCTATTTTTCCCTTTAATTAACTTAATTAATTGATTAATTATGATTAGAATTAAAAAAAATGCTGACATGTAACATCCACGTCACACTTAACGGCATAATTGGACGGAAAAATGTTAGAAGGGGGCAACGAGTCACGAGAACAAAAATTAGGGGGTATATAGGCGCATTTTAAACAATGGGCGGCAACCTGTCAATCGCGTGAAAAACCAGGGGGCAAAAGTGGTATTTACTCAAAACAAAATTAGAAAAATATATACCTTCGGGACTTGTGCTGCCAACGTCTGAGGGTTCTTGAGAATTCTCTAGGCTTGAGTCGCTAGAAGCGCTATATTCATTCGTTTGAAATCTTTGAATCCCAAACCTTCGAGAAATTTACTAATTGCCAGTTTTGCCCATGTCATCCAATGAACGTGGTTACGCTCACCAGAACTCCATAAAAGTTTAGTGATAACTGAAATAAGTTTTTTACAAAACAAAATATGAAACGAAAATATAGACATAGTATACAAAGATGGCCTGTAAAATTTTCTTAATTAAAACTTTTATTCTCCGTCCGATAATAAACGTGTTTTCCAACTCTCTAGAACAATTTTTCAGCAATCTATGATAAAGATTTCAGTTTTAACTGTTTATGACATAATGGTATTCTCAGATATCTTCCCAAATCATTAGTCTAATTAATTTGAAAGCAGAGGGATACCGTTTGCCTTATGTCATCTAGTGTATCCTTACTGAAGCATACTGATAATTTACTGAGATTGACTCTTTGTCCCGAGTTGTTAGTTAAACAAACCTGAAACACTTGAATTTCACTGTTAGCGAGGGATAAGAAACACAATGAACCATCTGCAAACAAAAGATGTGTTAGACTTGGACAATTCTAAGTAATAATTTGTTTTTATGTTCTATGTTGTCAATTAAACAAATAAGACACTCTGTTCTTATTGTTAACAAAAAGAGAGATAAGTGGTCCCTCTACTTTAATCCTCGACCTAGTATAAATTTGGTCATTCTATCTCTATTGAAATTAATTTGAAAAAACACTGTCGATATACAATTTAGGTATCCAGTTTATACACTTGTCAAAAAAACTCAATTTATTAAAAAAACTATGATTAATCCCAAGATACTTGATTATATGTTATGTGTTTTGGATTTTTCTTTTTTCTGAGCGGTAGGTCTGCTAACCTAAAGCGAGGAGATTCATAAAAAACAAAACTTCTTGCGCAATATAATCTTTTGTTGCTTTTTTTGATTGAGAAAAGTAAAATAATTTTGGGTTTTTTGGATAATTTCTCATAAATATCGATCTTCTTGACAAAAATAAAAAAAATATGTCGATCGTTTTCCAATAAATTTGAGGGTATGAATAAAATAGAAACCACAAATTTCAACATTATCCAATACATGAAAAATGTCTTGTACAAAAATAAAGATTTTCATAAAGAAATCCTCATCCCGACATCCTTAATAGTATCACTACTCTATTTTATTAAACATCTCTTAACCTTAATTGCTCAATCTTTTCGAATATGGCTGAGAACGAAGAACATGATATTACTAGTACTAGTAATTCGCAGTTCGGACCACCTCATGAATCTTTATTCCTTGTCTTAGCTTACCTTCCTGTGTTTGAGCTTCTAGCCACTAGTCAAGTTTGTAGATCACTAAAAGATGCAGTTGAAAATGATATACTCCCATGGCTGAATATCATCGTGGATAAGCCTTTGAATAAGCGATTATCTGATGATATTTTGATGAAAATTATATCCAGATCGAATGGTCGGCTAAGAACTCTTGCTTTGATCAATTGTCTAAGGATTACAGATGATGTTCTTCAACTCATTGCAACAAAAAATCCTTACGTCGAGAAGGTATTATTCTCTGTTCATCTTCTTGAATCCTCAGATTTGGATGTTTTTTACTGTTTGAAAATCTTTGAATTCCATAATATATGATAATATTGATTTTTATAAAAATTTATACATGAGTTACCATTAATTATATGATAAAGAGTCTTCTTTGGATCACTTAATTAACTTATAATAAAGTTTCCAAATATACAATTAGTGTATCAATATGGTTCCAAATGCAATATTCGTCTGTGTTAAAAATTGTTAGGGATATGATTTATATTTGCTAAACTTTATTATTGAGGATTTTGTGTAATTAGAAATATAAACTTTTAACAGTTGGGGTTAGCTTAGCTGGCAAAAGCTTTGGTTATCCTTTTAAACGGTAAACATTCGAACTGTAAATGAACACTTGAACAATATACCCTTTATATACAGTTGATTAATGAATTGGTTAATTTAGAACCATAACCATTATAAATTTATGAGCAAAATTCATTTTTAAGATCATTATTTATGGCCTAAAAACATATTTAGGCCAAACGTTTGGCCAAATATTTCAAAGTATTATTTTCGTGCCTAACGTATTCAAAACGATAATTTTTAGCTATTTCACTAATTTTATAAATTTTAAAAACAATTTAGACACTTTAATAATTAGCTTTTAACTTATGATGCAGCCAAATAAATATATAATTTATTTAAAATGTTCAAATTATCTCTAAAATCTATAAAATGAATTTATTAATTCAAACTTCGGATTTTTCTGATTTTTTCAAGTTACCACATTAATCCAGAATAATCAACAACAAAATCTCTATACAGCTTTTTGTACCAGGTTGTACCACCTTAACTCCCAATGGAGTTATCAAAACAGCCAAAATTCTCCCAAAATTGAAGAGCATAAAGATCAATGGCATATACAACGTAACAAAAGACGATCTTCAAACACTCCATAGCCTCATCAATAACCACCCAACACATCCCAAGCTAACCAAGAACATGTATCACAATTATAGAAACTCATCAACCAATCCTTCACCAATTGATGTTGAAATATGTCCAAAATGCACTGAAATCCGAATGGTGTTCGATTGTCCCCGAGACTCATGCAGAGGATGCTACCTTTGCATTCTGAGATGCGATGAGTGTGGAATTTGCATTAAAATCGATGATGAAGTAGGAGATGCAGCTTGTGAAGATACTTTATGTTTAAATTGTTGGTTAAAGCTTCCGAAATGTAGTTTCTGTAATAAAGCGTATTGTAGGACACATGATGATCAGAAGATTGATTATACAGGACCTTCGGAATATCTATGTGTAGCTTGTCATCTCAACTTAAGTGAGAATTTTGGGTTCTTAAAAATGTAATTTGATGATCATATGAATGTTTTCTCTTCTTCAATTCTTATATAGGTTTTTCTCTTTTTACCTCCTAGTGACAACTCACCTTTTCTTTATTTTACCCTTTTTTTTTATCACATATATCACATATCAATAAACTTATGACATGTATTACCCCTGGATTGCAATAAGTGTCATGAGTTGCCATTGGAGATATCTATCTTTTTAAAAACTATATAAGGTATTTAGTATTTAGTCAATAGTGTGCCCTATTTTCCATTAGTTTTGACATAATTTTAAATGCAAATGAGCCGTGTGTATTATTTTAACGGATAGTTCTGCACATGTTGAACATGTTTTTTTTTTTGTTCCAAATTTTTGTTCCAAAAAAAAAAAATCAACCTACAAACATATTGAATAATGCAAATCGAATTTAAGTTCAAAGAATCCTACACATCTACCCCAAAGATAATTTACACAAAATGAGTTTAAATAATTAGGTATCACCTTTTACAAATCAATGAACTGAACCACTCATCTAACACCTACTTTCCTGGCTATGTCCAAATAATTTTTCCACCCCAAACCCGATCGAACAAACAAAACTGGGTGAACCAACAACTTTTTGACACGTTTTATTAGAAAATTACACTCCAAAGTATTAAACCAGCTACTAATATTGATCTTATTAAACCCTCTCGATCGCAATAATATTGTGAATTAGAGCCAGATGCCGTTGAATTTGATGATGGAGCTAAAGCTGTTCCGTTAAAGGTAGTTCCGTTTCTCCCGGTCCCACTGTAAATAATAAATTACAAAACAATATATTGTTAATTTAATTAGAGATTAAAGCCGAATATTTTTGTAAAATAGTATAGTATATTGAGAAAATTATAAAATCTTACCCTCCTGGAAATATGCAAGAACCATGACCTGCAGCACACACAAAGAGGAACCGATTAAGAATCTGAACGACACAAACCGGGGAAGAGAAAATTGAGGTAATTTCACTATAGGTCCCTAAAAAATTGCATTACACATCCCTATAATATGCAAAAATTGCATAACAGGTCCCTATATTATGCAAAAATTGCATAACAGGTCCATATATTATGCCTAAATTGCACTATCAGTCCCTATTTTATGCAAAAATTGCATTACAGCTCCTTATATTATGCAAAAATTGCATTATCAGTTCCTATAGTATACAAAAATTGCAATATATGTCCCTATATTTTTAAAAATAAATTACACTATAAGTTCCTATAGTATATCAAATAACCTATAGCTTATAACAGAAAACCCAAATCTTTACACAATTAAAATAAATCTAAGCCTAATAAGAGAACTTTTAAAAATTAGGGAGAGGGGCAAGTAAAGATTCTGAAAATTTAAGGGGGACCATAATGCAATAATATAAAAAGAATTACAGGGTCAAAAGTTTTTTTTCAAAGTCAAAGGGGGAAGAAGAGGGACAGTAATGCAATAATATTTTCTTTCATAGGGTCAAAATTATTATTTTTTCAAAAGTCAGGGGGTCATGCACAATTAACAAGTAAGAATTTAATACTTACTTGGGTCTGAAGTGGTAATTGTAGCTACACCATTAAAATTACAAGATCCATCAGCCATAGCCATACGATGATAATAAGCATCAAAAGCATACGAAGCATGAGCAGCCACAGTATCAGGCTCATAACACGGTTTCCCTTGCATTAAACCCGAACAATCCACTTTCCCGGTCCCACAAGCCCAATCTAACGCCGCTTGCAACATTTTCCTATCCGCACCCGCTTTCGCTACACAATAAGTCTGATTCGTTGTATCATTCGCCAACACAGTCCCGGAACCCGTCAAATGTAACACATAAATCGGTACACCATTCGCGTCAAAAAGCCCCCAATTCTTCTCTGAAACCGGGCCGGGCCGGGCATCTTCGTTGTATAGTTCGTATATATACGTACTTAAAGCTATTCCAGGGTGTTTAGGTGTCCCCGTGTTGTTTAATACGTGTTTGATTAATCCGCTGTTGTATGTGTTCGCGTTGTCGAGATTCGCGTCCGGTTCGGTTGCGTCGCCTTTTGACGGCCAACCGGATTCGGTGACAACAATTTGTACATTTGTAAAGTTTTTATCCGCCATGGCGTTATACGCTGCGTCGATTATGGCGTCGAAAACGTTTGTGTAATGTAGAAGTGTGTTTGGATCGACGGCTTCTTTATTCGGAGGGAGTGGACGAAAAAGCGCGTAATCTAACGGGATAACCCCGTTAGATTGCATGTAATCGTAATACGGATACACATTAAGCATGAAATATGACCCGGTCGATTGTAAGAATTTTAGTATATCGACGATGACCGGGTCCCATGTTCGGTTGAAGAACGCTTGCGACGGGGGGAATGAGTCGAGGATAATGGTGGACGAATGTGGGGTGGAGACTTTGATTACAGAGTCAAGATTTGCCGCTAAAAGAGCGGAGTGGATGAATTTCATAGCGGAGACTAGAATCGGTGCGGCGTTAGGTAAAGTAGTGAGGATTTCGGAACCAACGGCTATGGCGGTGATGTTAGTAGCGGGTACGTGAGCGAGGACGTTACGTTTGACCCAGTTGGCGGCGGTTGCGTTTGATTGGCCGATACCGAGGATTTGGTCGTTTGGGATTGAAACGGTAACGCGAATGTTGGAATTAGCGAGTGCGATTAGCATTGCTTGGTCTGCGTCGTAGAGTCTAATGTGATGTATTTGTTGGGCTTTGAGAAGTGCTACTACTTGAGTTGGGTTTGGCATATCGGAAAGTTGTGTGCCTATGTTTACTCCAATAAAAGAATCTGAACAAGAAAAAATAGACAAGATTAACATAGGTACTTATAGTGTGATTTTTGCATAATATTGGGACATATAGTGTTGTTTTTGCATAATGTAGAGATCTATAGTGCAATTAACTTAAAAGATAGGGTAACCAGTAACCTCATTTTATAATTTCTAGACTATTTTTATATATTTCTTGTGTGATAATACATAATTAAGAGCGACCAAAAAAAAAAAAAAACATAATTAAGAAAGTCCTTTAAGTGGGTGAAGTTTGGAAAGCCACGTTTATACACAGAAGTAACTTGTAAATAGAATCTTCCTCCGTCCAAAAAAAAAAAAAATAAGAATCTTCCTCATGGACCGCAATAGCCAATATAAACCATCAAAGGTCATAAATTAAGCAAAAAGACGGAAATATTTTATATGAGTATCTTTTTTGACCTTCTAATTGTAAGCAAATTAGAGAATGTTCACACCACTATCATTCGATTACTACAACTTGACAGATAGATATAAAAAAACAGTGTGTACATGCACAAAGTCTTTGTCATAAATTATGGTCTAAAGAATATAATACTTGATAAAGCCAGGGCACATGTTGACATGTTAGCTATCATTTAACCAAATGACAAATATACCCTTGACTAATTTTACTTTTTTTCCTATTTTTGATAAAAGGGGAAAGCATCTCACACAACACAGCCCACCATATTAATACGGGTTGTTAGGGCTAGGCCCGACATATTTCCAACTGGTCTAAAAGATTAGTTTATATCAAAAAACAGTTTAATATCCAAAATTAAACTCTAACAAGAGTTGAACACGAAACTATCTGTGTTGTGGTACTAATGTAACATCTACTTGTTTAAAGAAGATCATTTCGATAATTAAAAAACAAATTAAATGAGCTGGGGGGTCAATAAAATTAAACATTAAGGATTACCGTGTGGACCATTTGAATTAAAGGGAAAAATTCTACATTTGTTTTCCTTCTCTAGGCTAAACCTCATTCTCAAGTATTAAACTATGACTTTCCCTACATTGAAAACATGACTAATATGACTAAACCCGACCTTCTATAATTTTTTATTTTATTTTTAGTACATCCTTCTTCCAAGACTAGTCCCAGGCTGATTTAATTTAGGGTTTATAACTATTGATATTGAACAAAACAGAAATTAAACAGAAATACTTTTAACATTTGATTTACAAAATTAGATAATAACTCTTTCTGTCACTCATACTGAAAGTTCAAAAATGAGGGAAAATATGGCAAAAAAGAAATTCAAACTGAAGAGAAACAAAGAAAGTAAGTAAAAAGCACTAACCTTCATCAGCAGAAGCAACATATAATAATAGCATTGAAAGAATAATAAAAAGTAGACCCATTTTCTTCTTCTTCTGTTCTGATTCCTTTTTGTTGAGCTAAAAAAGCTTCAATCTTTGGTAAAAATGACAAAACCCAGAAAGCATAAATCAATTGAGGAAGGAATAGTGTAAAGTAGAGGAAGAGAGGTGGACTGAGAGAGGGAAATGTTAAAGATTTTATTGTCTGTTTTTGTTGTACAACAAATCTAAGGTATATGTCAGAAATATTAATATGGACGGCTCAGATGTAATATGGGCTGGACTTTATGTTTATAGATAAAGGCCCTGAAAATGAATATTAACTCCGTAAAAGACACGTTGTTTTTTAGTTGAGAGTTCCTTTTTTTTTTTTTTTTTGACAATTTTAGAGTTGAATATTTGTTTTCAAAATAAAAAATAACCCAAACAATATAGTAATTTGTAGGTAATAAGAGAACCGAACAAGCTATGCGTTCCACGAGATAAAACATTGAAGTTGAAAAAAAAAGTACGAAAACACTGAAAAATTCCGTCCAAAAAAAGAAACACTGTAAAATTGATATGCCAATTGCAACTGGATTCAACGGTCATATTTTGAACTATTTTTGACCTTTTTACATTTAATTTATTGCTTCATTTATTTTTTTAATTTTTTTATAATAACACTATTTTATTTATTTTTTGTTGACGATCTAATATTGTTTGGTGAAACTTATCTATTGCAGGTATATGTAATTCAAGAGACGGTGAATGTGTTTTGTAGCGAGGTTGGGTAGCCTATTAGCGCAGAGAAATCACTTACTATCTATTTCTCGAAGAATGTTCCAAAGGTAGTACAAAGAGAGTTAGCAGCAACGAGCGGATTTTGTCACAGTAATTCGTTTGGTACTTATTTGGGGACACCTGTCTTATCCAGGAGACTACCGAAAGGTTTTAGTTAATTTTTTAAAAATGGGTGGAACACAAATTCATACAAATTCAAACGAATTAAACCAGAAAAGTTTAAATTTGTTTGTTTAAACTTATCGAATATGACTTTAAACAATTTTTTTCAAACTCGAGTTCAAACTGTTCATCAATAGTTTATCTCTAATATGAATAAGTTGTGACATTAATGAATTTTTTTTATAAAAATGTAAATTTAATATTTATATTTTAATAACACATATTAGATATATAATATTAATGTACAGTTCTTAAATATAAACAAGTAGAAGAAACTCGTTTTCTTAACGCACTTTTCTTAGGGTTCAAACTTGTTTACTTAAATAAAAAAAAGAGTTAGAACAAGTTTTTAAGTCGAGTTTGAACTGCTCGCGAGCGGTTTGGTTTGTATATAATCCTACTTGTAGTATCAAAATTATACACATAACTCTTCTTTAACTCAAAAGTATGTTGAACCTCCTGGAGATCCTAAGCAAGGGCAGCAAGGATGATCATCCAGAGCAATATAAAACAAAATAAAGGAGTCTAGTTTAATTTTTGTGTGTGTTATAACTATATTTAATATAGAAAAAAAAAGTTGACTAAATTAATACTTCAAAGTTGGTATTCACAATTCATTATATTTCAACTTAGGTTAATGTATACTTTTCTATAACTAAAAAACACTTATTTAACCGGTTTCCAATATTAATGATCAAGTTCTCGAAATTCAATTTCTGACAAAATTTTAAAAAAAATCCATCCTAACATTTTTTTTTTTATACTTCTTTTGTCGTTTTCTCTTATATCTAACAAAAATTATAAATATCAATAATTTGTTTCGTAGTTCGGAAAAAATGTGGGATATTTTTTTTTTAAATTCATATAAATCAACTAATACTCATTCATCGCTAATTAATATATTGGTGACAATACTTATTTATTGTAAATATAAATTATGTTCATATGTATATATTTGATACAATCTATCGATATAGTTATATTAGAGAATAACAAATAATTAAAAGATACTAGAAAAATATATAATGTTATAAAACTTTTATGTAAATTTTTCATAAGTTGTAATTTAGAAATTAAAATAACTTTAATTTAAAATTAGAATGAAATGTCATATTAATATAAGTTTGTTGTCGATCATCCTATAAGAAAAAATTGAAATGTTTAAAAAAAATTAGAGATATTCTTGATGAACTTTCATGGATATAAATCTCCTAAACATAAACTTTTTAATTCATCATTTTGATTCGTTTTTTAAATTTGAATTTTTTATTAAATTTAACAAAATTTTATTCAAAATACTACTCACATTTTTTCAGTTATTATTGTTATGTTTATAGAGGATCTAATTTAAAGTTTCACTCAAAACTTTCAAATTTTTTGACTTACTCTATCACTAATCGTTTAAAAGTTTTGAATTGGGTTGAGAAACCCGTCCAACCTAACCAGTTCTTTATGTGGAACCGGGTATGATTTACATTTTAATAAAGTATACATTTGTATACCAAATTATTTTCTAGTATAAATAACTAGATAAGTGCATAGTGCTTGGAAAAGATATATACATCATGTTCAAGTTTATTTTTTTATTCAGTTTTAAAATTCCTAAACTTCAATAATATTTTATATAATATTTCTAATTTCATATATTATTATGATTTTTTTTTGCCAAATACTTAAACTAAAATGCAATAAAGGTTCATTACAAGGAAACAACTCAACCGATTCTACTAGGAATCGGAAATGCAACTAACAAATCCGCTAATTGGGGAGGGGGTTTAACAACCCAATCACTAGGCAACATACCCAATAGTTTGCGCTTCGTGACCCAATCCGCAATACAGTTTTCTTTCCTAGAATTATGAAAGAAACTAACACTCCTATTATTAAAAAAGGATGTAATGTCTTGATAAAAAAAGAAGCAAACGAGAAAAATGAGGAGTTGTAGGTGAGCTTAAATATCAACCACCACTATTGTCACAAAGAACTATGACATCTTCCTAATGGAAGTTAATCGCCGAAAGTAGACTATTCATCACTCCAATTAGCTCCGCTTCCTCGGAACTGTTACAAGAAAAAGACCACGCAAAACCATGTCTTAGTTTATCATTATAATCTCTAAGAATACAAGCAGATAAAGCACAATTCTCTTTCTTATAAGAAGCATATGTGTTAACAATTATAGTATTTTTTGTTATCTTTCCTTTCCATTTATTATTTTTACATTTGCTTATCTTTTCCTCTATTTATACTTACTGGATCTCCTTCTATGTCGTGTTGTTCCTTCTTTCCTTTTTTTCCACATTATGTTTTTGTAGGTATTTTTCAACCTCAGAAGCTTTTTTACAGTATTTGAAGTATTCATCATAAGCTTTTAATGCATGTGAAAGCGCAAATATTGGGTCAGGCTTTACTCCTTCATATAAACACTTATTTCTCACTTTCCAAGTTGTCCATAAGAGAAATGGAATTAAGTCTCCAAGCCTTCTATCTGCTAAGTAAGTACAATCTTTCATATTATCCAAATCATCAATCCATTTCTCAATATTACTTGTACTTAGGTGTTTAAAGTAGATTTGTATTGGAGAGATAAGCCAATAAGCTCTTATCCAAGAATAAGAAAAGAATAGATGTTCACTGTTTTCATCCTCCATATTACACGTCTTACATCTTGTATCCTTTGCACACTTCCTTTTATATTTATTAACTTCTGTATGTAAAATCCCTTTACAGACTTTCCATAAGAAGTTTTTTATCTTTGATGGGACTTTCTTGCTCCAAATCGTCTTCCAAAGTGAATTTGGGGTGTCATAGGAGCAAGATATTTCTTTGATTTTTCTGCATTATATACTTTTCTTCCTCACATTTCTTTAAGTAAGTATACATTGCTTTCGATGTAACTTCCCCCTCTTTTGCTACTTTCCATATAGCCATATCATCACAACTATTAATAGGAGTAGTATGCTCTTAATATGAGACTTGTTAGGTTCAGAGAAATACCTATTAATGATATCAATATTCTAGATATTCGAATTTTTATAACATAATTCAGACACTTGTTGTAAAGGGCAGTTATTTTCTTTTTTATTCTTCTTATTCCAGGAACCCATTCTTGGTTTCATATATCAATATACTTTCCATTTCCAATTTTCCAGATTAGATCATTCTTAAAGAGATCTCTTCCTTCTAGGATACTTCTCCATCCTCATGAGGAATGATAGCCTAACTCAACATTAATAAATTTGGTTTTAATATGATATACGTTTTAGTGTTTTTGCTAATAGGGAATTAAGTTTCTTCAATATTTTCCATGCATTTCTTGCTAACAATGATTTATTTTTTAATTTCATTTCTTTAAAGCCCATACCTCCTTCATATTTATTCAAGGTCATTTCATCCCAAGAAGCCCAATGAGTTTTATTTTTTTTATTTTTGTTACACCAAAATTTAGCCACTAGTGAGTTAATTTTATCGCATATAGTATTAGGAATTGAGAACACATACATTGTATAGGCTGGGATGGCATTGATAACTTCTTTTATCAATACTTCATTCCCAGCTACAGATACATAGTGTCCCACTTGTCAAGTTTCCCATTTATAATATCCAACATCCAGTTCATAGCTTTAACCTTGGATCTTCCCCAATCAGCTGGGAGACGCAAGTATATACCAAGAGTTTCAAGTTTATTCATACGCAACATAGTCAATATTTTATGTATTTTTTCTCAAGTGTGTCTTTACAAAACACCACCCCACTTTTGTTAAGATTAATAATTTGACCTGATGCATTACTATATTCATTGAGTATAATATTAAATTTCTCTATTTCATCAATATCTGCTTTCAAGAAAAACAAACTGTCATCAGCAAAAAAGATGTGACTCAAGGTGGGGCAGTTTCCAGTAATTTTCAATCCTTTAATAATATTTTGTTGAATCTTTTTATTAATAAGAGCAGTGGAGCCTGAGTAATTATACATGATAAGAAGGGGGATAAAGGATCCCCCTGTCTTAATCCTTTGGTAGGATTATTCAATGGAATATGATCTCCATTTAGTAAGGAAGAATATGAAACAGAAGTTACATATCCCATAATCCATTTAATCCATAGCTATTAAAGTTCATTTTAATCAAAATATCTTTTAATAAATCTCATTCCACATTCTCATATGCCTTAGCCACATCCGCTTTTATGGCTAAATAGTGATTATTCGAGTTCCTTTTTAAAAAAAGACTAACTTCATGTGCTAGCAATATATTTTCACTTATCTCTCTACCAAGTACAAATGCATTTTGACTTCCATTAATAATGATATGCATGATTTCTTGGAGCCTTTTAACCAGAATTTTAGATAATATTATATAAATCACATTAGAGCAGCTAATTAGTCTATAATGAGTAATTTTAACAGGGGTTTGGACTTCAGGAATAAATATTATAAGGGTTTTATTAATTTGGACAAATTCCCATCATTTTATAAGAAGTCAGAAATGCATCTTAAGATATCCATCTTAATTAAGTTTCAATATTATTAAAGAAGTATACAGGTAACCCATCTGGGCGTGGGGGTTTATCATTCCCCATATCCCAAAGCGCTTCTTTAATCTCTTTAAGACTCACAGGTCTTATCGGTCTAGTATTCATATCTTTGTCTATATAGGGGTCTATGGCATTTAATACATAATCACCATTTCTTGGCCCCTTGTATTAAAAATATTATTAAAATACGTTTTTATTTCATTTTCAATCCATTTTCCATTTTAATTAAGCATTCTAGTTATTTTATTTCTCTCTCTTCTAGCCTTGCATGGAAATATGTCGTGTTTTTATCACCTAATTCCAACCACTTTACTCTAGATTTTTGTTTCCAATATACTTCCTCTTGTTTCTATCGAATTTCCATTCTTTCTATAATACTATTATACACCTCCTAATTTATTGGTTCACTATTATTAACCATATTTTTTTAGAGTTTCTTTATCTTTTTTAAACAGTTCTTTCTTGTGTTTAGCCAATTTTTTTGCCCATACAGTTATTTTTCCAGTCATATAATGTATCTTTTCCCCAAATTTATATATTCCATTTCCTCTTAGACTAGACATTTCTATTCAACTCTCATTAGTAATAATCATACATTCCTCTTCATTTAGCCAATTTTTATCAAAAATAAATCTCTGTAGGATAGGAATTTCGGTTATGTCATTGATCATCAACAACATTCAGTGATCTGACCCCATAGGTGGCAATATAGCTTGCCATGAATTAGGAAATTCTTTTTCCCATTCCTTATTGATGCAATACCTATAAATTGTTTCCTTTATAAGCTTTTAATTTTTTCTTTTATTAGTCCAAGTGAATGTATATCCCTTAGCAAACAGGTCAGTCAGCTTAAGTTTCTGTAAGAATTTGTTAAGCCTTTCCATATTAACTTTATTATACCATCTCTACCCAACTTTTCATACGCATATCTATACATATTAAAGTCTCCTATTATATTCCAAGCTAATTTAGGGTAGAATTTTTACAACCAGAGATTATTTTAATGGTAATGTCTTTAAATTTATCACTAGAGGGAACATACACGAAGGTTGTACAGTACATAAGCCCATTCTATTTAGTTTTTAAACAGTGAATATGATTAATAGAGTCATCCAGCACTATGATGTTACAAGAGGGTTTAGCAAAGAGAGCCATACCTCATTTCGCATCAATACGATAACTATATTAATCACTTCATATTTTATTTCAGCATCTATACTTCTAACATACTTTTCATCATTTTTAGTTTAAGATAGAAAAATTACCTGAGGATGATATTGAACAACGATATCTTTGAGTGCTAGAACTGTCAAGGCGTTGCTGAGACCCTGACAGTTCCAACTCATTTGATTCATTGATTAGCTTGGGATTGATTTAGTTCAGTCCCGCAAAACCCTTCACGTTCTCTTCAGATTTATTATTCTCCATTACCTCAATCAAATCCGTCTTACCCATAGATAGGTTCCATCTTGCCTTCCACATCTTCTCGTTCCTTGCTTTCTCACTTCTTGCGTTCTGTAATTCAATCCTCTTTTGTTTATTATCATCTCTCATTTTTTCATTATCCACCCTTTCTTCTCCCTCAGCTCAGCCTGGTTAACGGTCCGTTCCGGACCGGTTCAGACCGGTTCTTAACGGACCTGGGCCTTATCGGTCCGGTCCGGCTTACCGGCTCTGCCTTACCGATTCTGGTTCGGACCGGTTCTCGGATGGTAGAAGGGGATGACCAAACCTATAAGGGAACCGCCGGTACCGGGTCCGGTTCTAAACGGTTCCAACAATACACAAAATTGGAACAAACAAAATCAAATTTTGTGTATTACAGGAATACATAAATTCGAGTTTTATGTGTTCCATATATATACAAATTTGAGTTTTATGTGTTCCATGAATACACAAATCTGAGTTTTATGTGTTCCATGAATACACAAATCTGAGATTTGTGTGTTCCAGGAATACACAGAATTGGAACAAACAAAATCAAGTTTTGTGTATTCCAGGAATACACAAATTCGAGTTTTATGTGTTCCATAAATACACAAATTTGATTTTTATGTGTTCCATGAATACACAAATCTAAGATTTATGCGTTCCAAGAATGCACAATTCTGAATTTTGTGTGTTCCACGAATACACAGAATTGGTACAAACTGTAAATGCTGAAATTGTGATATTAATCTTAGTGTTCTTGAGACACTATTCTTCCATATATATCCTAATACACATAAGATATTACACAATTGATAAAAGACTAAATTACCTAATGGATAATAATATGTACTAATATCCTAAGGGTCATAGGGTGATACTTTGATACACTTTAACACAAACAAAATCAAGTTTTGTGTATTCCAAGAATACATAAATTCGAGTTTTATGTGTTCCATGAATACACAAATTTGAGTTTTGTATGTTCCAGAAATACAAAGAATTGAAATAAACAAAATCAAGTTTTTTGTCACCTGCAACACACAAAACCCTAAAATATAAACATACAAAAATAACAAAAGAGTGTTGGACAAAAAGATAATATATCAAGATAGATAAAAACGAGTAAAAATAGGGCATATGCGATTAATAAAGAGAAAAAAAACAATTTTGTTAAAGAAAAGAATCCTTTAAATTGTTTTTTATGATTTTGCGTGTTACAGGAATACATAAATCTATATTTGTGTGTTATAGCAATAAATACACCAGAATTTCGATTTAAAAAACTTAAAAAATAAAAATAATATAAGGGCAATAATGGAAAGTAAATATGACAATGTGTCTAATTGAGAATCAAGTTTTTAATTAGTGAGTAAGTAGAAAGTAATTTGCTCCTTACTTTTTTTTTGAGAATAAAACTTGTGGAATCGTAATTAATTAAAAATCATCCCTATAAATTACATATATTTATATGTTTGATGCAATCAATCGATATAGTTATATAATAGAATAATTACTAATGAAAAATAACTAGAAATATGTACAATGTTACAATATTTTTATGTAAAATTTTCATAAGTTGTAATTTTAAAACCAAAATAATTTTAATATAAAGTTAAAATGAGATGTTATGTTAATATAAGTTTTGTTTTTAATCACCCTTAAAAAAAATTAAAATGTTTTAAAAGTAAATAGAGACATTCTCAATGAATCTTCATAAATATATATCTTCTAAACTCAATTCTTCTTAGATTTGTCATTAGCTCGTTTATGGGGTTATTATTGATAACATCCTCATTAAACTATCTAATTGTTCTTTTAGGCCTTCAATAATCTATTTTATAAAAAAATGCCTAATAAAATAAATATTTATAGAAAACATCCCCTTTATATTTTCTATACCTTTACTACCCTTATTATTAAATATATTATTTTATTTTAATACAATATTAATTTTTAAATATTAAACAAATAATAGGGTACTTCTTTCTCCTCCTCCTCCTCCTCCTCCACCACCACCACCACCACCACCACCACCACAACCACCATGTATGTAACCACCACTACATCCACCACAACCATCACCACCTCCACCACCACAACCACCACAACCACCACCACCACCACCACCTACTACTACTAATTCCATCGCACGCGCGCGTCCGTGAATTTTTTTTTTTAAAATCGTCATAACTAATTCAAAAAAAATCAGAAAATTAAAAAAATTATATTTTTGAATAAAGAAAATTAATATTTACGTCTATGAGTTTTTTTTTTTTGATTTTTTTTGAATTTTTTGATTTTTTTGAATTTTTTTGATTTTTTTTTCGCAAACACGGATTTTCATGTTTTAAACATGGAATTCCATGTTTTAAACATGAAATTCCATGTTTTAAACCGTGAAATAAACATGAAATTCCATGTTTAAAACATGTAATTTCGTGTCTGCGAAAAAAAAATTAAAAAAAATCAAAAAATTCAGAAAATTCCGAAAAAAATCATAGACGTAAATATTAATTTGATTTATCCAAATATAATTTTTTTTTTTGATTTTTTTTGAATTAGTTATGACGATTTTAAAAATAAAATCACGGACGCGCGTGTGATTATTAGTTTTTTTCCTATTTTTTAATTGTTAATCATAAGGGTAAATTTGGGATGGGGCTGTTTTCAATAAATATTTTTTTCTAGGCACCTTTTTTTAA
The DNA here is from genome assembly GCA_029959085.1 of Nemophila menziesii. NCBI lineage: Eukaryota > Viridiplantae > Streptophyta > Magnoliopsida > Boraginales > Hydrophyllaceae > Nemophila > Nemophila menziesii. Next base: position 25,970,617 of record JARWIR010000018.1, on the reverse strand, counting down.
ATAAGTTTTTTAATAGGCATCAATCAACAATTGGCTCTTAGTTTATTTTCTTAATTTAAATTCCATTACCAAGCTTAACAAAATTTCATTCAAAATACTACTTACATGTTTTTTCAATTATTATTATTATCTTTATAGAGATGCCAATTTAAATTTTCATTCAAAACTTTTAAATTTTTTAAGTACTCATCATTGGAGGATTTTGAACTGAGATGAAAAACTCACTCAATCGACTAGTTTTTTGTATTAGACAGGTTGTGATTTAGATTTTAAAAAAAATACATTCAACCTACCACTCCCATGACTAACAACCTCGTAGATAAGCAGTTTGCCATTGCTAATCTACTAGCCATCACCAGTTTAGAGTTTTCTAATCTGTCTTGAAATTCTTTTTTAGAGGATTGTGTTTTCAAATATGTTGAGTTTTCTAATCTGTCTTAAAATTCTTTTTTAGAGGATCGTGTTTTCAAATATGTTGAGTTTTCTAATCTGTCTTGAAATTCTTTTTTAGAGGATTGTGTTTTCAAATATGTTGAGTGAATTATGGTTTAGAGTTTAAATGTATTATATTGTACATATAGGAAGATTTGAGTGTGGAATTTTGTAATTTTAGTTTTTTATTTATTTTATTCATTTGTATTTCCTAACAATAACATGCTCTCTTAAAATTAATATGGATGTAATATATAACAAAGGAGTTGGAACAATTTCTTTTGTATGTAAAAATTCAAATAACATCTTGCTATATGAAAATGTCTGCAATATCTAATAAGATATTCCTGTACTTACCCTATGTTGGATAATTTCATAGTTTGAACAAAAAGGAAGATACCATGAAACAATAAACATTATTACATATATGAGTTTGAGTCTCAAATTGTTAAAAGAGTTTGACAAAACACTATATAGTAGCACATAATAGAATCAACAAAAGGTTAATTAGAATCATTACAATTACAACTAAGATAATAAAAAGCATAAACAGAAAATACAATACAATACAAGTAAATCTAAAGTTACGCAACTTAGCTTAATATATTAGTTTTTGCAGGGCTTTATTTATTCCAAGTTATTACCCTCACACATATTTTGCTTCTGGATTTGTGTTTTCACCAGATTTCTTGCTTAAGCGATAAGGTGATGAGTTTAAAACCCTAAATAGTACAAATAATAAATTAAATCAATTACATAAAATAATATTTTAACCATGAGAGGTTAAAACTAACCTTTCTTTACGCATCTCAAGGAACCTAGTTAGGGAAGCTTTACGAGCCTGTGGAACAGCTGTAAAAAGAATTTCACTTTTAATTCCATTTTATATTAAGAAAAATTGTTTAAATAGTCCCTGAACTATACCACTTTTACCTGTTTGGTCCTTGCAAGTTTTTTCCATGTGGCACTTAACGGTAATAATTTTATGGAGTTAGACAAAATGAAGTTCGAGGATCATTTGGGTGACTTTTCAAGTTTAAGGACTAAACCAGTAAATGAGGTATAGTTCAAGGACCATTTGGGGGAATATTCCCTTTGAAGTATATAAAATTAAGGGTAAAATACCACCCATGGTTTGACAAATTGTTCCTATATTATGCAAAAATTGCACTATAGGTCCTTATATTATGCAAAATTTGCACTAGAGGTCCTATATTATGCAGAAATCGCAAGAGATACTTATATGATGCAGAAATCGCACTGTGGGTCCCTATATTATGCAAAGATTACACTATAGGTCCCTATATTATGATAAAATCACATTAAAGGTCCTATATTATGCAGAAATTGCACTAAAGGTCCCTATATGATGCATAAATCGCACTATAGGACCCTATATGATGCAAAAAAATTGCATTATAGGTCCCTAACTGATGCACAAAAAGTACCAAATACCCCCATGGTTTGATAAAAGGTCAAAAAAATCCCTACGGTTTTTAAAAAGGACAAGTACCCTTTTGTAATTTTCCAACTACTGAGTCAACTCAGTGATATATGTAACCGAAGGGGCTGAGTTGTCAAGATTTAGAAAACCAAAGGGGTGTATTTGTCCATTTTCAAAATTTAGGGGGTATTTTAGGAGCTGTACCCAGAACCTTAAATGTGAAAGAAAAATGCAGAATAAGATATGAAATATACCTGAGGACATAATAGTAATTTTTGGAGTCTCAACTTTGTTTGTAATCTCATTAGTTTGATTCATAGGGTGTGAAGTAATAGACATAGGACTTGCTATGCATTTTTCTTCAGATACTGAGAAAATATTTCCATGTCCAGCTAAAAACATTATAGCTTGTGCCTAAATAAGTTACACAAAACAACATGAGAAGTAGGAGGGGCCTTTTTGCAATTACTTTGTAAAGTTTCTTTTATGTATTAGTTACTTGCAGGGAAATTTTTTGCTATTGTTTTTGTAAAGTTACTTTGATATATTAGAAACTTGCAGGGACCTTTTTGTAAAGTTTCTTTGATATATTTAAAATTTGCAGGGGCCTTTTTGTAAAGTTTCTTTAATATATTGGAAAAATTAAGGGGACTTTTTTGCAATTATGTTTGTAAAGTTTCTTTGATATATTAGAAACTTGCAGGGGAAATTTTTGCAATTTCTTTTGTAAAGTTTCTTTGATGTCTTGCAGGGGGACTTTTTTGCAATTTTTTTTGACAGTTTTCTTTGATGTATTAGAGACTTACAGGGGGCCTTTTTGCAATTATTTTGTGCAGTTTGTTTGATATATTAGAAACTTGCAAGGGCCTTTTTGCAATTATTTTGTACAGTTTCTTTGATAAATTAGAAACTTACACTGGTCTCGTTGCAATTATTTTGTAAAGTTTCTTTAATGTACTAAAAAATTGTAGGGGCATTTTTGCAATTATTTTGTAAAGTTTCTTTAGTATATTAGAAACTTGCAGGGGGCCTTTATGCAATTATTTTGTAAAGTTCTTAAGTATACATGATACTATTTGCAATTTATTTTGTAAAGTTTCTTTGATATATTAGAAACATTCAAGGGGCCTTTTTGCAATTAATTTTGTACAGTTTCTTTATTATAATAGAAACTTGCAGGGATCTTCTTGCAATTTTTTTTGATGTTACAAGCTTATTCTTAACTTTTAAGAATAACTCCTACATTTGAGAAGTTAAGCTTAATATAATATAACCACTTTTAGCAACAACAAAAAAGAAGAAGTAAATTCCCCTTTGGGTCCCTTGTCTTTTTTATTTGGTCCAAATCAAACCCATATTTGGGTAACTTTTATGATATGGGATACGTTTGGAAGATGAGGTTCTAATTTGGACTAAACAACAAAGATAAGGGACCATAGTGCAAATTTACTCAAGCTAGATTTTTAAAAAAAAAAAAAAAACCTTCTCTGGTGAAATATCTTCATATACATTAACAGTCCCTCCATAAAAGATGGTCATTTGTCCCGGAGCTCCAAATGCTTTCGAATTTAACCTATATTTACATTAAATTACAAATTATATATAAATTAAATTGTTACTAATATTTACATTAAATTTAAATAAAAAAACATACTGAGATTTAATTGTCCCGGCCAAATAAACATTTTGATTTATTGTCGCACCATTATTACCTAACCCTTTAGGAAACTCTACAAGCCACAAAAATAGACAATATTAGTACTTCAGATTAATTAATTTATCCAGTTTCATATTTATAACAGATCAATAATATAACTCAAATTGAAATCATTGGTAAATCCGTATTGTAATATTTAATTATCTGAAAATTAAAAAAAAGAAAAAGATTTAAAACTAAAATTAAATTAATATATGGTTGAGAATGAATTTTACCAGAATCCATGGAGGTTTCAATAACTTCTTCTTTGACAAACACCATAGGATCTTTACAATTGAGTCCCATAAAGTCTCTTGCCATTACTGAAACTTGACAATCTAAAATAGAGAAGATAAAAAAGGACAACAAATGATTGAGCTTTCTTGCTTTGTAGATTGGTTTATTTTGGTCATTTTCAACCTTTATTGAAGTTATAAGATATATTAATTAAATAAAAAAAGATGGTCAATTGGAATTTAACAATGTTTCTTAAAAGACAGCTGTGAATATATATATATATATATATATATATATATATATATATATATATATATATATATATATATATATATTTATATAAATGAGAGATAGAGAGAGAGAGTTGCTAACTTTATTAAGATGGAATGCTTCCAATAGCAGCAAGTAGGGGGAACCTCAGACAAAAAGTATCGGTTCTCCTTAGCGTTATGCTCTCTCAGGCACATTACCCAAAAAACCCTACCCTTCCACCTGAAACCCGATCCCCCACCTTATACCACCACTAAACCGCCGGATACCTACCTTTCTCCACCACGAAAAACACGATCTGCCTCCATAAACCACCACAAATCAACGCACCTTTTACCAAATTTTACCACAACTTCTACGTTTCACCTTCTTCCCCTACTTTTCTTTAGTTTCCCAACCTTCTTCTTCTTCTAGACTAGTAAAACTGAACAAATTTTTTGATTTTCAATTAAGATCTTCTTAGATCTATGAAAATTGAAGTGTTCTTTATTACTTTAGCGAGGTTACGATTTCTTAAAATCACTATTAAGTGCTTTATCTCAATCTCTTTAACTTTTATATTCTAGCAAGTTATAGTAATGGCTGCTATTACTAAGGTTTATGATGCGAATAAGGAAGAATCAGATGATGATTTCTGTTTATCTCCAGATAGAGAAGCTATCTACTCTAAGTTTGACGAACCAAAACTTCTGGTTCGAGTTATTGCTTCAGGTACTATTAACCTCAACTATTTGAAGAAAATTATTATTCAATATTGGGGTGTTAAAGGCAGAATTATTGTTAAGAATAATGGTATGAATATGTTTACGGTTCAATTTGATAATGAAAAAGATTTTGAATTAGTGTGGGCTAATAGACCGTATCACATATTTGGTTTTCATGTTCTTGTTCAGAAATATGTTGAAAGTGTCTCAAACCCTGCTCTTCTTGATGAAACAGCTTTTTGGGTAAGATTCACTGGAATACCACTCCTTTTTATTAAAGAAGCTAATGTTATTAAAATAGCTGCTAAGATTGGAAAAGTTATTGATGTTATTCTCCCTGACCCTATTAAATTCAAAGAAGATCCCTCTATTAGAGCTAGAATTGAGGTTTCAGTTAAGAAACCTCTCCTATCAGGATTGAATTTCAACATCTCTAAAGACCAAAAGGTTTGGATCACTTTTCAATATGAGAAACTCTATGATTTCTGTTTTAAATGTGGAATACTTTCACATGAAGAGAAAGACTGTGACAACCCTAATAAATTGGCTATGAGGTTGGGAAATTGGATTAAGTTTGTAGAACAAGATAAGTTTGTTTTCAAAGCTACTAGAAATAACTTTGCTACGCAAAAGACAAAGAAACCCTTAAAGAAAAAATATAAGAAGAAGGAGAATGAGATTGAAGAGGGAGAGATTGTTGCTACTGATAATTTAGTACAAAAATCTTTAATGATCCCAACTGTTAAATTGGGAACTGAAGTGATTAAAGGGACTCTTCTTAAGTCTGAAGTTAGACCTTTAAGGTCAGATGAGATATTTAATCTTTGTGGGCCAAATGAGGATAATCTGAAATTGGCACCACTTGAAGTGCTAGAAAACAAAGTAGTGATAGATCCATCTATCACTCAGAACTCCAATACTGATATTAGCTTTGGCTCTATTGAAAGAACTAAAAAAGTAAGAGAAGATCTAGGGATTGCTAATGATGAAGAACTAATATCTCTAGTTCCAGCAACTCTCAACTCCTCTGAATTAGAGGCAGATGATGAGATGGCTGAACCAGATGATATGGTTAATCAGAATTTTGAGAATGACAATGGGATTGAGAAGTGGTATGAGGAAGGGCTGAGTGAAGGAATTGCTAATGAAGAGGTTTGCGGGGTTGACCCAAATCAACCCCTAGACCTTCAATGATACAAGCTTGGAACTGTCAAGGTATAGGCACTACCTTGACAGAATTGAGCTTGATTGACATGATCAAGACTCACAAAATTGAGGTATTATTCCTTTCTGAAACTAAACGTAAATTTGATTATTTATTGTCTTTAAGCTCTAGAATTCATTTAATTTTAGTAGCGCAACTGGACCCTATTGGTCTATCTGGTGGATTAGCAGTTTATGTTAAAGATCCTAATGCTTTTACTCTTATAGGCTCTGATAAAAACTTGATTCAATGCAAGTATATGGGACCTAATTTGAAGGAATTTGAGATAAATTTTGTCTATGGGCCACCAATTGATGAGGAAAAAGAAAATTTTATTAAGAATTTATCTGAGATTCAACATGCTGCAAATGATTGGTGTATCATGGGAGATTTTAATCTGATAAGGTTCTCTTCTGAGAAGTTAGGAGGGGATATTAACACTTATCATAAGAAAAATATGGAATTATTCAATAACTTTATTCAAACTAATTCTTTGCTTGACCTTCCAGTTTTTGGCTGTAATTTCTCTTGGTCTAACAAGAGAAATAGCAACCAACTGATCAAGCAAAGATTAGATAGGATATTGGTTAATAATGAATGGATGAAATCATTTCCCAACTCCTGGAATGATACTCTTCCTCCTTGTGGTTCTGATCATTCACCAATTGTTCTGAAATTGGGCTTATATAATGAGAAACATAAGAAAAGATTTGTTCTTGAAAAAGGTTGGTTATTTGATAGTTCTTTATGTCGAATAATTCAATCTAAGTGGAAAGCAGGATGTTTTTTGGATATGAGAGGTGTTAAGAAATTTAAACACAAATTATCTCAAATCCAAAGACATATATCAAAGTGGGCTCGGCAAAGAATCTTAAACAATAGGATTCTAATTAATAACAACTTGAATCAGTTGGAAACATTATTTAATGGGCCATACAGTGATGAGAATGAAGTAAAATTCATTACTCTGAGTAAAGAGCTTGAGGAATATTGGAAAAAAGAGGAGCTTTACTGGTCTTTGAGATCAAAAAATAATTGGCTTAAGTTAGGGGACAGGAACTCTAAATATTTTCATGCCATAACTAAAGTCAAGAGAACTAAAAATAAAATTCAAAAGATTAAGAATCTGGATAATGTGTGGCTTACTGATAAGGATGATATAACACAAGAAATTACCAGATACTACAATGATATATTTAAGACAGTGGGTAAGAGAAACTACTCTCCCATACTGTCTAAGATCAAAAAAGTTGTTACTGATGAGATAAATGGTAATTTAACTGCTAAAATTACCATTGAAGAATTAAAAGAGGCAGTTTGGTCTTTGGGCAGTGATAAATCTCCAGGTCCAGATGGATTTGGGGGATTCTTTTATAAGAAATTTTGGAATGAGATTAAGATGGATCTTTTTGATCTTGTTAATGACTTTCTGGATGGTACTTCTATTGAGGCAATTAATAGTACTATTATTGCTTTGATTCCTAAGTGTAATAACCCAGATCTTGTTGCCTCTTTTAGACCTATAAGTTGTGCTAACTTTGTTTACAAAGTGATTTCTCGCATATTAACATCTAGACTCCAAGTTTGGATTGGTTCTTTAATATCTGAGACACAAACTGCATTTATCCCAGATAGATCAATATTTGAGAATATATTACTTGCGCAAGAAGTTACTCATTTCTTAAATAATAAAAGATATTCAAAAAAATATAGTCTAGCTATTAAAGCTGACATGTGTAAGGCTTATGAAAACATTGAATGGGATTTTCTGCTTGATCTTTTAACAACAATGGGTTTTAATCACATATGGGTTGGTTGGATTAGAAACTGTATTACTACAGTAACTTACAAAGTTCAAATTAATGGTCAGTTGTTTGATCTTCAAAAACCTGAGAAAGGACTGAGACAGGGGGACCCCCTCTCCCCATACCTTTTTTGTTTGGTAACACAAGCTTTGACTCATTTGCTGAATTATTATGTGGATATGGGTTTGTTGAAAGGTATTAAAATCTCAAGAGGTGCTCCTATGGTAACACATATCCTTTTTGCAGATGATAGTTTATTTTTCTTGGAAGCAGATGAATATAATATTGACATCTTTATTAATATTCTTAACAGGTACTCCTTTGCTACAGGGCAAAAAGTGAACTTAAACAAAAGTGGTGTTATTTTTAGTAAGAACACTCCCTTTGAAATCAGAAACTTATTATCAACTCAGTTGAATATGAGAAAACTTGAACATTTAGGGAAATATCTTGGTATTCCCTCCTCTTGGGGAAAATCTAAAGTTAAATCCCTTGAATGGCTACTAGAAATGATTATTAGAAGAATGGAAAGTTGGGATACAAACTTACTCTCCAAAAGTGGTAAAGAAATTTTGATTAAGGCTGTTATTAGTGCTATTCCTAACTATATTTTATCTGTTTTTCTTGTCCCTAAGAAAATTACCTCTCATATTTCTTCTCTCATCTCCAACTTCTATTGGAATAACCAAGGTGAAGGTAGATGTCATTGGGTAAAATGGAACACACTTATGCAATCTAAAGATGATGGAGGCCTTGGTTTCAAGGACTTTCATTGTCAAAACTTGGCTCTTTTAGCATCTAATGCTTGGAAATTTATGAATAGGAAGAATTCTTTACTGTATAAACTGTTTAAAGGTAAATATTTTCCTAATGTTGACTTTATTGATGCTAAACTTCCAAGTAACTGCTCTTGGGGCTTTAAAAGCCTTATTGAAGGCAGAAACTGTTTTTTGAAAGATTTAAGATGGTCAGTTGGCAATGGTAAGAGTATTAAAATTTGGGAAGATCTATGGATTCCAAATGAAACTTTTATAACAAAACCTTTGGATTGTGAGATTATGTATGTTTCTGAACTAATTTGTTCTGAGAAATTTGAGTGGAATATGCAAATAATTAATCAATTGTTTGATGATAATGTTAGTGCAACCATAGCTAATATATATATCCCACCATTCCCATGTGATGACATTCCTTTTTGGAATCTTTCACATGATGGAGAGGTGAATGTTAGTGATATATATAAAGTGCTATGGAGGGCACAACAAGGTCAATATATCACAACTAATAGAGGCTTGGCTGAACCTTCATTTAAGTTGGATACTGATGATTGGAAGTTTATTTGGAAACTGAAAGTTCAGCCTAAAATAAAAAACTTCATTTGGAAATGCTGTGAGAATGCTTTACCAACTAATGAGAATAGAAGGATTCGTAAATCATGTGATTCTTCTATTTGTCTTATTTGTGAAAGTGAAAATGAGAATGTTGAACACTTGCTTTTTCATTGTTCTTGGGCCAAAGCTGTTTGGCTTGCTAGTCCTCTTTGTTTTAAAGCTCTTGCTGATCCATCTTTTCATTTCAAGAAATGGATCAATTTTATAAGGCTGTGTATGCTTGAGAATGATAAGTTTGAATTTAAATTTGGTGAAATGGCTTGTACCATTGCTTGGTTCATATGGAAAGGCAGAAATGAATTCTTATTTAGAGGAGTTACTCCTGACCCTTTTGAAACTGTCCAAAAAGCTTTAAAGGCCTATGATGAATACAACTATGCAAATAGAGCTATTTCTGAGGCTAATGTCCATTGTAATCCTATTGAGATTCATGATTCATACACTACTGTTTTGAGCAATAGTGATAGTTTTAACTCTAAAACTGGTTGGTTACCTCCTAGTATAGGGAATTTTAAAATAAATTGTGATGCGTCTTTTAACTTAATAACTAAGCAAGCTTCTATTGCGTGTGTTATTAGGGACTCAAAGGGAAAGATGATAGATGGATTAGCTAGCATTGTGGCTGCAAACTCTCCTATTGAAGCTGAGGCAAGAGGGATTCTTAGTGCTTGTGGATTAGCAGCTTCACTACCTCTAGGATCAGTTGTAATAGAAAGTGATAGCTCTTTGTTAGTTAATCAAACTGTATTAGGAGCAAAACTGTCTAGTGCTACTAAGGTTTTGGTTCTTTGTATTCGTAGATGTAAATTTTTGTGTAATCTTAAGGTCTCTTTTGCCAAGAGATCAAAGAATGCTTGTGCTGATTGGGTTTCTAAACAAAAGCTCAAGGGCTTGTTGTTTAGTCTTTGGAACTTAGTTCCCCCTCCCCAATTAGCCAAACTCTTACTTGCTGACTTCCAACCTCTAGGGATTGGATGAACTTTTGTAATCTTCTTTTAATATATGTTTCTCTTTCGACCAAAAAAAAAAAAAGCAAGTAGGGGGAGAGAGAGAGAGAGAGAGAGAGAGAGACTGTAATTATTGAGCTTATCTATACGGAACCCAAATTCAAAGCAATAGCAACTAAAGACCCAAATCCAAAGCTAACACAAGTACACAACTAAAGAGTTTAACACAAGTACACAACTATAGAGTTTAGTGGCATTCTGACATTGGTTGAAAGATCGGTTGGAAATAGAGTTTAGTGGCTTTCTAATATTGGTCGAAAGATCGGTTGGAAATAGAGTTTAGTGGCTTTCTGATATTTATGTTTTTAAGAAAAAGAAATCCAAAAATATCCTTGAAAGTCTCACATTAGAGATGAAAAATTATTAGTTTATAATTCTTTTAATCTTTTTATATATTTCATCCGATATCTATGTTTGTTACAATTTTTAAAAATAAATATCTACAAAAGATTATCAATTTAAGATATCAAAAAACGTTTTTATCTTTACTACCAATTTTGTCCTTATTAATATGTACAAGTTTACATTTACTTTAGTTGGTTAAGGGTAGTTTAGTAAAGATAAAAGAAATTAATTGTTTTCCTTAATTCGTGTGAAAAAAAAGTATGACAAACATTTATGGACAGAGTGAGTATTTTAAAAGGCTTTAAATTATTAAGAGAAAAATGAAAATACCCCTTGGGAGCGCATCATCATCTGGCTCAATAATAAGATTAACTACAAGGAAGGTTATGATCAAATATTATTTTGAGCCAAGGAACCAAGGTGAACAATATGAGAAGAATGTGACTAAGGACATATTTATGGAGGAGTCAGAATATAATCCACTTATTTTAGATGATTCAGATCTTATTTGGATGAGTGATGCTTCCTTCACAAAGGATTGGGAGCCCTCAGGTATTGCTTCTATTGGTATCAATAAAGAGGGGTTCATTACGAAAAAAAATTACGAGAAGATATGTAGTTGATAACCCTATTGTGGGTGAATGTTGGCTTATTTTACTTGCTATGAGGAACTCAGCTTTCTTCAATCACCGGAGTATCTCCTTTTACTCCGATAACCTTGAGCTTGTTCAAGGTATTTCACAAAACTCAGGTCTTCGATGGCGAATTTATCCGCTTATTGCCAAAATGAAGAACTGGCTTTCGAAGTTTCCGTCTTGGAAAATTATTCATATCAATAGGAAGTTGAATGGAACGGCAGATGCGCTTGCCAAATGCACCTGGCGTAACATTAATCTTGACCAGTGGATAGATTTTTCTGTTTTTGGAGCGTTTAATTTCCTTAACCTTATGTGTAAATAATGTTTGACTGGTTTTTCTGACAAAATAATAATAATGGGTCCGGATCGTATGAGAGCTTAGGAATCTCGGAGAACAAAAAAATAAAAATAAAAGTTTGTTCTAGAGGAACGGGTAGCGTCAAGTATTGTATTATTTTTCACTCATATTTCTAGTAAAGTTGTAAGTTGTGTCATTCATATTTCGATTTCTTGTAATAGTTGTTATTTTTTATTTTTGAAATATAAATTGTTAAAACCAGTTTTTCTATAAGTGTTTTTTGTTTTTACCAACAATTTAAAAATGATAATTTATTAAAATCACTGACCTAAAATGGATTTTCAATTCCCGACGATTGCTTCACCTTGAACGCAAAATCCTTTCTCGACTTATCTAAGTTGGAGTCTCTCAATGATTCCAACTACAAACGTTGGGTACAAAATCTATTGATATGTCGTAAATAGTATGAACTTGACTTTTCCATCACGAGGTTAAGTAAGAAAACAAATTTAGTGGTTAGGGGTGGATCGTGAATAACATGACGAACCTCTAATATGATCTGTTTGCTAAAGATATGTCAACAAAGATAATCTGGGAGCGTTTCAGAAGAATTACGGGGTTCATGATTCGGGTAATAAAAAGTATGTCACCCGATGATGGAGCAACTACATGTGTACGAGAATCTCTGCGCGGAGATAATCGCCGAATATATGAAAGTGTGCGAAATCTTTCAAGCCAATATCCTTCTTTTCAAAATCCACCCCTTCTTGAATACCAGAATTATATCAAGTACAAGAAGAAGGAAATGACCCTTCAAGGTCTCATCAATCATATACAAGTCAAAGAAGCAAATCGCCTCAAGGATAAGTCCTCATCTTTACATTCTAATTCTTTAAAGTCTAACCTTGTTGCAAGTCCTGGTCACTAAAATAAAGACAAGTACAAGGTAAAGTAAAAACAACATGGATAAAATAAGAACAAAACAGGTGGAAACAAAAACCAAGGTCGCTCCGCTTTACAAGGCGTTTGTTTCAAGTCGCCCGGTAGGATTTAGAAACTGAAAGGCACATAGTACTGTAAAATATCAAGGTGCCCTAGCTTCCAAGTGCCTAAGAGTTACACAAATTATGGACAAAAGCTTTAGAAATAACAATATAACACCACAACTTGACAAATATAGACAAGAAGTGTAAAATATAAAATAATGGGGAACAATCCCTCACTTAGGCCAATAAACCCCTAAAAAGATGTCTCGTGAATGGATTAATTTATCGCAAAAGACATCAGTGATAGTATGATCCCTGCGGTGCACCACACGAAGGCTGCGGTGTACCGCAAATCCTCTCAACTAGCATCCATAAATTAAATATATATACTCACACATCACGACGGTTTCTAACTTTTCACCCCACTGGAATACCTACACATCAAAAACACTACTACCTTTCTCATTAAACGTATTATACACTAAAACACTTAAAAATTAACTAATTTACACTACTAAACGAATATAGAATGCATGAAAAACTTATAACAATTGTGGGTTGTATTCCTTAAGCACTTTTTTTTTACGTAGTCCAAACTTCGATGTTTTAACCTTGCTATTTATTCTTTATAAAGCATCCCCAACATAGCGTGAGATTATTCACATCTACCAATCAGAACTTCCAGGCTTTCTTCGCTCGAACCTCAATCACTTTCGTCGAAACGTTATGAGTGACAACAAACGATCCCATCAAGAATTCTTGTATCCCCGTGGTCTATGTTCAAGGATTAGGATATTTCCACGCTACTTCGTCTCCCACCCCAACTCATTTTCTTCTTTCTTTCACACGGTTTCTTAGGAGATCTAAGAATTTGACCTTGGGTTCACAACTCGGATTGTTGAGACCTCTTGTGACTACTTCTTCGTCTTCTCGAAATATAATTTTTTTAGGATCCATCTTCAATTTGGAGGGTCACGGTTCTCTCGTGTACATCTATTATGTATGGCTCGTGTCCAGAAATGACCTCTCAAGTATGAACATGACATTCTTATTTGGATCATAATCAAGAATAACAAAATCAGTGCGAATATCTAGATTACATATGTGGACGAGCACATCCTCGACGATTCCCCACGAATTTGTTGTGAATCGATCCCCCAATTTTTAAGATGACGGATGTTGGCTTGGCATCTCCAATGCCCAACTTCTTGAACACACTCTTGGGCATGAGATTGACACTCGAACCCAAGTCACACATCACCTTTACTTCGTAAGTACCACCTGTCTTGATAAGGAGGTTGAAACCTCCGAGATCTTGAAGCTTTGGTGGTATATTATGTTGAAATTGCACCGATACTCCCTCAGTAAGAGCCAGAGTCTTATACTCACTGAATATGTTCTTTTTGGAAAGCATCTCTTTGAAGAATCCTTGATGTTTAGACTCTTTCTTGAAAATTTTGAGTATTAAGGCATTGATATTCACTTGGCTCAACGTATCAAACTTTTTGTACTTGGTATCATCCATTAGATAAGTAATTCTTACTGGTTATGGAAGCGATAAAAGAATGAATGGTAGTGGCGATTTTGCCCTAATTTTCTCTAACGCCCTCGATGCATCAATTGCCCCTCTCGGTTTCTCAACCTTATTTTTTCGACACGATCCTCAACAACTACCTCATTTATGTTTATCTTGGTTGGTTATCTCTTCTTGAGAATCTCCACTACAATAGGTGTAACCGATGGCGATTCTACCATCTTTTCAACTTGAAGGATGATAGCCTTACATGACTCGAACACGACATTGCTATCACTGTTTTAAATAGACATAACTTCAGTATTTGTACCTTGTCCTGTTTTCGTATGTGGACCTTGTTGACGAGTTTGAAGATGGTTGGCAGACTTGATTCTCCAATGTCTTCAACGATGAGGAATGCTCATTAAACATCTCGTTCTTTTCTCGGACGTTCTTGTGCATTATTGATATGAATTATTTCAGCATTTGTTAAAGCTCACTAGTAGAGAATCATTGTGGATGAGTAGGAAGTGCTTTTTGAGCAAGGATATCAGCATAAGCATCGTAAATGGGCTGCGGTGGCGAAACAGGATTCACATAGCCTTGTCCCCCTTGATATTAATTTTGGGACCTTGGCTGATTTTTTTTTATTTTGAGGTCGTGGCTGATATGAATTACCTTGATTCATGGTTCTATTTATCTTTGACCACTGAAGGCCTAGATAATTATGGTTCCCATATTGATACCTGTGACTACCCGATTACTAATTCCCATGATTCGATAAGGAAAATAACAGACTTTGAATTACCGATGTATCTCTTTTTGTAATGGATTAATCCACCCAAGAGACACTATATTGGGAGTTTATTGGGCCTAAGTGAGGGTTTCCCCCCTAATATTTCCTATAATGTACTTTTGTCTCTTGTTTTGGGCAAATTGATATTTATACTTTTGTGCCTTAATTGTGTGTTAAGTGTCTAGATTCTAGGTACATGGTTAATACAAGATTCCAAGATGAATATAAGAAGTCAAAAAGTAAAGATAAACCCCAATCCAAGGTATAATTTGAGTCTAGAGTCACTTTGGGGAGCTGGAGCGTTTGTTGGGAAAACTTAACGTCATATTATTTTAGTCACCATGAATTATTGGTAAGATATTTGGACCTTATTCCTTTTGATTCAGAAAGAGCTTGAAGTCAATGTTGCATGCAAAGTGACATAAGTCAATTCGAAGTTGAGAAGAAAAAGTTATTCCATTTGCTTCCATTGTGACTCAAACTGGTCCACCTTTAGCTGAAAATGGGTTGGGCCCTCCTAAACCTAATTAAGTGAACCAAAGGGGGATCAAATGTTTTTTTAGATTTTATATAAGTTGTTTAGAAGCCCCCTTATCATATACAACTTAGATTACACATTACATTTTCATATTTTTCAAAGAGAGCAAGAGTTGAAGAGAATGAGAGAATAAAATAAGGGTTTGTCCATAAACCCAATGATTCTTCCTCAACTAGCCATCCTTTCTCTTCATCATCAAGAGTAACTAGCATTTATTTTTTCTTTTAATTATGATATTGTCATTAGTTTTTTTTATTATTTTAGTATGAACTAAACCCCCATTGTTTGAGGTTGCTTATGTAAGAACTTATGCTTAGTTGGTTAATTTAATTGAGAATGATTTGATTTTATTCCATTGACTATGTGTTAGTTTTAAAATTACATATGTTCTGGCCAAATAGTGAGTAGCCCTAGAAATCGAGCTATCACCCAAAATAGGGGGGTTCGATTGCCGAAATAGCATATAGACGTCTAGTGTGCGACAGTGATCTAGACAGGCCGACCTAGATATATAGTCAATAGGTTTAGAAGTGTTCCATCGAGACATTGCATAGGGTGTCCTTACCCAGGTCCCCTAGTTGTGTTAAGATTTGTCTCTAAGCTACCTTGACGGGAGTTAGAGAGACATTAGAATCCCGTCTAATGCGAACTCACCAACAAACACATATCAATAAAACCAGTAAACTAGCGGCATAGGGGGCTACTAGCAATTCCTGAAGCATCTCTCCCATCCTTAAGTTCATATTTTATTTAATTAGTTGGTTACTTTCCTTTAATTATTAGTTTCAATCTTGTCTCGTTAATTATTTTAGTCTTTAATATTTGAATACCAACTAAACATTTTATTGTTTAAGTTTTGCCATTTACTTATTCCTGTTGCAAACTCCACACTAATGAAGCACAATTATCTATAGTGATAGTCCATGTGAAGACGATAAACCCTCACTTATCAAACTATTACTTGTCAACGACCCGTACACTTACAGGGAAGTCACCCTCTATGGTCTTGATTTTATATTACACTCGCGGGGTAAACAATTACTTTGGTGCCCTTCCCATATATATGATTCACTCTACAACGCGGACAACCATGTGCCTCTTGAACTATATTTACCTCCATTTTTCTTTCTTGGAAACCATCTTTCACAACTAGTTTCAACTACTTCATTTGATTTTCTAAAGAGGAAACATTTGCATCGGTAACAGTGTCACTATCTAACTGTAATGTACCTCTCGTGGAATTAGAAATTGGAGCTCGCAAAGGAAACCAACTTCTCTCTGTCTCTACAATATCCTTCATACCAATCAATGCTTCATTCATATCCATGAACACAAAACCACCCATTCTAAGATTATCTATTCTCAACCGTGTACTCTGGTCAAGTACTTGGTAACACATCGCTAATTGAAAGGTATAACCATGAAGTGTATATTGAGCTAACCTCTGTTGAAATCTCGTCCATGTCTCTCCTACACTTTTTCCATCGTCTTGGCAAAACTGAGTAAGTTACGTTTAATCCTTCATTCTCATACTCTTTGGATATAATTAATTTGGGAATTTTTCTTGAAGTTTGTCTCATGACGTAATTGATACTGGTGGTTGACGATCCAACCACTCACTTGCACCTCCGGTCAAGAAAAATTAGAACATGAAGTAATACAGTTCTCGCGAGTGACACCTTGAGTAATGTAGGCATCACATATCTGCATGATATTCTGAATAGATCGGGCCAAATATTGATGTGCGGTTCCGATATAGTTACCATAGCTCATGAATTGATTCAGTGTATCCATATCAGGTTTAAATCGAGCAGCTTGAATAACTGAAGGGCAAAACCCTAAGGGTTGAAATCTAAATTGGCCTCCTTCTCCACGAAAACCTTGCTCACTACGTGGATTGTTTGGATTATTAGGTAGAACTCCTCCATTTTCTCCTACTGGTGGTTGACCTCCCTGTGTAACTTGATTATTTTGATTGTTTGGTTCCAAGCCCGGTTCCACAATCTATACTCTTAGGATTGGATTTCCATCAACATGAAAATCCGACGGTGTATTCAAATTCGCTATAAATTCTTACTTCTTTCTCTCTCGTGTTTTGTTTGAGCTCAAAGTAACTTCTCGAGATTCGAGAGCATACACCAAAACTAAGAATCTTTAAAAAACCAAAAACAAGCTTAAAATGGAAAATAACTAAATCTACTACACTAAAAAACATAAAATTAACAAAATAGTTCCCGGCACCTGTGCCAAAAACTTGTCGTCTCCCAAGTTTTGATTAAATAAACTAATAATTCATCACCTCGGGAGATATTAAATAACCGCAAGTGTACAGATCGTTGACAAGTAATAAAAGTAAGTATTAAAGAATATCGTCTCCACAGGATCTAAGTTTGTTAATCTAAACTTGTGTTTTTAAGAAGTGTAGATGATTTAGTTGCTTACTATTAAAAGACATAAATAAAATATAAATATTTTTTTGGTTTTACTAAGATGCAAGGTAAAAGTAAACTAAAAAGATTAGATAATAAGCAAATAAATTATGATGAATGAGAGATGAGAGTATAGCTCGCGTTGCAAGTACTCCCCTGTCGTGACAATGATCGATTCTAGTTATAAGGGTAAATTTGGGTAATTCTCGTTAATCGGGAATCCAATTTCCTTCTAACTCACGTCAGGGTATCTTAGAAAGCTGCCTAACTATTACTAGAGTCCTCGGGTGAGATTCTTCTATGCAAAAGCTCGACGCTAGAAAGTACTAAACTTGTGTAGTTATCCGGTTAGCCAAGTCTGTCTGGATCACTACCACACATCAGATGAATATGAATTCTTTTTTATGTTCCCTAACCTTCGCCAGGGTGATAGTCTAAGGCACTACAAGGTTGCATATAATTGATTAGGTTATACACAGTATTTAAATTCATATGCAACAAAAGATTAAACCCAAATTAATTAAATTAAAATATCCCAAATAAAATTACAAAACAATCAATCGATATTCAAGGTTCATACAACTATGGAACTCACGCTAATGGGATTTAGTTCATTTTGAAATGAATAAACCTAAGTGGTAAAAGATTAAAAATCACGTTTGAGACAAGAAACTAACACTAATTATCCTGGTGACAGAATCGGAATTGTCTAGAAGTGGTGTAATAGGGCTCCAAGCATTTCTCTCTTCTCTGGTGGTGGGGCCTAGGGTGTGATAAAATAAGATGTAAAATAAGTGCAAAACACCCTAGAACTACACGGTTCTGCAAGTATACAAATCGTATGCAAGTTTTAGATAAAGATTCGTTCCGCAGAGACTACAGAGGTTAGGAGTAACTTATGCAATTATCTAGTACAAATAAATTAAAGATAGAACAAATAAACGCAAATAAAAGTAAAGACAAATAGATTTTTGTTTGGTTTTTTAATAAACTAAATTAAATTAAGAATTAAAAGACAGAAAATTAAATATGAAAGAGAAGTAAGATGAGAAGATAGCTTAAGTTATTAGCATGTAATCCCCACTAGTTTTGCCGTTCTAAACATGTAAGGGTGAATTATGTAGTATTTCCCTAATCGGTCCCAATATGCTATCGGTAGTTTCAAATAGGATTTACCTGTGTCAATAAGGCTTCCTAAGCAAACTTTTCCTGTAATTGGTAAAGAGTCACAAGACTCAACCATAGTGATTATCTAGCTAGGTTGGGTTGTCAGATCAAACCTAAAACTAAACTTTATGTGCTAAACATGCAATTAAACACCGTTGTCAATGGTATCCTAATTACTAGATGGTAATTCTAATGGCGGTCGTCCACAAGAACACATAATATAAATTCAAACACATAAACAGAGAATAAAAACTATAATTCTATTTAAAACATTAAATTCCCAAATTAGATAGATGTCAATCAAAACTAGGGTTCATACATTAATACTAAAACTTAAGCTAAAGAAATTTAGTGCATGAAAGAAAAGAGAGAAATTACAAAATTAAAGGTAGAAGAAGACATTGTTGATGACAGCTCCTTCCGGACTTCTCTCTTGTGTTGTAAGCTTCCTCTTGGTTTAAGGTTTCACCAAGGATGATTTAAGAGTGTTAAGAGGCTGTATTTATAGTGCATAGGTTGACCTAATTCGTTTGGTGGAGATAACTTCAAGTAATGGACTCCTGGCCCAACTCAAATTCGTAAAGAAAACACTGCTGCGTTGTTTTAAGTGTATCTTCTTCGTTATTGGTCGGATTTTGCTCCACAAGATACCAAAAGAATCGCAACAGAATTATCTAGGCCCTTTAGAAGGAAACTACCAAATTCTGCCTATTTCTTAGGTAAAAACACCAATCTTTAGACGTGTGTGCAGAATCCCAGATTTAGGCAGCTTTTCCTTTTCCATCTTTTTAGCAATTGTTTCTTTATCTCCAATTTCCAAGCACATCTCTTTCCATAAGTTGTAGTCTTTGACTTGGACTCTAATTACTCTCCATAATTATCTTTAAAGCTTCACACTAAATAAACAATTAAACCCAATATGCTCTAAAAATAATAATTCTACAAATCAAGACCCAAAATAGGAAAGTGCACTAAAATAAGCTAAAATCAACCTATAAACTAATAAATAAGCCTAAAATGATGTCTCATGAGTATATTTTACTATCACAAATGAGGAGACATCAAGACCCCCAACTCAAAGTTGTATCGTCCCGATACAATAAAAGTAAAGAACAGTAGGGTAGTCAAAATAAACAAGAAGAAGTCGGAGGAAAACAAGAACAAAATATAATGAATGATCCTAGAGCATAAATTCCAAAAATTCTCATGTAGTAATGCTTAAGAACTAATGCACAAAGATGATTAATATACATGCAACCAACATTCCATAAATTCAAGTTAAGATTAATTTCGCAATGCCAGAATGAGAGGATGATAACTTAGTTCAGGTTAATGGCTATAGGTTGTTCATAGGTTCCAAATACAGCATCCAATGATCCACTTACCTACTACCTAATAGCTCAATTGTTTCTCCATCTGGTAGTTAAAAATCCTAAGGTCTTGGTTATAACTTGGCTTAAGGACGGGTGTGGTATATTTGGATAATGAAAAAGTGAGCTTTTAGCTCTCTCCTCACTAGCCATCAACGAATCGCCCTAGAGCTTGAGTTTCACTCGAAGATGTTCTCACTCAATCCAATTTATTGATGCTTTTTAATGTGCATCCCCAATAATCCCAATTAAAACCTTTGATGATATAAAATCCACTTTGCCGGTCCGAATATATATTTTCTTTTCACATCAATTTTTTTTTTATATAGTTATGATTCTCTTTTGGTGTTGAGATATCACACTATTTATTTTTCATATATATATATATATATATATATTCTTTCTTTTTATGCCCTTGTTGGCAAAATTAGCTCGTAGCTTCTTTTTCATTCACTATTACCCCGGCAAAGGGTTACAATAATAACAATTCATCATCAATAAAATCACAAAGATAATTCCCATATTCCCAAAGTTCCCAAATGATGAAACCCACCACCCCAAACTCAAGCTCTAAAACGAGTGTCTCAGGTTTTGCGATTCGAGTGCGGGTCATATGGATAAGTCCTACAAACTAGGGTATGGATTATAATGTGTTTCAAATAAAGGCTTTAGAAAGGCTCAGAGGGGCTAAGACGGATAAATAACACTAATCAAATAAAAGGGTGAGAAAGTATAAAAGGCTTCAAGTGTTTTATCATGAAAGAACTGCCTTAGTCATTTTTCTAACTACCAGATTTCGTTACTTTTTATTATTAGTTCATAGACAAGTGGGTTTTCAACTAATTTTAAACCTCACGTTCTACACACCAAATAACTATTCCTAAGTTTCAACGTGATTTCTTAGCATTGCTCATTAACTTTTCTATCCTTTATTTCCTGTTTTCATACATGCATCTAAACAATTTTATGACATCTTTCAAAAACATACTACCTACTATCATTAACTTAATAAAATCATGCTCAAATAGGTACATTCAAAATATTCTATGCCTTAATTCAACCTAAAAATTTTAAATTTTATGCAAAAACGAAAAGAAAGATGAGGACAACGAATCCCCACCCCCAACTCAAAAGTGAGCCGTGTCCCCACGACTCGAAAAAGACTCAAAAATGGAATAAAATTTAAAAATAAAACTAACTAAACTACCTAATGCATCCAAGCTATTGAGAAAAATTAGAATGACCTACCTGGTTGGCCATAGAGATCCATCATGTCATCCTCATCTTCTGAAGCTGAGGGATCGGTGTAATCATCTATATCCTTGTACAAGGTCGAATTCTCTATCTTTGTTTCCAATTGCATGATTTCTACCCAAAGGCCTTTGTTATCCTCACGTAATCTTTCAACTTCGTTCTGTAACTGAATAGCCCAAGGAGGAAGATCATAAGCAATTTTTGACGAAGAGGTAGAAGAACCTTGGTCTTGGATTTTTATTTTCTCTAAAGGCCTCCTTGATGGTATGGACATTCTAGCAGTTAATCTCTTCTTTGGTAGTGGTTGATCAGGTGCCTTTTCTTTTGATTCTTCAGAAACCTCATCAAGATTGATGGGTTTTTCAATGGTGGCTCCAGGCAATTTCTTATTCTTCCCAAGGATTGAACACTTTCTCTTGTATTCCATAGCTTCAGATCTGTTAGTCATGCTTGATTCACCCACAAGTTTAAGGATGGATTAAAAGTTTAAGGAAAATTGGTGTAGCTTGATGTTGTTGCTTGGAATTGATGAAAGAGAAAGGTTATTTGAATGATCTTGGAAGAAAACTTTAAAGCTTGTTGAATTTGATGGTGTTTTGATGGTGTAGTGTGATGAATTTGATGAAGGATTGTGTTTATGGAAGATGTAGGAGAGGATTTGATGAGTTGTTGTGTTAATTGTGAAGGTTTGCACAAGCTTTAAGGTGTATATATAGGGTTTGGGTCTGAAAATTTCGTGTATGGAAGGCTAGGGTTAATCTCATAAGGTAAGAATTTGATTAGGAAAAGAATTCCTTCACAAACCGCCTCCTTGCGGTGCACCGGACAGGACCTGCGGTGTACCGCAGCATCTGTTGCTCCAAATTTTTGCCCACTGGATAATACCCGAGCTAGCACCCCGTGGCACGGGTTTTGTGCCTGCGGACCAGGGGTGCGGTGCAGGGGGTAGTCCGTGGCATGTCCGTCAAAAAACCCGTGGTACCCGACCCCGTGGCACGTGTTTTGGGCGTGCGGACTAGGGTCCGGTGTACCGCGCCATAACTTTCGAATTTTTTTTACTTTCTGGATAAAACCCGTGGTACCTAACCCGTGGTATGGGTTTTTGGGGCGCGGTGCATCCCTGCGGACCAGGGGGTAGTCCGCGGGGTAGTCCGCGCCAGGCTTGAAGTTCCTCCAGATTTTTCCTTTTGACCCCAAACTCGTTTCCTGCACAATAACACACTACCTTTCTCTCCTATTAGCTTCTAAACACAATTAAAAATATACACTAACCTAAAATTAGACACTACAAAGCAAAAACAACTAATCTAAAAAGCAATTTAAACAAGGGGTGTCTCCCAAGAGCACTTTTGTTTAAGGTCTTTGAGTTAGACGTGTACCTCAGGCTAAGCGCATTCAACAAGGTAGATTTTCTCCCCTTGCTCAAAGTCCTCACTGTCATAGTATCTCTTCAAACGCTGGCCATTCACCATGAATGTCCGTTGCTCGGCTGGATTTTCAATCTCAATCGCTCCATGTGGTGTGACTTTGGTAACAATGTAAGGTCCTCCCCAACGGGATTTAAGCTTTCCTGGGTAGTTCGAAAATCGAGAGTTGTATAATAAAACCTTCTGTCCAATCTCGAAATTCTTTGGACGGAGCTGTTTATCATGCCATCGCTTTGTTTTCTCCTTATAGAGACGTGAATTTTCATAGGCAAGATAACGAAGCTCCTCCAATTCGTTCAACTGCATCATCCTTTGCTTCCCGGCCAAGTCTGGGTCTAGATTCAGAGTTTTAATAGCCCAGTAGGCTCGAGCTTCTAGTTCAATCGGTAGATGACACGCTTTGCCGTAGACCATGCGATATGGAGATGCCCCGACTGGTGTTTTAAATGTTGTTCTGTATGCCCAGAGAGCATCATCTAGCTTTAAAGACCAGTCTTTCGTTGATTTGTTCACGGTCTTCTCAAGAATAGATTTGATTTCCCGGTTGGAAACTTCAGCTTGACCGTTAGTTTGTGGGTGATAACCAGTTGAAGTACGGACTTTTTAAGAAAATGTTTCAGGGGAGCATTAAGAAAATGGGTACCTTTATCACTGATGAGAACACGTGGCGTACCATGTCTTGAAAAGATGTTTGATTGTAAGAATTTAATCACAGTTTGAGCATCGTTCTTTGGTGTTGCCACTGCTTCAACCCATTTTGATACATAATCTACTGCAAGCAAAATATAAAGATTTCCATGGGAAGTGATGAAAGGTCCCATGAAATCTATTCCCCATACGTCAAAGATTTCAACTTCAAGAATATTATTAAGCGGCATCGCGTCTCTTTTTGATATATTGCCAGTGTGCTGGCATCTGTCACATGACTGGACGAAACGATGACAATCTTTGTGTATGGTAGGCCAATAGAATCCGGATTGAAGAATTTTAGCTGCGGTTCTATCGCCTTTAAAGTGACCTCCATAAGGTGAACTATGACAACTTTCAATGATCTTTTCCATTTCACCTTCATGTACACATCTTCTAACCACTTGGTCACTACATATCTTCCAGAGGTACGGTTCATCCCAATAATACTGTTTGGCTTGGTGGTTCAATCTTTGTCTTTGTTGTGGGTGGAAATCTTTGGGAAAGACACCACTCACAATGAGGTTGACTAGATCTGCATACCATGGCACAAAAGCACGTTTAATAGCAAAAAGTTGTTCATCAGGGAATACCTCTTTAACCAACAATGGTTCTTTGTTCGCATTAGATCCTTCGAGCCTTGATAAGTGATCAGCAACTTGATTATCGCATCCTTTTCGGTCTCGAATATCTATGTCGAATTCTTGAAGTAACAGTACCCATCTAATGAGACGCGGCTTAGCGTCCTTTTTCGCCATGAGGTACCTAATAGCTGAATGATCCGTGTATACAATAGTTTTCTTCCCAACCAGATAGGGACGAAATTTATCGAAAGCATAAACTACGGCCAACATCTCCTTCTCCGTCACTGTATTATTCATCTGGGCAGCGTTGAAAGTCTTACTTGCATAATAAATCGTGTGGAAATCTTGTCTTTCCTTTGTCCCAACACAACACCCATAGCGTGATCACTAGCATCGCACATAAGTTCAAACGGAGCTTTCCAATCAGGAGGTATAACAATAGGAGTAGAGATCAGTTTTTCCTTAATCGTCAAGAACGCTTGAAGACATTCTTCAGTAAAATTAAAAAGAGTATCCTTTTCAAGTAAAGAGCAAAGCGGTTTGGCGATCTTGGAGAAATCTTTAATAAATCTTCGATAAAATCCTGCGTGACCCAAGAAGCTTCTCACTCCTTTAACAGAATTTGGAGGTGGTAGTGTTTTGATAACCTCAATTTTAGCACGATCAACCTCCATCCCTGCCTTCGAAACTTTATATCCCAACACAATTCCCTCTTGAACCATGAAGTGGCATTTTTCCCAATCAAGCACAAGATCTTTTTCTCTACATCTGATAAGGACTTTCTCAAGATTACTCAAACAATCATCAAAACTGTCTCCAAACACCGAAAAATCATCCATAAAAACCTCCAAGTATTTATCAATCATGTCCCAAAATATAGCCATCATGCACCTTTGGAACGTGGCAGGTGCATTGCATAAACCAAACGGCATTCTTCTATAGGCGAAAGTACCAAACGGACATGTAAAAGTTGTTTTGTGCTGATCAAGGGGATCCACACAAATCTGATTATAACCCAAATATCCGTCTAGGAAACAATAATATTCTCTCCCTGCAAGTTTGTCTAGCATCTGATCAATGAATGGTAACGGGAAGTGATCTTTCTTTGTTGCTTTGTTCAGTCTTCGGTAATCCATGCACACGCGCCACCCTACAACTGGTCTTGATGGTATGGCTTCGCCTTGATCATTAAGGATGGTAGTGAAACCTCCTTTCTTTGGAACACATTGCACTGGACTAACCCAATCACTGCTAGCAATCGGATAGATAATTCCTGCGTCTAACAACTTGATAACTTCCTTCCTCACTACTTCTTTCATAGCTGGCATGAGTCTTCTCTGTCCTTCTATAGATCGCCCACCTTCGTTCTCAAGAATGATTTTGTGTTTGCAAACGGAAGGACTAATTCCTTTGATGTCGGCAATAGTCCATCCAATTGCTTCCTTGTTTGCGCGAAGTACTTGAAGTAGCTTCTCCTCTTGAGGACCTGAAAGGTTAGCAGAAATAATAACAGGCAAAGTTTTGTTCGTACCTAGATATGCATAGCGTAGGTGATCTGGAAGTAGTTTTTCTTCGAGAACAGGTGGACATATTATAGATGGTTGTTTCATTGGTTCAATGTCACATGGTTCCCGAAGTAGTTCTCGCACGTTTAATCCTAATGCAGCAACATCTTCAGGGGGAATCTCGAGTTCTGGTGTTTCAGGTGCTAAGGCTTCGTCAAGATCATCATCTAAGTTTTCTTCATTGAAGACTTCTTGCGTAATTTTTTCGATGACATCTACTTTGAAGCACTCGTCTTTCGCTTTAGGATATTTCATTGCCTGAAACACATTAAATCGTATCTGTTCGCCTTGTACTCTCATGATCAACTCACCATTCTCAACATCGATTAGTGTACGCCCCGTGGCTAAGAATGGTCTACCCAAAATGATGGGGACATTCTTATCCGCGTCGTAGTCAAGGATAATAAAATCACAAGGAAAAATAAAAGAGCCAGCCTTAACTAAAACATCTTCAGTTTTACCTATTGGTCGTGAGAGGGAGCGATCCGCCATTTGTAATACCACAGATGTAGGTACTACTTCTCCGATATTAAGCTTCTCGAACAGGGATTTAGGCATGAGATTGATGCTCGCACCTAAATCACATAATGCTTTCCCGGTCCAACTTTCTCTAATGCCGATAGGGATTGTAAAACTTCCGGGATCTTCCAGTTTCGGTGGCAACTCACTTTGACATATAGCACTGCACTCCCTAGGTAATCCGATTGGTTCCCCAGTCTCTATACTTCGCTTGTTGGAGAGAATGTCTTTCATAAATTTCATGTAGCTTGGCATCCTCTTGAGAGCTTCAACAAGGGGTATATTAACTTCCAATTTCTTCAACATGTCAATGAACTTCTTGAATTCCAGGTCATTGTCCTTCTTTCTGACACGTGAAGGGTATGGCGGTGGAGGGCGTGTATTGAGTTCCACTGGTTTTCTTGTCTTTTCAGGTGTCTCGGCTTGGACACTCTTTGGTTTAACTACCTCCTTGACTGTATCTCTGATTATTTCTTCCCCCCTTTGTTCTGGAATAGGGATAGGTTCTGGCTCTGGTCTCGGTGGAGGCAGTTGCTTTCCACTTCGCAACTCAACTGCATGGCAAGAATCATCTTTAGGAGCAATGGTATCACTTGGGAGTTGCCCTTTCGGCCTAGTTTGTAATGTACTCGCCATCTGTGATATAGTATGCTCTAGTTGCTTTATAATCTTCTCCTGGGTTCGAACTTTCTGTTGGCTATGACTTATTTTCTTCTCAACTGTTTGCATTAATTTAGTCATACTCGAAGTCAAACTCTGGAGTTGTTCTTGTTTTGCCAATTGCATTGATTGTTTAGGTGGATCTTTCTTCGGTTCTTGACAAGTTTTCTTAACAATGGGTGCCTTTTTCTGAATAGGTTGTGGAGGATTATAAGGTTGAAGTTGGGATTGCTGACAAGTTTCTTGTTTTCCGTCCCAACTCTTTTGTTGTGGAGGTTGTTGATAATTAGTGTAGCTTTCTTGAGGATAAGTATAGCCATTAGAATAATAGTTATCTTGAGGATATCGAACGGAAGCTACTGCTGGATTATTCATACATCCTGCCCACACATGATTTCTTGATCCACAACCAAGACACGAAGGAATTGTGCGTACCGTATTCACCTGAGCAATTGTTCGGGCTTGTTCCTTGAGTTCTTCGAGTTGTTTAGCCAATTCTTCAAGCTTCAGAGATGTTGAATTGTCTTCTTTTATTACTCTTTTTGGCCAACTTCTCTCGTTCTCAAGAATTCTCTCCATCCCCAACTCAGCTTCTACAGGATCTAGCAACACAAAACCTGCGTTTCCTAACGAATCAGCTTTCTCTCTTGATTTATCATTAAGGCCTCCATAAAACAAGGTTAAATAATATTCTGGCGAGGATCTATGATATGGACACCTCACTTTCTTCTCTGTAAATCGTAACCATTCTTCACCCAAACTCTCTTCCTCTTCTTGTATAAATTGTTCAAGCTCCAACATATCTTTTAAACGTCTACTAACCGGATAGAAACGGTCTAGGAATCTTGCTTGGAGTTTGTCCCAATCTGGAATAACATGAGGGTATTGGGCATCATACCAATCGCTTGCACATCCGGTCAAGAAGAACTGGAACATTAGGTAATATACTTGCTCCCTAGTAACTCCTTTTACGATATAAGCATCACAGATCTGCATAAATTTCTGAATATATCGGATTGGATCTTGATGTGCATCTCCGCTGAATAATCCATGAGATGCAAACTGAGTTAACATCCCAGGATCAGGTTTAAATTTCGCGGCTTGGATTTCAGGAGCTCGAATTCCTCGTGGCTCCATTCTGAACTCGATGGGTAGCTCAAGTCTCCTTGGGTTCTCCATCTGTAACTAAATCTGAAAAACAAAAACTAAAAACAAAAGGCGTAACATAGAACTAACTAAAAATAAAAGCACAAGATATATGCACAAGGACTAACGATGTAGTCCCCGGCAGCGGCGCCAAAAACTTGGTGGGGCCTAGGGTGTGATAAAATAAGATGTAAAATAAGTGCAAAACACCCTAGAACTACACGGTTCTGCAAGTATACAGATCGTATGCAAGTTTTAGATAAAGATTCGTTCCGCAGAGACTACAGAGGTTAAGAGTAACTTATGCAATTATCTAGTGCAAATTAATTAAAGATAGAACAAATAAACGCAAATAAAAGTAAAGACAAATAGATTTTTGTTTGGTTTTTTAATAAACTAAATTAAATTAAGAATTAAAAGACAGAAAATTAAATATGAAAGAGAAGTAAGATGAGAAGATAGCTTAAGTTATTAGCATGTAATCCCCACTAGTTTTGCCGTTCTAAACATGTAAGGGTGAATTATGTAGTATTTCCCTAATCGGTCCCAATATGCTATCGGTAGTTTCAAATAGGATTTACCTGTGTCAATAAGGCTTCCTAAGCAAACTTTTCCTGTAATTGGTAAAGAGTCACAAGACTCAACCATAGTGATTATCTAGCTAGGTTGGGTTGTCAGATCAAACCTAAAACTAAACGTTATGTGCTAAACATGCAATTAAACACTGTTGTCAATGGTATCCTAATTACTAGATGGTAATTCTAATGGCGGCCGTCCACAAGAACACAGAATATAAATTCAAACACATAAACAGAGAATAAAAACTATAATTCTATTTAAAACATTAAATTCCCAAATTAGATAGATGTCAATCAAAACTAGGGTTCATACATTAATGCTAAAACTTAAGCTAAAGAAATTTAGTGCATGAAAGAAAAGAGAGAAATTACAAAATTAAAGGTAGAAGAAGACATTGTTGATGACAGCTCCTTCCGGACTTCTCTCTTGTGTTGTAAGCTTCCTCTTGGTTTAAGGTTTCACCAAAGATGATTTAAGAGTGTTAAGAGGCTGTATTTATAGTGCATAGGTTGACCTAATTCGTTTGGTGGAGATAACTTCAAGTAATGGACTCCTGGCCCAACTCAAATTCGTAAGGAAAACACTGCTCGCGTTGTTTTGAGTGTATCTTCTTCGTTATTGGTCGGATTTTGCTCCACAAGATACCAAACGAATCGCAACAGAATTATCTAGGCCCTTTAGAAGGAAACTACCAAATTCGGCCTATTTCTTAGGTAAAAACACCAATCTTTAGACGTGTGTGCAAAATCCCAGATTTAGGCAGCTTATCCTTTTCCATCTTTTTAGCAATTGTTTCCTTATCTCCAATTTCCATGCACATCTCTTTCCATAAGTTGTAGTCTTTGACTTGGACTCTAATTACTCTCCATAATTATCTTTAAAGCTTCACACTAAATAAACAATTAAACCCAATATGCTCTAAAAATAATAATTCTACAAATCAAGACCCAAAATAGGAAAGTGCACTAAAATAAGCTAAAATCAACCTATAAACTAATAAATAAGCCTAAAATGATGTCTTATGAGTATATTTTACTATCACAAATGAGGAGACATCATCTGGCTAATAAAACTGATGTCTAATGATTGGTAACCCTTTTCTCAAATTAATTTATGATATATATATATATATATATATATATATATATATATATATATATATATATATATATATATATATATATATATAAAGGGTTCAAAACTGTGGTAGCCTTTTAAAGAGTTCAAGTAAACCCAAAATGTTTTAAAGGAAGAGTGAACTGGTTCGAGTCACGACAACTGCAATTTTAATAGTTACTTCCTACGTACTCTAAGCTCCAAGTAATATCTAGAAACTAAAGGGTTCATCAAAAATCTTCACCACTTTCACGTGATGACACTAACAAGGCAATTTCCAAATATAGCCGACAACCGCTCTCACTTCCCAAAAGTGTCTTTTCGGTCCTTTGACGCATTGACATGGGTTTGACCTACCTTTCTCGTCTTCTTATCCTCTTTTCGGGATCTAACAATTCCACCAAATCAGTTGTGTAGCAAAACAAAATTCCATGTAGATGATAAATTTTTACCAAAAATTTCTCTCATATAATTCTTACAAAAAAAATTTCCACATTCCATATTATTTCCTTTGTCATTTCGATTTTTGTTAAGTTTTTGTATATTAAACTGAACCAATTTTTTTTTGTTAAAGACCAAACCAATTAATTTTTCGGGTTTTGATTATTTTGTTCGAATTTTTCTGATTTTTTTATTCGGTTTGATTTTCTGGTTTTGATTTACTCAACCCTAACCAAATATTATAAAGTCACTTGGTATAAAAAATCGGTATGTCTGGGTGCTGGGAAATATGGTTAATGTGGAATAGAAATCCAATCTAATTCCAATTTTTTTTAAAAAAAAAATAGGATTTTAAAATTTATTTTGATTCCAAAACACCTGAAATTTTTAGATTTTCAGAAATTCTCTAACTTTTTATTTTCCAAAATTTTTACTCTTCAGAGTTTTCTTTTTCGTAAATTTTGGAATATTACATAATTTTAAAAAAAAATACAGAAATTATATAACTATAACTACAAATTAAATCATAGCACTAAATAACTAGTTAAATATTTTATAAGTCATGTGTATCATGGACTCTTTTAGTAGAGAATGCGAGCACGAAGACGTGGTTTAAGAGGAGTTAAGGAACACAAGTGATGTTAATCAAATATGGAATTAGTATATACTCCCTCCGTTTCATAATGTTTGTCCACTTACTAAAAATGTAGTTTCAAAATATTTGTCCACTTAGAATATCAAGTCACTTTTTACTTTTTTTTCCCACTATTACCTCCATTAAAAAATTAAAATTTATGTTTCCAATACACATTTAAAATATCAAGGCACTTTATGAAGGGTATTTTTGTAATAGGGAGTGCATTAATTACATTTCTTAATTTGTGTGAAATGCAAAGTGGACAAACATTTTGAAACGGAGGGAGTAGATCAGATCGAAATATTTTCGAATGTAGGGATATGTTTAAGAATTTCCTAAATTCGAAGTAAGATAAATATTTTGGGAAGCGAATTCATGTGCGGATAAACTAGCGAAAGAAAGGGCTAATGCACGAATGGGGCCGGTGGAATTTGTTGACCCTCCAGATTATTTATGGAACTATATTACTAGGAGTAAATGTGCGACTATTAGGGTCGTACTACAGTCGTAATAATATTTTGATTATCTTGTAATTGGTTCTATCAAGCCTCTCATGTATGAAAAAGAAAATATATTTTCGAATGGGTGAACCGATTCGGTCCGAAATTCTCTGGATTAGATTTGGATTTGGATTTCGTTCAGATCGAATTCAAATTGTATACGTACGGTTGGTTGGGCAGGCTTGAATGGCAAAGAAACCAGCAAGAGATGGGAAGAAATCACGTGTAGATTAGTGTAATTTATGGATGATCAATAAAATTGTTGCCAAAAATATCCGTTTTGGGTGAGATGTGGGTATCTATAATACCCTATACGGAACCATCTATCAACGGAAATGAAAGTATCCAGGCAGATAACTCGATTCTAGATGCAAATTTTGTTCTCACCTAAATATACACGTGATTCGGCAATGACAGGTTAAGGGATTTGTCAAATCATCCTTCTAGATCTTTGTCAATGTTTATATAGTTGTGAGAAAGAAAACGTAATCCACAAGTCTAGTACTCCAACAACTTGCTATATATATATATATCCCTTGTAATTTTGGCATATGTTTTAACAAGCGAGTAACCTATCAATTAGAGATATAGAACACTTAATTTGCTGCACAAAAATGAAAGAGATCCAGGTGATCTCAACATTCATGGTGACTCCAGAAAATCCTGAAAATCACTCTTCATCTAGAATCGAGTTGACTCCATGGGATCTTCCATTTCTATTGATCGGAGGGATTCAAAAAGGTCTTCTATTTCACAAGCCCATACCTCACCAAACACCACAAATTTTATCCAACAATTTGATTGATCATCTGAAGATTTCTTTATCTCGGACACTAAATTTCTTTCCACCTCTTGCTGGTCGCCTTGTCGCCACAAAAAACGATGACAATTCCACATCGTTTTTCATAGATTGCAACAATGAAGGTGCACAATTTACTCATGCAGTTGTGAATGGTCTGAAAGTGGCAGATATTCTTAAACCAGTTTACGTGCCTCCCATAGTCAACTCATTTTTCCCTCTAAATGGAATCCCAAACTATGATGGAATTTCTAGGCCTTTGCTTGCGGTTCAAGTAACTGAACTTGAAGACGGTGTCTTCATTTCCTGCCGTATGAATCATTGTGTAGGAGATGGAACATGTTTCTGGCATTTCTTTAATTCTTGGTCTGAAATATCACGTGGATTATCTTCTATAGCAAAATCTCCTGTGCTCAAGCGTTGGTTTCCCGATAATTTTACCTTCCCAATTCCTATTCCTAATTTCGGAGATGAAGAAATACTCAATAAATCCATCCCACCCCACCTTTCAGAGAGATTTTTCCATTTCACAAAAGAAAACATTGCTAAACTTAAAGCAAAAGCAAATTCTGAAATGAACACCCAAAGCATTTCCTCTTTACAAGCATTATTGGCTCATTTTTGGCGATCTGTGATAAGATGTTGTTCATCCGAGGAAGTTACTATGACGCTCTTTGTAGGTGCAAGACAAAGATTTGAACCACCTCTACCAGAAGGCTATTTTGGAAATGCAGTTGAGACTGTTCTTGTGAAGACCACTGCAAGACAACTTTCACAGAACGGTCTAGGCTGGGCTGCTTGTGAGATAAACAAGATACTTGCAAATCAAACAAACGAAACAATGAGAAGATCTTACGAAGAATGGCTCAAGGACCCTAAATTATCAACTCCAAGTACTATAATGGTGAAGAATAACATAGTGATTGGTAGTTCACCAAGACATAATGTGTACGGTGTTGATTTTGGGTGGGGGAAGCCCTTAGCAGTGAGGAGTGGTATAAGCAATAAAGTTGATGGGAAGATTAATGTTTATCCTGGAGTTGAACAAGGGAGTATTGATATTGAAGCTTGCTCAACTCATGAGACTCTACATGCCTTGGGAAATGATGCACAATTTCTCACTGTGTAAAAGGAGGACAGAGACGGATCTCTTAATTTTCTGCTCATAAAAATGGTTTCAATTACCACTTACCAGTTTTTTTGTTTCGCATTTCTTTCTTCATATTTCGAATTGCTCTGATAAAATTACATTCGATTTCGATTCATCCAGTCTTTTTTAGACTATATAGTTGCACCTATGGGTTGTTTCCAGGCGTTTGTATGGTGTTTTCATTTGTGTTGGATAAATAATAATCTTTTTAAGGATCGATGTAGCCCTATTTACCCAATATATGCCACTATTGTGGATGTTTCTTTTGTTGTTGTGTCAATTAGGATTATATTTGAGATAGCGTATTCATGGTTCTTGTGTATTTAAATTTCTAAGGTAGTGATTGGTATGCTGTAATGGATTTAGGCAGGAATGTAATGAGATCAGTAATGTAATGAGATTGGGAATGTAATGAACTTTGTAATCATTATACAGTGCTTGGTATGCTATCTGAATGTGAATGTAATGGCCTGCTTGATTTCAACCTTGTGCTAATAACTAGTTTAATTAAATAAGATTGTAAATAAATTATGAGTAATGATGGGTATCACCCAAAAAGCCATCACCTAAACATCACACATGATGTGGCGGTTAGGTGGACCAATAATGGAAGAGAGAGAAAAAAGTAAATCTGGAAAGAGAAAATCTATTATTGGTCCACCTAACCGCCATATCATGGGTGATGTTTAGGTGATGGCTTTTTGGGTGATACCCATCATTACTCATAAATTATTTAAGATATAAGGTAATCACTTTATTATTATAAAATATAAATAATTTTAATAAAATAGAATATGAAAAATAAATTATTTTAATACTTTTAAATAATTTGTATATATAGTTCGATAAATCTTATATTTATACATTTTGATTTTAACTTTTATTGAAAATGTGTGATAGTAGTATAATTGATGTAATTTAGAATTCAATTGGTTAGTTATTGGTTAGGTAACTTGTTTAATTGTTATAAAGAAATAAAATTTTAATAATTTAATTAAAATTTTAATTTAATGTTAATATTTTGATATAAAGGTTGATTCATGATTTATGGGTATGTGAGAAATAATAAAAAAATTGTTTTAATTTTTAGTATATTATAGTAAAATATATCACCGATATATAAAGATTTTATGTAATTATATACGATTTAGGTATATACATAGTAAATATAATATAATTTTTTTTTAGTTTCTAAAAATAATAATATGAATTTTTACATATTTGATTTAATAAAAAAAGATATGATAAAAATGTGTTATATATTAAGTTTAATAAAATTATTTTAGTTTGTTAAAAGAAAATATCCATTACGATTACGATTGTAATGGGTCATTCATGGGTAGTAGCTATGTAATGAAAAACTCAGTTTTCGTTGTAATGTGATTACAGAAGGAATGGTATTACGGAGTTGATTACGACGTACCAATCACAGTAATCATGTCTAAATCAGTAATGCCATTATATTACTGATCTCATTACAGCCTACCAATCACACCCTTATAGGTTGTTGTGTTTTCATGTTTCAGCCATCTATTAAGATAGTAGCTATATATATTGATAGATGAAATTTTCGTATATTATTTCTCCATGACATATACTATGTGTCTGTTTATATCATTGAGTTGTTTTTTTTGTAATAGTGATTAGTTTCTAATTGAAACAAAAGTGTGAGGGACATCTGGTAGATACCTCCAAGTTTTAAACTGTAAGTTCAAGAATTTTACAAGCTAGTTTTGAGATTTTATATTGATGTATGTATTATTACTTTTTTTTCTAAAAACTTTCATTAATAAAACATATTACAAAATACTAGCCAATCTCGGAGGAGTTCGCATCAAGTGTTTCTAGTTTCTCTAATTGAGATGGAATGGAGCATAAATCATAACCTAATTAGTGCCTAAATATGTATTTTTAGCTATCCAATCATCAATTATATTGTTCATTCTAGATACAAAAGAAAAAAAAGATTACAAGATTCAAAAATAAAATAAATACTGTGAGGAAGGATGAGCAAATGAAAACAAAAAAAACCCATCCAAACCAAAAAACTAGAAAAAAACAAAACAAAAAAACCAAATGATTTGGTTTTCAGTTTCAAAATCCGAATTTTTTTTGTTCGATTCGGTTTAATACACAACTCCGTGGGTATAATGTGGTCCCACTCCGGGCGCCCAGCTCGGAAACACGGGTTTTGTCTGTGGTGGTCCCACTCCGTGTCGGTGAGCCATGCATTCCTCAGCTGCTTCCTTCACAACATCGATTTGCTCTTGTAGCGTCAACTCGAGAGCAAAAGGACGGCCCTTCGGATGACCCAATCTGTGACTGGGTTACTTTCTCTTCCAACTTCTCCCGAAGAATTACCTGTTACATTAATATTTCAAATACAAATAAATTTCAAAACATTAAGTAGTTTCAAAGTTAAGTTTCTAAACAGAGGTACCCACACCAACGTTTTTATACTTCTCGCTCCTGTGCTGCTCATTCTTCTCATCGCACCGCATGTGCTCGAAAAAACCACCCAAAGCTAGAATTGGGCGCTGCTCTTGTGTCTGCTCGTCAATGAAAACCAATGGTTCCTTAGTTGGTTTCTCCAGCTTCCCTTGTTCAATACCATTGTAAAATTAATGATATTAAAAATTCATAAAACTAACTAATATATTTTATTAAAAAGTTATGTACCTCGTAAATTATATCCCGAGTTCGGGAATAATTCCCCGATCTAGCTTCATTAGGCTTCTTTTGTTTATTGCAGTTGTCTACATTCTGTTTTGCTTGGTTTTGTTTCAATATAATTTTAAAAACTTAATTACACATAATTAATAACACGTATAATAAAGTAGAACTTTTATACCTTACTAGTAATCTTGTCCCACATATCAGAACTTTTTTTCAATTCACCTCCGATAAATCAGTCGTTCTCTTACCTAAATAGTAATAATGTTTCTTCATGTAGTGCTTGTAATCTTTGTACCTCTTCGACTGACTTTTCTTTAAGTTATCGGCTATTTTATCCCAATCATGCCGCATCCTCCACCCGTCAATATTAAAAAACTCCTGTATTCAACAAAATCAATCAATCAAGCATCTATATTATACATTAGTTAATAATTTAATAATGAAGTTAGAATAAAAGATACCGATAATCGCCTAATAATAGCCTGTTTCATCGTATCGGGTACGTCTTTCCATTTCTTATAACACAAAGGCACTCTTTCTCGCACCGTGATACCCACTACTTGGGCCACATGTTTCACATACTCGTCGGTAGGGTTCCATGTGTCATCCATAACACAAAGGTCAACCGGTAAAGGGTGACCTAATACAGTCTTTCAGTGCCGTTTTGAGGGATGCGAGACCCCTAGGCTTTTGTTTTCTTTATTTTGTTCTAATGCACATTAAATAACTATCTAACTGATAAAATTTATATTCTAACTAGGGGTGTGCATCGGGTTAGAAAACCCGCATAACCCGACCAACCCGATTACACTAACCCGAAATAATACGGGTTAGTTTTCTATTGGGTGGGTTGCCGTTTACATTTTAGAAAAAGTATACACTTTTTGCGGGTTGCGGATTTTAGACTTGAAACCCGCATACCCCATTACCATGTAGTATAAATTTATTAGAAAAAATTGTATTGCTCATTTTATTCAAATAAATTTGTATGGTCATGTGATTCTCACTTTATATTTCTTTTTTTATTCCTTCCCTTTTAAATTTTATAAATCCCTTGGTATTTCAAATATATTTTTTCAAATGAATTTCATTTCAGTTATGATATTATCCCAATCTTTTGTTTAATTCATATTTTTATTTTTCTAAAATTTCATTTTATATTTTTTAAATTCAGAGATGATTTAAAATATATATGAGTATCATAAACTATATCTTTTGTTGCAACATGCATTTGTAATATAACATGCCGAATGATTATGGATAAAATTTCGGCTCATTTATTAAACTAAATCACCCGCAACCCGCTCAACCCGAAACTCAATGGTTTATATAATGGATTGGGCGGGTTCGGGTCTCATTTTTCAAAACCTGCACAACAACGGGCTGTTTGTGGGTTGAGTATTTTTCATCCAAAACCGACCCGCGCACACCCCTAATTCTAACATAAATTAAATACCAGCTGGTTGGGTGCGAGTGACTAAAGTTAAGTTGGGATTGCGTGATGGATCCTTTCCATCACCGCCACCGTAGTGATTTCTTAACATAAATCAGCCATTTAATAGTAATCCGAATTATTAAATAAAAATACTACATCATATTATCCAAAGAAAATTATAAATAAATTATCTAATCACAATAAAATAAACATTTAATTTAACTAATCATTAAAAATCACATCCATGACATGTTCTTAGATGTGCTCTCACCCAAAAATCGACATATTCACGTTCATGACCAATACAAATCATACAATTCCTACATTGATATACTACTTGGTGTTTTTTTATGAATACCGTCTTTGAAAATGGGGAGTCGATTCATTAGCGGAACTGTTGTGTAATAAAAAAATAGTGGGCGTCGAGTTCATACACACCTTGATTGTAGTGGTAAGGGTTTTTTTTCAAAAGATATCCTACACATTCCTAATATGTGGGTTGGGATGTGATTAGCAAAAGTTTCGGTAAATTTCCGCCTATTACGGACCCTAGTGGAGTATTTGGGGACCCTGGTGTATTTGTCATCTAAGAACAAGTATTAATAATGAATATTACATTTGATTAACTATACTATTTTTTTTTAGTTTACTAAAGCTTATATTAAAAATCAAACAACAAGGAGGGAAAAAAATCCCCACCAGTTGAAACAAGAGACCAAAGTCATTACAAACAAACACAAACAATAAAGGATAAGGGATGACAAACAAACACCAAACAACGAAAGGAGAAAAAAAAAAGAAAATGCAATCGCAATCCAAACAGTCGACTTGTAAGCTGTTCTTCTTATCCCATGATAGATTTGTATGTGGGATCTAGCCATACTTCTAATATCTTCAACGACAGATATACTCTGCAACGAGCAATACGCGCTTGGAGACTGTATAGGCTGAAAACTGGCTTCGGCATTAGACTCAAACCTAATGCATTGGGAAACAGATCCTAAAACGAAACAAAATTCACCCTGAATCACCTTAGTATCTGCTTCAGGCCTGGAATGAATAAGGCTATGCTGAAGAATAACCACACCCTTCCAGAAACGAACAAATGCGACAGTGACTGCAATATCTAACATCTCCAAACAAAAGCAAGCCAGAAAAATCAAACAATCAAACACCTAGCACAAGAAGCCCCAAATGAACGACAAACCCTTGGAACTTCTCAAGCCGGAATCAACTGAATGAGGAATCGTGGCTACAAGTGAATCACCACCTGCGATTGAAAGGTAACAATAAGTACCAGAGAAACAACACAAGCACAGGAAGAACCATCCCTTCAGCCATACTAACCAAGAGCAGGTCAAACTAACCGAACATTAAGATCTAGAGCAGAGAAAATGGCGAGTGAACGACAAACACCTGTAAATCCAAAATTCTAAATCTAATGAACAAGTTACAATAACCCAGAGTGTATCACCAACGTTCCTCAGAAAGTGATAACAAAAGGCAAGGTCAAAACAAACAACCCAAAAACAAAACCCTACCAAGAAAGCCTCCTGCCAGTCAAACATAAAACCCACCAAAGACTAAGAATCCAAAAGTCCAGCAAAACCATCCTACCAGATTAAAGAAACCAAAAGGAGGGGACAACCATTTTTACCTGAAAAAGGAACGGACATAACTCCAATTATACGATGAGGATCCGCTCTTGTGAGGGAGGTCTTGATTCGAACCAAAGCAGCAATGTTAGCGTCGATCTGGAAAACCTAAATAAATGAACTGGGCCAACTTAGCCCAAGCCATCCTCGGCCTGTGTTGGGATTTCCTCAGAAATTTCTAAATTTTCACTGTTGTTTTGTCCAAACCCCATACATGGATTAAGAACATGTAATTTAGAATGTGTGCCCTAACCTTTTGGGTGGAAAATCGACAATTATTCGAACATTGATTACACGAACAAAAGAATCCGTTAAAACCATCTTGTTTTTCAACAAAATTGATAAATTCTTCTAAACCATTAAATATTCCACAATAACATAACGATCGGTTTTAATTCAACTTTTATCAATACCCAAAGTCATCGTCTACTAACAATTGGATATAACTAACAACTACAACTATATAAAAAATAAAATAAAAGGATCATATATTTTGTACCATACAAATCAAATATACAATCATAAAACAAGTTTTTATTAAACCAATCATATATATGTAATACACAATCAGAATCAAAGAAATCAATTTTTAAAAAGTTTAAATTTTAGGAAAATACTTAATTTTGGAAATTTTGGGTAGAGAAATTGAAAATTGAGTAGGCCCCACGTAGAAGATAGACCCGGGAATAGCGTAAGATGAAGCGGAGAAACTATTGATGAAGATTAGAACAAAAATTAGTTAGGGATTGAGAAAAATATGGAAAAAAGTTTATTTGGGTATGGTTTTTGTTTAAAAAACCCGCACACTGTCATAAATACGACAACATCATTAGAGACTACAATTGTAGTCGCCAATGATAGTAATGTATTTGTTATTACTCGTTAACCGCGACGACAAATGTAGTCGCTAATAAACCTGGACAACAACGACTACATTTTCTTAAATAAAAAAACCGAATGTAATTAAACCCTTTAGCGACTATTTCTATAATATTTGCGACTACATCGCGTAGTCGCGAATTACATAAGACATACGTGACTACTTTTGTAGTCGGTGACAAGTTTTAGTCGCTAAAGACGGTTAATAGCGACTACACGAATATAGTCGCTAATTAACTGGTTGCAAATGAAGCGTCCTGTAATAGTGATCCTCACCTTCCTCGATAACTTATCTTCCCTTAATCTGGCCTACACAGTTGAAATTTTCTTGTTTTCATCGATTTTTTTTTAATTTTCTTCATTCATTCTTTTTTCCCTTTTTACTACTAGATTACTAAGTTATCCTCATGTTATAAGGAATTATTTCTTAGGGAGGGGTTTTGGATATGAACAAATTTGACTTGAGTTTTATAATGGCACCCCTAAACCAAGAAATTAAATTTGCGTTTTTCAGTCCAGTGCCAGATCTAATGTTTCAGAAACTAAAAGACAAATGAAATATGCATCGAGGATAGAGAAAACTACTAAATCTGCATTAAGTATACAGTTGATTGTATCTCACCACTCAAACACTAA
This sequence comes from Nemophila menziesii, assembly GCA_029959085.1. Lineage (NCBI taxonomy): Eukaryota > Viridiplantae > Streptophyta > Magnoliopsida > Boraginales > Hydrophyllaceae > Nemophila > Nemophila menziesii. The sequence goes on along the minus strand of JARWIR010000018.1, from coordinate 25,930,002 downwards.
AAAGATACCTGATGTCTCCCTATTTGTCATAAATTAATCCTAGTTGGAGACATCATTTTAGGTGTATTTATTAGAGTATAGGTCGATTTTATCATAATTTAGTACACTTTCCTATTTTGTGTCTTGAATTAATTATTTATTATTTTTAAAGCATATTGAGTTTATTTATTTATTTAGTGTGAAGCTTTAAAGATATATGGTAATTAATTAGAATCCAAGTTAATTCTAAGAGCTAAAGGAAAGATGATAAACATGGAAATTTGAGATAAGGAAACAAAAGCTAAAGTATGGAAAGATAAAGCTACCAAATAAATCTTAATTTCACCACCCACGACCATAAATTGTCTTATATCTCAAAATCGGTGATGAATTTGGAAGGACGGTCAAGAGCAAAGTTAAAGATATTTCCGAGACGATGAATTTCGACTACTCATACACGTCAAATGGATAAGTATTTAAGCTTTTAGGACCAAAACAAAAACGGGGATGATTCCATATTTTAGGGTTACGAATTTGAGTTAGGCTAGGAGTCCACTACTTACCTTCTCCTTCAAGAAAACGAATTAGGTCTTACTATACACTATAAATACAACCTCTTATCATTAAAAAATCATCCTTGGCTAAACCTTAAGCTAGGAAGAAGCTTACAACAAGAAGAAAAGTTAGGAAGGAGTAGAACACCATATTATGTCATCTTCAACCTTCAAATCTGTAATTCTTTTCTTTTCTTTCTATAGTATGAATTAAATAAATTAGCTTGAGATTTAGCATATATGTATGCACCCTAGTTTTTCTATCTAATTTGGGATACTATGGTATTTAATTTGAATTCATGTTTTATTCTCTACTTATGTGTTTTGATTTATTGTCTATTTTTCTTGCGGTTGCAAACGTATAGGATTACCTTAATAGTAGTTAGGTGGTCCCCCGTAAGGGTGTCTAATTATTGAAACACCACATAACGTCTAGAATAAGGCTTAGACCTGACAAATCAGCCTAACTAGATAATCATTAGGGTATGTTGTAACCACTATCACCATGTTTGGAATTGAATTGCTTAGGGCCTTGGTGGAGCTTGATAACCCTAAGTTTAGGCTGCTTCGTGGTTGTTTTGTAGCCCCCTTAGTCGCTCTCAAGGTCTAAGGTATGGGAATTTAGAATCCTGATTATTGCATATTACATGATTCACCCTCATATGTAGAGTAAACACAACTACTGGGGATTACTTGCTAATTTCTCAGGCTAAACTATCATACTATCTGTTCTTTTATTTAATTTTCTGTCTTGAATTTCTTAGTTTTAATTTTCTCTTTATAAAACCAAATATAAATCTATTTTCCTTTTCTTTATTTGCGTATTATCTATTCTAGCTTTTATATCTGCACTAGATAGATTGCATAAGTTCTCTCTAACCTTCGTATTCTATGAGGAACGAATCTTATTTATCATCTAAAACTTGCATACGTCCTGTAGTACTTGCAGAACCGTGCTCAGCCTAGGGTGTTTATTTGCACTTATTTTATTCATTATTTTATCACACCTTAGGCGACACCAGTACCTGTTATACTTAGGGTGAATTCCTTGTACATGGAGTAACCAACTAAATATGGAAGTCTTTGTTTGATTGTACAATAAAGGAGGAGTCAATACTTTAATATGTAAACCCATCAAGTATCAATGGAAGAGCATGTTTTAAAAATTTCATATAAAATCATAGGGGATGGTTGTAAGATATGGGATCACTGTATGGTAGATCAGTTCCTTGATATATAGCCCAACCATGTTATAAGGTGAAAAACACGGTTTATAAAGAGCCAGAGTCACTAACCAAATGAATAATGAATTAACAAAACAACCAATAATGGAAGAGTTAGAGAGTGCATTCAAAGAATTATCACAAATAAAAGCCCCGAGACCCGATGGACTATATGATAAGTTTTACCATGAATTTTGGATTATTATTGAGGAAGATGTTTTTTTTAATGGTCTAGGATTTATTTAATAATAATATATCTTTCGAAAGGTTAAATGACACACTTATTACTTTAATACCAAAAAGAGATATTCAGGAAGTCTTGGGAGATTATAGGCCGATCTCGTGTGTTAATTATGATATAAGATTACTGCCAAAATTCTATCTAAATTATACAAATTTATATGAATGATATAGTCTCGCAACGATTTCAACATTCATAAAAGGCAGAGTTATACAAGATAATATAATCATCACCCATGAGATATCTTTCTATATGAATAGGAAAAGGTAAAACAACAAGCATATGCAGGCAATAAAAATCGATATGGCCAAAGCTTACGATTAGGTGCATTGGGATTTCATTATAATTTTTTCAATAAAGCTTGGTTTTTGTGAACAATGAATTATGTAGATCAAGAATTGTATTACTATTGTTTTCTTTCAAATTAACTTTAATGGAGACAAGATGCATAGGTTTACATACTATCACCTTTTTTTATTCACCGTTATGACAAAATCACTTATCAGTCTAATAGCCAATTATGGTAAAAATGATATTAACAATGGGATTCAAACTAATAGAAATTTCCATGTTATTTCACACCTGTTATTTGCAAATGATTCTCTATTTTTTATGACCTTAGTTGACACATATATACAAGCTTTTGACGATTTTTTGAAAGATTAATGTGAAGGATCGGGACAAAGAGTTAAATATCAACAAAGCATCTATTTATTTCAATCGAGAAACACTACATGAATTGAGAGAAACGGTAGTTCAGGAAACTCATATAGGGGAAACAAATGACTTAGGAAAGTATCTAGGAATTCCATTATGTCACAAGAGATAGAAGGTGGAAACGCTAGAATGGGTAGGATATAAGTTATTCAAGAAAAGACGGAAGGGTGGAAAGCGAAATTATTTGGAAGAAGACAAAGAAGTTTAAATTAAGGCAGCCTTACAAGTTATACCTATATATACTATTTTAAATATTTTCTTACCCTATATTATTTTGTAGAAACTTATTTTAGCAATATCAAATTTTTGGTGGAATTCTGGAGAAAGGAATATGATACATTGGGTAACATGGAAAAAATTGACGATGTCAAGCTTCTCGGAGGACTTGGATTTCGAGATTTATAAGGATGAACACAACAATGTTAGCATCTCAGGTATAGAGAATCATGACCAATCCGGGCTTGTTAGCGGCACGGCTTCCAAAAGGTATTTACTTCCCTAAAACTAATTTTATAAAAGTTAAATTAAGACAAAATATGACTTGGAGTTGGGCTAGTATAATAGAAGGAAGAGAGGTTATTAAAAAAATGGTATTTATAAGATTGGTGATAGAGATAAAGTCATAAACTCAACGGAACAATCTCATGAAAGAATTATATGGAACAGACTAAAGAAATCTTACAGTTTCAGAAGAACATATGATGTAGGATTGAAACTAAAGAAACAACAATATGTGAATCAATTCTTGAAGAAGAAACGATTACAGTAATAAACGCAACATCGAGGTGCAGAGATTTTCCAAACAAAGAGAAGACAAGTTTTTCTAATAACTTTAAGCTCATACAAAATATCGGACAGGTATCAATATTAAGTTCAAAAATCAAATTAATCATCAAAAGTATTCAACATATAGCGGAAAATTTAATCCAATCACCTTTAGGCATATCATAAGGAGGTTGAACATTCAAGCGCATAAACTTACAGTAAAGACGGCCACAATGACAAATGTATTCAACAAGATCGAAATTAGTTAATATAACATTTCAATTCTGTCCAAAGAAAAAAACCACAACTTTGATTCCTCGTATCACCAAATCATACTAAAACATGAATCATTCTTAACTTTGTCATTCTTAACTTATCGAAAATGAATGACTCCTGTAATAAACATATCCATCATTTGATTTTCGACAGCTAACAAATTATAATTTTATCATTCTTGATTAATTAAAAATGAATTTATTCGGTAACAAATATATGGATTCGAATTTAGACAACCAACAATTTCTATGATTTTGTCATTCATAATTAATTATTTTATCAATTACTCACTCGTATTATTAAATAAATACCAAAGCATGTGCATACTCTTCATGAAGTCATATTGGTCAACTATAGACAGCAAACACAACTCTTATATCAATCACTATTTTCATAGTATCATAACACTCACAATTCACTTAACATGGAAGTTTCTTATTACTATTCTCTTTTTGTGTTATTTTTCATTCTCTTCATAAAACATATATACAATTATAATAAGAAAAAGTTACCACCCTCTCCACTAGCTTTTCCAATTGTTGGTCACTATCGTCTATTCAAAAATTCTTTTGATCACCTATCTCTTACTAAGTTAGCATCTAAATATGGTCCAATTTTTTCTCTAAGATTTGGATGTCGATCTTTTCTTGTTGTCTCATCTCCATCTATAGTTAAAGAATGTTTCACCAAAAACGATATAAATTTTGCAATACGGCCTAAGTCTATGGCTGCAGAACAACTCACCTACGACTACAAACTCTTGGTATGGGCACCATATGGCCATGTATGGAAGATTCTTCGTCGCATAACTGTTATGGAACTCTTCTCTACATACAGCCTAAAACAATCTTCCACCATTCGTGAAGAAGAAACTCAAACCCTTGTAAGAATTTTTTTCAAAGCTTCAAAAAGTGGAGGAGCTAAAGCCCAAAAACTTGATTTGGACTATTTGTTCTTTACTTATATTTCCAATGTTATGATGAGACTAAGTGCAGGAAAACGGTATCTCAATGAAGAGGATGTTACAACTGAGAATGGAAAGAATAGTATTTTCAAATTCAGGAGCACATTCCCTTCAAGTTTAGTTATGAATGTATGTGATTTTTTTCCAATTCTAACGTTGTTTGGATATAGAGGACCAGAAAAGAAATTAATCTCATTAAAAGAGAAAAGAGATGTATTCATGCAGGGGACAATAAATGAAATCAGACAACAAATTAATTCTACGGAGAAGAAGGCAACATTTATTGGAACTCTCTTGTCTCTTCAAGAATCAGACCCTGATTTCTACTCAGATGACTTCATCAAAAGTATTTTACTAGTAAGTGTAGTTTTTTTTTTTGGTTAAATATATAATGTGATAATTTAATATAACATTTTTTATTCAGGTAATGTTTCTGGGAGGAACTGGTCTACCCTCGAGTGCAATTGAGTGGGCTATGCCACTTTTATTAACTAATCCAAATAAAATGCATAAGTTGAGAAAGGAGATAGACAACATTGTAGGCCTTGAACGGTTGTTAAATGAATCTGATCTTTCTAAACTTCCTTATCTGCATTGTGTTGTTAATGAAACATTACGATTATATCCTCCATTACCACTTCTTGTTCCTCATGAATCATCGGAAAACTGTGTAGTAGGAGGATATGATATTCCAAAAGGTACAATTCTTTTGGTGAATGCATGGGCCATGCATCGAGATAGTAAATTATGGGATGAACCTGAGAAGTTTAAGCCAGAGAGGTTTCAAGTTGAAGCAATGAAAGATGAAAAAGATCGAGATTTTAAATATGCTCCTTTCGGAATTGGGAGGAGATCTTGTGCTGGAACAAATTTGGGCCTGAGATCAATTTCATTAGCTGTTGGTGGTCTCGTGCAATGTTTTGATTGGAGTTTGAGTGGGGAAGAAGATATAAAAATGGGCCACGTTATCAAAGTTACCATTGGAAAGAAAAAGCCTTTGGAGGCGGTTTGTATTCCAAGGAAGCTTCATTTTCTTTCTCATCTTTGAAATATCACTCAATATTTAAACTTAATTTAAACTTTGCAACAATTACTCAATTAGCATGGCTAGATATTTTTAGCCAATGTAAAATATTTTTACTCAAATGTAAAATATTTTTATTTTCTTAATAATATGTTTGAATTTTGATTAAGTATATTTAGATACCAAGCATACCTTACCTAATGTATACATGATTATCATCCAAGTATTGATTATACTAAATTAAAAATTTTACACAATTAATTATGAATAGAGTGATGTTATATATCACCCCTCTTTCTTTCACCCTTTATCATCCCTTATTTGTTATTACCAGGGACTTAGGGGCAAAAGTGAAATTATACCATTTATTAGGGACTTAAGGGTTTTAAATACTTTGGAGACTAGATTGCAATTTATTTAAATACTTATAGGATATTGTGCAATTGTTGGTATATATTTGAGTTATTTCCACTAAAGTACCTATATGTCCCTATATTATGCGAAAATTGCACTATATCACTCTATATTATAAAAAAAATGCACTATATGTCTCTGGTTATGAAAATTGGCACTATAAGTCCTTAAATGCAAAAAATGCATTGTAAGTATGTATATTATGCAATAATTGTATCATAGGTCCCTACATTAAGAAAAGTTGCACTATATGTGCTTATATAAAGTAAAACTATCCCTAAATTATGCAATAATGGTTCTATAATTCTCTAAATTATGCAAAATTATACAAAAAAATCAAACCATAAGTCAATGATTAGATTTGCACTATATGTCCCTATTTATGAAAACATTACAATATAAGTCCCCAATATGCAAAAAAGTGCACTATAACTCCATGATTAGCAGAAAAAACACTACAAGACCCTGTATTATGCAAAAGTATACTATAAGCCCCTATGTTATTCAAATATTGCACCATATCTCTTTACATTAAGTAAAGTGTGCATCGTATGTCCCTATATTATCAGAAAATTACACCATTGGTCCATAAGTTATGCGAATAATACACTATAGGTTCCTGATTTTGCAAAATTTGCATTATAAGGTTGCTATATTATCCCCTCCGTTTCAAAATGTTTATCCACTTTACTTTTCACACATATTAAGAAATTTAATAATTACAATTCTATTACAAAATTATCATTCATAAAGTGTTTTAATATCTTAAATGTGTATTGGAAATATAAATTTTAATTTTTTAATAAGGGTAATAATGAAAAAAATAGGAAGAAGTGTCTTGAAATACTAAGTGGACAAACATTTTGAAAAAACAATTTAAGTATGTAGACAAACATTTTAAAACGGAGGAAGTAATTTTTTACAACTAATGTCACTATTATTCCTTTTTATTTATAACTGCAATATAAGGCCCTATAAAATGCAAAATTGCATTATTAATCCCTTTATTAATATTTGTTTGACTACATTAAATTATACTCCCTAATATTTTAGGTTGAATTAGACTAGAATGGCCTTTGAAATTGTAAAAATGCCACTTCAATCGCTATTTTAACTAAATAAAACACTAAAGGTCCATACAAATCACAAAATCACCCAACCTTCATACCAAAATTATCTACAATTTCATATTTAAACTAAAAAAGGGACGACCAGACTTTGACGGAGGAGGAAACAGACGGACAATAAACCTATATACATACATAAGCATGTAAATATAAATATATATATAAAAATAAATAAATAAATATATATATATATATATATATATATATATATATATATATATATATATATATATATATATATTATAAAAATATAATTAATATAAATTATAGTTATATGCTAAAATGTAAACTGAAAGAGAAAAAATCTGTGGCGGAGGAGTAGACGGCGGCAGAATTTAACGCTAGAGATGGGGAGTAGAGAGCAATCGATCGAAATAAGAGAAGAGGTGGGTGAAGAATGTTTTGGTTTCTTCTTGTTTAAATGAACTAAATATAACCACGATCGTGGTCGATAAAGAAATTATTAATTAAATTATTTATTTTTACAAATATTATTCCACCAAAAATCAGAATGCTTCTTTTCCTAGCGACCACGAGTTGCGGTTGCCATAGGTTTGATCGCAAAAACTCCGAACCCTAGTGGTGATTTCCCCATCCCCTAACCTCATCCTCCCCCATCCCCACCTCCTCATCCCCCTCATCATATCTCCCAACATGTGCGTGCATCTTAATTGGTATCAGCTGAACATATTGTTATTGTGGTTAAAAAACTAGTTTGTCAAAAAATTAATATTTTTTTCATAGTTTTAAATTTAAATTTATTCATCCGACTACTTTTTTGATTCAAGTTTGTAGGTGACCTTTAATCAGTGTTCTAAAACAAGACCGCCTAGCCACCTAGGCGCTCCGCTTAAGCGTTCCAAAGTGCATCCGCCTAGAATTTTTCTCGAAGGTGGTTCAAAGGTTCGTGTACGCCTAATCAAATTAACAAACTACCAAATCGGATTAATTGGTCGCCCAACCCGAATACTACGTAATATACTAGGTCATAAATAGATAATTCAATCTAATCCAACCCAACACATAAAAAAAATATTTAAAAAAATACTTATGTTAAAGTTTGAGCACGCGAGAAAAAGAAGAATGTATGATTTTTCAAATTTCAAGACTAGATTTTTTGAATTGGTCATTTTTGGGTTACTAATAATAAAATTGTTATTTGTATAGTTAAATATATGTTATTTATGTTAAATTGATCTATTTTAAGTATATTAGAATGTAAATATTATTCAATTAATATATTAGTAATATATATTAATATAAAATCACTTAGATAAAAACCACCTAAAAATTCTGATTAATGGATCGTCTAACCATCTAGGCGCTAAAAAATGGTCGACCGTCCTAGTAACGTTTAATGCTTTTTAAAACCATGCCTTTAATTAATGGAAAAAACATTATCACTTGCAAGTACACACACACACACACACACACATATATATATATATTATCTCAATGCATAATAATATAATACATGATGACTTTTTTATAATTAAAAACGAGGAATATACGTTTTTAGGCCTTCATTTTTGAAATGAATTTTTTAAAGGCATGGTTAGATGTTATGTTTTTTAAAGGTCAAATTATGATTTTTTTGGTTTCTGGTTAGATTTTCGGGAATATATACCCACTATTTTATTTTATTTTTAATTATATTACAAGTCCATGTTGAAAATTTCTGGTTTTAATTTTCTGGTTCAATGTCCTTTTTTTGCCAAGGTTCATGCTATAATTCGGGGGTATATACCCACTGTTTTCACAATACATTTTTCTTTGTCAAGGTCCATGAAATTTTTGCTCAATTATAAAGATCCATACCAACAAAATGCAAAATAGCGGGTATATACCCACAAAAACTACAAAACAGAGGGTATATACCCACTGGAAATGCAAAACAGTGGGTACGTTAACAGATATAGATCGGACTAAAAAGATATGAGATCGATGGAGGGGGCGGCGCTCATGGTGGTGGAGGTGGCATCGTGAGAACGGTTTTCTAAGGTGTAACCTTTTGTGGCTCGTTAATGGTGGTTATCTTGAACAAAGGATCACTTTCCTGGTGGTGAGATCTTGATGAATGGTGTTGGATTTCTGGTGGTTAAGATGGAGGTGGGGAGGTGAAAAGGTGGGGCGGCGTTTGTCAACTTCACGACGAGATCTTGTATAGACGAGCGGAAGAAATGGCTTACTTGAGCGGAATACCCCCCGAAAATACAAAACAGTGGGTATATACCCCTAAAAATGCAAAAAAGGGGTACGTTAGTGGAGGTTTAAATAAATCTGAGATCGATAAAGGGGTGGCGATCATGGTGGTGGAGAAGAAGAAGGTAAGGCAGGATCCGACTGTGATTTGCGTTAAAGAAGGTGGACAATGGCCAGATCTGAAGAGATCCGGCGAGATCTTGTCCACGACGGCGGTTTTCTGATGCAGTAGGGCGGCTGCTTTGCTGGAAACAGAGGGGAAGTGATACCGAATAAATGGAGGGAAGGTGAAATCTTTTGGAACAGAAGGAAGGTGAGACCGGAGGGTGGCGGTTTTCTGGTACAGGAGGGCGAGGACTTTGTTGAGGATGAACGGGAGTAGAGAAAAAGAGGGGGAAGAATAGGTTTTCTGATAAAAGAGAGTGGGTTTTAATCTAAATCTAATATAAGGGACGATAGTTTTATATCTGATTGGCTTTCCTAACAAAGGGCCTTTAATTGAAAAACACTAATTAGTATAGGGAGATCTTTATTATTCTTTTACCCATTAAAAACATCAAGAACGTCGATGCTACAGATGTGCATCACATGTACCTAGTGTTTTGGCACATGGGTTAACACAGCACTTAGCCTGCCATTGTTGCTGAATAACAAATATATTAAGAAGACACGTTAATATATTTTGGAAACAACTTAATTTGCTACACAAAAATGGAAGAACTTCAAGTGATCTCGACATTTATGGTGACTCCAGAAAATGTTGAAAACCATTCTTCCTCTAGAATCGAGTTGACTCCATGGGATATTCCGTTTCTATTGATCAGAGGGATTCAAAAAGGTCTCCTATTTCAAAACCCCATACCTCACCAAACACCAAAAATTTTTCGCCACAATTTGATTGATCATCTGAAGATTTCATTATCTCGGACACTAAATTTCTTCCCGCCTCTTTCTGGCCGCCTTGCCTCCACGAAAAACGATGACAACACCACATCGTTTTACATAGATTGCAACAATAAAGGTGCACAATTTACTCATGCAGTTGTCAATGGCCTTAAGGTGGCCGATATTCTTGAACCAGTTTACGTTCCTCCCATAGTCCACTCGTTTTTTCCTCAAAATCTGAATGAAGTCTCAAACTACTACGGAATTTCAAGGCCTTTGCTTGCTGTTCAAGTAACTGAGCTTGAAGATGGTGTTTTCATTTCCTGCACTATGAACCACTGTGTTGGAGATGGAACCTGTTTTTGGCATCTCTTTAATTCTTGGTCTGAAATATCACGTGGATGTTCTTCTATATCATATTCTCCGGTTCTCAAACGTTGGTTTCCTGATGATTCAACCTTCCCAATTCGTATTCCTAATTTACTAGATGAGCAAATTCTTGCTAACCTAATCCGACCAACCTTTCCAGAGAGGTTTTTCCATTTCACAAAAGAAAACATTGCTAAACTCAAAGCTTTAGCAAATTCTGAAATTGGTAGTCATAACATTTCCTCTTTACAAGCACTATTGGCTCACATTTGGCGATCAGTTATAAGATGTCGTTCCCTTGATGCCGAACAAGAAGTTAAAATGACACTCTTCGTAGGTGCAAGAGAAAGATTTGAACCACTTTTACCAGAAGGCTATTTTGGAAATGCAATTAAAATTGCTATTGTGACAACCACTGCAAGACAACTTTCACAGAAAAGCCTTGGCTGGGTTGCTTGTGAGATAAACAAGATAGTGGCAAAGCAAACAAACGAAACAATGAGAAGATCTTATGAAGAATGGATCAAGGACCCTAAGATACTGATTCGAGATAAATCGGTGGTAAAGAATAAATTAGGGATTAGTAGTTCACCAAGACATAATGTGTACGGTACTGATTTTGGGTGGGGGAAGCCATTAACAGTGAGAAGTGGTATATGCAACAAACCTGACGGGAAGATAACGGTTTATCCTGGAGTTGAGCAAGGAAGTATTGATGTTGAAGTTTGCCTAGCCCATGAGACTCTACATGCTTTGGGAAATGATGCACAATTTATTCAATTTCTCACCGCTTGAAAAGATAAGGACAGATCTTTTAATTCTTTACTCAGTTATTTCTTAAATTCATATTTCCGATTGGTTTGGAAAAACATTCGATTTTATTATTTCTTGTTTTTTATTTGCGTGTATTGAGCATAAATTATTATGTATGGGTTGTTTCTATGCACCTCTATCGTGTTCTGTTTTAAAGGCGTTTGTATGGTGTTTTACATTTTTGTTGGTTGAATGATAATGTTTTTAAGGACTTATCATTGATGTATCTCTATTCCCTCTCCAACCACATTTCTTTGATTTATAGTCGCCATTACGTTTATGTTTGTTTCAATTGTTGTTGTCAGTACTTTTTCTGTTGAGAACAAATGGCTTCTTCTTTAAACGATCAATAATAATCTAGAGAAATCTCAATCACTAGGTATCTTAAGTTTATAAAGAAAAAATAGGGAAAAAACATTACAAATTGAAACCTAATCAGAAAACAGAAAAGCTCCAAACATTTGCAAGGCGATTCAACTCAATTTTTTCTACTCGGGCTCCATTCTTCGATTCGTAACAAGAAATACATGATATATTTGTTGATAGGAGCCTGTGAATATTCGCCCGCATAAGTACCCCATTTTCAGAAAAATGAGATTGAAAAGTAAATAAAAGAAATGTTGCAAGAAGGGATTATCAGACCGAGTATCATCGCATACTCATCGCCTGTTCTATTGGTCAGAAAAAATTATGGTACGTGCAGGTTCATCACTGAATATCGTGCCCTAAATGCTATAACCATAAAAGATCGTTTCCCTATTCCCACAATTGAGAAGTTGTTCGACGAGTTTCATGGGGATCGAGTATTTTCAAAGCTGGATCTCTCAGCAGGATACCACCAAATTAGAATCAAGGAGTCAGATGTGCCCAAAATGGTGTTTCGAACACATGAAGGCCATTACGAATTTCATGTAATGCCTTTTGGATTAACAAATGCCCCAACCATACCATGAATGAGGTATTTCAACACCTATTATGCCAGTTTGTATTGGTTTTTTCAATGATATTTTAATTTACAATATAGATTGGTCAGAACATTTAGACCACCTCCAAGAGATTCTTACAATTTTACAGGCTGAAAATTGAAAGAAAAACCTTCTAAATGTGTCTTTTCCCAACAATCAGGTGATGCGGTAGCAGTGGAATCTGATATTAAACAACTCCGAGAATTTCTTGGATTGCCATTGGCGGGTTATTTTAGGCGATTCATTCGTTGTTATGCCCATATTGCAAGCCCTTTGACTGGTCTTCTAAAAAGGACCCTTTCTTGTGGTCTGAAGCAGATCAAATAGTCTTTGAAGTTCTTAAAGTCACTATGACATCTGCACTAGTGTTCGCCCTACCCAATTTCTCTATCCCGTTTGTAATCGAGACTGATGAATCAGGTACAGGTATTGGAGCAATTTTGCAGCAACAAGGTCACTCTTTAGCATTTTTTAGCAAAACAGTTTCTAATCGCTTACAAGCAACCTCTACCTACGCATGCGATTGCAGTTGTAGACTTGTAGTAGGAAAATGGAGGCAGTATGTTCTTGGTCGGCTACTCCTTATTAAAACAAATCAACATAGTCTGCGTAGTTTCACTACTCAAGTAATTCAAATCCTGAGTAGCAAAAATGGTTAACCAAGTTGGGGTTCGATTTTGAAAAAATATATCAACCCAGAAGTGAAAATGGTGTAGCTGATGCGTTATCACGGGGTCTTTGGAAAGTTTTTTAGCCTTTTCACAACCAAAGTTTGATATTCTTGATAGTATTCTAACAGAAAATCGAACGAATCCCGAATTATTAAAATTCCAGCTACTTGTAAGCAAGGGATCAGAGCGAGCCGCTACATTTGCATTTCGCAACGGATTGTTAACTCGCCATTGTCGCCTAGTCTTATCTTCCACCTTTCCCATTTTTGATAACATAATTCATGAACATCAAGCTACACCTATTTGGTGGCATGTTTTCATTGGCTCCGTATGTGCAAAGATGTTCGCCTATTTGTGGAAAATTGCAGCACTTGTTAGTCTATGAAAGTCTCACAAGTTCATCCAGTTGGGCTGTTACAACAGTTTTACATACCTTAAACGTGTGGGAAAATATATCTATGGATTTCGTGATTGGGCTACCAAAGTCCAAAGGGAAAACTATCGTCTTTGTAGTGTTTGATCATCTACAAAACCTTCTCCTTTTATTTCATTATCTCACCCATTGACAAATTTAAAAGTGGCTGAAATTTTTACAGCCGAAATTATTCGCTTTACATGGCTTGCCCCACACAATCGTTAGTGATTGGGATCCAGTGTTATGAGTTTATTCTGGCAAGAGCTCTTCCTTTGCAAGGGACAACATTGGAAATGAGTAGTGCCTATCATCCCAAAATAGACAACATTGGTGCTTTTCTTTGAATGTAAGGTTAAAATGCACCCAAGCGGGTGGCTTGTCTTTGAATTCAAGAATGAAGAAGATAGGCAACTTGTGCTGGAAAATGGCCCATACTTCACATATGGGAGAATGCTTCTACTAGCGATCATGCCTTATTATTTTAATTTCCGGAACTTTGAGTTTTCTAAAGCCCCGGCATGGATTATCATCAAGTATCTTCCAGAATTTTGTAGGACTAGGGAGGCTATACTTAAAATTGCATCGCTAGTTGGAAAACCTCTTCCCTCAGATGCGCGCACTTAAGAAGATGAGCGAGTCAACAATCTTTTTATGCTGAAAGAGTTCCGGGTCAACAAGTCAATAAAGGAATTTTTCGTACTAGAAATTCAAGTTTGGAACCGATTTATAACTTGAATCACGTCCGATTTAAATATAATTATGCCGATGATAAGATGATAGACGCGGTAAGGGACGAGGAACCATTTACTCTTTCAAGAGTAGAAAAACCCAAAAGTTGGAAGCGAAATCTAAATAAAAAAGCTAATCCTTTAAAAATGCTTTTGAGAAGTCACAGGACCTGCTACTGTAGAAGAAGCTAACAGTTTGGTGACGTTCATAAGTAATTTTCGGGTGCGAACCAATGATTTATACATCCTTAATCATAAGGGGCGCTTGCGGGGCCCACACTTGAGAGGGGGCGATTATCTCCTCCTGCCGTTTCTCTCTTATCTTTATGTCTGTCGATTTTCAGTTGTTTTTTTTCTGGGTTAGGAGCTCAATGTTTAGATTCTTTTCGAGTTGTGCTGCTTCTAGTGATTCTTTAAGGGCTGGTGTGGTATTTTCTATTTTACTGGGATGTGCTTTCCAGGCTTTAAAAGTTACTTCTGCTGCAGAATTTTGGAGTCTTGGTATTGACATTTTGGGTTTTATTTTCTCAACGGCCAATTTGCAAGATCGAGTTATAAGGTTTAGTGGTAGATTTTTGAATTTTCGTGGTCTAGTTCCGGGTTATAGTGGTCAAGATTCAGGGATAAGTTGTCGAATTTCGGGGTTTTGTGGCCGTGTTCTGAGGTCTCGTGGTCGAAATTTGAGGGTTCATGGTCGAGCTTTGAGGTTCTTCTGTGGTTGCGCTCAGGATATTTGTGGTCATGTTATAGAGTCTTGCGCAGTTGATCTTCTTTGTCAAAGTCATGTTGTTGCTGAAATTTTTAATACAAGGACCAATTTGCAATATTGTGTTTCATTGGGGGTAGCAGTTGACTTTTCTGATAAACTGATGGCTTCCTTTTTGTTCATAAGAGCTGCTAATATTGAACTTCTGGGTTGCGTAATTTTTCTCGTTTAACCTTTTATTGGCAACCTATCAGCGTTGCATTAAAAAAACAACTTTTTATTTTTGATATTCTTCACCACCAGCCTGATTATGATCCACATGGTCATGCCTTAATTAATAAACTTCTGCTTCTTCACCATCACATGGACAAGGCATCACGATCACGTGGAGTTATTATTAGAGATCAAGTTTCTTTCATGCTTCTTAAGGAATTTTTATTCTTCATGAATATTAAAGGCGTTTTATTTTGCTACAAACTTTTCGCTACAGCTCCTTTTATCTTCTACAACAGGACCTGTGATGCTATCTTTCTATATTCTGCTGGGTGTATTTTGAAGTTTAGCGATTATATTTCGGAATTTTGTGGAGGCGATTCAAGGCTTTGTTTGTGTTTTGGTGGTAATGATTCGGATTTTTGTTCGAGATTCTTTGGTCGTATTTCGGGTTCTAATTCAGGTTTTCGTGGTCGAGTTTCGGGTTTTGGTTCAAGATCTCGTGGTCGTATTTCGGTTTTTAGTTCGAGATTTCGCGGTCAAGTTTTGGGTTTTAGTTAATTTTGTGGTCGAATTTCGGGTTTTGGTTCGAGATTCTGCGTGTGTTGCCGGGTCATGAATTTCAGTCCTCTTATTATAATTCAGTTGCAGCTACTTTTTCATTTAAATATGGTCTCTGATGGCCACTCTACTTTAAAGAAAAAAGAAAGTAGCTGCTCTTTTGCACTTTTTCGATAATTTGGGGCTGGGCGTGTAATCCTTATTTGCATTGCTGATGGTGTTATTTTCAAAGCTTAGAAATTGCTGATTCGGGGTCTTCTTTATCAAGGACCAAATCGCTATTATTTATTCATCTTCTATCCGTGCATTACTACAATTTTGATGAGGCTATCATTTTCGATTCAAATTCTAGAAAACTTGCTACCTATATTTTCTCAAGAAATTACTTTAATTCTCTATCAAGAAGTCATGGTATAATTTTCTTAAATAGCAAGGAGGCTTAATTTGCTATTGTTATTAACTTCATGGGTGCGAAACCCCTAACCCCTTATGATAATCATATTTTTAAACATAAGGGTTTTTGCGAAGCCCAATCTTATAGAGGGTTTCGTGACCTCATCCGCAATAAGGAGATAGATTGTATCGCTTTACTCGAAACTAAAAGCAATCATACAAGGGCAAATAGATTCGTTAATACAATGCTTAAGGGTTGGTTATGTGATGACAATTTTGATTACAACATGACACATAGTAAAGGTCGGATCTTTCTAGCTTGGAACTCCAACAGAGTGGATGTTAATCGCCTCTCTATTAATACTCAAGCTAATCATTGTGTAGTTAAATGCAAGGTAACTTCAAACTCTCTTCATAGTTCTTTTATTTATGGAATAAGCAAAAAAGATGATAGAAAACCCTTATGAGAGGACTTGACTACCTATGCGGAAACTTTTGATGATCCTTGGTTACTCATGGTAGATTTCAACAACATTCTTAAGTCTAATAAAAAGGTTAATGGAGCGGAAATCCATGCTTATGATTTAAAAACTTTTAATAATGTTTGTGACGCTCTTGGTTTGGATGACTTGGCTTACACGGGTCAACATTTTACTTGACATTGGGGTCATAACTTAATGAGTAAAATTGATCGCGCTATGGAAAATATAAGTCTTATTGCTTCTCCTCACTTTATGTCCACAGAGTTTCTACCTATCCCTCCTTGGACGGATCACACTCCTTGTATTGTGACTTTATATATGAAGAAGGAGATTCAACATACTCCCTTTAGATTCTTCAAAATGTGGACCGGGCATGAGCACTACGATGATGTGGTGTGTTCCAGGGGGCAAGTGATACACTCCGGGGATCAAAACAATTTGTTTTGTGCAAAGAGTTTAGAAACTCGAAGTTTGGTTTAAGGGAGTTAAATAAAAAGCACTATCCACACATCTCCAAATGAGTAAAGAGAACTAATCTAGCCCTTGAAGATG
This sequence comes from Nemophila menziesii, assembly GCA_029959085.1. NCBI lineage: Eukaryota > Viridiplantae > Streptophyta > Magnoliopsida > Boraginales > Hydrophyllaceae > Nemophila > Nemophila menziesii. The sequence goes on along the minus strand of JARWIR010000018.1, from coordinate 25,912,763 downwards.
CCGAAAAGAAGATGCAACAAGACACTAATAATGTCATTCTCATGGAGGAAACTAAAAGTGTTCGAAAGTTAGCTTCACACCTTGAAAATGCCGAATGTAGCTTCTTCACAAAAATATAGAAGCGAATATAATCTTAAAAGTAATAGGTGGACAAAGCTATTTCATGGAAACATGAGAAGTAAAGAGAGGAAAAAACATATCTCTACTATCAAGCTCATGGATGGTACCGACACTACCTCTAAAGAGGAGCTTTATGAAGCTTTCGTTAATTATTATATTGATCTCTTGAGTACTAGAGAGGCTACTTCTCAAGGCAATTAAGAAGTCTTTGAGTGGGGTAGTGTTTTATCCGAAGATCAAAGGATTGATTTATGTGTGGATGTGACGGAGAAGAGATTAAAAATGTGATTTTTTGGATTGATAGTGATAAAGCTCCGGGTCCGGATGGGTATTCTTCACACTTTTTGAGAAATTTTGGAATGTAGTTGGTAAAAGCGTGATTGATGTGGTTAAGGCGTTCTTCACTTCGTGGATACTTCTTCAACAACTAAACCATACAACACTTGTTCTCATCCCCAAAACCGATGATCCTACTTCCGTCGATGCCTTTCGCCATACTGCATGTTGTAACGTTGCTTATAAATCCATCACTATGGTCATATCCGATCGAATGACTCTAATTCTTGATGGCTTAATTGATAAAGCTCAAAGCGCGTTTGTGTCTCATATCCGATAATATTCATTTCATGCAAGAGTTGATGAGAGGGTATAATGACAATAAAAACTCTCCTAGATGCACCATTAAAACTGACTTTTGGAAAGCTTTCAATTCGATCTCTTGGATATTTGTTCAAGATGTTTTAGTTGGCTTGAAATTTCCTGAAAAATACATTGGGTGGATCATGGCTTGTGTAACATCTCCTTCATATTCCTTATCAATTAATGGTGGTCTTCAAGGATATTTTAAAGGTGCTAAAGGATCGTGTCAAAATAATCCTTTATCTCCTTATATTTTCATTCTTTGTTTGGAATACATCTCTAGGTTGGTCAAGAAAAACAAGGTGAAACATTTTAATTACCACCCTAGATGGGGTAAGCTTAAAATCACTCATCTAGTTTTTACGGATGATCTTATGCTCATGTCTAGGGTGATTGGAGATCCGTGAAAATTCTTATGAATTGTATGAAAAAATTTGGCGAGTGTTCGGTTCTCCGTATAAATGTGCTTAAATCAAATTTATATTATATGGGTATTAAAGACCAATAAAAGTTTGAGATGATTAAGAACTTGACAGATATGGAGAAAGGGTGTCCCCTTTCAAATACTTAGGGTTCCCTCTTGGAGTTTGTAATTTGAAATCACTTGATTATAATCTTCTTAGAGATAATTTGAGCAAGAGAGTGAGATCATGGAATGATTCGAGTTTATCTTATGCCGGAAGACTAGAGCTTATTTGATCCGTTCTACAAGGTATTATTTGTTATTGGTCTTCTATTTTTCCTCTTCCGTGTAATGTGCGCGATGGTGTGATTAGTATTTGTCGAAATTTTTATTGAAATGAGAATTCTCCGCCTATTGCTTGGGATAAAATTTGCATCCCTAAATAGAAGGAGGCCTTGGATTGAAGAATCTTAAATTTTGGAATAAATTGGTACTTAGGAAGATCGTATGGCGTATTGTGGTTAAGAAAATCTCGTTATGGATTGATTAGTTTTATAATGAATTTTTGGGAGCTTGTAATGTTTAGCATTGGTCCATAAAATTTCGTCCTTCGCTCTCAATGAAAATTATTTGCGAATTAAAGGACGGAATTTTGTTGGTTTGTTGAAAAACAAAATCGAAGTTGAAAAATTATTGTGGAGGTGGTTTGAAAAAAGTAAAGCTTTATTTAGTAAAAGTAATGCTAAAGAAAATATTATTAGAAATATTGCATTAGATTTGATGATGTCATTTTATCAAACAAATGATGTCATCACCGCATCTCATTAGAACGGAAATATTGCTTCATATTTTAATAGTCCAGCAACGATTAATATAGAGCATAGTATTGTGGGGTATTTATTTTATAAAGCCTCCGCCTTTGGACTTCCTATTATAAGTCCTACATCTAACTAGTAGGTAACCAGTCCAATTAGAAGGTATATAATACCAAAATACCCCCCACCCCCTTACCCTATAGTGAAACACAACAAACCTAATCACAAAACCCATTAAAAAACCGACCCCTTCCCCTAGCTCTTTTCACTCTCTATGTATCTGATGAACCGTAACATCCCCCCCCTCTCCTCCAGCTTCATCTTCTAAACCACCCCACCCCCAACCAACTGACCACCCAACAACACTCACCACCACTGACTACCACCCTCACCACCACCACCCAGAGGCCCTTCCCCCCTCCTGTCACAGAAACACCACCACCACCCATGTTGCTCGCTGTGAACCACCGCCGCTGCACCACCCATGTTGCTCGCTGTGAACTATCATCAACAATCGTCGTCGTGGACCAGCCATCACTGCCACCTATTTGCTCGAGAAAACGCAGAAACCCACCACCATTATCGCCTCCACTCCAGCGCACGCCGCCGCCTCCACTCCATCGCGCGCCGCCGCCTCCACTCCAGCGCACGCCCACGACCTTCCAAATCCAGATCCGCCATCTTCGCCGCCTCTGTGCACTGTATCCCGATCCAGGTTCGAGATCCGCCATCTTCGCCGCCTCGCTGCACTGTATCGCGATGGGTTTTTTTTTTTTAATACATAAAGGGGCCAGCCCCGTATGTGTTTACTGCGTGTTGGGGCCAGCCCATCACAGCAGGCTTGTTTGTTCATTAGTTTGGGCCTTTCTTACTATTTGTTTTTTGAACCTGGGTCCAGCCCCAATATGTGTTGTGACGGTAATGGGTCCAGTCCCATGTAGTTATTATTATTCGCATTTAAGTTTGAATTTGTTAAATGGTGTTTTTGTTCATAATGGGTACACCCCCACTGTTTTTTGTCATGTGGTTTGTATGATAAGTAACGACATGGGTACGGACCCATGTAGTTAATGTTCGAGATGGTCCGTACCCAAAAGGACAAAAGTGTAAGTAAACAAAAAACAAACAACCATAGCTTCTGGACCAAAAAAAAAGTAATGAAAAAAGCCATGTTATGGGTCTGTACCCATAAAGATAAAGATAGAAAGGTCAAAACTCTAACTAAAAATTTAAAAAAAAGCTTTAAAAATTAAGTTTTCATAACTAGGATTTATTTTATAAAGTTGAGAAAAAATGTAAAAAAATAGGTCTTCAATTGTATTTTCTTTCTAGTATTGTGGGTCATTGTTCAGCTATAAGAAAATGGGGCCATTAATTCTCCTCCTCAATTTGATCTTCACGTGAATAATGATCTTTTGGCCCATATCTCTGTTACGCGTGGTCTTATTGCTCCTTTGTTCGGTTTCTAAAAGAGTTCCGTAGAAGTGTGTTGTTTAATGTACGGTGTTACTATGTCAGATTTCTTGTCTTGGGATGAGCTAACAAAATTTATACTTTTTAGAACTGATCGTAAATTCATGAATATGAATGTGATCTATGTTGGATGGTTTACGTATGTCTCTCGAACATGGAGTAACCGAAATAGTTATATTCATAAAAAGAAAATTAGAAACGAGGAAGAGATGATGCATAATTTACAATACAGTCCGTATGTTAGAACAATGGCTAAGCGAGAGTTCAAGGGTAAGAATGGCTAAGCGGAAGATCAAGTGTAAGAAGAATAGATCAACGATTGCACAAGCTTGGAAGTCGCAGGATATTTTCAAAAGTTGATCAAAGTTTACATATGTTTAAGTTAGGGGGCTGTATATAAACCAAGTCGTTCGCGAACCGTTCGAGTTCGGCTCAATAAAAAACTCGTTCGAGCTGTTCGAATATAAACAAGCTCAAACTTTATTTTAAACTCGATAAGTAAACGAGCCTATTCGAACTCGACTCATGAGCTCGTTGAAAGTATGAATTATAAATTAATATATTATCTACCTATAAATATATTATTAAACCTTCAATATCAAATTAGGTATTTTTAATTTATTTAGACATATATTTTTTTATTAATGTTATGTTTCATATTTTCATACCACACACCCCATCAAATACCAACAGTTTATGAAAGTCTCATTTCAACCATTAAAAACAACTAAAAAAAGATTGTTCTATAAGTCAAACAAACAAGTTCTAACATTTCTGATTTTGATCGTTCGAAGTTCGGGCTCGGCTCGTTTAAATTTGAGCTCGGTTTGACCCAACTCGTTTGAATTTGAGCTCGGCTCAACTCGAGAAATCAAACAAAGAAGCCTTTACATCTAGTATTCGGCTCGACTCGACTCGTTTACAACCCTAGTTTAAGTGATAGTTAGAGTAGACTCTACTCTTGTATTTTTATTAGGATGTTGCTAAGAGGTTTTTTAGTCAGAATATTTGGAAAAAAAAACAAATAAAACTACCGAAGTGTTAAATAAAACCCTCAATAATTTATTTTATAAAAAAATAAATAATGAAATAATTATTTATAAAAACATCACTTCTATCTTTTTTTATATCTTTACTACCTTTATTATTAAATATATTATTTTATTTTAAATACAATATTTATTTCTTAATATTAAACAATTAATAGGATACTTCAACCACCACTACCACCACCACCACCACCACCAACAACATGTATTTAACCACCATTACAGCCACCACAACCACAACCACAACCATCACCACCACATACTACTAATTTCATCACACACACGTGCGTCCGTAAATTATTTTTTTAAAAATCGTCATAAATAGTTCTAAAATATCAGGGGAAAAAAACGACGTTTTGAATAAAACAAATTAATATTTACGTCAATGATTTTTAAAACTTTTTTTTTACTTTTTTTTATTTTTCTAATTTTTGTTTTTTCGCAAACATAAAACTGTTCGAAATAGTGAATTTTTTCCCAAACATAAAATTCACTGTTAGAAACAATGAATTTCGTGTTCAGAGTCATACGGTCTTCTTTCATGTCTGCGAAAAAATTCAAATAAAAATTCATAGACGTATATATTAAATTACTTTACCCAAAAACTGTAAATTTCGTATTTTTCTGATTTATTGTAGAAATAGTTATAACAATTTAAAAAAAAAATCACGGACGCGCCCGTGTGTGATGAGATTAGTAGTAGATAGTTGTGGTGGTGGTGGTTGTGGGGCTGGTGGGTGGGGGTGGTGGAATAATGGTGGTTGGAATTTGTAAAGGGTGATTAAATTTACATGATAGATGTAATAGAGTAATTAAAAAGATTGTATAAGAGTATTTTTGTCAAGGGACGTTTCTAATAAATAATTTTGTTAGGGGTGTTTTTAGCAAATAATTTTTTTAATAGTCATTTTTAGATTGAGCCAATAACAAAAAATACCTATTAAAAAAACTATTAATAAAAAGGTACCTAGAATAAGATTCTTTATAAAAAACGCATCAACCCAAAATACCCCTACAAATAATAATTAAAAAAAGATAAAAAGAAATTAGAAAAAAACAAAACAAAAACTAATAAACTCACGCGCGCTTCCGTGAATTTTTTTTAAATTGTCATAACTTATTCTAAAAAAATAAAAAAATAAAAAAATTATATATTTAAAAAAATCAAATTAATATTTACGTTTATGATTTTTTTCTGGATTTTTTTGATTTTTTTGATTTTTTCTTCGCGGACACGGAATTTCATGTTTTGAACAATGATTTTGATGTTTTAAACATGAAAATTCGTGTCTGCGGAACAAAATAACTTTCAAACAGTGAATTGGATGTTTTAAACAGTGAATTGGATGTTTAAACAGTGAATTGGATGTTTAAACAGTGAATTTCATGTTTTAAAAATGAAAATCCGTGTCTGCAGAAAAAACTCACTATTTCAAACAGTGAATTGGATATTTTAAAACATGAAAATCCGTGTCTGCGAAAAAAAATTTAAAAAAAAAAACAAAAAGAATCAGAGACCAAGAGGTCCTGGGATCGAATCTCATTGGAGTCGAAATGACTCCGAGCCCAGAAGTGGCTCTCTCATGTACTCAAAAAAAAAATGCAGATTTTTTGATTTTTTTGATTTTTTTAGAATTAGTTATGACGATTAAAAAAAAAAAATTCACGGACGCGCGTGTGTGATGGTTTTAGTAGTAGGTGGTAGTGGTGGTTGTGGTGGTGGAGGTGGTGATGGTTGTGGTGGCTGTAGTGGTGGTTAAATACATGGTAGTGGTAGTAGTGGTGGTGGTGGTGTGGGGGGTAAAGGTGGTGGTGGAAGTACCCTATTATTTGTTTAATATTTAAAAATAAATATTGTATTAAAAATAAAATAATATTTTTAATATTAAGGGTATTAAAGGTATAAAACATATAAAGGGGATGTTTTTTATAAATAATTATTTTATTAGGCATTTTTGTATCAAATAAATTATTGAAGGCTTAATTTTATTATTAGGTAATGTTCCGCTCCGAAAGTACCTAATTATAGAATCACCCCGGGTCAACAGATCTGCTCAGAAAGTCAAACAGAGCATTGTTCGAGTCGTCGAGCCATTTACGAGCATTTGGTGACCCCGTATGACATGTTTCGGACCCGATCTTCCATCCAACCTTGCGCGGACATCATTTGGGACCCGAGTGCGACTCCTAAACACTCGATTATCGTTTGGATGGCACATTTGGGTCGATTAAAGACAAAGGATCGCCTCATTTTCATGGATTTAGACGATCCTACTTGTCTGTTTTGTGGTAGAATTGTAGTCGATGAGCCACTTATTTTTCGAGTGTGGTTTCACACATGATATATGGCGATATGTGAGGCGATGGTTGGATATTCCGAGAGAGATGAGCGCTATTTCGAGTTCACTCAAATAGCTCAAGAAGACTAAGACAATAGCGAGTTGGAGAAGAAAAGCGCGGCGTATGGGTTTTGCTGCTATGGTTTACTTCATCTAGACAGTACGAAACAAGCGAATTCGCGATGGAATAGTCACTACACATGACACCCTTCTCAAATGAATTCAGACTTGCTTATTTCATTCTTTATTTGCCTTGTACTTTCATTTTTCGTTTTCAAACTGTACATTGATCTTTATTTTTGTAAGAGCTAGTATTGATCCAATCGTTAATATTCGTTTACATGGCTTTCCCACACAATAGTTAGTGATTGGGATCCAATGCTTGTGAGTTTATTTTGGCAAGATCTCTTTCGTTTGCAAGGAACAATGTTGGCAATGAGTAGTGTCTATCACCCTAAATAGACGACCAAATTAGAATCGTCAACAAGGGGTTAAAATTGTATTTGTGATGTTTCGTCTCAGATTGTCCCACTCGTTGGGTTAAATTACTTCCTTGGGTCGAATTGTGGTATAACTCTTCATTCCATACATCACCTGGAATGTCTTGGTTCGAATCTTTGTATGGAAGATCACCTCCTGTAATTGCTCATTATCTTCCCAATCTTAGCACAAATGAGGTTGTGGATCATGGTTTACAACTAAGAGATGAAGTACTGCAACATTTAAAACATAATCTCCAACAAGCACATGTGTGAATCAAGTTTTATGCCAATAAGATATACGCTTGATGAACAGTTCGAAGTTGGTGAATCAGTGTGGCTCAAACCCCAACTTTACCGGAAATTGACACTTTAAGGCCCCTTCAATACCGAACCCAATAAACACATCACTAATCGCTTTGTCTTCAATAAGCCCTGGGAGACTAGCCACGAAAAGATACAGCATCATCACATAACAGTCGTGAGATTTCATGCCGATAATCTTTCCCATATCACTTTGAACATCGTTTCTCATACTAGATGCGAAACCGTCGGGAAACTTCTGTGCCTTCAGCCAGTCAAGAAATATAGTCCGCTTTTCCGTTGTTAAAGTGTACTTTCCCGGTTCAATATTTGTTTACCATTTCTCGATGTCAACCACAATTTTTTTCCTAATGTTCATTTCCTTAAGACCCATTCTCTCTTTCACGTTATCTTTGTTAACTTTCCCATCAAGACCTATAACTGTACCGAGAAGAGCATCACACACATTTTTCTCGCAATGCATAACGTCAATGTTATGTTTCAACAAGTTTTCGGTCCAATAAGGTAAACGATAGAAAATACTCTTTTTCTTCCAATTGAATCGCTGAGTAACAGCTTGCTTCACGATCTTTCCCCCAAAATCCTTGTGTTTATCGGGAAACACAATAGGAAGCCCATCTAACTGTGTCTGAATATCGACAGGACTATATTTCTTCGGTGGGCCCCTATGATCGGATTACTTGTACAAAACACTTTCGCGATGTCCGGTAGGTAACCAACGTCTATGGTCAAAGTAAACAATCCCTTTCTTCACACTCAATGACGGAGTATAATCCATGCATTCTGGACAAGCTTTGTAACCTTGACCCGACCATCACGAAGTGTATGACCTAGCGAAGAAATCATTAGTCGTAGACAACAAACAAACCTTCATCGTAAACTCTTCCTTCTTGTGGGCATCACATGTAAGGATCCCTTTATCCCACAACTCTTCCAACTCATCTATAACAGGACGAAGAAAGACATACATGTCCTTACCGGGTGAACGGGGTCCCGGAATCAACAAACAAAGCTGGAATGTGGTTTCCTTCATGCATACCCACGGTGGCAAGTTATAGACGGTCAATATGACAGGCCACATGCTGTACGAGTTGTTCTGCATAGAGAAAGGACAAAACCCGTCGATTCCGAGACCTAGATATACATTACGAGGTTCGCTAGCAAACTCAGGATGTAGCGCTACAAATCTCTTCCAACTATCACTATCAACCAGATGACGCAACACATCTGGATCGGCACTCTTTCCGGTATGGTGCCATATCATGTCTTCAGCGGTGTGCTTCGAAGCGTATAGGCGCTGCAATCTAGGAGCAATCGGAAAGTATCGAAGCTTCTTATGCGGTACTTTGATACCCTTCTTTGGGTCGCATCTAGACTCGCTACAAACTGGACACTTATCGAGGTATTTTTTTTCTTTGTAATAAATGACACAATCGTTCAAACAAACATCGATAGTAATATACCCCATACCCAAACTTTTCAACTTCTTGCTGCATGCTTCATAAGAATCGGGCAAATTGTGAGGTTTAGGCAAAATACGATCCAACAACTCCAATAGCTCGGTGAATGAGGTGTTAGTCCATTTGTTCTTTACTTTTACGTGCATTAGCTTGGCAATGAAATTCAACAAACTCATCGATGTACAACCATGATATAATTCTGTCTCCAATTCTTCGAACAATGTTTCAAAACTGCTTCGACTTGGAAGATGTGCATCTCTCATCTCGGTGTCTCCCGGATGTCCACCAACATCGTAACTTTGTCTCACATCGTCATAAACATGCTGAATTTCATTTACTATCATTGGATCTTTACTTGCAAGGGTGTATGTGTTTGTATCTCATCCTCACCGTGTTTTGTCCAAACCTTATAATCATGGTTAAACCCGTCTTTTAGAAGGTGGGCCATAACAACTTCGGTTTTTAATCGACAGTAATTATTAGACTTCTTTCCAGGCAAGACAAGTAACCGGTATAACCTTTCATTTTCTTAGCAAATTCGATAAACTTAAAAACCCCAAAACAATATTCTCCCGTGAAATAATTCGTCGTTTCGATCCAACTCTTATCGATAGTCATGTCCGTACTCGATTCCATCTCTTAGCAACAATTTTATTAAACTATGCGACTACATTCATATCAAAAAATAAAATACATAATTATTACAACCCAATGAATAAAATGAATAAAAATTACAACACAATAAATAACATAATAAAAATTACAAACTCATTGAATGAATAAATATTACAAACCATTGAATGAATAAAAATTACAAACCATTGAATGAATAAATATTACAAACCATTAAATGAATGAATGTATAAAAAAACAATTAAATAAACAAGTAAAAATATATGAGCACAAAATATAAATTAACATAACACATGCATAATCAACCAACAAACATTTAATTCATGAACCTAATCATATGTTATATCAACTAGCTAATATAATCAAATCAATAAAAAATTTAAAAAGCATGAAATTTAATGAAAATACCTTGAATTGGATGGATACAATGAAGAGTGATGATAATTCCCCACCAAGAAATTGTATTAATTCACCTAATCAAACCATATAGAAAGAATAAAACACAATTAGAAATAAAAAAAATAAAAAACTGAATTTCATGCAATTACCTCAAATTGCGTGATGAAAGTGGATATTAATGGTGCCGCACCTTGATTATTAAACCTAGAATGATGCAAGATGAAGTGGAGAAGCAATTACAAATAAAAAAAAAAGAAATTTAGTTGTGTTTTTGGGACAAAATCGGAGGAATTTTTTTGGGGTTTTTGGGTGTTTTGTGAGTTAAAAAACCTGTTGTCTCCATTAAATAGGATTTTTAATTAGCGACGACCCGTAAATCGTCGCTAATCTAACTAATTTCGTCGGTAATCAACAAAATATCGACGCCATAATGTTTCGCAAATATAGCGACGACACATCGGCGATTAAAAAAAATTCAAAACTAATAAAAAAATAATTAGCGGCGAAAAACAATAACTCAACGACGAATTCTCGCGTCGCTAATTATTGACGGCATATTTTTCGTCGGTAAGATCTAGTCGTCGCAAATTTTGAAAATATAGAGGCGAATTACAGGTCGTCGGTAATTTTTCGTTGGTAAACAGCGCGAATCCAGTAGTGAATCTTCTGAGCATGTGTCAAAAACAGAAGATTAATGAGGTTTCAAAGCATATGACGTGGTAAAACATCGAAACCCTAGAAAAAACTCGATAACCACAAAAACTCGACGAACACAAACATTGAAAACCGATAAACAACTACTCAAACACGAAACAATGAAGAAATTAAACAATTCCAACAAACTTAAACACATAATTCTTCGTATAATCATACAAACCCAGCTAAAAAAAGTAAGAAAGAAAGTAGAAAAAAAAACTTACATGCTGGAGAGTGAGAGCGAGAGAGAGTAGTTAGCGATGAACGAGAGCGAGAGAGAGTAGTTCTCGAAGAAGATTATCACGATGGAGAGAGAGAGAGAGCACCGAATAGAGAGAGAGAGCTTTAGTGGCTGCGCATGGCTAGAGAGAAATAAACGTGGGAGTGAGTGTTAGTGTAGAATGAATTATATGGGAGTGAGTGTTAGTGTAGAATGAATTATATGGGAGTGAGTGTTAGGGTTTGATAAAATAGTATATATACCGTTAGTAAACATTTGAGGGTATAGATGTAATTGGGTAAATAGGCCTATAGTGTTAATTTTTTTTTGTGGCCTTTAGCAAAAAGAAACTATAGAGCCGGTCTTGTTAGGTTTCGGGGTGGTGTATTCAACATTCTTTGGGTAATAATCTCTAAATTAATATATATAAATAATATAATTTTATCTAAAATGATTTAAATTTATATATTAATAAAGTTAAATTTGAATAATTATAAGTTTATGATGTATGTTACGTTTAAAAAACATTAGAAGTTGGTCACTTTAAATATCACAAAACTTCTAAATTATTTTATTTTATTTTACACACTATGTTAATCATAAAATTAATATATTTTAATTTTTTTAATTTTTTTGTACTAATAAATTAGTGTAGGATTATTAATATTGGATAGAAGAAGTTTTTAATAAATAAATAGGCGAAACTCTTCACTAAACATTAAGGAAATTATCATCATCATTCATCACCACTGGTTTTGGAAACACTTCCACAGACTTAGCTGCACGTTAAAAGACTCGGAGGTGTCGACTTTAACCTGTCAAGTCTGTCTCGAAGAATACTCTCTCAGTGTACTATTCAAAATAAAAGTTATTTGGTGATAACTCAACAAGTAGGGCTATGCAAGCTTATCAAAAAATCAATCACGAAATCAATCATGCAATACTCTGCCATAAAGATGGCTCATTATATCACAATATCAATATCAACAGCAATGTGTGAAGTAATTGAGTCATCATTATCACGTAATTATGCATTGTATTGGAACAAAAAGTAATTGTAGATTATACTAGTTGGATTATTCGTGTATAATTGAAATGTTAGGCAATTTGTTAAAATTTAAGACCAAATTATAAGAGTTTTTTTTTTTTTTACGTTAACGACATCATTTAAATTTTAAAAAAAATAATTACGATACAATAAATTTAGAGTACATGTTTTTAGCTTGAACCCGATACAACAAAATCAATTACAAGAAGTTTGATAAAATATGATGGTGGGTTAATACCCAATTGCTATGAAGATTTGTGTAGACTTCCTTTTTTGTCATCTAATCCACGACTTGATTAAATTTTTAAGAAACAAAAAGGAATTTTGGGTTAACAATGCGCTAAACTTTGAATATCTCAAAAAAAAAAAAATGATGATTTTCAAACTTTATGTCAGTCATTAGTGTTTTTATTAGGCTAAGACGGTCATTTCTTAAGATGTATCTTTGATTAAGTTGTGTCTCTTTAATTGCATTCCTAATTTTAATAGTTTCAGCTTTCTCCGGAGAATTCGCAATGAACTTCTAAGTTTTTTCTCCCAAAAATTGGACCTATTTATCACTAAAAATGCATGCATATGCCACATTGTTAGTTGTTTTAAAAAACAATGCATCTAGGGTCGGACCCCTTTAAGGTCCAGAGAGGGCTCAAGCCCCCCGGAACCCGAAAACTTTATAATACATCAGTGTAATTTTATCCCGAAAAATAATTAGCCTTCTCTGAACATTTATGTAAAATGTGTATGTCTAAAGAACACATAAGGTATTATGATTTAGAGGTTTAAGAACTTTACATTTTAGTATTTAAAAAAGAGGTACGAATCTTAGCAATTACTTTATCATTTTTCCAAATAGAGATCTATGTTATAAATTTGTCAATTTTCATAAAACCTATTTATTTATTATTTGTATACTCCAATAAAATTATAGTTTTTATATATTATAAATGATTATACATTAAAATATTAGTATACCATATAGTATATTAATATAATAGTAATGATACTATATAAATTAAGTGTATATAATGATGTTGATTTACATATTTTTGGGGTAACTAGGAACAGGTAAACTCATCAATTTAAAAAATAAAAAACGTAATGACGTTGGATTCTCATAGTTACATTTTGACATGGTTACATATTTATGTGTTATACTTTTACCTTAAATATTTTTGGGAAGCGTTGACTCTCGAACTTCTATATATTTTAAGTCTCCCTTCAAATTAGTTCCTGGATCCGCCCCTGTAGGCTGTATGTATTTTGTTTTGGTACGTTCTCAATTTTTGACTGTTTGCTTCAGAGTTTAGGTCAAGGTACATTATATACTCATCATAAGAATTGTAAGCATTTTTCACATTGATCAGGGGACAAATATTTTAATTTTATAAAGATTTTTTTTTGTTTCTAGTCTTCCAAATAAACAAAAGGATCCAAATTTCCATCTCTATATGTGGTCTATCTTTTTCATCATTTATATTTTTACTTTCCATTATCCATTGCAGATATTTTTTTAGTTTATTTGTGATATCATTTGAAGGGTATAGACCACAGGGAGTTGCAAATCAAGTGGCTCTAGAGCTTGAGAAATATAATAATAAGTGTTCAGTTGTTTCACTTTCATTATCACAAAGCTTACATATACTATTCAAGGCACATTTTCTTTGAAATTTATTGCGCTCAGTAGGGATTGCATTTGATAAGGCCCTCCAAACAAAAAAAATTCAGTTTTGGTGGTAAGTTAAGCTATCATAAGTTCTCCCAAAAGTTGTCATTTTTTTGGGGCATGGGATACATCACAATCGTTTTCCAGACACACAACTAAATGATAACATAAGGTTGCTAATATCAATAAAAAAATTCTTTTTTTCATTATCATAAGATGATAATATATATATATATATATATATATATATATATATATATATATAACATAAGATTTTGCTCCCATGTCAACAGTTATATGATAATGGATGTAACTTTTTGACGCCTGAAGAACTTTTATATTTAGTTTATTTTTTTCCGTTAAAAGATATCCACATGATTTCCCATCAAGTTCAGTATTGCATATATTTTGCATATTAAGTGAATTTGTAAGGGCATTAGTTTTAGATTTACAATTAATTATTTCACATAAGAAAATTATCATGATCGGTTTTGACCGCATCTTTAAGTGTTACAATTGTCATGGGTACCAATACCTTGAAAATTCCAACTGAATTGTATCATTTACCTCTATGTGTTTGTTCAAGGACAAACCCGCAAACCTCTTTTTCAAATTATCTTCTTTGATTTCCATGTTTGTATACGTTGTGTTTTCTTTTTCTTTCTCCCATGGTGTAATGTTGTTATTTTTGTTTGATGCCTTTGATATATCACTTCCTTTCCATCAATTTTCCCATAAATTATCTAAAGAAGTAGTCTCGATCGAGCTTTTGTTTAGGCGTCTTTCCACTTGGGTTTTGTAGTCATTGATTTTCTCAATAACAACTAAGTAAGACAACTTTAAATCGTAAAAAATAATCAAGCTCAATAATGTTGGCCAAAATTATCAATTGTCATTATTTTCTTAAGCATTTGGTCATAATTTTTTCGAAGTGATCACCAAATAGTATTATGTTAAGCGTGATTAAATTTATTATTACTATAATATATTATTACTTTATTAGATTAGTTTGTATGCCGATCATATTTATTTTTAACTTAATTTAGTATTAGTTTTCTTAGTTATCAAGTTATTAGTCTTATAAATAAGGTCATTGTCTACATATTTGATAAACATTCATATTCACCGTACAGTCTCTAACTTTTTTTTTCGAACCTTTATAATTTTTATATGAGATTATGACACAATGGGTATTGAAGACACCCCCTTTTCTCTAATCCCAAACCCACTTTCCTTCTTTTCTTACTAAAGACCTTAGATTAAATCTTACACTATAATCTAAAAATCTAATTACATTTCTAATTCTTTTTGTTTTTGCCTATATATATATATATATATATATATATATATATATATATATTAAAATTTAAAACCTAATATCTTTATATTTCAGATATACCTTCTCTCTCTTCCTTTTCTCACACAGCAGATTCTCTCACCATCATTGGTGAGCTTCGAAAATATCACCGCCGACTTGGAGTTGCTCGAATCAGCAAGCCATAGCCGACAACATCCTTCGCTCTTTGGCCGGAGCTCATCCTTCACTCCAGCGCCGCACCGCACCGCAGCCACACTGCCAACTCGCTCTCCTTCGTAGCAGTTCGTGATCCAGTAGCGCTCAGGCGAGCTCAGGCGACAAGCAGATCTCGAGTTAGCTTCTCATGCGAACAGGTTCATCTCCGATTGAGTTGGCTTCTCAAAACGGAAATAGCTCCAGATCTGTTAGCTCTTGTTTGTGGTGGTGCTCGAGATTATGGCGAATGATGGCAAGCTCTGGTGGTTCGAGATGAAAGTTCGTCTTCGAGGTGGTTCGAGATGTAGGAGTCAAAGCTCGAGTCGAGCCATGGACGGAGTTGCAGTGAAGCTTCACAGATCTAAGCCATGGCGGTTCTCTTGCGCTATTGGAGGGAAGCCGTGACCGGAGGGAAGCCATTTCCAAAGAAGAGCTTCAGCCATGGCCGGAGTTTCACACTTCGCGTTCATTCGCTGGTTTTTTTTCCGTCCGTAAAGGGTCTGAATCTGGGCAAACCAGATTCGGTCTTTTTTTTTTTTTCAAATGTGTACTGTCTACACTACACAGACAAACGTTTTTGTAGTATTTAGTTTTTCTTTTTCTTTTTTAGCTAATTTATGTAGAATGTAAAGAGTTTTGTTTTAGGTTTTTTTTCTATTATTCATGTTGTAATTATTTAAAAGCTAATACAACTGATATTATTTGAACAATAATCGTAAGTTTTGTTGAGTACTCTATAAATTTGTGGAGTACTTCGTATATTTTATGGAGTACTCCGGATATTTTGTGGAGTACTCTATGTTTATTAATCGAATGCTCATCAATTTTTACGATACTCTATATTATTTTTTGATACTCTATCCTTTTTTTCCGATACTCATAAATTTTCACAGAGTAGTCGTCTGTTTTCCGGTTGTCGGAGGTCGGAGGTCGGTGGGTAGTGGAAAGAGATGAACAGTGACATCACTCTTTTTGTCTTTTACTATAGTTAGGGTATTTTAGTATTTAGTCATCCTTGAGGTCCCTTGAAAGAATTAAGATTTATTCTATTCCTTATAGAGTAAAAAATCAGTCTCCAACACCCTATGTCTTATTCACCCTTTTTATATCATTTATATTTTTTTCTCTTTCCCTTATTTAAATATCTCAAAAGTATCAACATTAGATTTGAAGTTAGTTGATCATATTATAAGAATTTTTTTATGTAGTTTTAACTTTTTTTTATTAAATAGTTTGAGATTTGGCATGGGATCAATTTTTTTTTAGATTTGGCACCCGAGCGGTGGCCCGATCACTGTCCTTATTTAATGTTATGAGTAAGTGGCAAGGACGGCTAGTCGACGACCGTCCGATGCCTAATACAATTTTGAAGTGAGGGCGGTCCTTTGACCGCCGCCCTCTTCACGCGTTAGACGGGCGGTCGCTAGTTGACTGCCCTTAACAGATATTTAGGGTATATAGAACCCATCCTCTCATCTCATTTCAATACTCATTTCAACACCCATTTCTCTCCTACACTCACATCCATTCAAAACCCATCTGAAATCTTCAATTTTTTCATCAAATTCTTGGACATTTCATCTTGAAGGTAATTATTCTATTCATTTGTTATTATATATATTGTATATAAGTAAGAAAAATTAGGTTTTATTTGTTTTATATAGTAGTTGTAGTAATAATTTGTTGTAGGAGTGTGTTTCTAATATTGATTAGGTTAAATTAGGTTTAATATATTATCTTTGATTTTGTATTAATTATGTTGTTTATATTGGGGTTTTAGGTAGATATAAATTTTATGTGGTTATGTTTTTATGGAGGTGACATTTTTATGAGTGGTAATGGTGTTGTTGAATATGTTGGGGGAAAATGTAAAGCGTTTATGACCGAAGGAGATATTGGGTTAATTAGTTTAAAACAAGCCGTATGTTCGAACTGAAATTGGAATGTAGATGAAGTTATTTTCGATTTAATATGGCGATGTCCGATTTCGTTAAACCCTCGACGGTATCATGCTCTAGAAGTTGGGAGGGCATGATCAATGCGATGATAGGTGGGGCGAGAAACGGTCAATAGCATGCTATTGAGATTTACGCCAAGATTAAAGAAATTCGTAAAACACAAGAGTTCACTTCTCGTGAGAAGGGTAAAAAAATAATTATGAGTGGGGTAACACATCCACACCTCTTGAGCCGATTCACAAGAAAATTCATGAATTTGATAGTGAAAATAAAAGTGAAAGCGAAACTGAATCAGAGCATCCGATGAAGAGGGTTTTTCTCTTTATAGTGATGGTAATGACAAATAGCGGTAACAATGACGATGACAATGATGATTGTTATAATCCAGCTAATTACAATTTTAGTCCTCTTGATATGAGCGAAAAAGGAGAATGTCATGATTGGCAATTAAGTCAACCATCTTCCATGGTAAACGGAGTTCAACTCATATTGGGTGAGGGATACGCTTCAAGACGTGCTCTTTTGTTGGACGTGAGTAGGTGGGACCTTAAAAATCACAAGGAATGTAAAACGAAAAGGACAAATAATAAATACATTACACGTTTGTGTATATGCTAAATACGGTTGTAGATTTTATATTCGTGATATTTATGTTAGTCGTAGTAATGTGTGTGAGATTACTAGGTTAGAAGAACATAAGTGTCAACCCAGAATTTGTGTTAAAAATCACCGGCAATTGACTTCGGATTTTGTTAGAGATGAAGTATTCGCAATGGTGAAGACCGATATAGCTATGAAAATTGGATTGATACAAACTCAATTCATAAGGATTACGACCATTACATTTCATATGGTAAGGCATGGCGGGGTAAACAAAAAGTGCTTGAAAAAATATTTGGAACACATGAAGATGCGTTCACGGATTTACCAAATTTTTTGGTGCTTTACGAATCACTATCCGGGGAACAATATACGAGTTTGAGTATAAACATGTTGTGGGTAACAAAACTACGTTTAATATGGTTGTTTGGGCATATGGAGCTAATAAGAAGGTTTCAAGCATATGATGCCCGTGGTTAGCATTGATGCAACCCATTTATATGGGAAGTATGATGGTAAACTACTTATTACGGTTGGTTAAGGTTCCAACAATCAACTAATTATGTTAGCTTATTCGTTAGCCGATGGTCAGACGACATACACCTGGACATTATTTTCGACTTGTTTAAAAAAATATGTTACGAAAAACTGATATGTTTATTGTCGGATCGACATAGAGGTATATTGTGAAGCGTGACCGATGTGATTCCACAAACCGAAGGAGTTCATCGATTTTGCGTGTGTCGTTTAGCTAGCAAGTTGAATCACAATTACAAAAACCGGGTGGAAAAGAAGGCTTTCATTGATCTTGCTTACATGTAGGATATGCATTCATTCGATAAGTATTACCAAAAATTTTGCGAGTTAAATGACAAAAAATACAAAGGTTGGATTGAAGATATACCAAAAGAAAGATGGTCTCTTGCACACAACGTCGGGTACCGTTATGGTAATATGACAACAAACTTATCGGAGGTTTTTAATAACGTTTTGAAGGGAGTTAGGGAGTTAATGGCTATTGTATTGTTAACATTTTGAGAAAAGTGTTGGTTACTTTGTGGTAAGGAGACAAAAAGGGAAGGATGCTTAGGCAAAAGGAAGTATAATCCCACCGAAGGTTTCCATTGAACTTTATAAAAGTGAAGTATATGCGTCTGGTTATAAACTTGATCTTTACGATGTGGAAGATGATATATGGGTCGTTAATGCGTTGGATGGTAGGAGATCAGATAGTGATAAAACAAGTTTCATCGTAAATGTCAACGAACAAGTATGTTCGTGTGGAATGTGACAAATGTTGCGCCGTCCATGTGGTCATTTCATTTGTGTTACTCAAACTTACGATAAAGATAAAGGATACTACACGTATGTTTCTGAATACTTAAGGTTGTTGAAGTACATGGATTCTTATACCGGAAAGTTCCGTCTCCATATGGATGTTCTCGACTATCTAACTTACGAAGGCGTTGAAGTTGTGGCATGTAAGGATATAATAATTACTAGGAGTGGTCGAAGGAGGTCTTCCCGGATTCACAACGAAATGGATGCTAGAGAAGATCGGGGTACCAATGGTTGTGGTACTTACAAACAATATGGGCACAACAAAAAGACGTGTGGTAGGCCTCAGAAAAATAAAAAATCATTTCACTCTAGCTTTATTTATTATTTAATTGTAATATTGTCGAATTATACTTGCTGCGTGTGTAATCGAACAAAACAATTGTTGTTTGAATTTGATTTGGGTTTGTTTGCTTTATTGTTGTTTAAATTTGATTTAGGTTTGTTTTTATTGTGTAGCACTAGAGTTTTTTTATAATTTTTTTTACAACTTGGGCGGTATCTTGGGTAACGCCCCTATGGCGAAAATTTTTGGAAGTAAGAGCGCCTAACGGGGAACCGCCCGCGGTGAATTGTATGCCACCTTTAACAAACAAAATTTGTTTTATTTTTCTTCTCGGTTAGGTGATTCGATTAGCTAACCCCTAAAATTGAAAATACATCATATCGAGTTTCTTCAACATTTCCAAATACAAAAGATCACTAAAATCGAACACATAAGTAAATGCAAACTTTTGCAACATAAAGTAATGCGATTACAACTAAAAATAAAAAGACAGACCTAAGTGATGGAGTTCAAGATCCACAAGCTCCCGCATATGATGCTTATGCTAATAGCCTTGCTTAGAGTGAAATCCCTTCCCATCTACAAGAAGGTATGCTCACCACTAATGATTTCACTATGACTTTGAACAAATTCATGATAACATCTTGTAAAAAGTCAACCAAGATAGAGGAAACCTTGAATTCTCATTCCGCTATATTGAAAATCAGTGAGAATAAAGTCTTGCAAATTGCTAATGCAATTAATGCGCGTTTGCAAGGCCAACTTTCAAGCAATACTAAGAATCCTCATAATTATCAAGATTGTAAATTGGCTCAACTAAGGAGTGAGAAGCAACCACCCCCTCCCTTAATAGTTGAGAATGAGAAAAAGGTTGCGAAAGATGCAGAATTTTTTTTTGAAGAGCAATTGAGCCAATAACTGTTTACGAAGATGTTGAGGAAATTCTAGCTCAAAAGAAGAAAAAGGTAATTGTGAAAGAGAATCGTCTTTAACCACCATTCCCATCACGTGTCCAAAATAAGGATAATGACAAAGAGTGTAAGAAATTCATGGACATGGTGATGAAATTTCAAATCAACTTACCATTTGTAGAAGCCATCCAAAGAATGACAAAGTATTTAAATTTTATGAAGGATTTGCTTTCCAACAAACGCAAGTACTTGGAGAGAGAGAGAGAGAGAGAGAGAGAGAGAGAGAGAGAGAGAGATTCGTTTGTCGGAGTAGTGTAGTGCGATTTGTCAAGGCAAGTCGCATCCAAAGTTGAAAGATCCTAGAAGTTTTATCATTCCTATATCCATTGGTAAAGAGTGGTCTGGAGAGCTTTGTGCAACTTAGGTGCAAGTATCTATCTAATGCCTAGGTCAGTATTTGAGAAATTAAGAATTGGAAATGTCAGGCCTACTACCACGGTCTTACAAATGGCGGATAGAACACTCTCCCAATCTGAAGCAAAGATTGAGGGTGTGCTCGTCAAGGCAGGTAATTTTATAATTCCTTGTGATTTCATATTCTTGACTACGGCGCAGATAAGAATATGCCAATCATATTGGGGTGGCCATTCTTAAACACATGGGGTAATTTGATTTATGTAGAGAATGGTAAATTGATCATGTGAGCATAAGACGAGGAGGATAAATTCAATGTTTTCAAGGCTATAAAGTTTGCTGATTCGCCTAAAGATTGTTTCCACTTTAAAAGTATTGACAACGCGAAGAAAAATCCGGCCAAGGTTATGGAAACATCAAGTTCGGAGGGGAGAGAGCTAAGAAGGAAACCACCTAACATAGCTCCTCTGAATCGTAAGGGTAAGTCAACCTTTACCCATTTCAAGAGGATATTGAGACAAGCTGGTAAGTTTTCGAGAGAACCCATAGATGATAAAGGGTCTGGTGTAGGCGACAAGGTCGCAATGAAAGCTCCAACTCTCCCGAAAAGATCCCGCAAGAAAAATGGTTCTTAGAATGGACCATTCATAGACCATAGAGTTATTTCAGAGGAGATGGTTGAAGTTAAGTCCAAGGAATGCAAATTATGCTTGGTAGATGTTGATAACCTCACTCAATGCTAGGGAGGTTATGTGAGAAAGAAATGATCTTCAGGTAATATGTCGAACTCCAACAACGTTAAACAAAAGTACTTCTTGGGAGACAACCCATGTTTTTTTATGCTTTATTCGTTTAATTTCATGTTTTTAGTTTTTATTAGTTAGTTCAATTATTGTTTTAGCATATATTATAGATAATGAGAAAGGTATAAAGTGTTTTTTATATGGAGGTAAGTCAATAATTGAGTTTGCGGTGAAAGAAATATCAAAACCGTGCTCACTATCCAGTCGATCGGTATGCCGCAGTCGATCGGTATGCCGCGCCATACCAACGTATACCGCACTAAGGGTGAGAAAATGGACCTCTCGGACCACGTGACCCGCTCGATCTGTGAAAACCCGGCCCATACGACCCCAGACTTTATTTTAGTAAAACCAGCGGGTTTGAACCTAAACTGGGCCTTAGTGTTATCGAAACCCTTTTAATCCAGGCCCGTACTTCCACACACACACACACACACATATATATATATACTTTTTAAAATATTCCTTATATATTACTATTGTAAAATATTAAAAAAAGAAAATAATTAGTGTAAAACAATAATTATTATTTGGAACTTAATATTTGGAGCATAGTAAAACCTGCCAAAAATACATAGGGGTATTGATGTCTCTCCTTCTGTGACGTATTAACCCACTCATGAGATATAATTTTTGGAGTTAATTGGGCCTAAGTGAGGTATTTTTCCCTATTATTTGACATATTGTTTGTTTCTCTCTAGTTTTGAAACTTAGGGCCCGTTTGGAAGTGCTTATTTTACAATAAAAAAGCGCTTTTAGAATAAAATTCAAAATTTAAAAAAATTATTAAAAATAATTTTGAAATCTAAAATTATTTTAAGTGCTTTTTTTGAGAAGCACCTATTTGGTGCTTCTCAAAAAAGTGCTTTTCAAAGTCAAAAAAATTCTCAAAATGCTAAAAGCACTTTTAAGTGCTTCTCCGAAAAAGCACTTCCAAACGGGCACTTATTGTTATTATAGAGTTTTTGTGCTTTAATTGTGTGTTAAGTGTGTAGCTTTTAGGTGAATGGTTAATAGAAGGTTACAAGATTAAGAGAATAAGTCAAAAGTTAATGTCAAACCCCAAGTTAAGGTGCAAGATGAGCTTAAAGTCACTTTAGGAAGTTGGAGTGTTTATTGGAAAAGTCTTAACATCATATTGTTTCAGTCACTAAGAGAAATTGGTAAGATATTTTGAATAAATTACTTTTTATTCAAAGAGAACTTGATTTCAGTGTCACGTGGGAAGTGACAGAAGTCAATTCGAAGTTGAGATGAGAAAGTTATGCCATTTGCTTCCACTATTGCTCGAACTAGTTCAACAATAACGAAAAACGGTCTGGGTCATCTTTAACCTAATTAAGCAAGTCCATGGGGCGCCAAACATTTTAGTTAGTATATAAGTCACATATCAGTTCTAAAAACATAGGGAACTCATTATCTATCCATATTACACATTTTTTAAGAGGAGCAAGAGCAGAAGAGAGGGAAAATTTTCACCAAAAACCACTATTTTTCCTCATCGGATCTCCGAATCTACTCATTCCAAAGAGTAACCTTATTTAATTTTAGATTTTAAACATGATTATAGTATTAATTTTAATTATTTTTCATTATTTGAGTATGAACTAAACCCTCATTGCTTGAGGATTTCAATTATGTATGAACCTTGATTGATTATTTTGATGTCCTTTTGATGTTTGGGATTTATATTTAATTAAATTGAGTTTTGTAACTATTAGGTATACAATTTTTGTTAAATACTAATCTCATCTTGGCAGGATAGTAGATTAGCCATAGTAATTGAGCTTCAAACCCAAAAGGGGAGGGGGGGGGGGTCTAATTACTAATCAGTTTATACACGCTTGTGTCCGTTATTGAACCTAAGGTCTTGACTAGCTAGGTAGCCAATATGTATTAATTTAATCATGTCGAATTTTGAGTGTGTGAGCTTCCTAAGTCGACTCTTACAGGAGTTAGGAAGACTTTAAAATCCCAGTTAATATATATATATATTCTTTTGTTTTTGTATAAGATACCCATGACCATCATTTTGATGTGAATGGTTGGTGCCGTCTAAGGTGTGATAAAATAATAGATAAATAAACGCAAATAAACACCCTAGGCTAGCACGGTTCTGCAAGTATACAAGATGTATGCAAGTTTTAATAAATAAGTAAGATTCGTTCCTCAGAGACTACGAAGGTTAAGAAGAACTTATGCAAACAATCAGGTGAAAATATTAAAAGCTAGAACAAAGAATACACAGAGAAATAAAAGACAGATAGATTTTTATTGGGTTTTTGAATAAGAAAATTAAACTAATAAAATAAAGATAGAAATTTAACTGCAAGAGAAGAAGATAGTATGAGAGTTTAGCTTGAGTAATTAACATGTAATCCCCACTAGTTTTGTCGTTCTAAACATGTAAGGGTGAATCATGTAGTATTTCAATAATCGGTTTCAATTGCACTAAGTAGTTTAAAATAGGGTTTACCTGTGTCAATAAGGAGTCCTAAACAAACTTTTCCTGCAATTGATTAAATGGCAATACACCAAACCATGATGACTATCTAGTTATGTTGATTTGTCAGGTCTAAACCTTACACTAGACGTTATGTGTTGATTATATAGTTGAATATACCGTTGTTAATGATCATCTAACTACTATGAAGGTAATTCTATATGGTCGCGATCCACAAAAACACAGAATATAAATCTAACACATAAACAGAGAAATAAAACATAAATTCAATTTAAAACATATAATTCCCAAATTAGATAGATGTTAACCAAAATTAGGGTTCATACATATATGCTAAAACTCAAGCTAAATATAATTTAGTTCATACTAATGGAAGAAAAGAAATAAATTACAAATTCAAAGGTTGAAGAAGACATAATTGATGATTCACAGCTCCTTCCAGACTTATTTTCTTGTGTTGTAAGCTTCCTCTTGGCTTAAGGTTTGGCCAAGGATGATTTTCTAATGATAAGAGATTGTATTTATAGTGTACAGGAAGACCTAATTTGTTTCTTGGAGTATAAGGTAGGTTTTGGACTCCAAGCCCAACTCAAATTTGTAGCCCTAGAATCTAGAAAAGGTAAGATTTTGATGCTGTTTTGTTTTGTCGTAACAGATTCAATACTTATCCGTTTGATGCGTGTGAGTAGTCTAAATTTATCGTATCGGAAAGCTCTTTAACTTTGATGCAGACCATTCATCCAAATTCCTATCCAATCTTGAGATATAAGCTCTTTTGTGGTCGTAGCTGCTGGAATTCAGATTTATTTGGCAACTTTATCTTTTCCTTTTTCATAATTCTTGTCTTTATCTCCAATTTCCATGTTTATCCTTTTTTCTTTAACTCTTAGAATTAACTTGGACTCTAATAAATTACCATATATCTTTAAATCTACACACTAAATAAACAATTAAACCCAATATGCTCTAAAAATAATAAATAAATAATTCAAGACACAAAATAGCAAGGTGTACTAAATCATGATAAAATCAACCTATACTCTAATAAATACAGCTAATATGATGTCTCCAACTAATATTAAATCATCACAAATGGGGAGACCTAAATGGTCATGTCTGTTATATATATATATATATATATATATATATATATATATATATATATATATATATATATATATATATATATATATATATTTTCAAAGACCCCGGCAAAGGGTTACAAATAATACATCATCAACAATTGCGCATAAATACAAACGCATACCAATTTCCTCCCAATGTAATCTCCCAATGATGAAACCCACCACTCTAAACTCAAGCTCAAGATATGAAGTCTCAGGATTGTGATTCAAGTGTGGGTCATATGGAAATGCCTAATAAACTAATGGGATATGGGCTTATATCGTGGCGACAAAAGAAAGGCTTAAAGGCTAAAAATGTGGCTAAGATGGATAATCTTAAATTAAGGGCTAGAAGGCTAAAAAGTCTCAAAGGGATAACAAAGAAGTGCCTCTATCATTTTACTAGTTACATAGCTTGCCTCTAGTTCATATTTAAGTGGGTTCTCAACTAATTTGGATCTCACGTTCTACAAACTAAACACTTTCCTTAAGTACAAGTTTACTTCTTTTGCATTGTTCATTGATTTCTCCTATCAATTACCTATGTTTGCATGCAATCTAAGTGTGTTTTATTCTAACTCCTAAGGTCTACTATTTTCTATCATAAATTCATAAAAAGTTTGCTTTATGGGAATATTTAAAATGCTCTATAGTCAAACACAACCATAATATTAATTTTATTGAAATCAAATAAAACAAATAACACAAAAAATTGGGATGAGGCAACGAACCCTACCCCAAACTCAAAAATGAGACGTGTCCCCACGACTCGATAAATAAATTAAAGTAATATACACTACTAAATTATTTAAGGTTAGGAAAACGTATCTTAACTATCACTAGGCTGGTTATCAGTGCTGGATCCAGGTTGGGTCATCTTCTTAAGCATCGTGTAAACGACATGTTGTGAGTCACCCAACCTATCCAATCTGTTTTTCCATAAATACCAACTCTCTTGTAACGCTGACTATAGCCTTCAACACCTCTTCATATCTCTCCTCTAACGATTTCATCCTTTCAATAACCTCATGATCCTTGGAAACTCTAACTCTGCGTTGAGGAGGTCTAGCTTTGCTTTCTTGTCCAAATGGCTTGTCTAACTCAATCCCATTCTTTTTAGCCTCATTATGAATATTTTCAATTGAAATCGTTTTGAGATTAACAACTTTTTCTACCGGTTCATCCTCAATGTTCCTAAGTGGCACATTTACGTCAATACAAATTTTTGTGATAGTGCATGGGAACTTGATGTTGCGTGCATCAATAGGAGCTTTTGTGTAAGCCCTAATGGAGTTATATACTACGCGAGCTATATCAATCTCCTTATTCTAGATAATACATTTGATGAAGACGAGTTATTCACGTGTTACCTCAGATATGTGATTGTTACCAAAGAAGGTAGGAATAATGAAACGGGACCATATTCTAGCACCCGACAATAAATTAATACTAAAGGCTTGACCTTCAGATCTAGCACCCTTAGGTATGGGCGGAATCCCATGAATCAAAACACTTTGATAAATGAATCCCATTCGAGTGACGGATTATTAAGCTCTTCTTGATATTGGCATGGACCATTCAAGTTTGGTAAGTTAAATACCTTACGAATATGCTCAACGGAGAAATGAATAATCTTCTTATGAAGTTCAATAGCATTACCATTTGAAAAGATTGATTCTTCATAAAATTCTCGAACCAATGCCGGAATATAATTCAACTCTCTTTCTCGCAACTCTTTCCATCCAAACTTCTCACATGTAACCGCATAATCTTTGAATTCACCGTCTATTATATCCATCGGAAATCCTTTCTCAACACCAAAGGAAATACTGGCAAACCTCTCACGAACTTGTTCTTTCCAAGGTACGAATGGCTTCTTAGGTTTAGGTTTCACAACCATTGCTTTTCTTCTAACAGAACGAGGAGGGTTAATCGGTTCACTTACCTCGTTTTCTTCATCCATGATAGGCTCTTCTGGAACAACAGTATTTGGGTTCTCCTTCCTCTTCATCGTATTCTCAACTTCTCCACTAATCGGCTTAGAACTTGAATCCAGAATGTCAATGGCATTAGCTAGAGTAGCCCCAAGAGTGTTGGGATTAACTCTAGTTCTTCGGTTATAACACAAGGAATTTGTCCTGTTTGTCATCTCAATGAACCCCAAACTTAAAACTTATAAAATTTAAAAACTGGAGAAAAGTTTTGAACTTTGATGTTTTGAGGAAATAGAAAGATGGTTGAAGGCGTGATATGAGATGGGTAGTGAATATTCAATGGAGTAAGAGAGGTTTAATGGGTGGAATTGAAGCTTTGATGAAGAAAGAAGAAGGATTAAAGTGAATAATTTTTGGTGTTTTGTGGAAGGATTTGATGTTGTGTATGTGTTAGGAATGGATTAGAGGGAAAGATTTGAGGTTTTTGGGTGTTTTCCAGGTACTTGCTGAGTTTTGGTTCGTCAATAATGGTTTCTTGTGTGAAAGGCTGTGTCCAAGAGAAGAAAATATGGTAATATAGGCATTAGGGTTTCAAGTCGGCTACCGCACCGGTATACCGGTGGTTTGGCCGGCTTACCGGCCCCAGTTTCTCGTCAATTTCTCGTACATCTCGTGGACGCAAAACGAAGTTGCGTGTATCGTGCCCTATTATAGTGAGTTGACCGGCATACCGGTGGCTCATAATTATTTTTATCACTTTTCGCCGAGAGCTTGACCGGGTCACCGGTCGTGTGACCGGGTTACAGGTCGCAATTGGCAATTTTTGATGGACGCAATTTTTTTAGAGACGCAAAACGAAGCCGCGTGTAAGTGGATTCTGAACAGTAGCTCGCGTTGTAACAAATTTTCTTGACCGGCTTACCAGTCGCGATCCTCGAAATTTTGGCGAAGCAAGTTGAAGCTGCGTGTAATTGCTCCACAAACAGTAGCTTGCGCTGTAACAACTTTTCTTGACCGGTTCTGGGCAGGGGACGGGCTTACCGGTCGCGCGACTCATTTTCTCGGCTACGCAATATGAAGCTGCGTGTAATTGGTCAGCCAACAGTGAGTTAGCGTTGTGATGATTCTCGTTGGCCGGCTTACCGGTTTGGTAACCGGCTAGCCGGTGCGAGTGATCAAATTTTTGACCAAGAACACACAATCTCTTGCGTGACACCTGTTAACCCCAAATTCGAGGATTAAGTACCTGTAATCATCAAAAACACTCTACCTTTCTCATTTCTTTTTAAAAGTATACACTAACAAACATAAATTAAGTGATTTTACACTACGAAATTAAAAGACATGAATGAAACAAACTATTATACAAACAAAATGGATTTTGTTTAACGTTGTTAAGCTCGACAGGTTACCTCTCGTTTCTAAGGAGCTTCGAGGAGGTACATGACCTCTCCAGGATGTGGACCTTCCGAGCGATTGATATCCTCGCCTCATAATAAATCTTCAATCGATGACCATTCACCATAAAGATGTGGTGCTCGATTGGATGTTCAATCTCTATGGCTCCATGAGGCGTCACTTTGGTCACAATGTAAGGATCAGACCATTTCGATCTCAACTTACCCGGATAATTACTGAACTTGGAGTTATATTTCAGGACCCTTTGTCTAACTTCAAACCTCTTTTCACAAATACGATTATCATGCCATCTCTTTGTAATTTCCTTGTAAAGTTTAGCATTCTCATAAGCATGTAACCTAAACTCATCAAGTTCATTCAACTTCATCGTACGATTCTCACCGACTAAAATAGGATCAAAATTCAACTGCGCTATAGCCCAATATATCATAATTCAAGTTCAAGAGGTAAGTGACAAGCCTTACCATAAACCATACGATACGGATATGCACCAACAAGTGTTTTAAACGTAGTAAGATATGCGCACAAAACATCCTCTAATTTCATAGACCAATCCTTTTGTGTGGGTTCAACAGTCTTCTATAGGATAGATTTGACTTCTCGATCAGAGAGCTTGTCTTGCCCTTGGCTTGTGGATGATAGGCGGTAGATACACGATGTCTCACCCCATACTTTTCTAAATCTGTCTTCAAATATTTTTTCACGAAATGGGAACCTCCATCACTGATAATCACTCTAGGCGTTTAATGTCTAGTGAAGATGTGTGACTTTAAGAATTTTATCACCACTCGCAAATTATTTGTTGGTAGAGCTACAGTCTCTACCCATTTGGACACGTAATCAACATATAATAGGATGTATTGATTTCTATTAGATGGTACAAAGGGGCCCATGAAATCAATACCCCATACATCGAATATCTCAACTTCAAGCACATTATTACGTGGCATCTCATCTCTTTTAGATATATTGCAAGTAAACTGGCATCTATGACATTTCTTAACATATTCATGACAATGCTTATGTAAGGTAGGCTAATAAAAACCGGATTGTAGTACCTTTGCAGTTGTATGATCACCCTTGAAGTGTCCTCCGTATGGTGAATCATGACAACTTGCAACCACTGACAAAACATCTCTCTCATGTATGCATCTTCTCACCATATAGTCACTACATGTTTTGTAGAGGAAATGATCCTCCCAAAAGAATTGCTTAGCATGGTGACTTAATCTCTTTCTTTCTTGAGAAATGGCCCCTTGAGGAAAATTTCTACTCACAATAAGATTCACGATGTCTGCATACCAAGGAGTACCATCATATATGACAAATAAGCTTTCATCGGGAAACTCCTCTCTAACCAACTTAGGCCCACTATTAGACTTAGAACCTTCAAGACGAGACAAATGATCTGCAACTTGATTATCACGACCCTTTCGATCTCGAATCTCTAAGTCGAACTCTTGTAACAATAAAACCCATCTGATTAAGCATGTATTGGCATATTTCTTTTCCATAAGGTATTTAATCGCAGAATTGATCGGTAAACACGAAAATCTTCGCCCCAAGAAGGTAGGAACGAAGCTTGTCAAATGCATACACAACCGCTAATAGTTCCTTCTCAGTCACATTATAATTAATCTGAGCACTAGTGAAAGTCTTACTTGCA
Organism: Nemophila menziesii; assembly: GCA_029959085.1. NCBI lineage: Eukaryota > Viridiplantae > Streptophyta > Magnoliopsida > Boraginales > Hydrophyllaceae > Nemophila > Nemophila menziesii. The sequence goes on along the minus strand of JARWIR010000018.1, from coordinate 25,882,573 downwards.
TAGTAGATCGAATCGAATACCTTATCTTTTCTCTGACCCAACACAACAAAACACCCATATCTAAATCAATAGCATCACACATAAATTCAAACAGAATCTCCCAATTAGGAGGTAATACAATAGGCGTAGTAATAAGCTTCTCTTTAATATCTTGAAATGCCATTATGCAAGCTTCATCAAAAAAGGAATTTGGCGTCCTTTTCGAGTAAGTCACACAATGTCTTAGAGATCTTAGAGAAGTCTTTAATGAAACGACGATAAAACCAAGCATGGCCTTAAAGAATTTTACCCCTTTAACAGAAATCAGAGTAGGAAGAGTCTTAATTACCTCAATCTTAGCACGATCAACTTCTAAACCTGAACTCGAAACCTTGTGTCCCAACACTATACCTTCACGAACCATAAAGTGACATAGACTTCATTATGAATAACCATAAATGGGAACTAGTACAGGATCACCCTACTGCGAATAAAACAATCTGATGCACATGGATATTCGAGAAGAAACTAAAGACTGATGGGTCTATTGAAAAATACAAGGCTCGCCTTGTTATAAAAGGTTATAGTTAAAAGGAAGGGCTTGAATATTTTGATACTTATTCTCTAATCATGAGAATATCATCCATTCGAATGTTGATCGCTATATATTTGATATAAAAGCTTGAAATTCATCAAATGGATGTAAAAACAACTTTCCTAAATGGAGAACTAAATGAAGAGATATATTTGGAACAAATTGAGGGTTACGTAGTTCTAGGTAAGGAGAAGCAAGTATGTAAGGTCATTATATCCTTATATGGTTTTAAAATAGGCACCGAAGCAATGGCATGAGAAATTTGATAAACTTATGGTCTCGAATGGTTTCAGGATTAATGAATGTGACAAAATATGTTTATATAAAACGAAATGAGACATGTATATCATTGTATGTTTATATGTGGATGATATGTTAATCATTGGAGATAACAACGATGCGATTACATTCACCAAATGGATGCTTTCAAGTAAGTTTGACATGAAAGATTTAGGTCTTGCGGATGTTATTTTGGGTATCAAGATTCTCCGAATATCTAAAGGTATTATACTATCTTAGTCACACTATAGTGAATACGATTAAACAAATTTAGTAATGGAGACACAAATATCAAAAGACACTTTTTGATGTAAATTTACATCTTGCTAGGAACACTGGTAATACGATCAATCAGTTGGAGTACACTCGAATTATTGGGAGTCTCATGTACCTAACTAACTGCAGTGGGCCAGGTATAGCACATATAGTAAGCAAGCAAAGTAGTTTTACACATAATCCGGGGAAGAAACATTCGTTTTATATTATAAGAGTTCTAAGGTATCTCGTGTACACTATGAAGGAAGGGTTTTTGTACACAGGTTATCCAGCTGTACTAGAAGGATACAATGATGCAAAGTGAATATTAGACTCCACATACTCAAAATATACAAGTGGGTTTGTCTACATGTTAGGAGGATCAGCCGTGCCTTGAAAATCCACTAAGCAAACGTGCATAGCCAGATCCACTATGGAATATGTGTTTATAGCTTTAGACAAAGATGAGTGACTTCGGAATTCCGTAGAGGATATTCCTAATAGGCCAAAGCCTGTGCCAGCTATCTGCATACGTTGTGATAGTCAGAGTGCCATTAGTAAGGCACTAAAAGAGATTTATAACAGTAAGTCTAGACACATACGTTGTAGACAAAATACCGCCAGTCAACTGCTTTCAAACAAAGTTATAACAATTGATTATGTTTGATCAAAGGATAACATAGCGGATCCACTAACCAAAGGTCTCCAAAGAGAGCAAGTAAGCGTATTTTCAAGGGGAATGGGTCTTAAGCCTTTGAAAGTTGAGTTGCCTTGATGGTAACCCTACCTAAAGAAGTGGAGATCCCACAATGTAGGTTCAAAGGAAAAACTGAATCATAAAACTGCTACTCTACGCGACACACTGGAGGGAGACCTCCACAAACCATTCCTAGGACAAAATTAAACAGTGCTACTTGTAAAAGTGAAGGATAAGTTAAACTTTTAACGGTTTTTGTATCTTCAGTTATATAAGATAGAGTAATGTAGAAAACTATCGACAAGAGACTACCTATATGAATAACATGGGTCGGGCCACCTTATGAGAATTTTTTGAAGGCGAAATTCTCCAACAATTATTCATGAAATATCATGAGTTGTCCAGGGTCATAATAAACTTCATCGTGAGAACCAAATAATGTTTATAAGGATACTATGTAAGTTCTATTGAGTTGGTTTACACAAAATATGACCATTTTCAGGCATCACATTCACTGGTTAGCAAGTAAATCCGATAGCTTTAACTAGAGAAGGTTCAAGGGAAAAACTACATTTCTCAATATAGTATTCTCCAACGCTTCTCTCCCACTCTCTCGTGTTTAGAATTATCTTGCATATTTTTCGGGGTGGTTAGTCAATTTACATTCATATTTGGATTGTTGGTCAAATACGATTTTTATCTAGTGTTGATCGGGTTAACGATTACTTGATTAATACGTTTGTCTAATATAAAGACTAATATAATATATTCACTTAGTTAAAAAATTATTTTAAATTGAATGAGAAATTGAGTCATGATATTTTGGAGGAAAATGAATAAATAAATGAATAGTATATATTTATTTATTTATATGTTTATATATATAGAAAATGTAAAAGAAAGAAAAAAAATTACTATTCGGCCAAGCCTAATAGATTTTTTTTAACTTGTGCAACTCTTTGTATTAACATTGGGACTGACCCAATAGTAAATTTATAAAAAAATACTAAGGATCCATTACTATTGGGTCAAACCTAATAGTTATGTCTTTTACTAACTACCGTATCTTTTATTTAAAAGACACCACTCCAAATTTTAAAGTCACAAAACCTTTTAATGGATGCCTAGCCACCTATTCATTTTCAATAAATAGTTGGTCACCTCAAACTTTTTATTCATTCAGTTTTTTAAAGCATTAATCATTAAAATCATAAGAGAGAGATATAAAAGAAGAAATTTTATTAAGTTCGTTGAGATTCTGAAGAATCCATGTATCAGTTTCTTCTGAATAGTTTTTTCGCTGTATCCTTTAGGTTGAAGCTAACAAAAGTAAGACACATGTACGTGGCCTAAATACCTTAAAGACATCAGATCCAATCTGAGCCTCCACAAGTAAAGTTATTTATTTATTTACGTTTATTTTATTTATGAATTAGTTTTTTTGGATATATGGGTGTCCGGGCCAACTTTCGCGCACCACGACTATTCCCATAGAAAATATACACGCCTCCTCATGCATATTCCCACTTACTCAGAACTAGGTTACTCATGTTCAGGGAGGGGATTCGAACCCTATACCTCTTGCTTTACCCCCTTTAAGGGTTGAAGAAATATCAAGACTCTGGCCAGTTGAGCTTATGCATTAGTTTTTATATTGTTTTACTGGTTTATACAAATAAAACACAAAATTTCCTTATATAGCCGTTCAACTCAATTATGCATGCGGGATCTCCCCAATTAATCTCTCCCTAGTTTGTCGTTCTGCTATAACAATTATCTACACAATCATCTCATTATCCCAGGATTTTGACGTTAACTGTCATGTGCCGATTGCGTTATGTCTTACGTTAGTAACCAAGTGTTTCAAATTTTGACAAATAAGTGCCCAAGTTTTCCAAAATGTTTGAAAACCTGTCCACGGATTTGTCAAATTTTGAAATATACTTGGGTACTAACGGAAGCGCCACACAATTGTCACATGGCGGTTAACGTAAAAAACAACGGTATGTACTAACAGAATACATAACATAAAAACCTGGGTACTTGTAGGTCACTTTTAAATTCTTGAACACTTATTTGTCAATTTTTGAAACACTGGGTATCTACGGAGTAACTTTCTCTCAAATTTATAAATAAAAATATAACAACTATTACCAATGGGTTTCGATCTCTAAATTTCATAGAAAAAATCCATCATATTACCACAAAACTAACCATACTATTATTATTTATTTACTTATATATACTATATATACCTATAATACACCTAAATTATTGAAGCCCCTAAAAACGTCAAAACATAAGTGGTCCGAAGCCGCCGTCTCTTCGACCTACCCTTAGAGCTGGTCACGCATTATCTTTCACTCTAGTAATAATTAGCACTAGTCAATTTTGTTGAACCCAAATAGTGTCGAGAGTGTCTCTAAAGAACTTCCACCATATTTTATCATATGCCCTAGAAAGATCGGTTCCATCCACCCCTTTCTGCCAATAGCACGTCTCATGACGTGATCGGCTTCCCGGACTAACACAAAATTATCAATTTTAAACCGATTGGGCAGGAAGCTACACTTATACGATTCTAAACCTCGGAGATATAAAGGACGTAATCGATTAACCATAATTTTCATTCATATCTTGTAACTCATGTTTTTTTTTTTTTTTGGTTACATGGGTTCCGGGCTAGTTTGCGCGCACCCGACTAATCCCACGGAGATATACATGCCTCCCCATATATATTCTCATGGTAAATCAGAACTAGGTTGCCCATGTTCAGGGAGGGGTTCGAGCCTTGTACCTCTTACTTTATACCCGTTAGGGAGGGGATTCGAACTATGGACCTCCCATTTAAGTGCTGAAGAAATAGCAAGGCTCTGTCCAGTTGAGCTAACCCAACTGGTTCTTGTAACTCATGTTGATTAGACTATCAGGAAAAAAAAAATTAGCTATGTATATTGGCTTCTTGGTTTTCTATATGAGGTGAATAATCGTGCCTAAGCTGTACCAAACTCTATTAATTTTTGGTTGGCTTGATAATATTTTAGTGAATTTGAAATAAGGTTTAATATTCAAGTTCGACTTGTTAATTTTTCCAAACTTAAGCTTCGTTAAACTTGGATTGATTATCTTTCTGTGATCTAAGATGGAGTTTGAAACCAGTATATAGAACATTATATATGAACCTTTGCATATCTTGGTATATAAAACCCAGATGTTGGTCGGGTAAACTGTCCATGTTGGACATCCTCTAACGTGTACAAAATTGACAAAAAACTTTCAGACCCATTCCTTTTGAAACGTCTATCTTTGATATGTGGTTGAATCGTCTGCCTTAACTTGATCTTATTAGTGGTCAGGTGATAGAAACGAATATTCCGATCCCCAGATTTAATCGAGCTCTTCTTGGCTGTTGGAACCATAACAGGTGTTCCTGGTTCAGGGTACTATTGTACTCATTGTTAAAGTTCACTTCCAATTTATGTAAAGATACATTATATGAGCGTTCGAGCGACTTCTGTATCCCAACTAACCGCGTTACTAATCATTTTTTCCGATAAAAAACATCACCAAATGTGTGGTATTTCCATTTAAGTAGCTCATGTCTCGTCTTCTCAAGGTTCTGCTCTAGATTCTTGCCTTGCAAATCCCATTTATTCCCCACAAAGTCTTTAAATCCCTCATATAATCACCACGCTGCCTCAAATTTGAAGCGACGTGGTATAGTTATATGTGGGGTACTGGGTATCCTTTAATAAGAATAGGTAGACGATCAGAGTGTAACCGCACCAAGTGTCGAAACCTTGTATTCCAGAACATATCCCTCCACGCCAAATATTATTATATGCTCGATTTAACCGCTTCATAATTCTAGACATGTTTCCACAAGTTTTCTTCACGTGAAACTCGGTCCCACAAACCTAAGATCTTGTTCAATTCCGCACTCGCATCTATTTTTTGAATTTTTTTGCAAATCTATTGTACCAATTACGCCTCCTACTTGATCCTCCACCTCGCTTATTCTGTTGAAATCCCTCAAAATCTGGAAGATGAACGGGGGACGATGAGGCATTCAATGCTTCCCATAATTCCTCTTGGATCCATGGCTTCGTGCTAACATAGACTTGGCGAAAGAATCCACGACACACATGAGTGTTTACTCATCAACACATTTACTACTTGCTTACATGTTTACCGATAAAACTTGTACAGAGATGTTCTACATTCTACATGAACCAAATTCCTCCCGATTTGCCTATGGCGTCAACACGTACGACTTTTGCATACTGAAAGCTTTAATTATATCAGTCGCTTTTAGCTGCTTTTGTCTCTACAACTACGGATAGAAGTGGGGTATGATGCACAAAGTTCTTTGAATGTTCTTGAAAACCCTGCGTTATTAGTTCCAAGACTATAAGTGTAAAAAAGATGTGAGGAATCATTTCATTCCCTGACTGGCGCAAGAACAATAGAAACAATCATAAAGTGGTATAATCGGGGAAAAGAGGGATACAACAATCCTTAAAAAGATTATCATTCAATCAAAATATATGAAAACACCATACAGCAATCATTATTCAATGAACAGAAATTAAAACACCATACAAACATATCCCCAGAACACAATACGGCTAAGTCTATATAAATCACGACATATATTAAAAATCGCGAAATATGAAAGGAAGAATCGGAATCAGTAGTAACTGAAACCATTCTCTTTAATCAGAGAATTAAGAGATCCGTCTCGGCTCTCCTTTTTTTACACGGTGAGAAATTGTTCATCATTTCCCAAGGCATGTAGGGTCTCATGAGTTAAGCAAGCTTCAATATCAATACTCCCTTGTTCAACTCCAGGATAAACAGTTATCTTCCCATCAGCTTTGTTTCCTATACCACTCCTCACTGCTAATGGCTTCCCCCACCCAAAATCAGCACCGTACACATTATGTCTTGGTGAACTACTAATCCCTATCTTATTCTTTACCACCATATTACTTGGAATCAATATCTTAGGGTCCTTGAGCCATTCTTCGTAAGCTCTTTTCATTGTTTCGTTTGTTTGCTTTGCAACTATCTTGTTTATCTCACAAGCAGCCCAGCCAAGACCGTTCTGTGAAAGTTGTCTTGCAGTGGTCTTCACAAAAGCAGTCTCAATTGCATTTCCAAAATAGCCTTCTGGTAAAGGTGGCTGAAATCTTTGTCTTGCACCTACAAGGAGCATCATAGTAACTGCCTCGGTGCCATCGAGCAATCGACATCTTATTAAAGATCGCCAAAAATGAGCCAATAATGCTTGTAGAGAGGAAATGCTTTGGGAGCCCATTTCAGAATTTGCTTTAGCTTTAAGTTTAGCAATATTTTGTTTTGTGAAATGAAAAACTCTCTCTGGAATGGGTGGTGGAATGGATTTATCAAGTATTTCTTCAACTTTGAAATTAGGAATAGGAATTGGGAAGGTAGAATCATCTGGAAACCAACGTGTGAGCACTGGAGATTTTGCAATAGAAGATAATCCACGTGATATTTCAGACCAAGAATTAAAGAAATCCCAGAAACATGTTCCATCTCCTACACAATGATTCATAGTGCAAGAAATGAAGACACCATCTTCAAGCTCAGTTACTTGAACTGCTAGCAAAGGCCTGGAAATTCCATCGTAGTTTGGGACTCCATTTAGTGGGAAAAGGGAGTGGACTATGAGAGGTACGTAAACTGGTTCAAGAATATCAGACATCTTCAGGCCATTTGCAACTGCATGTGTGAATTGTGCACCTTTATTGTTACAATCTATGAAAAAACATGTGGTGTTGTCATCGTTTTTAGTGGCGGCAAGACGGCCAGCCAGAGGTGGAAAGAAATCTAGTGTCCGAGAAAGTGAAATCTTCAGATGATCAATCAAATTGTTGCAGTAAATTTCTGGTGTTTGGTGAGGTATGGGCTTGTGAAATAGAAGACCTTTTTGAATCCCTTCAATCAATAGAAATGAAAGATCCCATGGAGTCAACTCGATTCTAGATGAAGAGTGATTTTCAGTATTTTCTGGAGTCACCATGAGTGTTGAGATCATCTGGATTTCTTCCATTTCTGTGCAGAAAATTAAGTTGTCTAAAATATATATGTAATTGACAAGGTAAAGTTTTGTTAATTATTGATGGGGCAATTATTTATAAAGGTCTCCGTCTTTTTATAATATTTATTAAAGGGGTAACTAGAGATAAATGTCTCTTTAATGATGCATTTAATTTTTTTAAACTTCTAATTTTTTTATTTAGAGATAAATGCTTAGAACAATTATTTATAGAAAACATCCCCTTTATATTTTTTATACATATATTATTCTTGTTATTAAATATATTATTTTATTTTTAATACAATATTTATTTTTAAATCTTAAACAAATAATAGGGTATTTCCACCACCACCTCCACCATCACAACCACCACCACCACCACTACAGCCACCACAACCATCACCACCTCCACCACCACAACCACCACCTACTACTAATTTCATCACACGCGCGCGTCCATGAATTTTTTTTAAAATCGCCATAACTAATTTAAAAAAATCAGAAAAATCGAAAAAAAATCATATTTGGATAAATCAAATTAATATTTACGTCTATGATTTTTTTCGGAATTTTCTGAATTTTTTGATTTTTTTTAATTTTTTAATTCGCAGAACATGGAATTCCATGTTTAAACAGTGAATTTCGTGTCTGCGGAAAACAAATTCCTTATATCAAAACATGGAATTCCATGTTTAAAACATGGAAATCAATGTTTAAAATATGGAATTCCATGTTCTGCGAATTAAAAAATTTAAAAAAATTCAAAAAAAATCAAAAAATTCTGAAAAAAATCATAGACGTAAATATTAATTTGCTTTATCCAAATATATAAATTTTTTATTTTTTTTATTTTTTTAGAATTAGTTATGACGATTTTAAAAAAAATTCACAAACGCGCGCGTGTGTTTATTTGTTTTTGTTTTGTTTTTTTCTAATTTCTTTTTTTTAATTGTTAATTATAAGGGTAGTTTGGGATGAGGCTGTTTTCTATAAAAAAAATCTTATTATAGGCACCTTTTTTTAAATAAGTTTTTTAATAGGCATTAATCTCTAATTGGCTCTTTATTAAATTTCCAATTAACTACCTTTTTTTTTTAAATAAATGAGAGAGCCACTTTGGACTCAGAGTCATTTTGACTCCAATGAGATTCGATCCCAGGATCTTTTGGTCTCTGCGGAGTAACCTAACCACTAGGCTAACTATCTATCTCATTTATAAGGAACCCCCCCTCTTTCTCTTTTCCCTCTCGTTCTCTCTCTTCTCTTTCTAGCCTCACATTCCCGTCATTCTCGTCGGTGCCATTCCTCCCCATCTCCGGCGCCCAATCATTCCCACCAACAGACGTCATTCACCATCGTCGTCACTCTCTCGCACACCAGCATCATCTCCACCACTAACAAGGTCTGTTGGAGAAGAAAATCGGACTCTTGGAAAACAGCCATGCTCGCCGCCGCAGGTCACTCCTTCCCACCCCGCCCTCACCTCTCCCGCTGCTCGCTGCTCACCTTTATTCCCCGTCTAGCGCCGGTCACAGAATCCCATTTCCACAAAAGGCCATTTCCAGATCGATCGATTCACAGAAGCCCAATTCCACCCTTCCGTTCGAGGCCTCACCAGCGCCGCCCTCGTGGCCCATTCTTCACCATAAGGCCATCTCCGCGCAGGCACTGTCTTACACAAGAAACCCACCACCATCACCATCTTCACCTTCCCTTCCTCAGATATGTTACTCCACCATTAGTTTTTTTTTTGTTTTTTTTTTTACTTTTTCTGTTCCAAGCCGAGTTAAATAGATTTGCTTGTTTTTTGATTTTTTTATTCTATTTCAATGTGAGTGGGAAGAGATTGGTTTTTGTTATTATTTTAATACCAACACAGAGGCTATTTTTGTTTGTTTTTTGATTTTTTTTTTAATTTATGTCCATCAAAGTTTTTTGATTTTTGTTTTTAGTTCCAATATCTTTTTAGTTCCAAACTCTGTTCAGATAAGAGTGTGAATTTTTTTATTTTAGATCTATAATTGTTTGGTATGTATCAAACTGAATTGTTTGGTATATACTAATTAGGTATTTATAGTGAAAAAAGTTATCGTGAAAAAAGTTGTTTGTATTGTTTTTGCGGGAACACCTTTTTATGGCGCGTACAATTCTCGGACCTTGACATTCTAGCTTCGATCGGGTATCTAAATAAGTACGGACATTACCCATGAACATGGACAAACACTAAAAACCTTTGTTTGGCGCGTACCAATGCTTGGACCTTGACCCAGTACTTTCGATCGCAAATCTAAATAAGTCTATACATTAACTTTAGACATGGACAGAAAACATTTACGTTACACAAAAATACTATTAGGGACCTATCATGCAATTACAAAAAATTGATTGTGTAATAAATCGTAAAACGAATGTAATATCTATTGGTACGTACCAAAACCAAGAAAATTGGTACGTACCAACATAAGAATATTGGTTTGTGCCAAACCAGGAAAAAATTGGCCCATACCAATGTCCCACAACTGAATAGGGGTACAAAGGTCAAAAATCAAACCAAAAAATCAAAATTAGACCTTTTTTAGAATGTTTTTTTAGTTGGGACCTTTTCACTAATTTTTTTTTTATATTTAGACTCTTTTAAATAATTTCCTCATTATTGATCATGTTACAAAGGGGAATTTACTTTTTAAAGCCCACTCACACCCCACTTCCTCTTTTAACCCAACCAACCCCTAACTAGTCTTTAGAGCCCAACTAAAAGGGGAAAAATACCCAAAAACCCCCCTCTCCCCTATTACCTACAGAGAACCCTCCCAAACCCAAACCCAAAACCCATTATAGGTGCTACAAAAACCCCACCCCCTCGGTATCTTCTCTCTAAAGCCGACCTCCCACCCCCTCCGTCTCTCCTCTCTGTCGGCGTCTGAAACCCACCCCACCCCCTCCTGTCACAGCAACACAACCAACATCCCCACCATCTTCATCACCACCACCAACCCACTGACCACCAAGATTGCCCCACCTTCGTCTCGACTTGTAGAAGACAACCAAGCCCTCACCTTCGCGTCGCTGGAAGATCGCCCTCACTACCGAAACCCACCATCTTCAAATTCCACCATCCAAGCCCACCAGATATCCGAAACCCACCACCACTACCGAGAAAACGGAGACCGCCGCCCCCTGTAGCAGTGGAAGACCGCTGCTGCCGATACCCTTTGCACTACCCCCCGTCCATCTTCAACACCTGTTCAACACCATTGTTCATCAACACGCGAAACCTACCACCACCACCCCGTTCGTGTGGTTCGTCTTCCTCCATCGCTGCACTCTGTTGTCGCCACCGCGCTGGAGCACTGGAAGATCCCAACCACCATCGAGTTCGTCATCCAGTCCAGATTGTGGATCCAGATCGTGATTCTATTTTTTTTTATGTTATTCATATATGGGCCAGACCCATCTAGTTGTTTGTAGATAATGGGGCTAGCCCCAAATTCGTAGTTGTTGCTGATGGGCCAGCCAAAATGTATTTTTTGTTGTTAATGGGGCTGGCCTATTATGGTTTTAATTTTGTTGTGTTTTTTGTTCATAAGGGGTACATCCCATTTAAAGTCCATTAAAATGAAATAGGTACAGCCCTGTTTTGTGTTTCCTTGTTTGTTGATTTCTGATGGGCCAGCATATTTGTGTTATTCCTTATGGGGACAGCCTCTTATTGTTTTTATTCATAATGGGGGCAGCCCGTATAACCTTGTATGAGTTAATAAAAGAAAAAACATATTAATTAACAAACTTAAAAAATTGTTCTAGGTCCGTACCCAGCAAGAACGGGGGTAAAAAGGTCAAAACTCAAACCATAAAATTAGAATTGGTACTTTAAAAAGAATTTTTTTCAACTAGAATTTAACTTATAAAGTTTGTGAATTATGGGCCTTTAATTGTATTTTCTTCTGTTACAAAAGCATGTTGTTGAGGACCTTGGAGTCTACAAAGAAGTAAAATAAAAGTACAACATAGGGTAGAGGATTCTATAAATTGTTCCCTAATTAATAATAAACATACTTTTTAAATATCAACTTAAAAATATCTTATTAAAGTCTTATACTAATTTTTTGGTTTCCTTTTGTTAAAATACAAAAATTAAGTTTTATTACACACTAAGTTAAGAAAATTAATAGCTCCAAACAGAGAGTAATCTTTCCATTGTAAAAGATTCACATTACACCAAGTACATTTTGCCAAAGCATCCGCTCTAGAGTTAAAATATTGATTGATATGAATGACCTTCCACAAAGAAAATTTGACAAGTCAGCTCTTCATTTCGGCGATGATTGGAAAAATCTGTCATCGAAAACCTGAATGTTTTGAAATACCTTGAACCAATTCAAGGTTGTTGGAGTAAAATGAGGAACTAATTTTTTGGTTAGATGTTTTACTTTTTACTCTTTATTTTATTTTATACTTTTTGTTTTTGTTTTTAATTTTAAACATCCAGATAATACGTACCTATTTTAAAGGGGGTACGTACTTATTTTACAAGGGGGTATGTACCTATGCAATTTTTGTAAATAGTATAAAGTGATTTTTTATATAATTGTATTATAAGTCCTAATAACACTTGGATTTGAACCTATTCGGTTTTTGTACATGTCAAAGTCTAGGAGGGTCCGTATCGGTTTTTGTCCATGTCAAAGTCTAGGAAAACAATCCTCCAGCAATTGTGACAAGGTCCAATGGTTGTACCTAAGTGGTTGTACCTTACATTCGCATAGGACCAATGTAACATGATAAAACCTCACACACGCATAGACACAAAAAACAAAGAGAATCCCTTCACACTCATACTCACATACCCAAAGGGTTGCACCATACAAAAATGAACGTTGAAAAACAAAAAGCAGGCATTAATTCCTTCAAACTCACACTCGCATAGGAACAAAATAAACAATTGCAAATTAGCCAACCCAATGGGATGTACCCAAGTAAAAGCAAAAAGAATCCCTTCAAACTGACACTCGCATGGGAACAAAAAACAGTAGCAAATTAGCCAGGCCCAATGGGCTGTACTCAACAAAAAAAAGGAACTATTCACCTTCACTCCCAATCAGCCGGACCCAATAGCCGGGCCCGATTGGTTGTACCCAAGTTACCGTACCAGTTAGAAACTCATCTTCGACAACAGATTTTTACTACAAAACACTGAAAAATAAAGAGAAAACTCCACACCGTCGGTGGAACAAAAAAACCGAAAGCTGAACCTAAACAATAGATTTGGACAGATTCGAGCGGTAGCGGTTTTTGGAGATTTGCTTCCTGTCGCGGTGTTCTTGTGTAGGAGGTCTTGTTCGTGGGAAGGTGAAATATGGGTGTGAAGAGAGATCTGGGTTCTCCATTAATGGCGCCGATTTTCTTCTGCAAGAGAGCGACGACGTTAAAGTGCCGGTGGTGGAGGATGGTACGAACGACGGTGGTTGTCCTTGACAATGGAAAGAGGCGGCGGGAAGGTGATCCCTGATGGAGCACGAACTGCGGCGGCTTTCTTTATAGGGCGGGACAGTGGTCCATGAATGGCGCCCGTATTCTTGTGCATGAGAGAGGTTGGGTTTAGATGGTGGAGAATGATCACTGAGCCGGTAGTTTTCTTGTGCTGGAGAGAGACGGGCGAGACGGATGCGGGAGAGAGAAGAGAGAAAGTAAGTAGGTTGATTTTGAAACCCTAATTAAGTTTTTGTTTTGATTTTTAGGTTTTGATTGTAAATAAGAGGGAGTGAGGGTATTTTGTTTTTTTTAATTGGGTTTCAATAAGCTTGTTAGTAAGAGCATCTCCAGCACTTCTCAATTCTTTACTTTATCTGCAAAATAGAGAACATAAAGTACTGTAAAATAGAAATTACATCTCCAACAATTTTCTAATGGATATTGTAATATAGAATACCTTTTACATTGATACAGTCCTTTGCTAAAGATAGAGAATTATTATTCATTTTGTAAAATTTTTTTATTTCTGAAAAAAAATAAAAAAGTCAGCAAAGTATGACAACGACTTTATTTTACAGAAAATCAAACCAAATCTGCAACAACTCTATTTCCACACATCAATCTCCCATCAAAATTAAATTTCTACTATGCCTATATATACATCTGAATGGTAAATAAAAATTATTACAACCAAATAATCTAAATCACAGAAACCTGAGAGGTAAGAAAAAAAAATACTTTTTGTTTTTTACTTACTGAAAAAATTAATACAAACCTCTTATGTTGATGAAGAATAGAAAGATCAGTGGCGATGTTTTTGTTATATATATATATATATATATATATATATATATATATATATATATATATATAAGTTTTCTGATTTGGATGAACGAATCAGCTATAGATCTCTTTGTTGCAAATACAATTTTTTTGGGTGAAAGATTAGTGGGGGAAGATCAAACCCATAAATTCATCTCTATGGGTTGAACTCATCATCTTGATCAGCGACGGTGATTTATGAATTTTTTATTTTTTATTTGTTTGATCAAATCAGAAGAAACGAGGCTCAATTTAGGTTGATATGGGAAAATGGGTCGATGGTTTTGTTTTTTTTAATCGAGTGTTTAATGGGTTTAATAGGATGGGAAAATTGGGTTTTAAATTAATTGGGTTTTAAATAAATCGGGTTTTAGCAAACTTTCAATTTTTTTTAATATAATGTAATTATATTTTGTTTTATACATTTGAGAGCCACTTTGGTAATTATAATTTTTAAGTATAAACTTATTAATTAATTTTTTTTAGATATGGATCCAAATATCTATACGCAACAAGATTTTGAACCTTATTCGAACTTAGGAGGAGCGATTCGATCGAACATCTTACTATTGTTGAAGAAGATGCTACTATGGTTGGCGACGATGTCATTGGACCACATAGTCCTAACGTAGTTTTATCTGAAACAAATAATAATCATGTTGGGTGACGACAAATAATAATGTTAAAGTATATACGACTATATTTATAGAACAATAATTCTACATAGATAATAATTGAACGGATGTGATTGAAGATAAGAGTCACATCTAACGATGGTTATTATGATAAAGGATTTTGGATATAGATTAAAATTGAACGGGGGAGATGGAATACATAAAATCATATCTAACGGTTGATATTTGGATAAAGTATTTTAAATATAGATAAAAATTAAACGGCCTAAATTATAAATATAAAATCGTATCTAATGGTTGTTAAATATTCTAATTCTTAACAAAAAATTTAAAAACTAAAATAAGATATACGGTTTATTAGATTAAAAAGAAAATTAAAAAAATCGTTAATTAGATAAATTTTAAATTAAAATAAAATATTACAAATAATTAAAATTAATTATTAAAGTTACAATTATAATTACTATAATCAAAATATAAATAATAATATAATATAAAATTTAGAGTAGATAAAATCTATTCTATAATACCTATTAAAATTGCTTATTATATAATTTTATAAGATTAGATTAATTATTTAATATTCAATAATACAATAACACTTATTATATTATACAACTTGAATAAATATGCTTTCGTTGACAAAAAGAAACAAAAAATAAAATAAAACAAAGATGCTCTAAACGTTTTTTTTTTTTTTTTTTTGGACGGGGATGCTCTAAGGGAAAATGACCCAAAAAATCAAAATAATATTATTTTCAGCCCAATAACATCAATGACAAAATTTCTTCCCAATAACATCATTAACTAAATTTTGTCCTTGATGGGAATCGTCCTTGACGGGAATCGTCCTTGACGGGAATCGTCCTTGACGGGAATCGTCCTTGATGGGAATCTTCCTTGACGAGAATCGTCCTTGATGGGAATCGTCCTTGACGGGAATCGTCCTTGACGGGTAAACATGTAATCTTATAATAGTAAGTTAATGGATGATTCTTTGGGGCAAGTATAATATTATTTTGATTTTTTGGGTCATTGACCCATGCTCTAAACGTTTTGTTTATTAATTAGGATATCATGGGACGGTAAAAAATCATTGACCCCATAGGGTCAACCTATTCCTCTGGCAAGGAGTTCAACGTCTTAGGCTAAGTCCAACAGCTCTCTATTTTTTTAGCCACAATAGGGAGTCAAACACACCTTCTCTCTTAAATATTAACCTCTAAAAACAGTTTTGCTCCAACAGCTTCCCAATTCAGGATCCCTATTTAAATTTATTCCAATAACTTTTCTATTTTAACTAATTTATTAATATTTTAAAATTTTATTAATATATTTAATTTTTAAGTCATTAAAAGAATATTCAAAATTATTTTTGAATTTTGTTATTAATTATTATTATGAAAATATTCATATATAAACAATTTATAATGATAATATATAACTTATAATTATCCATTAAATAATCAATATATATAGTAGAATAATTAAATCATAATTTTCAGATAGTTAAAAAAATTATAATCCTAAAATAATTACTAAGTTTAAATATTTCTTTTGATATTTCTTGTATAAATCCAAAATTAAGAGTATATAAAATAAAATAAAATAAATATTTAAGTTACTTCAAAGTTAATCTTATTTATTTTAAAGTTATAAAAAGATAATTAATTAAAAAGAAAGCTAGTTGGTGAAAAATAAGGATGGTAAATTTTAAATAAAACAAAAGCAAAGGTACGCATGAGAAAAACAATATAAACAAAAAAGAAAAGAAATAGGGAGTGATAAAAGTTAGCTAGATGTATTGAGGAAGTCTTATGGATTGGGATCCTGGTAATTGGGATCCTGGTAACTAAGAGGCTGTTGGAGGATATAAAGTGGAGAGTAAACCCCCAATCGTAGCAAAAAGCTACAATATGGAGGCTGTTGGACTCAGCCTTAGGCTAAGATTCTTGCTATGGGGTGGCTGAATTTATTCAATTATCAAACAAAATATTTCTCCGTATTTATTTTGCAACTCGATCTTTCACCTAATTCTTTTTTTTTTTCTCAAAATAGTAAAACAAAAAATATTAGACAGATAAGAATCATATTTTTATTTATTGTCATTTTCTATTTAGAGTTACCGACTCAATTTAAATTCGTACCATTTAGAAAAAGAAGTAAAATCCTAACCAATTAAAGTTTCTGTTTTTAAATAACAGAATAAGATTTCAAAGCATACATTCTTTAAAAAAAAAAAAAGCAAACATCATTTTCCTTTTTTTTTTTATAAAATCCTCCTTCATTTTCATTTTAATAACTCAATTTTTTTTAGAATTATTTTCTTTATGTATTAAATAAATCATATTTGGTTATAATTATATTTAAGAATAAGTTATAGATTATTTTTGAATTGTTGTATTAAATTAAAAAATAAGATAATTCTCAATTGATTACACTTTCTCCCTTTTCATACTAAAAAAAAAAAAAAGGAAATTATTTCCTACTTATTTACAAATTTTAAACTTAATTCTCAATTAAGCACATGGTCATATTTACCTTCCATTATTGCCTTTATATGGTTTTTTATTTTAATTTATTATATATTTATATTATATTTATATTTAATTTTTGAATTTATTTTTTTTCATTTTTTTAAATATAAAAAAAAATCATTTTTTTAAATATACATTTTTTTAATTTTTTTTCCGAATTTTTTTTCAAGATTTTTTTCCCCCGGAATTTTTTTTTTCCAAATTTTTTTTTTCGGATTTTTTTTTTGAGATTTTTTTCCCCGAATTTTTTTTTCCATAATAACATGATGTAGGATTAGTACATATGAAATTGTGTGTTAAAGTAACACAAAATCATATGTGTTGTGTGTTGCATGAACACCCAACATGTATAATATTGAGTTGCTTAAACACACATAAATAACAAATTGTGTGATACATGAACACAAAATCAGATAGACAGAATATTTGTACACAAAGGTATATAATAATGTACATGTAAGCTGATTATGTGTTCATGCAACACGCAATTGCTGGAAGTATGTGTTACAGTAACACACAACAGTATGGGTTTTGTGTTGGTAGCGTTGCTTAAACACACACAAATAACAATTGTGTGTTGTAGGAACACAGAATAAGATATACAGAATATTTGTACACAATAATAGATAATAGTGTACATATAGTCTGAACATCTGATTGTGTGTTAGTGTAACACACAATCGCTTGATGTGTGAGTTACAGTCTATGCTGTAGATCTCCCCGCCTAGGCGCGTCTAGGCGCCGCCTAGGCGTCAACTCCCCCCTCAACCGCTTACGCCTAGTTAAAATTCTAGGAGTTTTTGCCTAGCGTCTTAGTCGCCGTGGAATAGGCGCCTAGCCCGTCTAGGCGCCGATTAATGGCAAATAATGGCCGCCTAGGCGCCGATTAATGACAAAACATGCCCGCATAGACCTTCCTGTTTTTTTTGTTCTTGAGAATTCTTTAAATGATATTATAACTCAATTTTTTATATTTACTTTAATGTTGTTAGATGAATTTTATGACTTAAATAGTTGAAATTGCTATAATTACTATATAGAAGACTAAAAACGCATATACATAAATACTGGGATATATTAGAATGATATTTGTATTACTTTTGTTGTCTTTAACAATCTTTAATTGTCTTATATATTGTCATCTAATTTGCCATATAATTGTTTTATATTTTATAAGTAGAATATGTGTTTATTTATAATTACGTGCATGAATATTTATTACTCTAAATTGCACATGATTGTGTTTGTGGATCATTCCAATGTTATATGACGATATGACTTCATATATTGTTTAATTTGAAATTATAGTTACTATTATAAAAATGTGTAAGATACTGAATATCGAGATTATATTCGAAATTGAAGATCATCAGATATACGTTTACATGAGAGGGGAGAACAACACGTATTGCACTCCTTATTCCTTCGTCAAGGTTTTTTTCCACATGGTTTTCCTGACAAAGTTTTTAACGGGGAAAATTAAAAGCGTATTGATAACGATTATGTACTTTTTTTTCTTCACTCGGTTTATGTCCCACATGGTTTTCCTAGTAAGGTTTTAACGAGGCATATCAATAAAAAATTGGTGGATATTCAACTCGACTTGGTCAAATTTAAGTTCACAAGAAAAGCCCAAGATGTAAAGTTCAAGATGAATATCATGTCAATATAATTTATGGCTGAACTTGATAATTTTATGCAAAGATACTTCCATTTCATGAGATAAGTCGATAATACTAATGATCAAGGTACTTTATCCACACATTCATAGGGAGATTTATACGCGTTGCACTCTTTTTCCCTTGACTAGTTTTTTCCTATTGGGTTTTACTAGCAAGGTTTTTAACGAGGCAACATCATATGCGTATTTGAAATAATACCCAAGAGGGAGTGTTATGAAATATTATAATGTGGGTATTATTCTAGAGTAGTGGAGAGCCTTTGTAACCTTCACATTTATCCCTTGTAACATCCTACTTATTATGTAATTAGTAGGGTAGTTGGATAGTCTCATAAGACTCTATATAAAGCCTTGCCCATTCTTTCAAAGTAAGATGAAAATCCATATATAATAATATACTCTTCTTATCTCCATGTAGCCTCTCATCAACTAGTTTCTTTTACATATTGTTTCAACGGTATTATAATTGTTTAATTTTAATTCAAATTATCTTGTTAACGTAAAAAAAAATAAAAAAACTCTTATAATTTAGTCTTAAATTTTAACAAATTGCCTAACATTTCAATTACATACGTAAAATAAAACTAGTATAATCTACAATTACTTTAAATTCCAATGAAAAGCATAATTACGTGATAAATAATGACTCAATTACTTCACAGATCGCAGTTTATATTGTGATATAATGGGCCATCTTTATGTAGAGTATTGCATGATTGATTTCGTGATTTTTTTATTTTAGATAAGCTTTCATAGCCCTACTTGCATGTGGAGCTTAAAATTAAGCATAATGTTGTCCTGGTCGTTAGAGGAAAAGTTATATTCCATACAGTAATATTAAAATAATTAGAAAATGATTCAATGTGTTAAGCAATTACAAGATGATACGTGACAATATTAACTTTTTTTTGTCAGATACAACCGGAAAGAAAGAAAAATTACAAATGAAAACTAACCATCTCCTTTTTCTCCTACATAAACGACTAAGAAACTTAAAAGAGTCAACCAGATTTTGCTCCTTCCAATTCGAGATGTCAACGTCTAACACAGTTAACTTATCTGCTACATCGTTAAATTTTCTATTAATATATTTCATTTTTTAGTTCAAAATTTTTGTCATCCATAACCATATTTCTTTAACCATAGGTTGGATCCTCTAATATATTTCCTTGATTTTATTTATACCTTAAACTATTTCAAGGTTGTTCAAATAGAATGAACTATTCTGTAAATCGAGATATGATGCAGATCGCATAACTATTAGGATTGGCCCATAATTCATCTTCCGAGACTGATTTGATGTGACACCGTCTTATAACTCTGCGTGTTATATAGACAAGTTGATTAATCGATACGGACGCAATTCCAACTAGTTCATAATCTTTGGTAAAAAAAGGATCATTAAGCCCGACGGTGTCTCCGGTATCATTGGTAACATCGTCATCACTTTCCTACTTATGATTATATTTATCTCTTATGATATCACAATCCTCTTTAACCTCCACTTCTGTCTGAAAAAGTTCATTAATAAGTTTGTTAGCTTTATCGATTATGATACTTATATTCTATTTCTTTGCTTAAAAAAAGCCCTCTATCTATGCTTTCCAAATATTCTAGAAAATAACAAATAGTTGCGCCTTGACAATATTTTTATTATATCCATTTCATGTGAAATTTTCAAATGTTTTAATTATCCAGTTATTCAAAGATCCTTCATAGTTTCGATCAATTCAAATTTGAAGAGATGATTCTGCACAGATGGCCATACTAAAGGGACATTTCAAGAAAAGGTATTCAATTGATTCACTTTCTAATTCACACCATTCACAATCTATCGAGTGAAAATATTTTCTTTTGTGAAAATTAGTTTTAGTTGGTAAAGATCCGTTACAATTTTCCAAGTGAAATTTTGGATTTTATTTGGAACATTTGAGCTCCATACAATATTCTAAAGAGAGGGATTGTTTTTCTCACCTATTTTCGATGATTGAGCTTCTTATGTCATGATGAATAAGACGGTGATATCCTGATTTAGTAGAGTATATACCATTCTTAGTACACCGCCATATAATTTTATCTTCTTGGTCCAGTTCTAACATTGGAATTTTAAGAATTTCCTTTAGTTCATTGTCGAAACAAATTTGCTTGATGAGTTGAATTTTCCAACCAGAGAAATTCGAATTAAAGAATTCTGCAACCTTATTGACATTATATATCCCTTTCTTCTAAATTTTGCGCCCATTACCAATACACGAGTCATCCCATATATTAGCTTTAAGTCCATTACCAATTTTCATAATGCATTCTTTTGTAAGCATTTGAAGTCCCTTAAAAATACTTATCCAGCTTCATGATCATTTCTTTTTAAGCTGCGTATTCCAAAATATATCATGTGGGTGGTAAATACCTTTCAAAACCTTCACAACCACATAATCTGGGTTATTCATTATTTTTCAAGCATGATTAGCTAAAATGGTGATATTAATTTTATGAAAGTATTTGAAGCCAATACCACCTATAGCGTTAGATCTAGCTATTTTTTTCATGTATTCTTTTTTTAGTATTACCGTCCCACCGAAAATTCGCAATTAAAGACGACATTATCTTACATAAACTTCGGAAATTCAAAAATAGACATGGCGTAGTTAGGAATTGATTGAAGTACATCTTTGATAAGAACCTCCTTACCCCCCGTCAGATAATAAATTAGATACCTAAGTGGCAGACATACTAAGGAGATTATCATTGATATAATTAAGATTTTATGTTTTTGATCTTTTAAGTGTGAGTGATATACCGTGATATTTACCCAATGCAATATTGCACTTAATGTTGAGCAAATTAGACAAATCATCCTTTAGTCTTTCCGAAATGCCATTACTGAATAACATAGATGATTTTTTGAAATTAACCTTTTGATCTAATGCTTCGCAGTAGCCCATTATAATTTGATTAAAGCATTCAAGTTCTTCATAATTTGCCTCCATAAAAAATAAAGTGTCGTCCGTAAAAAGGAGATGAGAAAGTTTGGGGCAATTCCTTGTAATAGATATTAATTTGATATTTCCTTCGCGACAGTGATAGTTTAATAACGCAATGAGCGCTTCAGTAAGCATTGAGAAAAGAAGAGGAGACAACGGATCACCCTGTCGAATACCTTTTGTTGGTTTAAATTTCTCCAATCTTTCGTCATTAACTTTTATTTGCATTGAAACTGATGAGATGCAATTAAAATCATTTTTCTCCATTTATCGCAAAAGCCTAATTTTCATATTTGAAAGTTTGGGGAAATTCCTTGTAATAGAAATTACTTTGATATTTCCTTCGCGGCAATGATAGTTTAATAACGCAATGAGCACTTCAGTAAGCATCGAAAAAAGAAGAGGAGATAACGGATCACCCTGTCGAATACCTTTTGTTTGTTTGAATTTCTCCAATCTTTCGCCATTAACTTTTATTTGCATTGATACTTATGAGGTGCAATTAAAAATCAATTTTCTATATTTATCGTAAAAGCCTAATTTTGTAAGAACGGTCATAAGAAAATCCCAGTTTACTTGATCGTAAGCTTTCGTTATATCAATTTTAATGGCGGCATAGTGTTTATTTGATCTCATTTTTGTTATAAGAAAATACACAACTTCCTGGGTTATAAGAATATTATCTTGAATACTTCTACCTTTGATAAAAGCTGATTCAGTTGGTGATATAAGTCGTTCATGAACGGTTGAAGTCTGAGAGACATGATTTTTGCAATAATTTCATAACTGAAGTTGATACATGCAATCGGTCTATAGTCCCCCACTGTTTCCTGATCTTCTCCTTTCGGAATAAGAGTGATTAACGTGTCATTGATATCTTCAAGAGATTTATTATCTCTAAAAAAGTCAACCACAATCCTATGAATGTCATTTTTAAGAATGTCCCAAAATTTATGAAAAAACTTCCCCCGAAGACCATCCAGTCCAGGCGCTTTAGAACCGGACATATGGAAGACCTCATTTTTTATTACTTCTAAATCGGGAATTTTGATCAATTCATCATTCATAATCTGTGTAACTTTGTTTGGAATAAAATCTGAAATATTCTCTTTACTATTGATACCTTTTTCATCAAAAATGTTGATGAAATAATCGTCTATAATTAATTTAATGAGAGTCGAATCATCCGTCCACAAACTATTTTTATCTTTTAAAGCACATATACGGTTAATATTTCTTCTTTTGGAAGTCAACGCATGGTGGTCCTTTGTGTGTTCTAAAATAAATGCAATAATAATCGAACCACAACCGCAAGTGTACGGTTGTCCCAAGTAGTATAATTGATAAAACAGATTCGTTCCAAGGACGGGATGGTTGACTACAATGCTTATCTATTAATGATTGATTGCACTTATGAAAGCAAATAAAGATAATATGTTTGTTTGGTTTTGTATTAATGCTAAGTAAATGAAAGACAATTATTAAAATGCAAATAAAAGCTAAGACGCAAGTAAAATGATGTAAAACGCAATATGAGAAGTAGCACTTGAGAACGCAAGGATCCTCCCAATCCTATTTCCTAACTCATGTTGTTTAAGGGATAAATTGGTCAATTACAATGGTCGAATTTCCTTATACCCCCGTCAGGGTGGACTATAAGGCGATCCTAGAGTGTCACTAGTCCCGTCAGGGTAAATATGATCCACTTTTGGATGTTTAATTTTTGCTACCTCATTGGCCCTAGGATTAACTAAGTTCGTCAGAATCAATAGCTTCTATCCTAGATTGAATAAATGGTTCTGTATCTAAACCCTCCGTCAGGATGATCCAATCGCCACTAATTGGAATAGCCTAGATACTAACACCTGTTCCTAGTTCATGACGCTAAAAACAGTAAATATTCTCAATTTATCGAAAAGAGTAAAAGCTCTAATCTAATTTAATTTAACAGAAACCCAAATTCAACATTCGTAATTCAATAAGATTGGGATTCACCCATTAATTGTTCTCAAGCACTATTAAATGTTTAGCTCATATTGAAAAGAAAAACTAAATTAAATGTAAAGGAATTCATATTTGATTACAAAATTAAGATAAGAAAAACCTAATTTCCGGAATAGGAATGACTACGAACGGAGATATAGACCCTCTCCACCTCTTGTAGCTTCTTCTTTCTTCCTTATGTTGCTTCTCTCTGGTGTTTAATCTTGTGGAATGTGAATTGTTTTGAAAATAGAAGTCAACGGCTGGTTTTATAAGTGTAAAAACGGATTAGGGCTTGGACCTAAGAATAAAACACTAATTAATTGTCCAAGCCCAAATTCTAAGCCCAAAATCCCGTAACTGCTGATACACCTTCACTAAAACGGCTTTTCCCGATTCGTTATGACTCCGATTGACCTCATTCCAGTTGCTAAAGTTCCATAACTCTATAAGGAATGTTTTCTCTTCGAAGGTCATCGGCTAAATCATCTCTTAAGCACCTCGAAATCAGCAATCTATGGCTTGGAAAACAGATTTTCAGCTCTAAAAATAATATCTTCGGGATTTATCTTCAAGTCTTGACTCTATATCATGATCTTTGACTTTCTCCTCGGATTCCTCTTCTAGCTAACATCTAAAACCTGTAAACTTTACACTAAAAATACCAATATTACGCGCAAAAGCTTAATAAAATGCTAGAAATAAAAGAGGAAAATCATATTATTGCATATTTAGTCCAAAAGTCTATCAAATTGATTAAATAAACACCAAAAATGATGTCTCCTAAGGGTAAAAAATACGAACAATTAAGGAGACATCAACGCATGAAAAACAATTCGTATTCCTATCTCCTTTCTCAATCCATAAGCTCCTCGCTCTATCAGAACATAAAAGTTCTTCTTGTTTCCATAATTCTTCGATTTCATCTTAATCATAAGGCATTGTTCATGGTTTTGGGTAGAAAAAGGTTCGTTCTTAATCTTCTCAAGAATTTCTTGAAGCTCATCAATTCTTTTTCGACTATTAATAAGTGTCTTTTTGCTCCAGACTGTTAAAGCGAGACATATAGCATCCTTCTTACAAATACAATCCCTAAAAGATTTATTTTGTGATTTCGCTTCCCATGTTTCTTTCACAACATCTCTACAATTAACACTCTCTAACCATTTTGACTCAAAAATAAAGTATTTCACATTTTTTACCTTTGAAGAGTCCTTTTATGATAAGCGGCGCATGATTGGAACCAACTGCCGGAGGTACTTTTAAAATTGCATTCGGAAAAAGATGAAACCAATTTTAAGAAATCAGGCTTCCATCGAGTCTTTCCTTTATGTTATCATCTCCGCTTCTATTTTTGTTCGAAGTAAAAAAAAACAACCTTTAGGATCCATTTCAATAAGATTATTGTCATTTATAAATTCATTAAAACGTAACATTCGTTGAAGATCAGGCAGAATTTTCCCTTGTTTTTCTGAAAATTTGGCAGTTTCATTAAAATCACCAACAATCATAATAGGGTCTTTAATATATTCTCTCCATTATGAAATATTATGCCAAAAACTTTCTCTCTCGATTTCCTTAGTATGTGCGTAAACAAAAACGATATACCAACTAGAAATGATAGATTCATTAACTTGACAAATAACATAAGAGACATTAGAGCAAACTACTTTAAGATCAACTGAATCCTTCCAAGCAACCAAGACTCCCCCAGACCTAAATTCTCTTCCTCTGGTTTCCACTAAGTGCTGATTATTATAGGATTTTAACGGTTTATAAGAAAAAACATTTTTCCTCCTAATCTTAGCTTCCGAAAGACAAACTACATCAACATTAGATTTTTTTTGTGTCAAGGAGGCCCTTGCGCCTTGACAATTCCAAATTAGTAGATTATCCCTCGTTCCCGTCCCTTTTTAAAGAGAGGCCACCATCATTCAGAATTACGACCACACCATCTCTCACCGAAATATCTCAGGAAATAGCGTTGTATTCAGTCTCGCTGTCACTAGATTCATAGATTCCACCCACACACTGTGTACCATTAAAATAATACAAATTCTGCTGTTTCGAGTTTACATTGTCAAAACCAATATCATGTCCCACCATATAATTCTAATTAGTCATGAATTGACGTTTAACTTCACATAAACTATCATAGATGTCTTCCATAAATAATTGCGTTTCGCCAATTCTTTTTCCCATAATATCAAATTCCTTATAACACATTTTCTTAAGCCTCGCTTGATCCTCCATGAATGATGAAATTGTCTTCCTCTTTAGCTCCTTAGGCCATGAGAAAGAGGTTGAAGGACCTTGTACCCACATTCTTGCTGTAGTGAAAGTAGTTCGCTTAGGTGTAGCTTCTTGTCTTTCACGTTGACTCAGATGAATTGATTGAGAATTAGGAGAAATATAATCTGGTTCATATGAAGGTTCAAGCTCCAAATCCACAATAGCTTTCCCTTTTGGTAGTTTCGTTTCTTTGTTCTTAACTCCTTAGCTTGATCACTTTTATTTTCCACAGGGATTTTAATAGTAACTTTGATTTCCATTTGATTGACCTCCTTACCACCATGATAACCATTATCAGTAATAAACTAGTTGTACAAAGAATCGATGTTAATAACCCTTACATTGAGGACCTCTGTCATTGCTTCATTATTGATTATAATGCTACGCCCAATATCACCCATTTGTTCTTGAAAGACTTTAAATAACCTAGGGAATTTATTCATCGAGATCTCCATACGGTCATCATTGAGTTTAGAAAGACCCACAATGTCTCCAATGAGACCAGTACCACCAGTATTTTCACGTTTCCTCTTAGAGGATTCACTTCCACCATTCTTTGAACTGTCACCACCTTCTTTGTTAGTAGTAAAATTAATATTTACCCTTATTGTGCCAACATTGAAACCCATATTATTGACTGTAGAATTACCATTGAAGTTGTCATTACCATCGTTGTCTTTATCATCATTTGTTCTTCTGAAAGGATGAAAACAAATTAATTTGTCAAAAACACCCCCACGGTCACGTTTACGAATAGAATGTATCATCACATCTTCATTCTTCATTGTTGTCTCACGTCCCCAGTAAAAGTATTTCACAGAATCATCATTCCATCTAGGACTTACCATTCCCACCAAACATGCATTCATGTTATGACCCAGAATTCCGCAGTTATAACAAAAAAGACCCAAGCTTTCATACGTGAATGCAACCCATGCAATACCCTCCATTTGTTCTATATAAACTCTTGTCTTAATTTGTTTCCTATTATCAAACTTGACGCGAAATCGAATAAATTTGAGTTCGTCATTATCCACAATTGAATGATCGATTTCAATAGACTCACCAATATAATTTCCAAATGTCTAAATAGTATCTATTGTTATTGAGATCCTGCCAGACCGTATATTCGAACCCAAACAAAGAGTTGATCAGATCTAAATCTATAAAAGTCTCACCATCATTTCATGGAAGAATGATAACATGCATTGTCTGTATGAGTCCTGGCCTGATAAAGTAAAGCCTTTCTGCTTCTTCTTGAGAGTCGAGTGTGTAATTTTGAAGATGGTTGTAGAAATATCTTCAAAAGTCAAACGACACCTGATTCCCCAGTTATCCAAAACATTCTTGCGAAATGTGTTAAGTGGGAAAATTCTATCAAACAGAATCTTGGCCACAAAGACGAACTCAGTTCAGATTATTTTGATACCAGTAGCTTTAGAGGATAAAGAAAGGACCACGAATTTTTCAACATTATCATTGTTAATTTTTGAAATAGGAAGAGCATGGTTATGTCTGGTATTCATGTTTCGAGAGATATGAAGAACGATGTATAAGAGAATTAGGGTTCTGCTGTCGAGGTCTTGGAGAATCATATATATATATATATATCATATACACGTGATGAACATGATGCAGAAAGAAACCAAGTGCATGCAAGTAATATAGATAATCTTTGCCAAGTGTAAAAAAATTATGATCTCAAAGCAATTAAGCGTGCAAGGAAGAGGTGAAATACAAAGGAAATCTAACTTGGGATTTCGGCTAAATTTGTATATTAGAAAGAAATAAGACAGATAAGGAATAATCTCCTGAAAATAAGCGTGTAAAATAGGCAAAATCCCTTGCATGTAGGTAAATGTACAATTCCAATATCTGTGGGTCAGATTTGTGAGAATTCCGATATGATTTTTTGAATAAATTAATATAAAATAGCAAAGGGCCTTGAGAATAAGATCCAAGGACAAGAATTCTTCCAAAATCTTTGAAATGCAGCAATTTGGCCTGTGATAGCCGAAAAGTAAACTATTTCTCCCATTAACAAAGAAAATCAATTCCAAAAACTGGTGCATGCGATAGAAAATAGTTGACAAAACCACATTAACTTGATTTAAGTAATATTTAACCTTCCAAAATCCGAGAAGAAGGATAGGAATGCATTTCATATGATAAACGAGGCAATAAAAAAGAAAAATCATGGGGAAGAAAATACAAGGTGAATCGGAACATTTGATATTAGAAGCATAAGAGGTGGTATTTACTAATAAATGGAAAAGAAAACGAAAAGAAAACTGTAATTACTCCATGAAAGCAAACAAAAGAAGAGTAGTCTCAGAGTATTTTTGTAGAGAGAAGGAAAAGCCTTTATTCTTAATGCAACATACAATATTAACTAATCATATATCAAAAGTGTCTTTTATTTAAAAATTACTCTTTAAAAATATTTGTAATCCTTATACATGGTATAAACTAAAGAAAAAGATAAAAAGAGAATTATAAGAAATATATTCTTGTATTTCAAAATCAACTAGTCCTATTATAAAAAATGATCTTATATTTATAGGGTAAAGAGTAACCCTTCACTTGCTATAATAAATAAGAAAATAAAGCCTTAAACCTTTGGAAACAAATGAAGTGGCAAGCACGGGCGGACGTCGCTGCTCAAGCAGGGATCCAACAACCCATAAATGCCGAACACAACTCACGCGCTATCACGAATGCCTACAATGCAGCCATATCGACCACCGTATACGGGCAATGAAGCCTTTTGGGCAATCGGTAGCAACGAGTCGTCATTAGCAGGTTTCGCTAGGCACGAAATGAAAAGAAGAAGACATCGATGCACATTTTGTACGCCTTGCACTCCATGTGACCGATGCCCATTTTTTTCGTTTTGGACTTTCGAGCACGAAATGAGAAAAAGAAGCCACCGATGCACATTTTTTACGCCTTGCACTCCATGTGACCGATGCCCAATTTTTTTCATTTTGGACTTTCGAGCACGAAATGAAAAAAAGAATCCAACAATGCACATTTTGTATGCCTTGCACTCCATGTGACCGATGCCCAATTTTTTTCATTTTGGACTTTCGAGTCCTATACCCTCCCCACTTTTCGGACGAAATGAAAAAAAGAAGCCAACGATGCACATTTTATATGCCTTGCACTCCATGTGACCGATGCCCATTTTTTTTCATTTTGGACTTTCGAGACCTTCCCCACGAAATGAAAAAAAGAAGCCAACGATGCACATTTTGTACGCCTTGCACTCCATGTGACCGATGCCAATTTTTTGGACTCGCTAGGCACAAAATGAAAAAAAGAAGCCAACGATGCACATTTTGTATGCCTTGAACTTCATGTGGCCGATGCCCAATTTTTTTCATTTCGGACTTTCGAGTCCTATACCCTCCCTATAATACACTTTTCCGACAAAACCCAAGTGCCCGCAGTGTATGTCTTTTTTCTGGATAAATTACACTTTTTGGGCGGAGGCTGAACACCCCCCCTACAGTACACTTTTTGGACGAAACCCAAATGCCCGCAGTGTACGTCTTTTTTCTGGAGAAAATACACTTTTTTGATGGAGATTAGACACGTTGAATTTTTTAACCAAAAACCACCCGAGTCGTCTGAAATGGTTTTTTCTCGGAAAAATCGACTCACTATCTGTTTTTAACTGGCTATAGTAGAAAAAAATCTACAAAACCATGTGCATCGTTGGCTTCTTTTTTTCATTTGTTTCTCTACTTGAGCACCAGATTAATCCTTCATTATATTTATTCATAATACTTTCACTTGGATGTCCATCCATTAGAAAATATGTCTCGTTAAAACCATGCCAAGAAAAACCTTTTGGGATAAAAACTTGGTTGAAGGGAAAAAAGTACATATTGATGGAACTAATCATGTTGAAATGCTGTCTCATTAAAACCTTGCCAAGAAAACCCATTGGGACAAACTTGGACGAAGAGAAAAGAGTCCAGTCTTGTTTACGCTCCCCCTGATGTTGGCAAGAGATCTCTGAGTTGTCGTATTTCAATATTATGGACCTACTTCTTGATATTGTGGTTGACAATGATTTCATAAGAAAAATCTAAAAAATTCCTACGTGATTGTATCCGTCGAGTGTCAATATCCACATTCTTCCGTAGCTCGTGTGTGTGTAGTAGACTTTGGTGAAATATGTTTTGGTCTGACTCCTTTATGTAGTCATTCTAATTATGTGTGGTACAAGCTACAGTATCCTCATACAATACCATCGGTATATTCTTGTTGAAGATAAACCACACTTCTTTTTAGTATATTGAATAATCAACTTAAAAAAATATTTCACATCACTCTCCCTTGGATATTCAAGAAAACTCATTAGGATAAAATTTGATGAAGGGAAAAGAGTACATCAATCCTTGGGGGTTATGGCACATATTCAATCTGTCTTGTTAAAACCTTACCAGGATAACCCAATGGGAAAAACCGTAGTGAAAAAAGAAAATATCGAATTTCAATATATTCTCCCACTCATTACGACATTACATATTTCCTAATACATTAGATACTTGCAGACTTGTACCTTGATGTCATCCTTAATGAAACTTTAATTTAGTAAATCTTCTAGATTTGGGTATAGAGTGTTAGTAATATCATTTTTTTGATCGAGAAAAAGAGTATATACTTCTTTTAAAAATGAATATTTGGTAAGCCTCATTAAACCTTACTAGGAAAAACCCTGGGAAAAACCTTAGTGAAGAAAAAAGAGTACAATACACAAATATCACATCCTCCTTATTATGAAATTGATTATGACAACAATTATTCCGAGTATCCTCTTATAATTCAAACATTTGTCTCTTGTGCTTTAATTAAATTATTTTTTTCAGGACCTTTTATAATCCTTATGCTTCTCAATCTTTGAGAAATTCATATTTAGACGCTCTAAATACTTCAGGCACCTATCGTGCTTCAGGCACTTGTTGTGCTTTCAAACACCTTTCGTGCTTGGGCACTTGTCATGCTTCGGGCGCCTACGGTGCTTCTAGCACCTATTTTGTTCATCAAAAACTTTAATATCAATCTAATCACCATTACACCGTCTCAATAACATAATAATAGGGGAGTTTCCCCATAATTAATCCTAGGTTTATGCAGGAATCTCGTGATACAAGTAGTGTTTTATATTTTAAAATTCACTATTATTCTTTCTATTATTGTCGACATATTTCACCACTTTCTGGTTTAGGATCCTCAATATTTATTTCAAGCTCTATATTAGATGGTGGTGTGGCCTAAGGTGTGATAAAAAGATGTATAAAATAAGTGCAAATAAACACCCTAAGCTAACACGGTACTGCAAGTATTACAGGACGTATGCAAGTTTTAATGATAAGAAGATTCGTTCCTCAGGGACTGACGAAAGTTAGAGAGAACCTATGCAAATTATCAAGTGTAAATATTAAAGATAGAAAAGATAATACGCAAGTAGAAAGAAGAGATAGATAAATATTTATTTGGTTTTCTAATAACCTAAACTAATAAACTAAAGACAGAAAATAAGTAAAAGAAAGAAAAGAAGATAGTATGAAAGTTAGCTTGAGTTATTAGCATGCAATCCCCACTAGTTTTGCCGTTCTAAACATGTAAGGGTAAATTATGTAGTATTTCCCTAATCGGTCCCAATATGCTATCGGTAGTTTAAAATAGGATTTACCTGTGTCAATAAGGCTTCCTAAGCAAACTTTTCCTGTAATTGGTAAAGAGTCACAAGACTCAACTATAGTGTTTATCTAGATAGGTTGGGTTGTCAGATCAGACCTAATACTAGACGTTATGTGCTAAACATGCAATTAAACACCGTTGTCAATGGTGACCTAATTACTAGATGGTAATTCTATATGGCCGCGGTTCCACAAGAACACAGAATATAAATCCAAACACATAAACAGAGAATAAAAACTATAATTCAATTTAAAACATTAAGTTCCCAAATTAGATAGATGTCAATCAAAACTAGGGTTCATACATATATGCTAAACACTCAAACTAAAGAATTAAGTCATACAAAGAAGGGAAGAGAAAAGAGTTACAAAATAAGAGGTTGAAGGAGACATAGTTGTTGCACAGCTCCCTCCAGACTTCTTCTCTTGTGTTGCAGCTTCCTCTTGGCCTTAGGGTCTGGCCAAGGATGATTTTAGAGTGTTAAGAGGCTGTATTTATAGGGTAGAGGTTGACCTAATTCGTTTGGTGGAGATAACTTCAAGTAATGGACTCCTGGCCCAACTCAAATTCGTAAGGAAAACACCGCTGCGCTATTTTGAGTGTATCTTCTTCGTTATTGGTTGGATTTTGCTCCACAAGATACCAAAAGAATCGCAACAGAATTATCTAGGCCCTTAAGAAGGAAATTACCAAATTCGGCCTATTTCTTAGGTAAAAACACCAATCTTTAGACGTGTTCTGCAGAATCCCAGATTTAGGCAGCTTTTCCTTTTCCTAATTGAACTCAGTTTCCTTCTATCTCCAATTTCCATGCATATCTCTTTCCATAAGTTGTAGTCTTTGACTTGGACTCTAATTAATCTCCATAATTATCTTTAAAGCTTCACACTAAATAAACAATTAAACCCAATATGCTCTAAAAATAATAATTCTACAAATCAAGACTCAAAATGGGAAAGTGCACTAAATTAAGATAAGATCAACCTATAAACTAATAAATAAGCCTAAAATGATGTCTCTGAAGTATATTTAACTATCACAAATGAGGAGACATCAGATGGAAATATATTAAACTCATAAATTGTCTAACAGTTTTAAATATTTTTAGTAGACAAATAATCTATAATAACTTTTCTCGTATTCAGGTACCTAGGTCTTTTCATGAACAATACTTTCTTTAATAGCAATACATGTGCCAACATTATGTTGACTTATTAATTCATGTCTTATCACGTGGAGTGCACATTCCACAATATTCACCATTTCATCATTTACTCATGAGATTTTTTATTTATTTTGGGCATGGTATATTTTGAACCGGCATGTTTACCACGCTTTCTGCGTTGAAAATATCCATTACATATCTACCAAGTTTTATGTGTTGGTTAGATGCATTACAGGTTTACCATACTTCATGTGTTGGTTTGATACATTCGATGGAATATTTGTTATGTGTCTATATGGGACAATAACCTATGTTGGAGCGTTTACAACGTATTTAGGGATTACAAAATATTCTACATACTTGCAAATGCATTAGGTATATTATTTGAAATACTTTACAAATGGATATTCCTTTTAACTTCAAGTTCCTATTCTTTAGTTCATGGATATAAATTATATAATAAATTGTATTCCACGATACGTCACGTAACTTCAGGTGTCCTTGTTTATACGTCATACAAATTCAAGTTCCCTTGTCTCTCCCCTAAGAAGGGTGTAGTCACTTGGTAAAAGAATATTCTGGTTCATTTAAGTAGAGACTAAGTGAATTATCTATTATTCGACATATCATTATATTCACTAGGTGACCAAGTCGATCATTTTCAAAATGTTATCATTCTCATTGCATGATCCCCATTAGATAGGATTAGTTCAATTAAAGTAAGTTTTAATTATTTTTTAATTATGCATAAGTAGACTAGTGTCCTTTTCACCCGCATCCCCTCTAAGACCTCACACTATCCATTGTTATACCGAATAATACATTACTTCAAACGTTATCAGCCCACTGCTTATCAAAGATAACCTAATATTTTAGTTTTATTTTTATTCACTGTGTACTTTTGATTGAACTTATTATCTAAATACTTTTTTTCAAGTATATTCCTCGTTGTTTCATTTATCAGACTACATGCATCAAGAACTGGACTCGCTCTCTGAAGTTTTTGGCTCTGCAAATGGCCTCAGAATATTATGATGTTTCTCTATGATTGTCACTGTGGTATTTCGAATTCACTTGCTTCAGACTTTCCATATGCTCATAATACTTTTGTCCAACAACATCTTAAAAGTAAACACTGTTACCAAATTCAGGAACCCTAAGTCACAAAGAGATATTATGTTGTATTTGCTCGACTTGGTGGATTTTGCAACAACGGTTGAAATATTTGACCATTTTGTCAAGTTTCTTGGTACCACATGTACCCAAAGAGCAATTACATTTCTCTAATAAAAAATTAAAAAAAAAAGTTTTCTAATGCACACTTATGGGGTATTCTATAAGAGGAAATGACATCCAATGAAGCTGAAACTTTAAAAAACATATTACGGTGACGTGACAACTTTAAAGCACAAAGTTGATCAACTATATTCATATGATTTTGATGTAAAAGATGTATGAATAGTCTGTCGATTCAAACAATTATACATATATTATTTCTTCTAGTTTTACTGCGACATAGAAAATCAGATTTGATTATGACCTTTCATGGTTTGTATTGCTATTCATTAGTTCATCTTTCTAGGTACATTCAAACTGATACTTTTGGTTAATATAGATAGTCACGTACATGCTCTTGCAGAAATTGGAAAATGAAAGGGTTACCATATGGGAACATGGCTGATACATTTGAAGTTTTTTTGGGGCATTGTATGCTTACATTTATCAATATTGGCACATGTTAAGTTATGGCCACATATAATAATATCATTCTTGCATTTACAACCTCTTAGATCGAGCATGAATTTGAAGATGCTTTGACGATCCTTCTACCAGACATGCCCGAAAAAGAAGTTTGTATCCAAAGACGAATTGGTCGAGTCATGACAGAGGATGTGCAGCAAGTGTCACACGTATGTGTACCATAATTGTGCAACTTTCCCCAAAGTTGTTTAAATTTTATATTCCTATTTTTGATTTGTTTATTCCAATTGTGGACCAATTATATTTTGCTGAAGGTTGAACCGAAATTGTTTAATTTATTATTTGAACCAATTTATTTTTTTTCGTGTTTTTTGTTACGTTTACTTCTCATCAAATGATTTTACTTATATGCACAATACAGCCCCTCAAAATACATTAAAAACTCATCAATTAGTGTATGCATCCCACCAAAGTACATAGAAAACACATAATCAATTATTCTTTGAGTATTAAGGAAACACATCAAGATACATAATCAACCCATCATATAATTCATGCATCCCACTAGTTAAGTAATCAAATCATATGTATATATTTTCATATACAACCTTTCAAAATTGCTTCATAGAGATCAAATAACAACCCATAAAAACACAAAAACAACCAATCATTATATTCATATATTCCACTGATTTGCATATATAAGCCATAATTATGTGACTCTCCATCAAATTATGAATACAACCAACTTCATTTTAACAAACTACAATGATGTACATGCATCACATCAAACATTATACCACACTCTTTTAAAAATTTAAACAAACACACAATATTTTCAAAGTCATACTACCAAAAAAACAATCATTTCAGAGTAATAATACGAAAGTGAAATCACTTTGAAGTCGGAATATCAAAACAAAATCATTTTAAAGTCATACTTCTATACATTCATCGACTTCTTGTTAGCTAGTACAATTTTTTTTTGTGTATAAATCATTCACATCCTATTGGTTGTAACCTTAGGAACTCTTTTTTCTCTTATTACTTCTAAAATGTATAGCACCATATATATACTAGTGACATTGATTCGCCTCTTCACATGGTTAAATTTGATATGTTCAATTTGCATGGAAATTTGCAAGGGTGGTTCTTCATCCTTGTTGCACACATCTAGTCCATTGTCCAACAAAAAATTATGAATAATTGCGACATTTATGTTATCTTATGCCCTTCTTAATGTCTTCTTTCCACACTCTATTTTAGGGCCTGTTTGGAAGTGCTAATTTTAGAGTAAAAAAGAACTTTTAGAATAAAGTTAAAATATTTGAAAAACTATAAAAAATGAGTTTTGAAATCTAGAATCAGTTTAGGTGATTTTTTTAAGAAGCACACATTTGGTGCTTTTCCTAAAAGTGCTTTTCAGGGTCTAAAACACTTCTAAAGACCTAGAAGCACTTTTAAGTGCTTTTAAAAAAAAGTACTTCCAAAGAGGCACTTATTTTAGTTGTAAAAAATCCCATCATCCGTATCCCAAAGCTGCATCGTCAAGTGTCAAATTGCCTGGTTGATGGAATATATTGGTATTATCATGTGTATTGTATGTTGTCAATGTTTCATTGAGAGGTTTGATACGTATTTGTCGATCGAGCCCCTCAATCCCTTCCTCATGTACTCATGTGGAATATATATATATATATATAGTTTTTTAGATAGACAAAATATCAATTACTGTCACTACTTTTGTTATACGTTACCATTGCATGTGTTGGCATGACAAGAGCCTTCAAATCTAGGCCTAGATAGTTTGTCATGACGCGTTTATTCCTCATGTTCTCTATACCACCATATAATAATGCCGAGGATCTATATGAAAATCAGATAACGGGTTGTTAGCATATAAAAAATTGTTTTCAGCCTATACCAATGGGTTACATGTAAATTTAGATTTATTATGTAGTCATCTCACCGTCGTTGTCACTTGTTCTTTGTGTGATATTTCATTTAAGTCTCCTACATTGATTAGGTAACCCTCACAAATATATACTTTCACCCCGTACGAGTTAGCGCCTTCCAGACGTTTTAAGAGTTTCTTTTCATTGTCTCCAATAACCATATTTTATGGGCTTTCTTCTTTCTTTGATATTTTAACATCCAGAATCCTGATGTATTCCATGTCAGCTACCTTTGGTCTTCTGGTCATGCCAGTAACATTTATATACACAGTGAACTAGGTGTCACAACCATTCCTTTCCTTTTTTTGGCACTTTTTCAAGGAAATTCTCTTCCATCTTCTTTATTCCATATCCATTATTCGTACGGTCTTGCTTATGTTTGTAAGAATGACAACATTGTCTAAGATCTCGAGTTCCTCTTCATTCATCCCCTCCTAAATATCTTATTTTTTGTGTCCATTTCTCACTCTATTCCCTTCCTTTTATTATACACTCCCTAATCTCTACTTGGGTTTTCCTCCTCGTTATTCTTATTTTTCTTTACATTATTAGTTTTTTGAACCGGTTCATCCATTTTTAACCCACTCTCGATGATGCACCACCAACATTCTTCATCCCAGCATTCTTCTTACGATCTCCAACTCTTTGATTACAAATTTATACACCGGCGTTATTCCCAATATTCCCTTTTCCATCTTATTTAGCTTCATCCTTATAAATGTGATCTTTATTTGCTACGATGCTACCTTATTAGTAGACAGGTTGCCAACATTCTTCATAAATGTCATCTCCTCATTTAGTCAAACATACTCTTATCTCAATGCCTTGAACTCTTTAGTTGTTGTGCATAATGGATCTCCATGTTCCCTATCATGCATATTATCATTGTCGATATTAAAGACCTTTAACTACTTATGAAATGCATTACATTCCATCTCCATCCTTTCAAAGTCTGATTGAAAGGTTATTCGTATATCTTTCAACTCCTCACAAGGACCGTATTACGTGCTTCCAATTTCTTGACTAGTCCATCAAATATGCTGGCCTTTGTGGTTCTTAACTTACACCATCAATATCCACATGTTCAAATATGACAAACTAATCATCAAGCATAGGTGATCATGGAGTATGTTCTATTTGTACTCTGGACTCTGATCTATCATCACTCAACCATCTATCAATAAATGGTTTCTTAACACCAATAGTTTCATCTCGACCTTCATTAGAATTAAACATTGTCCTAGGCTGCAATGCTTTGTTTTGTTGATACACTACTATTTGTTGACCTCCTCCACCATGTACGCCAACTTCACCATGTTTCTTAACTTGTTGTGCTTGATTAGGTTGTTCAATACCCAATAAGTTGTAGTTCAATAGTTGTGTTTACGTATATCGTGAGTTCAAACTCATATGTTTTTACCTGCAACATACATTTTTGTTTTGTTAAAATGGAAATCATTCACAAATCAATCTCAATGGGTTGGTTACATGTCGTCCTTTGACCTTGCAAATAGTTTCGCTAGACGATTTTCCATTTTGTATCTTAAGCTTACATTTTAGGAACCGTTGGTAATGGTTTAGGGAATTTGATTCTTTTACCGTCAGATGCTTGTAAAACCATGGCTGAAAAATACAAATGATCTATATATAGTTATAGATACTTTTTCGTTGTAGCCCATAATGAATAGCAATTGTCACTTACCATAAATACACATACGCAACCCGGGACGTTATTACGAGTACCAAAACTGACGTGCTGCGTAATATGATCGACCATGTAGGTTGCCCAGCTATATTCATTGATATGATCCAGAGGTTCACATAGTTTTGCTATCCATATTGGTATGCGATTTGAACTTGTTAGACAGAAAAAAGTAGATATATCTACTATTACAATCATTATGATGAGGCTCCATCTTGTTTCATCGGTTTGAGGTTCTATTACCATCTGCTATTCTTTTTTTAGTTGTGTTTGGGTCAGCTGGCCGGTAAAAATGTCCATTAAACCACTTTGAGTTATCCAAGTGCTCATTGTTGAATGTTAGGAGTTCATTTCACCCCCTTCAACCCCAAATATGATTCAACCATCATTGGGCATAAGCTCTAAGTGTTTTCTGCCTATCATAAATCTCTCTTCTTCTGGACTATATGTTTTCACTATCTCGTATGTATACTTATCCCCTTTCTTAATGCCATATGACTCATTTTTTGTGATTAATATACCTCGAATAAGCATGTAAAGCAGAAAATCATGATATGCATCAATGTGTGTATTTGTTATTATGTCACTGCTTAAAATAGTTTATACGTATCCAAGGGACGATCGAAACTGTATTATTTACATACATGTATCTTATTACATTAATTGAACAGTCAGTTATCATTCAACAAAGATGCAATGATGGGTTGCATGTTTTAGTGTGTAGGTTGTGCATGAAATATAGACAATCCATATAATTGTATGTACACTCCATAAATGTTGGTTGTTTCCACAAGGATACATGTGTGGGTTGTCTTATGATTTATGCGTGTTGTTAAATGAGTTGTTTTAAAATCCACATAAATACCAGCCCAATCTATAAACATCCACGAGTTATAGATGAATTGCATTAGTAAATGAATAAATTGTGATTGCTTTACTCACTATCCACAACAATATCAAATCAATCCATAATAATTCCTACGAGTAAACATATATGGATTGTCTTACAATTTTATTAAGTTGCTGAATGGAATGTGTCACAACATGAAGAAATGATGTTCCAACCCACAAATATCCACTAACTATTAAGATAGTCATCAAAATAAGTAAACTAACATGCATGATCTAATTATGCAATCTAGAGAAAATTAGCAGACAGTAAAATAATTAACATTAAACATCTCATTTATTAAACTAACATCAAACAACCCAATAAAGTATAAACTAACAACACAGAATAGAGACAATCACCTCTACGATCTAATCCTATATTTTTGTTTTCACTTTTTACATGTCGAAAGGTAAAATCTAGCAAAATGAATTATATAAAACAACCCATTGACTACATTTGACATCAAACAACCTACTAAATTAATAAGATGCTCGGTAACACCATCTAGTATGTAATGATATATACCCCCCTAAAATTATACCACCCATGACGTGGCGTGAATTGGCTGGCAATAAATCATTAGTTAGATTTAAAAAAAATATATGAACGATTTATAGTCAACCAATTCACGCCACGTCATAGGTGGTATACTTGAGTGGTATGATTTTGGGTGCTATATATCATTACTCACTAAATTAATAAGATACTCGGTAACGCATATTACACACATTAATAACACATCAGAAACATTTTATAACATCAATAAAAAAGAAAAACTAGAACTATAACTATAATCACAAAAATTACAAAAAAATTGTTGTTTCGTATTTTTAAACATCTTTGTCGTCTAAAATTTGTTTCTTGTTTGTTTTATACTCCCTCCGTCCATTTTTATTTGTCCTACTTTTTGTGGTACAAAGATTTAAAAAGACATTAAATATACTCTTTTTTTTACTATATTGCTCTTATTCATTGATTAAAATGTTATTTAATGTATCATTGCTTTTGGCTAATTAACTAGGGGTGAGATTGAAAAAATAGAAGAAAAATGCTTTGATAATATAAAAGGGACAAATATTACTCCCTCCGTTCTACAAAATTTGTCCACTTAACTTTTCACATATATTAAGAAACATAATTAATGCATTCACCATTACAAAAACACCCCTAATAAAGTATCTTGATATTTTAAGTGTGTATTGGAAATATAAATTTCAATTTTTTAATAAGGGTAATAGTGGAAAAAGTAGGAATAAAGTGTCTTGAACTCCTAAGTGGATAATATATTTGGAACATTATTTTTAGTAAGTGGACAATTTTGCTAGAACAGAGGTAGTATTTGATACTTTTTTTAGAAAGAAGGACAAATAAAAATGAACGGAGAAAAGAACTATTTTGGATGGGTTATTTATGTGATTTGCGTGATTTTTCGATAACTAAATTAATCTTGGAAATAGACTACAAAACATTTTCTGAATAATGAATAAAAATAAGAAAATTACTATGGTAACTTCACCTATTCTTTTAAAGCACGTGTAACGAAAGAAAATGAAAGGTCAGAGATACACTTGTTATTGGTGTGGGGTAGTGGTGGGGGCAAAGATGTGATAAAATAATAGATAAATAAAGATAATAATAAAGAGTCACACACCCTTGATAACCACGGAACTCACTGCAAGTATCACAGATCGTATGCAAGTTTTAATGATAAGTCAAGTTCGTTCGCAGGGATTGTATCTGTTAGATCTACTTATGTTTAACAAGCGTAGATGAATTCAGATGTTTGAATAAAATATGAAAAGATAAATAACTATCTAATGTAAATAAATAAATAAAACAAATAAACAAAACAGATAACTAAATATGAAAGTGAGTCAAATAGATTAGGATTACTACGTCTATTACTAAATTGTTATTCTAACCTGTCACATTAAGCATTATATATTAACCAGGATTGCAACAAACCTTAGTGGCTATCTAGTCACACTAGACGATTATGTGGTGTGTCAATAACTAAGAATAATCCTAAGATTGATCAGATCTAGGAAATAGGTCAAAACACATAATACAATATACGCCAAGCTTAACCAATTAAAATAACAAATAGTATTTAAAGATCAAAATAATAATCCAACAATTAAAAGTAAACTTACAGAATAACAGCTTAGAAATATGGTTGAGAATAGATCTATAGCTAATTACTCTAAATATAGAGAAGGTGAGATGCAGAAGAGGGGTTGTCAGTCTCCAATCTTCTTCTTCTTGTCTTCTTCTATAGGTCAACTTGCTTCTTGGATGAATAGCTTGATTCTAATGATGAATATCTATCTAAAGGACTAAGCTATTGTTTAAACTAAGAAAATATAAGTAAAGACTAAGCCTATACTTTGCAATTGAGCAAGGACATGTTTACAATGATAAGAGGGTGTATTTATAGGTATCTTGGAAGCCCTAATTCGTTTTCTTGAAGGAGAAGTAAGTAGTGGACTCCAAGCCCAACTCAAATTCGTAACCCTAAAAACATGAAATCAGGTCCGATCTTCTTTTGGCTCTAACAGCTTCAATATTCATCCGTTTGACGCGTATGAGTACACCAAATTGATCGTCTCGGAAAGCTCTTCGACTTTGCTCTTGACCGTTTCTCCAAATTCCACACCGTTCTTGAGATATAAGCTGATTTGTGGTCGTAGGTGCAGAAATTCAGGATTAAGGCAGGTTTTCCTTTTCCATATTTTTAGCTTTTGTTTCCTTATCTCCAATTACCATGTCTATATTTTTCCATATCTTGTAGTCTTTGACTTGGAATCTAATTAATCTCCATAATTATCTTTAAAGCTTCACACTAAATAAATAATTAAACCCAATATGCTCTAAAAATATTATTTTACTAAATCAAGACTCAAAATAGGAAAGTGTAGCATTTCTCAAGAAAATCGACTATAATGACTTCTAAATCACTAAAAATTATGTCTCATCCTAATATAAATCTATCACAAATGAGGAGACATCAAGACCCCCAACTCAAAGTTGTATCGTCCCGATACAATAAAGATAAAAACAAAGGGAAGTCTCTAAATACACACCTAGGTCAATTAAGCACAGAGGGAAGAAGATAGCAGAATATGGAGAATAAACTTAAAGCAACTACTCATAAAATCTCATGTAATAATATTCAAAAACTACATACCTGTACACTTCTCATATCCACAGTCAACACGGTTTGAATTCAAGAGCAGATTAGTTTCGCAATGTAAGAAGGAGAGGAACTTTACTCAGTTCACCAAGGAAGCTATAGATTGTTCATCGAACTTTCACTAGTATCCAGAGATCCATTTAACTACTCTCTATTGGCTCAATCACTTCTCGATTACATAGCAAGAATCAAAAGGTCTTTAAGGTTGTAATTTAGGCTTAGGGACGGTATGATAAGTATATTTGGATAATTTAGAGTGAGCTTTTGGCTCTCTCCTCACTAGCCATCAACGAATCGCCCTAGAGCTTGAGTTACTCTCATAAAACGTTTCTCACTCAACCCAATGATTTATTGATGCATAATTTTAGCATCCCCAATAACCCAATTAAAGCATAAGATGTTCACTTAAAAATTCCACTTTGCCGGTCCGAATATATATATTTTCTTTTCAAATCAATTTCTTTAGCTATGACTCTTTTTAATGATGAGATATCACGCTATTTTTTCATATATATATTTTTATGCCCTTATTGGCAAATTTAGCTCGTAGCTTCTTTTTCATTCACTATTACCCCGGCAAAGGGTTACAATATAATCTTGTGAATCATCATCAATAACAGAGCACAATTAATAAGCTCAAAAATCCCAACCCAATGACAATTCCCATAATGGTGGACCCACCACCCCAAACTCAAGCTCTAAAACAACTGTCTATGCATCGCTATTCGAGTGCGGGTCATATGGAAAAGTCCTATAATCTAAAGGGATATGGCTTATAATGTGTTTAAATAAAAAGGCTTTAGAAAGGTTAGAAGGGGCTGAGAAGGATATAGCATATAAAATCAAAAATCACAAGGTGAGAAGGTATAAAAAGGCTTCAAAGGCTTCAATATGAAAGAACCGCCTTAATCACTTTCTACACTATGTAATTTCGTTATTTTCTTACCTTTAGCACTTTCATCAAATGGGTTTGTCAACTAGCTTGGATCTCACGGCCT
The DNA here is from genome assembly GCA_029959085.1 of Nemophila menziesii. NCBI lineage: Eukaryota > Viridiplantae > Streptophyta > Magnoliopsida > Boraginales > Hydrophyllaceae > Nemophila > Nemophila menziesii. The sequence continues at coordinate 25,838,977 of JARWIR010000018.1, read as the reverse complement.
ACACACTTCTCAAGGTTCCCTGAGATCGAACATACTTTCTATCGCATTGCTCACTAATCTTTTCTTTACTATCAATGTGTGTTTTCCTGCAAATACTCAAAGCATACAAAAAAATAGCTCATAAACATATTACTTTCTATCATTAATCCACTGAGCTTATGCTTTTAAGCTATCAAACACACTCTACATACATCTAAACCTTCTCATAAAAATTTTAATTTTACCTAAAAACAGAAAAATGGAGATGAGAGACAACGAATCCCCACACCCCCAACTCAAAAATGAGCCGTGTCCCCACGACTCGAAAAGACTCGAAAATAAAATAAAAGAAAATTAAAATTTCACAGATATTGCACATATAGAAGAGGTAAGGAAGAAAGAAAACATACTCTTCGAGGCTATATACCTCGCCTGATCAATACCCGAAATAGGGTGCAGTGCTTTCATGTATGTAAATTTCTATGTATCACCAATTTTGCATTCCCTTACATCTTCTTATGCTCCATCCCAATCAATCACACTCTAGAAGTCTCTTATTTATCTTCTTCCAACTATTCTCTTTGAATAATCTCTCATGTGACAGTTGTTCATCTAGGAATATGTTTTGAACACAGCTACTAGCGTCCCAGAAGCTCTTGTTCATCTTGGGTTAAAGGACTATTGATTGTAGAGGTTGTGGTGTCTTCCTTATGAAAGTTAAAACCTTTTTGTTCTTTGAATTCACCACCGCTAGCTTTCCTCCATTCTCTTGATCCGATTTACCTTGTATTTATTCCCAAAAACTAGTACCCATCTCAATTGAAATCTTCTAGAGTTTACCCAATACCTTGCTTTGATTCTTCATATCCCATACACTTGATAATATCTCTATTCTCTTCATCATCTCTTTTGACCCCCAACTCAAAGCTTTAAACACTCTTGAAATTTGTAACTTATGATCATAGGTGGAACAAGCTTTATTTTGGTTAGGAAAGGTGTTAGGATGACAATTCTCCATGTGGGTATGATTGAATCAAGCTTTGATGATATGGGTTTAAGGAATTTTGGGAAAAGATTTTTAGATTCATGGCCTTGATTCTCCGTTTCTAGGTGTTTTGATATGATTCGGGTGCTTGAATCTTCTTTGTAATGATGTAGGGAAGGATTTGGATGGTGATTTGGTAGTGTTTTGATGTTAGGTGAAGGTTTTTATGAGCTTTAATGGAGTTAGGAGAGTTTTGGAGAAGAGAAAGAGGCTTGAGGTTTATGAAATTCGGAATTAATAGCTCTATATCTCTTTTATAAGCTCAACCCGTAACTTTCTCTTTCTGGCGGCGTGGCGCGGTATACCGCGCATATCCTCCGGTATACCGGAACATCTGATGACCCAAATTTTTTTAGCTTCTGGATAAAACCCGTGGTAGGACCCCGTGGTACGGGTTTTTGAGCTGCGGACCATGGTCCGGTGCACCGTGGGGGTGCTCCGCGCCTCCTACGTCAAAAAACCCGTGGTAGGACCCCGTGGTACGTGTTTGTGCGGTGCATGGCGCGGTATAGGGCCCGGTATACCGGACCCATCAGCTATATTTTTTTTTTCGTTTCTGGATAAAACCCGTAGCTCTACCCCGTGGCACGGGTTTTTACCGTGCGGTGCACCGCGGCTGAGGTCCGGTGTACCGCACCTGGCAAAAAACCTCCCCAACAGCTAGATCTCGAAAAGTTATGCAGTTTAGGCTCAAAAATCACCTGATTCCGATATCCGAGCGCAAAGATATGACTTGCCGAAGTTTCGTTCCGAAAATTTTTTCTCGCTTCCCTAACTCGATTTCTCCAATACCTAAACATCAAAAACACTAATACCTTCCTCAAATATGCAATATAAACTAAAAATAACTAAATTAAACATAAATTAAAAACGTAAAAGACAAGAAAATTAAAAAAAACTACGGGTTGTCTCCCGTACAGCACTTTTGTTTATCGTCTTTCAAAGTTAGACGTGTTACCTCGATTAAGGCTTGCGTACATAACCTCCCCAATAACGGGTTAGGTCGCGCTCATCTACTATCTGAAGTTTGTGACCCTTCTTAGCTTGTATTTCAATCCGTTTTGACGAAACAACTCGTGTAACTACAAACGGACCCATCCACGAATCCTTGAATCCCCGTGGTCTATTCTCTTGTTTGGGGGCTTTCCATGCAACCATGTCACCAACCCCAAACTCACTTTTGATTCTCTTTTTCACGGGTTGAATGTGGACTTTCTTTTTAATTTCTTTTTTCACAACTCGGAGTGTCGGGGCTTCTATACGTGATTCCTCATGCTTTTCATCCACCAAGTGGAATATTTTAGATTCTTTTCCCACTTGGAAAGTCACGGTTCCCCTATGCATATCAATTATACTGTGACTTGTCGCCAAGAATGGGCGTCCAAGTATCAATGGAACATGTTGACCTGCAATGCTATCAAGGATAACAAAATCTGTAGGTATAGTTAAAATACCTACTTGGACAAGCACGTCTTCAATGACTCCCCATGGCTTTATCGTTGAATTATCTAGGAGCAGCAGATCAATATCTTTTCTTTTGGCATCTCCCATGCCTAACTTCTCGAACAAACTCTTGGGCATGATATTCCTTCCTGAGCCCAAGTCACACATCGCTTTAGCTTTGAAATTTCCACCTATATTAATTTGGAGATATAAAGCTCCAAATTCTTGCATCTTTTGTGGTAATTTCTTTGGAATGGTCGTCAAGCTTTCTCTAGTATGGTCCCTATTCTCAATCTCAACTTCTACACTTTCACTCTTTTTAGACAGATCTTCCTTGCAGACTACCGGTGGTGTAGGCTCTTTATATGCGATTACGTCCTCTATGCATATCGTGCTTTGTTCTTCTAGCTCATTAAGTGGAACTTGTGGTGATTCCACTTCCTCCTCTTCTTGAAGGCTGAACTCTTCAACAACATCGAACCAAACATCGCTATCGATTTCAGTGGCCTCATCATCACTTTGTTTACCTAGGCCAGTTTGCATGTATGGGACGTCGAGTATAGGAACAATGATTTCTTCTGGGCTTGACGTATCTGATTTATTATCACCACTAGGATATGTAATGCTTTGTGGTTGAGGTGGTGATAGTAACGGATGTGTAGGTGGTGGTTCCACCTTACTTTCTTCTGTTTGCACCTCTTGTGCGGTTGTCTCTTCTTTATCGGTTTCTTTTTCTTCTTCCACCTGCTTGAATTCTGGTTCAACCTCCTTTGTAATTTGATCTTTAATAATTACTTCTTCTAAGCTAAGCTTGGTTGGTTCTTCTACGGTTGAAATTTCGAACCCAACATTGCTATAACCCATTTTCTTATGTAATTCTTGTTGTAACTGTTGATTGATCGTAGTGAGGTCCCTTAATCTTTGCTTCATTGCTTGATATTTTTGGTGCATCGAACGTATTAAGGTTGTATTAGCATCTATCTTTGCCGCATGTTGCTTTTCCATACTCTCCAGATAACTTATACTTTCAAAAACTCGGTGAGATGGAAATGCTTGTCGAACCTGTTCTTCTATGATGCTTCGGATTAACGGTGGAGTCTCTTGCTGATATTTTAGAGAAGAATTGGTCACTTGCGTGACTTGTGTCTCCAAGGCCTCCACTTTTGCAGTTTGCTCATTGTGGAGCTGCACAACATTTTGAACCAGATTCACTAAATTACCCATCAGTCCTTCGAGCTTGGTTATAGCTTCTTCTTGTGGATTATGCATGGGTTGTGGTGGAGCTTGCAGTTGATAGCTCGAACCTTCTTGATAAAAATTTTGACTTTGGGCCCCATGCATATTTTGTGCGTAATAATTCTCCATACCTAATAAACCTGAGAAGAGACTAAAAAGAAAACGCGTAAAACTGAAAAAAATAAAAACTTCTACACTAAATAAACACGAAATAGATTTAACTTAAAGATAAATCCCCGGCAGCGGCGCCAAAAACTTGGTGGGGGCAAAGGTGTGATAAAATAATAGATAAATAAAGATAATAATAAAGAGTCACACACCCTTGATAACCACGGAACTCACTGCAAGTATCACAGATCGTATGCAAGTTTTAATGATAAGTCAAGTTCGTTCGCAGGGATTGTATCTGTTAGATCTACTTATGTTTAACAAGCGTAGATGAATTCAGATGTTTGAATAAAATATGAAAAGATAAATAACTATCTAATGTAAATAAATAAATAAAACAAATAAACAAAACAGATAACTAAATATGAAAGTGAGTCAAATAGATTAGGATTACTACGTCTATTACTAAATTGTTATTCTAACCTGTCACATTAAGCATTATATATTAACCAGGATTGCAACAAACCTTAGTGGCTATCTAGTCACACTAGACGATTATGTGGTGTGTCAATAACTAAGAATAATCCTAAGATTGATCAGATCTAGGAAATAGGTCAAAACACATAATACAATATACGCCAAGCTTAACCAATTAAAATAACAAATAGTATTTAAAGATCAAAATAATAATCCAACAATTAAAAGTAAACTTACAGAATAACAGCTTAGAAATATGGTTGAGAATAGATCTATAGCTAATTACTCTAAATATAGAGAAGGTGAGATGCAGAAGAGGGGTTGTCAGTCTCCAATCTTCTTCTTCTTGTCTTCTTCTATAGGTCAACTTGCTTCTTGGATGAATAGCTTGATTCTAATGATGAATATCTATCTAAAGGACTAAGCTATTGTTTAAACTAAGAAAATATAAGTAAAGACTAAGCCTATACTTTGCAATTGAGCAAGGACATGTTTACAATGATAAGAGGGTGTATTTATAGGTATCTTGGAAGCCCTAATTCGTTTTCTTGAAGGAGAAGTAAGTAGTGGACTCCAAGCCCAACTCAAATTCGTAACCCTAAAAACATGAAATCAGGTCCGATCTTCTTTTGGCTCTAACAGCTTCAATATTCATCCGTTTGACGCGTATGAGTACACCAAATTGATCGTCTCGGAAAGCTCTTCGACTTTGCTCTTGACCGTTTCTCCAAATTCCACACCGTTCTTGAGATATAAGCTGATTTGTGGTCGTAGGTGCAGAAATTCAGGATTAAGGCAGGTTTTCCTTTTCCATATTTTTAGCTTTTGTTTCCTTATCTCCAATTACCATGTCTATCTTTTTCCATATCTTGTAGTCTTTGACTTGGAATCTAATTAATCTCCATAATTATCTTTAAAGCTTCACACTAAATAAATAATTAAACCCAATATGCTCTAAAAATATTATTTTACTAAATCAAGACTCAAAATAGGAAAGTGTAGCATTTCTCAAGAAAATCGACTATAATGACTTCTAAATCACTAAAAATGATGTCTCATCCTAATATAAATCTATCACAAATGAGGAGACATCAGGTAGACAGGAAAAAGAAGTAGGGTAGAGCCCTTTTGAGTAATCCACCTCCCATTATAGTGTAGGAGGGAAAAAATAAAGATATTATTTAGATGAAAGAGAAAATTTGGATGAATGAAATATTTATATTTTTTTTAGACAAAGGCAACTAATATATTAGAAAAAGACACCAGGAGTGTTAACCAACTCCTGAAGCGTCGAACAAGTTACAATCGTTACAAACTAAAGATAAAAGATTAGGAGGAGAATTACAAATCCATGTAGGGGATAATAAAGATTTAGATAAAGTCTTCGCTAGCCAATCAGCAACCTTGTTCGCCGTTCTTCTAATACCACTAATACGGATATGGTTGTGGACACGAACCATGTTTCTAATATCACCAAGGATGGCCCTGTCTTTCCAATGACAGTTCGGGCTTGGTGAATACACAGCTTTAAGAACGGCTTCGGCGTCAGTTTCAATACTCACGCAAAGGGAAGCATGGTCTAAAGCAAATTGGACACCAGATCTAAGTGCTTTAGCTTCTGCTTCAAAACTGGAGGAGGCTTCAATGTTCATGGCGAAGCCATTAATAATCTTCCCTTCCCAGTTACGGATTACTGCAGCAGCGGTAACTTTACCAATCTTGAATGAAGCATCTACATTCATCTTTAGTGTAGGCTGTGGAGGAGGTGACCAAAAAGGGGTAGTGGAAATCCTAGACATAGTAGGGATGGGATCAGAAGGAGCATCAGGAGAATTCTCATTACCAACGAAAAACATTTGGCCTTGGAATAAATCCAGCAAGGTCAAGTAGGCATTAAAATCAATAGGGAGGTGGTGGAAAATCACCTTATTCCTGGTCAACCAAATGACCCATAAGCACAAAATAATGATCAGAAGAAGGTTTGATTTCACTTGAACATTGCTCCCTTGATCCACAATGGATCCCACCCAAGACCCAAATCTTAAATCACTACTCTGGGGAATGTGACAATGGAGGGGAGATAAGAACCAAAATTTCTTAGTCCATTCACATTTTAAAAAAAGGTGTTCAATAGATTCTTCTTCTTTGAGGCAAATGTGGCATAAGTCAGTAGATGAACACGAGCGTGAGAATCTGTTTTGTTCAGTAGACAGGGCATTCATCATCACACGCCAGAAGAAAAATTTGAACTTAGGTGGTGCTTGGGATTTCCAACAGAGCTTAATAATGTCAGAAAAGGGAAAGGTAGAAGTAGAGGGATGGATAGAAGGGATGACAGTAGGATGAAAAGCTGAAAGGTAACCTGATTTGCACGAATAAATACCATCCTTAGAATGGGGCCAGATCCAATCCTCCTTCTGATTGGTCCAAGGGATATTAAGTTTTGAAATTTCAGAGACCACATATGGGGGAAAGAGTTGGTTAAGCATGTCCATCTTCCAAGTTCGGGTTGGATTGTGGATCAAGTCAGCCACGAACTTGGGAAAATAAGGATCTTCAGAGTACGAATCAGGTTTCTCAATAAGCTGACCAGTCCAATTGTCATCCCAAATCAATGTATGATGACCATCGCCAATAGGTTTAATCAACTGGGGTTTGAGGAAGGCACAACCTCTACGAATACTATTCCACACCCAAGATCCTTTCTTTATATCTCCAGAATCCATTAAGTTATTATCAGGGAAGTAAACACCCTTAAGCACACGATGGACCAGTGATGAGGGTCGGGTCAGAATTGACCAAGCCTGTTTTGCTAAAAGGGCAAGATTAAAAATTTCAAGATTCTTAATTCCAAGACCTCCAACTTCTTTAGGGGATGATATTTTGTTCCAGTTAATCCAATGAATACCACGGTCCTCTTCATTACCCCAGAGGAAGTGACACGTTAGGGAATTAATCTTTTTAATAACACCTTTAGGGATGGCCAAGAGGGACATAAAATATGTTGGGAAAACATGAATAATTGACGAAATGAGGACAGCTTTCCCAGGCATAGACAGTAGGGATTTCTTCCATCCACTCAGTTTAGAGGCCATCTTATCAATAAGAGAATCCATGGCCTTGGTCTTGGAGTTTCCCCAGTTAGTAGGGAGTCCTAAATAAAGGCCAAGATCCTCAGAAGTGGGCATACGAAAGGCCTCAGTAAGCTGGACTCTCATAGAATCAGGGCAGTTAGGACTCAAGAAAATGGAGGATTTATTGAGATTAATGGATAATCCAGAAGCAAAGCAGAATTTGTATAAGATTTCCTTAAAGGCGTGAATTTCCAAATTTGAGTTCCTAAGGAAGAAAATGGAATCATCAGCAAACAACAGATGGTGGATATGAGGACCATTTCTCCCCAGTTGAATTCCTTTGATATCACCCGCCATAAAATCAGCTTCAATAAGGGAGGAAAGAACATTTGAAACCATGGTAAACAGATAGGGGGAGAGAGGATCTCCTTGGCGGAGCCCTCGAGAAGGTTTGAAAGCCCCTACTTTACTTCCATTAATCAAGACATTGAAGGTAACAGAAGTAACACATTCTTTGATACACGATATCCAATTAGGATTGAATCCCATACGATATAGGACAGCAAAAAGGAAGGGCCAACTTACGCGATCATAGGCTTTATGGAGATCAGCTTTAATGATGGAGTAGCTATCTTTTGAGTTCTTCCTTAAGTGCTTAAGCTTGTGTAACACTTCATGTACAATGATGATATTGTCTTGAATCAGCCTGCCTTTAATGAAGGCAGATTGTGCTGGCGAGATCACATAAGGGATGATACAGGATAACCTAATCACCATAACTTTTGAGAAAATTTTATAAAGGAAGTTCGTACAGGAGATAGGTCGAAATTGCCCTATCCTTTGGGGGTGTTTACATTTGGGGATAAGAACAATATTAGTATCACTAATGGATCCTAATGAAATGGTACCAGAGAGAACCCCATTACAAATAGCCAGGATATCATCCTTGATGAGTCCCCAATATTTCCTAAAAAAGGATCCTGGATAACCATCTGGGCCAAGGGCTTTTGAGGCCCCCAATTGCCAAGTGGCTTGCTTCAATTCATCAGGGGTTATTGGTGATGTAAGCATATCATTCTGGGTTGTGGAGATAGAGGGGGAGATCTTTTGAATAATAGGATCAATGAGCCTAGGCCCTGAGTCCTCATAAAGGTCCTTGAAAAAATTCGTAACCAGATCATTAAGCTCAGATGGGTTAGTAGTCCATGTCTCATCCTCCTTTAATAGGGACACCATTCTATTAGAAATTCTTCTGATGCGAGTTGAGAGATGGAAGAATTTAGAATTTCTATCACCTAATTTAAGCCATAGCACTCTGGATCTAGTGGCCCAATACTTCTCTTCTAGGGACCAGAAAAATTCAATTTCTTTCGAAATAGAAGTAAACAGGTATTGAGAAGAAGGAGGAAGACCATTAGGGTTAGACTGCATAAGGGATTCCAATTTCTTAGACAGAAGATTGATAATAAGGGCATTATTCTTCAAATTAACTTTCTTCCATCTAAGAATAGTTCTTCTACATCTACTCATTCTTTTTGGAAATCTAACAGCAGGGGGGCCCGAGAAGGATCGGGAAGAGGACAGACAATCTTTAACAGCCTGTGAGCAAGATTCAATATCGAGCCATGAAGGATCCAGTTTGAAAGCTGGTCTAGGAATAACAGTAGGTGGATCATCCCAATGAAGGATCATTGGGGAATGGTCGAAACCTATCGGTGGAAGATTTTGAATCCATGAATCAGGGAAAAGGTCAAACCAGGCAGCAGATCCCAGTCCTCTATCTAATTTTTGCAAGATTAATTTGTCCTCAGAACGGTTATTCCTCCAAGTGAAGGAACATCCTTTAGAAGGGATTTCAGACAATTCGTCGAGGACAATATTGTTGTTAAACAGGCGCATTTCAGAGGGGTTCTTCCCTAACCCTCCTACTTTTTCTTGGGCATTACGAATATCATTATAATCACCAATAAATAAGTTAGGGGTTAGAGGATTTTTGCTAGAAACATCAACAATATAATCCCATAAATTTTTTTTACTATTAATATCAGGAAGGGAATAAACAAAATGTAGCATCCATACAAAACCAGAGGCATCAACAGAAGAAATAGAAATATGATTAACAGAAAAAGAAATAACATCAGCAAGCCAACCTTCCATCGTCAAAACAGCAAGACCTCCAGACAGCCCAACGGGGTCAACACTCCACAGCAGGTTCATTTTCAATTTTTTCGCAAGGATAAACATCTTCTTTCTTTTGGTCTTCGTCTCTGAAAGCCCGATGACCCGGGGTTTTTCCTTAGAGATGATCTCCCTAAGGTTTTGGACCGTCAAGGGGGACCCCGTCCCTTGACAGTTCCAAAAAACCCCGATCATGGCTCAGGTGGGGGTTGCTGAGAGCAACCACCCACAACTTCAGGGATAACCGTCGCAATAGGAACCACATCAACAGCCATATCTAACAGGGGGACTTAAATCAAAGAGCCATCATCTTCCTGGAAACCAACCATCTCAGCATGGGATAACTTGCGCTTCTTCGCACTTGGTCCTCCCTTATCCTCCACCGGACGCTCCATAGAAATAGGGATATCGGTGAAGGAGAAGGAGGGTTCATGGATCGGAGTATCGGTAACCAAATAAGTGCTAGGGGACACCATAGGGGTAGAAGATCCAGAAGAAGGAGAAATCGGCATAGAACCCACAGCATCAGGCTCTGCTCTGGTAGAGGAAACCACTTCATCAGTATTATGTGACGGGGAGGAGGAGATCGGGATGGGAGTAGTATTGGGGGGAATAGGAGAGTTGGGAGGAGTATACGGTAGCGGTGTATTATAAGCGGTGGGAGGGGAAGAAGGGTTACTAGAGGGGTTAACCTTGGGAGATTGGGCCGGCGTAACATTATTATTAGGGTTAACCCATTGAAGGTTGGTTTTGCCTTTAGTAGGGTTGGCCCGTGACCAAGTCCGGTTCGAACCCCGATTGCCTGAAGTGGGTAAGGGCTTAGCTGGACCAGTATTCTTGTTAGGCCAGGCTGGCCATTTGGTAGATGAAGTGTTTTCCTCGAATTTCCTTTTAGACCCAGACCAAGAGGGATGGGTGTTGGGTTTGTTGTGTTTGGGTATGGGCCTAGAAGAGGATTTGCGTGCTTGGGCCTTAACACGTGTCGCAATAGAACCACCAACATTACTATTACCAGAAGACTTAAATATATGCTTCAAACCGGTCGGATCTGAACCAACATCTTTCAATAATTCTTTAACTACCAAAGCATATCCTTGTACCTAATCATTAGGACAACCTCGTAAAAACTCAGGGACATTCTCTTCTTTTTTGACTCCATCCTTATCATTGGGTATAGTATTAATAGAAGAGGGACCACCACTGTTTTGATTTTTTGAGGAAACATCCTCTGAGGAAGGTACAAAAGAGTCTTCACTCCCCGAAATGATATGGGAAGGGTCATCCAAATCATCGACTACCACAATCTTACGGCCTCTCCCTTTGACTGGTGTGATGCTCAACCAGTCACCAAAGGGAAATTTAACATAACCTCTGCTACGGACTTGTTCTTCCTTATAAAGATTACATTCAGATGCTGTATGGGTAAGGAGACCACAGAAGTAACAAAACTTACTCAACTTCTCGAACCTGACCTGAACCTCTAAAGTAGGGAGGGAAGGTCTTTCTATGTTAAAGGTTTTGACCAAAGGTTTTTCGAGTTTCCACAGTGCTCGAACACGGAGGAGTTTGACAGTAGCACTAACTTGATTAATATCATAAGCCAACAGGGTACAACCCAAATTTTTACAGATATCTTTCGCATTATCAGGGTTAGCGAAGGCTGGGGGTAGATTCTGGAAGTGGATCCAAAAAGGGGCCATGGAAAAATCGGCTTCACTCATAGACATTTCTGGATGCCAAGCCTGAAGGAGGAGTAAATGTCCATTGATGGACCATGGACGAAAGTTCCATGTGTTAAGAAGATCCTCACGAGAATCAAACATCAGAAAAAATGTGTTAAAACCAGCAGTGACCACATGCAACTTAGATCTAAGGCCCCAAGATCTGTTTGCTGCATATTCAACTGTTTCAGGAGTGATTTCAGAAGAAGAAAGAGTTTTTGAGAGAAGCATGTATCTCCTAGCAAAGATTTCATCTGGTTTGTAGTAGGGAGTTAATTTCATTGTGATAACCGAATCGGAAGCCATGGGAGAGTAAGAGGAGAGAGAGAGAGAGTTATCAGAGGGAGAGTGTGAAGGGAGAAATGAGAAGAAGAAGGGATAATGTTGCGATAATATAAAGGTAATAGAAGCGTACTAAGAAAGCTTAGAGAGGTTCTTGGGATTACAAAGGCAGAAAGTAAAAAGTGACCTCGGGAATGAACAGAAGGGGTGTAAATAGCCGTGTGAGGTGTGAGAGGTATACCCAAGAGGGAATGATTATGGACTAGGGAATAGCAAAAGACCACCATTGAAGAGAGGAGAGAGAAAGCTCATGTTTTTAGAGAGAAATATTTATATGGAGGTAGGAATTTGAAAGATAAAGAATAGTCGGAAAATAGTAGAGGCAGTCAATACTCAATAGTTTAGTTTTGGCTTTCATAATTAATATTCTAGATGCAGATGAATTGTTCTTAGAGCCACTAAATAAGCGAGGATTCATACCCATGTTCACCTTAAAAGGATAAATCATTCGATTATATGACATAAATCAAATGCCAGAAATATAGTCATGCAATTGCTTTCTCAATTCAAACAATACACTTATTTCATCATTGACACAATATCATCTGCTAAGTTAAATTTATAGCAGTAAAAGTTTAAATTGGCGAACACCAATTCCTAATAGTCAAGTATACAACAAAAGAGTTAGTATATGATTGTTATAAAACGTGTGTACTCTACTCTACAGGTTTTGTGACTACTACTCAATACTAATCTAATATTTTGTTCAACTCAATACTAATCTAATATCACCTGACCTTTCTCCTCAACTAATCTCTCCCTAGTCTTGTTCGCCTGCACCAACGATTATTCACTCATGATTAGTTTCTTAACAAGACCAACGATTATTCACCCAAATGGTTAAACAAAACAATAAATTTTAAAATTATTAACAAAAACTAAGACCTGTTTTTCCCAATTTGTGCAACATGTAATGATTGATAGAAGGATAGTTTGTAATGTAGCACCACACATAATCCCAATCCAAAGACCTCTCCCTCTAAATTTTAGAAAAAAGCCCAATGTAGCAGCTATTGGAATTCCACAGAGATAAAACGATGCAAGATTAACATAAGCTCCAATATCTTGCCACCCACATCCCCTTGCAACACCTATAGCAAAATAAATAAGTGAAAAAGATGTTTATATGGAAAATAATTATTGCACTTATTTTTTATGAGAGATATGTATATATACCTGAAAGAGTCCCTTGTACACTATCGAGTATAACGGATATACAAAGAAGAGGAATCATAGCATTGACATAATTAATAACTTCTATTTCATTACTATAAACATAGCCAAAAATGTGTCTACTAGAAAAAAGTGTTATGGCTACTATTATTGTCTCTGTAATAGCAAGAATCATCCCTCCTATTACTGATATTCGAGCCTCTTGTGATTTTCCAGCTCCTAACTCATTCGAAACTCTAGTACTGTATGTCAAAAAAAAAAATTAAAATTGTTAATTTCAAAATTTAATAGTGTAAGGTTTTGTTTATTTTTTTATGTGATAAGTTCACTACTTAAAAAACAGCTGAATATAACTTATTCTTTATTCTGTTCAAAGAGAGTGTCTGAACGAATCAGATTTAGATTGAAACTTTAAGAAACGGATCAATTAAAAGTCATTCAAATCTGAATTGGTCAGAAAAAACAAACGCTCTTATTGTCTTATTAATTCATGGTTTAAATAAACCAGATTAATATCTCATTAAGTGCAAACAAATATACTAAAATATAACAAATTATTCTCTCTTACCTTACAGCGGCTGAAATTCCATATGGTATTGCATAAAGTGTAGATAAAGTGTTTAGGCTGTGTTAACATAGAACAAAAAAGTAATTAGTATTTCCTTTAATGCCCCTCAAGAAGGTGATACAACACATACCATACAGATAATACTGAAGTTTCGAGCTGTGGATTTGGTAAAAGTCCAGATAGTAAGATAAGTAGCTCAAAAGACCACCACTCTAGACTACAATTGAAAAAATCAAAAATAAATTTGATATATATAGAGAGAGATGAGTTCTAGAGAGAGAAAGTGAGAGTACCATATCATAACAGCAGAAGGAACAGCAAATCGAAAAAACTCTTTAACTCCATGAAAAATCTCCCATGAAACAGAAACTCGAGTTTTCTCGCAATCCGGTGAAAATTTCATATACAATCCAAGAATAATAACATTTAACCACATAGATAAACCCATAGCTATAGCAGCTCCAATATTACCCAACCCAGATTTAAACACAAGTACCCAACAAACCGGTACATGGAAACAAGTAGTGCAAAACGAGCTCATAAGCATAGGAAATATCAATGTTTGCATTTGAAAGTATCGAATAAGTGGTTGAAGAGTTGCGTAAGCAAAAAGAGTCGGGATAAGGTACGTTATAAACTTTCCAGCTTCACGTGAGATCATAGGATCTTGACCAATAAGAACTAATATTCTACTTATAAATATCCATACAATTAGTAAAGGTATGGTAACTATTATGAGAGAGAAAATAGCAGTGTATGTTTGTGTTCCGACTCTTTGATATTGTTGAGCACCATAAGATTGTCCACACAGAGTTTCCAAAGCAGAAGACATTCCTAACTGTTCAATTTGTAAATCATTTTATCTCAATTACTATCAGATTTCTCTATGATCAAAAAAAAAAAAAAATCATAAAGGAAAGAGAACTTACAAGGAAACTGAAACCAGTAACATTTGCAAGAGAAAAAGCAAAGGCAGTGCTAGAGAGTGAAAGTTCACCTAAGTGACCAACCATCATGATAGATATAACTTGTAACAAATATTGTGATAAAGTTACAGCCACCATAGGTCCTGCTAAATAACCGAGGTTTTTTATCTCTATAATTATAACCCACCATTCTAAATTCTTCTCTTCTTTCGATAACAAACTTTCTTCTATAATCGCACTTTCCATTTTAAGGGAAAGTGAACGATTTTGGATACGTAAATTAAAAATTAGTTTGGATTAAAAAATTGTAATAAAATTGGGGAAGAACTGAAAAATAGAGCGAGGATTTTTCATCACAGAATGGTACCGTGGACGCCGGGTTGATACAAGTTTGTCGAGAGCTGGAAAGATTTTTTATGACGTTGGGAACGGTAAAACAGACATGGACTTGGTCTTCTCGTTTTATTTAAAAATGCCCACTTGACTTTTTTTTTTTTTTTGACATTTTCTATTTAGTGTTTAGCATTTATTTATTTATTTTATTTTGACAATGTAATTTGTAGTGCTTCGCATTTATTATTTATTATTATTATTATTATTATTATTGTTATTTTTATTTTGACAATGTAAACCACAAATTACAACTAACAAGTAATAAGTTAAGACTAACCAATTCTTAATCGAGAAATTTGGGACCACAGGAGATCTTGGCCTTTCTCATCAAGCGTCCTCTGCCTAGCATGTCGCGCAGTCCGATCTACCATCCCACTGAGATGTCGAGGTAAATGTTTGAAGTACATGTTCACATGCTCTTCTGCAATAAGCTCAATCCTCTTCGCAAAAGGTTTGACACGCCACCCCACTGCTAACATCGACTTAATACCTTAAATTACATCAAGGTTATACGGACAAATGATAGTCTTCTTTTCCTTCTCATGTTGACACATCATAGCCGCTTCCAAGACCACTGTTGATTATCCTTCAGCAGCTGATTCCACCAGAATGGATTTAGAGAAAATCATTATGTTCCCTGAGCGAGTATCCCGTTTGATAATTCCAATTCCACTATTCTCAACCCTTGTTTTGAAAGAGCATTGCAAGTGATGATTGTATGTGTACCAGTAAGCTCTGTTGCAGTCCAAGGATTAGTGAATGTGGTATTGTGTGTTTCTCTAGTAATATTTGCAATTGCATTTCATTCATTGCCAAAAAGATCTTTCATACTAGTATGTATTGTGTTTATCACACTATTTGTGTCTAAATGAGAATTTTCGTGAATAACTTTCATTTTCAGTTTCCATATGTTCTACATTATCATCATTATGTATGTTGTACGTGTCATTTATCCTAGTATTCTGCATTTGCTCCTTTATAGATGTTTGTTATCTAGTCGCCCAAATTATCTTCTATATCTTCCAGAATCTGGATTTGGAGAGCTGATCTTGCCTAGACCTATTTACAGAAAGAGTAGGTTAGTAGTAAATGTGTTACCGTTCTAACCTTTATCGGCACCAGTAGCACTAGTTATCAATAGCACAATGTTTTAGTCTCAAGTTTTTTCTTGTAGGTAAAATATTCCTATAAGCTTTCATATAAAAGATCCAACTTTGTTTGGTACATTAGCTTTCCAAACCATGTTCCACAACGTTGGGTCTCTAAGTTGTCCTTGTTAAGAGGATTGTACTTCCAAGTTTTCAGCTCTAATGGATAGAGCGCGGTACCTTGATTTGGTAGTGTATACTCCTGAATGCGTGTGAGTCCACGTGAAAGTATCATGTTCGTCCCTTGTTAAAATACGTATTCTATTAATTTCACCCCGGATAGGCTCCGAGATTACTTGATCAATTGTTTTCCAGTCCCACTCATCTTTATCGCTTTTCATAAGTTGGTCAACTATTTCCAATGTCGTCCCCATGGGTTTGTCTTTAATAATACATGAATGTAGCCACATGTGTCCCCAAATGCTAGTTCTTTCTCCGTTTCCAATTTGGACGGTTCCTTCTTGAATCATCAGGTCCTTTCCTTCTAGGATACTTGCCCAAGATGATAATCTGCTTTGTCTCAATTTTACCTCCAAGAAGTCTGTTTTTAGGGTAATAAATACCCTTGAGAATCTTGCTACCGCCTACCAGTGAGGTGGAAATTTGAAGTAATTTCCATGCCTGAGCAGCGGGCAAGGTCGTGTTCATTCTTTTTAAGTCTCGAAAACCCATACCTCCTACCACTTTTGTTGTCGTCATTTTCTCCCGGTCAAGCCAATGGATCTTTCTTTTCTCGAGAGAGTTCCACCAAACTTTTGGGATAATTGACATGAGTTTCCTACAAAAAGTGACCAGAAAGAAAAAAATAGACATAGCGTAAGTAGGAATGTCATGTAGATCAGCTTTGATCAGTATTTCTTTCCCTCCTTCCGATAATAGCTTGGCAACCCATCCTTGTGCTTTGGTCAAGACCTTATTCGCGTGTTCGTCTCGATCTTAGAGCGCTTATGACACAAGGGAATACCAAGGTATTTTCCTAGGTCATTAGATTCCTTGATCTGTAGCACCTCTACCGTTTGCTTCCGGAGGTCGTCCGGAGTGTGTTTTCTAAAACAGATAGATGAGTTGTCAAAATTAACCTGTTCTCCCGAGCGATCTGCAATACGTGTCAATACATTTATTGAATTTCGTGATTTTTTCCCATTCCAGTGAAAGGAAAAATAGATAGTCGTCTGCAAACTGTAAGTGAGAAATCACATGACAATTGCGTGTTATTCTGATCCTCTTAATCCGACCCTGTGTGACCTTGTTTTCTATTAGAGTAATAAGGGATTCTGTCATTAGTGAGAACAGAATTGGAAACTTCTACACAATTTTTTGTAACACAGGATGAAAGTAATGAGAAAAAATAAAATAAAATAATATAAAGGTTTAAAATTCTTTATTATATAAAAGTAATGAATATTAAATTAAAAATGGACATGTACATACAAAATAGACATATTTTTTTTATATATTTATTCAAATCTTGGATAATCTAGGAATTATTTTTAATAATAAATTCTAGCAAAACATTTATATGAGATCTTTTATTATAACCTAACCCTTATGAAAGGACGACCTTGAGGGTAGGTTAGGTAAGCAACCGTTTCAGACTCTTATTATTTTAATATTTTTAGAGATTTTGATCATCTAAATGTATTATGTGTACATAAAATATATATCTATAACATAAATAGTTAAATAATAATATCAAGGTTGTTTGGTGGTAATATCGTTTCTTTTTGTCAGGACCGACCATGCCATTATGGATACACAATATATTTTGGTAATGTATATTTGTATTAAATTAGATATTTATTGGTTTCAATTAATATTCTAACCAATACATGTGTCTAATGAGAATTTTGATCTTGTGCAAGAATCAATTTACTAATTTTGCATGAACGTGGTCAACCAATAAGTAAAGAAAAGTCTTTTATATATTTCTCTCGAAATGTGGATATAGACATTGCAGAAAGTATCATAAGACAAAGTGGATATTGCCGTAGTGAAGGATTGGGTAAATATTTTGGGGTTCCAATTCTATCGGGAAGAATACCCAAGGGATTTTACGGTAACATGATTAATAGCTTGAGGGGTAAATTGGCAGGATGGAAAAGCAGTGCTCTATCATTAGCAGGTCGGATTACTCTTGCACAATCGGTTCTTTGCGCAATGCCGGTGTATATCACGCAAGTGGAAATTTTGCGTACGTACGTGAAATTGATTGAATAGTTAGGGATTTTATTTACGGATCAACTAAAGAACAAAGGAAGACCAACTAGGTTGTTTGGGAAAAAGTGTGTTTACCAAAGAGCCAGGGTGGTTTGGGATTTCGTAAGGTTGAAGATATGAATATGGCGCTTCTTAGAAAATTTGGATGAAAATTAATATATAATCCAAAGGCGTTTTGGGTGGAAGCACTTAGTCAAAAGTACTTTAAGAATAGTTATCTTTATTATTCAGCAAAACCTTATGATTCTTAGATTTGCTAGCCATTGTAGAAGGTATTGTCGTAGTGAGACGGAGATCCGGGTAGACGGCAAAAAACGGGTTAAGTGTATCTTTCTGGTTATGTATATAGGTCGGAAATGAACCATTGGTGGAATAGGCATTAGTTGAGATTGGTAAGGAGATTCGTATCGAAAAAAATAAGAGAATATATAAGGGAGGACGGATCTTGGGAGTGAAAGCGTTACGAAGAACTACTTTCCGAACACAAATTTCAAGAAATAGCGATGGTGGTGGTTAGCTCGAATTATATGGATAAGGATATATTATCATGGAAAAATGAGGTCAGTGGAGTCTATTCGGCCAAATCAACACTTTGGGAGTCTCCAGAGTGCGTGAGGGAGAATGAAATAGATTGGAAGAGAATATGGAAGCTGAAATGCCCCAAAAAATCCGAGTTCTAATTTAAAAAGCGGTACAGAATAGACTAGAATAGACTAGCCACAGGGAAAAACCTAGTAATGCGAGGAATGGAAATTTCGAACATGTGTAAATGGTGTGGTGTCCAAGAGGAAAATGATGATCACTTATTCCGTGAGTGTATAACGGTAAAGTGTGTGTGGGATAGAATTGAGTGGGAATATCAGGGGAGAAGGGAATGGGATGGGTGGGAGAGGTTTACTGATCATAATAGTCACAGGTCAGTAACTGTAATTCGAACTCAGCAAATTAATAACATTATTGAAGATGAAATTTCTGCTGTGGGTCAACTACTGCGCCAGGTGGAAAGTAGGAATGGTGCCTATCGATTGGAAAATGCTGTGAGCAGCAGTAATAATAACAATAATAATAGTAATAATAACAGCGCTTGGCATTTGAGTAACAAGGACTTGACTGTGCAATTATTATTAAATTCCAGCAGCAATATTTCTTTTCCGCAGCAAGGGGGAAACATTTAGCTGGAAGAAGGAATCAACCTTGGACACCAGATTCAGAGTGGACATCAGCTTCAAGACAGTGTCTGCGAGAATGGACGTTGGTGCAACAAGAATTTGAAGGAAAAAGGTTTATATACGGGTCTACCATGGGATGTATTTTGTACAGCAATCGTGGGGGTCATTTGGTCGGAAAGACACGAGGCTAAGAACGAGGAGTTTGCGAGGGAAGAAATAATCATCAAAAAAGCGTAGTATATAGCCGCGGACTATGTGAGAGCTTGGCGTGCAAACTTTAGTAAAGGTAATAATTATAAAGATCACGTTGAATGATCGGATGGTGTAAGCCTAATCACGGGTTTAAACTCAAATCGGATGGAAGCTGTATGACG
Source organism: Nemophila menziesii (assembly GCA_029959085.1). Classification (NCBI taxonomy): domain Eukaryota; kingdom Viridiplantae; phylum Streptophyta; class Magnoliopsida; order Boraginales; family Hydrophyllaceae; genus Nemophila; species Nemophila menziesii. The sequence goes on along the minus strand of JARWIR010000018.1, from coordinate 25,819,406 downwards.
GAGAGAGGCATAGGAGGTGCAGGATGTTTATTGAGGGATACGGAAGGTAATTGGATAAAAGGTTTCGCGATAAATATCAAGTGTTCTCTCGCGGTCGTTGCAGAACTTGAGGCGCTATATGAGGGGATGAAGATGGCAGTGGAGTTAGGAATCAAGGAGCTATGGACTGAAACGGATTTAAAAAGATGCTTTAGAAGCGATTAACCATGCGGAAAGAGGACTAGGACTTGCGACATTTTGGATAGAGGGGATTCGGAAGATCATGGAAGAAAATGACTGATTCGAATGCAAGGGCATCTGTAGGGAAGCTAATGCTTGTACTGATTGGTTAGCTAGGCTAGGTCTAAGACAAAGGAACGAGTATGAGCTTTACAATGATTTCATGGATTGTATTTAGAGTGTATTTACTAGAGACCGGGCCAGATAGACTTGTACTAGACAAATCTTTTCTGATGTTTTTCATTCTAGTATGAATATATAATAGGGCTTTTCTACGGTATTAGGACGTCCATTATAACACCAAAAAACAAATATATAAATAATAACTTCACCCTTTTGACTAGTCAATAAATACTCTACTAACAAATTTAGAACTTAATTAGTGAATAATCTCTTGTTGGTCAGTTTAGTCTTTTATCGCTATTCACGTTAGACTAATATCTCATGAGTTTTCTTCTCCACAATTTTTTCTTGGGTCTTCATCGCCTGCAGCACCAAAGCAGATGTGTTTAGTATAAACAAGGGAATAATGTAGATAGTTTTAAAAAGCACAATCATGTTTCAAATAATTGATGACAAGTAAGACCTGTTTTTCCCAATCTGTACGGCATGTGATGATTAATAGAAAAATAAATTGTAATGTTGCACCGCAAAGGATTCCGATCCATAGACCTTTTCCTCTCATTTGTAGGTAAAAACCTAATATAGCAGCAATAGGAATTCCGCAGAGATAAAATGCCACAAGGTTAACATAAACTCCAATATGTTGCCACCCACATCCTCTTGCAACACCTAGAAATATAAAAAAAGATGTATGATGTTACATAAAAAGTTATATAAACAATTTTCAGATTTCAAGCCCCTAGACTGTTTCATTTGGTATATATGGCGGATTAAAGGGATTGATTACTCTCCCTGAACATAACATAAGGTCCAATAGTGTAATTAAACAAATAAAAGTCCAAGGGGCACCTATTCTTGTATCAGGCCAGGCGCATCCAAGATTTTCCGTTTTTGGAGCTAAATGTTAGAACAATTAGCAAGGTTCCCGTAAAAAAAATGGACTTGATTTCTACATATATGTTTACAGTACAGGGGCTAAATATGACAAAAAACTATCTGGGCTAAATTTTATATCCTGAAGCGGCTATTTTACTCATTTTTTCTTTACAAAAAGTATAAGAGCTAAATTTATGTCATTGGGGTTGATATATATATTTCTACTTACATTTTTTATCCAAATATTTTTTTTTTCCCTGAAGAATTTACACAAATTCCCGAGATCAATGGAGACCTAAACCCCCATTGCCCCCACCCCTAAATCTGCCCATATTTATATATTAGGTATGTGGCCCCATAATTTTTAAATTCAGCCGTAGTTCGTGCTTATGTTTTTTTTCTTTCTTGTGGTATGTAGGTGGTCCGGACCAGCTTGCGCGCACCATGACTAGTTCTGAGAGAATATGCAAGTCTCCTCATGCATATTTCCAAGTAAATCAAAACAAGGTTGTTCATGTTCAGGGAGGGTCCGAACCTTGTAAGTTGTACCTCTTATGTTTAAGTGCTGAAGAAATAACAAGGCCCTAACTAGTTGAGCTAACCCTGGTTCCCGTGCTCATGCTGAGATGAGACTGATAAGTGTGAGAAGTATGTCTAACCTGAAAGAGATCCTTGTAGACTATCCATTATGACTGAAAAACAAATAAGAGGAGCCATATCCGTGACATAATTAACAACTTCAAGTTCATTGCTGAAAATATAGCCAAAAACATGTCGACTATAAAAGAGGGCTATGGATACTATTATCGTCTGTGTAAATGCTAGAATCATTCCTGCTATAACTGATATCCGAGCTTGTTGTGCATTTCCAGCTCCTAACTCATTTGACACTCTAGTGCTGTATTAAAAATACGAGTAATTAAAATTTTATCTACACGTGCAGAAAAAGAAAATGAATCATAAAGCATTTTGCCCACCTTACAGCTGCAGAAATTCCGTATGGTATTGCATAGAGTGTAGCCAAAGTGTTGAGGCTACGAACAAAAAGCACAAAAGAATTAGTAAGTCATACTATTAGTTTGAGTAAATTGCATTATTTTAACCAAAAGAGTAGCGTAACGCTTAATTAATTAAACATAATTAAATGTCAAGGTGTACTTGTATGGAAAATTTAACAAAAAGGCCATTGATGCTAGTTTCGTAAGGAGAATACAGAACATACCATACAGACAACACAGAAGTCTCAAGCTGTGGATTCGGCAAAAGTCCAGATAGCAAGATAAGTAGCTCAAACGACCACCACTCAAGACTGCAAGACAAAAAATATGTGAACAATTTTCATCAATTATGAGAAAAATAAAATAAAGAAAGACAGAGAGAGTACCATATCATGAGAGCAGAAGGAAAAGCAAAGCGAAAAAACTCTTTAGTTCCACAAAAAATCTCCATTGAAATTGGGACTCGAGTTCTCTCACAACTCGGAGAGTATTTCATATACAAGCCAAGAATTATAACATTTAACCACATCGAGCAACACATAGCTATTGCAGCTCCAATATTATCCAACCCATATTTGAACACAAGAGCCCAACAAATAGGTACATGGAAACAAATACTACAAATAGAACTTATGAGCATAGGACGAATCATTGTTTGCATCTGAAAGTATCGAACCATAGGTTGAAAAGCCGCGCAAGCAAATAGCCCCGGGATAAGGTGTATTATGAATTTTCCAGCTTCATGTGAAATCAGAGGATCTTGACCAAAAAAGATCAATATTCTTCCCAAAAATATCCATAAGACTGACAAGGGTAAGCAAACAATTACAAGACAAAAAATCGCAGTGTATGTTTGTGTTCCGAGTTTTTTATATTGTTGAGCACCAAAAGCATGCCCACATTGAGTTTCCAGTGCAGTTGCCATACCTAACTGTTTCAACATTCAGAATTTAGTTAGTTTCTATATATATTATCTCTAAATATATTTGCTAACATGATTAAACCACACATGCAATTTGTACTTGTTTTTCAATATGGAGATATAAAACGGAGATTTGTCTATAGTATTCAATTTAGTACATGGAAGTGTCTTTCTAAAAGTATTTAAAATGTTTTTAATCTTTAAATGTGTTTAGACCCTAAAAAAACATTTTTATAAGTAAAAACATCAAATATGTGCTTTATTAATTCTAGATTCAAATTTTTTTTAATAATTTTTATAAATATTATAATTTTATTTTAAAAATATTTTTTACTCTAAAATATGGACTTGGTATATATATATTTCCTCCTGCATCTAGTAAAGAGTTTGATATTCACTAAAAAAAGAAAAACAAATTCTGCTTAAATCAATTAATGAAGGTGAAAAAGTCATCTTTCTACATATTCAATTCAGAGATAAAAAAGTTTTTACTCCATGACTATTAATTCTTAAAACATTCTCAATTATTAAGGCAATTTCCGATCATTAAAACACAAAGTATATAAATATTTTTCGATGACACGAGGGACTTTCAACCATACAAATCGTGAAATATATCATAAATACATATACAATAGTAGAAAAAACTTACAAGAAAGCTGAAACCAGTGACACTAGCTATAGAAAGAGCAAGGGTAGTGCTAGAGAGTGCAAGTTCACTCAAGTGACCAAGCATCATGAGCGATATCTCTTGTACTAAAAACTGTAATAAGGTTACAACCACCATTGGTACGGCTAAATAACCAATCTTCTTTATCGTACTTAGAATATCACACCACCTTATTTTCGGTTCTTCATAACTTTCCTCTTTTTCTTCCTTCATTAACAAACCTTCCTTTAAATTCGTTTCTCCCATTGTTAGAGTCTCCTTGATCATAACTCGAACAAGAATTAGTTTTGTTCGGGTTACAAAAAGACATAGAAAAAAGAAGAGCAATAAAGATTCTAATAATTTGTATAAAGTGACGATAGGTTGTACTTTTTCCTTTAGTTATATATAGTGTTTGACCCTTAGTCAAAGACAAGCACTAGTAGTAGTGTTTGAAACAACTTCAAATTCCTCCTTTTGTTTCCTACTTAACTTATAACTCCTTTAATATTACGGTTAAGTTAATTATAAAACTAGTACTTATTGTATCATCTTTATTTTGATTGGTTGAATATTTTAATTACGTTTTCTGATAAGTGCCTTTTCTGGAATATCTTTGTGCAACTAGTTTGGCCCAATAGGGCACCAAGGACATCAAGCCACCTCCTCCTCGGCTCCTCCCACCCTTGGGCGGCGGGGTAGCTTGGACCACGGCAACACCACCACCACCCTGTCCCTTTCTGTACCCTCCACACCCAGGCACCACCGCACAAAACCATCTCCACCATCAAGCGCGCGTATATTATTGTCCAAGCGGCAGAAACATGTCTTTTTTTTTACAAAATCGAACACTGCCATTGGGAAGAGAGAAAATAACGGACATGACTGATGGTAATAACACGACCAGGGTATCGAAGAGGCCTCTCTTCCATGTTGATTAAGATAAGTTGAAAGCACATATAGCACAAGTGAATGTGAGTTTTGGACACCTTATAGCACAATTATCTAATCAAAAGGATTATGATAATAGAAGTTTAGATTGGGAATAAATGTAGATAGGTACATAAAGCTTGAGAGATGTGTCGGTTATTAAACCTGAGTGCAGTTTGAAGGGAGCTGTACTAAGTAGCAGCTTAATTTAGTAAACCGAACATCTCGAAGCAGCAGCTCGGTGAATACTGTAACAGAAGCTGCTGCTGCACACGAAAAGCTGTCTGAACAGGACATCTTTAAAGTACTGGACAGCGTTGGTTTGGTGGTTACTTGCGCAGAGACAGCTAAAGCTAATTCGGAGAATGATTCTATTAGTACAAAGGCCATGATTAAAGATAAGATAGTAAAATTAAATGGGGGTCAAAAATATGCGAGTATTTAGATTGGTTAACGAAAAATTCGTCAAAAGATCGGGTAATGAACATGTCTAGGAGGATGCGGGTAGTTTGGTTGGTTTGGGTTTGTCGACTGATTTAGGTGGTGTGGATAGTTATGAACCGAGTTTGGGTATAGTTAACAAAGAAGAGACACCTTTTAAATTAGTAATTAGCAAGAGGAAGGTTAGCGAAAAGAGATTATTGCTAGCTAGACGTGTATATGCACGTGAAAAGAGAAACTATTGGAGAGACATAGGCGCTAGTATAAAAAGCGCTAATAAGGGAAACCCTTCATTATATCTTGGAATACGAGAGATTTTGTCTCTATCCATAAGAGACGAGAAGTAGTTAGACTCATTAGAAGGAAAAATCTTGATGAATTGAGAATTTGGAAGCAAAAAGTAATCATAGAAGTGTCGATAAATTCATGTCTACTATGTTACGAAGTTAAAAGCACGTGGATAATTTTGATCTAGTTGAGTACGGAAGGATTCTAGTTGATTGGGACCAGGATAAAGTTGAAGGGGAGGTACTCTCAAGTACGCCTCAAGCCACCTGAAGTAACATTATTCCCTCCTTCCTCTCTCACTAGACCAGCCCCCTAACTTCTCTAAATTGCACACAGGCCCCTCCCCCTGTTTTGTTCGATATATCTCCTTGACTAAGCTCGACTAAGCTCGTTATTGTTACTTTTTTCCTTTGCCACCCGCTCTAAAATGCACAACATCCATGTTCATTTCCAACACATCATTTTTCCCATCCAAGCCCGTATTTATTTTTTAGTTTTTTAAAACCGTATTAATTATTATATTATGATTCGACCCCCCGTTTGCCTTTTATTTTTCCATTAGATCTCATAGCGCCACCCAACTTGTTCTTGTCCACTGTTCCTCCCATTTTTGTTATGCGCAGCTAAAAGGTTCCCCTTAGCCTTCCCCATACTATCCTCACCTTCTTCAAAAAATAAAGATTCATACCTCGATCCAAAATTTTTATTTTGGCCTATCACCATTTAACCCCTGTTTACGGGCTCCACTTTTGTTTCCATTGCGCTGGACATTCATCCATTCGCCGTATGTGGCTTTTTCTATAGCCACATCAACAAAACCAGCTCTGTCATATTCAAATCCTGTTCTTCCGGATTTTCTGTCTGATGCACCCCCACCTTCGGACACGCCTCCTTACGATGACCAAATCTACAACATTCAAAACAAATCATGTGAAAACCCTCGTATTCCACATTACATGTTTCGCCCCCAATATGAATCTTCGGAATTAACGGTTTATTGAAGTCTAACTCCACCACTAGACGCGCGTAATTTCCCCTTTTACTTGTTTTAGTTAACGGATCGATACGGACCGCTTTTCCAATTTTATCACCCGTCTTCCTTAGTATCCTAGTCGTGTAATTATGCATGCCTACATTCGATACCCTAACCTAAGCAGTAGTTGTAGTTATAGATGTTTCACGAGGCTTAAAATCAGGAGTCCATTCTCGAACCACCAAGTAGGGGTCATAAATCATCCACGACCCCCTCTAGTACGAATTCCAAGTCGGCACGGATTGAGAATTTGACCATGAAATATCCATGACCAATGCCCACCAACTCAAAAAGACCTTTGGAGCTCCATATTTGTCTCATTTTAGTAGTAAGATACCTTATAACCAAGAAGTTTAATTACTACGTATTGCTCCATAGTTCAATTCCCTAATTATTTCCTCTCTAATTCTAACTGCTTGAGGATAATCACAGTTTTCAATTATTTTATCATCCTCAACTAATGACAAGTAATCTCTGGCTTCCTCGGTAAATTTAGATTTTCCGTTATTTTCATTTGAATCGACAATTACACGAATAAAAACTATCAACCTGTAACCGCAGGACTGAAATTATTATGGCTCCTTTTTGATTGGGTTTTGTTGGCTTGTCGAGCCCAGAATCTCTGTGGACCTTGCTCGCTTGTTGAGTCTGTGATTTTCCATGGCTGTTGATAGACTAGAGAATTGCCCTAGGTCGGCCTAGCCAGTATTAGAATCATCTGTTAACATTTGAGTATCGTTCTGCTCCACCTCTGCCACGGCGTTGGTAATTAATTTTAGGGTTAATGCCCAATAGGCACCTGCCACCTTACACTCTTGCCCATAAAAGGCACCGTATTTTTTAAAAAACAATGAGTAATGGAAAACTTCCCATAACTCAAAGTTTGAGTTATGGGAAGCTTCCCATCACTCAAAGTTTGAGTTATGGGAAGCTTCCCATTACTCAAACGACTCTTTTTATGGAAAAAAAAGGAAAAAGCAAAATATATGTGGTCTTTTATGGCAAAAAAATGATAATTAGGTGAAGAGGGAATTAATTCTAACTTGAGATGTTTCTTGGACAATAATTCTTAATTTAATTTTATAATAGCGGTTACGCCATTTATGGATTGAAGGGAGTCAAACGGAAAAGAAGAAATCTTCACAGAGGCGTCGTAGTTGGACTTTTAAGGGTTAAAGAAAATATTATCATCTTATTTTTTTTTTCACTTAATAAACTTGTTTTTTCTTTTACCAATTAAATTTTATTTTATGGATGATATTTGAATAACATATATAATTTTCATGGTACTTAATATTACTCAAAAAATAATTACAGATGATATCCACCACTTGAGATTACAGATGATATCAACCATTGAAGAGCTCAAGTCAATAGTACTTGATGAATATAGGGAAATGAAAATACAATTGGAATGGTTCCTGAAGATACTAATTCAAGGACAAAGTATTGATACATGATCTATCTGGACGCTTCACTGTGATGGAAGTACATGGTCAGAGCACAGAGTTTGATTGGAGGCAGATTCGAAAGGTCAGACGCCCGCAAAAAAAAGATTCGGGTTTTTCTTTGGCGACTTTCTCTAAAGAATCCCTTCCCCGGAGAATTTATGGAGGAGGGGAGTTACTGAAGGGTGTGTAGTATATGCGTAGCGGCAAGAGAAGACGCGAGACACATTTTGATGGAATGTAAGCTCGCCAGGGAGTTGTGGAGGTGTCTCAGTTTGCAGTGTTTAGTATCTGTCACAGGCAGGTGAAAGAGTTCGATTCTCTCCAACAGGGCCATGCTTCGTTCAGGACTTTGAGTGATCACTTTGCAGCAGAATCTGGAGGTGCGGTTGAAGCTGCAGGAGCTGGCGAAACTGATGCCAGCAGCGGATCAGCAGCTGCTGCAATTAGGCGGATGGTGGACTGCAATTTGCGTTCCAAGCTGATATATGAGGGACTGGAATGGCAATTAATTTTCCGTGCAGCGCTGTGGTGTATTTGGAGAAAGAGGAATGAAGTAATTTTCGACCCCTCAGGTTGCTATCAAAATGGTGACAGTGTGCGAAGAGAAGTTATAAAGATGGCCGGAGATTTTGCGCTCACGTGGGAGAATGAATGGCCGGAGGAGTTATATATTCAGAAAAGAGTTGTTTAATGAGATGGGTTAAACCACTTGGGCGTAAACTATATATAGATAGGTGTTATAATTTAGCTAATAATGTTGCTGGGATAGGAGGGATCTTAAAGAATGGTGAGGGGGCGTTTATTGTGAGTGTTTTGGGTTCTTGCGAGGTACGTAGAGTCACCGTATTGCTCCGAACTTTTGGCGCTACAGTATGGTATGAGGTGGGTTGTGAGTAAAGGTTTTAACGAGCTAGATATAGAAGCCGACTCAAGTGAGTTTTCATGCGCTAGTGAAGGGCGGTGGAAGCTCGAGGAGTCGGCCTTGTCGTGTGTTGCGAGAGTGCGAGGGAATTCTTTGAAGTAAATCAAATTTTGAGTTGTCCCATATTTACTGAGAGTCGAATTTGTGCGCGATTATGTTGGCAAAGAATTGGTATAGTGGCCGACAAAAGTCCATGGGTCCAACATGATTCCCTATTCAGAGAGTAGCACAACGAAGGATAGGTGCGGAGGTGCGACTCCTAAACTAGTGTTAGAGGCTGTGTGAGGTCTTAGTTTTATTTTATTTTAACGACTTTAACCCTTATTTGTACGAAGAAAAGAAAAGGACAAAGTATTGATAATAAAAACAATGGGAATGGAAGGCATACGAAGCTCAAGTCAATCCTTGATAATTAAACATATGAAGCTGGTCTCCTTATGATAATACAATTGAAAACATATGAAGCTGGTCTCCTTATGATAATACAGTTGAAAACATATGAAGCTGGTCTTCTTATGAAAAATACAAATTATTTTGATTCCAATAGTACTCGATATCAAGACCTCTTGGTCTTTGCGGAGTTGTCTAACCACTAGACCAACTATCGATCTTTGAAAATTTAATTATTTAGTCTGCACAGTTACTGAATAGAAAGAATTTATAATATGCACAACAGAAAGTTATTTAGCTGAGAATCGAAATAGACACCACAGGAAAGCCACCATCTTGCTTTATAAGGCTGATATTGTTCGCAAATGAATATTTCCCCACCAATCCACCTTCAAACCAGAAATGGTCCTCTCTATTTCACCTTTAAAGGAAGACATCAAGAATAAAAAAGATGGGTAATTACAATGTATAATATTAAAAGAATACACTATAAATAAAGTGAAACGAGTTTATGTTTTGTTACCTTAAGATTGAAAAGCTCTTAGGAAGATGATGCAGAACCCTTTGGTTTATCTTTATCTTTATTATGTAGTAGGACCTGAAAAGTTTCGTTTCCACAATTTTCCATCTCCTTAACGATAAAATTAGTTGAATTCACAGCTGAAGGGCCACACCATTTCACCTCAATCATTTGTAGCGTTAATATGTCTGCAAAACACGTAGGGATCTCCAACAGTTTCCTACACTTTCGCACCACCAATTTCTCTAGGGAAGGAAGATGATCATTAGTAGCATCCCAGTGTATAATATCTAAAGCCTCCAATTTTAAATATTTGAGCTTTAAGAACTCCCCCTCATTCATACTCCAAAGATTACCCTTAAAGGCTCCTCTAAGTAATTTGAGAACCTCTAAGTTTGGGAGGCTCCCAATGCTAGACATCTCACTCCACCGAATGCAAAATCCGGACAAGGTCAACTTTTTAAGATTTGAGTGGAATTGAAACTCAAAATGAGATTTTGACTCTGACAGAAAAGAGTTGTCGTCAACACTGGCTTTGAGGGATTCAAGTTGACTATGAAAGTTTAACATCGGAAACCCATTACCATAACGATTGCACAAAACTAGGCATTTCAGTTTGCGGAGATGGGGCATCCTGCTTAACATTTCATGTAGTTCATCTGCATGAGAAAGAGATGGTGTGGAAAAGCTTTCCAAATTATCTAACATGGAGGAGTTGTGATTGTTGAGATCAAAAGAAGCACCATCATTTATATGCAAGTGCCTCAAATTTACCATACTCCATATTGTATCTGGAACTGATACAAGTTCGACTCCTAATCCTTTGAAAACAAAAACCTCTAGTCTCCACAAGTTGGCTATTGAGGTTGGAATAGATTTGATGTCCCCCACAAGTGATAAATACCTCAAGTGAAGCAGAAATTCGATTCCATTAAATGGATCTTTGATATTGATGTGTCCCAAGTCAAGTACCCTAATGATTTTGAAGTTGCGTGAAATGAAGGAAGCGTCATGTGGACTATCCGGGTGGTTATCACCTTCATTAAATAATAATAGAGAGCGAGCATTGGGGCTCAAAGGCTTTTCCATAATAAAATCTTCGCGCCTAGATGAAATGCTCAAACGATATCGCGAATAATTTATTAGACTGTGAGCATTATCAGAAGTCACGGTAACAGGAAAAAGGTGAGCCAAACTACTTACCCGGTGCATAAAGTCTTCTTCTACAGCTTTCCCCAAGCAAAACTCACGCAATAGATCATGCAATCGACATGCTTTGACACCAGCTCTGGATGTATCCTTTGAACGCATGACTAGGTTTCCACCAATCAGATCAGTCAAATAACCTGCTGCCACGTCCTCCAATAATTTTGATTCTGTATTTTGTACAAACCCCTCCGATATCCATAACCAAGTCAGCCTTCTCACTGGAATATCTTGGTCTTCTGGAAATGCTCCCAAATAAAGGAGGCATGATTTAAGATGACCTGGTAAATTCCCATAACTGAGTTCAATTATCGCCTTGCATCTATTTTCTTCATGTCTAATAATTTGGGAACTTAAAGTTTCTGCAAATTTTTTCCATTGACTCTCTTGTTCTTTCATTGTTGAGAGTATACCAGCTGCCACAGAAACTGAAAGAGGGAGTCCTTTGCAATTATCTGCAATTTTTTTTCCAATATTCAAGAGCTCTTGAGGGCAATTTTTCTCCTTAAATAGTTTAGCCTTTAACAACATCCAACTCTCATCATCTCGGAATAGACGAAGGGAATAAATGTTGCCGTCGTGCGTGAGTTTTTGTGCCACATTAAGCATCCGGCTGGTGATCAAAATTCTACTTTGTGTTTTTTGATTTGGAAAAGAAGTTTTAAGATTATCCCATGCTCCTGTGTCCCACAAATCATCTAAGACAACAAGATACCTCTTCCCGAGTAGGTTCTGGCGAAGTAAAGCAGCTAAGTCAGTCTCGCTCGTTGCATTGATTCCTTTACCATCCTCAATAATATCACTTAAAATCTTAAGCAACAAGTCTTCGCATCTATAAGTTTGCGAAACACGAACCCATGCTAGGACATCAAAATGCCTTTGAACAAAAGAATTATTATACAGTTTCCATGCAAGTGTTGTCTTACCAAGACCCGGCATGCCAACAATGAATAATGTATCTCGAGGCTTATAATCTCCAGTTAGCCAATACATTAAGTCTTCTGCCTCGTCCTCAAAACCCACCACTACTTCATCAATGTTTGGTGTTTCTTGACTGTCAACCCTTAAAACAGTGTTGATATTGGAATTATTAGGCACCTTATTTTCATAGATCTCTATGACTTGTGTCTTGACAAGTTTAATCTCTTCTGCAATATCCAAAAGTTGTGACCCAAAATACTCAGAAGGCTCAATCACAAATGAGTCGGCAATATATTCTATCATGTGAGCCAAAAAAATTACACGTCCCCAAACATCTTTGAAATCCTCATGGAACCGATCTTTGATTTTATCAAAAAAAGATTTCAGATACAATAAGTCTGTTAAGACTGTCCCAAAATGAATTTCCATATCTGTTTTGCAGTTCAGCAGCTCATTTAGATTCTCTAAGAAAAAATCAAAGGAGCGGAATTGATCAGTTGAAGGAATGTTGCCTGCAGAAATCTTAATAAATATTTTTTTAGTCTTCTTGATGCTTTCTATCAAATCAACAAGTGCACCATTCCTTTCTCCGATTGTGTCTGTGTCTTCTTTTGCATAAATAATTTGGCCTGCCTTGCAGATCACTTCATCAATACTCCGCAAAAGATCATGCTTATCTTGTGTCGGACCTAATTGAAGTTGTGCTCGGTCCACAAGAATATCTTTAAGGAATATCATGTCCTCTCGAAGGAATTCCTTTATTTCTGTCTGATGGAGTAGGTAAAATTCAACTAAGCTTACCAACAAATGCTTATCATCCCAGGGAGATTCAGATGGCTGTAATGACTTAAAAGCTTTGAAATAATATGCACTAATGTCAGGGTTGATAGTTCTAATCTTGTGCAATAGATCAAAGACTGCATCTTTAATTATGAGTGCCATGTCTTCATCCATTACTTCAACCACACACTCGTAAAGGATACACAATGCATAGTCAGCGCCACCACGAATAAAATACATGAATTCGTCCAATTCATCACTTCTGTTGGATCGTTTTGTTGTATATTCAGTGACATCTCTTAACAATCTCATCATTTGCTTGAGCTCCTCAATTTGTTTCTTGACTTGAGTACTTGCATGCCCTTCAAATCTCTGCAGACAATCTACACTCTTAAGAATATCATCAATATATCTTGCGACAGCGTTACTTTCAAAACTCCAAATGGACATGTCATGTATTTCATTGTGTAGCTTAATGAATTGTTTAACATCTCCCTTCATTTTCTTCAATCTTTCCAGGATTTTGGGTGCCTCAACAACTTGATCTCCAATGTGGGCTTGGATTGAGAAAAATTCTTCTACCCAAATAGGTTTGTTTACTCTAATTAATGGGAACCAATTGATGGTTAGTAAGATAAAGCTTTGCTCCAAGTCTATTGTCCTATTAATGTCCTCATGGGACTCCAAGGACAAAACATATGGTCTAATAGATTTGATACTTTTCAGCAAATCAGCAAATGAAGTGATGTCTTCTTCTGTATCTTGGGCATAAATAATTGCTCCTGCCTTGCAGATCACTTCATCAATACTCCTCAAAAGATGCTTATATTGTGTGCCCTCGAATCGTAGTTCTGGTTCATCCATCAAGATAGTTTTCAGGAATATCATATCGTCCCAAAGGTTTTCCATTTGCCCCGTCAAATTGAGGAGGAAAAAATCGATTAATCTTATCAACAAAAGCTTATTATTGCACGGTGTATGAAATGGATTGATTGACTTAAAAGCTCTTATATAACTCTCTCGAACCTCAGGGTTTACATGTTCACTCTTCTGCAGCAGATGAGAGACTTTACCATTTATATCGAGTGTCATGCCTTCATCCATTTCGTCCACCAAACACGAGTAGGAGATCATCAATGCATTCACTGTTACCCAACGAATATGAATCATGAGATCTTTCACTTCGCTAGAGTTGTTGGAACGTTTACTTGTATATTCAGTGACATCTCTCAAAAGTCTCATCCTTTGTTCGAGTGCTTCAATTTGTTTCCTGACAGGGATACTTGCATGCCCTTCAAATATCAGAAGAAGATTTAGACTCTCAAGGAGATCATTGATGAATCCTAAAACATTAGAACTTTTGAAAATCCCACTTGATCGTGTATAATTTGTTACAAGGTCCTCGGCATGGAGTTGTTTAACAGCTACTTTAACATTCTTCAATCTTTGCAGAAGTTCAGGTTCCTCCACAACTTGGGCATCAGAAGGCAACTTGTTTAATTCATCTCTACTGTAGCCCTCGATTGACTGACCCTCTACACGTAGCGCTATAAATATAAGCGCGTTTAATGGGGTTTCTGGGATAAAATTGATAGTTAGGCATAGAAATGCCGCCTCTAAATTAAAGGCATGTGCAGACATTCTTTACCAGCCAGCCCAAGCTCTTGATGTCCTTTAATTTAACTACTACTAGTACTGCGTGCACCTAACAAAAAAAACACACACAATTAATAAACTCGATTCTACAAAATTAATTTTTTTTTTTTTGTTATATGCTATGAATTTTTCTACTTACTCATCGTTAATTTTGTTCAGGGATTACTTACCAAAAAATATTATATTTATCTTGATTGACTTAATGATCTTTCTTTATTTATTAATTGTTTATGTTCTCTATTTCTCTCTACGAAATCTCTACACTAACTAGAAAAACCAACAAAAGTAAAAAGATATACAGATATTTATACATAAAATTTTGGAGAAATTTACTAAGACCATAATATCCCACTCGTCGAGAAATATTGAGAATTCGCAGTTATATATATATTTGGATGTGTATTGAGGAAAAAATTTGCCTCTATAGGAAAGTTCCTCACAAACTATACCCACTTATTTGAAAAATACTCTCAACTGTGATTTTGCGACGAGCTCAAAGACTGTGGATGTGAAGTAGCAGCGGCACCAAGCAGCAACAAATGTAGTATTCGGTTTTTGTAGTAGCTATGTTTTGCGTCTGAGATTGGTGATGCAACATCTGGAGTAAGGCATGGTAATGAAGCTAAACGTGGTGATATAGTGGATGTGTGAAACTTTTGTTGTACTTGTTGTTCATGATGGATCTTGACCAAGGCGAGCTCGTGGTGTTTCATAGCACTTATTAAACATGGGTCAGGCGAACAAGGATTAACGAGCTCCACTGTCGTCATCAATAATGGGTCAAAAAAAGAAACTCGCATCCAGTTCCATGGGTTCATTTTGCTGATGTCACACATATTTTTCCTTTTTTTGGTCTCTCATTATTGTAAATATTATTGTATTTATTATGTAGTTCAATTGTAATATTA
This sequence comes from Nemophila menziesii, assembly GCA_029959085.1. Lineage (NCBI taxonomy): Eukaryota > Viridiplantae > Streptophyta > Magnoliopsida > Boraginales > Hydrophyllaceae > Nemophila > Nemophila menziesii. The sequence continues at coordinate 25,804,173 of JARWIR010000018.1, read as the reverse complement.
CGTTTTGTTAATATTAGAATAAAAAAGTAGTTTAATAAAATAACTAGTTTAGTTTTTGTTTGCAACATAAGTAACTTTACAAGCGGATCGTTTAAATTTATAAATTAATAAACAAGTTTGCACATCTACTATTTGACTCCGCTCACTCGTTTACCGCCCTAAGAAATAGTACCGACAAAGAGGCTAATGCGAACGAAAATTGGTCGGCGAAGTATACAAAGTCTAAGACAAGCTCCTCCATACATATAATAAGGAACGAGATATAAATAAGGAATAATCACTAAGGATAGGACTGGATGAAATACAGAGAACTATTATAATACTTTGATAGAAATTAGGGATGTAAACGAACCAAACCACTCGCAAGCAGCTCGAGCTCGGACCAGTAAAAATCTTGTTTGAACTCGTTCGTTCATACAAACGAACAAAAAAGTTTGTTCAAACTTGTTCGTTAAAAAAACAAGTTCGTTCGAGTTCGTTCTTTAACTCGTTAAAAATGTATGATCTTTATTATGTTTTAGTTATCAACAAATATATTGTTAAACCTACAAATAAACAAATTATTCGTTAATAACTCGAGATCGGCTCGAAAAAGCTCGTTAACAAGCTTTAAAATTTGAGCTCGATTCGACTCGTTAAAATTTAAACTCGGCTCGACTAGACTCATAAATCTTATCATACAAACTTTCACATCTAGTAGCTGTTTCGACTCGCTTCGTTTATCGCCCTATAGGAATTATGTAGAATTTCTTATTAACCATCTACCTGAATTGTAAAATAAAAGAATACATTATTTTAAGCAATCCTGAATGCATGAAGATGTTATCTCCGTCTAAACAAAAATATATACTAATTAAAATCTGATGGTTAATAGATGCGGATATGGTTATCGTTTTACTTAATGGATGTGAATGTAGTTATACTATTTTTTGAGGATATTTGGTCCATTGCAATCCCTAAGATATTTCCTAAATAATTAGAAATTAATTATTTTAGTTACTTTATATGTAGGGGCCATTATAGTAATTAACTTGAGACTTGTTAACTTTTTGTTTTAAAAAAGTCTATTTTTTTATTTCTTAAAACATTTAGTTACACCCATTTTTGTCATTTTTGTTGGCGGTGATAGAATTTGTCTCACTAAACAATAATATAATCTCAAATATATTTTGTGAGATTTTCTACCAAATAATAGCATACTTAAAATGTATTTTTGTTGGATTCTCTTAACAAATAACAAAATAAACTCAAATATAGTTTAATATAATTTTCTTATCACACAACAATATATATACTTAAATGCATTTTTATAAGTTTTGTCCCACTAAATAACATATATTTAAATTTATTCTTATAGAATTTGCTCCATCAAACAACAATATAAGCCAAATGTATTATTATGAAATTTTTGACCAAATAACAATATATACTCAAGCGCATTGCTAATGTTTTTTTTTCCACCAAACAATATCATAAAATTAAATATAGTTTGATGAGATTTTTTATCAAACAAAGACATATACTCAAAAAAATTCTTGTAGGACTTGCCCCACCAAATATAAACATAAGTCTAAATATAATTTGGTAAGATTTATATTACCATAAATCTAAATATAATTTGGTAGATTTATCCTATCAAATAATAATATAAATCTAAAATAGTTTGATAAAAAAAAAACATAAATTCATATATATTTTAGTGATTTATGTCCCACCAAACAATAACATAAACACTTAAATGTAGTTTGGTGATATTTATTCTAACAAATAACAACATAAAAAAAATTGTAAAATTTTGTTTCGTGCAAAAAATTTGGTGGAATTTTAGTCGGGAAAATTCTAACTCGGTTCTTTTTGGCAGAAATGTTCTAGTCGAAAAATTTTTGACTGTAAAATTTGGTTGAAATTTTTTTGATAGAAGAATGTAATGAGAGACATAATTTAATGTATTATTGTCTATCATATTTTTTTATTGAGACATGACTTATATAATTTATTATGTTTAGTGAAAATATTTATAATAATTGCCTCATATTATTTGCACATAATGAGATTTTATTTATTAAGATATCTGGATAATATGATTGTTTTTGTGACTAGTTTAGATATAAATAACTCTAACTCATTTATTTAGTTAAAATTTTAAATAAAACATAATTTATTAAGAACTTATCTATTAACAAAATAAATCATATTATTTATTTAATAACTATCATTTATCATTTTAAATAAAGAAACATACATCTTAGTCAATCATAACATATAAAGTAATGATATATACCATTCAAAATCATACCATCTAAATACCATTCATGACGTGGCGTGAATTGTCACTACAAGAAAAGGTATCTTTAGCGGCAAAAATTTTAACACTAAAAAACTTAATTTTGCCACTAATAGCCGTTATTTGTTCGTTCATATTAGTTCATCTCTAAAGATACCTTTAGTAGCAAATTATTTGTTTTTGCCTCTATTGACTTTATCTTTAGCGGCAAATATTGCCGCTAAAAATATAATTATAGGTCATTTTGGTATTTAAAAATATCATTAGAGGCCATTTTAGTGTTGCCGCAATAATTTCGTCCCTAATGATACCATTTCTTGTAGTGTGGTTGGTAATAAATTTTCAATCAAACTAAGAAAATAAATAGATTAACGATTTATAACTAACCAATTCACGTTACGTCATTATATGGTATTTGGATAGTATAAATTTGGGTGGTATATATTATTAATCTAATATATAATAGAGGAACTGAAATAATAGAACTAATCTTTATCAAGCAAGTTCAGGTTCAGAGTACTTGAAATTTTTTACCTTTCGACTAGGATCTATATTTGCCTCATCATCCCATCTTAGTTCGATGACTGGGATTTCAAAATCTAAAAAGATACACCAACAAAAATTAAATAGCTAGTAAAAAAGTCTTGCTTTATACACATGTACATAATTAAATAAAACAGTAATGATATATACTCTAAATAAAAAACGAACTAAAATCATGCTAAAGTAAAATTATCTACTATCAAAATTATACATAATTATTTTTAAAAATTATTCAAATCTCGAACACAGATTTCCTGTTAAGATATAAGTAAGACAATCTCAAGGAAAAGAAAAATGATATCGATCCCCACATGAAATCTACAAAATCTACTATTAGCTATATAATTAAAAGAATACATAAAACACTGCCAATATCACAAATTAAAGTCTACAATCAAAACCAAATCAAAGTAGGGTAGATCAAAAATGTAATTGACGACAATCGTCTCTTTAACATCAAAACCAAACAAAGAGGAGTGGCTAGCAATGAAAATGTCTACCTTTGATCGTTAATCTTTCTGGCTTTTGAGGAAAAACACGAGGAATAAAATCAACAAGAACTTGGTGTACTAAAGAACATTACTTCTACTATTTACAAGTTTGAGATTCTCCATTAAACAGCTACGCGTTAATACAAAATAAATAAATATATAATGCTTCATTAATTGAAGACGTGATCCTAAATTTCTGCCGACATAAGTTTACTTTAGAATTTCCAAAGCTTTTCTCCATACAAATATATTCCAGATACGCTTCTACTTGTCAAATAAAAAAAAAAAAAAAACTTATCATGCTTCCAATAGAAAGTTGACTTCTGAATTTTCTTTTACCAAGTCAGACAAAGAAAAAAATTAGAAGAAAGGTGACGGGAGAATCTTTCAGTGTGCACGACGATTTTTTTTTTGTCTGGGAAAATAACAGGAAAGAACCAAAACAAGCAAGAAAAGAGAAGTGGGTCAGCCGATCCCAGTCTGCTTGAATAAATCCGTCAAATCTTGAATAGTAACTGAGAACTGCTGCATGATTTTCTGTCTAATGGTTCTAGCAAGCTTGTATGCCCTTCTGTTGTGTTGTCTGTGGATATATTTGAAGAAGATCGTCCCATATGAAAGTGCTAATTCTTCAATCTTATGGGGAGTATCAGATGAATTTTTCAGTTTGCTAATGATATTGATGCTGATAGTGGTATGATACCTTAATAACCTCAAACTTATCAGAGAAGATAGTCTTGTGCTTATTTGGGTGAAGTCCGCATAATTTCTTAGCCTCCAGGATTGCTTCTGTTTCCCCTTCAATCACGAAGTCTACAAGTGTAATCTTCTCGGAACAGAATTTTTGACACGTCGACTTGTGCATCTGCAAAATCCCTAGACCGGTGGGCTCAAAAGCAGTTTTAAACGAGGCATCGCAGCAAAACACTATATCTGACTCAGTGTTTGTTAGTGGATCCACCTCATGTTCCCTACTGCCGGCTCGTTGAGGATTTGATACGGGGTCTCTCCAGTTGTTGTCGAAAAGTTTGCGGTTTGTGGTTCTTATGACTGAGTCTAATTCAATGCTTTTATTTTCATGGATACCATACATCTTGGCCTTCCAAATATTCTAGATCTGAAACCCGAGTAGAGCCAAGACTATCCTAAAATCTCAGCCTCCGTCTGAATATGTTTTGATAATGCTCAAGAACCATTCTCCAAGATCTAAGTTTGGGGTATCTTGAATTCTAATTTGTAGCACTGAGCCTACTCAAATAACCTGACATACTTGACAGTTAAGGAGTAGGTGCTGAACATATTCCACACTATGGTGACACCATCTGCATTTCTTCGAGTCAAAGCACTTTCTTTTAAAAAGGGCCTCTTTAAAAGAACTCCTTATGACTCTAGTATTCATTTGACTAAGAACAAGGGAAGTAAAATCTCTCAAACCGAATACGCTTAGGTAATAGGGAGTGTGATGTTCTTAATGAACTACACTCGACCTGATATTTCCTATGCCGTTAGTAGACTTAGTCGCTATACCCATAACCTTAGTAATGAACATTGGGCTGCGCTTCGGAGATTACTGAAATATCTTAGAGGTACTATGGATATAGGCATACACTATAGTAGATGCTGTCTTGGAAGGCTACTGTGATACGAATTGGATATCAGATAATTATGAAGTGAGCTCCACTAGTGGTTATGTATTTTCCTTGGTGGAGGAGCTATATCCTGGAAGTCGTCTAAACAAACTTGTATAGCACGGTCAACCATGGAATCTGAGTTCATAGCACTAGAGTTGGCAGGACAAGAAGCCGAATGGTTGAGGAGTCTCCTAGCAGATGTACCATTATGGGAAGATAAAGCTGTACCAGTCTCTCTTCATTGTGACTCGCAAGCGGCTATCAGCGTTGCTCACAACAGCTCCTATAATGGAAAACAGAGACATATTCGGATCAGACACAACTAAGTGAAACAGTTACTGAAGAATGGTGTGATAGCATTGGACTTTGTCAAATCCGAGAAAAATTTGGTTGATCCATTCACTAAAGGTTTAACCAGGAGAATAGTTCTGGAAATGTCGAGGGGGATGGGGCTTAATCCCATTCATGGGGGTCATATGGATGACATATGATGCAATACTTACCCATTCATATGGCATAAAATAGTGCAAATGAGGTTGAGTTTCGACTCTTAATGATTCATAACCCTTTGTGGTGGTCCTATTGAGAAGGATTTGATGTATTCACCGATGTTTATTTCGAGGTTGAGTTTCGACTCTTAATGATTCATAGGTCGTTGTGGTGGTCCTATTGAGACGGGCTTGATGAATTCACCGATGATTAATTCGAGGATGAGTTTAACTCTTAATGATGTTCATAGCCTTATGTGGTGGTCCTGTTGAGAAGGACTTGATGAACTCACCGACATACGATGAGGTTGAGCTTTAAGGCTCTTAATGACTTCAAGACCCTTGAGGGGTAGTCTATGTTGTATAGACATTCTTGAAATCACCTATGTGAGTGTGAAAGTGGGGCCGACTTCTATAAAAGACTTGAGAAATCTTTCTAGAGCACTCATGAGAACCAAGGGATGCGCATGGCCTAAAAAGCGCTTGTAATTACATCGCGGAGTCTGTATATTCCGAACCGGTTGAGTATGTGTTGTGAGGGTCTCAACTAAAGAACGTCAAGTGAAAGAGTACGTTCTCTTGACTGGACTTGGTTGTTGCCTCACTCCACTACGTGTCAATTCAAATCCCAAGATATTGACACTTATGTACAATTCACCCAATTTTCGCTCAAAAAAACTTTTCCCGAAACTTTTCTAGCTCTTTTCAAAACCTTTTTTCTTGGCATTCAATGTGTGGGGGATTGTTGGAACATTGAATGGCACATGGTGCCTTTTGTGTGTATAGTGGTGAAGGTAGAAAGTCACTAAACTTAGTAAGTTTCCCACATCGGTGGGTTGAGTAAATACATATGGTATTTATCTACTTCGTGCTACCAATAGCTACCAAAGAACTAACACCCATGCACACTAAGAGATAATGGGTAAGCCCACACGCGTGCACCACCACCACCCACCCGGCCCGGGTCCGAGTCCGAGTCCTGGGTCTAGGGAAAAAAATAAATTTTTTTTTTTTTATACCAGCTTTTATTTGGTTTGACTCCCAGATTTTTCTCCCCACGTTTTAAACATTTCTGCACGTTGGTCAAATCCTCCAAGCTTTGAAACAGCTCTTTTTACATCTAACCCTTTGCTGGGAAATGCTTCCATGCAACAAAACGGCGGCCGTCATTAAAAACATGGTATTTACTTTATCATTTTATGGTATGCCCGTAAATCTTGGAAAACCTTGAAAAAGTTTATTGTAATTAAAAACATGTTTTTTCTTTTTTTTGGACTGATCTATTTTTCTCTATTAAATGCATACATTAACTGGATAAACCAAAAAGAATATATATATATATATATATATATAACAAAAAAAAAGGACTAGTATTGGAAAGAAAAAGATACAAATGTACTTAGGATGGTTCATTTCAGAAATTTTAAATTTACAAGTACTACAAAAATTTATACCACCAAATGCATTACTACATGGATGTTTATTAGCGAGGAACCCTTTAACGATGACCCACGAGTTTTCGCTAAAGATCGTGTCTTTAGCGAGGACAATCTTTAGCGAGGACAGTCTTTAGCGAGGACATTATCCTCGCCTAAAATAGGCTGGATTAAACGATGGACGGAAATAAGTAAAAAAGAAATTAGCCGTCAAGGGTCCTCTCTAAAGATAGGTTCATCTAATTACCTTAAAGAATTTTCTTCACATGCATCCTCATACCGTCAACACCACCCGCTCCGGAGCACATCTTCTCCATCTTCTAACTCATCTCCTTCGTATTATAATGGACGGAAATAAGTAAAAAAAGAAATTAGCCGTCACGGGTCCTCTCTAAAGATAGGTTCATCTAATTACCTTAAAGAATTTTCTTCACATGCATCCTCATACCGTCAACACCACCCGCTCCGGAGCACATCTTCTCCATCTTCTAACTCATCTTCTTCGTATTATAATGGACGGAAATAAGTAAAAAATGAAATTAACCGTCACGGATCCTCTCTAAAGATAGGTTCATCTAATTACCTTAAAGAATTTTCTTCACATGCATCCTCATATCGTCAACACCACCCGCTCCGGATCACACCTTCTCCATCTTCTAATTTATCTCCTTCGTTTTATATATCCTTTACAACACGTCTGAATCGCTACATCACACTCCTTCACGATATCGCATATACTCATGATATCATATGTATGTAATGTGCGTGTGATTGTAAATAGGTAAAATAAGTAGAAATTCGTCCCTTTGTATGTATTTTGTTTAGAGGTTTTGTTTTGAAATTATACTAATAATTAAAATAGAGAATATATTTGAGATAATTACTAAAAATGTTTTGAAAACACCTTTTTGACACATGCATATTTTTCCAATCGCTCTATTTTTACTAGAGGTTATGAATAAGATTAACACTATAGACCAAAATGTCACTAATTTTTTTACCCCTTTTTACTTTTTATTTTCTATATATACTCAATTTTATCAAAATTATTTTAAAACCCTAAATATATCTCCTTTCTCTCTAAACCTCAAGATACTTTTTCTTCTACCATCTTGTCTTTCATTTTCTTTAGCAGCCATGACTGTTGGAGCTTCACAAAATATCATGGCTCCCATATATAGTCACGAGGTTCGTAGAGATGCTCGAAGACGAAGTTTCGCCAAGAAGAATGAAGCTTCACCGGGAAGATGAAGCTTTGCCGGAAGTAGCCATGTTTGAGATTTAAAGACTCCAAGAGGAAGAGATCTCATGACCTCCATAGAAGCTCAGAGTGACGGCGGTTTTCTTATGCGAAGGAGATGCCTTGCGGAGATGAAAGCTTCTTCCGTTCGTGCAGGGGAGAGCTCGGAAGATGTCTTGTGCAGGAGATCTCCGTTTTAGATGGCTCAGAAGATGGCTCGGAAGCAGGGGCGGAGCCATGGGTTGGGTGGGGGGGTCCATGGCCCCCCCTGATTTTTCAAAAAAAATAAATTATAACTATCTTTAAAAAAAAAAAAAATTTATAAGTAAATAACCCCTAAATTTTTTAAATATCTCCATTTGACCCCCCCTAACTTATAAAATTTATTTTATTAAACTTTAAATTATTTTATTAATAAGATGTTTTATTTTTTATAACAAAATATATATCATTTTATATTAAAAAAAAGAAACTTATAGCATAATTAATTAGAAAAATTAATATCAAGACTTATATTGCAATCTTTACATAATATAGGGACTTTTAATACAATTTTCCATATTATAAAACCTATTTTGCAATTTTTGCATAATACTTAAACTTTTAGTGCAAATAGTGGCAAAAAAAAAATTTCGGGGGCATTGCCCCCGAACCCCCTTGGCCCCCCCTAACGAAAATTCCTGGCTCCGCCCCTGCTCGGAAGCATCTTCCGCTCGAGGAAGAGGAGTTGAATTCAAGGTTAATCCTACTGTTAAGGTGCAAATGAGTGTCTTATAAAATACCCCAGGTGTAACCCCGTATCTGATGCTTTTTTAGTTTCATATTTCTCTTATTTTTACTTATATTTGATTGAACAATGCAGTTGCTTCAAGTTTTGGATTGGAAGCTAATGCATGAATCAGATCCTTCAAATGTAAGAGATCGATTATAAGTTAATTACCTGGTAGCTCTAATAACTTATTCATTTTTAAACAAGTACGAATAATCATCTTTATTTCTAGGAAATCAGTTGCTTATTGAAGAGCTGAAAATAAAGTAAGAATATTCTGAGCTTTTGAATCCTATGACTGAAACAAGTAAAAGAATCTAGAAGAGATGTAGAATAATTGAAAAGATTGGAGCTTTATATTTTATATTGTGAAGAGATTAGGTTTTCATTGTTAGTTAATTGCACTATCAGTCCCTAATCTATTATTCAGTGACTTATCATGCAATTTTTTAAGTGAGTTATAGGGACTTATCATGCAACTATATGTAGTTATAGGGACTTACAGTGCTATTTCTCATTTTGTTCATTGTGTGCGTATGTTAATCTATTGCTTATCATAACATCAATGTGATTCAAAACCGAATCACAATTAAATCGAAACTAATTCGGTGTGTTAATGGCATAGTGTGTCAATACAATTTTTGTAAAAAAGGAATTTTAGTGTGTATTAACTTTGAGTTTGAAGCTTTTGACTTTTGAGTTAATTGCAGATATAGGGACTTATAGTGCTATTTCGCATTTCTGAAAAAGATTAGGTTTTCATGGTTAGTTAGTATCTGTGAAGTATATATCTGAGGAAAATACTTTAACCGGCCTACTTTTCCTCCACTTTATAAAGAAAGTCCAAACCAGATAATTCTTCTAATTAAAGCCAACCAGTTACATTTCAACCACTAATATTTTACTATCCTACCCTTTACTAGTTACACAACACAGTCCAACATGAGGTACAGACCCATGAGGACAGACCCACGATGACAGTTCCACGAGTACTGAACGGACTGGCCCCATAACGAACAAAACAAACACATCTGTACCCTCGAGGTCTGAACAGGCTGTACCATGGCTTTTTTAATATGTTTTTCAGTAGGCTTTTTTTATTATTAAGTAAATTTACAAAGGGGGGCTGGCCCATAATGAACAAAAACGAGGGGGAGGGTCGTGCCCATAATGAACAAAAACACGAGAAGGCTGTACCCACAATGAACAAAATAGTAAACGCAATAAATAATATCCAGAATGTATTCAATTTTAACAATTTTAGAACAAAAACACACATAACACCCCAATGGGTTGTGTAATACATATGGGGTACAAAAAAAATAAAAACCCTACACTGATACAACAATTACAGTACTTGGGCCTGGCCCCATGTAGAACAAAAAAAATAGAGATGAACACAAAACCAAATCCAGTAACGGGCTGGACCCATGACCAACAAACACAATCTGGGGCTGGCCCCATTTACAATCAGATGCAGCAACGGGCTGGACCCAGGACCAACAACCCAATCTGGGGCTGGACCCATTTACATATAACGAAAACAAAACCCAAACTGGGCCTGGCCCATACACGTTCAGATGCAGCAATGGGCTTCGACAATGGATCCAGCGACGGTGTTCTCGTGTAGGTCTCGAACCACCAAGAGCTCAGTGCCATCACGTCGGAGCTTCTAGCCATCACAAACCAGCAACAGCTCAGCGCGCCTCCTTGCTTCGAGCCATCACGAACCACCATAAGAAACCATCGGATCTGTTGACGTGAGATTTGCTGCACCTTGCTTCGAGCCAATAGAACCACCAAGAGCTCGGTGCCATCACGTTGGAGCTTCGAGCCATCACGAACCACCAATAGAGAGAGGAGAGAGAGAGAGAGGTGCAGGTGGTGGTTGTAGCAGCAGTGAAGAGGAAGAGGAGAGGGGGAGGGTAGGTTTCTGGTTTGGGTGGGGGGGGGTCTTCTTCTGCAGGAGAGAGAGGCACCAGAGAAGGGGAAGGGGGCGGTGGGTTTGGGTACTGTAGAAAGAAGGCAGAGGAGGACGGTGGCTAGGGGATGGTGATCTCGATCAGAGGGGGGGGATGGACGGTGGCTGGGGTGGGGTGGGGTGGGTATTTTTAGAGCGGTGGGGGTGGGTGCGAAGGGGTCCTGCAGTGGATGGTGATGGAGGTCAGTGGGAAGGTGGGTTGGGGATGATTCGGTGATGATGTTCATGGTGATGGGGGCGGTGTTAATGGTGTTGAATGAGGGGGCGCAGGTGGGGTTGGGGATGAGTGAGAGAGAGAGAAGCTGATAATGGGGTCTCGGTGGTGGGTTTGCTGTTGGAGATAGAGGGATGGTTTTTTGGTTTGTCCAGCTTCTTAATAGGGGGAGGGTTTTTGGTTTTGCTGTTTTATCTATACGTATAGAGAGTGGGAGGGTATTTTGGTATTTTTACCTTCTTTAGTTAGCCTTGTAACTACTAGTTACAGGCCAGGCTTTTTATTATAATGTGTATATGGCTGTAGGCCTCTTAAAATAAAGAACCCTATATATCTAAACCACAGATATGAGAATTTTTTATTGATAGTTAATTTCTCAATGAATCCATTAACCATATTTTTTCCACTTTATAAGTTATAATTTCAATTAATTGCACTATCAGTCACTAATCTATTATTCAGGGACTTATCATGCAATTTTTTAAAATTATATGTACTGTTTTTACAAAATTGCGGCGATCATTGGGGCGGCACAACTCATTACAAAATGTTGAAAATGAGAAAATAAAACATAAATAGCTATAGATCAAGTTTAATCTACTAATAAAGTTCTCAAACTGGTCATCCTCCCAAAGTATGGTGTCAATTGTCCAATGATTTTGCAACTCATGACTATTACAAATACAACACTAAAAACAAAAGAATGACGATTAATTGATTTTTTTCGAACTGACTTCCGGCACAGGCAATATCTAGTATATGTATATATATACATATATATATACATCTATATTATATTTCAAATTTTTTTAACGGTCCAGATTTAACTACATAAGTGGTGGCCAGGATTCAATCTGGCTAAATATAAGTGGCGGCTAGAATTGTTACTGGTCCCACCTATCATTAATGCCATTTTTTACATAAGATTTTTATTTTTATTTTATAATATATTAAAGGAACACCTGCTTAATATATATATATATATATATATATATATATATATATATATATATATATATATATATATATATATATATATATATATTAAGTAACTTTTTTAACAAAATGTTTTTTTTCTTCCAATTTTTTTGATAGAAAATACAATCTATCAATATTTATAGGGAACTTAATAATAAAATTCTAAAAAAAAATATTAAAAATGAAATCTTAACTTTTTTCAGTTTATTTTTATCTCAAAAAATATTTATTTATTTGGTGTTTAATTAATTTTTTTAAATTAAATTTTTCAGAGTGCCTTCAGGCACTGAACACATACACAACTATAGTGATAATCTCAGGTCAAAGGATTACAAGCATTAAATTCCTTATAGAGATTGACATACTTGACCGTTCAAGGTAATTAACCATTATGAATCTCTAGTTTTAGTCGGTTCGATAATCACATTTCTATGTGCATTATCTATGCACCTAACCCGGTAAACAAGAACTACCGATATTTATCCAATAGATACTCGTTAGCTACATATTGATCTAAACGGATTATCGAGGTCCTAGCTTGATGATCCTACAGTTAAGAACAAGATTACATTAATTCCTATGAGCTAGATTCTCATTTTTATTACACCTTATGATATCTAGTTCGTAACTTAATCAAGGATATGCCTTTATATTATTTAGATGGATATCATTATCATAAAAGCTTTACATAGGTTTTAAGTAAACAATTCCTTTAATCAGTACTGTAAGGATAACTATTATCGTGTACAATACACACTTGTGTTCAATTTATTACAAGATGATTGGGGTTAGGGCATAATTCCAACAAAATTATTATCTATAGTTTTTTAATCTCTAAATTTTCTAATACTTATTTTTTCTTTACTTAAAAAATATAATATTAATAATTATACCACTCTACATAAACTTTTTATATTAATATAAATTTTTTTAATACATATTTACACACATAAATCATCTTTATTCAATAACCATTATGTGTTGGAATTCAATAACCCTTCTAGATGAACCTGGAGGCATCTTGTTATTCAACGAGAGTTGTGATCTATACCATTCCCCATACTTTGATTTGGAAATTCCATGTAATAAGACTGCTTCTTAGAATGATAGTGTTCTTAAACACTCATCATTAGCATAGTCTCCAACTTATTGAGTCTTGTTTAGGTTTACAAACATATTAACCGTGCATGATTCGAACATAATTTGATTAAGTACCGTATTTTGGATGATCATAAGTACCGCATCGTTCAAAGTATCTGGTGTTTCTACTTCTTGCCTCGCTACCATCCCTTTGTTGTTGAATGTTGTGTGTCACGAAATAATTTTCTTTCATTATAAGTGGTGCATTGGTTTCAAGGGATGATAGTTTATCTCTATCTTTAAAGTATAAAGCTTGTTTAAGACCCCTAACCACACTAACCACCATTATTTTTGAATCCCCATTCATCATATATTTAATGTAGATCGTTTTAAGAGTAGAATTCAATGTTTGTTTGAATATTTTTGATGAAAGCTCTGCGTCTCTTTGGAGTGGCATTTTCTAGTAAGAATCACAGGTATCATCGTGAGAGAAGTCGATATAATTGAGGTTCTGCGCACTCTTGTTGTGGAAAATATTATATTATTTAATTATTATTTTTCTAATTAATTAATTTAGTTATTATTTAATAGTTAGAGTTATATTAGTAGCTTTCCAACATTCTAATAATGCTTGATTTAAATGAAAATTGTTGTTTTTATTTGAAAGTTTCACTAATAATGATGTGATTTTTGAGATTATTAGTGAAATTTGCATGAAATGCAATTTGTTTCTTTGATGAAATAAAAAGTTTGTGATAAGAAAAATTGTTTGTTTATGTATTAAGGGTGAGAAACTTAGTTAGGAAACCCTATGGGCCTACCCAACCACACCAATCTTACCCAATTTTATATTATTTATCGAGTAAGGCCCATTATTTGGCTTATAGATTATATTCTTTTTATTTAAGTTTGACCGGCTTGAAATTTTACTTTGTACTTATCTGCTTATCCCGATTTTACTAATAACCTATTATATAAGTATATTTGATACCTTATTTCTTCATATATTTCTATCTTATAATATTTATCCCTTCTTTCTTATGCATTTGCCTCTCGCCTGAAACCTCTTCTTTTCGCCTTCTTTCCCCTGTTTGAAACCTAATAGCCAATTAATTATACAAGGCTTATTTTTTTTCTCCCAAAGATGAGGAAAAAGTTGAAGAAAAAAAATGTATGCACCCTTTTGGTTAGTCACGAGATGTTGACGGTTTTTACTATACTATCTATTATTTGTGATTTTCTTATACTATATAGATTGTTTAGTTCTAGAAATTGTAAATATGAGAGTTTTTTATTCGATCTGTGATTTTATTCTTCTAAAAATTAAAGATTTAATACTATAATTTAGATCGGGCATTTCTATAATTTTGTTACAGTTTCATAGATTTGTTATAGAGGATATTATTTATCTATTTTAAAAAAATTATATGGGAAATGACCCGATCTAAAATCTATTCATGTTGTTCCAATTTTATTACATATATGAAATGAACAGATTTAAGATATGAATTACATATATGAGATGTACAAATATCTAAATACTTTTGTTATATAATGATTAACCCAACCCAAAGGAAAGCTTGTTTGAAAAATAAATAATTTTTTTTTTGTAAATTTGGTTTTATTTAATTTTTTGACTGACCTGTTTGGGTTCAAATTTTCGTTTTATCTTTGGATTAGTTAACAAGTGTTTGCTCACCCGTAATATGCATTGTAAATTAAATTATATATATATATATATATATATATCAGGATTACTTATTTTTTTATTTATCCTATATAGATGGATTATTTTGTCAAGATCATTATCGATGAACATGATATTTCAATTAAACATGGTAAGAAATTCTTATTATTTATATATACACTAAATTATATTATATACATATTGTACTTTAAGTGTTGTAGCTAGTGTATACCAACAAATCATGTATTAAAACTCAAAACTGAAAAACAACTTAACTATTCCTTCTTTAATTATAATATTAAAGAAAAAGGTTGGCATAGAAAAAACAATTGAAATCAAGTAAAAATATGCAATTAATATACAAAGTCGATAGGCGGCAATATATATATATATATATTCATTTGGGATTTTTTTCCTTTATTCTTGTAAAACAATGCAGGCTCTCTAGCTAATGTGGATGTATGTAGCGGGAGCAATGGAGGCCAGTCACTAGTAGCAGCAGGACTTGAACTATCACCACCTCTATCACCGGTATAGGTCCTCTCATTTGGCCAGAAAAGGTGGGTAATGGTTGTGCATGTGAAGGTAGCTAGGGTTGATGTATGATAGGTGGAAGAGTTGGAAGGAATGGATCTGCTTGTAAATTTTTTATATTTGAGGGATTCATTTTTTAATTAGTTGATGTAAGATATTTGGAAGGGATAAAGCCTTGGCAAGGTGTGTGTATAAATTTTATATTGGAGGGATTCTTTTTGTAAATTATATTTGAGGATATATAATTTATTGATTTTATAATTTATACACCCTTATTATTGTTAATCAAATTTCTTACAAATAACAATAGAAGATTAACTTAAATTAAGTTAATCTTCTATTGTTATTTGTAAGAAATTTGATTAACAATAATAAGGGTGTATAAATTATAAAATCAATAAATTATATATCCTCAAATATAATTTACAAAAAGAATCCCTCCAATATAAAATTTATACACACTTTGCCAAGGCTTTATCGCTTCCACATATCTTACATCAACTAATTACAAAATGAATCAAATATAAAAAATTTACAAGCAGACCCATTCCTTCCAACTCTTCCACCTATCGTACATCAACCCTAGCTACCTTCACATGCACAGCTATTACCCACCTTTTCTGGCCAAATGAGAGGACCTATACCGGTGATAGAGGTGGTGATAGTTAAAGTCCTGCTGCTACTAGTGGCCGGCCTCCATTACTCCCGCTACATACATCCACATTAGCTAGATAGCTTGCATTGTTTTACAAGAATAAAGGGAAAAAATCCCAAATGAATATATATATATATAAGCGCCGCCTATCGACTTTGTATATTAATTACATATTTTTACTTGATTTCAATTTTTTTTTTCTATGCCAACCTTTTTCTTTAATATTATAATTAAAGAAGGAATAGTTAAGTTGTTTTTCAGTTTTGAGTTTTAATACATGATTTGTTGAATGAATTTTTTTTAGTATATACTAGCTACAACACTTAAAGTACAATATGTATATAATATAATTTAGTGCATATATAAATAATAAGAATAGTAAAAGTTTTAATATTTTTTAACAATACTCCCAATCTTTGAAAAAGTCAGAAAAGCTCCACAATTATAGGAATAGATCATTTTCACAACGGTACTATGGCTTCACCATCGCCGCCGGTCCTGCTCGGCGTTGACCAACCGCCGGACGCCCACCAAGATCATGACATGAACGCTGCAGAAAAACATCACAGTACTGATAATCAAATGGACACTCAAGTGCAACGTAATTAATTGATTGATTTCCCTGAACTCAGCATAGCTAACCTAGATTCTCGTGGTGGTAAACGACAAAGAGCAGCTGCAGAAACACCACCTGCAGTAGCAACTGATACGCGCACAAGCCCAGGTGCAGCAGGTATCCAAAACGCAGACAAGGTGTTTGATAA
This sequence comes from Nemophila menziesii, assembly GCA_029959085.1. NCBI lineage: Eukaryota > Viridiplantae > Streptophyta > Magnoliopsida > Boraginales > Hydrophyllaceae > Nemophila > Nemophila menziesii. The sequence goes on along the minus strand of JARWIR010000018.1, from coordinate 25,787,398 downwards.
AATGCCGAACTCAGGAACTGCAGGTAATAACACAAAAGCTTTTGTTAGACCGCAACTAAGTGGGTGGAAGGGAACGGTTACAAGAAACAATTTAATTATCCCAATAATAGAGGATTCAGATGAGATAAGTGCTAAAAATATAGTTGGGGAGGAACAATTCTCTGAACTTGAAGCTTTGATTGAAGACGATGATGAAGTTATTGAGGACTCCATCCCAAATGTTCTTCGTACGAGGGAAGAGATTCAGGAGGGTGTAAGACTTTGGCGGAATACGGTAGTGATCAGACTATTGGGTAGGGAGGTCGGTTTTACTTATCTTTCATCCAAGCTAAGACAAATTTGGAATCCGGTAGGTCACATTGAATTGGTAGATGTCGGAAACGGCTACTATCTGGTCAAATTTGCGGAAAGGGATGACTTTAACTTTGCTATAGCTGGAGGGCCATGGATGGTATTAGACCATTACCTTATAGTGAGAGAATGGAATCCGGAATTCAACGCGCTAACTAATTCGATAACCACTACCACAGCCTGGGTAAGAATATCTAACGTAGGAATGCATAACTATACAGCTCGTATCTTGAGGAAAATTGGAGATAAACTAGGTAAGACGGTAAAAATAGATCCAATGACGAAGGGGAGATTGAGAGGGAATTACGCGAGGCTCGCAATTGAACTTGACCTTAAGAAACCCCTTGAACCTGAAGTGAGGATTGGGACCAAAGTGTGCAAAGTGGAATACGAAGGTTTGCATCTAATATGTTATGGGTGTGGTAAGTTTGGACACAAGAAAGAGGATTGTCCCCCGAATGGTGCAAGTCGAGTAGTTGAACAAGAAGCAAGATTGAACATTCCAGAAACACAAGTTACGAGTAACACGAAGCCCCAATTAACAAGGAAAAATATGGGGAGTGGATGACCGTAAGGCGTGGAAACAGAGGTAACGGAAGAGTATCAACAATCAACAATTCAAAACCCGTGACTCACAACAATTTAGGAACACGATTCGAGGCTCTCCGAATGGAAGAAACTAGCTTCGAACCCAGGAGGTCACATTCTGTAATCCAAAGCAAAGGACAGAGTTTGGGTACAAAGAACAACAATAACAAGGGCAAAAGTGTTAATTGGGCTATTTCGAGTGGCAAAAATGGAGGGAGCGCGAAAGGACACAATGTGATATCAACACCGAATTTTGAGCAAAGGAAAAAGCTTGATGATGTAGTGGTGGTAATAGACGCTTCTTCGGAGGAAGTTAGTAGAGTCGAAAATAATGGAACAAGGAGAAGAAGAGGTAGCGGGTCAAAGAGTAATAAAAATAACATAGAAAGTGATAAGAACTTTAGTGGGCAATTTGGAGCAAATAAGGAAAATATAGGGTCTGATAGTGTTTTGGAAGCTGGAAATTTAGTGGAAATAGAGGTTGTGCTTAACGGGAATGACCACAGGGACCTAAATGCAATTAACGGAAACCTTGGGACAGAAGCAGTACCTCCTGCCGAGACCTCTGGTGCTGCAGAAATTATTCCAGAAACTGCACCTGATCCAGCGAGCTCGGGGAGGGAAACAGTGATGGCAACTCTCGGTCCTATGCCGCCTGACCCCTGCTGGGAAGAGAGCCGTGAGGATGAAGCTAGTATGTGGTTGGACTCCCAAGTGGCGGAGACAGGTGAGGAACCGCAGCAGCATCAGGAGCAGATAGAGGAACGAGAAGGAGATGACGTGGTCATGGAAACTCGCGCATGAGGCGCCACGAGGTATCCCCAACACCCTTTTAATTTTTTTATTTAATGGATTGTTCAAATGTGACAGGAACGGCCTGTGGGAAGTAAAAAATTCCCCTAAATATTCTAATCTGGAATTGTTATGGCGTGGCTAAACCGAGATTTCGACGTGTGGTCCGCGAAATGATGATAGTTAATAGAGTCTGGCTTACAGTAATTGTAGAACCTCAGGTTAGTGGCATGAATGCTAGCAGAATTATTAATTCGTTAAAGAAAGATAATTCGGTCCGGGTTGATTCGGAATGTTATAGTGGTGGTATTTGGCTCCTATGGAACGATACGAATATAAAGGTTAGAGTATTATCGGCTGGGCGCCAAGTGGTGAACATAGAAGTGAGTCAGGACGGATGCGAAACATGGATATTCTCAGCATTATACGCGAGCCCGGATTATAAACAGAGAGAGATACTTTGGGAAGCCCTTCACCACGCTTTTCATAACCTCAAAACTCCGTGGCTTGTAGCTGGTGACTTTAATCAAGTGGGTCTTGAAATCGATAAGAAAGGAGGTGTTCCGGGTGTATCGAGATGTATGGAGAGATTCGAAGAATGGAGGAATAATTGCGGGTTGATTGATTTGGGTTTTGTGGGTCCACGGTATACTTGGTCGGACTCGTGGAATTCGGGACAAAAAATCTTGGAACGGTTAGATAGAGCCTATGGAAATGTTGAGTGGCAGCTTTTATTCCCGTCGGCTCGTGTTACGCATTTAGCAAGGGTTCACTCGGACCACATGCCAATACTAATACAGCTATGGCCTCAAGAGAGAGGTAAAGAGAATCCGCGCAGATTTAGATTTGAAGCTGCTTGGTGTTTACACAAGGAGTTTCAGGAATTTATAAATAACAACTGGGAAGGCAATAACATAGGGATTAGTAATGGCATCCTAGAAATCCAGAAACACCTAAATAAATGGAAGATGGATGTCTTTGGAGACCTGAATCGTAGGAAAAGAGAACTTAATGCAAGGATTAGAGGCATACAGAAATCGTTACAAGTTTCGTACAACTCTTCCCTTTACCGAATGGGAATTCGTTTTGCGAAAGAATATGATAGCATACTAGAATAGGAGGAATATATGTATTTTCAAAAGTCAAGAGAAAAGTGGGTTGACTCGGGGGACAGGAATACAAGATTCTACCAGCTGGCAGTCTCTATGAGGAAAAAAATGGCTAATTGCACTCGACTACTAAATGATCTAGATGTGTGGGTAGAAGATGAGAATGAATTGAAAGAAATGGTTCGCGAATATTTTGAGAGTTTGTATGAGGAACCTGTGGATCAGATTGCCTAATATACGCTACCTTATATTGGAACTATTGAGAAGGAGGTTACACAAGAGCTTGAGAGACCTTTCTCGGATGAGGAAATACGGAAGGTTGTGTTCCAGTCTAATCCAACCAAAGCTCCTGGTCCGGATGGAATGTCTGTTGCGTTCTATCAAAAGTGTTGGAGCACAGTTGGACTCTCGGTATGTGCTATGGTTCGTGAAGCGGTAGGTAAGGGGCATCTTCCATCGGGTCTGAACGGTACTCTCATACACCTTATCCCTAAAGTTTCAGACCCGATCCGGGTACGTTCTTTTCGCCCTATTTGTCTTATTAATTGTCCAGTTAAATTTATAATGAAGGCTATGGTCGATAGACTAAGGCCATTACTCGCTAACATTATTGGTCCATGTCAGAGTAGCTTCTTACCAGGTCGCTCCACGGTTGATAATATAGTATTGTTACGAGAAGTGGATCACAAAATGCGGCATTCGCAAGGGAAAAGTGGAATCATCATGGCTGTAAAAATAGATCTTGCAAAGGCCTATGACAGGATTAGATGGGACATCATAAGAGACACGGTTTATCACTTTGGACTCCTGGACACGTGGATCTCGCTGATTATGTCAAGCATGAGGGACAATGAGATGAGGGTGTTATGGAATGGGGAACCCCTAACACCGTTTTCCCCTCACCGGGGAATCCGACAAGGGGACCCCCTCTCTCCGTATATCTTTGTCATGTGCATGGAGAGACTCTCTCTTCTAATCCAGAATCTTTGTGCTTCCGGAAAGTGGAAAGAAATCAAGATTGGTCGTCAAGGGCCGAAATTATCACATTTATTTTTTGCTGACGATCTAATATTGTTTGGTGAAGCATCTTTATTGCAGGTACAGGTCATACAAGAGGCGATGAATCTATTCTGTAAAGAATCGGGACAAAGTATTAGTGCTGAGAAATCCCTTATATACTTCTCGAAGAATGTGCCGATGGAATTGAGGCAGGGACTAGCCGAAGCAAGTGGTTTTTGCCTTAGCTCTTCGTTTGGAACTTATTTGGGGATGCCAATTAACTCGGGGAGGTTACCGAAAGGCTTTTACAAAGGTATTTTGGAGAAAATGAGGACGAAGTTAGAATCATGGAAATCAAAGACATTGTCCTTAGCTGGTAGAATTACTTTAGCCCAATCTGTACTTGGTTCAATTCTGATATATCAAATGCAAGTAATGAAGCTTCCGAAGTATGTTTGCAATGAAATTGATAGAATAACGAGAGATTTCATTTGGGGGTCTTCTCCGGTTGAGAGAAAACTCCATTGGGTGGCGTGGGATCAACTTTGTAAACCAAAAAAACAAGGTGGCTTGGGGCTTAGGAGCGCGGAAAAATACAACCTTGCGCTTTTGGCAAAATTGGGTTGGCGGATTTTACAACGTGATCATGTTGTTGCGTGGGTGAATATCCTTGCAAATAAGTACTTTAAGCACGGGTTGTTAAATCGCCAACAAAAACCAAATGATTCGTGCGCGTGTAAGGCAATTTTAGCAGGAGCAAAAGTCCTACGCGATGGGGTAAATGTGCAAAGAGTTAACTCCGTGGAGAGGGTATCCTGGCGCTTTGAGAATTCAGGGGTGTTCTCGATAAAATCAGCTTTTAATAGTATGGGAGGTAATGAACTTGAGCCCTCGTTCAAGTGGGACCTTGTTTGGAAACTAAAATGCTCTCAAAAGTCTCGGGTGTTCCTTTGGAGAGTCGCGAGAAATAGATTACCAACTGCGGAAAATCTATGTAAAAGGAATGTAATTGAATCCATGGAATGTGGGCTTTGTGGTGCGGCTAAGGAGGATCTCTTCCATGCCTTGGTAAGTTGCAAGTTTGCTTTTATTTTCTGGAAATCGGTTGGTCTTATTTCAGGTGAGAACCCAAGAATTGCCCCTGGTGCTATAGGGTCCTCTACCGAGGATCGGGTTGGAGGACAGGTACATGGTGTGCTTGGAACTGGAGCGTGTGAGACACTGTGGACAAGTGACCCGACCCGGAAAACACTGCTGCAACTTAATGAAGAATGGAGGTCCAGTGGTGTTAGCGCCCAGGCTGCAGCTCGGCAGATTGGAAGGCCTGGTCAGCAGGCTTACGAAGGTGGCGAGAGGCTTGGACCTGCAGCGCTTCAGGAGGATGGAACTGATGCTGGCGCGAGGGAACTTCCGGAAAGCAGCGCTGCAACTTTTGGTAGCTCAAGGACAGCTAACCGTGCTGGTATAATGAGAAACGCAGCTGTATCAGTACAGTCACGAGGGAATAGCCAAGTCAAACGATGGCTTGAAGGCCATCTCCAATCCAAAGTAGAAATTGCAGGAATTCAGTGGCCCTACATATTCACGGCAGCTGTATCGATAATCTGGGGTAAGCGTAATCAAGCACTTTTTGCGGAATACCCGACCTTGCCTAATGAGTTTGAGTTTAGAAAAGAAGTCTTCTCACTAGCGAGCACATTTATTCTTGCGTGGGGAAAGAGAATTGATGGTGGCATAGTCAAGTTAGCATCTAATATCATGGTAAATTGGGTAAAACCTAGTAGGGGCCTCAAGTTAAATGTGGATGTAAGTTTCTCCGAACCAAATGGAACAGCAGGTATAGGAGGAATTCTCCGTGACTCCAATGGCTCCTGTGTTGCAGGTTTTACAGGCTCTTGTTTGTTTAACTCTCCGTTTGTATCTGAATTTTTAGCATTGCATTATGGTTTAAGATGGGCCGTTAAGAGAGGTTATAAGGAATTGAGCATCGAAACGGATTCGGGGGAGCTCCATGCGCTAGTGAAGGGCGGTGGGAGTTCATTGTCTAGTTACTTAGGCTCGAAGGAGTTCCATGCGCTAGTGAAGGGCGGTGGGAACTCAAGTAGCCATTGCGTTTCGATTGTAAAAGATTGTTGGACAATATTATGTAATCATCCTAAGTTTAGTTTAGAACATATTTATCGCGAAGCAAACTTTTGTGCCGATAAGTTGGCGAAAGAAGGCGCAATTACGAAGATGCAACCATTGGATTTCGAGGAACCACCGGATTATTTGTGGAATTTCATTACGAAAGATAGGTGCGAGCGTGCAACCGCTAGGGTTGTACTTGTTTGATAATAAGAACTATGTTCTTCTTGTAACTATTTTTTCTTAACGGCTTTCAAGCCTCTCTTGTATGAAAAAAAATAATAAGAATTTCTTACCATGTTTAATTGAAATATCATGTTCATCGATAATGATCTTGACAAAATAATCCATCTATATAGGATAAATAAAAAATTAAGTAATCCTGATATACAATATATATATATATATATATAAATTTAATTTAATTTACAATGCATATTACGTGTGAGCAAACACTTGTTAATTCCGTCCAAAAAAAAAAAAAAAACACTTGTTAATTAATCCAAAGATAAATTGAACCCAAATAGGTCGGTCAAAAAAATTAAATAAAACCAAATTTACAAAAAAAAAAATTATTTATTTTTTAAACAAGCTTTCCTTTGGGTTGGGTTAATCATTATATAACGAAAGTATTTAAATCTTTGTATACCTCATATATGTAATTCAGATCTTAAATCTTTTCATTTCATATATGTAATAAAATTGGAACAACATGAGTAGATTTAGATCGGGTCATTTCCCATATAATTTTTTTAAAATAGATAAATAATATCCTTTATAACAAATCTATGAAACTGTAATATATATATATATATATATATATATATATATATATATATATATATATATATATATATATATATATCAGAGTTTTTTTTGCCAGAATCAATTAATTAATTAATTAATCAAATACCTGTAATAAGAAAAGCACTATCTACAGAAAATACACAATCCTAAACCCATCGTTCATGTCATGTAAGTCTTTTCTTTAAAGTAAAACCATCTACATTCCATATCTTAACAGTATGATCAGAAGATGCAGTTGCAAGATATCTACATTCCATATAATTAAACAAATTAATAATTATAAATAAAACGTAAAAATAGAAAAAGTACTACTATAACTAACCTTTGAGGTACATATAATTCAGGGGAAAGAAGTCACTTGAGAATATACCCATCATGAGCTTGTAGCTTACAACTACATGAATTTGCATTTAAATCCCATACACGAATATTTCCATTTTGATCCCCATAAATCAACTCAGTCTATTTACGAAAATACACAAAAAGTACACAAAGAATACATAAAATCAGCTAAGATTTCAAATTTCAATACTTTTGGAATTTTAGGCAAAAGAATCAAACATGATTTGGATGTAAAACAATTGTATTAACAGCTGCACGACTTTCACATTCTCTTTGACAGCTTGGGGCTCTATCAATAAATATTAATTTATAATTAAGTTAAATCAAAATTATATACTAATAAGTCCAAAAATAATAATACCTTAAGTCCCAAATTTTGACTGTGCCATCTTCTGAACAGAATACATCCATTTTCCATCACGTTGAAATCCAACAGCCATAACATTATTAGTGTGGGAATCATAGCTCATTACCTTGAGATGGAAAAAAAAATTAAATATGTGGAAATTAATTTGAAATTTTTTTTAATAGAGAAACATACAGGTTGAGAATGAATGAAATATTAATTTGCCACCTGAAATGAAATATCAATTTTCTTAATACGAATGATTAAATTAAATTCATATATTTCAAGAATCAAAAAAATAATTAATACCTGGATAAGAATGAATGAGGGTGGAGAATGGATGGTCTTCGAGCGGCGGTGATGGAGAATGGATGATGGTGGTGGGTGAAATCGAGAATGAATGATGGTGGAGAATGAATGAGGGTGGAGAATGGATGGTCTTCGAGCCGCGGTGATGGAGAATGGATGATGGTGGTGGGTGAAATCGAGAATGAATGATGGTGGAGAATGAATGGTGGTGGAGAATGGATGGTCGTCGAGCGGCGGTGATGGAGAATGGTCTTCGAGCGGCGGTGATGGATGGTCTTCGAGCGGCGGTGATGGAGAATGGTCTTCGAGCGGCGGTGATAAAAGGTCTTCGAACCGCGGTGGTGGAGATTGGTCCTCGAGCGGCGTGTAGCGAGCGGTGGCGGTGATGGTGGAGAATCGGCAGTGAGATACGTGCTCGCCGCGACGATGTTGCGTTAGAGAAGGAAAAGCTTGGAGAATGGTCTTCGAGCGCGGTGATGGAGAATGGTCTTCGAGCGCGGTGATGGAGAATGGTCTTCGAGCAACGGTGATGGAAGGTCTTCGAACCGCCATGATGGAGAATGGTTCTAGGTTAGAGAAATTTGGGGTTTTGGGAGACTGAATGAGGGTTGAGGGTCTTTTTTAGTTTTTTTTGTTTTTCTTTTGTTATTTGTGTTTTGTTTAAAAAAAATTTAATAAGTGGGGCCGAAATTAATCCTGGCCACTACTTATGTTTGGCCAGATTAAATCCTGACCACCACTTATGTTTTGCCAGATTTAATCCTGACCATCACTTATGCGGGTAAATCTAGACCATAGAAAAAACTTCGAAATATATATGTCTAGAAAAAAAGTACTATGTTTAATACGAGATATCATTTGTCAAAGCGGGTCCTTTTTTTTCCAATTGTGAGTTTGAATACAAGAAGCCAACATATATAATATGAAGCAGAGCTGTGATTCCTGAGCTATCTTCCATCAAAATTAAAATGATTGCGTTTGTAGAAATCTATTAAGACAATAAAGGAATCCATATGCGAAAAGACATGGGATCATCTATTAATTAATAAATATTATAGCTTCATAATCACTTGTACAAAGCGAGAAAAAAACTCGAAGCATGTTGGATTAATATGCCTCGCCGCTGCATATAAATGTTGAGCATATTGTATTGTTTTGCTCCAAAGGCTTTCCACATAGTGTCTTAATGGCTCCTTATTTGTGATATATAGGTTAGAGACATTATTTTAGGTGTATTTAAGTATTTAATTATAGATTTTTATTCGATATTTTCCTAATTCATGTCTTGTTTTGATGAATTATTATTTTTAAAGTATATTTGGTTTAATTTGTGTGTCAAGGTGAAGCTTTAAATATATATATGGAAATTAATTAGATTTCAAATTAATTCTAAGGAGATAAGAAAATAAGATATGGAAGAAATCAAGAGATAAAAGGAAATAGAGATAAAATAGGAAAGGAAAAGCTATCAAGTAAATATGAAATTCTCCAACCACGTCCACTAAAGTGAAGATAACTTCAAATAGGTTTGGAATATGGATGAGAAATATAAATGAAAAGTGTATATCTTCTCGCTTCGGTCGTTTCTATATAAAGTAGCCGAAAATCGAACTAATAACGAATGAGATATGACTAGAACAAGATAACAGTATTTATCCTATCTCCTATATTTTTGGAAACAAATTTGAATTGGAAAAGGAGTCCAATTACTTGTCTTCTCGACCTAGGGTCTTCTTAATACCTATAAATACACCCTTTAATCATTGAAAACATGTCCTTGCCTCCCACAATTAGTCCTTAAGTATTGTTAATCATAGAAGTCATTCAAGAGAGCAAGTTGACCGTATGTATCTTTATTTTATTTTATTTCTTTCTAGCATGAACTAATTTTCCAATATCTTGGGTTTTGAATATGTATAATCTTTTGAATTCTATTTTCTTCTATCTAAGTTTCTTTAGGAAAACCTTTCTGAATTGATTATAGCTTCTTAACCATATTTTTGTTTTATGTGTTTTGATTTATTGTCTGTCTTAATCTTGATCACGTTAGGATTGTCTTAATAGTAGTTAGATGGTCGTCCGGAAGGGGTGTCTAATTATTGAAACATCACATAAGCATCTAGTGTACGGTAGTGATCCGGAAGGGCTCGCCTAACTAGATAGTCATTAGGGTTTGAGATTTACTCACCGATCATTGCGCAGGGTCCCCTTACCTAAGTACCCTGGTAATTGTTAGGTCACCACCTAAGTCCACCCAGAAGGAGGTTAGGAGGTATATAGAACCCTAGCTACTTATTTGAGATCTATAATCACCCTTATTAACTAGTAGAACAAATAGAAGGATTAGTGTATACTAGCAAAACATGAGCTATACTCTCTCATCTAATCCTTACATCTTTTAATTTATTGTATTAGTTTAATTAGTTTACTCATTAATCTCATCAATCACTCCTCTTTACTTTTATTTGTCTTTAAATTCATTGAACTATTTATTATTACGCTTTCTTGCTAATCTGTTTGTATAACACACTAAGTCCGTGAGAACGAATCTGTACTAACCATTAAAACTTGTGTACGACCTGTGGTACTTGCAGTGATAACATGCTCGTTTAGGGTTTAGTCGCATCTTTATTTTCTTATTTTTATCACACCTTCGGTTGTACCAAGTTTTTGGCGCCGTTGCTGGGGACTTGTATCTCGTTAGCCTGTGGGTTTAATTTTTAGTGTAGTAGTTTTTAGTTATTCTTTTTTTCAGATTTACGCTTTCTTTTTTTGTCTTGTCTCTTTCAGGTCTTTTAGTGTACGCTCGTGAACCCCAAAAGTGTTTTCAAGCCCTACAACAAACGCTTGAGAGAAGAACGAGAAAAAAGAAAAGCCATGTCTCAACAAGATGAAATTCCAATTCCACCACCAGGGGATAATCTTAATCTTAATTAGAATGACAATCAACGTCAAGTACCGATTCCCCCGGTGTTGCCTGATCCTCGAGTACCACCACTAGGAGATAACACGAATATACGTCAAGAACAAGATATCCTAGGCTTTTGAGAACCTTTTCGAGTTCAACCTTTAGGTTATCATCCTCTAAAGATCCAAAACATAAAATTCAGACCTGATCCGTGTATGCTTATTCAGTTTACAAGCTTTGGACTCTATAGTGGTGCAACAATTCAAGATCCAGTAAGAGCGATTAAGAATTTCATGCAGATTTGTGATGCCTACATTACTCTGGGCATTACATGAGTGCAACTGTATTGTCATATGTTTTCTTTCTTTTTTGACGGACAAAACTGGTGATTGGCTGGATAGACAACCACCAAGTACACTAAATACTTGGCAGAACTTCAAGTCGCATCTTTTAACAATTTTAATCCGAAGAGCATGATATTAAAAGATTAGATGGAGCTTTCCAAGTTTTGCCAATAAAAAGAAGTAGGACACACATGGACAAGGTTTCAACAGAAGTTAGCTAGATGGCCACTTCATAGTTACATCTTATCTCTACAATTAGGGATGTATATCAAGGTATTGATGTAGATAGTAGATTGAGTGTAGATAATCTTGGAAGAGGAGGATCTGTGTCCATGGACCTACAGAAGCCGCTGAAGGTATGGAACGTATTATATAAACTGAAAGAGTTGGCCACTTTCGCGAGCTCCCGTTACAAATACCAAAGGTACGCTTCGATTAGATGCAGAGACTGCTCATTCAGCTCAATTAACAACATTAAAGAATTAAGTGAAAGAGATAAAGCTTGAGATACAACAAAGACATCAAAATTTAGCTACAACAAATGTAGTGCAAGAAGCACAAGGTTGTCCAAAGTGCGAGGTACCAAATCATACATAGGAAGGGTGTGAAAGGAATCCAACATTTGTTTATTTCATATCCAATCGAGAAAATTACCAATTTGGTAACAGAAATCATCCGGGTATACAGTATTCAAATCCATAGGGGGGTCGCAAATCAAGGTAATTATCAACCTCGTCCCCAGAATAACTCTTACCAACCAAGAGGTCAAGGTCTGTATCGGGGAAATTAGAATTATAATAGACCAACTCCTCCATAACAACCTACTAATGATGCTTATATCGATACTTTAGCTCGGAAGGCTTTACCACAAAATCCGCAAGAGGGAGTAGTAAGATATAAGAAATTAAATAATTTCATGGATCTAATGACGAGTAATATTCACTCACAAAATGAGAAGTTAAGAGAACAGGAGGCTTCAATTCAGATCTTAGGCACACAAGTAGAACAAATGAACAAGGTTTTAACAAATATCATGGGAGCAAGAAAATTGAAGGCCATTGACGGAGGTGATACCAATGTTGGGTTCAAAGCTTGTAAGGCAATTTTACTTGAATAGAAGAGAAAGAGGAAGCACCACATGCTGCAGAAATTGTCGTGGAAGTTCCAAGAATTGAAGAAGAACCAACCAAGTCTAGCCCCGAAGACTCTGACATTTTTGAAGATCCGAATTCATCCGAAAGATCCGAGTTTATAGACCTTATGAGAGATATGCAAGAAGAGATTAGATCAGTTATCGAGCTTCAATCTACCAGAGCTAAAGAGAAAGAGGTAGAAGCCTCAAAAGAGCAGAAAGAAGAAGTTGCACCTGCTGTGCAAGAAGGGAAAGAAGAAGAGAAGGTGGGCTCGCCACCACTTAATCAAACAATGTCAGCATCTATTCCTGAGACAAACCAAAAGGTTGACATTGAAATCAAGACATTTGTAGAGGTATATAGTCTAGAAATTATCAACGCCCAAATGCTTGAGATTGCAAAGAAAGGGCTTACACCGCAACAAGTTTTCACACAAGTTATTCCTGACAAAGAAGCGAGTGTAGAAGCCAGAAAAGAGACTGTGGCTCATACAAAGAGAGCCTCAAGAAGAGTTGAAAAAGAGTCACCATTAAATCTCAAAGATCTGGGAAGCTTTAATATTCCTATTCAAATAAGTGGTATGCTCAAGATGAAAGCCATGTGTGATGTGGGTTTAAGTGTGAATCTTATGCCAAAGTCTATGTTCGATAGGCTTGGGCTGGAGAAGACAAAAAAAAAAGCTCCCGTAAAGTTACAATTTGCGGATAGCTCAGTGTCAATGACATGGGGAACAGTGGAGGACGTTCATGTCCGAACAAGTAATATCACCATCCTTACTGACTTTGTTATTCTTGATTATGATGTAGATAAGCAGGATCCATTTATACTTGGAAGGTCCTTTTTGGCCACCAGTCAAAGCATCATCAACTTCCAGGAGGGTACAGTTACCCTACATGCTAAAAACGTATCCGATAACTTCTATGTCTGGGGTAAGAAACCAAGGACGTTAGATCCCACTGTTCCTATCATCCACAGCCTTTCACATTATCGTGTCCCAGAAAAAATTCCACGCAAAACCTATGGATACTAGACCAATGAGTAAGTTTGGGTTCGGCCATGAAGTCGTATGGAAAGCCCTCAAACCCGAGAACAGTCCACCAAGTCACAAAGATTCGTGGATGGCATTCATAGTCACGGAAATGTTACAGCTAAAGTGATAGAGATTAGGCCCAAGAATGGGATTAAACGGAGATTTTATAGCCTTGCTCGTGGCTGGGGAGGTGATGTCTCCTCCTTTGTGATAGATTTATGTTAGGACGAGACATCATTTTTAGTGATTTAGAAGTCTTTTCTGATCGTTTTTCTTGAGAAATAGTATATTTTCCTATTTTGAATCTTGATTTAGTAAAATAATATTTTTAGAGCATATTGGGTTTAATTATTTATTTAGTGTGAAGCTTTAAAGATAATTATAGAGATTAATTAGAGTCCAAGTCAAGGACTACAATATATCGAAAGAGATAAGCATGGTAATTGGAGATAAGGAAAGAAAAGCTAAAAACATGGAAAAGGAAAAGCTGCCTTAATCCTGAATTTCTGCACCTACGACCACAAATCAGCTTATATCTCAAGTTCGGTGTGTAATTTGGAGAAACGGTCAAGAGAAAAGTTGAATATCTTTCCGAGACGATGAATTTCGACTACTCATACGCGTCAAACGGATGAGTATTGAAGTTGCTAGGACCAAACCAAAAACGGGCCTAATTTCATGTTTTAGGGTTACGAATTTGAGTTGGGCTTGGAGTCCACTACTTACCTTCTCCTTCAAGAAAACAAATTAGGTCTTCTAAACACCTATAAATACACCCTTATATCACTTGTAAATCATCATTGCCTCATAGTAATTAGTTCCTAAGGTTTTATTCTTCCAAGTTATTGTAGAGAGCAAGATGATGTCTTTCATTATTTCTTTTAGTTTATTTCCTTCAGGTATGAACTAAACTCCCCATAGCTTGGGTTTTGCATCATGTATAATCTATGAATTCTAAAAAAAATTCTATCTAAGTTTCTTTGGGAATTACATGTTTTAATCTGATATTAGCTTCTTACTTTTATATTTGTTTATGTGTTTGGATTTATTTCCTGTCATAGAACTGATCACTTTAGGCTTTCTTAATAGTAATTAGATGATCACCTTATCTGGGTGTCTACGTCTAGTGTCAATATTAGTCCTGACAACACTAATTCTAACTAGATAGTCATTAGGGTATGAATTAATCACTATCACCATGTATGGAAATTGATTGCTTAGGGCCTCGGTAGCACTTGTAAACCCTATTTGAACCAGCCTCGTGGTGTGTCCGTAGCCCCCTTAGTCGCTCTCAAGGTCTAAGGTATGGGAATTTAGAATCCTGACTAAGTATACAAGAGCTAATTATCTCCCTTGTTAACTAGATTTAATAGAAAGAATTAGAAGGATTAGTGCATACTAGCAAAACCTAAGCTATACTTCTCATCTCATATTTCTTCGTATTTAATTTACTGTCTTTATTTTCCTTAGTTTAATTTAGATATTTCGAATTTATTCTCTATTTATTTTCTTGTCTTTTAATTAATTACTTCTTACTCGTTATTTCTACCCATTCGTATAACACACTAAGTCCGTGAGAACGAACTTTCTTATCATTAAAACTTGCATACGTCCTGTAATACTTGCTGTACTGTGCCTGTCTAGGGTGAGAGTGCGTTGTTTCTTAACTTATATTTATCTTCTTTTTATCACACCCTAGGCGACACCAGGAGGCTATATACGGAAATCTTGATAGAGGTAGCGCGTCTATCTTTGAAAGACATCAAACAAAATTGATGTACGGGAGACAACCCGCAATTTTTTTATGTTTTTATGTTTTTAATTTATGTTTAAGTTAGTTGTTTTTAGTAGATATTGCAGTATTGAGAATTTTGATGTGTAGGTACTTAAGACATCGAGTTAGGGGTCAATAAATACAAAGAATTAGCGAGATTCAGGTGTACCCTACGGTATACCGCGCCACTATTCTAATGCACCGCAGGACCCCATACCATTACAATGGTGGAAAAATCAGGGTAATTTCCGAAGCAAAAGGATCATCAATGAGCTTCGAGTGGTACCGCTTGATAACTCTGGTACACCACAGGAAAACGACTGTGACACGGTTCAGCGAAACAGTCTAGCGCGAGACATACGTATCGTCATTCGCACAAGACTGTGGCGAGGGTTCCCAAGAGAAGACCCCCGCGGTATACCACGGGGTAGGTCTGGTGCACCGCAGCCATGCCAAACCAAAACAACAGGTTAGAAAATCAGGCCCTTTTCCGAGATATTGCGCACCATACCGTGTCGTCAACATCGTCTAACGGGTCGAAGAAAAATCTCGTGCGGTACACTGCACCATACTTCCAGTGCACCGCACAGTGTTGCCAGATCCAAATACAAAAGTTTATATGAAGGGTTTTGAAGAGAAGGTTGGTTATATCGCGAATTTTTCAATCCTTACGCCTCTCTTTCTTCCCCAATACTTCCCTACCTCAATTAAATATTATGCAAACCTTCACCATACATCAAAACACTACCCAATCACCATATATTTACATCCAAATCATTCCCCACATCATTATAAAGAAGATTCAACCACCCATATCATATCAAAACACATAGAATCCAAGAATCAAAAGCCAATATTACCAAATCTTACCCAAAAAATTTCTTAAATCAATACCAATCAAGCAAGAGTTCATCCTACCCACATAGAGGTTCGTCATCCTTACACCTTTCCTAACCCAAATAACACTTTTCCAACCTAAAATCAAGGGTTACAAATTTCAAAAGTGTTTTAAGCTTTGAGTTGGAGGTCAATTGAGATGACGGAAAGAAAAAAAATTATCTAATGTTAGGGAGACGAAGAAGAATAAAAATAAAGTATTGGGTTCAATTGACAAGAAGACAGTCTAGAAAAGTTCAAGTTCTAGTATAAAGAAAAAGGGTAAAACAGATCAAGAGAATAGAGGAAAGATAGTTGTGGTAAATTCAAAGAGAAAAAAGGTTTCAAATTTGAAGGAGAAGATACCACAACCTCTACAAATTGAGAGTCCTATACCCGAGATTTATGAAGCTTCAAAGGCCTTGTTAGCTTCTGCAAAGAAACATTTACCGGAATTGCCTTTTGCTCATGAGAGAGTATTTGAAAGAGAAGTTGGAGAAGGTGAGTACAAGAGATTCTTAGAGATGGGAGATAGATAAGGTTGGTCTAGGTTCTTGATGCGAAGTTCAAATTTATGTATGGAGTTAGTTTCCAATTTCTATTTAGGCCTCTTTAGCCGAGATAGTGAAGGTCGTGTTCCAGTTAGTGACAAGTTAGTTCCTTTTACAGTTGAAGAGATTAGGAACCACTTCCAGTTCAAGAAATTGGTTGGACCATGTAATTTTAGAGAAGCGGTGGAAAATATCAAGACTTTCGATTGGAATCAACTTTTTGAGCGTGTATTAGATAAAGAGGAAGTGAGATTACATAAGGGAGAATTAAAGGCACCTTGGCCTTGCAAATATCTTCAAGCGGATACTAGAGTGTGGCACAATATTCTTACACCAAACGCCTTTGGAAACACGCAAAATTCTGATGTAACTAAGAGAAACAAAATCTTTTTGAATTGTATTTTAAAAAGGGGAGAAGTAGATGTGCACAGTTAATCTTTGAGGAGGTGATGCGATTTTCGGTCTCTCCTTTTACTTTATTTAATGTGAAATATCCTACTATGATCACGTGCCTTGTTCAAAAAGTAAATGTGATTCCGAGTGAAGAAGATAAACTATTGTATAAAATGAGTAATAATATTGACAATACTTGGATCAAGAGAATTTTGAGAGGATCAGGAGTTACGAAACCTACATAAGATGAAGAGGATCGTATTTGGCGAGAAAAAGTAGAGGAGCGATTAAATAAAGTTGAAGCAGCTCAAACCTTCTTGACCAAAGATGTGGCACAAATCAAAGCTAATCAGGTGCACATCATGACAATCCTTGAGCAATTAGAGCGTGATCCAGTAAATCCTATCTTGGATGTTGATTAAGTGAGGCAATAGCCTCGAGAGTATGTTCTCGTTCTTCCTTACCATTTGTGTATATTATTTATTTGCTTGTTTTTAATTTCTTTTTGGAGTCTTTTTCGAGTCACAGGGACACTCCTCATTTTTTAGTTGGGGGTGTGGGGATCTGTTGTCTCTCAGCTCCATTTTTCTGTCATTTTACTATTTTTGGAAGAAATTAAATGTTTTTGATACATGGGATTTAGATGTAGAGTGTGTTTAATAGCTTGAAAGCATAAGCTTAGTAAGTTAATGATATAAAGTAGTATGTTTATGAGCTCCTTTATTTTGTATGCTTTAAGTATTTGTAGGAAACACACATTAATAGTAAAGAAAAGATTAGTTAGCAATGCGGTAGAAATATATTTGATTTAGGGCGCCTTGAGTGGTGTGTAGGCCGTGAGATCCAAGTTAGTTGATAAACCCATTTGATGAACATCCTAAAGGTAAGAGAATAACGAAATTGCATAGTTTAGAAAGTGATTAAGGTGGTTCTTTGATAAGCCTCTTGTTTCCTTTTAGCTTGTTGTCCATTTATTATATTTATATCCTTCTCAACCCCTTCTAGCCTTTCTAAAGCCTTTCTACTAAGCCACATTATGATCCATATCCCTTTATATTTTAGGACTTTTCCATATGACCCGCACTCGAATCGCGATGCATAGACAATTGTTTTAGAGCTTGAGTTTGGGGTGGTGGGTCCACCATTATGGGAAATATTATTTGGTTTGAATTTTTGAACTTATGAATTGTGCTCTATTCTTATTATTGATGATTATTCACTATTATTATATTGTAACCTAGTGAGATTCAAAACGGCATAATCTTGTATAGGAGTTAGGCTCGGTCGACCGCTTAGGCTGCAAAACCGAGATCTATAGCATAGCATGTATGCTTAATATACATATAATCAACATTCCATAAATTCAAGTCCAGATTAACTTCGCAATGCCAGAAGTAGAGGTCTTCAACTCAGTTCGTGTTAATGGTTATAAGGTGATCATAGGTCCTAATATAGTATCCAATGGTCCACTTACCTATGTCCTAATTGTTCCATTGTTTTTCCACCAAGTAGATAAAAATCCTAAGGTCTTTACAGTTATAACATGGCTTAGGGACGGTACAATATATTTAAATAATGAAAAATGAGCTTTTGGCTCTCTCCTCAAATTCCATCAACGAATCTCCCCAGAGCTTGAGTTTCACTCGAAGATGTTCTCACTCAACCCAATTTTGATGCCTTGATTTCCATCCCCTACTAACCCAAATAAAACCTCTTATGATGATCATATAATAAATTCCACTTTGCCGGTCCAAATCTTTTTAATATTTTCATACGTCTCTTTTCTTTTGATAGCTAGCTATGACTCTCTTTTTAATGTGAGATATCATGCTACTTTTTTCTCACTTTTTTTTTCTTTTCGTAACTTTTTTCATTCACTTTTACCCCAGCAAAGGGTTACAATAATAAAACTCATCATCATCAATACTATCACAATTACAATTTCCCAATCCCAATGTTTCCCAATGATGAAACCCACCACCCCAAACTCAAGCTCTAAAATAACTCGTCTCAAGTTTTTCAATTTGAGTGGGGGTCATATGGATAAGTCCTACAAACTAAGTAGTATGTCTTGTAATGTGGCTAATAAAAGGCTTTAGAAAGGTTCAGTGGGGCTAAGACATATAATAATAATAATCAAATAAAAGGGTGAGAAAGCCAAAAGGCTTCAAGTGGCTTCAATATGAAAGAACTTCCTTATTCACTTTTCTAACTACCAGATTTCATAAATTTTTCACTATTTGTTCATAGACAAGCGTGTTTTTAACTAATTTCAAACCTCACGTTCTACACACTAGTTAACTCTCCCTAAGTTCCAACTCGACACATCTTACGCATTGCTCATTAATCTTCCCTATCTTTCACTTCATGTTTTCATACATGCGTACTAAACCTATTTGTGACACTGGTAAAAAACATACTACCTACTATCATTGACTTAATTAAAGCATGCTCAATAGGTACATTCACCATATTCTATGCCAATTCTAACCCTAAAAAATTTTAATTTTATGCAAAAAAAAAAAAGAAAGATGCGGACAACGAATCCCCACCCCCAACTCAAAAGTAAGTCGTGTCCCAATGACTCGAAATAAACTCAATAAAGCAATAAAATTTAAACTAAACTAAAACTAATGCATATAAGAAATTAAGGTGAAGAATTAGAATGTGGTACATGGCCAAAAAAATCATGTTCTCTGCTATTAGCTTCTTTTCTTTAGGCTTGGCTAGTATCCTCTTTCTCATGTTATATTTACGTAGTGGTTGTTGTGTAGTTACCTTTAGCTTTCTGCTTCTTTGAACATGGCTCATCAAGATCGATGGCTTTTTCTGTTGTAGCTCCAGGTAAATTCTTTTTCTTCCCTAATATTAAACACTTCCTCTTGTAATCCATAACATATGTTCTATTTGTCATCTTTGATTAACCCACAACTCAAGTTACACTAAGTATAGAATAAAGTTATGAAAGATTTGTGTGGCTTAAGGTTGTTGCTTGGATGAATGATTATCAATGGTAGAAGAAGGTTTTCTTGATTGTTCTTGGAAGAAATCTTGAAAGCTTGATGATCTTTGGTGTTTTATTTGAAGGGTTAATCAAGCTTCAAGGTGTATTTATAGGGTTTGGGTCTGAAAATTTCGTGTTGGGAAGGTTGGAAGAGGCAAAATTTAGCTTTTATAAGGTAAGACTCCGATTAGGACTCAAATTTTCCTCTTCAAACCGCCTCATGCGGTGCACCGGGCGATCCTTGTGGTATACCGCATGGAAGTTCTAAATGACAATGAAAAAATACATTTTTTATTTTACCTCCAAATCAGGTTTTCTCCACTCCATTGGATAGATCTCGAAAAATATGCAATTTAGACTCGAGAAAAAGTGAATTCCGACCTCCGGGCGCAAAGTTATAGCCTTTTGAAGTTTTCCATACCGTGTTGCACAAATGACGACACGGTTTTGCTAGTGTTACCTCGGATTTGACCCTAATATCGTGACCGTCACAACGGTTTTTGGACTGACTGGTAACCCGGACAATTTTTTTTTGTCCAGACCGTTGTCGCGGGTGACGATACTGTGTCGCGATTGACGATAGTGTATCGCAATACGGTTTTCAGTTTTTCCTTGGCGATACACCCGATTTTCTCACTGTTACCGCGGTTTTTCTCGCCGGTATACCGGTTATATCGGCCGGCTAGCCGGTCCGATGACCAGATTTCTTCCAATTTTTTTTCTTTTGAGCCCAAACTCATTTCCTGCACACATAACACACTACCTTTCTCTCCTATTAGCTTGTAAACACATTAAAAATATACACAACCTTAAGATAATACTGTACAAAATATAAAACTAACTAAAAAGCAATTAAAACAAGGGGTGTCTCCTTCGAACACTTTTGTTTGACGTCTTTTAAAGTTAGACGTGTTACCTCGGTGATCATGTATGAACATCACCTCCCCAACAATGAGTTAGTTTATCAATATTCATCTCGTAAAATTTAAATCCCTTGCCTTTCACTCCCACGAACTTCTCATATCTATTCTTTATAACAATGAATGGTCCCATCCAAGAATTCTTGGGGGTACGTGCATCTTGTGGTAACTTGCTTTGATATATAACGCTACACTCCTCTGGAAATCCAATCAATTCTTCATTTTCTAAGATTCTTTTGTTAGAAAGAATGTACTTCATGAATTTAAGATATTTTTTCGTCCTCTTAAGAGCTTCTACAAATGGTATGTTGATATCTAACTTACTCACCATGTCAAGGAACTTCTTGAATTCCTTTTCATTGTTCTTGACACATGATGGGAATGGTCGGGAGGACGTGTATTGTTCACCACTGGGCTCTTCTTCTTTTCTGGTGTCTTCTCTGGGACACTCTTTGGTTCAATTACCTCTTCGATTTTATCTTCAACTGTTTCTTCAACCACCTCTTTAGGAGTAGGGGTTGGTTCTTTTGGTTGTTCCGTTTCTTCCACTCTAGGCATAGGTAATTGTTTTCCACTTCTTAATTCAACAGCATGACAAGTATTATCTTGAGGAGTTATAGTATCACTCGAAAATTGACCTTTTGGCCTGCTTTGTATTGTACTCGCTATCTGTGATATAGTATTCTCAAGATCTTTAATAACCCTCGCATGTGATTGATTCACCTCCTTGCTTTCCTCAAGAACTTTATAAATTTATCTAGACTTTGATCAAAGCTTGAAGGTTGCGATGGAGGTTGTTCATAATTAGCTTGTTGCGTTGAATATGGGTGTGGTCTTTGATAATAATCTTCATTCTTCGGCACTTGTTGAAAAATTGGTTGTGGATGATAATAATTGTGAGGTCGAGTTTGATAAAAATTACCTTGGTACCTGGTTTTCCTCAAGATGGTTCTACTCCTCTTTATGATGATAATACTAGTGCTATGCAAATTGCTACAAATCCTGTTTATCATGAACTTACAAAACATATTGAAGTAGACTGTCATTCTATACGAGAAGACAGTTGTGTTATATCTCTTCCTCTTGTATCTACTATGTTAGGATTAATCATTGAAATCCATTCTAATGGATTAATTGTTTAATCTGTTCATATTCTTTAGGAGAAGTGGAAAAGACTTAGTTTAATATTGAGTATCAAACAAATCCATTCACATTCCTTTGAGAAGTGGAAAAGTCACTTTTTACATATGAAAAGTACCACATCGGAAAATGAGTAGAAAAAGTAGTGATATATAATGATATACCCAACTATTAATTCCAAAAGGACTAAAGGCTATAGAGGCCAAAGAGGAATAGGCAAAGCCCCACACGCGCGCACCACCACCGCCCTGCCCGGCCCGGCGTGGGCCGTGGGCTTGTGGGCCGTGGGGGAGTTGGAAGGTTTGGGGAGTCAAAAAATGAAAAATGAAACACCTTTTCTGAAATAATTCAAGGAGAAGTAAGTTGGTTCTTATAGTGGTGGGTTGGAGTTCAAATCCTATCATCAGGAAGACATAACGTTCATAACGTTCACACATTCAAGACGCCATAAAGCCAAAATATTCTCCAGCAGTTACAAGTCTTAGTCACACTCGGAAATGCACTAGTGGTCAAACTTGTTTCCAGGTTCATTGTCTGAATTTGAAATAGTGTCACATCTGTAACCTCCAAAAACGTTAGCCTTAGTGGAGCACTTGAAGACCATTTATGGTGACGTTTCTGAAAGACCCTTACTCTTCCCATTTTCCTATAAACAGAGACTCTCCCTCACTAGCCAAACTTACGAAATACACCAGAAAAGAATAACACTCTACCTCTCTTTCTCTCTAAAAAAGCGCTAAGTAGAGCTTCATTTTTCCGTTAGAGATACCGGTACGCCGGAATATCTTTTAACAACCTTAGGTGTAATTTGTTATTCCTTTCTTTCCGTGTAAGTGTATTTTTTATTCCTGTAATCGTATTTTTTTTTTTTGTAATAGTTAGTTTACATTAAAATGAATATTATTTCTTTTACTTTTGGAAAAACCATTTCTTTGTCAAAACCGGTGATTATTTTAATCAGATACTACACTCCAGATTGTTGATATCTTCACTAAGACATTAACACATCAGCTCCATCAATTTCTCGTGGGTAAATTGATGATTCTCGATCAACTAACATTAATTTAAGGGGGATGTTAACATATATTTTTGCAAATAATAATATATTTATTTAGAATATTCATAACTTTTATTCTTGTTGTATATATTTAGATAGATAGTTGTTAATTATTTAATATACTAGAATCAAGGTGTTAATAATGCAATGGCTAGTATAAAGGTGCTAGAATAATGGAATGGATAGAATCAAGGTTTGCTAGAATAATGTAATGGTTGATTTCTTACATTGTATTTACTCTTATATTTTGTATACTTAATAGAGAACTCTAATAAGGGGCATTCAATCTAATTAACACAAATTGCACCTCATAAGATTGCACAAAATGTCACAAATGAAAAGACTAACAGGTAAGATGAGAAGTTGAATAGAACATGTAAAAGTTTTCATTCAAAATCATGTAATGATGCAAACGAGACATCTTGACTAACAAGGACAAGCCTAGGCTTGCCAAATTGTAATCGCGGAAGTAATAACCAGCTTTATGAAACTGAGCATGTAAATAAAGGTTTCTTTTGAAAAACCACTCCAAGTTCTGAGCAATCTGAAGAAAATTTGATATATATATATATATATATATATATATATATATATATATATATATATATATATATATATATATATATATATATATATATATTATATTACAAGCTTTTTTGATAAGTGGTGGACAAGATTGATTCTGGCCAAACATAAGTGGTGGGCAGGATCGTTTCTGGCCCCACCTATCATTAATACCATTAATTAATTCTAATTTACTTAATAAAAAAATAAATTATTAAACAAAAAACCATAAATCACTCTTTACATTTAATATCTATATTATATTACAAGGTTTTTTGATAAGTGGTGGCCAAGATTGATTCTGGCCAAACATAAGTAGTGGTCAGGATCGTTTCTGGCCCCACCTATCATTAATACAATTAATTAATTCTAATTTACTTAATAAAAAAATAAATTATTAAACAAAAAACCATAAATCACTCTTTACATTTAATATAGATTTATAATATTTATATAATAAAGCAGAATACACCTAACTTCTCATATTTCTATTCAAAAATCTCTTATTTCTCTCATAATTCTTTTATTGTTCTCATAAATATCTTAAATTTTTTTGTTTTTTATTTTCTAATTTATTATATCTATATAAAAACCACATTTATCTTTTAAAAGAATTTTTTTTCAAATTGGGAATATGGGAGCACTGTATTAACCTACAATATCTTGAAACACTTAAAAATAATTGGGCAAATCCGATTTGGACCTTTACAACCAAATTACAAAGAATGATATTTTGTTTGATAATACTTTAATAGCGGAAATAAAGTATATTTGTAGGATTTAATGTCGATAAACAATATATTTAGAATTTCGTTAATATGTTTAATACGACAAATAACAGTAGACTAGCGATTTAATTATGATTTATTGTAAAAATAAATCAGTAAAAGTTACATTATTAATTATAAAAATTATAAGACTATCATGCGTTTAGTTTTTTCTACTATAAAAAAATCCTATATTTCTCTCATAATTCTCCAAATTGTCTCATAATTTTTTAATTTCTCTCATTTTCTTATTTATTATCAAATTTGTCTCTTTACTTTTCTTTTTGTCTTTATTATTGTTGATATATTTAATATATAAAATATATTTATCGAAAATCTTTATTTAATGATTTGGAAAAAATGAACCGATATATTTTTTATAAGAGTATCCATTTACAAAAAATTGGTAGTCAATATTATATAAAAAAAAACCTATTATGTAAAGAGAAATTCTTCTATATATAATAACCCCAATGGGAGAAGGATATAACATAACGCCGTAAATCAATATTTATCAATTGTTGGTATTTTATTTCGTATATACGCCTTTATTTCTTAAGGAATGATGCAATGTATATATTTCCCAACAATTGTTTTACAAAAGAAGTTCTAAGACAACCGTGTTAATCGTCTAATATTTAAATTAACCTTAACCTTAAGCTTGACCGGGAACGTGACTTTGACCTTGACATTGACCTTGACCTTGACCTTGACGTTAACCTTAAACATAACTTTAACCTTAAACTAAACATGTACCTGAACCTTAACCCTCAACCCCATATCCATAACCTTAGAACCTTAACTATCAACCTTAACGTTAACCTTAACCTTAACCTTAACCTTAACCTTAAGCTTAACCTTAACCTTAACCTTAACCTTAACCTTAAGCTTAACCTTAACCTTAACCTTAACCTTAAACTTAACCTTAACCCTAACCCAAAACCAAACCCAAACCTTAACATTAGCCTTAACATTAACCTTAACTTAACCTTAACCTTAACTTAACCTTAACTTAACCTTAACCTTAACCTTAACCTTAACCTTAACCTTAACCTTAACCTTAACCTTAACCTTAACCTTAACCTTAACCTTAACCTTAACCTTAACCTTAACCGTAACCTTAACATTAACCTTAACCTTAAACCTTGACCTTGAACCTTAAACCTCAAAGCCTTATCTTCATTTTAACTTAACCTTAACTTTAACCTTGGCCCTTAACCCTTAAATCTCAACTCTTAACCTTTACCTTCACCTTCATCTTAACTTTAACCTAAACCTTAACCATAACCTTAACCTTGAACCTTAAACCTTGAACCTTAAACCTTATACCTTAATCTTAATTTCAACCTTAACTTTCACCTTAACTTTAACCCTAACCCTAACCTTAACATTTATCCTTTAAATTTACCTTAACCTTTAAACCTTTAACTTTAAACCTTAACTTTCATCTTAACTGTAACCTTAACCTTAAACATATGAAGAATCATCGCGCTAATATTCAACCTTAAACCTGGAATTTTGTTAAACCTTAAACGTTTAATCTTAAACCGTAACTGTAACTTAACCTTAATCTTAAAATTAAATTTAACCTTAACCTTGACTTATACTTTAACCTCAACCCTTAACTTTAACCTTAAAATTAACCTTATCCTGAACGTTGACCTAAACTTTAACCCTAACCTTAACCTTAACATTCACCTTAACCATAACCTAACCTTCTTCTTCATGAGCAAAAAACGAAAAACCTTAACCTTAACGTTAACCTTGACCTTCACCCTTGGAACCTGTATTCGATTTCTGTTAACGGAACAAATTTTTTCTTCAGTGTCTTCAGACACGGGTCTTACCTAGTATATATATATTTCTAAGGAGGTATAAAGAGGGGTCAGGATCTGTTTTAATCAAAAAATGTGTTACATCAAACGGTCAAGGATTTTTTGATCGATTCTGGTAATTTATTAGATTCTCTTTGGGTTAGCAAGCACATAATGGACCGAGCCACTTAGGTTAGCAGCAATTCTGGTTCTCCTCTAGCCAAAATTGAAATATCACCGTCTCACCATTACTCGGCACCTCACCATCATCATTGGTTTACATCTAGCTCTTATATGAGCTCCAGTGAAGAGTGATTTTTTCGCCTCAGTTTGATCGATCGATCAAGGTCTCTGTTTAATTCCAGTAAGTGAGATATTATTATGTGACAAGGTGTTTGATATTATGTCTCAACGTATAGTTTTGTGGTAAAGCTGTTACTACGTGGTGTTTGTTTGATATTATAATTTATATCCTTTTGAGTGTACTGTATTAGTAATGGTTAGTGGCTAGAGAGTTACTAGAGATGATGTTTAAGTTCTTATTCTTTAGCTAATGATCCAGTCAAAATAAACGGTGAAGGAATTTGGTTGTAATTCTCGGTTTAAATCCTTTATCCGATGAAGAAACTATTATATTCGAAAACAGTTTTGAAAACTCGCTTTAACTTTTCACCTGATAAATTACAAACAATTGGAGTTGAAGGTGCGTTTAAACTCATTTCAGAAGCTTGGAGTCTTTTATCCAATGAAAGTAAGAAAGTTTCTTACGATACTCGAGTTTTCAAGAAAACGGGCCCACAAAGTAAGTGTTCGCGTGTCTTGAGAAACCCAGGTCCCACTTCGAGTAAGAAAGATAAAGATAAAGATTCGACATTCTGGACAGTGTGTTATAGGTGTAAAATGCAATGCGAGTATTTACGCATGTATTTAAATCAGAACCTGTTAAGTCTAGATTGTAGCGTCAGGGTTTCTTCTATATGGTGGAAGGTAAGTTAGTTATATTTTGTTGTATTTTCGATTTTTTATTTTATCTCTCGCATTTTTATTTCGCGTAGGCTTTTCTTAATGTTGAAAAGATTCCCTGTAGAATCAAAAGACACAATGTATATAAGCAGTAATTGTAAATTAAGTGTGTGTTATACAGGTTAGTTATGTGACTACTATAATGGTAAGTTTCCGTATTTTTGTGTTTTAACTATTACACATATTACTTAGCTTAACTACACATAACATAAATAATATGATTGCATAACAGAATTGAGCAGCAATCTCAAACGCTTCGTGGTTTTCAATTCTTTTGCTTCTACCATCAGTTTTCTAATGCGACCACTCCTTGCGACAAGACAAGAGGGAACTAAAGCAACAATTAATTTTTCAGGTAAGCTTTTCAATACAATCAACAATTAATAGATAGTAGTATCTTTTCTTACTCTGTGAAGTGAAAAAGTTGTTGTTCCAACTTCAATAGTAAGATCATTGTAAATATCAGAGATTGGCCTGCAAATATATAACTAAACACATTGAGAAATTACATCTCATGAAAGAGTGGTGTCATATCATTTATAGTTATATACATCTTTTTACGATTTATTGTTTCTAGGTTGAGGTAGATGAGGATCCATCAGAAGCAAAAAGTATGAACAAGATGGTATTGCTGTGTTTATCCATCAGAAGCAACTGGACGTGGACAAAGCCTGGCCTTTTACTGGGGTTGTGAGGTAGAATCGAGTTATATGATTAAATTGAGAGTGCTTTGGTTTGGAGTTTGGACTTCAGATGGGGGAAAATCTGCACATTGTAATCCTTAAAGTGGAGAGTGGAAGTTGATGTAGATTCAAGAGATATATATTGAATGCAATAAAAATAAGAATTTTGCAATATACCACATCTACATAGAGGTTAAAGTTTATGCATATTTAATATCACAAAAGTAAGCAAAATCAGTATAAAGTTATACACATTTTATTAAAAGCTTATGATTCTACACCACCAAAAGCAAAATTACAAGGACCACACTTAGAATTGTATTGTTATAAGTTTAATGCAAAAATTAATCCATCAATAGTCGCTTATAAATGAATTGCTAAGAAAATAGCTAAATTGCATGTTTAGATATTAAGCATATATGTGACCTGATCAAGGTTCAAAAATTTCAGTTTTGACAAAAAAAAAAAAGATCAAGGTTCAAACATTTCAGTTTTGACTGCTGCCATTAATCAACATATGTATAAAGAGTACTAAGTGCTACTTTTATTTCTTTGCATACACGATTGTTATTAATAGATTTTAACAAAAATAAAAATAAAGTGTGTATTTTACCATATCTTTAGATACAAAGAATTTGTGCAAAATCTACTATAATTTCATTTTAGCCCAAGTACCTTCAGGTACCGGCATTTTCTATTATATTTTGTTAAAATTTTAAATAAAACCTTATTTTCTAAATGGAACAAAAAAAAATCCTATATACTTTTGAAAGAGTCAAATACTATCCTATATTTATGTAAAAATATAAAAAAATAACCCTATATACTTTTAAAAAATAGAAATACCCCTGATAGTTTGTAAAAAGTTAAAAAACAA